>OX387264.1:29203664-30576573 GCA_947562075.1 Orthosia gracilis
AACTTATCTTTGCAGTTTTCTTAGAATGTTGTTAAACCGTGTTGCATATTGCACAATAACGTACGTGACAGGGACGGTATTAAATTTGAAGATACACTTACTATCAATGGTTTGGAAAATGTATCTACGATTCCGTATGAAGATGAATCGTTATCGGGTTTAACAATAAGAGACAAATTCGCAAACTATTTTTGTAGTACTGAAGGTAGTCTCTCATGGCAGTTAAACTGCATATGAAACAATAAAGTACGTACCTACTTATTTTTTGACCTATAAAAAATATGTTATCATGTTTATAACGCATTAAAATGAATAATACACTTACCAAAGGCGTTTTTTTTCATTTATGGATTTATTATTAAAATCATTTCATTCATCAAGAAGTCATAATTAGCAATTCATTATCAATTTCGTCAGCAGAACTCATTTTACAAATTTGCGACGCGTGCGCACTCTTGAACTATTTGCAGTCGACTGACAAAATGGCGGACGCGGCACACTACAACTGCAAGTGTCGCTATAGGTCGACTGCTGCCGTCGACGCGTCGACGGTTGCCGCCGATGCGCGTCGACAGCTTCAGTTACCTCTGCCCTTGGGAACATGCCACTCGTGTGTACGAGCTCTTAATCGTCCCTGTTTAAGATCACATCTGCTGTCGGACTCGATTTTCTTCAAAATAACTTTGATTGCTACTTTCGAATCCAGTTCAGTCTCGAAATCAACGTCGTTAAACTGTTCCAACAAGCTTTCCTTTTTGTCCTAATCATCGCGGAGTTTCTCAGCACCGTTATCGGGCAGATTAAACGTTTTTAAGCGCTCAGAAACTCGATTCTGTGCTGCGAAACAGTGGCTCTTTTTATTAATCCATCATATCTATCGTCAACGCTGTAGACATAAAACTTATGGAACTCTTTACTTCTAAAAGTAACCGGTAATGGAATAACTGCGTTTCACTGTTTCACTATGAACGCTCGATGCGTGAGTGCTAACAACTTCGAAGGGTTCATACTGTAAATAATTTTTAAAATATTTATTCGCTAAATAAAGACTTATAAACGACCTAACACTCCCCGTATCTATCATGAAAACTGCTTTTAATTCTGGTAAAACTATATGTGGTAAATTTAAGCGTTTATTGCCATTTATTTTTATTCGTTCTTCATGGTAGAGGCCATTATGCAAAAATTTCCCGCCCCGGGATCTTCAAGAGAAAACTCCTGACCCTCGTTGTATGAATTACTTGAACTCTGTTCATTATTACTAGAGTTATCTATGTAATTAACACGTCGCGAACTCGCAGTACGCATGGTGACGTCAGTATTCGCACCCGGTGTAGATGCTTGCGCTGCAAAACGATGTGCCCGGTGCATGTGCCACGAACTGTTGACTCTGTTGTGCAACCGGAAAAGATGACCTATTTGACTGGGGTGGCAAATTATTATTGATTGTACGATTAAAACTATTTTGGAGGAGCTCGTGGCTAAATAATGACAGCCGCACGGCTCGATCTTCAAGGTTAAGCAACGCTTGACGAGGTCGGTCCGTGGATGGGTGACTATTTCAACATACCGAGTTTCCTCCGTGCCTCGGTAAGCACGTTAAGCCCTTGGTCCCGGCTGTCATTTGAAGATCTTTGAAAGTCGTTACGGGTAGTCAGAAGCCTGATATCGACACCAGTTTTGCCAAGGGGTATCATGTTACCCAGTTACTGGGTTGTGGAGGTCAGATAGGCAGTCGCTCCATGTAAAAACTGGTACTCAGCTGAATCCGGTAAGACTGGAAGCCGACCCCAACAATAATTGGGAAAAAGGCTAGGTAGATGATGATTAAAACTATCTTGATTTCTTTGAACATTATTATGTTGCTTATAATGCCTGGACTGATACGAATTGTTCGATGTAGAAGTGCTGTTTGTTGCATTATTCGGTACATGTGTACTTAATACGCTATGCGAATCTTTCTTTTGATTATTAGGTTCAGATGCATTTTGATAATTAGGCAAATTGGGTCTGTTCGTTCTAGATAATATTACGCCTATCGTTTGTTTTAGAATCATAGACTGCCTGGAAGTTTTGTTCTTCTAAGACTATTTTTAACGCATCCTCTAGCGTTGTAACGTTGCGCAAACGAACTAATCTAACTAGAAACGGTGGTAAATTAAACAAGAAAACATTCATCGCTCTGTTACTATAAATTATTCGCTTCGCCTTACGTAGAGAGTCATCAATTATTGTTTCTGATATTTTGGCGAATAAAACACTTCTCATCCGCTGTATTCTATGGCAAAAATCTAAATAACTTTTGCCCTTATTTATTCTACAAGATTCTAACTCCATTGCTAAAAAATCCTCTGTGCGTGGATCACCGAAGTGTTGGTTAAACTACTTCTTCAGTTCTTCCCACGTATCTATAGAGTCCCTTTCGCCTACTAAACTGGCTGCTTCGCCTGATAACCTACTTGTTACCACATGAAATAAATATTCATTTTGGTCTACGGTTCCTTGGAACGTAGACAATATGTATTCACATTTTTTTATATATAAGGGTAACGTTCTAGTATCGCCACTGAATATTGGTATGATGTTAACCAATTCTTGTGGGACACGGGTTACGTTTTCTATTGTGAAAAGTTATGAAAGTAACAAAGGAAAAGAGAGAAGGGAAAAAAAACACACTAATGTGATACTAAAATATCACTACTCTAAAATATTAATACAATTAAAATCTATGCAAATATTATTACGGCGTTGTCTAATCCCTAATAATACACACACATAGACTTATTACAAGGTTAGGATATCAATAGAAGAGCTGAGAGGAAGGTGAAAAAGGTTTACTCACAATTCCGCAGCCAGCTTCATGCTCCCTGGATTACTGCTGTGGCTGGTCCTCTTCCGTAACTCGAAGTGGCTTCTTAATGCATTTATTTGTTCGGCGATCTCTGCTAAACCGTAGACACGGACGTCGGCTGCTCCACGTAGAATTATATACACGGCAGACTGACTACAGAGATCCTACCGGCTGCGCCAATAAAGTAAGCGACAACGGAAGTATTTTAAAAAAATAACTCTATTCCGACAGAGTTACAGCTAAACAGTCATCCTCTAATCTAATTAAGTATTCATCTTATATACTAACTTTATTGTTAACGTAGTACATGCATAACGTGATCAGAGATGACGCATGTCCTAGATTATTCTGAGTGCTGATCACGCAATGGAACATTTGGAAATAATATGTCTAATAAATACTTATTGGCTGACAAAGCTAATATTGGTAGATTGGGGTTCCTTAACTCTCGCGTCGCGGGTTGTACCTATTGTAAAATGAAACAATTGTATAAAACTCAATTTGTTTAATAAACATTTTCAGTTGCATAGTATGACAAGGGGAACGCTTACAGCTATCACAATAATATTATTATGTACAGTGGGTGGCAGCCGGCGCTCGTCCACATCATAGTGCGCCACCCGCCAGCGCGCGCGCCGCCGCATACCTGCAACACGCGTGCTTGCGGTCAGACCATATAGGGGGGAGATGAGAGCGCATGCTCGCTAGTCTAACTGCAGCTATTGGACTGGGACTAACTTATGTTGCCAACAGCACAGATCCCTACTGGCATCCGGACACTTTATAATGCAATCATCGCCCTCAGCATTTATGATTTTACGTAGCCTCATGCGTAAAACATGGCTTTATTATTTAACAGGTTTAGTTTATTGTTTTAGTTATAACATATTTAGTAGACGTTAGGCCAAGATACGTATCCATCTAATCCAGTGACCTCTTAGGGTAAATGTGTAATATCTCGGTTCCCCGTAGTGTAGTAAGTACGTAGATGCGTGTCGGGCGACGGATGCATACCGCGCGCCGTGGAGTACTAATGACCTGTGCCTCTAAGATCCTATGGGTAGTACTACGCGCGGCACTACAGACGGGTGCGAGTTTGGGAGGGCGAGGGGCACGGGGTCGGGGGGCTAGCCATCATGCACTGTCGGCACTGCAGCAGTCACTAGTGGAGTACAAGCGCACAAGCCATGCTGGGGGGCGGAGCCGGGGCTCTAGTCGAGGCCGCTCTATTTAGTATATTACCGATACTAACGGTCCTCTATATCGTCTTCTTCTTAGAAACGGTGGCTTTATCGGAAAGAGAAAATGCTAGTTTACTATCCTGGTAAGTTATCGTATGTATGACAATGTACTCGTATAGCGTATGGCGTGGGCCTCACCTGTCAGTGGGTGGCGCATGGCTGCGCGCGTGCTCGCGGCGCCGGCGTGCACGCGCCGCTTGTCGTCCGCGCGGCGCCCGGTTGGACTGCGCGCCGTACAACGTGTCCTCGGTGCTGGACTCGGCCGGCAACGTGTCTGCGCACACAGCACGAGCAGTCAGTAGTCAGTACGTGCAGGTGCGGGTGTGGGTGGTCAGTACGGTGCTGCTGCAGCCGCTGCACATACTCACCGGACAGGCGCGCGGCGGGTAGGCGGTACAGTTCGGCGGCGCAAGCGGCGCACGGCGAGCCGCTCGACTCCGAGTCACTGTCGCGGGACCTCACGTATTCTGCCATACAATACTTGCAATTATGAAGTGAGCTCTTAACTGGTACAGTCGGTAGTAGCTGTTACCTGACCCACCCCTCTGTTTTTTGACCCACTGAAAGTTAGACGATTTTTAAAATTGGGTTTTTATGGGTATTTTTTAAATCTTTTAGGTACCTTACTATAGAACTCGCTCGCTTTTTAGGGTTGGTGGTGCAGATATTCACCCCCTATTAGCCTATAGCATAATATTTATTAGTAATAGTCTATGTGATGGCTTGTGAGACCTTTGACATCTGCCTTGCGAGATTTGCTATCGTAAACCGATAACTCCCCGAGGGTGCAGAATCGAATATGTGCACGTGACGCCCCTCTCTAACTCACTAGTCTAAAAATTCACCGCGACGCGCACGCTCGCTCTTTTAAGCATCGAATTTGGTTTTCTTACTACTTTGAAAATAATCTCCATTTTTGGAGTACTTTGTAACCCGCAACAGCCTAGATATCCACAGTGTATGTTTGACTGGATATTTGGAACACTGGTGGCCACCAAGAAGACAAGAACAACGGGAATCTTCAAGCATCTGGAGTGACTGAACCTGAAGCACCCTCGGTAAGCGATTTGCAATTTTCTCGTTGGTTTTCTCGTCGAATGGTCCCCAATGTCTTTCCCATAGGCTACATATAGACGAAGTTGGACTTGCATGCCTCCACATGTCGAGTCGTAATAGGTTCACATCACGCTCTAGGAGCACGGCTATTTACACGCCTGCCCATACATTTGTTGGTCCTTACGAGCCTAGGATAGGTTTCAGCTAAATAATTTAATAAAATACTCATGCCGCTTTAATATTTTGGCGTCCGACTTTCCAGAAAGGAGAAGATTCTATGTTCGATGTTTTTTTATACTTATTCTTTATTGCACACAAAACATAAAATTAAGATACAAATACAATGGACAGCTTATGTACAAAGGCGAGCTTAACCCATAATTGGGTTCTCTAACAGCAAACCCAGTTGTTATAGGAAATTTGCGTATGAGGACAGTGATCAAAGTGGACAATCCAACAAAATTCCAAGTAAAAAAAAAAAATAACATTGAATATTTAAAATTCTTACATACTAAATAAGCTTAACAGATACCTACGTGTAAACATAATGCAAACTATATTACAAAAAAAAAATACTTTTACGATTTTGAAAATTATTTTTTTGTTTGAAAGAATATGTTCCAAAGTGGTCCCATTTTATTTTGGTGAAGGTATATAATAGAACTGTTCAATAAATGATGGCCAATCTCACGGAATTGCTGCAATCGCATGTATTTTTATTGTTTATACCATTTCAAAACATAACATCTCGCCAGTACGCTCAAAACGGGGTTCGCAGATGTGTACAGTCCACCTTGCTACACCGCCATTTCACCGGTTATGTTCAAGTTTCATGACATTCGGGTAATCTATTCTGGCATTACAGGTTTACCTTACTAAAGAACTTGCCGATCAGGTACAATAAAAAAAGTGAAAAAAAAATAACTTTTATACCATTCCACCTCTAAAAAGCTTATTTTATTCACTGAAAACAGTGAATAAAAAGCACTTTTAATCACAGTTTTGGTGTTTGAATTTAGAACACACCTTTATAGTGTTTTTACGTATATATTTGAGGTTTCCTTGCACATAAAATACTCGATACAAACGTCTTGTGCAATGAATATTCGAATTTCAAACTCCTTCGTCGACTTAATTTTGAGTTTGTTTATATTTAGGATTATAATAATGATTTTGGTCTAGGATGTTTAGTGAATACTTATTTGTATTGTAATTCTAATTGCATTGGTATTTAATTAATTATAATAACGTAACGGTGGTGGTCACTGGCTCCTGAAATACAGGTGCTGTTACCTAGCTCAGCTTCCATTTACAAAAAATGTGAAATCCTGAGGTTTCTAATTTCTTTATTTATCATTATTCCTCGTGCTTTTTGCTTAAATCTTTCTTTTTCTCGAAGTCATGGTATAATATATAGTATGCAACTCTTGAATAAAACGGATTTGTACCGAGGGCCATGAATCACTCGCGTCGCTCAGGATTCTAACACTTATATCACTCGCTATGCTCGTGATTCAATCATCATAAATCACTCCCTACGGTCGTGATTCAGTTGTTAGAATCCTTCGCTTGTTCGTGATTAATCTATGGCCCTCGCTTTAAATGCGTCCTTTATTCACTATTTGCATAATATACTATTTTTCATAAAAATAAAAACACTACAAGTTGAAAAATAACTTTGTTTTTGGAATTCGGTATCCATAACGAAAAAAAATAGTACCTACCAAAGACACCGACTTCCAAAAAGAAAGTAAATTTTCACTTTGTAGTGTTTTTATTTGGAAATTGATAGTATTTTTTAGATAAAAATATTTTTTTATGTGTTCGTTTTGGTGTGGTGTTCTGGAGTGCTACTAGATGGCGCGCAGCAAATCTGACTTTACTTTTTTTGTATTTTTATTGATATTCTTCTCCCTAGAGTAAATAGTATTCTGTGCAGCGAACGCTCGATCTAGGTAGGTAGAAACGTAAGTAAGGTAGGTAGGTCTAGGTAGGTGGGTTGGGTTAGGGTAGGTAGGATAGGGTAAGTGTAGGTAGGTTAGTAGGGTAGGATAGGCATCTAACGGGAGCGAAGCCGCGGGCACAGCTAGTCATAGAATAATTTGTTTTTTTTTGTTAGTTGAGTATGTTGTTTGAAAATACCCATACCAAAAAATTTGTTTTCGGTTTGTAAATATTTGGAGATTTTAAGGAAGACTATCTCCATAACGGCAATACTGCAGTATTCAAATTATTAAGTGACACTGGTTATAAATCCTTATTACAAACGCTTGCCTCTACCCGCGGTGGTACTCAAATAGATATTTTTTGTAACTTCACTTGTGAAGTTGGATTTTATAACGCGTTCTTCACTTACCATCGTCCTATGTGGGATCGTTTTCGGACGTTGTGAGCCGCTGATATTGTTTTAATGTTAATGTAACAACAAAAACTCTCTAGTTAGCATTATTATACAACTAAGGAATCCTATTATTGCGCGTGGCCCGACACGCAAGGCTGGCTGGTTTTCATCTTTATTGTTGCTTTTAGCATTAAACACGTACTCCATAGAGTGCTTGATTTCTTGGTGTCGGATAATTCAATAAAATATACCAGCATAACGTTTTCTGAGAAAGTTTTGCCTTCTTTAGCTAGTCGCCAAGTGTTAAACATATCGTAAATAGTGTAGCGTATTAAAGATGTATAACCAGCGTCACTTAATAATTTTAATACTGCAGTATTGCTGTTACTGTGATAGTCTTCGTTAAAATCTCCAAATATTTACAAACCGAAAACATATATTTTAGTAAGAGTATTTTCAAATAACCTACTCAACTTACAAAAAGTAATATCAAATTATTCTATGATAGGAACAAACAACTAACGTAAATAAGCTGCAATAAATAATCTATATGAAGAACGTCAATTTCGAAAGGAGCTATACGAGCGTACGTTAGAGCCACCGGGAATGGTATGGTTTGTTCCTGGATCATTGCGCGCACGCTCCTTGCTGTTTTCTTTCGGAATTTGAAAAATTTCGACTGTATTCACCTCTCAAATTTAATTCAAAAAATTCAAAATTGTTTGTTTCTTAACCAAGTCAAAACAACAAGTTATGATTCGAGCCTCTTTTTAGGCAAAAAATTAAAAGACTCCGCTCTTCCATAGCAAGATAATTTTACAAAACAGAACAGAAAAGAGTAACATTATTCACGTGATTGTGTATTCGTGTATGGGAATGGTTTGAGTGTGTTTTGTGTATGTGTGTGTGTGTGTGTGTGTGTGTCTGTGTGTGTAGAGAAAAACGGGTGGGTTAAACCATATGTTGCAAGAGCGCCTCAGTATCTTAATAAGTAAATGGTTTTATCCAATATGTTAGCATTTCCTTACATTCATGTAGTTGTTTAGTGTATATGTATATCTCCTTGTTTACCCTATTATAAAGTTAAGCAGAACGTTTGTTGCAGCAGCGAATTTTGTGTTTGTTTGTGGGATTTGAGCGATCAACTCTTTCCGTCTTTTTTATGTTATATTTGCATTATAAGGAAGTGTCTGTTTTTTTTAGGATTGTATATATGATGAACAGTTTTCTAACAGAAAGCAGGCCACTAATCTGATATAGACTGTTAGTAGGGTATCTGATCTTTTTAAAATACATTATTTTTATTAGCGCTCGTTGTGCTCGTTCTACATCTATAAATCTTGTTTTTGCCACACCGCACCATATGGGGATACAGTAGACTATAACAGATTGCACAAGTGCCACATAAACTTCATTAAGGAGATTTCTATGATGGCCTATTTTTTTATTTATATTTTGTGGGAATGACATGCCGTAATGTTTTAAATATCCATCATAGTTTCCTAACTCTTCCTGTAACATGGTCTAGGTGAGATTACCATGATAATTTTTGGTCAATCATGACGCCCAAATATTTAGTTTGTGAGACTTTATTAAATGCAGGAAAATTACAATTATTATTGGAAACGTTATCACATGAGTGTACTTTGATGATAAAGGTTTCATTAGGTTGTGAACGATTCGATATGGTAAAACAAATGTAGTTAGTTTTTACTGTGTTTAGTGTGAGTAGTTTGTCGTTGAGCCAGTTTGTCCGCCTTGAGCCTAACATCGGACCAGTTGTTCCCAGAAAAGAGAACTGCTGTATCATCGGCGTATAGGAAGGTTTTTGCGTTATCGTCTTTTAGGTTGCAGAGAACGTTTACGTGCGTTAGAAATAATGTAAGGTCTAACACGCTTCCTTGCGGTACGCGGAATGACACATCTGCATCATCACTAATATAGGTTCCTAATTTAACCCTCTGCTTTCTATTTGATAGATAATCCTTGAAAAGATTTAGAGGGGCTCCTCTTATTCCAACTTTTCCAACTTGTTCACAAGGGTTGGAACAGAAACGGTGTCAAAAGCCTTTTTTAGATCTAGAAATACCGCTAGGCATTTCCTTCCTGTATCGAGATGATCGGTAACTAGTGAGCTGAGGGCATTAACGGCGTCCTCGGTTGATACTCCCTGTCTAAAATTAAATTGTGTAGGTGATATTAATTTAAATTTGTTTAAGTAGTTTATGAGTCTAATATTAATTATTTTTTCAATAATCTCAGACAGGGCTGGCAGAACCGAGATAGGTCTATAATTATTGTTATCATCTCTGTTCCCTCCCTTGTGCACCGGTGTAATACCCCTCTAAAAAAATCCATTTTTTTCAGAGGGCCTGAGAAAGTACCATTTATGAAACAAAGGTTGGCCAGGTGGGAAATGATGGGAACTACTTCTTTGTAAACATATTTTAGAAAACTAGTAGAGATACTATCCCATCCCGGAGCACTGGACAATTTCAGGCTCATCAGAATTCCCTCAACCTCAATTGGGTCCGTGTCCAAGAGCACAAAGGAATTAGTTTGCACAGAAAAAATGTTAGGTTGAGCAGAAGGGATTTTATTAGTCCTGGGTTGAATTTGCTGAGCAAATTTTATTTTTGACAGGCATCGATAAATACACAAGAAAATATTATTTAGTATGTCAAGTTGGAGACAAGACGCCTCATGCAGTTTTATTTCTTGAACTTGTGATTCTAGCGTGTTTTTTATATAAATTACAACCCCATAATTTTAGTTCATCTGCCGTGTTGTTGCATAGGTAAGTTGAGGTAAAGGTTTATTTGTATTTAGTCTGCATTGCGTTAGTATTATTACATCGGTTTCGAACTTAAAAGTGGACCACGTAACAACAAAAGCATCAATATTGCAGTATATATTCCTTATATTTTGTGAGAAAATAGTCAAATATTTTTTTTTACATAAATATGTTCAGTTAGATTCGAACAATCGCATTCAATTGTGTTCGCAATTTCAAGTTCGTCGATCTCATGGACTGTTTGTAATGTTTCACTCATAAGTAATAGTTACCTAATAGAATGATAATCACTGCAAGATGTTCATAAACTACTCTGCAAAATCTAATGAGGTTGAAGCATACAAGAGAACAACGTGAATCAGAATCAGAATATTTATTTGTGAAACATAGGTATTTACATATTTTGTCATCACGCTATGTTTTGCCGTGAAGGCGTACAAATATTATTAAAGACACAAGCAAAAAATAAAAGCAAATAAAAAAAATACAGAATAAAACAAAATTAAATACTAGTTTAAGAGAAATAAAAAAAAACTATTTTTTTTTTTTTTTTTTTTATTTATTCATAAAAATCCGTTTTTACTTTAAGTTGACAAAGGCACACAATTAGACCCTTGGGGTCTGTCTTAGCATGCCATGACCTGACACTTGCTCAACGCGCTATAACAAGTTAACTTGTAATTAAGTTGATGTAATGTTCTTTCAGCTTGCAAATGTATTTACAGATCTTAATAAAATCTACAATTAAATCGCACCAAAAAAGATAAACAGTTTTCTTAAAAATATTAAAGAATAACATTAAAAATTATCATTTATAAAATCTTCTACAGAATAATAAGAATTTTTAATTATTAGCAAGTAGAGACATTTCTTAAACTTTAATAGGGGCAAATTTTTTATGCTATCGGGTATATTATTATAAATTTTCAGAGCCATGCCAAAAAAACTCTTTGTCATTAAAACGGTTCTACATTTTCTGTCGCAAAGTTTGTTCATATATTGAGAACGCATTGGAGTCTTTTTTACTTCGGATAGTTTTTGAAACAGATGCCAATTGATTTTAACAAACAAAGCAGTCTCGTAAATGTACATAGCTGGCATAGTCAGTAATTTTAATGATTTAAAATGAGGTTTACAAGTATCGGTTGTTTTTAAGGCACACATGGACCGAATATATCGTTTTTGCGCTTTAAATACAGTTTCTCTTTCAGTAGATTGCCCTCAAAAAATTATACCAAACCTCAGAACTGATGCAACCAATCCGTGATACGCTATTAAAAGTGTTTGTGTATTAACTTTTTTTGATAGCTGAAACAGTGCATATGCAGATTTATTTAATTTCAGACAGATTTCTTCGCTATGGGGTTTCCATGTTAGTTTACTATCAAGCATTATACCTAAAAATTTAGCCTTGTTTGTATCTTCTATTTGGCACTTGTCATAAGTAACATGAACTGGAGGTTTTTCATACCTTTGATGAAAGTGCATTACTTTTGTTTTGTTTAAGTTAATTAATAGGTTATTGCTATTAAGCCAGTTAATTATTTTATTTAGACAGTCATTTACGTCATTCTCGTAAGAGACAGGATTAGTACACTTTACAACAGCTGCACTGTCATCGGCAAAAAGCACCATATTTTGAGAAATGAGTATTGGGAGATTATTTATGTATATTAAAAAAAGTAACAGCCCAAGCACGCTACCTTGAGAGACCCCAAATTTTAAAGCTCTTGATTGAGATGTGACGGTTTTATTTTCTGTAACAGTATACATGATAACGTATAAGTTTGTATTTTTATATGTTTATTTATGATTATTTGTATTTTGTAGGCATTATAGTTGTATGAATTGAATAAGTAAAGGATTGTTTGCATATGAACTGTGTATGGATTGTAGAGGCTGAGAGTATGTAAATTTAAAACAAAATTGGACTGTGTTAAAGGGTCAGTGTGGATGTTGTGTGTAAGAGGGTATGTGAAAGTATTTAAGTTTATAAAAACCATAAGAGGGTACCTTATTACTAAATCCAATAATTACACGGCGTCGCACTATATCCTATAGTAGTCAGCAGGTATATATATCACTGTAAACACTATGGATATCGATAGGTATGACATCATCGCGGTTTTACACATACTTTGTAGGCAAAAAGAGTGAACGGTAAAGCGTCATATTTTCACTAAAAGTTGATGTATTTGTTCTTCGCTTCTAATAGTAATGGTTGGTGCTAGGTCCCCCTTCCTTATATAGACCCTTCCATAACCAGTCCAGCAGTATTTATATGCAACCGACTTTATTAGGTCACGGGCAAGGAAATGCAGGCGAGATCCCTTAGGGGTCAAATGCTCAGATAAAAATATGGGCGCATCTTCTTGCGTTTTAAAGCCAAGATGCTTGCAGCAAAGCTTGGTTTTGTTTTTTTCTGTTGAAATTCTTACCCAGTTTCGTTTTTTAGCAGAGTGGATCCGGTTTCAACAACAATGGGCGTCTTTTGGCTTTCATTGTTTTAGGCACTCTGTAGATATCCTTAATGTCGTACTTGGCTACGGAGCAATTAATATTCTGGGAAAGGGTCAAGACCATATCTATGAGATCTTGCTTAGACTCATTGGTAGTTTTTGGTACATTTTTCATAACGAAATTGGCCTCAGGACTTCCTGTTTCTATTTCCTCTAATTTAATCTCCAAAAGTGCGATGTAAGTACTTTTTATCTTCTTTTGACTGATTTTGTAACTGGGATATTTTTTTTTCAAGATCTTGATTCTGTGACATAATGTTTGTAATCGTGTTTTCTATTTTAATGTTGGATTGTTGTATTTCTTTAATGTAGCCGGAAACTGCTGTGTTTCATTTTTTTGTATAGTCAAGAAAAGATCCATCATTTCTTTTTTAAATTCATCTAATTCACCTATTGAGATATCTGCCCGATTTATTTTTTAGCTCTACGAAACACATGGGCGGCTTTTTATTATCATCGATTCCCAACTGGCTCATCTACGATTCTGAGACAGATTTATCCATCGGTGCAGCTGGCGATATTGCTTATCTGTTCTTGGTGAATAGATAACAATATTCACTCGGGGCGTCGCGGCGTAGTATACTTGAGTTGTTGACAGAGTAGATTGTTCGCGTAGCAGCTTCGTAGCGGAAACCAGTTATTACTCGTAGCAAGATGCTACGATATCTCTTTCGACACGCAGCCGTGTGTAGATTGTATGGTGCGCGTAGCGATGCGAAGTCGGCACGGGAGCAGGATGGCATTTATGCCGACTATTTCTTTTCCTCGCGACGCACGGGTGGGAAGGGCGCACCTCCGTAGCGCCGGTGACCCGGTAATTAGTGTCGGCAATAATAAACAATGTGTGCACTGGAATATAGACTATTATCGTATGAGGTGAATAATTTATGTTTAGCGGCAGCGAGACACGCGTCTGTTCTCAATGCAGGTTTGGTCGAAAGAGGTACCTCTAATCTGCGGTATTCACTATTTCGTTCTTGAAAGTTCTATGCTACTCAATTAGTGATGTACTCGGGTCGAATATTGACTTTATAGATGGACTAGCTTCTGCCAGCGGCATCGCCCGCGTTAATGTCGAAAATTATCCCAAGAGAACGTAATCCCGGTATAAAAACTATCCTATGTTATAATCCAGACTATGATCTATCTCTGTGCCAAAATTCATCTAGATCCGTCCAGCCGTTTGAGCGTCAAGAAGTGACAAACATACAAACTGCCACACACACAAACCACACACAGCACACTCACAAACTTTCCCTATATCATATTATCGCATCGCCCCTTGCACCGCTCTCCCGCTTTACCCGCCGCGCGTATTTATGTCGCTCGAGCTCCATTCAAACCAATCTTATCGTGATAACTTTTAAACTATGCGTTCAAATTACTTAGTGTGAAAGACAAAGTTTATCTACATTAAATATTTAAAGCGACAAATGTGTCGATTTTGATACAAGTTTGATAAATATTCTAAAACGTGCATTGTAAAAAGTATCTAATTTAATGTATTTAAAGTTCTCTATTTTGGTCATAGTGGCTTCCACATAAAAGGTAGATATATGCTGTCGCGGACTTTTATTTAGAACTATTTAAGACAAACAATCCTACGGTACATTATATTGGTGTATCTCCAACGGTTTAGGCAGCGCACGCGAAGATAGCTCTCAGAGGGCAGAATTTTTGCCCACTTACTTGATATTTATCGTTATATTATGACCAAATTACAAAAAATCATTATAAAATGTAGCCTATATATTATTCAGATGTATAACCTATATTAAACAAACTTTCGCATTTATAATTTTATTTTTTGTTTATTTTTACATATGAACCATGTAAAAATAAACAAAAAATAATAATTATTAAAGCACATATTTACTATCTGTTTTACACAGCTAACAACTTTATTTAAGTAATTTTTCAATGGCATTTGAACAAAAATTTTACTGTGCCAAGTACATTTTCTAATTTGGTCGACTATTACTCGTAAACTTGTACAGCCTGTTATGATTTTATTTTTATATATTTTTACATGGTTCATAAGCATATATTTACTCTGTTTTACATAGCAAACAACTTATTTAAGTAATTTTTCAATGGCATTTGTACAAAATTTTTACTGTTCGAAGTACATTTTATAAGTTGGTCGGCTATTACTCGTAAACTTGTAAGGCCTACTTAGCTGTGATAGTTTTCCTTTTAATGTTTTTATATTTACTACTGCCGTGATTTTTTTCGCATAGCCAAGAGCAAAAATTTGCAATTTAAAGTTTAACTTTACGCAAACGGATCTCTGAATCGAAAAATGGTTCTAAAAAACCCATAATATTTTTTAAAGGCCTATCCAACGATACCCCACACCATGGGAAAGACGAGAAAAAAAAACATCCCCACTTTACGTCCACAGGAGTAACCCCAAAAAAATTAATTGGCTTGATTTTATTTTACCACTTTGCCTGTATGATTAATATGTATATGCCATGCCAAAATATAGGTTTCTAGTACTTACAGTCTCCGAGCTAAGCTGCGGACAGACAGACGGTCAGAGGGAAACTATAAGGGTTCCTTGTTGACTTCGAAACCCTAAAAATGGAAAAATACGTTGATTTAGTAAGGCGAGGTAAAAAATGTTCGAGCGTAGTCACTGCTATTGTGCGTAGACTGGCTTTAGCTTTATTGCCACGGTTAATTTTTACCAATTTCGAAATAAAGGAGGTCAACAAACGATTACGAGTAAAACCGAATTACCAGACACCGGCTACCAAAACTAAAGTTATTTTGCACTTTTTAGTGTTTTGCGTTTGAAGTCGGTTTATTTTTTTAATTTTCCTACCATTAACCTTAGTAACATTTGACTACCAGTTTTATAATGAACTAGCTGACCCCCACGGCTTCAATCCCGTCAGCTGGCTATCTATGCACCTACCCTACCTACCCTACAAACAAACAAACTCTTGAGATGTATAATATTAGTATAGATGTTGATAAAACTCCTTCGCAAATGAACAAATTTGATTACCATAAAAAAGGTATATATTTAAAGTAAGTTAATCTTAAAAGATAGACAGAAGCTGTCGCGGACTTTTTTTTAGAACTGTTAAAGATGAATAATTCCATTTTACATAATATTTGCGTAACTTGAACCGTTTACGCAGCGCAAGCAACGGAAGCTCTCAAAAAGAAAAAAAATGCCCGTTTTTGGAACATTTTTCATTTATGCTCCGCTCCTATTGGTTGTACCGTGATTTTATATAGCCTGTAACCTTCCTCGATAAATGAACTATCCAACACAAAAATAATTTTTCAATTCGAACCAGTAGTTCCTGATATTAACCCGTTCAAACAAACAAACTCTTCAGCTTTATAATATTAATAAGTTTAGATATAAGTATAGTTGTGCATATTTGTCTTTCAAATAATCCTCAATGTTACAGGCAGAGGGTTCAAATTCGCTCGTTTTTGGGGTGGGTCAGGTAACAGCTATTACCGACTACCGACTGTACTTAGCTACAAAATTGGTGGATTATAATTTAATTAGTGATGTCATAAAAATATGCATTCTTTCACTATGTAGCTTTCTGTTGTGTCTTCCTATCGTTTTTCGATAAATGCCTCATAATTTACTTTCTTACACTGTTGTCAATCAATGCGCGCACTTGACACTGGGCAGTGGGCATCAGCAGCACTGACCTGGGGGGTGCGCGAGCAGATTGGGACGCGGCGGCGGCGCAGCCAGGCCCAGCGGCTCAGCGCGGCCGAACGTGCGCAGGTGTAGCGCGCAGCCGCCCCCGCCCGCCACGCCCCCCTCGCACGCCGCGCCCGCGCCGCCTCCGCCGTCCGACATGCTGAACGTCGCGTACGGGCTGATCTCGTGCAGATCTCCCACAGCTATAAATGGACCATCTAAATCAATCACATCACACTAATACTACACAGGTAAACTATCACCCGCGCTCTCTGCTACCTTACTTAGAAAGAATGTAAATGCGTGCCCGTCGGAGTTTAAATTTCAACATACAAACCCCCAGGCTATTTTAAAAGCTTTTAAAGATCTTAAAATTAAATCAACAGAAGATCCTTGGAGACTATCTGTAAATAGTATATTATGCAACTAGTGAATAAAGGACGGATTTAAAGCGAGGGCTATTGATGAACCACGAACAAGTGAAGGATTCTAAAAACTGAATCACGACCGTAGGCAGTGATTCATGATGATTGAATCACGAGCATAGCGAGTGATTCAAGTGTTAGAATCCTGAGCGACGCGAGTGATTCATGGTCCTCGATATAAATCCGTTTTATTCAAGGGTTGCATACTATATTTTATACCATGACTACGAGAAAAAGAAAGATTTAAGCAAAAAGGCACAAGGGATAAATGGTTAATTACCTTCAAAAATTACAAAAAATTAGAAACCTCAGGATTCCACATTTTTTGTAAATTAAGCTGAGCTAGGTGTATTTCAGACGCCAATGACCACCTCCGTTACATTAAATAATTATAATTAATTAAGCACCCACGCAATTAATATTAGAATTACAATCCAAATAAGTATTCACTAAATATCCTAGACCAAAATCAACATCATTATTAAAATCCTAAATATAAACAAACTCAAAATTATCGACGAAGGAGTTTGAAAATCGAATATTCTTTGCACAAGAAGTTTGCATCGAGTATTTTATGCGCAAGGAGGTTGTATAGCATTGAGGTGGAGGTAGAATATGTATGTTCTAAATTCAAACACCAAAACAGTGATTAAAAGTGCTTTTTATTCACTGTTTTCAGTGAATAAAATAAGCTTTTTAGAGGGGGAATGGTATAAAGTATGTAAATCAATCATTTAAACTATTGCGCCTTATTTAGCTTTCATATTTAACACTAGTGTCGATCAAGGAGTTTTTCCGGACCTTATGAAACACAGTAAAGTAGTTCCATTGTTTAAATCCGGGGATAGCAAAGAAGCCAATAATTATAGGCCAGTCAATTCTGCCGGTTCTCAGTAAAGTCTTCGAAAAGTTAATGCTCAACCAATTGTTGCGTCATTTTAACAAACATTCCATCTTTCATGATCAACAGTACGGTTTCACCAAAGGGCGTTGCACAACTGACGCTGGTGTTACCCTAATAAAGAACATCTGTAACGCCTGGGAGGAGGCACAAAACGTCATTGGCATCTTTTGCGACCTCTCGAAAGCGTTCGATTGCGTTAACCATGAGACACTTTTGTTGAAACTCGAGCACTATGGGATTAAACATACGGCCCTTGAGTTACTTGAAAGGCAGACAACTTAAAGTTCAGGTAAACGGCGTAAACTCACTAGGGTCTGAAATGACAATGGGCGTTCCTCAAGGCTCTATATTGGGTCCATTCCTCTTTTTAGTTTACATTAACGATTTGCCCCAATTATTACGAAATCAACCTAAGATCGTGTTATTTGCTGATGACACATCTTTGATATTTAAAATAGATCGGCGGGCACAAAATCTTGATGATGTGAATAAGTCTATTCATCAGGTCCAAACTTGGTTCACGGCAAACAATTTGGAACTAAATGAAAAAAAAAACCAAATGTATTAGATTCACATTGCCGAATGTCAGAAGTAGCGAATGCGACATAATATTGAATGGAGAAAAGCTGGACTATGTAAATCAAACAGTTTTCCTAGGAATCACTCTAGACGACAAATTACAATGGGGGCCTCACATAACATCTCTTGCGGGTCGGCTCTCAGCCGCTTTTGCTGTTAGAAAGATAAGACAGTAAACGGATATAGAAACCGCGCGTTTGGTCTATTTTAGTTACTTTCACAGCATTATGTCATACGGTATTTTACTGTGGGGTCGGGCGGCTGACATTGAAACAATATTTATATTGCAAAAGAAAGCTGTCAGGGCCATATATAATTTAAGTCACCGAGAATCTCTTAGGGAGCTATTTAAAAAGATTAATATTATGACAGTTTCTTGCCAATTAATTTATGAAAATATTATGTATGTAAGGAAAAATATAAAACTCTTTAGTAAAGTTAGTGATAGACACAATTTTAATACTAGAAATAAAGATAAGTTAGATCAAGCATCTTAGAGATTAACTAAAGTACACACATCTTTCATGGGGTACTGTGTTAAATTCTATAACAAAATATCTTGTGAAATATTAAAATTAAATAAAAGAAAATTTAAAACAATAGTTAAAAGTACACTTTGTAAACAAGCATATTACAAATTAGATGATTATATTCAGGATAAGAATGCTTGGAAACATGCTGGTCCTGCCCCATAGAGCAATCTTTAGTGTGAACAAAGTCAAACTGGTTGATTTGTATTATATTCATAATTATACCAACGCTTTATTCTATATTTATCTAGTCTTTTTGTTGTGAAAAAAATATGAATTGCACATTGTTCCGTTGTTGTTTAATTAGATAATTTACTTAAGTTTGCAATATTTTTTAGTATGTGAGAACCATGTTCCTATTTTTCAAGTGAAGGAATTTACCTGTTAGTGCTTGTAATACTTATACGTAGTATAGTACTGCTAGGTGCGTCGTCCTCACGTATATGAATTTATTAATGTATGTACTTTAATATTGTAAAAGCTTATTTTTTTAAAAAGAGTAAGTATGGAGTTTCTTGTGCGTTCTTCTCCATAACAATCTACTTTTCCGAATGCACGGTAGAATCAATTTTTATTACTTGTTAATTTTAATTTTAACGTTCGAAAGTGCCTCTTAATGGCCTAGTCGAAATAAAAACATTTGACTTTGACTTTGACAGGTGAAAATTTGTGTGTGTTTTATGTTTGTTACTTCTTCACGCTCAAACGGGTGGACGGACCTAGATAAAATTTGGCACGGAGATAGATTATAGTCAGGAATAGCACATATAATATTTTTAGCCCGGGGATATGTTCCCTTAGAATAATTTTCGACTTTCACGCTGGCGAAGACGCTGGCAGAAACTAGTAATATTAGATCCTTACCTACCATAAATTGGTGTTATGTCGTACTGGCCACTTTGACCTCAAATATCTCCTCTTTGGTTTGGAATTCCAATTTTTAATTTTTATACAGCTATTTACTCCTAGCTGCTTTTGTGTTTGGAAAACCGTAATTAATTTGTTTTTTCCTCTTTTGGTTTTTCTTTGCGCCAGTCAGTTTACAAAATGGAAAACTTGAAATATCGCGTTATTTACGAGTACGAGTTCCATCGTGGCACCAGTGCTGCAGAAACGGCTCGAAGTATTAATGATGTGTATTGCGACGGTCTCGCCAAAGAAAACACAGTTCGTTTTTGGTTCCAACGTTTTCGTTCTTGAAAATCTCGACCTGCAGAACAAGTCCAATGGACGGCCGGAGACCAAAATTGATAATAAAGAATTGAAGGCTATTGTGGAAGCGGATCCATCGCAAACCACGTCCGAGTTAGCTGCAGGCTGCGGTGTTAGTGATAAAAAAAATCCTGCCCCAAGCGAAAATTTACCCAAAAAAATACTTGTGAGCGTTTGGTGGACTAGTGCCGGTGTCGTACTCACTACAGCTTTCTTAAATCTGGCCAGACGATTACGGCGGATGTCTATTGTTAGCAACTGCAAACCATGATGGAAAAGCTAGCTGCTAAACCTTTGTAAGGGGGTTAGCCTAACATACGTAAATGTCAATGTAACTGCAAACTTTCATGTAATGCAAAATGTCAATTTAAACTGCTAGACAATGTCACGGAATGCAAACGAGTGCCCAACGGGATGAATCTAAATGAAACTGCAAGTAGTCCGATTCAAACCACGTCTAATTGAACACTAAAATGTAATATACATAAACTGCATAGAATAATGCAATATGTCAGTGTCAATGCACTGCCAAATGTAGGTTGCGTCCAAAGTGCAAATACGCGAGCCTACTGGCTAGCTTATTGTTATGAATATATTTTAAAACCCATGTACGTGCACCGTACATATTGCCACAACACAGAAAGACAATAACTAAATAAAACAATCCAAAATATGTAAAATAAAATAAGAATGTAGTACTCTAATGTAAACATGATTGATCTTATATGGATATCTAAAGTCTATAAATAGAATGTCATAGTAATAAATTAGCACACTTCACTATGTTTTTCAGTGTCAAATTTCACTTCACTTGTCACACACGTGGTAGGGTTAGCACACGACACTTTGCTCACTTTTGAGTCCCGTTTGTCGATCTTGCTGATCCTGTCCTCGATGTCATGCTCTTCTTCTCGTCTGCTTCTGCTTCTTGCGGACCCTCCCCCTGTCTTTGGGTAGCCATCTTTCGCCAAAAATACATCGATGTTACAAGCAGTGCAATGCTAATAGCAGAAGTTATGTAGATTGCAATGTAGTGGTGGACGTCGTGAGAGGATAAGATTTCAGGATTAGACTGTTCCTTAATTGAGCGTAGTTGTGCGTCAATTTTCTTAAAAGTCTCTTCGTGCGTTTCAATGTGCAGGGAGGTGTTACGAGTCGACGTGTTGATGATGTTGTTGATTGGAGAGATCTTGGGCATGATCATGGCATATGGTTCCTTAACTAAAATGTCGCTTGTATGTTTCATGTATGCGTGCAGTGTGAATGAGTCACCTTGCAAGTTGCATCCTTGTTTCAGCGTTATCAGACCCGAGTGATGTAACGACTCCGATGTCATTTGAGTACCGCACACTAATTGTACTTCGCACGTGTCACAACAATAATAAAACCAGGTGTTTTGTTGATGTAATTTGACCCATTTGTCGGTGCATATTTTTATTTCCGTAGGGCAATAAACGCTGTGTTCTTCATTGTCCCGAATTAGCTGTACATCGCAAATAGACTTGTGACGATCACCGGTGTTGTATATAGGGTGATTTAGTTTGCACAGTAGAGATTGGTCCTGTAATTTTTGGCATTCATTAATGTCGTACTGTTCTAGGGGTATAAATGAGTATTGGTTGGCGTTAAGTGCTATTAATGCAGAGTTGGGAATAACATACATTACCCGTTTTATGTCAATACGTTGGGGAATGCTGATAAGTCTGTTAAGTTCGTATAGGACATCACTCAAGATCGGTACCTTTATTTCCATCAATAGGTAGTGCTCTGTTATGCGCGCATGTATTCTGAACAGCCTGTAGATGTCTCTTATGTCATTATGAACTTCAGGTAGTGTAGAATCGCGAGGTAGTAGTCGAGCTACTCTATCTAGTTCGCTTTGCATTTGGGTTGGTGATAGTAGATGTACGTCCAAATGTCCTTGGTACATATTTGTCAGGGTGTTGATGAGTGATTCTTGAATATCCTTTAAGTTTTGGGCCATTCTTTCCGCAGCTATGGCCGATGTAATTATGTAGAATGCATGTGAACTCTCAAGTTTATCTTTGAGCGTCTTGTTTTCTAGGGACGTGAGGTGATCGTTGATTAAAGTGAACTGCTTCACCATTGTTGCTTCGTTACGCTGTACAATGTTGTTCTCGGTTTCCAGAACACTTGTCTGATTTTTAAGCAATTGAAATAGGTGATTTTAATTATGTTGGATTGTGTCGATATCCTGTTCATATTTTTCTGCAAAATGTTGGTCTAACACTCCAAATAGCGAATTTGCAACATATCCCACTCCGTCGATTAATCCCCTTTTGAACCTGTGTTGAATTATCCGCTGGGACCTCAGTAATTCGTTGTAATAATTTAGTTCACTCGTGCTTTGTTCAAGTTGGTTAATCAAAACAAGAAATTGCATCATCCACTCTTCGCAACGAGCTTGCTTTATATGAGATACGAATGCTTGCAAAGTGTCCATATTGCGCCAATAATTTGTCATATTGTAATAGAATACCAGTTTCCATTCATCTCTAATTTCTTGTAGGTCTGCAATCTTGTCAAAGTAAAGTGTTTGATTTTTTGTCAATTGAGTAAGGTTCATATCTTGCTGGACAGTAGGTGTTATCAATGTCATAACTAGCATCAGCGTATAACAAACCAAGCTGTTCCAGCTAAACCTTTTAGCTCGGTTTCGCCTGTTTTTGGGTAGTTTGTCAGTGTCAGGGTTGTCTTGTTCCTCAGCCTCCACTAGTGGTACCAGTTTTGTAATAGGTCGTTTAGTTTCACCTTTTGCAGTTCGTAATGTCACAACTCGAGTGTGGCCGTCCTTTCCAGGGTGTAAATCTGCTACACGACCCAGTGCCCATTTTCCTGCAGGTAACCTTTCATCCTTAATGCATACAATGTCATTTTTCTTTATGTCAGTATTCTGTCGTTTCCACTTTAGTCTTGCTTGTAGTTGTTGGAGGTACTCTTGTGACCACTTCTTCCAGAAATACTTGCTAATTTGTTGTACAATTTGCCATCTCGTGTTTAAACGGTAAGTCTTGTCCATGTCGGGTTCTGGAATTGTCATGAGTGATGTGCCGGTTAAGAAGTGTCCTGGAGTTAAACAGTTTATCTCTTCGCCGTTCTCTGAAACGGTGCATAGTGGTCGTGAGTTCAAGCAAGCTTCTATCTGACATAGCAGAGTGGTAAATTCTTCATATGTGAGACGTTGGTCTCCAATGACCCGTTTGAGATGGTATTTCATGCTCTTCACAGCGGCTTCCCACAGTCCGCCTGCGCTTGGCCATACCGGGGCATTGAAGTGCCATTGAACTCCCATTTCTGATATTTTTCCCAAGAAGAAGTTGTCAATGTTTTCTACAATGCGTTTGTATTGTTGCAGTAGGATCCGGTTTGCACCCACAAAATTCGTACCGTTGTCGCTGTACATGTCCCGGGGCGTACCTCGGTGTGCGCAGAAGCGCTTGAAAGCCGATAGGAATGCTGTACTGGATAGTTCTGTTACCAGTTCTAGATGAATGGCTTTTGTTGCCAGACAAACAAATACTGCAACGTACGCCAGCAATGTTCTGACGCCTCGGCCTTTACTTGCCTTGATTTCAATGTATCCAGTAAAATCGACACCTGTATGTGTAAATGGGCGAGATACTGTCACTCTCGGCTCTGGTAGGATTTGGAGCACTGAAATAATGCATGATTGGTGTTACACAATGGGCAAACAATCTTGCTGAATTGCCCAGCGTTTGATGCATGGAAATTACGAGAATAGTTTGATGAACTTCTGTTAGGTTGTGGATTCGCTGACTTGTAGTTTTTGTTGAATGGATTCGGCGTGGTAGATTGTGGTTTTGAAACAGGTTTATTTCCGTTTTCTGGCTTTTTCCTGTGCAATGGTTCTAATGCCATAAACTTGTTTTCGACGAAATCCATAAAATGATTGTACGTTGGTATCTCCCGCGGATCTGACCTGGACTGCATGTATTCCGAGTACGTTTCGGCGTCTAACTTCTCGCATAGCACGTAAACTAGGACCGGATCCCAAGCGCTAGTGTCAATGCCCAAGTTGTGTATCGCATTTATGGTTTCATTGCTAGTGTCATATAACCGCTTTAAGTCGAATGCAGATTGTTTTTGCAAATTAGGTTGACGCATAAATATCTGAAAATTTTTGGTGAACAACAGGAACTTATTGTTGTATCTATGGTTCAAAATTTCCCAGCACGTGTCATAATTTTCTGGAGCTATGTGTAAATGCTGCACAAGCTTTTCCGCTTCACCGCGAAGTCTACCCTTTAAATGCTGCATTTTCTGAGTTTTTGCAATAGCTGGATTATTGTGAATCGCTTCTACATACAGATCCATAAAAGTAGGCCATAATGTGTAATTGCCGTTAAAAATGGGTATGTCAATTTTAGGCAGCGTTTGCTGTTGATGAATAGAAGCGTTTAATTTTGTGTTTAACGCCCGTTTTATTTTTGCAAATGCATTTTCATAACGAAGAAGTTCTTCGTAATAATCATGCGGTGTCCCCTCCCTCCTCCTATGCCATCAATTTGTAAATGTAATTTATCAATTGCAGTCCACCGAGATTCTACCGTCTTAAGCATATCCTCAATTTCCCACTTTTCCTTAACCTCGGTGAGATTTTTATTCAATAACCTGCTGAATGCACGGAAATTAGCTTGTTGCAACTGCTGTAACTCGAGTAGCTTGTCCTCTGCCCCTACAGATGTCTCGAACAGGGTTTTGTCGAACTCAATACTTAGCTTACTATGGCCGGCGTTACTGGGCCCAGCAAGATTCTTCTTCTCGAAGGCTGCAATTTCCTGACGCGCACCGTGGTACCAGCCCTTAATGACCTCAAAAATATTACCGGTATAATACTGATGACCTTTCTCTTCTACTGCGGTCAGCTCCCGGTTCTTTTCCTCGCATTCTGCCCATAGAACATCCAATCGCTCGAGCCTATTATGAATGTATTCGGTGGTCTTCCTGCTCACTGAATCCTTCTTAAAATTAGAATGGATTCTCTTCAGCTCCTCGTAGATCTCGGCTTGACGCATGATTCAACCCTCCATTGTAAAGTCGTAAGATAAATAATGAACGATCTTACTTGAAATTCAGGAACTCTCCCTGTTTGCAACTGCAATGTGACGCTCTGGAACCTGGATCGCTGCTTCCTCCCCGAACGCTCCTGCACGGCAACACTCGCGGCGCGGTATGATACGACACGACACAGATCCCGCGACGATCTTCCACGACCGATATCGGACCGTACGATACTTGCAAAGGTTTCGAAGGACCAAAAAAACTATGTAAGGGGGTTAGCCTAACATACGTAAATGTCAATGTAACTGCAAACTTTCATGTAATGCAAAATGTCAATTTAAACTGCTAGACAATGTCACGGAATGCAAACGAGTGCCCAACGGGATGAATCTAAATGAAACTGCAAGTAGTCCGATTCAAACCACGTCTAATTGAACACTAAAATGTAATATACATAAACTGCATAGAATAATGCAATATGTCAGTGTCAATGCACTGCCAAATGTAGGTTGCGTCCAAAGTGCAAATACGCGAGCCTACTGGCTAGCTTATTGTTATGAATATATTTTAAAACCCATGTACGTGCACCGTACAACCTTCGAGGCTGGTCAATCGCTTTAGGCCACTGCTGCATCAGGACAACGTTAGACCACACATTGCACAACAGACGGCTACCAAATTAGAGGAACTTCAATTGGAATGTCTAAGACATCCACCGTACTCCCCGGACCTTGCTCCAACAGATTACCATTTTTTTTGAATTTTGGATAACTTCTTGCAAGGGGAAAATATTCAACTCCGATGGGGCAGTCCAAAGCGCCTTCAAAGATTTTATTGATTCCCGTCCGAATGATTTTTTTAGTAAAGGGATCAATGAACTACCTATGAGATAGCAATGGTACATACTTTGACATGACTTTATGTTCCTCCCTTACAAAACGCCAATTTCATATGTAATGACCTAATATTATAAATGTGAAAGTTTGGATGGATGTGTTTGTGGATGTTGTTACTCAATCATGGCCGAGCGGCTGAACGGATCTATGTGAAATTTGGCACAGACATAGATTATAGTCAGGAATAGCACATGCGATACTTTTTCTCGCGGGCATATGTTCTGTCGGGATAATTTCCGAATTTCACGGCAAGAACCTAGTTATTCATATTTTAACCGACTTTTTAAAAAGGAGGATATTATCTATTCGGCAGTTTTTTTTTGTATATTTGCTCGTTATAGACAAGGTTAGTGGGAAAAAGGAAAGGGCGGAGAGTATTCGCCTTGACGATCCCTCTTTGTGTTCTATCGATGGGTATGTAACCAATTTTTACTCACCCAAACCAAAGAGGTGATGCAGTAAATTGACTGATATGCAGTAAATTAGTAGCAATCGAAAAGTAGTGTTTTTTACCATCGGGCGGCGTGAGTGTCTTCCCGTTTCGCTTGCTGGGCTCCGTGGTGTAGAGTTGCGGGTGCGGCGGACACTCCTGCTGCAGCGAGCAGTCGCGCCGCAGGCACGCAGCCGTCGAACGCCGCCGCGCCAGTGCCAGCCCTGTGGGGCGGTACAGTGTGACCTAGTGAGTACAGACTGACATTACGAACAACTGCACCACCGCCACTGCGCGCTTACCGGTGAGCGTGGCTAGCAGCACGGCCAGCCCGCCGCCCAGCAGTGCGGGCACCAGGCCGGCGCGCCACCGCGACCCCGCCCCGGCGTTTCCTGCGTCCCCTCCCGCGCCCCCCGCGCCCACCGCCACAGCTCCGTGCGCCTCCATCGGCACTTCCACCGGCTCGCCCACGCGCTCTGCGTAAAGTCAGTCAATTCGTTAATGATATCGAGCCATTAATCGGTTGCACCGAATAAAAGAGAAAAGGGAAGATCAAAATCCAATCACGCCATTAAGCAAGTATCAGCATTCGCAGCACCATGTCGTACCTCCATTAAGCGTGAGTGTGGCGGCGCGGTAGAGCGCGGTGGTGTCGCCAGCGGGCGAGCGCGCCTGCACGCGCAGCTCGTACCACGCGCCCGGCCGCAGGCTGCCGGCCTGCGGAGTGCGACACATGCAGTCAGTAGCTGCGTGAGTGGACTGCGAGCACGCGTAGTGTGGGGAGAGATAGGTACCTCGGCGGCCTCTCCATTGGATGGCAGCGGCGTCCAGGCGCCGCCGGCGGCTGGGCGCAAGGCCAGCGTCCACATCTCCACGGGGCAGCGCCCACCCCACGCCAGCAGGTTCAGGCGCAGCGTCGTGCTGTTCGCCCACACGAACTCTTTGCCCAGCGGCGGCTTAGCCTCTATGCACAGTACAAACTTGCATGAGATCAGTGGTTAGAGAGACTACAGAGGGCACGTGGGTCGAGACTAATCTGTAAGGTCGGTACTCACTGTCACCTCTGGTGCGCGCGAGCAGTGGCGCGGAGCGAGGCGACACGCCCACGGCGTTGTGCGCCTGCAGCGTGACGCGGTAGGCGGCGCCACACGCCAGGCGCGCCAGCCACAGCGACGTGTCGGCGGCCGGCACCAGCCGCGCCTGCGCTCCCTCCACACTTTCTCCGTGGGACCACCACACTGTATAGCCTGTCATGCATGCACGATAATTTACAACACACACACACTTTTATTATACGTACAGCTAAGGAGTGGAATTCCCTGCCGGAGTCTATGTTTCCCGATAGCTACAATCTAGGGGTCTTTAAGTCAAGAGTGAATAGGTTACTTTTAGGCAAGCGTGCTTCACCGTCGACCACATCATCGCTTACCATCAGATGAGATAGTGGTCAAGCGCGAGTCTATGGAAAAAAACAAATAGCGATAACAACCTTTTACAAAATGACGTGAGGTTGTGAACGGGTGAGCTAGTTGCCTACCGAGTATGAGTGCGCCACCGTCGTCCGGCTTATCCCAGGAGATGTGCAGCGCGTGCATGTTGGCAGTGCGCAGGCGCGGCGTGGGGGGCCCGGGCGGCTCGCGCACACTCAGCGCCACGCTTAGCACGTCCGAGCCCAGCGCGTTGCGCACCATGCACGTGTAGTTGCCCGCCAATGATGCATCCACCTCTGAACAAAAACCGCACAGGTTACCACCGACTCCGTCGCACAACTTATCAAAAGAACAAGCCAATAGTCACAATCATCATGTATTATATGTTTATCCTCACTGTGAATGATGAGGTCACCGTCGTCGGTAAGGGTGTGCGCTGCGGGAAGCGGCGACCAGCGCCAGCGCAGCGGCGGCGCTCCCAGCGCTGAGCAGCGCAGGCGCAAGCGCGAGCCGCGCGCCGCCGACACCATGCGACTGAACGACGATATCCTGGCCGATACTGTCGGTTTAATGAAATCGATAACATCATTCTTAAGCTTCAACGCCATCGAAAGCTTTATTAGCAATTTTGGAATAAAGAGATAATATATGCATCCGGTTAGCAGGTCGGTACTAAGCACTAAGCAGTGACCGAACAGAGGCGGCGTGCGACGTACGTGCGGGCGCCGGTGCGCCGGTGACGGGGCGGCTGGGCGCGCCGGCGCCGGCGGCCGTGTGTGCGCGCACCCAAAACTCATACACGGTGCGCTCGCGCAGCCCGCGCACCTCACGCCACAGCTCGTGCGGTGCGCCCAGCCCGCCCACCTCGCCCTCCTCTGCCTCCGCCTCCACGCGCTGCGCCCACTCACCGCCCACTCTTCGGCACAAAAATAGTGAGGGTTAGCGGTGCCGACAGTTTATTGGTGGTCAAGCTATAATAATATGTGTGCATTACACGTGACGTATTTACAAACAAGGATTCGAGACTAAGTTAAAGCCGTATGGATCGATCGATGACCGAAGAAATATGAATGGATGACCATACATTACCTAACAATACCTGACGAGTATATCAGAATCAATTTTTTTACTCATTGTAAGAACCCCAAAAATCTGACAGCGAATTTTGTTTCTTTCTTAAAGCGATTTGCTTTTCCAAACTTGTCTGCGCACCCGCCGATATCCGACGGCAGCACTAGGTAGATGAGAAGCAGGTGACGTACTTGCCGAGCTCCCTGGTATAGAGCGTGTAGTGCGTGAGGCGGCCGGCGGCGGTGGCGGGCGCCAGCCACGTAATGCGCACGGCCACCGCACCCGCTGCCAGCGCGCGCACCGCTCTCACCGCCTCCGGCACTGCCGACAGAGAGCACGGTCAGAACAGAGCAAAGTCTGCACAGCCCAGGTGAGCGAGGAGAGAGCCCACTGACCGTCTTCCAGCGTGGCGCAGTACACGGGTGGCGCGGGTGGGCCCAGGCCGGTGTCAGCGCGCGCGCGTACCCACACGGAGTAGTTGGTAGCGGCTTGCAGCCCCTGCAACGTGGCCGCGCCACCTAGACCAGCGCGCGCGCTCGTCCACGCCGCGGCCACGTGCAGCGGCGCGTAGTGGACGTCATAGCCGCGAAGCGCGTGCGCGTGCGCGGTGGACATCGGTGCCCAGCGCACACGCAGCGAGCGCGCCGACAGCGCCGAGCACGAAACGCCGCCCGGCGCCTCCTCCGGCACTGTGACATATCACTGATTGCACTCTCAGCCCGACGCACAGTGCAGGTAAGCGCGCATATACAAGAGTGCGCAGTTGAACTAGGCACTGCAACGCCCTTCTTTGCCCATGTGTCGCGCTATACTCTGAGACTTGGAATTAATACTTTATCTACCTACCTCAATAACAATGAAGGTGAGGTCATACTTAAGGTTGACATTAACAATGCCTTCAATTCTGTATACAGGGATACCTTGTCGACAGAAATTCAAAAAGAAAAATTTACAGTTTTCTATTCTATATGTAAATTTTCTATATATAAAGGTCGAAACAATATTTCCAATTATACTGCTTTTTTACAGCGAACAAGAAGGACAAATGCCGCTTATTATAAACAGTAGAATATAAAAAGCGGTCCAGACTCAAAAAAGCAGCAACTGGAAAAGATGAGATTTCGAATGAACTCTTCGTCAGTTACCCAATTTCGTCCAATCTCCATCCTTCCAATCCTATCTAAAGTCCTAGAAATTTTTATTAATAATCAACTCTCATTACCTATACTCTCATAGCCTGCACTGACCAGAGCACTGTACCGGCCTTAGTAAAAATAACTGACGTGATCTGACTGGCCATGGAAAATAGATTCCTTACGGTTTTGATTCTATTGGACTTTAGCAGTGCTTTTAATTCAGTTGATTTTGACATCTTCTTAGACATCCTATCCTCTCTAAATATATCTCCTTTTGTGATTGCGTGGTTTAATTCTTATCTTCGGGGCCAGAGGAAGCCTCCTCTGCGCTCAGAGGAGGCTTCCTCTGGCTGGTGCGATCTCGCTGCGGGTGTTCCTCAGGGTGCAGGATGGCGTCCTATCATAAAGAAGAGGTTCTTTTGTCGGTTTCTATAAACTCAATCACTAAGATCTTATTTTCACATTATCATATCTATGCAGACGACCTGCAGCTTTATCGTCACTTTAAAATCAAAGAGCTCATTGGAACTATCGGTTCCATCAATAACGATCCAGAAAACATCTGTCAGTGGGCTTAAGTTTTGGACTCCTTGTTGTTTTGCAGGGTTCACTAGTGAACCCAACAAAATTCTTAAATCTCAATTCGCAAATTCTCATGATTGGTCGTAGATACTTCATCAATCTGTTTAGTAGCCAGTCGCTCCCCCCTTTTTATACGATGTCGACGCTAAACCCTATTCCAAAAAAGTTATAACTTAGGGGTTCCTAGACTGCATCCTATCTTAGAATGTTCACATTCAGTTTAGTGTACAATAAAGAATAAAAACTGATTGAAAGGATTATTTAATGCCAAATTGAATATCTTAGTAGATTGTTTTTAGTGAAAACATCGGCAAACCAACGACGCCGACGACGAAGACAACGCAGTTGATTACATAAGGGAGCTTGCACACTTGCAAAATGAGTCTTTTAAAATTTTCAACTTAAATGAATTCACGGTGGGGTTAGCAGTCGGATATATCCAAACTCACGGAGGAAGAGAAGGAGACGCATCAGCATCAGCAGGACGCGTTTCGTAAACGGAACCAACCTGAACAAGTAGTTCATAAGCATGATTTTGCAAAGAGACAATGTCTATTGTAAACGCACATATTAAACTCAGAATAAGATTATGAAAACCATATCCAAAGACGTCTCATAAATTAAAAACGATATTCAAAATCTTGCTTCAGAACAAACTAAGATACAATCTGAGACAGCTAAACTGAAAATTGCCAGCACTGCCACAAACACAAAAGTCTCTTAAAAATCAACTTGAAAACATAAAGGCTAACCCAGCACCACAAAAGTATGAAAACATTGTAACTTGCGAATACGCAAACTTCAGAAACATCAATCGCGCAGCTTACTGCGCGATTGATGTTTCTGAAGTTTGAAATTCCCACAAAAATTATGTTCTTAAACATAATTTTTGTGGGAATTTCAAAAGACAAAGGACTAAACAAAGACGTTATAAGCAATTCTGATACTAACGAAGTTATAAAAACTCTGAAATCTGAGTAAACCCGGAGTGTCCGAAACCAAATATGGTACGCCGTCTAGAGAAATGCAAACCAATTGGGGCACAGTACTGCCTCTGCTCTCCTCAAAGTGACTGGCGATATTAGAGAAGCGATGGAGGATACCAAAGTTGCTGTTTTGGTTTTAATTGATTTCTCCAATGCCTTTAATGCCGTCAGTCACGATATTCTCCTTTCTATCCCTTCACATATTACGGTTTCTTCCGAGGCCTCATCCTATCTTTGGAGACCTCAGCAGTCGGTTCGCGTTGACGAGAGTTTGTCGAGTTGGTGTGACCTAGCTGCCGGTGTTCCACAAGGCAGTATTCTTTCTCCATTATTCTCCATCTTCATAAATTTTATAACTTACTGTCTTCGGTGTTCGTATCATCTTTATGCCGATGACCTTCAGCTTTATGCATCTGCGCGGGTAGAGGGTTTGTTGGACGCTATAGGCGATGTGAACCGGGACTTAGTCGCTGTCAAGAACTGGTCTGATAGATTTGAGGTGTCTGTATATCCCCATCAGCCCTAGTATAAAAGATCTCGGCCTACAACTTGACTCAACGCTTGGCTGGCAAAGTCAGGTTTCAGGTGTCAGTCAAAGAGTCAACGGGACTTTGCGTTGCCTGTATTGTCTGAGAAACTTTCTACCTGCAAAAATGAAGGCTATGCTTGTGCAGACCTTAATCTTCCCTATAATCGACTATGGTGACGTGTGCTACTTTGACCTGAACGCGGAATTCCTGGATAAGCTTGATAGGCTCCTAAATAACTGCATCCGATTCATATTCAACCTGAGGAAATATGAACAATTGTGTCGAGCTATAGATGTCAGCTCAAATGGATGCCAATTCGGCAGAGACGAGATTTACGCGCTTTGACCACGCTTTTCTCTTTACTTTACTCGCCCACCCTTCCTTCTTATTGAGATTGATTCACACGCTAGGAATCTGCGTTCGTCTAACAGTCTTCGTTGCTTTGTCCTTCTCATACTTCTGATTTTATTCATTCTTCCTTTCATATTCAGTCTATTCTTCTCTGGAATGCGCTTCCTCTCCATATCTGGATGGCCACCACTCAATATGCATTTAAGCGAAATTTGCAACATTATTTTCTACACCATTAGTAGAGTCGTCTCAATCACCTTTCTATTAATTCATATATATGAATTAATGAGGAATGATGATGATTTTGGTGATTGAGACGACTCTCGTATATATTTATGAAGGTATTTATTATAGTAAATATATATGGATGTTTGTTTTAGCTACAATATATATATTGTTATTCACTTTTACTTCAAAAATTATTTCAATTTTTAGGCACCTGCCATGTTATCTTCCCACCACCCTTGGTTGACTGGTAGAGAATGCCTCAGGCATTAAGTCCGACTATGTTCTTGTATGTTGCATGAGTTGAGTTTTAAATAAACCTGACGCAGCCCGACACATCGAATTGTTCCTTCCTTTTCTGCAAAAACTATTCTCTGAAATCTAGCAACGATGAGCGTTGAGCCCTAAAAATTGTTCTAATATCAAAAAGTTTATAAATAACCTTAAACAAGAACTACACCTAAGCACGGAAAGTGGTGAAAAAGTCTTTATTATAAAGTTTGTAAATGGCATTACAAAAATAATTAAGAAAATTGCAAAGAACTAAATCAGGCAGTAATAGAATGACCAAAACCCAAAAATAAAAACGAAAATATAAAATACGAAATAACAAGAAATACGACGGTCATGTTTAACAACAAGATCCCTCAAGTGCTTTTATTGCTATAAACCTCCTGAAGTGCATAAAATTTAATGCACATTAACGCAAAGAAACAAGAAAGTCGCGACAATCTTGTCATCCAACATGATATAAAAAGTATCGAAACTACTCTAACAATATATTATTAAATCTAAAACAAGACCATGACCACTAACTTCTAATGGAAACTAAGGGCGACTGTAAAAAGCTGTGGTATGAAATCAAGAAGATTTGCAACATTAAAAGTAAGAAAACCGGCAAATCTGAGCTTGTGACCGACAGAAACAAGCCCGCGCAAACTTCCCTCCGCGTGCTTGCATTGGTTAGCGGTGATCTGTTCGCTCCCTGTTTTTAATTGCAATTGTCGTGTTCCGAAATTTATTTTGCAGCTCGTGAGTTGCTGTCGATTGTATATTATTGTGGTAAGTGCTGGTATCGAATGTTTTTAAACGTGTTTATGTCCGTTTTTCACTTGTAATTAGTTAATTTCGTCAGCTATCGGTAAGTAAATTTATTTTCTTGACGTATATCGGTATATCGGGTATATCGAAATAATTGTATCGTCCGTAAATTTTCACTTTTCACGTTCTAATACGCTTATTCGTTTAATTTTCATAAGTAATTATGTTATTTAATAATGATGACCCACCTGATCGTGGTGGAGAAATATCATTCCGCCGAATAAATAAACCAAGGTCACCGACGAACTCCGTTAATGCTAAGCGTTTATTTAGTGAAATGTTTCCTTCTTACATTTCACCCGAAGATAGATCAAAGCGAATGCAAACATCAGGGTCTTCGCCAATATTAAATGTCAAAAATGTAAGCAATGACGACTATTGTGATTTAGTTTCTCAGGCGTCTGCGTACCTGTCTAAAATTAACGACCTTGTCAATGACCAAGGCAAATTAAGGTAAGGTAATGTTGCAAATAAATCCGCTATTATGGACATGACTCGGCACATAACGGCTATTGTCACATTCTTTTTCATTCTTTCTCACAGGGCATGATAACTTTAAAAGTAAATTGTTTTCATTCAAGCTTGTTGCCTCGCCTTTATGTCGGTGTTCTACATCTGACTGCGAATATGTACAATCTGCACATCATATATTATGGGAGTGTACTGTGGTATTAATTCCACATCTTTTAGTCTACTTACGTTTTATAACAATATACAAACCACATCTTCATATCTTTTGATATTGTATCAAGTCATGTGACTCATTTTTATGTATTCTTTGATACTGTTAACACCTGAAAAGCATATTTTTAGTTATCTCTGATAGATTTAATATCTTCAACTTAATTTATATTGCTAATTTGTAAAATCTTGGAATATTTTATACTCTGACATTTTCATTTGATCTGACGTCTGTCTGTCTATTTTATTTGCTTAAGCCATAGACATAACATACCATGGACTAGACCTTCCTTAAACTAGTTGTACATTATAATAAGGGCAGAGGCAGACTGCTCCCCTCTGTAAACCGATTTTTATTCGTTCTGGTCTTGATGTTTTAATTGAGATTTCAGTTTGAAATTTAGAAGATATGACAGAACGAGGAATAAACGGGCGTCAGCTTTTTGAGTTAGATTCGGGCAGGGAACGGTGAACGGTGACTACTTAGTATTACCAAGTGTACTATCTTATCTGAAAAAACTCTTAAACTGCAACAACAACAGCTTAACAGCTGGTGAATGAATGTAAGAGAATCTCTAAAAAAACAATAAATTAATAGCCTGGACTTTCAAATGTACTTTTACTTATAATTAAATTGATGTGCCAGTCCGGTACGTAGTACATGAGCTGCATCAGTCAAGCCTACAGAGTTGCGCTCGGCCACCAGCACTTTTTGTTCGTCTGCCTGAGACGCCACAGCCCATCCATTGTCTTACCTTGCTGCCAGCCTTCCTATCTACCTGTTTACCTGGTAACCTGCCTGTTTTGCCTGATCACCTGCCATCCTCAAGCATTCCACTACTTAGAAGAGTTCCTGTCCGTCCTGCTGCCTGCCTAGCTGACGATCACATACAACTTACGACTAACGGCGAAGCAGGCTCTTTTTTTATTCACAAATATCCTTTTTCTTAGTTTTAATTAATATTCACTCATATTTTTTTATTAACGTTACAGTATTCTTTGGCAGAATGAATGCAATACTATGTTGAATAATGTACAGGCTATATCATGAGTTGTTTACTATACGGACCTTGTGGAAACTAGAATAAATTTCCGTGCGTTCAAGCGTTTTTGCCATATCTATTATTGGAATCAAATATGAGCAGAAATATATATATCTTATATCAGCTCACAATGTTAGGACCCATTAATATGAATGCTAATTTTTATCCGTGGTGCTAGGCAACTGGGCTTATCCCAGTTGTAAACGACCCTTTGTGCCTATTGGTCTTGTTTGTCCTGTCTCCTGCTTGATATGGAGGGAAGTGGATTTTTTTTCTGCTCTTCTATTATTCTGTTCTGATTAATTTCTTTGCGGGATCCAAAATAGTTATATTTCCAAGATAGATGAACGATGCTGTGTGAGACAGCATATCCTCAGTGTTTAAACTTAAGTGCGGATATCAAGTTGGCCGATCCAGCCTACAACATCTCTGGACCATGGGTCTACTGCTTGGAGCTGATGTTTAATGTGGCGACTAAGTAGATATTATCAACAAGCACGCAAGAAGAGCAATACTTCGACGGCCAACAGGACTCCAGAGAGGACGGAGGATATTGAACTGAAGAAGATTCCTGTCTCGGGTAAAATAAGAAGTGGAGCCTCATCGAGCAACCGTCTACAGCAATCAGCAGCAACAAGATTAAAACTTTGAATATTTAAGAATTTATGTAATTTCATGCTTATTGTTAAGATTATTTAAGAATTTATGTAAGTTCTTTCTTACTGTTTACATAACTTTTTATATTTTTAGATTTGTCTATTTCAATTGTAACGCTAGCGATCTGAGTACGTTTACCTTTCCCTCGGGAACATGTACGAGCCAATACCTAATGCTCATACAGCAAAAGAACGCCTATTGAAGTACTGCACAATATTAAGTAAATCAGTCGTAATTAAAACACTGACACACGCTAATTTGCGTGTTGACGTAATTCAACATTAAGTGCAGCTCAGGTTACTAGCCGCAACCTAAAACTGTGTCCATAATAAATACTTGAAACATAACAGTGGTTTGGTGTTAAACTAACTTCTTCAACTACCAGGTTAACCGTCAACGACGAGAAACCCCCAACAAAGGCAGTTTGAACGCTATCAGCGCAGCGATGTGAAAGCATGACACGTGATAAGAGTCTCCACCTCCGTCAGCGGTGGTGGCGTACACGGTGGGCGAGTGCGGGCCGGCGCCGGCACAGTTGTAGGCGCGTATGCTGAGCGCCACGCGCGCGAAGGTGCGCAGGCCCGCTAGCAGCAGGTCGGCGCTGCTCCAGCCCGCCACGCTGGCGCGGCCGACGCGCTCGCCCGCCGCGTCCTCGTCCGCGCCCAGCTCGCGCCACGTCACCACGTAGCCCAGCAGCTCACCGTTCCAGCTGTCCTGCGGCGGGGCCTGGTGAGTATCACACCAGGTTTAGTGATGTGTGTCGCAGCCGCTGATGAACGTTAGCTAGACGCAAGTGTACTCACCGACCACGAGACATGCAGTTCACCTGGGGTGGACGATCTCACTCTGACGTTCTGCGGTGATGCATTCGGAGCTGGTGGAATACGAGACCCATCACAATTACAAATATTTATTTAAACATATACCTACTGGCTTCTGCCAGCGACTTTGCCCGCCGAATATAAGAGCGTGTGTTTCGTATAAAAGCGTATTCAAAAAATAATGATATGAGCCACCTTCTTCGAGCGTCGTGAACATCAATGGCTCGGAGTGCGGCGACAGGCCCACGTGGTTGGCGGCCGTGAGGCGCAGTGAGTAGGCGGCGGCGGGCCGCAGCCCCTCCAGCCGCGCCCACAGCGTTACCAGCCCCTCCGCGTCCGCGCTGTGGACAGCCGACAGGCGCCAGTTTAGTATTTGAGTGACCGTGCGGCACTGCGCCGGGATTGTGCGAGCGTGCAAGCGTCACCTGTCATCATGCACGTGCAGCGTGAGGTTGACGGCGTGCGAGCGCGCCGCGGCTCCGGGCAGCGCGTGCAACGCCGTGTACAGCGCGGTGTAGGAATGGTGCGGGGGCGCCGGGTGCGCGCGCACCGCCCACACCAGCCGAACCCAGCGCGCACCCACGCCGCCCAGGCGCAGCCGGCGCGGAGCCTCTGGTGGCTCTGTCCTCACAAACAGTAATGCTTTACAAATTCTAAAATGTCAATGTTCAATTTGTAACGAGAGCTAAGGTGCCATGACAAGTAGTCAGTTAGGAAACCCCATAAATCACATCAATTTTACATTAATAATAGTAATAATTTATTTCAAAATTCAGACGATTTACAGTCCATTTAACAGTAGGTAGTACTAGAGTCTGGCAATGCTATACGAATGTCAAGCGAAACTTTTCCAAACAAGATGGCATGTTGTTTTGATTTGTTGTGGTCTTTGTAATAGCATTTATTATATGAAGAATGAATAAAACAATTAAAAGTGGATTACGGGAGATGTTGTTTCGCATGATGTCTAAATATCAACAAAAACAACAGGAGAAAGAAGCCGAATTCAAACAAAAACAAGATTGTTTACGTGTGGTGTAACATTTCATTATTTAGTAGGACGCTAATAATTTGATACTTATTTTAATTCGTGATTACTATGGATGCAAAAACTTTTCTCTATTATTATTCACATACATTTTATAATAAGTTAAACACCTTCATAATAATGCATTATGGTTATTTATCATACCATTACTTTTTTGTGGTTCCGTACCCAAAGGGTAAAAACTGCCTGTCTGGTGTCTGGTCTGTCTGTCTGTCTGTTTGTCTGTCTGTCTGTCCGTCTGTCCGCCTGTCCGCCTGTCCATTTGCCTGTCTGTCTATCCGTCTGTCACCAGGCTGTATCTCATGAACCGTGATAGCAAGACATTTTTTTTTGGGACAATCCCACCGCACTATTCTCAAACCACTGCAACTCCTGAAAGCCAGAATCAACAGTGGCGACCAACAGAAAAGCGCCGAGGCAATGAAGCTCGACGAAGTCCCGGAGAATGAATTTAAATGACTTGGATCCCGCAACGAAATTATAGTTAGATAATAATAGATAGCTAGACAGTTGAAATTTTCACAGATTACGTATTTCTGTTGCCGCTATAACAAATACTATAAAGAGAATAAAATAAATATTTAAGTGGGGCTCCCATACAACAAACGTGATTTTATTGCTGTTTTTTGAGAAAATGGTACGGAAACCTTCATGAGTAGCAGGGGTCACTGCGATATTGAAAACTATTAAAAACTTACGGATCTAGAGCAGAAAGAGATAGGAACCCAGAGCCAGTACTTGGGTGAAATAGCTAGCAGAGTGTAACGGTTAGGGCATGTAAATCAGACTCTTGAAGAGAGGGTAGATACAATAAGTTATTTAAAAAAAATATATATAAAATTTTAATATTAGCTCAGCAAGAGACTGGTGTGAGTTCTCGGCATCGAGTGCGAGTTACGTTCAAGACCGCTGATAAATAGAAAACTATCCTGTAGTCTCCAGAACGTACGTTTATTCACAATAAATAGTTATTTCAATCTATTCCTGTTTATTATTTTATCTCCTAAAGTGTTCTCGCTGATGAAGTGAAAAGTTATGTGTGTTACACGAGAGCCAAGTTTTTTGCATTTCATGCCTTCGAATCCCTCGCCACATTCAGGATTCAAAATCAGCACTCGCAGCAAAAAACGACTTTGCTCTCTTGTTGCACAAATAACTAATATGAATAATTTATTTATGCTGCAAGCTTTCTTCGATTGCAATATTTTTCAGTGTTGAGTAAGCTTACGACCAATTGGAGACGTTATTTGAAATTATTTTTAAACCCCGACGGAAACAAATGGGTTCTTGCCTCAAGTTTTACGCATGATATTACTTCGCAGAATGTTTTTTTTTTATTTGTTATAGGATCGCGTTTGACCAATATCTCGCCTGATGTTAAGTGATGATGTGGTCGAAGGTGAAGCACGCTTGCCTAGAAGTAACCTATTCTCTCTTGACTTGAAGACCCCTAGGTTGTAGCTATCAGGAAACAAAGACGCCGGCAGGGAATTCCACTCCTTAGCTGTACGCACAATGAAAGTATTTTCAAAACGCTTTGTGCGTATGGGTGGGATATCAACCATGTACCGATGGCGCATTGCCGTACGTCTTGTAGTCCGATGATGGAAAGGGCTAGGCGGAATCAAATTGTGCAGTTCCATCGCACACTCCCCGAAATGTAACCGATAGAAAACCGAAAGGCTGGCAACTCGTCGTCGGTGTTCAAGGCTCTGGAGCTTTGAGCATGGTGTAATAACTGTGTGGATTTTTAGGACGCGCTCGGCCTAGTGATTGGATGTGACATATGTAGTGTACTGACCCTCCACGTGAAGATACATGAGCTGGTCGCTGCGGCCGAACGCGTTGTGCGCGTGGCAGCGGTACTCGCCCGCGTCCGCGCGCTCGGCCTAGTGATTGGATGTGACATATGTAGTGTACTGACCCTCCACGTGAAGATACATGAGCTGGTCGCTGCGGCCGAACGCGTTGTGCGCGTGGCAGCGGTACTCGCCCGCGTCCGCGCGCTCGGCCGCGCGCACTGCCAGCGTGGAGCGCAGGCCCCCTGCCGTGCGCGCCTCCGTCACCGTCCATCTGATACACACACAGCGTGTAGCGACCAGCTGCAACCGACTCTACTCCATGACATCACAACTAGTATGATTTGATAGGTAAAAGTTCGCAATGGAATGTTTATTAGTGTTTGGTTCGGTACCTGTAGGAGGCGGTGTCGAGGCGCACGCCGCGGTGCGTCCAGTGCACGTGCAGAGGCGCGTCCCCACGCGCCTCGCACGCCAGCGCCGCGCCGTGCCCGCGCACGCTCGACACGTTGCCACCCGTGCCCGAGAAGTGCGCCGGCTCTGCGCCCCGTCACACGCGTTACATGCTACTCATTCAGATGTACATCTACAGTGGTCTCATATAAAATTAACGAAGACAGATAACGTTAGGGTACCGTGCACAGTGACATTGACGTGCTTGAGTAGCGGTGGCCCCACGCCGTTGTCGGCGAGGCAGCGGTAGGTGCCGGCGTGCGCGCGCACCACCGCGCCGGCCGCCAGTGAGCCGTTGAGCGCGCGCACGCCCTCCGTGCCCTCCGCGCCCCACCCCCCAGCGCCCACCTGCTCCCACTGCTCCGCGATATCGGCGCCCAAGGGACCTGCTTCACCTATCCAGCATAAAACGTTATCTTACGCTCACAGCTCGCACTCAGACAGAACTGTGAGCAGACTCGGCATACTGACCGATGCGCCTGTACCAGGTAAGGGCAGGTGCGGGGTGGCCCCGGGCGGCGCACTCCAGCAACAGCGGCGCGCCCAGCAGCACGGCGGCGTCCAGCGGCTCCGTGGCCCAGGCCGGCGCCACTGTCACAACAAGTCAGTGAGTAGCTGCTCGTTCCAAGCTCGTTGGCCGGCGGCGCATGCGCACACTCACCCTTGACACTGAGTGCGGCGGTGTAGTTGACGGCGGCGGCGTGGTTGGACACGCGGCACGTGTAGGCACCGCTGTGTCGTGCCGACAGATCCGAGAACATCAGCAGCGAGAACTCGTTCAGGCTCTTTTCTTCTATCTATACAATCACACACAATATGTCATACTATTTACATGTCACTCCATACACTCAGATGCTGTTAAGAATAGGTACTACTAACTAGTAAGAATAGTTATATATCTTTATGCGATTATCCCATTATGCACAATCTCTGTAGCCACCTACACTGTTCACATAAATCCACAGACTAAGTGAAACTAATTTATTTAACAAAGCACACCAACGACTTATTTTATCCATTAATGCTAGAAAAGAACATTCGGAAAAGATCCTGCATAAGCAAGTTACTCGTACTTACAGGCATGCACGTCATTGACATAGTAAGTCGTATAAGTTAACATAAGGATTCAAAACAACATTCAGCAAAATAAAAGGCTAAAAGGAGAGAATTAATAACCTTTCAACAATATTTACCTTAAAAACTAAATTATTAATAGAACTTAAATATAAAAAAACTTTTGACAAAAAATACTATCGACTTCCAAATAAAAAAACTACAAAGTGAAAAATAACTATTTTTGGAAGTCGGTGTCCTTCATAGGTACCTATTTATTGCGTTATGGACACCGACTTCCAAAAATAGTTACTTTTCACTTTGTAGTTTTTTTATTTGGAAGTCAGTAGGTAGTATATTTTTGTAAAAAGTTTTTTTATTTTTCACTTTTTATACTTACTTAATTGGCAAATTGTTTTGTAAGGTACCTATAACGCCAGAATAGATTACCCGAATATCATGTAACATGAACATAACCGGTGAAATGAGAGATCTGCGTACCCCTTAAGAGCATACTGGCGTGATGTGATAAATACAAGCGACGTCACCATAATTCGGTTAAAAATTACTACCGACTTCCAAATAACAAAACTACGATGTGAAAAATACCTTTATTTTTGGAAGTTATTTTTCACTTTTAACCGACTTTCCAAAAAGGTTCTATGTTCGACTTCATGTTTGTTTTTTTTTGTTTATGTTCACCGATATCCCCGTCAATTGTGGACCGATTATGAAAGATCCTTTTTTTTGTTTGATAGGATATGTTGCGAAATTGGTCCCATTTTAATTTCGTGAAGGTCTGATGAAAAACTTCGGAGATATACAACAGAACTCTTCAATAAATAACGGCAAATCTCTCGGGATTGCTGCAATCGCATGTCTGTTTATTTTTTATACCTTTTAATGACATCACGCCAGTACGCTTCGTTTTTGACAATTGCTGAATATGCTTTGATTTAAGTCGAACGAATAGTAAGTTTAATATTTTTTACTGCAGCACATACTAATAATATGACAATTTGTTCATAATCATACAATCGCAGGGTCAAACTTTCAACGGTGCAGGCTTAGATTTGAGTGTTGAGTGTTTTTCACATGGCCAATTATATGTTGCTCTTTCAAGAGTAACCTCTAAAGAAAACATGTTTGTATTGTCTAATGACAAAAAAGCTGTAAACCTTGTATATAAAGACATTCTGTAGAATATTTAGTATCAGCAATGCACCCGTGCTAAGCTGGGGCGGGTCACTAGTGAATGATAATCTGTACTTAACTAATTTGTAAAACTTTTCTCAAATAATAAAAACTCTATGCGTCTGGCTGACGACGGAATTAAAAATTTAAAAAATACAGTAAAGTAAAAAGCACTAGTGAAAAAAGTGACACTTTCCGCACAGTTTGGCTGCTTGGAAAACGCTCTTGTCCGTAAACAAGATGAAAATCATGCTGTGCAGTCGGAGGATACATATTCACGATCTGGCTGACAAAAACCAGATGTATCCTCTGATTGCACAGCAAGATTTTCATCTTGTTTACGTCTTTTTAGTTCGCTTTTTAAGCAGTCGGGTTTTTAGATTTTGTGAATTAACTTTTTTATTTACAACTTCTAGTTATTTTTTTAGAATTAGGTACATTTAAACATATAAGTGTTATTTATATTTTTGAAATCATCTCTTAAAACCCTTTACTTTGATACCCCACACGATAGGTATGGATGAAAAAAGAAATTTGGTGCCCCACAATATGGCGCCCAAAATCTGCCATTTTCTATTATCCAATCTTAATGCATCCAGTGACATTCGCAGGGTTAAGACGAATCGATTGACGTAAGAATCATCAAAATCGGCCAACGCGTTTGGTCTCTAGAACGCCACATAGGAACAAACATATATACATACCTACATAGACTTTTTTATTCCCGCGACCGTTCAACAGACAACACGTTATTATTTTGCTCCGTTATTTTTTAAACATACAAGTTCAAAAAAGATAGTGTTTATATTAGTGATTTATACCATTGTGAAGCTGTGTTTTTAAGGACTATTCAACATTGCGTAATGCATCTCAAAACTCCTTTCCTGAGTTATTAGCAAATAAGTTCTCAAAATGTTGCTAATAAACATTCAATTCCTGACCAACAACAACTCGCGGGCGGCTCGCTGTACGCACACAGACTCAGGACACGCAGATGCGCGACGCAAGTGCGTCCGTTTCTCAGAATTTTGGGAATCATTACCTATTTTTGCATGTTTTGAATTCGCTATCTACGCATAAATATTTTAACGTTACGCTTGCTACTGGGATTGGTGAACAGAATTCTTACCAAATTGCTTTGCGCACTATTAATTAGCATGGCTCCGAATGATAATAGCTGCTCGATTTGCCGAAAAACTTTGCCAAATAAGGGAATTCTTAAATGTTGTAAATGCAAATACAAGCACCATCTGCATTGCGCAAATGTCACTGAAAAACAATTCCAAGAAATAACGACAGCAATTAAATCTTCTTGGACTTGTACTAACTGTTGCAGCAAAACGGCAAAAGCTAATTCCTCGACCCCAGTAATACTCAATAAGACTTGCTCATCTGCAGACTTTGTAAACACCAGCTATTTTGAAGGTTCCTCTGATGATGGATAATGCAACGTAACACTGAGACAAAAGTCTAACACCTGTAATGTTTCTACAGATAGTTTAGTACAAGATCTTCAGTTAGAGGATAAGCTACGGACCATCATTATACAGGAATTTTGCTTTCTTGAGACTAAAATAAAAGTCTTTGTAACAGATCAGCTCAAACAGATGACAGACCAATTATCAGATTTTAAAGACTATGAATTTTTACAATACTCAATATGAAACTCTCAAGTCCTGTCTCGAGGAAAAAGACACCATGATAAGAAAATTACAGGCTGAGAACGAACGTCTACTAACAGCATCCGCAGATCACTCCATGAGACTATCATAAGTACAGCAGAATCTACGAGTCAACAACATTGAAATCAATGGAATACCGAAATACAAGACAGAAAATGTTATCACTACCGTTATTCAACTAGCAAAAGTTGTAGGAGAACAACTTGGAGATGGCGATATCGTTCATGCGACACGACCTGCCAAATTAAACACTGAGAGCAATAGACCTCGTCCTGTGGTTGTTAAACTTCGAACATCCCATCTCCGCGACAGCTTGATAGCAGCAGTCGCGAATTTCAATAAAAAAAACAACCCCAAGAAAAGCTCAACTGTAAAGATTTGGGAATAGGAGGAGATCAGTGGTTGTGTCGGAGCATTTATGTTCAGCTAACAAACAGCTGCATGCTGCCACAAGGCAGTCAGCCAAGGAGTTGGGCTATAAGTTTGGGTGGGTTCGAAATGCATGTACTAAACTATCTGTAGAAACATTACAGGTGTTAGACTTTTGTCTCAGTGTTACGTTGCATTATCCATCATCAGAGGAACCTTCAAAATGGCTGGTGTTTACAAAGTCTGCAGATGAGCAAGTCTTATTGAGTATTACTGGGGTCGAGGAATTAGCTTTTGCCGTTTTGCTGCAACAGTTAGTACAAGTCCAAGAAGATTTAATTGCTGTCGTTATTTCTTGGAATTGTTTTTCAGTGACATTTGCGCAATGCAGATGGTGCTTGTATTTGCATTTACAACATTTAAGAATTCCCTTATTTGGCAAAGTTTTTCGGCAAATCGAGCAGCTATTATCATTCGGAGCCATGTTAATTAATAGTGCGCAAAGCGATTTGGTAAGAATTCTGTTCACCAATCCCAGTAGCAAGCGTAACGTTAAAATATTTATGCGTAGATAGCGAATTCAAAACATGCAAAAATAGGTAATGATTCCCAAAATTCTGAGAAACGGACGCACTTGCGTCGCGCATCTGCGTGTCCTGAGTCTGTGTGCGTACAGCGAGCCGCCCGCGAGTTGTTGTTGGTCAGGAATTGAATGTTTATTAGCAACATTTTGAGAACTTATTTGCTAATAACTCAGGAAAGGAGTTTTGAGATGCATTACGCAATGTTGAATAGTCCTTAAAAACACAGCTTCACAATGGTATAAATCACTAATATAAACACTATCTTTTTTGAACTTGTATGTTTAAAAAATAACGGAGCAAAATAATAACGTGTTGTCTGTTGAACGGTCGCGGGAATAAAAAAGTCTATGTAGGTATGTATATATGTTTGTTCCTATGTGGCGTTCTAGAGACCAAACGCGTTGGCCGATTTTGATGATTCTTACGTCAATCGATTCGTCTTAACCCTGCGAGTGTCACTGGATGCATTAAGATTGGATAATAGAAAATGGCAGATTTTGGGCGCCATATTGTGGGGCACCAAATTTCTTTTTTCATCCATACCTATCGTGTGGGGTATCAAAGTAAAGGGTTTTAAGAGATGATTTCAAAAATATAAATAACACTTATATGTTTAAATGTACCTAATTCTAAAAAAATAACTAGAAGTTGTAAATAAAAAAGTTAATTCACAAAATCTAAAAACCCGACTGCTTAAAAAGCGAACTAAAAAGACGTAAACAAGATGAAAATCTTGCTGTGCAATCAGAGGATACATCTGGTTTTTGTCAGCCAGATCGTGAATATGTATCCTCCGACTGCACAGCATGATTTTCATCTTGTTTACGGACAAGAGCGTTTTCCAAGCAGCCAAACTGTGCGGAAAGTGTCACTTTTTTCACTAGTGCTTTTTACTTTACTGTATTTTTTAAATTTTTAATTCCGTCGTCAGCCAGACGCATAGAGTTTTTATTATTTGAGAAAAGTTTTACAAATTAGTTAAGTACAGATTATCATTCACTAGTGACCCGCCCCAGCTTAGCACGGGTGCATTGCTGATACTAAATATTCTACAGAATGTCTTTATATACAAGGTTTACAGCTTTTTTGTCATTAGACAATACAAACATGTTTTCTTTAGAGGTTACTCTTGAAAGAGCAACATATAATTGGCCATGTGAAAAACACTCAACACTCAAATCTAAGCCTGCACCGTTGAAAGTTTGACCCTGCGATTGTATGATTATGAACAAATTGTCATATTATTAGTATGTGCTGCAGTAAAAAATATTAAACTTACTATTCGTTCGACTTAAATCAAAGCATATTCAGCAATTGTCAAAAACGAAGCGTACTGGCGTGATGTCATTAAAAGGTATAAAAAATAAACAGACATGCGATTGCAGCAATCCCGAGAGATTTGCCGTTATTTATTGAAGAGTTCTGTTGTATATCTCCGAAGTTTTTCATCAGACCTTCACGAAATTAAAATGGGACCAATTTCGCAACATATCCTATCAAACAAAAAAAAGGATCTTTCATAATCGGTCCACAATTGACGGGGATATCGGTGAACATAAACAAAAAAAAAACAAACATGAAGTCGAACATAGAACCTTTTTGGAAAGTCGGTTAAAAGTGAAAAATAACTTCCAAAAATAAAGGTATTTTTCACATCGTAGTTTTGTTATTTGGAAGTCGGTAGTAATTTTTAACCGAATTATGGTGACGTCGCTTGTATTTATCACATCACGCCAGTATGCTCTTAAGGGGTACGCAGATCTCTCATTTCACCGGTTATGTTCATGTTACATGATATTCGGGTAATCTATTCTGGCGTTATAGGTACCCTACAAAACAATTTGCCAATTAAGTAAGTATAAAAAGTGAAAAATAAAAAAACTTTTTACAAAAATATCGCTGGGCCTGAAGACATCACGCTTTGTAGTTTTCTATTTGGAACACGGTAGTATTTTTTTTGTAAAATAGTTTTTATTTTGATATCAATCTATTAAGTCAATATTCGACCCGACTACGTCACTAATTGAATAGCGCAGGATTTTTGAGAACGAAATAGCGAATACCTCAGATTATGGGTGAATACATTCGATTTTTTTCAAATTCCGATAGAGAAATAAACAAGAAACTTGCGCGCGAGGATCCACGAACGAACCATACCATTCCCCGTGGCTCAAACGCGCGCTCGTATCGGCTCCTTTTACAATTGACGTCCTTCATATAGATTATATATTGCGGCTTATTTACGTTAGTTCCTATTATTTTGTCTGTTCCTATTATTGAATAATTTAGTATGTATATATACATACTATAGTTGAGTAGGTTGTTTGAAAATACTCAAACTAAAATATTTGTTTTTGATTTGTAAATATTTGGAGATTTTAACGAAGACTATCTCCATAACGGCAATACTGCAGTATTCAAATTATCAAGCGACGCTGACTGTAAATATTTATTACAAACGCTTGCTTCTACCCGCGGTGGTACTCAAATAGATAATATTTTTTCTAACTTTACTCGTGAAGTTGGATTTTATAACTCTTTCTTCAGTTATCATCGTCCTATGTGGGCCCGTTTTCGGACGTTGTGAGTAGCTGAAACCGTTTTAATGTTCATGTAATAACAAAAAACAGTCCGCTTTATTATGCAACTTCGGAACCCTATTATTGCACGTGTCCCCACACGCACTTGGCCGGTTTTTATAAAGTAATACAGATCATTTAGCGCCCTTGTCTCTTAAATGAGTCTAATTTGAAGTAACTTGGCCGTTCTGCGTATGCGGGTCTAAAATTTGTGTTATTTAAACCGCAAGCATCTGGTGTTGTTTTTTTTAATATCTAGTAATAGACTGCAATTCAGACCTGTAAGTTAGGTGGCAGCGGCACGCCGTCCTTCAGCCACGAGAAGTACATGGGCTTATCGCCGGACGACACGCCACAGAGCACCTGCACCGAGCTGCCCTCCGTCAGCTCCGACGAAAACATAAATGGTGAAATTTTTGGTGGATCTATGAACAAAAAGTAAAAGCTGAATACCAAACCAAATTATTATTAATTTTTGCAATGGTTTCCAGACTCTGAGGATCTCACTCATGCTTACGTACTGCGCACTTGTATGTCAATGTCCTGGCGTGCGGCCGGGCCGGCAGGCGCACTCACGGCGCACGCGTAGTGGCCTGCATCCTGCGCCTGCGCCGGCGCCAGGCGCAGCGCGCCTCCCCGCGCGCTCACCCGCCCCGCGCCGCCCACCGCCACGCCGGCCCCGCGCCGCCACCACGATATCGAGCTGTACACAAACAGTACGTTAGAACACGGATCAAACGGCTTAGCATTTGTTGCGAGGCCTTACAGCAATAGCACTTTTGCTAATCTTCTGTTTGAGTTTCTCGGAAGTCATATGCTATGTCTTATATGTGTTCAGATTTTAGTCAGTAATGATCGAAATGTCATAATTCGTGTAAAGGCTTTCTCGTAACTAATTTGTATAATTATCTAGTTAGGGACTAGTTTTAAATTGAATAATTTGTCCAGAGCCTGTCGCTAGTGTATTAGAGGAATCATCCTAACAAAATGCACCTCTATGGACCTGATCGGATATCCAGCGTAGGGGCAGTAGATGGTGGCGTTGGCGCCGGCCACCACGCGAACCGGGCCCAACGCCCGTATCGATGGCGGACCTGCGGGCAAACGACGTGATGAGTGGATGATTGGGTACCACAGTACAAGTCTCAGTGGACAGTCGCTTGTACCATAGATGTTGAGACGCGCGGAGTGCTGCGCATGGCCGAGCGCGTTGCTGGCGCGGCACGTGTAGCGCCCGCCGTCCACCGCCGTTACCGCGCTCATGTTCAGCGTCGACACCACGTCGCCGTTCAGCGACGTCTCCTCGTTGATTAAGTATCTGCGGAGATGTCAGAGTTGAGGCTGCCGTAAGAGGGTTCTGACAAGCGTGTACAGTGAAACTTGAAATAGGTATACGTTTCGATAATCTTCAATTTTCCGTATTAACAACAACGACGAGTAACCCCGACACAGGCAAAGCTTCTAAGTGAGGCAATATTACATGTAATCATCGTATTTCGGAAGGTCATAGTGGTACCTGTGCTGCGCGCGGTAGTGGTCGAGCGGCTGGTCGTCCAGCAGCCAGGCAAGGCGCGGCGGCGGTGCGCCAGACGCGGCGCAGCGTAGCGACACGGCGCCGCCCGCCCGCAGCGCCTGCTCGATGAAGGTGTAGTGCAGCTCCGGTGCCGACTCTGTATACGCACACTATACTAAGTCACTGCGCACCAGCAGCCCCCAAAGGATAATCTTGGGTTTTTAAATTATTTTATCCTTTTTCAATTACTTTTTAAACGTCGTGGGTTTTTTCAACATTTTTAATTTTGATCTTTTATTTTTTTAGAGAGCATAGATATTAAATTTATATACAGGGTGGCCAAAAAGTCGTGGATCAAATGAAACAGGGAGACAAAGGAGGTAATTTCCAACAAAAAATCTTTCTACAGCATGGCCATAACTTCATTGCACGAAAAGATATGAATTATTTTTGTTTTTTCCATGAAACTACCGAGATTTTTACAATTTAATCAGTAGAAAATTAAATTGATTAAAAACAATAAAATAAAAGGTGTTGTATTATGACTCGATTATGTATCAATACTACAAAAATTGTATTGCAGCTCTTGGTATCAAACTTAACGATGATAATGGACGCGCTGACGTCGGACATACAGGAAGAGGCACCCTGGTGTATGCTGTTTGCCGATGACATTGTGCTGGTTGCCGAGAGTGGCCTAGAGGTCCAGAGTAGATTGGAGATGTGGTGGCACAGACTGGAGAGTGTTGGCTTGAAATTGAGCAGATCTAAAACCGAATATTTGTTCTGCGATTTTGGCGGTCTCTCCAGTTCCGTGCCTCTAGCCCTCGCTGGAACACAAATACCGATGTGCTCCGACTTCCGGTACCTAGGGTCGCTTATCCAAGGGCATGGCGAAATAGACCGAGACGTAACGCACCGGATCAACTCGGGATGGATGAAATGGCGACAGGTCACTGGAAGAACTTGCGACCCACGGATGCCCCTAAAGTTAAAGGGGAAAATCTACAAGTCCGTGATTAGACCTGTCGTACTGTATGGATCAGAATGTTGGGCTGTGAAAAAGATGGATGAAAAGAGATTGCATGTAGCAGAGATGAGAATGTTGAGATGGATGTGTGGAGTGACGAGAATGGATAAAGTGAGAAATTAGTATATTAGAGGAAATTTGAAAGTGGCGCCAGTGACAGAAAAGTTGAAAGGAAACCGTTTGTCCTGGTATGGTCATATGATGAGGAGGGATGAAACGCATGTTACTAAAAGAGTTATGAATATAAATGTGGATGGATGGAGAGGGAGGGGACGGCCAAAGAAAAGATGGATGGACTGTGTGAGGAGTGATATGAAAGAAAAGGGAGTCAGTGATAGCGTGACGGTGGACAGGATGGTATGGAAGAAGAAAACGTGTTGCGCCGACCCCAAGTAACATGGGACAAGGGCAGGAAGAAGAAGAAGAAGAAGAAGAGGTATCAAACTTAACGAGCAATGAATTTTTTTCCGTAAATTTTGAAGCGTTACAAAAAATTAGTAGTAACTTCGAGGACATTTGAATGAGTGCTTCCCTAACCGGTGGATTGGTCGAGGCGGACCTATTGCATGGCCACCCCGGTCGCCCGACCTTAATCCCATAGACTTTTTTGTTTGGGGCTATTTTAAAGAAATAGTGTATCAAGGAAATAATAACACCGAACAAGAACTACGACAAAAGCTCGAGTTTGCTAAGTTACAAATTCTAAATAACAGAGGTGCATTCCGCCGATAACGTGCGAATTTTATTAGGCGGTGCAGATTGTGTATTATGGTCAGAGGTAGGAACTTTGAGCATTTAATTAGAAATTAAGTTACTAAGGCATAATCGTTGTTTTTATAAAAAATCTAAACTTTCCTTTAAATTTACTATTTTATTAAATTTGCACCTTGATATGAAAAAACGACCGTAAAACCAAAACTAAAGATCAAAGAGTAAAGTGTTGTACCTCATTCGAATCAGCATTAAACCAGCAAGCTTTTTTAATACAGGGTCACTTTTCCGTAATACATTTTTTTTTCAAATGGTGGTCTTAAAGTGAGAAGTAATTTTTTGTAACGCTTCAAAATTTACGGAAAAAAATACATTGCTCGTTAAGTTTGATACCAAGAGCTGTGGTGTTTGTATTAAGGTTCACTTTTAACTGGCAGAGATTAGAAAAATGAAATACGTGTTGTCTTTTTGCAAGTATATTGGCGACTAAAAAATGATACATATAAATGACTGTTTTAAACTAGCGTTGAGACCTACATATTCATAGCTATATATATGGAACTGATTTGTGAGTTGCTAGGACAAGTCTTACTTCAACATACCGCCCACCAAAAGGACTACTAGTTCTTTTACAATAAATGTCTCAATCAAACAATTTTTTACTATACTACATGCAAACTTATACAAAACAAGGTTCAAAAACAACTTATTAATCTATATTGTAGATTTCAAAACACAAAAATCAACATAATGAACTACATGATGAACTTGCGAAAGTAACAATTTATGATTCAATAGTATTTCAACAATTAAAGATTAAGTTGACTCAACTGGCAATGCACATAACTTGTTAACAGTTCTCTTAGTAATAGAATTCCCACTTTTCACACTGTATACTCTGGTATGACCATCTGCACCTGGATGTTTCTCTATAACTCGTCCTAAGGACCATTTACCAGGTGGCAGATTTTCCATCTTTATCAGTACAATATCTCCAACTGAAAATTCTATTTCTTTCTTCATCCATTTAGGACGCTGCTGGAGCCTGGTTAAATACTCCTCTTGCCATCGACGCCAAAAATCATGAAGGAGCTTCTGTGCATGTTGCCAGCGTGACAAATTATGCATTTTCATAGATTGCAAATCGGGTGAGGGTACCACAATAGGTGGTTCTCCTATTAAAAAATGTCCAGGAGATAATGGATTCACGTTTTCTGGGTCAGTATCATCTATAGGGCATAACGGGCGTGAATTAAGACAGGCTTCTATCTGGCACAATATAGTCGTAAATTCCTCGAACGTAAAGTTCGTTGTAATTATTCGTTTCAGGTGGTATTTAATAGACTTCACGCCTGCTTCCCATAACCCTCCGAAATTTGGGCTATATGGTGGGATAAAGTGAAATTGTGTACCATCGTCTGTGAGTGTGTTTGCAACTTGTGTTGTCATCTGTGCTTCATTCCATAACTCATGAAGTTCCCTGTCTGCACCCACAAAGTTTCTACCTCGATCACTCCACAGGTGGCTACATTTACCCCTCCTGGCAACAAAACGTCTAAATGCGGCGATAAATGCCTCTGAAGTGAGGTCTCCAACCAGTTCTATGTGGATTGCCTTTGTTGACATGCATATAAATATCGCCACATATGTTTTTGTTGTTTTGTTTCCTCTTCCCTTAGACACTAGTGTTTTAAACGGTCCTGCGAAATCTACACCGCTGTGCAGAAATGGCCTGGTCGGTGTCACTCTTTCCACAGGTAAGTCACCCATTATTTGTGCTTTGGTTGTGGCATTTAGTCGAGCACACTTCATGCATTTGTGCACATGTTGTTTCACCAGTGACTTAGCTCTTACTATCCAGTATTTAAAACGTAAGTAACAAAGCATAAGCTGAACTCCACCATGCAATGTTTTAACGTGTGCTTCAGCAACAATTAAGTGTGTCAGCAGGTTTTTCTTCCCTAAAATTATAGGATTCTTCGTGTCATGTGGTAAGTTTGCGTGTCTTAAACGACCGCCCACCCTTAAAATATTTTTCTCGTCGAGATATGGATTAAGAGATCGTAGCTGACTTCTCTTCTTTACTTGTTTCTTGATTTTTAGATTATCTATTTCTTCTTTAAATTCTTCTTCTTGTGCCTTTATTATACAAATGTTTAAAGAATCTTCTAACTCTTGTGTTGTTAAATTAACTTTCTTATAGTTTAGAAATCTTCTACAGTAAGTAATTGCTTTTATTAGTTCTGTTACAGTTTCAAAGCTTTCGAATTGTGATAATAATGAAGTTTCCTGTTCTTTAACGTCTTCTGTACTCAGGTAAGTATTCATTTTTATTGTCTTCATTTCTAAATCTGTTTCTGTTACTTCATGTTCTTTAATATTAATTTCTGTTTCAGATAGCCAGCTCGGTCCGTGCCACCACAACTTATTTTCCTTCAGTTCGGATAACAACATTCCTCGTGACGCCAAATCAGCGGGATTCTCATGTGACTGAACATGGTACCAGTGTTTGTTATTAATGTTTTCGACAATTTCCACGACGCGGTTGGCTACGAAGGGCTTCCATCTATTAGGTTCGCCGCAAAGCCATGCTATGACAATTGAAGAGTCGGTCCATGCATACATTTTTGATGTTGGTATCCTCATTGCTTGTCCAACTTGTCTCATTAATTTTGAGAGTAGTAGGGCTCCACTAAGCTCTAGACGAGGTAACGAGATAGTTTTCAATGGTGCCACTCTCGTCCTAGCAGCGATTAGTCTTGTTTCTACACTTTTATTTAAGGTTTCAATCCGAATATAGACTGCTGCTGCATATGCACGCATTGACGCATCACTGAATCCGTGAATTTGTATTTTCTCATTGTTGACAGACATTGTGCCCAGCCATCTCTCTACATTTATTTCATGGATATTGCTGAGGTGAGATCTGATTTGTTTTCATTCATCCTCTAATGTTTTACTAACTTCATCATCCCATTGCACTCTCTCAAGCCAAAGCTTTTGTATTAATATTTTAGCCATTACAGTACTAGGTGCAATCCAGCCAAGAGGATCGAATAGTTTTTGTATGTCTGATAATATGTTGCGTTTTGTTATGGGTTTGGTAATGGCTGCAAATTTACAATTGTATTGAAACTGGTCTGTTTTTAAATTCCAAGTTATTCCTAATGCTTTGATTGTTCCATCAAGATTTAAATCAATATTTGCATTGGCTGATCGTTTATTTTCGTCTACAGATTTCATAACTTCAATACTATTGGATGCCCACTTGGTAAGTATGAAACCTCCTTTTTTCAATGTATGTGCTAATTCCTCTGAAAGTGATATAGCTTCCTCTACTGTGTCTGTGCCTGACAAAAGATCATCCATATAAAAATCTTCGTTAATAGTTTGAGCAACAAGGGCATTGTCATTAGCTTCATCTTTGGCTATTTGTTGGAGCGTTTTAACCGCCAAATAAGGCGCAGAAGCTGTACCAAAAGTAACTCTGAGCAGTCGGTATTGTTCTAGGTTATCGGATTCATGCTGCCTCCACAAAATTCGCTGATAGTCTGCGTCATTTTGACTCACCAATATTTGGCGATACATTTGTGTTATATCAGCTACTAAGCAAACATGTTTCATTCGCCATCTCATTAAGATGTTTCTTAAGTCTTCTTGCAGCTGAGGACCAACGAGCAATTCATCGTTCAAAGAAACGTTGTTTGATCCTTTGCAAGATGCATCAAATACAACGCGTGTTCGAGTGGACTCTTTATCATCACGGATAACAGCATGGTGTGGTAAGTACAGACTTCTTACATCCTTTTCCTTTTCAGGTACCTTTTCTAAGTGTCCTTGTTCTATGTAATCACTAATAACTTTTGTATACTCTTTTTTCAGGTCAGGCGATTTTCTGAATTTCTTTTCCAGTTGTGCAAATCTATATGCGGCTATCGACTTTGTATTTCCATCGGGTGCTTGTGGACTGTTCGTTTTGAATGGCAATTGTACCATGTACCTTCCTTCCTTAGTTCTAGTAGTTGTTTTCTCGTATAATTCTTCACACAGTTGTTCTTCCTTTGTTAAGTGCCTTTTAGTATCCGAGTCTATTTCCCAAATTGATTTTAACATGTCTTCTACGTCAACTGAATGATGCATGACAACATACTTGTCTTGTTGTGTTGTAAATATTTCTCCAAAAAGAATCCAACCAAGGCTTGTTTTCTGAGCGCTTGGTGTACCTGGTGGACCTTTGATTAAATTGTTTTCTAGAATTTCAGCATATTCCTTTACACCTAAGAGCAGATCTATAGACCCTGGCGTGAAGTAACTTGGATCAGCCAGGTTGAGCCCTTGAATGTGTGACCATTCTTGTGTACTGATTGTTTTCATGGGTATCCTTGTGGTCAGTTGCTTGGGCATTACGTATGCCTTGATAGGTAAACAATAGTTTCGGTCCCATCGTGATCTGATCTTTAGCTGTACCACATGTTTCATTTCGGTCCTAGTGGATCCCACTCCTATTACGCTTCCTTTTATGGATTGTCGTTCTAACTTTAACAATTGAGTCGCCTTCTCGCTAATGAAAGCTGCTTCAGAACCCTTGATCGATTAGCACTCGCAGTAAAATGGTGTGCCCTTGCTCACTCGTTGCTTCCACTACTGCTGTCGCTAACAGAGCTACTCGTTGCTTAGTACTGATTTGTGACGTCATCATTGTGTTAACTTGTATTGCTTGCTCATCTTCTAGATGTGTTGTAGCCGGGGGCGAAGTGACCGATGAATCTTCGGGCGGCGTGTTATTATTTTCATGTAAAAGGGAATGATGGCGCCTGCGACATATACGACAAGACACCGGCACCTTACACTTAAATGCCGAATGTCCTGGCACTAAGCAATTGTAACATAATCGTTTCTCCTTAACAAACTCACTCCTTTTAGTAGGTTCCAGCTTGCTGAAGTCCTTGCAGTGACTTAATGTGTGATTATCCTTGCACATAGCACAAACTTTCTCCGCAACTGGTGTGGCAGCGTGAAATGAACGCTCCTTAGTTCCTTTATTTTCTTTGATGGTATTATTCTGATTAGTTAATTCCAGGGTACGGAACTTCGACTCTAAAAACTTCTTGATATCATTCCAGGTAGGTAAATAGTCCGAATCTTCTTTATATGCATATTCTTCCCAGCTCTTGTGCGTCTCTGGGTCCATCTTCTGCACGAGAAGATATATAAGAACTGGATCCCAAGAGCTTGTGTTAATGTCTAAAATGCTTAAACTGTGTAAACACTCGGTCGTTGTATCCAACAATCCTTTTAGCTGAGAAGCTGATTGACTGGTCATCTTCTTTTGGTTGAATAACCTTCTAATAGAATGATTCAAAATTAAACGTTTGTTGCCGTACCTCGTCTTTAGAATTTCCCATGCATGTGCATAATTGTTGGCGGTAACCTGTACGTGCTTCAGTAATAACTCAGCTTCATTCGTTACACTTGTTTTCAAAAAATGAAGTTTCTGTACATCACTGAGCGAAGTGTTATTGTGCACTAATGAAGTAAATAAATCTTGAAAGGTTTGCCATGAGTCATAACTTCCGGAAAATTTCGGTAATTGGATCTTCGGTAAATGTATCAAATTATTTTGTTGGCCGTTAAAACTAGAATTTGCGGACCCAGATTCTATAGCGGAACATTCCGATAACGACATAACCATATCCTTCAAGTCACCTTGTAGCACATTATACAAATCTTCATAGATAAAGAATTCTTCGTTTAAGAAATAAGGCAAAGTTCCTTTAAGTGCCTTAGGTGTTATTTTCACTAAGTCTTGATGCGCACATTTAAATGACTGCCAATATTCATCAATAATGTTCATACGAGCTTCTATGTAACCCTTTGTTAAACGTGCTTTAGGGCATTTTCTGAGGTTAGTTTGTGTTTTCCGTAACAGGTTAGCAGTATCTTCCAACACGGAGAGAAGTTGTTGTTGTTCTTCGGTCGTAGTCATTTTTCGTCAAAACCTTGAATGCAGCTGATTCCCAATGTACGATGTCGTAATTATATCTCAATAACCGTTTTTGATGTAAACAACTTGCTAATTCTCGGAATTGAATAGGCACAAAAAAAAGGTTCGCTTATCGCTGCTCAGGAATGCGGCCTTTTGTTCTCTCGGCTTGACCACTTGAATGTTGTATCCGGCTCGAATTCGACCATATGGTGTTTGTATTAAGGTTCACTTTTAACTGGCAGAGATTAGAAAAATGAAATACGTGTTGTCTTTTTGCAAGTATATTGGCGACTAAAAAATGATACATATAAATGACTGTTTTAAACTAGCGTTGAGACCTACATATTCATAGCTATATAATATGGAACTGATTTGTGAGTTGCTAGGACAAGTCTTACTTCAACAAGCTGCAATACAATTTTTGTAGTATTGATACATAATCGAGTCATAATACAACACATTTTGGTTTATTGTTTATAATCAATTTAATTTTCTACTGATTAAATTGTAAAAAATCTCGGTAGTTTCATGGAAAAAACAAAAATAATTCATATCTTTTCGTGCAATGAAGTTATGGCCATGCTGGAGAAAGATTTTTTGTTGGAAATTACCTCCTTTGTCTCCCTGTTTCGTTTGATCCACGACTTTTTGGCCATCCTGTATATAATCGGACTAGTAGTTTTGTAGAAAATGGCAACATGGATTTGCACAAACAATGTTTGCTGCAGCGCCCCCTGGTGAGTTGTCACCGTAACACCTAACTAAGAACACGCACCAATCAAACCCGACCCCATAACTGCAAAGTGCATCAAAATCGGACTAGTAGTTTTGGAGATGAACAAAAAACTAAAAATAACTTTCTTTTTGGAAGTCGGTGTCCATAACCTATGAAAGACACCGACTTCCAAAAAAAAGTTAATTTTCACTTTGTAGTTTTTATATTTGGAAGTCGGTAGTATTTTTGTAAAACAGATTTTTAGTGTTCCGTACCCAAAGGGTAAAAACGGGATCCTATTACTAAGACTCCGCGGTCCGTCTGTCTGTCTGTCACCAGGCTGTACCGCGATAGCAAGACAGTTGAAATTTTCACAGATGATGTATTTCTGTTGCTGCTATAACAATATATACTAAAAACAGAATAAAATAAATATTTAAGTGATGCTCCCATACAACAAACGTGTTTTTTTTGCGATAATGGTACGGAACCCTTCGTGCGCGAGCCCGACTCGCACTTGGCCGGTTTTTAGTTGTATGTAATAGATAGATTATCCGAATATCATGAAACCTGAACCTAGCCAGTAAAATGAGGATGTACCAAGTGGGACTGTACCCATTTGGGTACCCCTTTAGAGCGTACTGGCGTGATGTAATGTTATAAAATGGTATAAACAATAAACAGACTCTTGAACTACACTGCCATTTTACAGCCGTGTAGTTCAAGAGTGTTCAGGCAGGGGCCAGTAGTCCTCCTATAGTCTTAGGCAATCGATCCACTATACCTACTAAACCTATAGCCTAATACATTTTTCTCCATATTTTGCAATAGTTCTGCACCATCCGGGGATTGTCCTTGGATGTCATAAATTAAAACGTATACTTGAAACGTATGATTGTATGTCTCGACCTTGATTTTCATCTTGATTTTAATTTGAACTTGAGTTTGATTATAATTTTAATTGTCACTGTGAATTTAATTCTGATTGTAATTTTATTTTTAACTTTACTTTTATTATGGAATCAATTTTAATTTTGAGTTTGTTTAAATTTAGGATTTTAATAATGATTTAGATTTTAGTCTAGGATATTTCGTGAATACTTATTTGGATTGCATTAGTGTTAAATCCTTACTTCCTTATACTTACTTTATTAATATTATAAATGTGAATTTAAGTTTGTTTGTTACGCTTTCACGCAAAAGCTAATGAACCGATCATCATGAAACTTTGTATAAAATGTGACTTAAGGCCCTTCACTTTTCACCTACAGATATATTCTTGGAGGTTTTAGAAGTAACATAGGATATTTTCTTATTTCTTTTTATAAATTAAAGAAGTATTTTAAGAAAGATAAAAAAAGAAATTGTCAGAAAATCTCGAAATCTAGCTACTTTAACGCCATCTCTCTATTTTTGGGGGCCGAGTCACCCACGTCCGTAGGAGTGTATCCTTTGATTCCCTACACGTGGTCCCCGGGTGGTGCAAATCAGGTGACATCTGGTGGTAGGCTTCGGCCGAAGGCTTGCGACCACCCACCGGGCAAAGACGTATCGCCAAGCGGCCTAGCCGTGTTCCGATACGATGCTCGGTGTAGCCACTAGAGGAGTTGGGTCGAGACAGCCGTTCCAATGCAGGCTGACCAGCCTGAGGCGCGCTGTTATGGACGTATCGGGAGACTAGTCTCGGAGGGTAGCGGGATCCGAGGCACGGTGCGCCGCTGGCCGACCGCAGGTAGTTGGGGGCCCAAGTAGTGTGCCAGCCACACACGAAAGGCTGCCCCGCCAACTGTCGAAAAATCCCGGAATGCACCATCGTGCTGGTTGGCGACCAGATGGGGAGGGCCCGATGGACATTCCGGGGGGGCTCGGGCGTCCCCGCAGTCTCCGGACTAGTACCCCAATGATAGCGTCTTTTTCAGTGCGTGTCTGTAGGTTAGCAGCGTGGAACCTCGTCTCACTTCCTTCTCCTTACCTCCATTCACTCCAATAAATTTATGAAAAGGAAAAAGAAAATTGGTCTTAAACAGCGGCTGCACCCCCTCCCCCACAAAGTGCACCTCTCCAACATTCGAGGTCTGCACTCAAATCTCTCTGCAGTCCACTACTACCTGGAGGCTGAGAAACCAGCGCTGTTTTTCCTTACGGAGACGCAGATAGCGAGTCCGTCAGATGTGTCGTACTTATCTTACCCAGGGTTTACCCTGGAGCACAATTTTAAACCACGCGCGGGTGTGTGTATGTACGCCCGTGACGACACTTGCTATCGGCGTCTCCGTAACCTTGAGGACCCCAGATTTTCAACGATGTGGGCTCTAGTGGACACAGGTCTGGATAAAATTATCTACGCCTGTGTCTACCGTTCGCACAGTGGAGATCAGGAGACAACCAGGCTCACAGAGTACATCAGTGAGGCTGCTGACGCGGCACAGCAGCGGTACCCTTCCGCCCAATTAGTGTTACTGGGGGACTTTAATGCCCACCACAAGGAGTGGCTCTTCCCATACCAGTGCACTGACCATGCTGGGAGGGAGATGCGAAAGCTTTCGCTTGCGCTCAACCTTACCCAGCTGGTCCAGGGAGCAACGAGGGTACCGGATGTTGACTCGCACACGGCCAATTGCTTGGACCTTCTGCTGACAACAGATCCAGACCGATACTCTGTGTCGATAGCTTCACCTTTGGGTAGTTCCGACCACTGTCTGGTGAAGTCTGTGTCCGTCTACTCCCCGCCCGATCCCAGCCCAAGAGGCACCCGGCGGGTTTGGCGGTACAGGTCAGCAGATTGGGATGGCATGCGATCTTTCTTCGCATGCTATCCTTGGCAGCCTACTTGCTTTTCTTCGGCTGATCCTTCGTCGTGCGCGGACGCCGTGACGGGTGTGTTGCGGCAGGGAATGGAGTACTACATTCCGTTCTCTGACGTAACAATGTCCAGCGTTGACCGGCCATGGTTTGGCGCCGAATGTCATCGCGCCGACGCCCTCAAACATGAGGTGTACCTGGCATGGGTCGATGCGCGATCGCGCAAAGCGAGTGACGTGGGTCAGAAGAAGAGGGCCTTTAACAGGGCTGCCAAGTCCTGCAAGTTGGTGTTGCGAGGGGCTCGGTTTGACCACATTAGCCGAATAGGGACCAAACTTGCTTCTTACCCAGCAGGTAGTAAAGCGTTTTGGTCCCTGGCTAGGTCAGACGAATCGAACTTCTGCCGTCCCTCAATACCACCACTGCTGAAACCAAATGGGTCGCTGGCCCACTCCGCTGAGGAGAAGGCAAATTTATTTGCCTCTCTTTTTGCGGAATCTTCGCGTCTAAATTCTGGTGATTCGCGGCCCCCTCCTCCTTTTGTTGGATGCGAGACGAGTATGTCGGACATTCGTATCCACCAAAAGGACGTCCGTAGGGTGCTGCGCAACCTCGACGTGAACAAGGCTAGCGGCCCTGACGAAATACCAGCTATAGTTCTTAGAACCTGTGCGCCTGAACTGTCTCCGATCTTGACACGCCTATTCCGCCTTTCATATGAGACTGGAAAAGTGCCGAATGCCTGGAAGCAAGCCAATGTACAGCCCGTGCCCAAGAAGGGCAGTCGAGCTGACCCGGCTAACTACCGACCCATCTCTGTAACGTCCATACTCTGTAAGAGTATGGAGCGTGTACTAAACACTAAGCTCCTGGCATACCTAGAAGGTAACGATATCCTTAGCGACCACCAGTACGGCTTCCGCCGAAATCGGTCTACTGGGGATCTTCTAGCGTATGCCATTCACATATGGAGTGAGGCCATCGAGAGGCACGGGGAAGCGCTTGCCGTTTCCCTCGACATCTCGAAGGCTTTCGATAGGGTCTGGCACGAAAGCCTTATCGGTAAGCTTCCTTCATTCGGTCTGCCCGGTGGTCTGTGTGATTGGATTGCAGACTTCTTGAGTGATCGGTCCATTCGAGTAGTTATTGATGGCTGCTCGTCGGACCAATTGGATATTAATGCCGGGGTCCCTCAGGGGTCGGTACTCTCAGCAACATTGTTCTTGTTGCACATTAACGATCTGCTTAAACCCGGCACCTTTGGGTATGCAGACGACAGCACTGTTGCTGAGAGATACTTCTCCAACGCACGGGCTACCGGGCCACAGATCCAGTCTCTTCGTGAAGCCATGGTGGAGCGCTTGAACTTGTCCTTGCAGGCAGTCTCCGAATGGGGTGATGCTAATCTGGTCAAGTTTAATGCTACTAAAACCCAGGCGTGTCTTTTTTCCGCTAAAAAGAGCCAATTTCACCCGGCTCCAACTTTTCGTGATGTAACCGTGCCTATAACGGACCATCTTGAGCTTCTTGGCGTAACGTTGACATCGACTCTCAATTTTGGGCCTTACATTGAGGCTAAGGCTCAGCTGGCTTCCAAAAAGTTGGGGATCCTTGCGAAGGTGAGAAAGTACTTCACGCCGGAACAGCTGCTCAACTTGTATCAAGCGCAAGTTCGATCATGCATGGAGTACTGTTCTCACCTCTGGGACGGTTCTGCCAAATACCAGCTTGATGCACTAGAGTTGATCGAAAAGCGGGCCAAGAGACTTATCGGCAATGAGGCACTGGTCAAATCAAAGCTCCAGAGCCTTGAACATCGTCGCCGAGTTGCCAGCTTGTCGGTTTTTTATCGGTTACATTTCGGCGAGTGTGCGATGGAATTGCATGATTTAATTCCGCCCAGCCCGTTCCATCATCGGACAACCAGACGCACGGCGATGCGTCATCGGTACATGGTGGACATCCCACCCATACGCACAAAACGTTTTGGGGACACTTTTATTATGCGTACAGCTAAGGAGTGGAATTCCCTGCCGGAGTCTGTGTTTCCCGATAGCTACAATCTAGGGGTCTTTAAGTCAAGAGTGAATAGGTTACTTCTAGGCAAGCGTGCTTCACCGTCGACCACATCATCGCTTACCATCAGGTGAGATAGTGGTCAAGCGCGAGCCTATTTACAATAAAAAAAAAAAAAAAAAAATCTAGCAATCCAGGGTAGGTGGGTAGAGTAGTGAGGGTAGGTAGGTAAGTATATTGGCTTGACGGGAGCGAAGCCCCGGGGGTCAGCTAGTTAATTATAATTATGTAACATAACGGAGGACATCACTGGCCCCTGAAACACAGGTGCTGTTACCTAGCTCAGGGATCAGGGATTCACGATTTTTGTAAATTTTTAAGCAAATAAACAATTTATTATTATTATTTACAAACTATCATTAAAAAATCTTTTTTTTAAAACAAGCTTTTTTTGGGTATTCTTCTAAACCTTTTCATTTGATACCCATATCATGGCAGTGCACAAAAAATAACTAGTTTGCCACCTTGGGCTGTCTACCATATTGGATTTGAATGATGTCACTTTGCTAACCATACATGGTCATCCAAATTAAACATGTTTTCAAAATTTCAACCTTATCGGTGGATGATAACCTCTCTAGAATTCAATAATTCAATTCACATACATCTATATATATAAAAGCGAAAGGTCACTCACTCACTCATCACGAATTTATGTCGAAAACCGCTTGACGTATAAAGATGAAAGAAGAATGGTAGGAGCCCATCCTCAATGGTGCCCATACATTGTTTTAGCTGAGATTAAATTCCTACGACATTAAATGAAAAATATCTGGTTTAACTCAGGGTGATGTTCTGGATTAGTTTGTGCAAGAATTTTTGTTTGAGAATGCCGAGAATAATAGACATTCAGTCATAAACTTTCGTAGTTTATGTCTGGGTAACTTTTAATAATATGTTTAATAGGTAATATTATTCAATTTCGTCGAAGTAAAAGGGCAATATCGCATCAGTGTTTCTCTTACCTAGTTATTTCAGCATGAAATGTATAATATATATACATGATATATACTCTTTGGAAAGATAAGCGATTTTGACGTATATTAATTTTTTTTTCACCCTTCTTGCTATTATAGTCTTTCAACCATACTGCCTAGTCTTTCGTAGGTATTTTTTTCTTACGTAATAGGTTTAGAAATCATGTCTTTAGTTTTTTTAAATCACGTTTGTAGTCATTTTAAGTTAGTCTTTGATTAGTAGTTAATATCTTGTTTTTACACAATTCCGTTTTTTTTTTATTTGATTATATGTAAATTCCAGGGTAAACGTCATTTTCATATGTCAATCAACTCCAGGGTAAGCGTCATTTCCATTTTAAGTCATCATTTAATTTTCAGTATGTTAAAATGTACTCTGTGCATTTAATGTAGATGTTTATTTTTTTAGAACACATCGCTATATGCTACAGTTTTATAGATACAAACTTCATAAATAATAATAAAACGGTAATATCTATAAGTTATATATACATAGGAACAAGAAACAGAACCATTTAAATCTCATTTACGGTCTCCAATATGTATCTATACAAATAAATATAAGTTGAAGCGTTCCTTAGCAACTCCTGTATGCACAGCGGGATCCTATTAGTTTTTTTTATAAATTTTTAGAAGCTCATCCGACAGCACAAGACGCTGAATGTTGAAAGATGAATATTCAAAGAAAATATGATGTAACGATTGAAATTTTTCATATGAACAGTAATCACAATACGATAAGCTGACCATCTTGAGACGATGAAGATGATAATTTAATCTACTATGACCAAAGCGCACACGACAAATAATTGAATAAAATTTTCTACTCATAAATAAATTATTTTTGCAAAACCAAGGAATAGAGTTAATTTGAACATCAAGACTGTTAAACCAAGAACCTTTATTTTCAATATGTGTGCAGTGGTATGAATATTTCCCCCACGCCTCACACATGCGTCTTCTTAAAAGACTAACTGCGTCTGTGTATGGTATGGGAACACTCATATCAGTGCTAGGTATTAATTCTTCCAACTCAACAATTTTTTTGGCAAGAAAATCTGCTTTTTCATTTCCTCCAACACCAATATGTGATGATACCCACACAAAATGAACTTCAATGTTTGACTGGGCTAATTCAACCCACAGTTGTTTTATTAAATACTCGTAAATAATGTAATTGGTGTTGGCATGTAGTTTATTATTTGCCAAATTGTTCAGAACACTCATACTGTCACTTACTACAACACAATGTTTCAAAGCACTCAAAATTGCAACAGCTTCAGCTGTAAAAATATTAGCATTTCTGTCAATTCTCCTACCAATACCTATGTTTGAAGATGGCTCATAGATGGCAAAAGACACAGCTCTATCATTCTTGGAACCATCAGTATACACAAATTTATGATCTGACCACTCTGACAATATTATATGTACTTCCTCTTTTGAAGGCAAATCCTTTTTCTTATAATACTAATAGCTGGAAATTTACTGCTGAAAGTTCCCTCGTAGCAAGGCAAGATGTGCTTAGATCGGTAAATGTTAATATTTTCAAAAAACTTTTTGAATTTTCTAAGTTGCTGTAGTATATAAAAAGATTTTGTAGCAGTTTGCTTATCTAAATGCAACATATTGACTAAAAGACTATTACCCAAAACACTATAAAGCTTCAAAAAGAACCTTTCTAACAAGTCATCAAAACGAATGGCTAACGGTGGAACATTACATTCAATCTGCATTGCATTTACAGGAGTGCTTCTGAACGCCCCAGTTATAACAGCAAACACTTGTTTTGCATAATACTTAAACTGTTTACATGTTTAGAGTCTGCAGCAAAGCAATAGAAACCATATTCAAAGTGACTACGAACTAAAGGTTTGTACAATAATAACAAAATTTTAGGGTCGGCAACCCAATATGTACCAATCAAGGATCTCAAAATATTATAAGCTTTATTTGCTTTGCTAAAAATATGTTTCATATAATTATTCCAGGACAAATTATGTGAAAAAATAACGAAAAAATATTTTTTTCCCGATGCATAAACCACTAAATCATCTGCAAACTTTAAGTTTTTGACTTGAGACCCTAAAATAAAATTTAATCTGCGTATATACAATATAAATATTAAAGGTGATAAAATGCTCCCTTGACAAACTCCTTTAGACGATAGTCTGGGACCATAAAGGTGTCTGTTGAATTTACAAAGACTTTCCTATTGCTAAGAAATTGTTTTAACCAATTTATTATTTTTCCAGGGATTCCTATCTGTGATAACTCATTACATAGAATATCTATATTCACACTATTAAATGCACCTGCAATATTAAAAAACACTCCAACCAAATTTTCATTTGCCAGTAAAGACTTGTGAATATCGAACTGTAATTGACAAACACTTTCCCTAGCAGAACGATTCCTACGAAAACCAAATTGGTTTGATGGTAAGATATAATTTTTTTCAACATAAAACTCTAAACACTGTTTTAACAGTTGTTCAAATAATTTACCAACACAAGAAGTAAGAGCTATAGGACGGTAAGAATCAGCACAAATTCTAGGCTTATCTGGTTTTAAAACAGGTACAAGGCAATCCACCATTGCAATGTCATGTTCACGTATGCCCTTGGAGAGGGCCATACGATCTTTGTCGTTGAAAACCTTACTCTCGTCCATATGACTAAGAAAAACGATTAACTCTACCTGCTTCGTATCTTACGCGTATATCCCTTTACCTTATATATGGCATATTTACTGTCCTAAGGCTCTATATCAGTGGCATTTTTAAATTTAATAATCGAATACACCGTGGACTCCGCCGTGTCAGAGTACGAAGATTCCTGCGAATGCTGCTTCAGATCCGGAGGAATTTCCAGCTCATCCTTCTTCCGCCTCTTTTTCCCCATTTTAATGTCTTCAAGTGCACTTACATATATACTAAATAAGTCTTAATTATATATATATATATATACTAAATAAGACCTAATAGTATGAATATTTACAGAATTAAATTACAATAAACCCAAGAAAATTAATTTCAAAATAATTATTAATTTATTATTTAAAAAAGCGCGCCTTTCCACTTCAACCGTTTCCCGCCTTTTTCTTGACGTGTATCAAAAGGTCGTCGTCAATAACCAAGCTATATTTTTTTTAGACTTGGATACTAGTCTCTTTGCCAGTCATTAATTGAAAGTAATTCATTTATTTCAACTACACTACAATATTCTTACCTACCTGCAAGGAACATCTACACTTACACATAAATTGTATTGTTAACTAATTTACTGCAATAAATGTAATAATGAAATTATTACTTAATATAGTTACTACTTGTCACTTAGCAGATAAAATATATAATGGCAACACTAAGCTAAAGAAATTAAATAAAAAGTCAAATAAGTTTTTATTTATTATGATTTTTAAAGGATTTCTAGAAATGCCACCCCTGAGGGGCTAAAAGGGGGCATGAAATTTCTTCAGTTTGTAAGTTGGACACGTGAAATTTTAGATTTATGCTGCTGGTTGACCAAAAGAATTTATGTATTTATTGGTTTCTGGAAATACCAGCCCTAAAGGGGTAAAAAAAGGGTTGACAGTTTGTATGATATTTTATAGTTCGTACATTGAACACATGAAATATTAGATTTACGCTCTTGGTTGACAAAAGAATTCATGTACTCGTATTTATTGGTTTTTGGAAATTCCACCGGTTAGGGGTTAAAAAGGAGTTTGAATGTTTGTATAAATTTTTTACAGATTGTAAGTTCTACACGTAAAATTATAGATTTACGCTGTTGGTTGATAACAATAATTTATGTATTTATTGGTTTTTGGAAATTTCATCCCAAAAGGGTTGAAAGTTTGTATGACATTTTAAAGAAAAAAGAATATTGGAGAAACAGCGGCTGCACCCCTTCAAAGTACAGCTCACAAACATTAGAGGTCTGTACTTAATGTCACTGCAGTCCGTTACTGGGGGAGTTTAATGCCCATTACCAGGAGTTGCCCTTCCCATACCAGTGCACTGATCATGCTGGACGGGAGGCATGAGCTTTCGCTAGCGCTCGATCTCACCCAGCGGGTTCAGGGGGCAACGAGGGTACCGGATGTTGATTCGCACACAGCGAATTGATTGGACCTTCTGCTGACAACAGACCCAGACAGATACTCTGTATCGATCGTTTCACCTATGGGTAGTTCCAATCACTGTGTGGTGAAGTCTGTGTCTGTCTATTCCCCGCCCGATTCCAGCCCATGAGGCACTCGGTGGGTATGGCGGTACAAGTCAGCAGATTGGTATGGTATGCAATCTTTCTTCGCATGCTATCCTTGGCAACCTACTTGCATTTCTTTGACTGATGCATCGTCGTGCGCGGACGCTGTGACGGATGTGTTGCGTCCGGGAATGGAGTACTACATTCTGTTCTCTGACGTATCAATGTCTAGCGAAGACCGGCCATTGTTTGGCGCCGAATGTAAGCGCTCCGACGCGCTTAAACATGAGGCGTACCTGGCTTGGGTCGTCGCTCGTTCGCGCATGGTGAGTGATGTAACGTGGCTCAGAAAATGAAGGCCTTCAACAGGGCTGCCAAGTCCTGCAAGTTGGTGTAGCATGGGGCTCGGTTCGACCACATTAACCGAATAAGGAGCAAACTTGCTTCTTACCCAGCAGGCGTAAAGCATTTTGGTCCCTGGCTAAGTCGGTCGAATCAAACTTCTGTCGCCCCTCACTACCACCACTGCTGAAACCTGACGGGTCACTAGCCCACTCCGCTGAGGAGAAGGCCCAACTTTCCGAGATGTGACCGTGCCAATAACTGACCATCTCGAGCTTCTTGACGTTATGTTGACATCGACTCTCAATTTTGACCCACACCAATTTTTACGCCACAACAGCTGCTCAGCTTGTATCAATTGCAAGTTCGATCATACATGGAGTACTGTTCTCATCTCTGGGACGGATCTGCCAAATACCAGCTTGATGCACTAGAGTTGATCGAAAAGCGGGCCAAGAGGCTCAACGGCGATGAGGCACTGGTTCAGTCAAAGCTCCAGAGCCTTGAACATCGTCGCCGAGTTGCCAGATTGTCGGTTTTTTATCGGTTATATTTCGGGGAGTGTGCTATGGAATTTCATGATCTTATTCCGTCCAGCCCGTTTCATCATCGGACTACATGGTGGACATCCCACCCATACGCAATAAACGTTTTGAGAATACTTTTATTATGCGTACAGGTAAGGAGTGGAATTCCCTGCCGGAGTCTGTGTTTCTCGATTGCTACAATCTAGGGGTCTTTAAGTCAAGAGTGAATAGGTTACTTATAGGCTACATGGTGGACATCCCACCCATATATAGGAACACACTGTCGCCAGAATACTGGGACTATTTCACAGCCGAACACTTTGCCGTTGTACTGACTGGGACAACTTGTTCCCTGTTTTACCTTTGAGGAACGGAACCCTAACAAAACACTATAAAGTGAAAAATAACTTTCTTTTCGGCAGTCGGTGTAAAAAACGAAAATAAATGGCTACCTAAAACACCGACTTCCGAAAAGAAAGTTATTTTTCGCTTTGTTGTGTTTTGTTTTGGAAGTTGGTTTAGTTTTTTTTAGGGTTCCGTACCCAAATGGTGAAAACGGGACCCTATTACCTAGACTCCACGATCCGTCTGTCTGTCTGTCCGTCTGTCACCAGGCTCTATCTCATGAACCGTGATAGCTAGACAGTTGAAATTTTTCACAGATGATGTATTTCTGTTGCCACTATAACAACAAATACTAAAAACAGAATAAAATAAATATTTATGTGGGGCTCCCATACAACAAACGTGATTTTTTTTGCCGTTTTTTGCGATAATGGTACGGAACCCTTTGTGCGCGAGTCCGACTCGTACTTGGCCAGTTTTTATTTTTAATCTTATTAGCTTTGGTACCTCATATTAACATACATTTAATTTATAGCTGGTGGGCTTCTCATAACAGTTACAACAAACCTATACGACTGGGATACATTGTTTTATTACGGAGCGGACATCGGACGGCGGACGTCCGAGCGGAACTCCGTAATAAAACAATGTATGTCTACCTTCCGGCTTCATCACCAGAGCAATTCGATGATACCATTTTCATTAGAACCATTTATTTAAATTTGCTTCATCACAGTCATTTAACTATTCGGGATACTTTATATCCAAAACATACTTAACACTGAGAAGTTCCAGAGGTCATCTATGGTCTTCTTCATCCGTTTATTTATTTATTTAAACTTCATGCACAAAAGTACAATGGCGGACTTTATACCTTAGGGATTCTCTACCAGACAACCAAGCCGAATACGTTCCACTTCATCAAATGACACTTTCTGAATGCAAATGCTTGCTATGTTGATGAAATTACCAAAATTGCTTTATGTATGCATATAAAATTTGAGGAGTTCCCTCGATTTCCATGGGATCCCCCTTTGTGAAATCAAAAATATTTTTGTTTTGATTCAGTTCTTAGATTGATTGAATCACCACTCAATCCGAGCTCTACGACCCTGGAGGGTCTAGAAAAACTGTCAATCCATAATGCATTTTGCTATTTTTTTAATCACCGATGGATCAACAGATTTTGATTCCGTTTTTTAGTTTGAAAGGTGACTTTATTGGGAGTGTTCTTAGTTATGTTTGATGAAAATCAGTTCAGCCGTTCAAAAGTTATTGGCGTTTAACTGTTTGAATCGGGCTGCTCCCGAGAGCATGCTCGCAAGTTATCCTGTCATAATCACGTGTTCAATAGATTGTCGATCGAAGCGTGTCTAATACTAGGTAAGTTATGTAGTATGAAATAAAAATTTGCCAAGGTTTTTTTTTTAATTTTTAATTGTAACTTGTTTAATGTAAGGGATTGATAACATGATTTGATGTTTTCCAATCGCTGTCACGTCACTTTCGTTGATAGAATGTTGTCATTAAATAACTGACCACGGATCATAAAACTTAATAAATAAATGTGAAACAAAAAATGTTTTGTTAAACATTTTCATTAGAACTGGCTGTGAATTTATAACCAACTTTCCAAAAAGGAGGAGGTACTATGTTCGACTGTTTCTATTTTTGTTTATGTTCACCGATATCTCCGTCATTTGTGGACCGATTTTGAAAATACTTTTTTTAATCTGTTCCATTTTAATTTGTTGAAGATCTGATAAAGAACTTTTTGAGATATACAACATAACTCTTCAATAAATAACGGCAAATCTCTCGGGATTGCTGCAATCGCATATCTGTTTATTGTTTATACCATTTCATAACATAACGTCACGCCAGTACTATCTAAAGGGGTACGCAAATGTGTACAGTTTACCTTGGTACAATCTCATTTCACCGGTTATGTTCAAGTTTCATGATATTAGAATAATATATTCTGACATTATAGGTACCTTACTAAAGAACTTGCCTATTAGGTAGGCAGAACTAAAAAGATGAAAATAATAAAACTTTATCCCCAAAAAATACTACCCACATCCAAATAAAAAAACTACAAACTGAAAAATAACTTTCGTTTTGAAAGTCGGTGCCCATAACTCAAATAATCGGTACCTATCAAAGACAGCGACTTCCAAGAAGACAGTAATTTTTCACGTTGTAGTTTTTTTATTTGGAAGTAGTAGATAGTATTTTTATGTAAAAAAGTTTTTTTTATTATATATTGTGTGTTGACTTTTATTCAGATGATTCCCTCCCTCCAGACTTGCTATGAATAGCGATGTTAATCATTGTTCCCCTCCTCCCCCGTAGCCCTGCGGACGCGTACTATGGTTCGTGGACGTTTCTACAAATGTCGATGGCTGATTGATTCCGACTCCGGTTCAGACGAAACTACATTGAGATTGATTGTGTTCCTATTCTCTCAGGCCTCGTACCCCCTGGGGAAGGGAAGAGTGTCACTCCGGCGCTAAATCACTTTTTGACGCTCTTATTTAATAAAACTGATATTTCGATATATTTCTTAACATTTTGGTCCCCAAGTAGTTGGAGACTTTCTTTCTAGTTTTAGTTAATCTAATGGCGTCAATAGCCGTTATGTGATTATTTATGGTTAGGAACTCCAACGCTATATTAACAAAAGAGTTTACTTTTAACACTGAATTATAAACAAAATGAGGTAGGTTTTAGAATAGAATAGAATATTCTTTATTATGTACACCATAAAAGTTACAGAAAGTATAGAAGAAGTAAACATTACACTGGGTGACACAATGGGCGGCCTTATCGCTAAAAGCGTTCTTTTCAAGACAACCTTTGGATGGATTTTAAAAATGAAAGAAAAACAGTACTGTGGGCAGTCTTTGGTGTACTATTTATATATAAATAAATAAATATTTATATGTATATTATATAGACAAATATATACAGTAATACGTATGGAACAAAAACATAGAAACCAAGAAAAACAACTATTAAAGAGAGAGGTAGCGATTCTTTACCATAGTTTTAAAAATAGGCAGAGATTGAGCACGCCTTATTGACACGGGCAAAGCATTCCACAACCGCACCGCTTGAACCGTAAAAGATTTGTCATAAAAGCTGGTGGAATGCATCGGCATCTCTAGTCTCAAGTTTTCCGATGACCTCAGATATCTATTATGTGTCTCATGAAGGAACTTGAAACGTTGTTTGAGATACGAGGGGGTTGTAGGATTTTATAGATTACTGTAAAGCAAGCAATCCCAAGACAGATATCTGTCGATCCAAACCCCAAGGTTCTTAACCTTCTCACATATTGGAATAGTAGTTCCGTTTAATTGTACCAGAGGAAGTTGTGTCCAATTTACTTTTGGAATCATCCCAGAGCTGCCAACAACTATGACTTGAGTCTTCGACGGATTTACCTGAAGCCCATTTGCCTCACTCCATTCACAAATTGTAGCCAAATCCTTATTTATTGCATTAATTGCGTCAGCTAACTCTGCAGGGGCAGCTTGTTTGTAGATTTGTAAATCGTCTGCATAAAGGTGGTAGGAGGAGAGAGGCTTTGTGAAGAGTCATCTGAATATGGGCGGTTGAACACTGCTAATCATTTGATTTGGTTGACCTTGCCTATTTTAAGTATCTACTCTCACATACTTAGAATAGAACAAACAAAAACAACGAAATAACGAACGAATAGAACGTACAAATGCCAGATACGATACTCTGGATTCGGATACGTCGAGATTATTCGGTGGGCTTTTAATAAATTTTTAGATAACGGTTCGATAGCAACAGGGATAGGTGGCTCACCTCCAAGGCGCAGCTCGGCAGCGGCCTGCGCGGAGTCGGTGGCTCGGCGCGCCACACACTGGTAGACGCCGCGGTGTGCGCGCGCCACGCCGCGCAGCACCAGCGCCGAGCCCGCGCCCGCCGGCGCGCCGTCGTGCAGCCACGACAGAGCCGCGCGCGAGTCCGACGCGGCACACGAGAAGCGCGCCGTGCTGCCCGCATCCACCACTAGCACGCGCGGCGACACCGACACGCTGAGCGTGTCCTGCACTGTTAGCGTGCTGTGCGCGGTGGCGTCGCCAAACACGTTGTAAGCCTTGCAGATCCACAGGCCGGCCGCGCTGGAGGAGGCGCGCCGCACACACAGCGCCGCGCCGCCGCGCCACGCCCAGCCGTCTGTCGCGTCCGCCGGCTGCAGGCGTCCGCCGCGCTCTCGGTACCAGCTGCACACATCAAACACAACGCTTACTAATACTGAACCAGAAGATGACATGTACTTTTAAATTGACGAGAAATAACTTGTATGTGCTTCTATATTTTGTGTGAAGATGGCATGAAATGATTGCTTGTATAAGGTAGTTACGTGATGTGCGGCGCGGGGTGGTCTGCGGCCACGCAGGGTAGGCACACGGGCGCACCCGCCGCCGCGCTACGCTCGCCTCCCGCAGCCACCAGGCGCGGCGCCGACGATGATGCCACCTCTGCACACATACACACTTATACACACGCGCACCTTAACATTCCCAACAAATCGTCATCTATATTCGGAAACTCAGACGCGCGACGGTGCAATTTTTATTTCCATCCCATCTATTTGAAAAGGACGACTTGGTTCGCCATTAACACCCAAAAGGTGGTGTTTTCAATTAGAAACTTTTAGCGGGCATTAATGAGTTTTAAATCCTCTTTATAAGTGCGCCGTAATTATCTTTTCCGCGCACTTTTTGAATTTGGATCATCTTAGTGTTCAGCGCCAAAGAAATCGTACGCAAATATTGTTTCAATAAAGACTGGCTGGTACGACGGCCCATAGTCGCGCCGCCAGCTGAATAAAAAAAAAAAGAAATTAAATTAAAAACGCGCGAACTACAGCCCGCATTTTCGTCAATTTTCACGACTTGTTAGAAATTCATGATTTTGTTTTGAAAAATGATTTCTTCAAGTGACAGTGACAGTATAGAATTAACTCCTGAAAGTATTAGAACTGACGCAACAAAAGTTATCTATATCACCTGCAAAATCCCGGGCGAAATATTTAAAAGCCAATTGGTGTGGCAGATATTCGCCCTCTTATAGCTTATAGCATAATATTTATTAGTAATAGTCTATGTGATGGCTTGGGAGACATTTGACATCTGCCTTGCGAGGTTTGCTATCGTAAACCGATAACTCTCCGAGGGCGCCACACTAGCAGAATTGTATATGTGTGTTTGTGACGCCCTCTTTAACTCGCCAGTCTAAAAGGCAAGAGCAACGGCAATCTTCAAGCATCTGGAGTGACTGAACCTGAAGCAACCTCGGTAAGCGATTTGCAATTATCTCGTTGGTTTTCGTGTCGAATGGTCTCCCATGACTTGCCCATAGGCTACATATAGACGAACTGAAGATGAACGAAGACGTCCCTACGCATCCACGTGTGAAGTCGTAATAAGTTCTCATCCCGCCCCTAGGAGCACGGCTTTTTACACGCCTGCCCCAATACCTATGGATATGAAAAAAAAATGGTAAAGCGCCCTCGCCGTAAAAATATTATTTTGCTCCCTTATGATACAATCTACTATTATTTTGCAGTTATTACAATATAATATGCAGGTTGTGCTGAGGCGGCTGCTGCCGGTGCAGAAAACCTCAAACGGCGCCAATATAACAACCTTATTGAAAGTTATATGTTTGAGCCGTTTGTGGTAGAAACATTAGGTCCATGGGGTCCGAGTGCGCATCGAGTTTTTCGAGGTGGCCTCGCCCGCAATCAGCAGCGTGGTGTTGTGCTGAGAGTAGTGGGGTATGGTATGGTACTAACCGGTGACGGTGAACGTGGCGGGGCGCGCGCGCTTGGTGGCGCCGGAGAGCGCGTGGCGCGCCAGGCAGCTGTACGCACCCGCATCGCGCGTACCCACGCCGGCGATCAACAGCGTGTTGCCCGCCACCAGGTAGCGCGAATCTGTCGCACACGCAACATACGTCATGCGCTACACACGAGCACAGCTATAGCTACAATAGCTGCATCCATTGACTAAACCTCACGCATTCAAATAAATAGGTACCGTAGAAAAGAGGCCATCGTTCTCAATCCTCTAAAGAACGAGCAATTTTGCTACATTTTCAAGAGTCTTAGAATATTGTTTTAATATTTTTAAGATTTAATTTCTGAAGCGATCTTTGGTAAATTATAGAGCTAATTTAACACTGAGCTTGAAATAACATTGTTGAGAGAAGACCTTATTCCCTTTAGTAACGCGAACCATCCCAGAAAGTTAATAAAAAGATGTAGAACAAAGCGGTACGGGGAGGTGAAGTACCGGCTGGGGAGAGGGAGGGGACGGAATGGTGTCGGGTGCGCGGGCGGCGCTTCATGGATTTTATTAGCGCCCTTCGACCGCTCGCCACTCGCTACCGCGACATTTTTCCGTTTCAAGAGCGTACGCCAAGATTTATGTGCCTCGATGATTCCTCTCCTTTATTAAAAATAAAACATTTCTCAAGCTTCCGACTGCCTATATTGCAATATTCATATATCAGTAAGGCACACTTCATTAAATCGTTGGTGACATGAATCGAGATTCACATTGTGTTATTAAATAATTATTATTGTTTGCAAGTTAAACTGCAACAAAAAACGTCCACTTGATACTACAAACCTAGTGCACGTTTTTCGTCGAAGTTGACGTCAGAATGTACCTCGTTGTGATGTCAGGGTGCATACCTGGCGAAGGCAGGTCGATGTGGATCACGGCGTCGCCGTGATACCAGACCGTCGGCGTCACGTGCGCGGAGTCGTGTCCAGCGGCGCCGCAAGTGATGGCCGCCACGCCACCCGCCGCCGCCGCGCTCGCTTGCGTCTGCGCCTCCCAGCCTGTCTCCGACACTGTCACACACACAACACACTACCGTCACTCTCTTCACGCAAATGACTTAATGTCCTATGTCCCCTGGATGGCTTGTTTTTCTGTTGGCGCTTGTTGTCGAAAATGCGAAGCAAAATCACGTCAAGAACGACTAGTAAGAGGAGCGCTGAAAGAAGACAGGCTTGGCGGACACCTGCGTGTACTTCTATATCATTCGAGATGTGGCCGTCGTGAGTTACTTTACAGGACTAATTCTTATACATACCATCGAGCTTTCTCAAGCTAAACGGGCTCCCAACTATGATAGCCTGACACTTTGCAGGGTTAACCGCCGCTCCTAATCGGTCTGACCAGCTTTAAATCGCAATTAAATCCCAGTTAAGCCCCTCGATCGCATCCGATAAGTTGTCAACACCTGCCTGACAGTAGAGCTGTAGAGCGTAAGCTTCAAGATGATACGCACACTGAAGTTCGGTGGTTATAAGATTTATGAAAATGTAGAACAGAAGAGGAGATAAAATACCACCTTGAGCGACGCCAACTTCAAGGTCGCACCACCCCAAAGAAGAGTTTCCAGCACAAACTGACTGTAGAAGCCCCAGAAGATAAGAGAAAATCTATTCCCGTACCTCGTGAGATACCATAAGATAAGAAAGGATAGATAAAAAGACATCGTGACTATTGACAACGTTGGAGAAGTAGATTAACACTAAAGCGGTAACTTAAATGTCCTCCATTCCCCGCCTTATATCGTCAGTCACTTTAAGGAGAGCAGACACGGTACTGTGCCCGGGCCTGAAACCGGATTGAAACCGGCTGATAAAGGAGTTATGGTAAATGAAGTAGGAGAGCTGTTTATGAACACGAGTCTCGAGCACTTTGGACAGAAAGGGAAGGATGGAAATTTGGCGAAGGTGACTGGAAAGTGTGGAATTGGGTATCTTAGACAGGGCTCGAACGTGGGCTTTACGCCACAACACTTCCAAGGAACTTCCAAATATCGGCAGAAGAAGAAAAATGTTATTAAGAAAGTAGCAGCGTTTAGCGTTACGTATCATCTGATTTCAGCGATTCCCAGCAGTCTTGAACAAGGTCCAATTGTCCTCGATGCGATCTTTTTTAAATACCCGAAACGCGCGGTTCCGTCGTCGCATTGCTATCCGGATTCCCCTATTCATACAGGGGGCAGGTGCAAGTTTCAGATTTACTCTCCTGACAGGAGCATGAGTGTCATACAGTTTGGTGACAGCGTTGTTGAAATTGCAAACTTATCAACTGTAGCAGCTTCCCGTAGGAGTGTCCAGTCAATATTTGACACATATTTTTGAAGTTGCTCACTATCCATAATTGAAATAGTACGCCTGTAGTGGTTTAGGAGGTTTAAGAACATAGAATAAGTAAATAAGGTGGTGATGGGCAAAGCCCAAGCATTATGCCCAAGCATCATGTTGGCCATGTGAGGAATCTAGGGAAGGATTAGAGGTGAGGATCAGGTCAAGCCAGGTATCATCCTCGACTTTATTATGATGAATGGGTTGGAGAGGCAATACGTGAAGACTTACTGACTCAACAAGATGCAGGCGTTTACGGGTCCGAGGACAGTTGTGAACAAGGAGGTTGGTGTTAAAATCTCCTATGATGATGTGATGTGCATACTCAGAACCCAAAGATTCAATAACCGATTTGAATTCGGTAATAATCATGGGAAGGGGGACATCAGGATGAGAGTAGGTGGTAGATGGAAGTTCAGGTTTTAGCCAGATCTCAGAAATCAGGATGGCATGAACATTATTGTTGGCAAATGTGTCGTATAGTACGCTATGGTGACTCGGAATGCTTTGAGCCTTAATGTGGCAAACGTTAAACAGTCGGCCTGGATTTTGGCTGAACCTTTGAAGCAAAACATTGCAAAGGGTGTCTGTAAGAGAGTTTAATCCAACATCAGAAGAAGAGGCAGTGACAACGCATTGGCAGAATAAAAAGATTCTTGTCAAAAAACATCATATGAAAGTAAATAAATAAATAAAATATATACCAAAATTACATACAATGTAGTCACACAAACAAAAGCACTACACGAAAGGCTGACGCTTGCATCTCTGCACCAGCCGCCAGCTAACATCGCAATGTTAAATAGGTAACAAACACTACGACATAAAAATAACATTAGAGGAAATAAAAAGGTAACGATGAAAGTTTATAGAAAAAAGAAAGTATATGTCACGGCAGCACTACGCACCTGGCACGAGCGTGACGTCACGCGACAGCGCCACGCCATGCACGTTGGCGGCGCGGCACCGCACCGTGCTCGCCGCCGGCGCCACCTCGTACGCGCTCGCCGGCAATATCTCAAGTGTGCCATTGCTGTATATTCGCCTGTACAATACACAACAACTCATTAACAAACAATAGCTTTTCGATTAAGACGGGAATGGATGGAATAATGTTCAATTGGAATACTGGATGAATCGCGTAGAAGACAATGTAACAGTATAAATGACAAAATAACGAGAACAAATTTGAAAAGCGGAGTGATAATGAAACAATTACAAGATTGAGCGAGGAGCGTCCCAGAGCCGCAGCACAAAGACAAGGAGAGGCAGCGGCTTGAGCCCGTAATGAGACCGTTTTGTCGTGGACGCCTAGCTGCCTTCGAATATTATAATCACCCTAATTTCACGTAATTATCACCCAGAGAGAGAAAAACGTTGCGTCAACATAATTTATCTCAAAAAGTTTCGTTTAATAACTGAGTGGCGGCAAACTGGAGGCGATGAACAAAAAGTGCGCACCTGCGGCCTGGCAGGTTGGCGAGCGGCGTGTTGTCTTCGGCGAGCCAGCTGAGCTGCGGCGCGGGTTCGCCGGCGGCCACGCAGCGCACGCGCACACCGACGCGTGGGGAGTACGCCTCGCGGGGCGCCGGCTCCTCCAGCAGCGCGGGGCCCAGCATGGATAGCTCACCGCGCGACACTGACACACAACACATTGTATTACTCACACATCATGCCGCACCAACTAATTTCACTGTTATACCATTTCAAGGTAATTGACTGTGTTACTTATGAATGTTTTGGAATATTTTCTTTTTGAATGAATAAAAAACTTTTTTACTTCCATATAAGAAAACTACAAAGTCAAAAATATCGTTAATTTGGAAGTCGGTGTTTTTCGTATTTTTTTTCGTAAAAAGGTTTTTATTTTACACTTTTTACTTGTAACTACCTAATAGGCAAGCTGTTTAGTAAGTTACTTAAACGCCAGAATAGATAACCCGAATATCATGAAACTTGAACATAATTGGTGAAATAAGAGATCTGCGTAACCCTTAAGAGCGTACTGGCGTGATGTTATGTTATGCAATGGTATAATCAATAAACAGACATGCGATTGCAGCAATCCCGAGAGATTTGCCGTTATTTATTGAAGAGTTCTGTCGTATATCTTCGAAGTTCTTCATCAGATCTTCACCAAATTATAATTGGACCAATTTCAAAACAAACTATTACAAACAAAAAAAGAGTTTTCAAAATCGGTCCACAACTGACGGAGATATCGGTGAACATACACAAAAATAAAAAACAGACATGAAGTCGAACAAAGATCCTCCTCCTTTTTGGTAAGTCGGTTAAAAAGGATTAAAGTGTAGTTTTAGCCAGACTAAAGTCAAATAATTTATTCATTAAAAATATTTTTTTAAAACAAGCATTTTTCGTATTCTTCTCAACAAACCCTTTCATTTGATACCCATATCATGGCAGTGCACAAAAAATAACTAGGCCACCATCTTGGGCCGTCCGCCATATTGAATTTAGAATGACGTCACTTAACTAACCATGCTGTCACGATTTACTTACCAACATAATTTATAAATAATTAAAGCTGTTAAATAACCTCTCTAACAAGGTATCTAAGATCCAAATAATATTAAATTATGAACAAATGGACACCGCAACTTGTTTTGGCGTGCGGTTTTATATTGTATTCCAAAATCCCTTCCTTTCACCTGCCAAATGAAAAGCGAGCGCATTCATTCCGCGGCCTCCATAGACTAATATATAATAGATTGGCGGCCTCCGCCGCCGCCCGCCAGTCACACTCAATCGGCTATCGAGGAACCACGCGTACTAAGTTTTCTGAAAGGTTAGGTACCGTTCCTCCTCTGCTCCCTCGTACTTCATATTTATTATAGTAACTAGATACCGCCTAGTAAATTCACCTAAATATAAATATACTTGGTTACTGAAGTAATTAGTAAGTGCCTAATGTTCTTCCGTACTGGGTAAGTTGTACAGTTTTAATCATTGTTTATTTTATCTATCTGGTTAAATATGTGTAGCCGCCGCTGCTTTCTGTGCTTTATGTTGAACGGGCAAACTCTTTGTTTAAAATTCGCTACTGTCGTTATAAGCTTCCTTTATCTGGGCCGTTTTTAACGGTTAATTTTTGAATTGTCTTAAGAATAAGGATCTGTAAAAATAATAACTGATGTACACTATCGCTTACACTAATTCTTTGGCCTTAATCCTACTTTATTTTTATCAGAGCTTACTATCATTAGTAATTAGTCACTTAAATACCTAGTATTTTCTTCTTACTGCCTACTGAACCTAGACTAGTCTTCTCGTAGATGCCAATCTCTTTCTGTAAGGTGAGGGCATGCAATTGAGGCTTGGCGAGATAAGGAGCTAATGCCATTTTGGAACGGGGTTCCAGAAACTTCTATACAGTTGAAGATCAGCGTAGCTGGCTGACTGGACGGTACCCTTGGACTGGCATCCGGCACCATTGGACCACCTGCTGGACTGACTAGAGACCGAAGCCATCACCGACGTCACCGACTGGCACCAAGCAGGAGAGTGCGGTATTGACGGCCTCCTACGTAGTCCGACCTTTGACCGACCTTACCTCCAACCCTCTTCTTGTTTCTTTTATAATTTTTAAATATATTGCTATTACTTTTAAACATGATCGTTTCCTTTTAAATCCAGCCATCTAGATAAAAAGGAACGTGACAATGCATTGTCATCAAAACTAAACGTGTATGCAAAATTTCATCTGAATCGGTGGAGGAGGATAACTGCTTTAAAATCAATTGCAAAATTTGACCCGAACACATTTACATACAATAATTACAAGTTTAATAAAAGTTTTTAAAAATAATAGCTCACGAATCTACACATTTCATTCAACTGAATAAGTTAATTTTAAAAATTGAACTTATAATCTCTGCATCAAATTGTACCTTATCACAAGTATAGTCTAAACTCTGAACGAAGTAAAGCAATTAAAACGTTTTTTCCTTTTTTGTTTTACTGTTCCTGGCACCAATCACAAATGTATCCCAAGACGCGAACGCAGCCGGCGGCACAGGGTACGACGGCTCACAAACAAAGACTAACTTTAAGCCACTTAAAAGTCGAAAAGCGCAACTTCAGTTTTAAAACCGTTTGACCTAAAAAAAAGGCATAGTTCCGAGGCGGCTGGCGTCTGAGAGCGATTGGCTGCGACCGGAGGCGGCACCGGATCGGCATCACTTTACTAAAGTTCTGCCGTCCCGCGTCCCCGGCTCACAGAATACTCCTTAAATGTGTAATTCAGTTAAGTTTGTTGCCACTTGTTTGTTAGAGTTAGTTTCTGTGTTACTTCCACAATTAGCTGGTATGACCGCGTCGCGCGCCCCCTTGCGTCTCGCCGCTACACTAGTGTAATGTACTGTAACACTGTAATGAAACGCGTCCGACAGCGGGCAGTCGCCTGACTTGTGTTCAGTCGGCGCGTGACGTGTAAGTAACAACAACATTGAGGAGTAACAATCATTGCAGGGCGATGAACGTCCACTGGTATTATTGTTTGCCGATGTGGCAAGCGTGTCAATTTAACCGTAACTGACGGAATTCGACGCTGACACCGCGATCGGCACAAAACAAATCTAGGACAATGGAGAAATGTGGAAATCTCGTCGAAACGAGCTTTCAACCGGAAAGGAAATAAAATATCGTAAAGGGAGCATCCCTTCGCCGGGATTGAAACGTGAAAAGGTGCGGAGCGTAGGAGGCGGGCAGTCACATCACGTGACACGCTGACGTGCGCACAGCGTGTTGTCTGGTGCTGCAGGTGGGAAGGCACGAGCATCATCAAACGCACTGCTGGTGCGTGACATAATAATTATTTAACATTCGTGTAATTACATTTACTTTTCGAGCTAATATTGAAGCTGTAGCTAGCTAAGTAAATCATTGTTTTGCATAATTAACTATTCGTGGAAAATAGGTAGAACAATATTTTGTTCATCAATGATTTTAGTTTCGTTAGTTTCTAAAATGAAAAGTTGCTGTAGTAGCAGTAGATCAGTCACGTTTGTAATATAGTAGCGCACAGTTTGAAGCGCTCTGTTCATCTTCTCTCGAACAGTGATCGACACTTTACGGAGAGCGAGGCGCCACTAGCTACGCTGTGCATGTGCGCCTCGCGTCCGAAGAGCGACACTCGCATCTTAGATTAGTAAACTAAGGACTAGTTGTTTGTTCCGTTGTTAACTCAACCAATGATTGAATAGTTAACCGATGGTTTAAAATTTCGGTGAAACGCGTTATCTCATCAATTTATTGATGAAATAATTAACTCTCTAGCTTATTCAATCATGTATGAGACTACGCTAGACTACTATTGATGAATATACGCTTTTTACCGAAATTTTAAACCGTTGGTTAGGACGTTTAATATTATTTAACATATGGTTGAGTTAACTACGGATCAAAAAACTGTGCCTAAACAGGAATTACTGACAAACTCTAATAGTGTCACTGTGTTTCAACATCATCATAAACATTTCCTCTTATGAACTCGACAAAATATAGGGGACACATGATTTTTTTCCCGGTTAATCTCTCACACTTAAAGTTATTTATATTCGTGAGTGTTTTCATCCGGTGCACGGTGATCCAATTCGATGGCGTTTCCTTCTTCTGTATTAAACAAGCTATGTGGAAGCTGCGCCGCATAGTATATACACTTACGAGTGAGTAGCAGCAGTGTCAGCAGTGGCGGCAGCGGCGACGGCGACATGTCGCCGGCCGCACCGCACCGCACCGCTCCGCTCCGCAACGCTCCGCCCCACCTGCACACAAATAAATATAAAAATCTGATAAGTAAAACAGTTGTGGATCTTCTTCTTCTTTTCGATTCGACGGCACATTCAATTAGATTGTCTGGGCCCAAAATGCGGCCACGCTAATTGCAGCGTCAGAAGCTCTGTATAGGTCTTCCGGGGTACAAGTGAATGGACAGCCAGGACACTCCAGCAAGTGGGACATAGTCTATACAGGGGCACCACACTCGCACCGGGTGTTGGACGAATCGATAATCCCCCATTTTGCCAAATTATATTTGCAGCGGCTACTTGGGTACGTAGCCGATTCAATGCTTTCCATACAGGCCACTGCAATTCATGACCAAGCGGCAGATGTTCCTTGGGCTCAACAAAGTCATGGGGTGGTGGAAACTTCTCCACCCACAACCTTCTCCTCTCCTCAGGCGGCCTGTCCTGGATTGCCTGTGTAGTTCGCAGGAAACTCCTACGACTTTTCAATCTACCCTGAGTTATTGAATAGTCGTAGAAGGGATGTCGGGAATCGGATTCCTGGTACTTTTTTCCATCGCGCATGCGACATCCCTTCGTACGGCAGGTGGTGCTATGCCTGCTAGCGGGTAGAGCTTACTAAGTGGAGTTGGTTTTATGCAGCCCAATATTATCCGACACGTCTCATTTAGGGCAATGTCTACTTGCTTGGCGTGAGTGGGTCGGTGCCACACTGGGCATGCAAACTCGCCAGCAGAGAAGCATAGAGAGAAGCATAGAGAGATATACATACCAGTTGTGCGGAGAACATCGGGTGCCGCTCCCCAGTTGGTGGAAATAAGGCGACGGAGCAAGCTATTACGGTGCCCGACCTTCTGCTTTGTTACGTAGCAGTGTGACTTATATGTTAAGGCCCTATCTAACGTCACACCCAGGTATTTGGGGTTCCAACAGTGTTCGACCTTAGTTCCTCGCCACGAGATGGCGAGTGTCCGATTTGCATGCAAATTGCGAAGGTGGAAAGCGCACGACTGTGTCTTGGATGGGTTGGGCCGCAGAGCATTGCGGTCATAGTATACACCCAGTAAGTCGAGTGCCATTGTCAGTGTGTGCTCCACGGCTTCGAAAGTCGTGGACTGAAAGCACACCTGGAAACGGCGGTTGTGCAGGAGTTCAGTATGCGTACAAAACCCTGGTCCTTAGTAAGGCTCCTGACCTTCCCGAGCAGTCTTTTGATATTGATGGTGTCGTAAGCTGCCGAAAGATCAACGAGTATGACACCAGAGACTCTATTAGCTTTGTACTCATCCTCAATATATTCTGTCAGTCGGAGAACCTGGCTAGAGCAAGACTTACCAGGTCTAAATCCTGCTTGCTCAGAGATCAGATCCGAGTCAATTTCTGCTGTGAGGCGGTTTAATAAAAGTCTTTCAAACAGCTTGTATGTGTGACATAATAGAGAAATGGGACGGTAGCTCTTGGGGTCGTCGGAGGGCTTTCCTGGTTTTGGTAGTGCAATGACTTTGGTCTTCCTCCATAATTTGGGAATGTTTGCAGAAGCCATGCAGTTATTAAAGAGTGCCAAGAGCCACGATACAGCCAAAGGTCCCAGGTATTTTATCTGGACGTTACAGAGATGGGTCTGTAGTTAGCCGGATCAGCTCGACTGCCCTTCTTGGGCACGGGCTGTACGTTGGCTTGCTGCCAAGCATTCGGCACTTTTCCAGTTTATATGAAAGGAATAGGAAATGGGAAAGGAAAAGGGAAAAACGGAATAGGCATGTCAAGATCGGAGACAGTTCAGGTGTGCAGGTTCTAAGATCTATAGCTGGTATTCCGTCAGGGCCGCTAGCCTTGATCACGTCGAGGTTGCGCAGCACCCTACGGACGTCCTTTTGATGGATGCGAATGTCTCGCATCCATCAGGAGGAGGGGGCCGCGAATCACCAGGATCCAGACGCAAAGATTCCGCGAGAGACAAATAAATTTGCCTTTCCTCAGCGGAGTGGGCTAGCGACCCATCAGGTTTCAGCAGTGGTGGTAATGAGGGACGGCAGAAGTTCGGTTCGACCGACTTAGCCAGGGACCAAAATGCTTTACTACCTGCTAAGAAGCAAGTTTGGTCTCTATTCGGCTAATGTGATCGAACCGAACCCTTCGCAACCGGGTTCGAACGCGCGACTCATAACACCGCAGTCCGCAAACATATTTTAACGCTACTTAAGCTATTTACAATTAGATCTAAATTTAGGTCACGTCAGCCCCAGTGGAATGACGTCATTACTCATAACATATAGCTAAGAACACTCTCGACAAAATTCACCTTTCAAACAAAAAAAGATAAATCAAAATCGGTTCCTCGTTTTAGGATCTATGATGCCACAGACAAACACACAGATACACAGCAACACACGTCAAACTTATAACACCCCTCTTTTTCCGTCGGGGGTTAAAAATACTTTTTACGGTTTACATCAACGTTTTAGAAATATTTGTGCATCTACCCCATGAAGTTAATATATTTAACTTCGAATCTACTCATTTGGGGACCCGAAAGTTTTTTTTATTTACCCACCTGTTTACAAGATAAGTTTTACGCAAAATCATATGGGTCGTTCTAAAACAAGACATATTGTGGAAATGATAAATGAAAACAAATTCATTTAGGATTTCTACAATATTCGAAATCATAAATAAAAAGAAATTGGTAATAGATGGATGTTCATCGCCAATCCAGCATAGAACCGCGAGGCCACAATAACGTGAACACTCGAAATTAAAGATCAGCTAGAAATTATAGTCCTGTCACCTAAAAGCTTTTCATCTTTAACGTCTACAAGATAAATATTAAAATGGCTCAAAATGATATTATGTCCGTGGGTCAGGCAATGTTGGGTAGGTTAGACAATTTTCAACTTGAACAACAAAAAGATAATGATTATAATGGCCTAACAGGATATGCCGATGGGCTAGACAATTTCGGGTGGGTTCATGGTGGGTTAAACAATTTTGGCCAGGGACTGTACACACGTCAAACTTATAACACCCCTCTTTTTCCGTCGCGGGTGAAAAACTAGAGCTGACAGTGATATTAAGTTAAATTGCTGTATGAACCAAAAATCCTTGCGATTGACTAATTTAACTCAAAAAAGACACAACTTTTACTGGTGATTTGAAAATACGGAGATGATCTGTGGTAGGACACTGAACGAGATTCGAGTGACACAGGTCGAAGCGAACAGAATAATTAGAGGGCGATCTATCTCAGCAATATCGGAGATAGAGGGTGAGATGATAAGAGAAATAAAATAATTAGCTTGCGTAAAACGAAACTCGTTCATTTTCTTTGCAAGTTGAACTGTTTCGACAGAGGCTTTCAAGTCGACCTAGTTTTGGCGTCGTCTAGGGAGGCGAGTTATGCTAAGTTGGATTCATAATATCTGCTCGGGAGCAAGTTTACGAAGCACGCGCGGATACTATACGTAGTTGTACTGTCGATACTTTCAGGGATAAACGCATTGTTCAGCTACACGTTTTGTTTCGTAATCGTTTGTTCCGGACCCTCAATAATTTCTGATAGCATGAGCTGCTCGGTGCGTGGAGTGGAGCGAAGCGGAGAGACGTGTTCCAACGTCTCGGACGAATCTTAGGATTCTTACGTTTTTGTATACAAATACATCAGTTTGCTGTAATCCTTTGTTATATATTATAATTGAAATTATTTACAATGGTACATTATATTTATCTGGTAACATACCGCATCAAAATAATGCTCATTGTTTCGTGAGAGTGTTCACAAGAACGAACAATGAACCAACAGCGCAGCGGTGGGTAGGCAGCGCGCCTACGTTTACACAAACGAACTTCTCTCATGCGAATAAGTGTAAATAATTTCCTTGCTTAAAACAGCGTATATCACTCAGCGGTAAATGTTATGATTTCCTTTAATTTCATTGCATTAATATTCATGTCTGGGTGAAAACGATTCCTGATCCACTTGCTGGAATCAAATCTTTGATATTTCATAACTGGGAATGAAGCCGGTCAAACAATTCTAATTATTATGTTTCATATATACCTACACGGGTATTTATAATACGTCAGAAACCGTTTGCTATGGAGATGTTCTTGAGTGTGGTGTGTGGAGCACCCAATGTGATTAAAACAGCAGATTAAATAATCGCACCTAAGCTACAATATGCAAATAAAAGACAGTGCATATACCTACTGAAGTGAAGAACATAGCGTTGGTCTAATCTCGGGTCACGTTACTAGTGCACATGTCGTGACCAGATCATAGAATTGATCACTTCATGATGTGGCCAACCATTTCATGAAATGGTTGTATTTCATGAAATGGACAATATCCGCTGCCCTCATCATGATACGGTCTGATCAAAGAATAATCAGCGTTTGATCGATATGAACAGCTTAACTCACGGCTACTTCATGATATGGCCAAACCTTAGCGTACGGCGGACAATTGTTCAGTTATAAAATCTAATAATAATGCGTTATTTGATTATTCGAGCGCACGGTTGGCGCAGTGGTTGAGCGATTGACTGCTGCGCTGCGTGTCGCGGGTTCGATTCCCGCACGGAACAAATATTTGTATGATTTACAGATAGTTGTGTATGTGAGTTTACATGTTTGTAAACGCACCCATGATACAGGAGAAATTCCTAGTGTGGGGCAACGTTTTATTTAAAAAAAAAAATAAAAATAAATGTAAGGTGAAATATCATCACGACACAAAAATTTTCGAATTTAAAAAAAAGTTATACTAAAAACGAGCGCAACGTAAAACAACCTTGGAGATTACAAATTATTTCACACGTTAGTAGATATAAATTTCAAATAGTATTACTTAGTGGTAACCTTTTATAATTAGAGCTATTTAAAAGATTCAATTTATCTATTGACCAAGAAAACTCAGATTAAACGAATGACAGTAACTTTTAAGTGTATATGCTTATAAGTTATACAACAAATAAAAGAAAGAAGGTTGACCATGCAACGAAAACAAGTAAAATTTCAAAATTTATAAAAACCCCCGACACTTTTTTATTTCATGCTACATAATTTATATAGTACATAGTAGATACGCTTCGATTGGCAATCTATTGAACACGTAATTATGACACGATAGCTTGCGGAAACACCCCGATTCAAACAGTAAAACGCCCATAACTTTTGAACGGCTGAACACATTTTATTCAAACATAGCTAATAACACTCTCGACAAAAACACCTTTCAAACAAAAAAACTAAGTCAAAATCGGTTCATCCGTTTAGGAACTATGATGCCACAGACAAACACACAGATACACATCAACACACGTCAAACTTATAACACCCCTCTTTTTCCGTCGGGGGTTAATCAATGGACTATTATTACGTTTCAAAATATATCTTCATGGCAATTGCGGCTGGAAAATTTTAAATTAAAAAAAATAAGTCAAAAACTAAAACACGACTACTAAAAAATAACGCTCTAGAAAGAATGAAACAAGCTAATACTCCCGTCAATTTATCGTGGTCGTATGGCATCTACCGTAACAAAACAATACATTCTGCAAAATAGCAAACGACCACGGTAAAATTACGGGTATATTTTCTTGTTTCACACGTAAACTCTTTGAGCGTTTTTTTTTAGTAGTCGGGTTTTAGTTTTTGAACATAGATGCATACATACATACTTACATAACGATGCCGAAACACTTTGCGACGCCGTAGTCGGGTAAAAAAATTGTTTTCATGACTTTGACGGAATATCGGTCTCGCACTGCTGCCGCTGCTTGCTTTCTCCCCGATCGATATGCTTCTATATAATTACTAGCTTCTGCCTGCGGCTTCGTCCGCGTGAAAAATGTTATACGAGTATCATCCCAAGGGAACATTATACCGGGATAAAAAGTAGCCTGTGTGCTACTCCAGACTATAGTCTATCTCTGTGCCATTCATCTAGATCCGACAGAATTTGTGATTGAGTAACAAAATATATACATCCATATATCCATCTATCCAAACTATCGTATTTATAAGATTAATCACATAATTTATTAAATAATAGGTACTGCTGCTTATACAGTCAAATTAAATATATTATCTGGACCAAAAGGTTTAGTAATACAAAGGAGCAAGGGAGCACATGGGATGACCGCTAAGGCACTATGCAGTGAACCAGAACGCGGTCAACCGTCCGGCAGCGGCCACAACCAGCTGCAGCCGCATCGCAGTGCGGATAAAAACTAGTTCTCGTACATATTTTTGATTGCTCGCTCAAGCCTCGGTTAACCGCATACTGCGTAGGTACCCTTTTAAGGTGTACTGAATGCTCGACTTATATCAATTAGTGTAAAGGGGTAAAATGCACGAATAAATATTAGATCATTATTAGTGAATGGTTCCACCGTACAATAATAATAATAGCCCACAACGTCCCACTGCAGGGCAAAGATCTCTTGTCTTACAGGAAGCCACGAGTATTAGTCACCACGTGCGCTCAATAAAATTTCGAATCATACTCTTCCAAACAGAAAAATAAAATAAAAACGAACATGAAATCGAACATAGAACCTCCTCCTTTTTGGTAAGTCGGTTAAAAAAAACTATCGGAGGTGGCAAAATTAAAACAGGTTGTGATAAAGGATGCACAGCATGTACATGCTTTATAACAACCCCAATAATGTAAGTAAACACATAGGATGTAATATTTTTTAAGAATTCCAATACATTTTATCTTACGTACAGCAAAAACTGAAATGTCCTTCCTTCTCTTCTTACTAAAGTAAATAATTTGGCGCCGGCCTTGCCGAGGGCATGGGCATACCAAGCATTTGTTTAAGAAGGATGGGCAAAAGTCAGGAAACTCGAAAAATAGTAGAAGCTTTAGAGGAGGATTTAGCCTATTGGGCACCTAGGGCAGTAAAACCATCCAGGGTCCCTCGTACAGGTACCTACGCAGAAAAGCAAGAGAACGTCAAATGAATGGGTATATAAAAAAATTTTGTACCCATCATATAGTTTTGAACTGTAAATTTCAAATTCCGAGTTTCCCCATCTCCTGCAGCGCTGATACGTGCATGTGCCTTGCGGTTATCGTCTCATTTAAAAAATAAATTGAAAATTAGTTAAATCATAATAATAATACGCATTCCCAATAAAATTACTAACTATAGCAGTTCGCGCAATTAGATTCGTTTTAATTTCATTCGTTGTGGTAAATTTCTATTCCAGCCCGATCGGGCAGAATCAATGGACTATTAATTTAATTTAAATGTGAATAATAAAATTGATATGTTTCAAATGTACCGATTTTCAATAATATTGTAGTGAACGGTTCACTGATTATAAATTAGCACCATTAGATGTGGAAGCCTCACATGCATGCAATATAATAGCAGGGAAAGCGCAGCATTATGACGCCGTAACTTGAGTGTGTAATATAGCAGTTGAGAAGTTGTTCCCGAGCACGCTTCCGGCCCCTACGAGCTACGAACTGCTACGAAATGTCGTAGCTCTCGTAGCGCTTCGTAGCGAATGAAGTACAATGTGATTTACTAAATTGTGGCGCGAAGAGATTAAAACCTGTTTTCAGAAAAAAACTAATATCCGCGTAATTAATTAACTACTAAATTACTGCTGTGATTAAGTGACTGACATAATAGAAAGAGAGCCAAGAGCCTCCAAATCTACTTTTGGGTAGCTAACATTTTTATTTTTACGGTGGCCTAGTGACTAAGACCTCGCTTGTCGCGCTTGAGGTCATGGATTCAAATCTGGGCAAATAGCAATGTGACATATTCAAATTCATGTTTACTTTCGAAGTTTATCTTGGTTTGTTTGCTTTCCTTCAGCTTTGCCACCAAAGTTTTTTTTTTTATTATCGATAGGCTTGCGTTTGACCACTATCTCGCCTGATGGTAAGTGATGATGTGGTCTACGGTGAAGCACGCTGGCTTAAAAGTAACCGCTTCTCTCTTGACTTAAAGACCCCAAGGTTGTAGCTTTCAGGGAACAAGGACTCCGGAAGAGAATTCCAATCCTTAGCTATGCGCACAATGAAAGTATTAGCAAAACGGTTTGTGCGTATGGGTGGGATGTCCACCATGTACCGATAGCGCATGGCCGTACGTCTTGTAGTCCAGTGATGGAAAAGGCTAGGCGGAATGAAATTGCGCGGTCCCGTCGCGCACTCCCCGAAATGTAACCGATATAAAACCGACAGGCTTACAACTCGGCGTCAATTTTCGAGGCACTGGAGCTTTGGCGCGACCAGTGCATCGTTGCCAATAAGTCTTTTGGCCCGTCTGTCAATCGAATCAAGTGCATCAAGCTGGTATTTGGCAGATCCATCCCAGAGGTGAAAGCAGTACTCCATGCACGAGCGGACTTGCACTTTATTCAAGTTGAGCAGCTGTTCAGGTGTGAAGAACCGTCTCACCTTTGCAAGAATCCTCATTTTTTTTGCAGCCAACTGAGCTTTTGCCTCAATGAATGGACTGAACTTGAGGGTCGATGGTAAAGTAACTCAAAGAAGTTCGAGATGGTCCGTTAACGGCACGCTTACACTACGGAAAGATGGAGCCGGGTGAAATTGGCTCTTTTTAGCGGCAAAAGACACGCCTGGGTCTTAGTAACATTGAATCTGACCAGATTGGCATCACCCTATTCGGACTGACCCATTCGGACACCCCGTTGGGGCTGGTCTGTGTTAACAAACTTACGCTTTGAGCTTTCAGTACGCAGTTACGTTTCTTACGCTGTCCTACCTTGTCTGGCTCCTTCAGAGACGACAAGGTGGCGTGGTCTTGAGGGAGAGCGCTACAGTCGCGTAGATCCTTAAGGCAAGTGCGGTGATTTTCCTTGTCGTGGTTGCCGCCCTGTTCTTGGTCTAATTCCCTATGAAATAGACGTAACAGAAATCACCGGGCAACGCAACACAGGGATGGCGAGGACCGACGCAAATGCACATCACCCGTTGTGGGGAATGGACACACAAAATGAAAGGGGTAAGGCATTAGTAGAATACTTGTTCACAACTAACCTTTCCCTACTAAACACAGGCACGGAACCGACGTCAGAGTCGACTTGGACATGGGACCTTTAATAAGCACCTTTTTGTCATAGGAATCACGGCCCACTCTGCAGAGCTTGCATAGTGGAAGAAGAGACAGCCGACCCCGCAAGGCACACCTGCTCCTAAGCTGCTCTGTAATCGCTGACTACAGGACCAAATACTTCGGCGACCTAGGTACCTTGCAGGAGATAGTCGGCAGCACCGGGACGCTGCTGGCCTTCCTCGAGGAGCAGGGGTGGATCGAATAAAGTTATCATATCCCACCCGTACGCAAAATACGCGCTTAGTCGTGGAGTTGCGGAAACAGCCCGTCGAAACTAAATTAACTAAATACCCCATTCGGAGACCACCTTCAAGGATAGATTCAAGAGTTCAACCATGGCTTTCCGGAGAGACCGAATCTGAGGCTCGTGCGTCGGACACTTATATCTCAGCAACAGTGCTGTCATCTGCGTACCCAAAAGTTCCAGGTTTTAGCAGATCATTAATATGCAGCAAGAATATTGTTGCCAAGAGCACTGACCCCTGAGGGACTGATATCTAACTGAACGGACGAGCAGCCATCGATAACCACTAGATGGATTGATCCCTCAGTAAGTCCGCAATCCAATTACATAGAACACTAGACAGAGCGAAGGAAGGAAGCTTACCAATGAGACTTTCGTGTCAGACCTTGTCAAAAGCCTTCCAGAGGTCGAAGGAGACCGCTAGCGCTTCCCCGTGTTTTTCGATGGCCTCACTTCAGATGTGAATGGCATACGCTAGAAGATCCCCAGTGGACCGATTTCGACGGAAACCGTATTGGCGATCACTGAGAATATCGTTCGCTTCTAGGTGTGCCAGGAGCTTACCGTTGAATACACGTTCCATACTCTTACAGAGGATGGACGTTACAGAGATGGGTCTGTAGTTAGCCGGTTCAGATTGACTGCCCTTCTTGGGCACAGGCTGTACGTTGGCTTGCTTCCAAGCCTTCGGCACTTTTCCAGTCTCTATCGAAAAGCGATATAGGCGTGCCAAGATCGGAGACAATTCAGGCGCACAGGTTTTAAGTACAATTGCTGGTATTCCGTCGGGACAACTCGCTTTGTTCACATCAAGGCTACGCAGCACGCTACGCACGTCCTTTTAATGGATGCGAATATCCGACATACTCGTCACACATCCATCAGGAGAAGGAGAAGATTGCGCGCCATCGGAATTCAGATGCGAAGATTCCGCAAAAAGTGATACGAATAATTTTGACTTCTCCCCAGCAGAGTGGGCCAATGACCCGTCGGGTTTCAGCAGTGGTGGTAGTGAGGGCCGGCAGAAGTTTGATTCCACATACTTAGCCAGGGACCAAACGTTAGACATTGCTACGTCAGAGAATGGAATATAGTGTATTATATGTCGATAACAGGATATTCTGAATCAAATTCGTACTGAAGCACTTGAGGTATTTTATTATTACAAGTTTATACAGAGAGCCAGTAATGGCGTCCACGATGCCAAGCTAAGTGTGCCCGTGCTTACATATCACTCAAGTCAACTTGTGAGCGTCTGTACTGTAATGTACTCAGCCACGTGTGAAGCTTAGTAGTGTTTTTAGTCATTTCAAATAGTCTGTACTTTCTACGTTCCTTTTCACACTATGTGGCTAACTACATTACATATAGTTCTCCATTCCCCGACGCAACACATCTGTCACAGTGTCAGCGCACGACGATGGATTGTCAGCAGAAGGTCCAAGCAATTGCCTGTGTGCGAATCAATGGCACCCTCGTTGCCCCTTGGACCAGCTGTGTGAGATTTACACTAGCGCAAGCTTGCGCGTCTCTTGTCCAGCATGATCAGTGCACTGGTATGGGAAGAGGCACACATGGTGGTGGGCAGTAAAGTCCGCCCAGTAGCATTAATTGGGTGGCAGGGTACTGCTGCTGTGCCGCATCAGCCACCTTACTGACGTACTCAGTGATACTGGTTGTCTCCTGATCTCTGCTGTGCAAACGGTAGACAAAGGCGTAGATAGTCTTATCCAGCTCTGTGTCCACCAGAGCCCACAGCACTGAGAAACTGGAGTCTTCAGGGTTACGAAGACGCCAATAGCAAGTGTCATCTCGGGCATACATGCATACACCCGCGCGTGGTTTGAATTTGTGCTTCAGGGTAAACCCTGGGTAAGATAAGTACGACACGTCTGACGTTCTTCCTATCTGCATCTGCGTATGGAAAAACAGTGCTGGCTTTTCAGTCTCCAGGCGATGGTGGACTAAGTTGAGGTTGGAGTGCAGACCTCTTATATTAGTGAGGTGCACTTTATGGGAGGGGGGATGCAGCCGCTGTTTTACTCCAGTTTTCTTTTTCTTACCTGCCATTTTAGTAAAAGAGTGAAAAGAGAGGTGAAGGAGGTTCCACGCTACTAACCTACAGACACGCACTGAAAGGACCCCATCATTGAGGCACCAGTCCGGAGACGGTGGGGACGCCCGAGCCTCCCCAGAGATTTTCATCGGGCCCTCCCATCTGGTCGCCAACCAGCACGATGGTGCATTCCGGGATTTTTTGACAGTTAGCGGGGCAGCCTTTCGTGTGTGGCTGGCACACTACTTGCTACGCCAGCGGCGCACCGTGCCTTGAATCCCGCTACCCACTGCGACTAGTCTCCCGATACGCCCAAAACAGTGCGAGGCTGGTCAGCATGCTGTGGAACAACTATCTCGACCCAACTCCTCCCGCTTGGCGGTACGTCTTTGCCCGGTGAGTGGGCGCAAGCCTTCGGCCAAAACCTACGATCAGTAAGTGTCACCTGAGTAGCACCACCCGGGGACCACGTGTGGCTCAGCCCCCAAATGTGACAGTGGTGAAGGCAAACAAAATCTGGACTTTATTGTTAATATGAGTCTGAAATCGCCCTCGCCTTGAGCGCACGTGGTGACTAATACTCGTGGCTCCCTGTAAAAGAAGAAATCTTTGCCCTGCAGTGGGACGTTGTGTGCTATTATTATTATTGTACGGTGGAACCATTTTCTAATAATGATCTAATGCTTATTCGTGCATATTTACCTCTTTACACTAATTGATATAAGTCGAGCATTCAGTATACCTTAAGGGTATCTACGCAGTATGCGGTTAACCGGGGCTTGAGCGAGCAATCAAAAATATGTACGAGAAACTAGTTTTACCCGCACTGCGATGCGGCTGCAGCTGGTGGTGGCCGCTGCCGGACAGTTGACCGCGTTCGGGTTCACCGCATAGTGCGTAGGAGGCCTTAGCGGTCATCCCATGTGCTCCCTTGCTCGTTTGTATTACTAAACCTTTTGGTCGGGTGTTTTATCCTGTAATTATTGAAGTGGTGTACAATAAAGTATATAATAATAATAATAATACTGTCTGTGCAATTATGGACGAAGTTATCCTGACGAATAACTATCGGAGACATATAATGAGGGACGGGACGGTTGACATGTGTCGGGCATGCCACCGTCCGGGTGAATCCATCAGACATATAGTCTCTGGTTGTTCTCGTCTGGCTAACGGCGAGTACTTACACAGGCATAACCAAGTGGCCAGGATTATTCACCAGCAACTTGCTTTGAAGTACAATCTAGTGGATTCTGAGGTACCGTATTACAAGTATGTGCCCGACCCAGTTCTCGAAAATGACCATGTCACATTGTACTGGGATCGGTCTATCATCACTGATAGGACTATTGTCGCCAATAAGCCGGATATAGTGGTGATAGACCGATTAGCGTGCCGCACAATGATAATCGATGTCACCATCCCGCATGACGAGAACCTCGTGAAAGCTGAGAAAGAGAAATAAATCAAGTATCTCGACTTAGCACACGAGGTTGTCGACATGTGGAATGTGGACTCGGCAATCATTGTGCCGATTGTTGTTACGGCCAACGGCCTGATGGCCAAGAGCCTCGACGACCATCTGTCGAGGCTGTCATTACACGGTTGGATCAAGGGCCTGATACAGAAGGCAGTACTCCTCGATACGGCTCGCATTGTGAGGAGGTTCCTGTCTCTGGAGTCCTAACCACCGGTAGCTTGGACCCTGCTCCCGACACCGGTGGACCACCATTATTTTTTATATTTTTAAATGTTTTTTTTATGATTTGTTTTTATAAAGAAATATTTAAAAATGTAAAAAGTAGATGTGTAAAAAATTTAATAAACGAAATAATAATACATTTAATTTGACTGTATAAGCAGCAGTATCATTTAGCCATCTTACTAACTTTTACAATTATGTGATTAATCTTATAAATACGATAGTCTGGATGGATGGATGTATGGATGTATATTTGTTACTCAATGGATGTTTATTTGTCACAAATTCTGTCGGATCTAGATGAATGGCGCAGAGATAGATTAATGTCTGGAATATCATACATTTTATCCCGTTATAATGTTCCATTGGGTTGATTTAACAGTTTTCACGAGGGCGAAGTCGCAAGCAGAAACTACTAATTATATATAATTAGAAGGTAAGTATATCGATCGGGGAGAAAGCTAGCAGCGGTGGCAGCGGTACGAAACCAGTATGTAGCTATCTGTGATAATGTTATCAAACGAGAGTGCATCTTGCTACAACAAGTTAGTGCCTAATGTTCTGGCAAATATGTCCGGAACGGGCGGAAGTAGGGGGACGGGGGGAAGGGATTATAATGAAGTCAGTACCCCAAATGGTCAAAAGACAAGAATATTAGTATCCATAAAACTGTTGGTATCGCTCTACAAGTATAATTAAGTTTAAAGGAACACAAACCGAACGAGACAGGACGGCGAATCAAAATTGTTTAGTCTCTTAAATAATGTAACGCTAGGTATTTCACTGCAGGTGACAGCTTGAATTTACTTCAATAATATTTCAACTGTAACTGAGGTGAGCTAAATTCTAGTTAATTATTAACCGACTTCAAAAAAAGGTGGTTCTATTAAGTCGACCCGCATGTATGTGTACTTGTTTGTATGTCCACGGTATTTCCTAACAACTTCTGATCCTGATCCGATTTAGATGGGATTAAATGCATATTTTTTCAGGAAAGGTTTTAATGTATTATATTACGCTAAAATCATAAATAAATCAATTGTTTATTGGATCTAACTTTGTACAACCAAACACAAAAAGTAATACAAATATTAAGGACTAGCTGACCCGGCAAACGTTGTTTTGCCATATAAATTATTTCAAAGATTCCCAAAACATTTTGGACGCACTGAGAATTATAGTATTTTTAAGTGTCGTTTAATAATGGATTGATTATTACAGGTAAAGTTCGGCCGTTCAGAGAATGCGTTCCTGACACGTTGCGATTGAACTGACGACGTAACTTTGTAATGTTGCAGTTACGATAAAAAAAAATTGCTGGTTGTTTACCGTTTTAACAATTGATGAGCATTAAAACAACACTATTATATCAATTATCAATGAATGTTATAATTTTGTGCCAAACTGAGTGTCAAATAACTTGGTAAACAATATTTTTCTAAATCTATACTGCGCTATTACAAGGTTATGTCAGCGCTTTATATTTGTAGTGCTGTGCTAACAATAACAGGCAATAATAGTATCGTAATCTGTTTTTATACAGTTATACTTTATAAAATAATACGTTATGTATATGTGTATGTTTTTGTTTTTAAGAATTTGAAAATAATGGACTATAAGATAACTTTTATGAAATATAAAAATAAAACTACGTTCAAACCGAACGCGCGAAAGAAAGTAGCATTTTTATATTTAGGTTGAAAATGGTAACCCCAAATGGCGTTACTAGCATTTTTATACTTCGATTAAAAATGGTAACCCCAAATGGCGTTATGGGCCACCATTTTGTGACGCTAAAACAGTCGTCTGTGGTCGTTTCGTGCGCATAGACCACGTTCTTCAAGTGTTTTCGATCTGTTTTTATTTGATTACCCGGCTTTCGTTTAATGGACTGTTTCTGCTTTTCAAACTGACATCGGCGCTAAATCGGACTTCGATTGTGTTTTGTATTGCGTTCTTTTTACTTTTGATGCATAATAATGTCTAAACGTAGACAAACATTGAAAAGTGGAGCCCGTGAGTTAATCATCAAGCTGCAAGATTACTTTGAGCGGGAGCGGCGAAATTGCGGGCCCCTGGTACCTGTCGAACAAGTACAAGAACGCATCTCTCAGGCGCTTGGAGTTAGCAAACGAACGATAACAAATATTAATAAAGAAAAGTTCGGCTCTATTGGCACGGAAGATAATATTTTACGTACTCCGAAGAAGAAACGTAGAACTAAACCCGTGACAGATATTGACACCTTTGACGCCGATGCAATCAGAAATCATATGTATATATGGTTACTATTCCAGAAATGAATATCTCAACAGGAAGAAGCTTTTGGCATCGTTAAGAGAAGCTGCACTGTTTAGCAGGGGTAAAACTGCTTTAACCAAAATCTTAAAAGATATGGGTTTTTCGTATAAAAATAAATTATTATATTTTTCGTATAAAAACAGACAAAAGTAAAATTTTATTAGAACGATACGACATAATTTTAAAACGGATAAGTTTTTTGAGAGAAGCAAAAAAAAATTGATAACTGGGATAATGTCGTGTTCATTGACGAGACATGGCTAAACGCCAATCACACGGTTTCCCGTACTTGGACGGATGATACACAATCGCCGATTCAATTCAATGTACTTTATTGCATAGAAATACAGATTGTAACTTTGTAACAAAGAATAAATAAAACAATTTTATTATATTAATATTATCTTTTTTTGGTTTCCACTTAAATAACTGAAATATAAATTTTAAATGATTCCGCCAATTTAAAACGAAAATAATCTTAAAAATAATGCGGCGGTTCATTTTGGAGGAACGGTAACGAACTCAGTGTAATGTTGTGCCCATCACTAGTCGTGACTAACTGATAGGTGTCAGGAACGCATTCTCTGAACGGCCGAACTATAATACGATGGTTGTTGCTGGCGGGAGCTCGTGACACGTTTGGAATACTATTGATTTGTATGATATCACTTAATTAACTGTACGTGAGAACTATCTTGTCTTATGTACCTATCCTACCCTACATACCTACTTACCCTATCCTACCCTACCGTAAACATCTACCTACCCTGCACTACCTACCAACCTACCCTACTCGACCTACCTACCCTACATATCTACCCACCTACCCTATTCTACCTTAACTACCCTATCCTACCTACCCTACCCTATCTACCTAACTACTCTATCTACATATCTACCCTATCTACATACCTACCCTACCTACATACCTACCCTATCTACATACCTACCCGAAATCGGTAAACCCGTTCTCAAGTTATAGCGTGACCCGAAGAAAAGGGGTTCATATTTATATATAGTTACTGGGCGACCGAGCTCGGCTCGGAAACCCCCTGCATATTAAATTTCATGAAAATCGTTGGAGCCGTTGCCGAGATTCAGATTATATATATATATTAGAATATGCTTAAAAAATATGCTTTATATAAGAATTACTCGTTTAAAGGCATTAGATAGATAGGTAATTTCTTACCCAAGAAATAATTCCTGGATCCGCTCCTGACTGCACTGTACACGGATTACGAACGAAGACATAAGCACAACGGAACTTCTTAACGACAAACATCCCGAATTTGTAGATTGAGTAATATTGGATACTATGTCAACTCATATGCACCTTACTATAAAAGTAAGGTCTAAGGTATTAAATCCGCCTTTGTACCTTTGTGCATAAAATTTTAAATAAATCTTACTAATATTATAAATGGGAATGTTTGTATGGATGGATGTACGTTTGTTACTCAATCACGCCGAACGGCTGCACAAATCTTGATGAAATTTGACACGGAGATTATTAATAGTCCGGAATAGCACAAAGGCTACTTTTTATCCTGGTTTACACGTGTTAAGCACGCTAGGGCTTATTCAAGCGCGTTCAGCATATCCACAGTCACGATCACTAATATCAAAATAATTACTTACAATAACTTTACTGTGGTGTCACCAATATAAATTATAGAAAAAAAACAAAAACCCGACTTCTTAAGAAGTGAACTAAAAAGACTTTAACAAGAAGAAAATCATGCTGTGCAGTCGCGAGCTGGCTGACCAAAACCAGATGTATTCTCCAACTGCACAACATGATTTTCTTCTTGTTTATGTCTTTTTAGTTGGGTCCTTAAGTAGTCGGGTTTTTAAATTTTTTGAATTAACTTTTTTTATTAACAACATTTTAACAGAATTAGGTTAATTTAAACATGTAAGTATTATATATTTTTGAAATCACCTCTTAAAACCCTTTATTTTGATACCCCACACGATTAGATTGGAAAAATAAATGATCACCCACAATACGGCGCCCAAAATCCGCCATTTTTCTATCATCCAATTTGAATGCAGCCAGTGACACTCGCAGGGTTCGAGTGGCGTAAGAATCATCAAAATCTGACAATGCGTTTGGTCTCTAGAACGCCACATAGGAACAAACATACATACATACATAGATTGATAAACACATTAGTCAGACACTATCTCTGTGTGTCTATAACAGACACAGACACCAGTCGGAGGAAAAATTTTTTCGCGAGCTGGCTAACCAAAACCAGACGTATCTTCCGACTGCAGAACATGATTTTATTCTTGTTCACTTCCTTTTAACTGACTGCCGAAGGAGGGTACTTAATGTGTTTATCAGTCTATGTGTTCGGGGTTGGGGTGAGATAAATATAAACTAGGATTAAAGATTATAAAGATAGGTATAATTCAGTAACTTAACTGGGATAACTATTAAAACTAATGAGGTGAATGAGATGAGGTTGAGTCGCGCCCGATATGCTGGCCGAAAGCGTACTGACTATTTTACTTAGGTAATACATAAAATATTCAGGGCATAGCGCGCGATGTCGCAATTATGCTGACATGTTTATTATTGTTCGGTGATTATCCCGAACATGCTCCCGAGGGAGAAAAGGATGAGGTTAGTAGGTAGGTATAGTTACATGGGTAATGAAATTAATACTAACAAGGTGAAAACAATGTTCAACTAATACTAAAATAGTTATGTAGGGTGAGTTATGTTAGTAGGTGAGATTAAGTTAACCTTACAAATTAAACAGAGTCGCTACAGTGTAAATCAGGAAGAGAGAACACGCGAAAGATCGGTGAAGAACCTCTATCTTCCTTTTTTTGTAAGCACTCACTAGATAGCGCTAGTCGCTTAGGATCACTTTTCACTGGTTTACTACTAGATTGCCCATTTTCCCTAATTTCACTACACTCAATCACAACACTATCAGCAACGGTGTGTGGAGATGGCACCGCAGTTACCTTAGCACCTTTACGTTGCCTTTGACGCCAACGTTTAAAACAGTAAGCTGCCACCAATAACAAGATGCCCAATATGATGAGATATATAGCGGTATACTGGTGGACGTCGTGGCAGGAGATATTAGTGCTCAAAGGTTCACTCTGCTTCATGATCTCAAGACTTCTCTTAATGGCTTCAAATTGCCTGAGGTCATCTGAGTTATTGGGATTATGCTCATATGAGATTTCTGGCATAGTGATATTTATTATGTGATTAATTGGTGATATTTCAGGTGAGATAATATTTCTCGTCGTACTAATTTTACTAGACAATCTTTTGTTTGAGTACACCATAAAATTTTCTGTTTTTACTAGACAGCCTTCCCCAACACGCAACAGACCAGCATCTGATAACCTAACTGCCTCAACTTGATTTTCACATAGAAGTTTGACGTTACATTCATTGCAGCATAAATAATAATACTTGTTTTCTGATGTTAACTCTCTCCAGTCATCCTTGCACGGGGTAGTTTTAGTTTTACAAGTTCTTGTGCCTGGGATCGTCTCGCATAGACTATGATCATCTTTCATGTGGTGAATAGGCTTTCTGATATGACACAGAATAGTCACAGGGTTTTGTAATACGCATGACTGCAGATCCGTGTCTGTGATAGTTAAATAAGAATCCTTTCTCATGTTGATGGCTGCTAATTCAGAGATAGTTTCGACCTTCATCATCCTGTTATCTTTCACAATGCGTGGAACCGGGATAAGATTAAATACCTCGTAAATATCTCTTTCAATCAGGGGTATTTTTATTTCTATTATTAGGTATTTGCCAGAGTATTTGGCTCTTACTTTGAGCAAGCTGTACAGATCTTTAAGATTAAAGTTGTCGACAGGAACTACCAAGTCTCCAGATATTTGTGCTGATATTATGTTTAGCTCAGATCTGAGTTGTTTCGGCGATATCAAGTGAAAATCTAATTTTCCACGATAAATATCAGTTACTGTATCTAAAATTGAGTCCTGGATTCGTCGAAGGGTATACAACAAGTTGTTGGCAGTGAAAGTCGAGGTTATGAAGTCAGTGACGATGGTTATGTTTTGCACTTGCTGAGCGAGATTTTTATAAGAATCTTGGAGAGAATTAAGCCTTTGATTTATTATTTTGTGATGTTTGTTTATAGTATTCTCAATCCTTTTCATTAAATTAAATTCAGCTTCTACGACCGACGTTTGGTTTTTCCAGAGGTTGTATAAGTGGTTTTCATTATGCTTTAAAAGGTCAATATCCTTCTCATATTTTTCTGCAAATCGTTGGTCCAACACTCCGAATAAACTATTTGCAACGTAGCCTACCCCGTCTAGCAAGCCGCGTCGCCGACGTTTCTTATTAGTCATAAACGAGTCATTTATCATGACAATATTATCATAATGTTTGATTTCTTCGAACTCGTGCTCGAGTTGTAACATGACGCCGTCGCAAGGTGTTTGTGTTCTAATCGTTGAGCATAAGGTTTCAAGGTACTTGATATACTTTGTTAGTGCCGCCATTCCTTCTTGATATGGATTTGTGTCATAATAGACTATTAAATGCCAATCATCTCTAATTAAGTGCATATTAGATACTTTGTCAAAGTATACACTATTGTTTGTCAGCGGGGTGAAGTTATAGGATGCTTGAGTGGTGTTTATTAGTGTCAGCATAAATAATGTCAAAGATAAAACCATTGCTGAAAATGAGATAGGACGTTTTTTCTTCGCCGCTGGCAGTTTATTATCAACCTTTGGGCCATTTGGATCTTGATCATTTTTATTTGTTGGCAGTAAGGACAGTTTTACAACTGGGCGTTTTAAGACCCCATTTTTGGTTTTAAGTGTGACGACCCTTATGTGTCCGTCACTTCCAGGATGCAGCGCTATTACGCGACCTAGACTCCATTTTCCTGGTGGAAGGTTGTCGTCCTTTATAATGACGATGTCATTAAGATTGAGATTCCTTTGTTGCTGTCGCCATTTGACTCTCGTAGAAAGCTGCGAGAGGTAGTCAGTCTTCCACTTATCCCATATATCTTGATAGATTTTTTGCGTCAAGTGCCACCGTGTTCTGAGGTCATGCTCTGTTTCGAAAATCGTTAAGTTGGGGCCACTTGCTAAGAAGTGAGCCGGGGTCAAAAAATCCAAATCCTCAGGGTCTTCTGTCAGAGGGCACAGTGGTCTGGAGTTCAAACAAGCCTCGAGTTGGGTTAGTAGGGTAATATATTCCTCGTAGGTTAATTTTTGCTCACCCACGACCCGCTTGAGATGATGTTTTAGGCTCTTCACTGCAGCTTCCCAGAGTCCGCCAGCAGATGGCCATGATGGAGCGTTAAAGTGCCACTCAATATTCATTTCAGCGATTGTCGAGGTTACTTCTTGGTCCGACAAGATATAGGAGATTTCGGCAAGCTCTTGTTTTAAAATTTTGTTGGCTCCTATGAAGTTGGTTCCTTGATCACTATAGATGTGCCCTGGAACTCCCCTTCTAGCCGACATTCGACGAAGCGCGGCAATAAATGCTGACGCTGTGAGATCTGAGACAATTTCTAAATGTATGGCTTTGGTCACCATACAAACAAAAACTGCGACATATCCTTTACTGGTTTTAATGCCACGGCCTTTGTTGGCCTTAATAAGGATGTGTCCGGTGTAATCTATTCCTGTGTGGTAAAAAGGTCTGTTAGGAATCAATCGTGCTGGAGGTAGGTCACCCATGATTTGATGTTGTAGTATTGGATTGTTTCTTTTACATTTGACACACATTCTTATTCGTTTCTTTGTGGCTCTATTTCCACCAAGAATCCAGTATTTGTGTCTTATAAATCCAGTAGTCATTTTTACTCCACCATGAAATACAAGTTCGTGGGATTCATCTATGATTAGATCTGCCAGTTTCGATTGATTCGGGATTATGATAGGATGCTTCATTTCTGGATCAAGATTCGAATGTTTAAGTCTGCCACCGACACGGAGCATTTGATTATTGTCTAGTATGGGATTGAGATTAAGAATCTGGCTTTTCTTATTTAGTGGTTCATTCCTTTTCAGCCGTGATATTTCTTCGTAGAAATATTCGTTTTGGACGTGCTTAATTACCATTTCTCTTGCTGTCTTTATATTTTGCAGAGTAAGAAAACTTGTGCGTTTTTTCTTGTAAGCAACAATGTCGATGAACTTGTTGATGTAAGCTAATACTCGGGTAACTTTCCTTAAAGTGCTATATTTTGGTAATAGTTGATTGATTATTGAATTTTCGGGGTTAAAAATGACCGTATTTACTGCCTCTTTCTTTCTGAGTTCTGCGTTTGTAATGCTCGTATAAATCGGCATATTATGAGATTCTGTAGGCTTATATTGTGGTAACCAGTCGGGCCCTTGCCACCACAGTGAATAATAGGCTAATTGAGCAGCAGGTAAACCGCGGCTTGCGCAATCTGCGGGGTTTTCTTTGGATTTTACGTAACTCCAGTTATCTTTAGGGATTATTTCAGTAATTAGCCTCACTCGATTCGCAACAAAGGGTTTCCATTTCTCCGGTTCACCACTTAACCAACCTAGAACAGCCGTTGAATCAATCCAACCATAAACATGCACCTTGTAGCTCGATAGGGATGAGATGATTTTTCTCATAAGTTTTGACAACAAGAGAGCGCCGCTGAGTTCCAGACGCGGTATCGATTGTGGTTTTTTCAGCGGTATTACTTTTGATTTCCCTGCAATAAGGGTCACATGAGTTTCATTTTCTCTCTGTATTTTGCAATACACGACGCATGCGTATGCTTTTGTGCTAGCGTCGCAAAAGCCATGGAGTTCGATGATATCCTTTGCCTGGGTTTGAATCCAACGTGGTATTTTAAATCGAGATATATGAGATAGATCGGCTTTAATAGTATTCCACTCTGACGCGATTTCTTGAGGGACAGGGTTGTCCCAACCCAGGTCAGATTTCCATAATTCTTGGAACAAGATCTTAAGTTTTATTGTGACTGGTGCTAACCAGCCCAAGGGGTCAAAAATTTTAGATATTTGAGATAGGAATTGTCTTTTTGTAAGGATGTTTCTGGAGATAAATTCTATAGGATGAAAAATGAATTGATCATTTTTGGGTTCCCACCGAAGACCTAATGTTTTGGTTGATTCCGGTTGCTTAAAGTCAAAGTCTTCCTTTTGAAGTGCATCTGAACTATCTATTAATTCCGGCAAGTTTGATCGCCATTTTCTGAGATTAAATCCGCCTGATTTGAGGAGGCTGATCATCTCTGCTTTGAGCTGTTTAGCTGCTGTCGCTGAGTGTTCACCATGCATGAGATCATCCATGTAAAACGAGTGTTCTAAGATGTCAGGAGCGCAACTTTGTGGATAGTTTGGCCTTTCATCGATGGCCAGTTGCTTCAGTGTCATCATGGCCAAAAATGGTGCGGCTTTAGTGCCATAGGTAACTGTCGCTAACTGGTATTCTTTTAAAGGTTGAGATTGATGGTTTCGCCAGATAATTTTCTGATATTTCTGGTCATCGGGATGTAGCCAGATTTTGCGAAACATTTTTTCTATATCTGCTGTAAAAGCGTATCTAAATTGTCTCCATTTTAAGATAAGGCTCTGAAGGTCTTGTTGTAAATTGGGTCCTCGGCACATGAGATCATTGAGGCTGTATCCGCTCGAGGTTTTTGCCGAGGCATTAAAGACAACACGCAATTTGGTAGTTGATGACTCAGATCGTTGGACGCAATGGTGCGACAAGTAGCAGTCCGGCTGTACGTGTGGCGCAACGGGTGTCATATGTCCGAGCTCTAAGTATTCAGAAATAAACATTTTATAGTCACATGCCAGAGCTGGTTGCTTACTTAATTTCCGCTCTATTTGGAAAAATTGAGCAATCGATTTTGTTTTCGACTCGCCTAAATTGTTCTCAAAATCTTCTTTGAAGGGTATTTTAACGACGTAGCTTCCATCTGCCCGTCTGGAGGTCGAAGTTTGGTAAAATTCGATGCAATTTTGATCTTCTTCTGATATTGCTAGAGGTTCATGTATGTCCTCCACTTCCCAAAATTGCTGCATATCTTCGATATTATTTAGGGTCACATTGCAATGGTACGTTTTGTAGTTGCCGCTTAAGATCCATCCCAACTGGGTTTGTTGGGCAATGGGCAACACACCTTCTGATCGACAGATACCGTCCATAAGGATAGTGGAATAGATATCTGCCCCAAATAAGATATCAATAGGCCTACTTTTGTAAAATTCGGGATCTGCAAGAGTTATTTGGTTCAGAGTAGGCCAGTCTGGCTTAGGCAAGGTACAGCTGGGTAAGTTATTTATGAGTCTATTCATTATATAAACGTCCGTTTCAAAGGTGAAATCGCTAACCAGCGACGAACATTTGATGGTAATCATGCCCTTGCAGTTGTTTTCCTTATTGCCTATTCCAGAGATATAGCCGTTACATTTCCGTCGCGGTAGTCTTAACAACTGAGCTGCGCTTTCCCTAATAATGGATGTCTGTGACCCTTGATCTAAAAGAACTCTCATTTTATGGTAAGATCCGTCCACTGCTTGTACGTTAATTATTGCTGTGGCAAGCAATATTTCTGAGGGTTCTCTACGAAGCGATGCAACTGTGTTAGTTTCTTGCTGCTGAGAAGGCGATTTCGTAATCGTGGCTGCATTTGACCCTGATCGATGTGACGTAAAAGATTCATGCAAAATGGTATTGTGTTCCTTATTGCATTCTTTGCACCTTATTTCGGAAAGGCATTTTTTGCCTTCGTGATAATGTAAACAATTGATGCAAAGTTTCAAGTTATCAATAGCATTTTTTCGTTCATTAGGTTGCAATTCCAATAACTTTAGACATGCATGAATTCGATGATCATTGGAGTCGCAAATAGGGCATTGCTTGCGATAGTTAATTTTGCGTTTGGACTTTGACGATTGCGAAACTTGGTTTGTTGAGTAATTCTTTATAGGATTATTATAATTTCGTTTGTAATTGGAACCCTTTGAAAATGATGGTTTATTATTGTTGTTGGATTGCGATGGGGGTGATTTCTGCGTGGAATTCTCAATCTTCTTACGTGAAGTTTCCAGCATCATAAATTTAGTTTCCAAAAAATTAAGGAAATCTTCCAAGACGGGCAACTCTCGCGGGGCTTTTAAGGCTTGTAGGTAATCCTCGTATGTATCTGCATCCAATTTTTGAGACAATAAACATACCAGGAATGGGTCCCAGGAAGACACATCGACTCCCAGATTCCTGATAGCATTCACGCTCTCATATGTAGTGTCGTGAATGCGTTTTATATGATTTGATGATTGATGCTGGTTTGCGGGGATATTCATGAGATTGTTAAGATAAGATGTAAAGATCAGTCGTTTATTATTATAACGATGATTGAGGATATTCCAGCATACGGGATAATTGTTGGAGCTTATTTGGAGATGTTGGATCAATTTTTCGGGCTCACCTTTGATCTTACTCTTTAGAAACTGCATCTTTTGTGCATTTGACAAAGAGGGGTTGTTGTGCACTGCTTCGGTAAAAAGGTCTTTGAACGAAATCCACTTATTGTAGTTTCCATCAAAGGTGACTATCTCCATTTTGGGAGTAGATTTTTCAATATGCGCAACGGACCACATTTTCTTATTGATGTCTTTCTTTATTTTGTTATAATACTCCTCGTAATGGGTGAATTGCTCTTCGTATTTGGGGTTTGATCCGCCATACTCGTTGTCCAGCTCCCAATGAAGCGAGTCAATAGCCGCCCAACGGGATTGTATAGTCTTCAGGATATCTTCAAATTCCCATTTTTCCGTGACGAGATCAAGGTTGATATTGGAAGAAGTTCTCAAGAAAGCCTTAAAATTGGTAGCTTGCTTTTTGAAGAGAGTTTCAGCTTTACTCTCTTCAAGAGCAGGGGTTTTAGAAGCAGCGTGGGATGCGAGGTTCGAGGTTTGAGATTCCGCAGTAGGTTGGAACGAAGGAGGTTTCAATTCCGGGGTTTGCGGTCTGTTTGCGAGAGGGTTATAGCTTTGTATAATAGTCTTAATGTTGTTATATTTCTCCTTCATTTGATCGTATTGGTCAGTACTGAAATATGTATGAGATTGATCACCAAAAGATATCAAAGACATGTGATTATTATGGAACTCTGTAAAGTATTGTTCCAATACAGCTAATCGACGACGTAAGTATTCTGCGGTCTTGCGCTCTGCACCATCCTTCTTGAAATTGGTGAAGAGCTTATCTACGGCTTCGATTAGTTGTTGTTGGGTTGCTAAAATGTCATCCATTTCCGACATTTTAAAGATATAAAAGAGACCTTACTTGTGCTGATGGCTTCTTTGGAGATCAAATGTCCTTGCGATGGCTGCAAGAACAAACCTGGAGTAGCAGCGCAATGAGATGACGCGATGCTTTCGTATAAACCAGGTTCAATCAGGATCAGCAGGATGATGAACTTTTCGGAAAGTAAATCCGATCAGTTCTGTTTACCAGGGTCTGGTAATAAATTCCAAGCGAGACACTCACACAGCACAGTTAGTAGATGCGCGCGTAATGATCCCGCTCCGACGGCTCGAAGGACCAATGCTCGGGGTTGGGGTGAGATAAATATAAACTAGGATTAAAGATTATAAAGATAGGTATAATTCAGTAACTTAACTGGGATAACTATTAAAACTAATGAGGTGAATGAGATGAGGTTGAGTCGCGCCCGATATGCTGGCCGAAAGCGTACTGACTATTTTACTTAGGTAATACATAAAATATTCAGGGCATAGCGCGCGATGTCGCAATTATGCTGACATGTTTATTATTGTTCGGTGATTATCCCGAACACTATGTATGAATGTTTTTTCGTATGTGGCGTTCTAGAGACCAAACGCATTGGCCGATATTGATGATTCTTATTTGTCTTAATCCTGCGAGTGTCACTGGCTACATTAAAATTAGACAATAAAAAAATGGCGGATTTTGGACGCCATATTTTGGAAGCCCAAGTTTTTTTTTCTTCCAAACCCCTCGTGTGGGGTATCAAAATAAAGGGTTTTAAGAGGTGATTACAAAATATATAACACTTATATGTTTAAAAATAACTCTAAAAAAAAATTCTAAAAAAATTGTAAATAAAAAAATATTTAAAATAACAAAAAATCCGACTGCTTAAAAAAGGGAATCATGCTGTGCAGTCGGAGGATACATCTGGTTTTGATCAGCCAGCTCGCGACTGCACAGCATGATTTTCTTCTTGTTTACGTCTTTTTAGTTCACTTCTTAAGCAGTCGAGTTTTTTTTTTTTGTATAATTTATATTGGTAGCACCACAGTAAAGTTATTGTAAGTAATTATTTTGATATTTCTGATCGTGACTATTTTTTTTTGTGTGTTTATTTTTTTAATAATTTAGTTGAATTCTTATGTATTTTTGTGTTGTCCTGATTTTTTATCTATATATTATCAAAAATAAAAAATATTCGGAACATCGAGTTCGCAAATTAAAGTGGTAATTTGCGAACTCGATGTTTCCAGATTTTTCTCAGTGGTATGGAAATATAAGCACGTGTTTAATGAGCGTTATCAGTGTCTTGCTATGATCTCAAAACTGTGAATTTATTTCTTTTTACAACTTACTTCATAAGACTAAATGACAAAAAGAGCTAAACATTACGTACCACAAGAGCAATCCAGTCCAGAGAGCACGCTATCACATGGCACGCACAAGCAATGATCACTACCAAGAAAACAACACAACCCTAGAAACTTGTGAAGTGTCGAGCAACAGTCGTCAGTCCGCACGACGCGACGCAGCGCTTAACTTGCGGCTGAGTGCGGCACGGAACGGGATGCGCGCTTGCGGGATCGGCGCCGACTGCCGGAGTGTCGGTGTGGGACTGTGGGCCGCCCGCACGTAGCGCCGCGCGGGTAATTACCTACCAATTGTATCCCGGTATTGGCTGCTAAATGATTTAATTAAGGCGTAATCACTGCCCGCAGATATCTGCTGAACAAAGCCCGCTAGGACGCAGCCTCGCCGCTACGTGAGTCATATACGGCAGATTTTTTGCTGTGAAACCAATACGGGATGAGACAATAGTGTCTCATAACGGAGACAATTATTTGTGTTATTTGTGCCACCATCCTTCAGTGCTGACTACGGAGACGGAGTTGTTTTTTTTTTTGTTTTCACAGTTTATAACTCTCATTTTTATAACAAAACGTGGGCCAGAGCCCTGTAGATGTACACCTACAAGGGCTCTTGCTAAATCCAATGGATAAAACTTTATCAGATAATTATTCGTACTTGTAGAAATTGGACACGGCCTGAAATATCAATATCAATCTAGGGGTCTTTAAGTCAAGAGTGAATAGGTTACTTCTAGGCAAGCGTGCTTCACCGTCGATCACATCAGCGCTTACCATCAGGTGAGATAGTGGTCAAGCGCGAGCCTATTGATAATATAATTTAAAAAAAATATCGAAGCCGGAATCAAGCAAGTGGTCAGACCACTTGAGGGACAACCGAAATTCTGCAATAGTTGGGTAGGACGGCCGTAAGCTCAGTGAATAAGTTAAGTTAAATATTGCTGAAACCATCATCAATACGAGATAATGAGTTGTTATTGTTGTCAGTGAGCGGCGGCGGTGGGGCGTCACTGCACGAGTGCACACGCACAGAGCGCGCCGCGTGACAACTTTACATTATTGTACTGCCAACACTTTACAGTTCTAGTATGGGTAGTTTGTCCCACACTAGAATGTGGCTTGAACGTTTGCTACGCAACCTTCCCTCTACCTCCGCAAGTGCATAGCTTCCGCAAGGAGTCGTTCCCCCACATCCTCCTCCACATGTTTTTAACGAACGTCTACTAGTTCTGAAGTTATCTGTAGATATAACTTGAGTTTCAAGTTTTTGCAATAGTTATCATCAGATACAGCACGAAAGGAGTGTTTGGTGGAGCCAGGTTATTTTATGAAGCATAAAGCCTAGAAGGTGACAAAATCATAAAACTATGTCCATAATATAATGATGTATAAGACTTTGTTCATTGACCAATAGATAAATTGTTCCGCACTTCTTTCTCTTTGCCTTAGTGTTATAAAGCTCAAGCTCTGCGCAACCACCACTGCTAAGTGTCCTCCGTCACATCAAATCAAAACACAGAAAACACATCACAGAAAATCTTTAAAATATTCTTAGAACTGTTTTGAAACTAAAAGTTCACAGCATATTTTTAGCGTTCCGTACCCAAAGGGTAAAAACGGGACCCAATTACTAAGACTCCGCGGTCTGTCTGTTACCAGGCTGTATCTCATGAACCGTGATATCTAGACGGTTGAAATTTTCACAGATGATGTATTTCTGTTGCCGCTATAACAATAAATACTAAAAACAGAATAAAATAAATATTTAAGTGGGGCTCCCATACAACAAAGATGATTTTTGCCTTTTTTGCGATAATGCACTTGGCCGGTTTTTTTCTTTTAATATAAATAAGTTCTAGTTATAATGAGGTAATGTTTTAATAATGAAGTATCAGAGAACCAAATTCATTATTTAGTCACGCCAACTCCTCAATCACTCGCTATTCGTGATGTATTCAATTATACATTCTAATAAAATGAAACTCGTAAATAAGCGTTATAAATATTTAAATTGGAAGAAGTCCTGCGTCTCCGGCGAGTGGCGGCGGGCGGCTAGGCGGGCACAGCGGACAGGCGGCGGGCGATGGCTTCAAGTGTTCTCTCATTTCACTGTAGCACGAACAAACTTAAAAAAAAAGTAAAACGTTATCAAAATGAGAAGCGAGACGCAGCCGAGGGAGGAGCGAGACAGGGGAGGGTGCTGGGCGCGGCGGGCGCGGCTTCACGCGGAGACGTCGTCCCTGGAGCGTAAACCTACCTGATGAAAAGAAAATGAAACCGAGATGATACAGCGCAGTGCGAGCCGTAGACAGCGCGACTGACGACAGGCGACCGACGACTCACGACGCGACACTATTCTCTTTCAAGTTTTTTATTTTACATAAAAGCTCTATGATGGTCTTTTTATTTTATAATTTTAACGAGACGCTCCTGCAGCCTGAATGGTGTGCAGCCTCCATGAGACAAAGGGGCGGGGTGCGGGAGCAGGGGGCTGCCTCTATAGAAAACGTGGCGACAACTTCGTTATCAGCTGGGAGTCCTCGCTAGTTTATGAACATTCATGAAACTAAATATTATACAGAAAGTAACTATTCGCCATAACTAGTTCCTATCAGTCACTCAAATGTAAAGTCAGTGATACTGGCTGCTGAACAAGGAGACGCTTGCTTGCTTGCTCGCTCGTAGATTGTAAACGTCCGCTCGGATTTCTTGAGCGGAGTTATAAAACTTCTTGAATGCTTTGACCGGCAAGCGGCGCGGTGCTCTTGGACGCGGAGTCACGTGGGCACGGTTCACAGGCGCCACAGATGAACTTTTGCAAAGCGATTCTAAAAACGCTCTTTAAAGTTAGATAAAGTCTGCGTAGCTATGACAGTGGAACTTTATCGATGAAGTGCTAATTAACGGGCAATACTTACGAAATACTAATCGGCATGGACTTTGTTGAGAGTTTCCTGCAATTTGGATGAGAGAAAAGAAGAGCTTTTATTCAAATCCTAGCACAGTGTAGGTTTGTGTAACTTTGACCATTAATTAATTTGATTTTGTATTTCTTTTAAGTCGATGCTCACTACGTCCAAAACGTATCAAACAATTAAACATAAGTACCGGGGACACGGCAGTGCCCACACCAAGTTCAGCAAAAACATTCAAAACCGTACCATCCTTTTCTCGAAGCCATTCTGGACATTTTCGATCCCCTGTAACTTCGTTGTTATAGAAGGCTGAATTGTCAATGACCAAGAGGGCCTAATAACATTCATATCATACGACATTCAATACATCGTCCATCGTGATGGCCCATTGGCTAAGACCTCGCCTCTCGTGCTTGAGGTCGTGGGTTCGAATCCGAGCAAGTACCAATGTGACTTTTTCAAATTCATTCTACTTTCCAAGTTTATCTTGGATGTTAATGACAACGGTGAAAGGAAACATCGTGAGGAAACCTAGACTTATAGTGAGTTTATAAGATTGTGCTCCATTGGTGTAATTGCTGCAAGGCGTTCCAGTGCGGGGATAAACTAATAAATAAATAAATTCAATTGCTATCGCGACGCTTTCGTTGATACTCGTAGATTGTCACTTGTCTAGAGCCTCTGAAGTTTTTTGTAGCGATTTATTCGCTACGAGTTCCGCTGACGCGAGATTTGCGCTGTCCCTGAGCTCGGCGGAGTGACACTACAACACAATACAGCCCAAAGTCCATTCCTTCCGACACAAAAAAAAAGTAATCAGCGGTGCTCCGCACTAAACATTGCAGTATCCGTAAGACAAGACACACTGACGTACAGCACGCCCGTAAAGCATTTCTTTCACATGCAAGCACTAAGCGGATTATATTTAGCGAAAATCTTTATTATATCTTCGTACATTCAGTCATTTAATAATTGCAGTGTTCGTTGCAGTGCGTGGTGCAGGCGTGCCTATGGTTTTTTAACGCAATTAAGAACGAATCCCTTGGCGACACGACGCGCGACGTGACGTCGTGGCGCCGCTCTCACCAAATATTCACGACGTTGTCCCGCGAATCGCTGCTCGACTGCTCCGAAAAAAACTCTTTTTCCGAAAAAGAATTGGAATGAGCTCTCAAGAGACGCATACAAGCCATAGTACATTAAAATATTTACTTATTACTGCAAGATTTGTTGTTAAGATTAACTTTGAATGAATCATCAGCATCATCAATCTTTATCATTATAATGACATGCGTCAACCATTCCAACCTACCAATCTGGTTGACGCAGGTCGATTAGATTAGATTATATTTGGTAAAATCTAATTTAATCTAATCAATCTTCATTCGCTCACTCGGAGTTTTAATATAGGTACCATATTTATATTCTGCACTTTTTAATCGACTTACCAAAATAACTTTTACAAAAAAATACTACCGAATTCCAAAAAAAAAAAACAGCAAAGAGAAAAATAACTTTACTTTTGGAAGACGGTGTCTGTCATAGGTACCAATTTATTGTGTTATGGACACCGACTACCAAAAATAAAGTTATTTTTCACTTTGTAGTTTTTTTATTTGGAAGTCGGTAGTATTTTTTTGAATTTTTTAATTTTTTTATTTTTCACTTTTTAGTTGTACTTGCCTAATAGGCAAGTTAAACAACTTTTATTAAGGTATCTATAACGCCAGAATAGATTACCCGAATACCATGAAACATGAATATAACCGGTGAAATGAGAGATCTGCGTACCCCTTAAGAGCGTACTGGCATGATGTTATGTTATAAAATGATGTAAACAATAAACAAACATGTTATTGCAGCAATCCCGAGAGATTTGCCGTTATTTATTTAAGAATTCTGTTGTATATCTTCGAATTTCTTCATCAGATCTACACTATAGAAAAATGGGGCCAATTTCGGAACATACAATTCCAAACAAAAAAAATTTTCAAAATCGGTCCACTATTGATACACTATTGACACATACATAATGTCGAACATGGAACCTCCTCCTTTTTGGGAAGTCGGTTTAAAAAGGCGAAGGTTCTATGTTCGACTTAATGTTTTTTTTTGTGTATGTTCACCGATTTGTTCGTCAACTGTAGATTTTGAAAATTCTTTTTTTGTTTGAAAGAGTATGTTCCGGAATTGGTCCCATTTTAATTTAGTGAAGATCTGATGAAAAACTTCAGAGATTGTAACGTTACGTTAAGCTCCGACGAGCTTAACGTAAGTCACGTTAGTAGAAAAGTTAAAAAATAAGAGTGAATATAAATTAAACTAAGAAAAAGGGGCCGGCTTCGTACGTCGTAGATGGTGGTCGTCAGCTAGGCAGGCAGCAGGTCGAAAAAGGGGCCGGCTTCGCACGTCGTAGATGGTAGTCGTCAGCTAGGCAGACATCAGGTCGGACAGGAACTCTTCTAAGTAATGGAATGCTTGAGGAAGGCAGGTGAGCAGGCAAAACAGGCAGATTACCAGGTAAATAGATTGATGAGAAGGCTGGCAGTAAGGTAAGACGATGTGCTCGGCTGTGGCGTCTCAGGCAGACGGACAAAAAGGGCGGGTTCAGAACCTGCGCGTGCTGCTGGCAGGCGCGCGGTTGCCTCGCGCTCTTCTGAAGGCTTGACTGAAGCAGCTCATGTACTTTTACCGGACTGGCACATCAATTTAATTATAGTCCCACTTTCGCCCACTTTCGGCGTTCCCTGCCCGAATCAGACCCTAAAAAAAGCTGACGCCCGTTTTTTTCTCGTTCTGTCATATCTTCTAAATTTTAAATTCAAATTCCCAAATATATGACCAGAACAAATAAAAAACGGTTTACAGCGCCGGCAGTCTACCGCTGCCCTTACTATAATGTACAACTAGCTTAAGGAAGGTCTAGTCCATGTTGCGTTATGTCTATGGCTTAAGAAAATAAAATAGACAGACAGACGTCAGATCACATGAAAATGTCAGAGTATAAAATATTCTAAGATTTTACAAATTAACAATATAAATTAAGTTGAGGCATTTTAAACAATAATATTACCGATTTCCAAATAAAAGCACTAAAAAGTGAAAAATAACTTTTTTTTTGGAAGAATTGTACCTACCAAAGACACCGACTGCTAAAAAAAAAATGAAATTGTTTTTTTTTAATTATATCAAGGGTTCATGAACGTAGGTATTCAAGCACAGATAAAGACATATGTGCACATAAATCACATATGTTTAATATTGTGTTTGTAGAAACATTTCAACTATGACAGAGTACTACAGTATCGACAGGTCGTCGCTACATTCACGTTACATCACTTATTCCGGACGACACACTCTCAGCGTCGTTAAGTAAAAGGAGCCATTTGACCAAAAGAAATTACCAATTCGGTCTGAGAGCGTTTCGGCACCACTCCTGTAAATTTACTAATTCTATTTAGGTACGTATATAAATTGGTGTCCGTATTCTTAATAAAACGGTCCACGATTGGAGCGGGGCGGGCGGCACCTGCCGAGCTCGTAATGTTATTTAGCGCGGCGAAGTATGCCCTCCGCGAGTGGCTGCTATTCACCACTCGTGCACCTCCGCTCGGAGTCGGCGCTCCTACCTGTTTTGTACGTGACGGTTAGTCGGCTCTTTGTGTTTTTTAATGGATGAAATGATCGCAATCATATGAGCGAGTGTCGAGTGGAGCGGGCGGGCCATATTGTGAAGTTACTTATAGGTCAGACGAGCTAAATGTAAGGCCACGTTAATAAAAAAATATGAGTGATTGTAAATAAAACTAAGAAAAAGGATATTTGTGAATTAAAACTAAGGGCCGGCTTCGCACGTCGTAGGTTGTATGAGGTCTTCAGCTAGGCAGGCAGCAGGACGGACAGGAACACTTCAAAGTAATGGAATGCTTGAGGTAGGCAGGTGAGCAGGCAAAACAGGCAGTTAAGGATAGGAAGGCTGGCAGCAAGGATGAGAATGAGTTGGGCTGTGCTGCTGGCAACAAAACGCTGTAGGCTTGACAGATGCAGCTCATATACTACGTACTGGACTGACACATCGATTTAATTAGAAGTAAAAGTACATTTAAAAATCCAGGTTATTAATTTATTGTTTTTAAGAGATTCTTTCACTCATTCATCAGCTGAATATATTACGGTTTAAGAGTTGTCAGATAAGATAGTACACTTGGTAATACGATAAAAGTGATCAACCGACTTTCGGCGTTTACTGTCCGAATCGAACTAAAAAACTGACGCCCGGTTTTCCTCGTTCTGTCATATCTTCTCAATTTCAAATTCAAATCTAAATTATAAGTAATCAGAACGGATAAAAAAGGCTTACAGAGGGTGCAGTCTGCCGCTGCCATTATTATGAAAATTATAATGTACAGCTTATAGAATGTCTAGTCCATGGTATGTTATGTCTAAGGCTTAAGAAAAATAAATTGGACAGACAGATGACACTTCAGATGAAAATGTCAGAGTATAAAATATTCTATGATTTTACATATTAGCGAAATAAATAGGTTGGTTTGGAATGTTAAAACAATCAGAGATAACTAAAAGTATGCTTTTCAGGTGCTAACAATATCAAAGAATACATACAAGTGAGTCACATGAGTTGATACAATTTTAAAAGATAAAAAGTGTGGTTTATGTAGTATTATAAAACGTAAGTAGACTAAAAGATGTGGATCTGTACTGCAGAAAACTAAAATATGGACGTCCTCGCGGAAATAACGAGCCTAGCGATTCACACTCGGCACTCACTACTCTCTAGGTTTGATACAGTATACGATATGACAGAGGATCATTCCTAGCGGGAAAGTTTGCGGGTTTATATATCATTGGTTTACTTATCTGTGTAGTGACCTACATAGTACATTAGAATTAAAATTAAATATAAATTATGTATTTACTTAAAATTAAAATCAAAAATAATTTATATACATATTTACAAGCTTCCTAACAACCTAGTATTATATAAAATCAAAAATCAAAACAAAATAATTCAATGTAACTAACATTCAACATACAAACACATTTTTCGTATTAGTAGATATTTCCTTATCAGTTTACCGACGCAGCTATGACGCGTCTTTTGTTCTCACGCGAACCGGTTGCGCGAGCTGGACGGACTGTCGTTGCGTTGCGCTCGCGCGTAGTCCGACGTTGATCCACTCATTAGCAGTATGTTCGCTGAGCCTATACCGACTGTTGCTATTTAAAATCATAGCTTCGCCGCGCTAAAATCCAACTGTATTTCAGCTTGCTTTCTTTCGTACATCTATCTTATATACTAAATTTCTACCACTCCTTCTTACTCTTCTTAGTGGAACTCTTGTGTGTGAACTGTAACCTGTGTCTGTGCAATAAACTTTCATTCTTCTTCTTGTGTACCTTGGACTTTACTTCATTTCTTCATACCTCTTCACACACGCCATACCACCTACATTGGTGACCCCTTTCAGGAGCACGAGGATGGCCGAGAACAAAGCACGCAGTCATCAATATGTCGGCGAGTCGGCAGCGGAAAGTTTCCGTGTGGGTGTGCGAGTACCGCCGTTCTACCCGGAGAAGTCGGGATTATGGTTTAACCAGATGGAGGCACAGTTCATCCTGGCAAACAACAAGTCGGATGACACCAAGTTCCATTTCGTTACCGGCAACTTGGAAACACAATACGCTTCCGAAGTCGAAGATATTATCGACCACCCTCCAACCACCGGAAAATATGAGAAGCTAAAAAGTGAGCTCATAAAGCGGCTTTCAGCAACGCGTGAGAACAAGATCAAGCAACTTCTCATGCACGAAGAACTGGGTGACCGAAAGGTTTCTCAGTTTTACCGTCATCTCCTCAACCTCGCTGGTCCAGGTGTACCGGAGGAGTTCCTGAGGACTATATGGACGAGCCGCCTACCCGCAAGTACGCAGGCGATCATAGCTTCCCAGTCCAAACCCGAGCTGGGCGAGCTGGCTGAGCTGGCGGACCGGATCCACGACGTCGTCGGCATCCAGGTGGCATCGACATCTGCTATTACTGCAGCTGCATCGTCGAGAACCCCGGGAAACAGCATGCACTCCGAGATCGCCGCCCTGGCCAAGCAGATGGAGAAGGTATCGGAGAAGATGGAGCGATTGTCTCGCCCTAGAGGACGGTCCCGTAGTCCTACGCGCCATCGGTCCAACTCCAACTCCAACAGGTCGCAGTCCAGCTACAGAAGGTTCCCCCAGTGCTGGTATCTTCAGAATTTTGGGCACAGAGCTAGGAAGTGCTTGAAGCCGTGCGACTACCCTACGTCGGGAAATGTGCGGGGCAATCAGAGATGGCGACCGATGATTGTCCGAGTGCTAGTCGCTTATTTGTCACCGATTAAAGGTCGAAGGTGCAGTTTCTGGTCGACACCGGTAGCGACCTCTTTGTCTACCCTCGATCGGCAATAACAAGACGACTACAAAAAAACCGGCCAAGTGCGAGTCGGACTCGCGCACCGAGGGTTCCGTACAAACCTGCAAGGTTTACAAAGTTAAGCAACTATTGATAACGTTTTTTCGAACTAAGTTTAAAGTAATAAGTTTATATTTATTAAAAAATATATATTTTGTAATGTAACTAAAAATTTAAGGTTTTCGGAATTTTTCCTTTATGTGTGCTATAAAACGTTGCTTCATGCCAAATTTCAAGATTCTAGGTCGACTGGAAGTACCCTTTAGGTTTTGATTCCCTTGCGAGTACTTGCGAGTTTCAAAATATGCAGCTTAAATTGCTGTTTCTTTTGATTGCGTTGACATAGAAGTTTGATTTTGTTACAGCTTAAAGGTATTATAGACTTGAGTATTTGGTATGAATTTCAATTTAATACCTCTACGCGTTTATGAGGAAATGGGTAGTAAGGTTAAAATTATTAAAAAAAAATATATTATGTGATGTAACTAAAAATTTATGGTTTTCGTAATTTTTCCTTTATCTATGCTATAAGACGTTGCTTCGTACCAAATTTCAAGATTCTGAGTTCACGGGAAGCACCCTGTAGGTTTTGATTCCCTTGCAAGTGTCGAAAATTTGCGGCATAAACGGCTGTATCTTTTGATTGCGTTGGCTTAGAAGTTTGATTTTTTCACAGCTTCAAGGGACAGTAGACCTGAGTAATTGATATAAATTTCAGCTTCATACCTCCACGCGTTCCTGAGAAAAAGGGTCTTGACAGACGGACGGACGGACAGACGGACAACAAAGTGATCCTATAAGGGTTCCGTTTTTTCCTTTTGAGGTACGGAACCCTAAAAACGAATTACCAGTTGTGTGCGCTAAACGGGACAGCGATTACCACGTATGGGTTCATAAATGTAACACTCAACCTAGGGTTGCGCCGCGACTTCGCTTGGCGATTTATCGTTGCCGATGTTACAAAGGCGATAATAGGCGTGGATTTTTTATCTTTTTATAATTTGTTTGTTGATTGCAGGAACCAACGCCTCATCGACAATCATACTACGCTCTCCACCCCGGCGTCACCTGTCCGTCGTTCTAATGTCGTCTCTTCGGTGAAAGTAAGTCTTGGTGGTTCCGCATACATTCACATACTACAGGCATTTCCTGTCATCACTCGCCCACATGGTATACACCGTACTCCGAAACACAATACCGTACATCACATCCGCACTACACCAGGGCCACCAGATAGATGAACTATAATTACCGTCAGAAATCAATACTCAGCATTCCAATTTACAAATTCCAAGGTACATACGCCATTGTGTTGGTACACCGTGGTCCGAGGTACAAAAACGGGTGTCGCCAGCGGCTGTTGTGGGTGAGGATCCTAAAACAATAGCGTGCGTGTTTCTCCGCACCGCGCCGCCGTACCGCGACCCGGAGAGCGCCGCTTCAAAGAAACTGTGGGCCTTCCTACTGTAGTAGCGCTAGAACAACGCTCTTCATGTATCTATTTATTTTACTTAACTGAAAACTAATGTTTCTGAGTACCTATGTCGAAATGTCTTCCATGTTGAGTGAACGTACGCCCAATCTCAAAAATTGTTAACATTTAACTACTATTTCTATTGAAACATTTTGTATCCAATCTTGTATTGCGGTACAAGTTCATGGTATCAAACAACATACAGACAGACAGCAGCGCCTCAATATTTAGCTGCGAGGGTGTGTATGTGTTTCGAATGATATCTATCTGAATAAAACCTTCAAGCTGTGTTAAGTGTGGCTGCAATTCTGCCTCCACATGCGCATGCCGCCACATTAGCACGTTGCAGTTTCTGTCCCTCTATATAAATTCCATTAAAATTATGAAAGTATGTTGTTAAGGCACTATTTCAACTTATACGATAAATAAGAAGGTTTTGCAGCCTTCAAGTAAGTAACGTAAAGATTTTTGAGAAATATGAGTAGCATTAAGCTAACTGGTTCCAGAAGTGACATCATGAATAGCTATGTTGAAGGTATTCGCTTGAATCAGTTTAGCAGATTTGTGTTCAGTTATATTTAGGTATGTGCGTACTTCTATTGAGAAGTAAATTATAAATTGCTTTTAATTTGGATTGTGAAGTTAGTCGCAGATAAAATCAGAGAGTTGTAAAGGGTCGCCGTTCAGTAAAATTATCCGCTAACCGGTATTTATTCACAAAGATCCAGTGATAAGGCGGCGGCGCGCGGTGGTAACTCCTTTTAAGTTAGAGTTTGGAAGTCGCAGCGATAATGTCAAAGTGCCGGCGAGAGGATCAGAACGGCTAAAGAGTAGAGTTGCGCCACGCGGTGGAGAGGAAACCACCCTTTTGTAGTGTTTTGTGAAAATAAATCATATCATTTAAGTGATGGTAATAGTGAAACTTTTTTGGTTTTTAGGACATGTTTGTATAGTATATACTATGTAAACATGTCCTAAAAACAAAAAAGATCTTTATAAGTTCAGCTATATATTTAACAAAATTATTTTTTTAAATTTATAAACAATATAACCTATAAAACAATAGAAAATATCATATTTATAACTCATTGTTGGGTTATTTGTATTTTAATCGCATTGCTCACTAAGTGCTTCGTTTTTACCCATCCCATGCTCCTCCAGTGATTGCTTTTCGCTAATGGACTCATGTTCAAGTATATCGGACGCATACTCACACTGATCAACTTCGCCGCTTCGCTACTCTCAGCTCCCATCCTTTTCTGGTATTTTTGGTTTCTATTTCACACTCAAACAATAACAACTGTTTAGTCACTATACTAACTATTCTTTAATTGAAAAAAGAATGTTTGTTAGTTGTGCCATCTCCTTTCTTAATACATTATGTACTGTACAAAGACATGTTCTGATATTGCCTGTCTAATAAAGCCTTACCTGGATTTGACGATGGTTCTTATAACACAAGTACACACGAACTACTCTAGTCAGATTTCCAGTGCGTACTATTTAGTAAAGTACCTATCGAGTGATTCCACTTGTGTGTAACAAGGGTAATGGGCATTAGATCACGACTCACTGCCCAACAAGCAGCTTGACAACGAGGAATCGAATCAAGAACTTTGCTCCCTCTCGAGTATTCAAGTTTCTACTTCATTAGTGATCAGCCACTTATCTTATCGTGGAGTTCCATCCAACAAATGTTTGTGTTTGATATGGATTGCTAATAATACTTGTGAGCCCCAAGATGTGATTTTTATGTTTATATCTGGAACAACAGTATCCTATCAGTATCACATAAACATGTCCGAGGAGTGCATAGCGCAAATACTAATGATATCTCTGCTCACGTATAAGTATCGCGTTTTTAGGGAAACAAGACTTCACACCTCGTTCATTGTTCACACCGCACGCTTTTAGATAATAGATTGTTTTCGTTATGCAATGCATCTATAAAGAGTTAGTAACCAGTTTCCCAGCTGTCGTGCCAGCTTTCCTTAAAGGGAATGCGTCTCTCCTCGCCAGATTGCGAGTTATGGCTGATGGCATCATGGAAGCCTCACAGTGATTCATCTTATTAAGACAACATTGTATATAAATAAGTTCATGATAATTTGCTTCTAACATCTAAGGATAACTTTTGTGTTTTTTGCGCGGACTTGTTCTGATTAATAAGCAAGCGTGCGGTGTGCGTCGGTTGGTGCCGCTGGAGGTGCGGCTGTGGGAGGGAGGGTACGACGCAGTAGCTGTAGCGGTAGTGCGGAAGCGCTACAGACGCAGGTGACGCCGATATTTAATTAATAATTTATTTATTTATTAAAACTTTATGCACAAGTACAAAGGCGGACTTAATGCCTTTGGCATTTACCATTTACCAGTCGAGCTTAGGGTGGTGCAGAGACAAAATATGGCTGGTGCAACTTAATGAAAAAAAAACAAATAGGGCAAATAAATATAAATAAAACAATTTAATATATAAATATATACTTAGATACAAACATACATTTCAATAATTTTATTGATAAAACGTATCGAATTCACTAGCAAAACGCCTAGTTGGTATAAAACCATTGTTTTCATATTCATTCACCATAAAACTTCATTGAGACTGACATATAAGCGGTGATCTGCCATTTCATGCACGACACTTGAGACTTCCTTCTTCCTCAATCTTCGTTATCCAACGAACCACAGTCCTCCTCTAAAAATTAAAAGACACATATTAAACATTTCAAATAAGTGATTTATTTACTTACTTGACACAAAAATATCATGCACCATATTTAAAAAATCATCACATTATTTTTATAATATAACTTACACATAATCCGGTTTCATCAGAAATTTGTGATTGTATTTAGCCTATTCTTATGCAAGGCAAAAATGTTTGCCCTATTTTCTAAACTTATTTGTGCTTGCTTTATGATCTATATACAGAGTTGATATGACAGATAGGCATTAAATTACACTACGTATACTATACGTGTTTAGTATTAATTCGATAAGGTATGAAAATAAATGAGATTTTTTTTTCCATCAGACTAGCTTACAAATCAGAATAAAACGCAACCACCCTATGTAAACAAATTTAACTGACCGTAGATACCTAGGCGGTAACAAAGCGGCAAGCTGGCAACGTCGCACGCGCGCCGGTAGGCGGCGCACTATGGAAAATCGTAGAACAACTGCTGATTAAAAATGGGTTTTGTCAATGTCGCTACTGGCATACTTTATTTATTTTACTCAATAGTTTAAGGACCAAACTAGAATATAATATCAAAAAATTACTACAAACTTTATAGTTTTGACGGACGTCCATGTTAAGCCCGTTCACTTCATCACTTTCAAATTGATTTTATCGTTATACATTACAGGAAAAGGTATAATGTATTATATATTTCTGGAAACCTCGTCTTTTGAAGAATATGAAACACCTATAATATTTAATATTATATCAACGTTTACCTTAAAATAATTGCAAAATAAATAATGGTAAAAAAAAAGTTTATTTAAAGTTCATCGAGACTTTTAACAGTTACCCATGTTTACCCATGCTTTACATTTAATGTTGATTTGTAGCCTAGCTATCCATAAAAATGATCAAATAAAAAAAAGTTGCGAATATTTGCGATTTTTGGAGTAATTTGCAAAAATGTGATAAAAGTCAGAAAACAGAAAACCGCTCGCTATCTATTGCGGTTTGAAATGTTCCTGTTTACATCAATAGTTTGCGGTAAGTTTTGTAATTTATCATTGATATTAGGATCTTATCTTTTTTGCACTCATATTGCGTGTGAAAATATTAATCAACAAGAGGCACACTACCCTCATATTTCATATTTCATATAGTATATAAACAGTGGTTTCATTTCATTTTAAATAACAGAATAGTGGTGAATTAGAAGAAGAAGAAGTGTAATTGTTACCAATACAATATAATTACGTGTTTTGTTAACTCTTCAAAATGTCTACTTTCAAGTGTTCTAAACGTGAAATAATACTTTCGTATATCGAAGGAGGAAAATCGTTGGAGGCATTATCAACCGTTTTAAAAGAAAATTATCATGTATCTGAAGACAACTTATGTTTCATCCTCAGTGATTTTCAAAGACATATTATTCCCACTTTTAATAAACGATGGACAGAAGCTTCACGGAAAAAGGATTTATTTTTAACGAAAAACAGTAACTGGTTGGAATCAGAATATTCAGTAAATTTACCGAACTCTAAAGACGTTACAACCGTCTCCACACCATCTACTTCTTCTGGAAAACGTGGGAGACCGTGCGTATCTTATCCAGACTTGTCAGAATCCAGTAAGAGAAGAAAAAATCTAATGTTACTTAATGAATATGGATTTGAACACGTCTATAATGCATATCTTCAAGGGTTACGTTCAATAGGAAAAAAAAAGGTAATCTTGTGGAAGCATTAAGGTTTGCTGACAGTGAAAATAAGACCTTATTCTCGAGTCTCATAGAAGATGCAAGGCAAACAAAAATTTTAACGGATGAAGAAGCATTGAGCGTGTTTATTGACTTGGATTTAACAAAAGCACAATATTTGTACTTGAGAAATGTAACGAATGAACGAAAATGTTTTGTGTTTCCACCATATTTCAAAGTGCAAGAAGCTAAAATTACTTGCTATCCACCATCTTCAGCTATAGAAATTACAGATACAAATGCAAAAATAGTAAGACTTCAAGATCTATTAGATCGCACTGCAGCTAGGATATTGAAAATAGATTCAGTGTATAAAAATGGATTGAATAACTTACTTCTATACAGCAAATGGGGCTGTGATGGCTCATCTGGTCAAAGTCAGTACAAACAGAAACTGCCAGAAGAGTCTGAACTAATTTCTGATGCAAATTTATTTATCACTTCTTTGGTGCCTATTAAGTTAATTAACGAGCTTAATACGTTGTTTGGCAAAATCCGGTACCTTCATCTGTTCGTTTTTGCCGGCCTATAGTAATAGAATTTTGCAAAGAAACTCCCGAGAAAACTAAAGCTGTTGTGGACGAAATAAAAGGTCAAATAAATTCTTTGCGTCCAACGTTAATTAACAAAGAAGGTGAAGGAGTGCAAGTGAAGCATGATCTATTTCTTACAATGATAGATGGCAAAGTAGCTCAGGTATCAACAGATACGTCTTCGGGTTCCATATGTACAATATGTGGAGCTACTCCACGCCAAATGAACGATTTGACTAAAGTTACTGCTAGGCCTGAAAATGAAGATATATACTTATCAATACGGACTGTCTACTTTGCACGCCTGGATTCGTTGTATGGAAATGATTTTACATATTTCCTATAATCTGTCTTTCTAAACTTGGTCAGCCACAAGTGAAGAAAAGAAACGACTAAAGCAAGAGAAGAAAACCCTGGTACAAAGGCGTTTCCGTGAAGAGCTAGGATTGATCATCGATAAACCTAGACAAGTAAGTGGTAATTCTCTGCCAGAAGATTTTTTACAATGCAAGCTGCTCTGCTGAAATTACAGAAGTGGATATAAATTTAATTAAACGACTTTACATAATTCTGCAAGCTCTTTCATTGGGTATAATGATAAATGCTGAAAAATTTGGCAGTTATGCTATGGAGACTGCCAGAATCTATGTGAGCAATTATGAATGGTACTACATGCCATCTTCCGTTCACAAAATTTTGATTCATGGAGAAAGTGTCATAAAGCATTTTGCAGTACTTCCTATTGGTCAACTTTCAGAAGATGCACAAGAATCTCGTAATAAGGATTATAAAAAATTTCGTCTACATCATGCTAGAAAATGCTCAAGATCCGCTACAAACGAGGATGTATTTCATACTCTTCTTTATACTTCAGATCCATACATAACCAGCATTAGAAAACCGTATACTAAAAACGTGAAGGAACTTGACGAAGACACCTTAGATCTTTTGAAAGTAAACGAATTAATTTCAGATCCCGAAGTTCATCAAGTATAATTAACATACCTAATATTTAGTAAAGATTACAATTCATTAATTAACTAATCATAAAAAACATTTTTATGAAATATTACGATTAAAACCGATTTTAATCATAAATATTTAAAAAATAATAATATTATTATTTAAATTGATATGTATTTTGATGTACTATATGATATTAGGTTTTCGTAAACATTAAAATAATAGTATACATTGTTAAAAAATAAATATTGGACATTTTTTATAATTTTGAATTTGTTTTATTTTTTAATGTAAGGTTTTACATTCAATCATAATAAATTATATTAGATTTGAAGCCATATACACTATTCTATATCTGTGCAAAATTTTAGAACATAATATTCAGAAATAAAAAAGTTATTGATTTTTAATCAGAAACAGACCTTTATTTTCCATAGTGCGGCGGCGGCAGGGCGGCGGTCAAAGCGGTCGGCCGGGCGGGCGATTCGGTGCGCGGGCGGTGGCATAGGCCTCCGCTGGCGCTGGCTTTTATGTTAGTTTTTAAATTATCCGCACAACAATCAAAATACCTAAATCTTTAAATTCTCGATGTGTCCTCCACTCACACTCACGCACAAATTATAGCGACGGATAATATTGTTATTTATTTTTCTAATTAAATCACTGTCCGTCGCTAAGCACTTTAATTTGTGAAATGCTAAAATTATTCTATTTTTAAGTTCATCAATTGTATTGACCTCTCGAGGCATACACTTCGGCCTTAATGTACCCCCACAAAAAGAAATCCATGGGGGTGAGGTCTGGAGATCGTAGTAGCCACCGAACAGGTCCGAATCGACCGATCCATTGCTGCCCAAACATCTCTGTGAGCCGCTCCCTGGAAGCCAGCACAGAATGTGGAGGCGCTCCGTCCAGCTGGTACCACAACTTCTGATGAACAGATAAAGGCAGTTGCTCTGTGTACTCGGCCACGGGACCCCTTAACAAATCTAAAAATTTCGCCGCTGTAAGGGTGCCGTCAATAAAAACTGGGCCGACGATATTATTATTATGAATACCATGCCCACACATTGAGAGAAAATCTGTACTGGTGTTCAGATTCTCGAAACACTTGTGGATTTTCCAGACTCCAGTACCGGAGGTTTTGCCTATTCCACATGCCGTTCCGAGTAAAATTACTCTCATCGGTCCATATTACATTGCTTAAGAAATGGCGGTCTTCTGTAGTTTTATTTAAAAGCCATTGGCAGTAACTGTTCCTGACCGGCAAGTCTCTCGGTAACAACGCTTGCACCTTCCGATACTTATAAGGTTTACGTTTGTTTCGTTTCAGAACCTTGTGTATGGTTCTGTGACAAACCCTAAACTGTCGGGCGGCTCTGTGGAGACTCGTTGTCGGGTTGCGGGAAAAATGATCTAAAATCCGTTCTTCCCAAGCAGCGGGTATTTGCCGCGGTGGCACTCCCTCCTGTTGCGGCACTATACTTTTATTGTCCCGTAGTCTTTGCACTGCCAATGTTATGGTGTGGGCGTTTCTGGGGCAATTGCGGATGTCACCATACCTCTCTCGGTAGGTTCGCAGAGCTAAAGCTGCGTTTCCACGGCATTCACCATAAATTTAAATCATGTCTGTGTATTCAGACGCCGTGTAAGTCACACGAGGCATTGTTGAACACTAATCACACACACACAACCAGTTTAATTACCACAATAAAAATAGTCAATCACAAAAAAAACACTAACACTAAAAAATAACAATAATCCCAAGTTACGTGTCCTGTCACAATAAAAAAAAAGAAATAAACTAACTTACTAATTAAACTAATTAATCTAAACTTATTTCGTGTCCTATCACAATAACAAAAGATAATCACAATTGTCAGCGCGCGAGTTCGCTAAAACAAAAGCGGTGCCGCCAGCGCAGGAGCTTCCGTGTTACGTAAGTACGTTCTCAAAGGGCTGCGTCGGCGAACTGAAAAAACTATTTTTTAGACCCCGCCCCACTTACCGATCGCAAGGTCAAGGACTATTTCTATTTCTTTTACGCGCGGGATGTTTTGCTATGATTGTCACTCTCTCGTATGAAAGTGCAAGTGTGTGTATTTATTGCTTCCTTGTTTGCATTGCCATCTTTTAGCGAAAATATTTGGTTGTACTTGTGACTTGCATCAGAGCGGCAACAACGCGTCGTAGGTTTTACTCACATTTATCGTTTTAAGGTGCATGACCTATGCGCATAGACATAATCAGCTGTTAGGAAAGGTACATCGTGTTCAAACGGAGCAAAAACTTAAAAAATCATTTGCGACTAAACTACTGCTCCTATGTAATTGATTTTTGGTACAGAGCTTGAGAATGGTACCTAGTATAGGCATTATCAAGGAAAGCTCCTCTGTCATATCAACTCTGTATATAAAAGAAGAAACTGATTGCCTGTCTGATCGATCAACGCACAGCCAAAACTGCTAAGACTAAAAGCATGAAATTTGGCAGAAAGATACCTCAATTAACGTAAGTGAGCACAAAGAAAGGATTTTTGGAAATTCCACCCCAAAGGGGGTAAAAAGGGTGTCGAAAGTATGTATGTAATTTCTACAGTTTGTAAGTTGGACACGTGAAATTTTATATTTACGCTCTTGGTTGATAAAAAGAATTAAAATGTTTATTTATTTATTTATTTATTTATTTATTTATGTACACACAAAACACTTAAAAGAGAAAAACATATAAAGATAGGGTTGGGTAGGGTTGGGTTTTTTGGTTTTTGGAAATTCGACCCCTAAGCGGGTAAAAAGGGGGTTCAAAGAAATCATGTATTTATTGGTTTTTGGAAATTCTACCCCTAAGGGGTAAAAAGAGGGTTGAAAGTTTGAATGTAATTTCTACAGTTCGTAAGTTGGAGACGTGAAATTTTAGATTTAAGCTTTTGGATGATAAAAAAAATTCATGTATTTATTAGTTTTTGGAATTCTATCCCCAAAGGGATAAATAGGGGTTGAAACTTTGTTTTTTTTTCGGTTTGGAAGGTAAAAACATCTAAAATTGTAAGTTTACGCACTTGATTAATAAAAAATAAAATGAGTTTAATTATTTTCGGCAATGCTACCCCTAAAGGGGTAAAATGGGGGTGAAAGATTGTATGAAATTTTTACAGTGTGTAAATTGGACACGTGAAATTTTATTTTTACGCTCATGGTTGATAAAAAGAATTAATGTATTTATTTGTTTCTGAAAATTCCACTCCTTAGGGGATAAAATAGGGGTTGAAACTTTATTTGACATTTATTCGGTTTGGAAGGTAAAACATTTGAAATTGTAGGTTAACGCTCTTGATTAACAAAAAATTCAATAAGTTTATTGATTTCCGGAATATCTACCCCAAAGGGGTTAAAAATAGCAATTTGTTGGGTTGGCTTATATATTTGCTCCTTTTTATAATGTAGGGGAGCAAACTAGAGATATTTGATTGTATGAAAAGTCTTATTCCTTAAGGCAAAATAAAAAAGGTAACATTCGTTGATGTTCATGTTTGTGTGGTCAATTTTATTTCTTTGATAAATAAACTTGAAACTTGCCACAAATACTAGCCTAAGTAAATAATAACAGGATGTCATTAATAGTTTTTCGAAACTACCCCTAAAAGATGATTTGGGGAGTGTTGAAGATCTTGGGTCAATAAACTAGACATTTGGCACAAATACTAAGCTTAATAAATAATGTAGGTTGTTATTAGTTATTACTTTTTCGAAACATTCCCCAAAATGCTATTTAGAGGGTGATCAAGATTTTTACTGCACATAGCTTCTTTTTATGATGTAGAGGAACACTAAGGAGGGATTTTTCGAAATTCAACAGTTAAAGAGGTTAAAAGGGCTACATTTATTTGTCTGAAAAACTTATTCCTTGGGCAAATAATAAATTGCCATCATTAGTTTTCAGAATTCAGAATTAGTCCCAGAAGATGATTTAGGGGTATCAACGGTTTTTTGAAGAATCTTACGGCACTAAGACGACCTCTACCTCGATTTGGAACAACGGAACTGGACCGTTTTTCTCAGGCCAAACAAACAAACGCGCAGGTTATTTTACGTGTGACATTTTAGTGTCGCGTAATTTACGCAGCATTAGTTTTCAATTACAAAAGTAATTTTTGATCCACCCGAAATTATGTGACTCAAAAATCGCGACCAGTCTTCTGCGCTTCGGATTCAGCAGACTTGTGCCCCTCGCTTGGACATTAGTCCAACTTGTGCGAGACCTTGCAATGTTACATCTTCTAGTAACGACCTTTCACACCCATAGGCCATCTGTTCAGCTTAATGCAACCAAAGTTTGGGCATTCTTAGGGCTTGGTTACCTCAGTTTCCCTATCCGTGTTTTCGAATCGGATTCGATGAATACCTTCTGTAAAGTCACCGATTTTCTTGAGAATGGATGCTAAATGGGTATTTAAAATGGCCTTAGTTTTATCCATATTTATTGTATTCGTAAGACTCGTGCGGAAGCTCCACTTCACTGTCTTCTTCATAGTATTACATGGTGAGTAGTGTACTCGCTATGGATCTTATTGTCAAGCCTCATGACTGAGGTTTTGATCGAATAACCGGCATGACTGTTATTTACCCACGAGCCCTTTATATAGCTAAAACCTATCGGAAACGTCATTTAAGTTTCGTAAATCTTACCTTAAACCGTATATATCTACGATACACCATTTATTATTCATTTAACCATAGCTTATTTTTGGTCGCCTTCACTAACTGCACATAATAAAGTCATCTGTACTTAGTTGAATAAAATACGAAATCATGCGAACGAAGTCGCGGGCGGAGTGCTAGTATTCAAATAAACACCGATATGATAATACCTCGAACGCTTTGATTAAAGTTCACCAACCAACAACGTCGTACTAAGTATTTCATCAAGCAATTCATATTGTTTCAATATACCCTCATCTTCAGTGATTTTACCGAATAAAATAAAAAGTTCTACCTTCATCCAAATGCAATGCTCAAGATCCAATTCCTGACAACTGAACATATAAAGTAATTAATGCAGTGACGAACATAATATTACGCCTGCTGAGGAATTCACGCCGCACTTGCTTAAATTCTTTGCTAGTTACCTTGGCGAGCGCCGAAAGTACGTCGAGTATGCAGGACATGATTCCAACCCTTACTACACGTTCTTAGGGGTGAGTCAAGGGAGTAATATCGGATCATTGGAATTTATATTGGTAGTAAACGATCTGCCAACAGTAGTCAAAGAGGCGAAGTGTCTGCTGTTTCCTGATGACTTAAAGTTCTTTTTAGCTGTTAAAGACGAGGCAGATTGTAATTGACTCCAGTCAGACATTAACAGTGTAGTTCAATGGAGCAAAACTAATAAACTTAATTTTAATGTTGACAAGTGCTGTGTGATGGATGAGTTACAGCCGTGCGCGTGCTGAGATGGACACGGAGGTAATACCGCGCTTCACACAGGTGCTGAACCTGGGCGTGCAGATTGTGCCGTAGTTGACGTTCCGCAAACATATAGTTGAGGTGTGCAGCAAGGCTTTCAGAAATCTCGGTTTTATTTTGCGACAATGTAAGGATTTTAGCGATACGGCGGCTGTGAAAGTTTTGTGTAATACACTAGTAAGGAGCCTCCTGGAAACAAGTGCAATTTGGAATCCTCATGAGGGAAAGTACAGCCTCATGTTGGAAAAAATACAAAACAAGTTTGCGAGGTTTCTGTATTTGAAAGAATATCCGGTTTACCCTTTTTTCCCCTCATGTACCCGATTCTTTTCGTCCTGGGCATGGTTGGATATGGGCAGGCTGGCAGTTAGAAGAGATGTTGCGCTCGCTGGTCAAATATGTGGCTAACGTACTGCTAGGTTTGTTGCACAACCCAGAGCTGCTGGAGGCGCGGCTGCGGCTGTGCGCGCCGGACGAGTGTATGGGCGCGCGCCGCCGCCACGCTCTATTAGACGTACCGTTGGCTAGGAGTAACTTACTTAAGTTAACCCCTATGACGCGAGTCATACGTTTGATAAATGCTGTAACGTTATCGGAAGATATATTTTGCCAAAACCTGCCGAGATTCGTCAAAGTAGCGCAAAATCTAATTGAAAAAGGTCTGACCATTTAAATAATGATTAATGTATTGGAATGTCTTATTGTAACAATTGATGTATTGTTTTATAATGTTTTATATGTATCTATGTTATAACATCGCCTTGGATGTTTCTGTAAAGGTGTTATAATAATTAATAAATTAAATAAATAAATATTACAAGGATAACAAAATTATTATGCCACGGTATTTAATAGGTACTTTAAAAAGATAGTTAAGATTTAACTCTTTATTAATATGTATGCTTTCAATTTAAATGAACAAATAGATATTCATATTCATAAATTAAGTGTATTAAATTGTAACAATAATAATGGGTATAATTTAGACGGTCATCAAAAATATTTTTAAGACTCTAAGCTTAGGCACCAAATAAAATAATTGGTTCCCAAAATGGATCAACGGTCACCAAATTCTATCCAACTCAAAGATTAATATACCGGGTGTATTCGTGTTTTTAACGAATTAGTCCAAGAGCGAGCGAAGCGAGCTCAGGAGCTTAGGGCACCCCGACACGGACAGGTTAGGTTCGAACGAGATGACGGGAGCCGAAGTGAGCGAGCAAAGCGAGCGAACTCGGCTCCCGTCATCTCGTTCGTGTTAGGTTACTTTAGACCCTGCGGACGGAAATAGGAGCCCCGCGCAGCGGGGCTCCGTCGACTTTAAAGGCGTCCATATATTTTTTTGGCAGTCAATAATACGAAAAAATGGATTTATTTCATAATATTTTAGGAAACGTTATTTGGTGACCATTTATCCATTTTGGTAACCGTTTAGAATTTTTTTGGTAGTAAAATAGGTACTTTTTTGGGCGGTGTTTAAACACAAGCCAATAATAATTTGATTATTATTTAAAAATAATATTTGAAAATGTATAAAATGTGTATAGAATGATAAATGAAAAAAAATAAAGTAATATTATTTTGACGTATTACGGGATTCGAACCAGGCTTATCGTGGTTCATCAAGCAGTGTTATCCGCTAGGCCAGATGGACGCTTATGTATAGCAATGAAATTAAATACCTCATGCCGATCAAACTAACTTAAAGGTAAATGATTATCTACCGTGCTCTCTAGAATCCTTGATGATTAGCAGTATACGGGGATAAGTGCGATCGATGTTGGCGACAAGACGTGTCGGTATGTTTTGTGATTTTAACAAATAGTATAACTGTGTGGCCGTGTCGCGTTCTCATTGGTTCATTATGAAAGAGTTCGATATACATGTGTGTGTGTAGAAGAAGGTCGTAAGTGGGACTGATTGGCTATGCTTTATTTTCGTGAAGTTATGACTGTGATTTTGACCGTTATAGTATCTACCTAATAGGCAAGTTGTTTAGTAAGTTACTTTAACGCCAAAATAGATAACCCGAATATAATGAAACTTCAACATAACCGGTGAAATGAGAGATCTGCGTACCCCTCAAGAGCGTACTGGCGCAATGTTATGTTTTGAAATGGTATAAACAATAAACAAACAAGCGATTGCAGCGATCCCGAGAGATTTTCCGTTATTTATTGAAGAGCGCTGTTGCATATCGCCGAAGTTCGTCATCAGATTTACACAAAATTAAAAAAGGACCAATTTCGAAACAAACTCTATAAAAAAAAAAAATCTAAGTCGTTCCACAATTAACTGAGATATCGGTGAGCATAAACTAAAACGTAAAAGAAAAAACAAACATGAAGTCGAACAAAGAAGCTCCTCTTTTTTGGAAACTCGGTTAAAAATTACAAATGTTAAATGGATACACAACCCTTAGAAAAAACACAAGCCTGATGTCATGTAGCTTATAAAGCAAAACCTAGATTAAACTATTTAATAGAATGCTCCCTGCGTGCCCGCTGGTTACCGTGCGCCACACCGGACGCGCGTGTCGCGTGCTGCCGGTGCTGCCGGGAGAGCGGCCGCAACTCAGATACAGGCACTCCTCAACAAGTACGCGCTTTGTGTCCGGTTTGTACGAGGTTTCCAAGTTAGGATAGCAAGGCTTATTATCTAGGCAATTCCGTATTCACGAGCCCATAACGACTGGCTTGCTAGCTGACATGCAGTTTTGCTAATCTAGATTTAAAAAAAACATTTGGTACCAAAGACACCGACTTCGGAAAAGAAATCAATTTATTGTTTTTGTTAAAAACTTTTTAGTTTCGGCACCTTGAATTTTCATTAAATTCAATTATTTGTAGCCAAAGTACATCTCAAGACAATTCCAATAAGCCCAAACACGATAAGTATTCATTGTTATATTCAGAGTTTCAGTGCCTACCTTCCGGCTTCATCATCAGATCATGTCGATGGTACCATTTTTATCATTAGCATTTATTTAAAAGTATTTGCTACGTCATAGTCGGTTAACTATTCGAGATTTCTTATACCCGTAACATACTTATCATTAAAGCGTTGCAGATCTGTGGTCTTCCTTATCAGTTTTACTTCAACAAATATTACTTACTGAGTGCAAATGATTGCATTGATGAAAATACCAGAATCGCTATGTATGGCTATAATATTTGAGGCGTTCCTCGATATCCATGGGGTCCCATCATCAGATTCTGACTTGGTCACAATGGGACCATCTCGGAAGTATACCCTTTTAATTACAAAAAGATTTTTTTAAATCGGTCCACATTTGACGGTGAAACAGGTGAAAATACATTTTTAAAAAAAGTACTGACGAACATAGAACCTCCTCCTTTTTGGGCAATCGGTTAAAAACTAGTCTCGTATAACCCAGGCACTATAGTACGATTTGTGCTGCCGTGACCTGGCCAACTTAACTCTATGCTAATGCACAACAAAAAATATGGCACCAGTGCTAGTGCTACCACTATAATAATAATAACTATAATGTGCCTATCTATACCTATTGATTTCAAAAACATTTTATCTACACTCACAACGTAATGTTCCAAATATGAATTCAAAAAATCATGTATAAACACGTACTTTATATTCGTGGCCAGGTAAAATGAAAAAAGAAAAAGCATTACAGTGCAACATTTTCCTTCTATTTTCAAACAACAGCATCATAAAATAACTTTGGTTGCTAGAGCTAGGGAGAAAAGGATGAGAGATGTCTGTCAGATAAGGTCCGGACGGAATACCAGTTGAAGTGTGAAAGATATTGCGCATCGATGGATGGACGTGGTTAGCTTTATTCTTCAATAAGTTGATACGGGAAGAAGCCATACCTGATGAATGGAGCAATTGTTCGCTGGTGCCCATCTTTAAAAATAAAGAGGATGTGCTGCAGTGCAACAATTATACAGAAATAAAGTTAATGTCACATAGTATGAAAGCTTGGGAGAAAGTTATTGAAAGGCGGCTGAGAGAAGAGAGTGAAATATCGCAGAACCAATTCGGTTTTATGCCTGGTCGGGATACAACGGATGCCATTTTCGCAATCCGCCAGTTGTGCGAGAAATACAGAAGTGCACATAAAAACTTGCACATGGTGTTCGTTGACCTTGAAAAGGCATACGACCGGGTGCCCCGTGAGGTTTTGTGGTGGGCCCTTAAGAAGAAAGGTGTGCCTGGGAAGTATGTACAGTTGGCCTGCAGTACCCAAGTCCGATCTACAGTAGGAACTACTGGCAGCTTCAGCGTGGCAGTTGGCTTGCACCAAGGGTCAGCTCTCAGTCCTTACCTCTTCCTGATGATAATGGACGCGCTGACGTCGGACATACAGGAAGAGGTAAACTGGTGTATGCTGTTTGCCGATGACATTGTGCTGGTTGCCGAAAGTAACCTAGAGATCCAGAACAGATTGAAGATGAGTCGGCACAGACTGGAGAGTGTTGGGTTGAAATTGAGCAGAACTAAAACCGAATACTTGTTCTGCGATTTTGGCGGTCTCTCCAGTTCCGTGCCTCGAGCTCTCGCTGGAACACCAATACCGATGTGCTCCGACTTCCGGTACCTAGGGACGCTTGTCCAAGGGGATGGTGAAGTAGACCGAGACGTAAAGCACCGGATCAACTCGGGATGGATGAAATGGTGACAGGTCACTGGAACAACTTGCGACCCACGGATGCCCCTAAAGTTAAAGGGGAAAATCTACAAGTCTGTGATTAGACCTGTCGTACTGTATGGATCAGAATGTTGGGCTGTGAAAAAGATGGATGAAAAGAGATTGCATGTAGCAGAGATGAGAATGTTGAGATGGATGTACGGAGTGACGAGAATGGATAAAGTGAGAAATGAGTATATTAGAGGAAGTTTGAAAGTGGCGCCAGTGACATAAAAGTTGAAAGGAAGCCGTTTGTCCTGGTATGGTCATCTGATGAGGAGGGATGAAACGCATGTTACTAAAAGAGTTATGAATATAAATGTCGATGAATTGACAGGGAGGGGACGGCCAAAGAAAAGATGGATGGACTGTGTGAGGAGTGATATGAAAGAAAAGGGAGTCAGTGATAGCGTGACGGGGGACAGGATGGTATGGAAGAAGAAAACGCCGACCCCAAGTAACATGGTCCTAGGGCAGGAAAATGATGATGATGATGACTTTTACTTTTTAATATACTGGCGCGTATGGGCTCATTGATTTAATATAGGAAAGTAGTGTCAAGTAGTAGTGTCTACGGATGCGCGAGCTGCGCTGTCACACCCAATGAGAATCCAAATTGCTCGCCATACCACATATTTTTTCCGTTTACACTTTTGTTTTATTTCAACAGTATGAGTGAAGATAAAGTAGTGTATGCAACGGCATAATTAATTAGGTATTAAAACACTCGCGTGATATCATTATCACATTAACCCAACCCCTTTTATATGACCATTGCATAAACTACTATTATATTGGAATTTTGCTGGTATGTAATTGGAATGTAAGCAAGTAATTGTGCTTTATCATACATTGCGGTATCTTGCTGTACCCAATTAATTTCCTGAAATGTTTGCACAGGACCATCTTGTAAATTATTGACTCTGTAATGAATTTGTAACTATGTTGTTGGCAATAAATAAATAGTTTGACAAATACATTTTAAAAATTGAGATTTAATGCCTTTTTAAATAAATGTTATTATTATAGACATGTTTTATTCATCTGAAGACGTGCTACGAAACGGCTACACCACTGCTACGACTGCTACGACGTAGCAAGTCATGAGTTATTACGAAGTAGCCGATTTAATATTTTTAGAGATGGAAATTTTGCCTATGCTTGTTTAAATAAAACAAACTAATCTCGTCAACATCGTTTTAGACATTTGTTTAAATTGAATATGTATTTTCATGAAGAGCTGGTTTACTATTTGAACTACATATTTTAAACGAAATAAGTCTCTCCAATTCTACAGAGATATCCGTTAAATTTTGTGTCGATATTGTGTGCGTGTATTCGCCCCGGCTCCTGGCTGGCCGGCACTGTAACACTATCGATATGTACGGATGGACAAAGCACCACCTATGCAAACTGACTGAAAACGGAATTAGTTTCCATCAGTATACCTACATACCGTACTAAGTTGAGAACATGGATAGGATTTAGTAACGTGTTTCCCGATTCTCCTTCACAGTACAAAGACATCTTGAATGGAACGCGCTGCAGTTGACATAAAGATTTTCATGTAATGTGCAGTTCAGGCAGTTGAGCGAAACGTGCTTAATGAAAGAGGAAACGTGAACACTGCGCAGTTCCCGGTTGCAGTCGCCGACTGACATGCTGCCAATTTGTTGCAGCCGAGTGTATGAACGAGCGCCACAGACTGACAACTTTACAAACAGAAAGTTCACTTCTGTTTGTAAAACAGACAAAATGTCGCAGTTTATCTCTCTGCAATATTTATGATCTGTATACAGATCATAAATATTGTTTATATTATAAATATTTGTGTATGTTTATGTATCTGTGTTTTTAGGAATGGATGTACAGTGACAGGAACTGGAACGTATCCAAATACCCAATTCTAGATCTAAGCCTCCTGTAAATCAGTACATCACAGATGGTACAATGATCTCTGCGATACTATGCAGTGTACAAGTTTGCTGGAGATCGTGCAGCTGTATGGTATCTAAGCTCGCATTGCACCAAGTGGGTCTTTTGTATGTCGTGTACTGTGACAGTATTCAGTATGCATGAGAGTAAGGGTGCGGACCGCGGAGTGTTTATCGCGCCAACTAATAGATAATGTTCCGCGACGATTGTACTGGGAAGTGTACTGTGAGCTTGTGAGTCAACAGTACGATGTGATGAGTGTTTGTCAGATTTTTTTTTTGTTCACTTATTCTTTCTTTGAGTTGAAAATAATGCATTCGAGATTTAGTCCATTCCAAACACACAACTAATTGGAATTCAATTTTTGGAATAATCTTCGGTTTCGTGAGGATCGCGGCGTTATTCGCACTACGCCGAATTGAGTTACTTCACAAAGGGAACAACATGAAATGTATCTGATGTTTATTTTCTCATGCAAGTGGAACATTCGAAGCAGTTCGCAATCCTGTACATTATTACTTCTTGCTGTCAGCGGGTGAACAAAAATTATATTGTCAATGGAATACTCCATTTTATTTTCAGTTCAAAGTAGTATGAATATAAGTAACACCATTACTGTAAGAAAAGTAGAACACAAACTATTTTACATCTGTATGAGGCGCTGTTGATCCACTATTGATCAAATAGAGCTGCAGTGTGAATCAAAATATGTTGAATGTGGGTCACTATTATGAGAGAGTTCCTTGTTGTGGTCTGCAGGATGCTTCTATAACACGAAGTACCGGTTACGAGGTGTTGTTTAGTCTCACAGAAAGCTGCACTTCCATTGTGGGTAATAGGCTAAATCTTGTGGGTTAGTGTCTAATACAATTTTGTTTGGTAAATAACGCGTGTGATTTCATCCAATCCGTTTTATCTCATACCATCGCCTGAGCTAATGTAAAATCGCGGCGGCCGAGAGAATGTTCTATGTAAGGGGGTTCGGTTTCTGCACTTAGTCCTTCACGTGGACCATTGTGCGTGGGCCATGGCGGCCGTTTGGTGGTTATTTCAATCAGTCCACCTCACTCCAGAAGCTTATTAGGGCTCCTGGTTTTCTTAGAACATCTGTGCAAGATCTGGGTGACTCGAGGGTTTGTGTTCATATCTGGGGGACCCCTGTGCATTCAAAGAGAACCTGCGCAACGGTTTCCTCCGGCTGATAAAAAATTCGGTTTTTTTAGTTTTTCCTTTTAGATTTAGTGTTTAAGTCGGCTTTTTTGATAAGAGAGGTACAACGCCCCGCCTCCGCGTTGCCCAATGATCTTCACACCATTGAATTGGATAATTCTCTCCCGACTAAAGTGAATTCCAAATTATGTTTTGATTTGGTTTTGGAATTCACAGTTATAAAATTATAACTTGGAAGTGGTTTAGAAGGATAAAATGTAACTAAAGGGAAATAAACTAAATTATTATAATTAACTAAAGCTTGTGTGAGAAACCCTTTACACTAATGTACAGAGTATTACATCAAAGACCGAATAGTGGTCGCGGGTAGTGAATAAACATTCAAGAATTAATACAAATACTAGTAAATAATTTGGCAGAGAGTTTTAACTCTAGAAGTAACTGGAGTTGATTAGATCAACCCTCCTACAGACAGCCCCAAAAGCGCCCAACCCACCATCATTTCCTAGGTGTATTTGCTGGCAAGAAGAAATGATGAAACAAACTTCCCAGCATACATTTCTGTCTGTTACCATAAGGGCTACATAATTAATACAATAGTGATGTATGAAGTTAATTAGACAAAAGGGTTGCAAAGTGCATTATTTACCTAACAAAAGGAAATAGGTAGGAGCGCTACGCTTGCATTGATAAATACGTTTATTTGAATTACGTTAATGAGTTACTTGACAATAGTTTAGATTCCCACCCAAGTGACGTGAGTCCACCTGTACAGCAGGCACGTCGTACGTGTAATGCTGGTCCTAGAACGCAACGGTCCAAGCAACGTACGTATACGTATGTGGGTGTCCGTAACCCTCCTGGCTTCTAGGGCGTGGACGGCTAGTATGATGTACACTCCGCCTGATAGACGGTGTTGAACCCTCCTATCGGTCTGGATATATTTATATTTAAGTCGTGTGAGAAGACTCGAACTCCGGTACCGGAGATACTCTCATCTCTTTCGTGCCTGAGTATTCACATCGGTCTTCTGTAAGTATTATTTTGTAGTGCCTATGAAAGTGTTGTGTTTTTGGGGCTTTGTTGCATGGTGATGCTAACATCGGTCTTCACTTGATCGCGTCTTCCTTTATGCGTGTGTGCTTAACTCTGGAGTCTTTATTTGGGGTACCTGATAGATGGAGTCTAAAAGAAGCCAGGGTTGCCTCCTCCCGCACGATATGATGCAGAGGTGGCAGTCCCAGCATTGCCTGTAGGACGGCCGTGGGAGTGGTTCTCATACTGCTAGTGATTGCAACATAAGCAAAGCGCTGCTGTTTTTCGAGATGTTTTTGAGCTGTGCTGAGGTCTGTCCTGGGCCAACAATCCAACGAGCCGTATGTAATGTTGGACTGTGGTGTATAGCCAGTGGGTAACCATGGGGCTGATCCCCCAATTCCTGCCCAGCAGTCTCTTGCACTGCCACTGGGATATACTGGCTTTTGTGGTGATATAGTTCATGTGTTACGTCCAATTCAATTGTTTGTCCAAATAAATTCCCAGGTACTTGGCTTCGGTTGAAAGGCTTAGTGTTGTTCCAAAGAATTTTGAAAGTTACATTGTCATTGGTTTTCTCTTTTTGTGAAGAGAATTAGACAGTTTTTGTGGGGTTCAATGAGAGTTGGTGCTCGCTTCACCATCCCTCTACTCTTTGCAGGGCTTGACGCATGAGATTGCATAGGATGTTTTGGGTGGGTCCCGTTTATTATTATTGTTATGTAATCCGCGTAGCCCACGGTGAAATAACTTTTGTCGTTGAGTATTTTGATGAGGCAGTCTGCTATCAGGCTCCACAGGAGTGGCGAAAGGACGCCCCCCTGTGGACAGCACTTCGCGACGACGGCCCTTATAGTGTCGTTAACCGTGTCTTGAACCGCTCGCAAATTGAGGTTTTGGTGATCAAGCCTCCTAGGGTCGTTTCCATGCTGTGTCTGTCGAGGGCCGTGTTTATGCTGTTGAACGTGGTCTTATCGAAAGCGCCCTCGATTTCAATGAAGGCAGCAAGTGCTGAGCATTTATGGTCCACTGCGCATTAAATTTTAGAAACCACGTTGTGCAACGCGTATTCTGTTGATTTACCTGTGGAGTACGCATGCCTAGTTTATGACGTTGTTTTACCCGGAGAGGCCCATCACGGATGTGCCTATCGCAGAGTCTTTCGAGGGTTTTCAGTAAAAAGGATGTGGGGCTTATAGGTCTATACGCCTTAGGTTGTGTGTAATCAGTTTTTCCAGGTTTGGGTATGTATCTAAGTGCTTTGCAGGCCCGATAGATCTCCAACAGCCATGGTGTAAGATAATCTATCCCCCACTGCAGCAGGGCTGGGAAGATGCCATCCAGCCCCGCCAACTTGAATGGCTGAAAGGTGTTGATAGCCCATTTTATCCAGTCTACTGTTATTATATTGTGGGCTCTTGACCAGTCTTGTTCCATTGGAGTCCATTCGGGTTCAGCCTCCCACGTCGTGTCCTCCAGGATTTGACAGTCCGGGAAGTGAGTTTCGAGGAGGACCTTGCTAGTTTCATAATCAGTTTGTGTGTATGAGTTGTCGGGTTTTTTCAGCGCGCCGAAGATTCGGTGCTGATCCGTTGATAGGATCTTTCGTACCCTGGCGGCCTCATTATTTGTCACTATGGATTCACAGAATTTCCGCCATGGCGGTTCTAATCTGTTTTTTGTAAAAAAAAAATCTCTTTCTTTTTCTTCTTTCTTTATAAAAAAAAACGTTGCCCCACACTAGAAATTTCTTCCTGAATCGTGGGTGCGTTTACAAACATATAATCTCACATACACAACACCCAGAGCCGGAACAACTATCTGTAGGTCATACAAATATTTGTTCCGTGCGGGAATCGAACCGAAACAACACGCAGTGCAGCAGTCAATCGCTCAACCACTGCGCCAACCGTGCGCCCAATAAAAAAAAAACATATTGGGTCTCTTTGTATATCTCCCAGTTCTCCGGGAGCCTCGTGTTTTTTGCTCTGTTAAATTACTTACGCAGCGTATCTCTGAGTTTACCAAGTTCAGCGTTCCACCAGGGGTTCCTCTCGTTCCTGCTTTGTGGTGCTCTTGATTTACAGCTTGCGTGGTAAGCTACGGTTGGGTATTCGGATAATTTTGTCACAGTGTTTTCTAATTGTGCTTGGTCCCATACGGTTACCAGTGCTAGATATCATTGGTGCGCCTCGGGTTTTGCCTCGGTGCGGGTTTTCTGTGGTCTGACCAAGAAGGCTCGTCCGATTCGTGCCTGTTTGTGATAAAATTTGTCGCATTTTCTATAACGAGTGTAAGGTCTATGATCGTTTGTCCATGGACCGTGACCCAAGTGGGTTCAGAGCCGTCCTCGCCTGGCATGTATGCCGAGGCCAGTACAACGTCCGGAACGCTACCTTCGGTTTTGAGGCAGATGCAGGTTCTTGGCTTCTGATCTGAGCCATGCGTGTCAAGAATTATCTTACCTCCGATGTTACTGAGGCCACATATTCTGTTGTTCCTGATCTACGGCTCTTGGATCAGTGCGATGGTTCGGTGCTTTACCTCCAGTGCCCTGCGTAAGCTAGCCGTGGTAGTCTAGCTATGCTGGAGGTTTGTTTGGATGATTTTGAGGGGTGCTCATGGAGGTGGAGTGGATTTGGATGCATGAATATAAGTATCAGCATTACTGTAAGACAAGTAGAAAACATACTATTTTTATACATCTATAATAGGCGTTATTGGTCCTACTATTGATCAAACAGAACTGGAGTGTGAATCAATATCTGTTGGATGTGGGCCACTAATCCGCAGGATGTTTTTATAACACGAAGTACCGGCTATAAGGTGTTGTTGTCTAAATCTTGTGGGTTAGTGTCTAATACAATTTTGTTTGGTAAGTAACGCGTGTGGTTTCATCCAATTCGTTTTATCTCATACCCTCGCCTGCGCTAATGCATCGTTAGCGTCGCGGCGGCCGAGAGAATTAAATGAGACTGTATAATAATGAGTCTAATAAGAGTAATCAGTACATTAGCCGGTACAAAGAGCAGTCACATCACGATCTGTGTACTGTTCAGTTGTGACTGTTATTAAGTTACTTGTTGCTTTGTTTGGTAAGCATGCTTCAACACTGTTTCGAAGATGATGCGGCTTGCAATGCAATGATAATCCATCCTTTGTGAAAATATAAGTGAAGCTATCTAGCTAAAGCTGATTTGCGTTGCTGCTATGTCAGTCAGATCATAGGTTCAAAGCACGGTAAGTATCATCATAATCCCCCCCGGCGGGTTCCCGCATTGTCGAGGCGGGGGAGCTCAGTAGCCGTGGCTTGGTCACCCACGGTGAAGCGAAGAAGAACCCGAGGAGGGGCCGCTAGTCAGGGCTTTTTTTGCCGATTAAGCGGACGACATAACGGCCAACTAGTAAGTTGCGGTGCCGCTTGGTAACAGGCGACATCGCAATTGAGGCGGGCCGCGATGTCATATGGAGCGTCCCAGATCCCATACGATGTCGCGGCTAAGGGTTGGAGGCCGCGGCGGGAGAGGAGTGCCTGTATTGCGGTGTGCTGCTCTCCCGGTGCGCCGCTCTCCCTACCTTCCGTGGCCTGGTCGGGGTCGCTACCGTCTGATGGCAGACGCGGTGGGGCCGCAGGGGAGGAGGAATGTCGGTGTTGCGTTAGCCGCTCTCCCTATCCCCTGCGGCCGAAAAATGTTAGGTGGCGGGGCCATTCACCTTGACCCGTCACAGGCGGACCACGGGTGCCATACACGGAGTTGTCAGGCGTCCATGTGCTGGTTTGGTCCCTGGGGTGGTCACGGAGTACAGAGTGTTCTGGTGCGCCGGTCATGGGGGTACTCCCCCGGGGAGGGTCCGGTGACGGACAGCCGCGGCAAGTTCGTGGTGAGTGCTAACGCGTACCCGAGGTCCCGCCATAAGCGGCACAGGAGGATACCGTGGAGTTTTAGTGGGTTAGAGTCCTACATAACTGCACTATCTCCCCGTGGTAGTGCAGTATGCATGAGCATTTCACCACGCAAAAAAAATAGGTATCATCATAATAATAGTATAGCTAAGTAAGAAAATGAAGTGAAAATTATATATTAGCGTTCCGTAGCGAGTGTGTTCAGCGTGTCTGCAGCGGATGGAGCGGTGAGCAGCGCTCGCGAGTGTTTGATCTAACTTTATTAGTTGGCAAGTAAGGTAAGAGTTTATCAGGGATTTAACTGCGCGTCCGAAAGCGAGTAATTACAGATTACTCAGCTTTAGACCGCTAAATCTACTTAGATGTTTTCTTTACTTAAGAATCGTACAGTTAGCTAATCAAATACCGTCGGAAGTACCACGAACAAAACTTCTGAACGCTGGCCTTTACAATTGTATTGATTTATTTGAGCAGTAAACACAAGACATAATATTTGTATCATTATAAAATAATATAACGAAGTGGCGCGGGGCGCGGGGAGCAGGGCGTGGTGCGCGGGTGAAATAACTTGCAAAATGAAGCAAATAATAACTGTTGCTCCAGTGGTGCGGAACGTAGCTGTGGCTGCGCTGAAACCTACCTCATTTGCTGCACACAAACAAAGAGCCATTACCTCAAACTATGTGCTCATGACAGTTTTATTTAAAACAGTAATAATCCATTTTGTAAAATATTAATCATGCGTCAATTTTAGTGGAGCATACAGTAAACGAATAATTACACGTTGGATTATCGTTCAAAATGCTGCTAATGAATATGAGCAATGCTACAATCACCTGCAATACAAATATAAAGCATCGCTCGTGGATGTCTATCAGATAAGGCTGCGAGTACTTTCTCCGCACATTCGCCACGTGCGCTATCGTCCCGTCTGCGTCGACATATTACTGACACATCATACTCTTACCAGCCAACACTTGTTGTCTCTTTTAGATATCTAAGCAAAATATTGTACACTTGTATATTTGAACGTTCGTCCTGTATCTTTTTTAGTGGTGTACAATAAAATATATAATAATAATAATTACATAATAATCTGTGGCTCGACGAAGGTTGACAAAATTTTTCCTCGTCATAATTTCTTCCAAAATATTAATTATCCGAATATTCTGAACAACTGCAAGACAAAATGTAACAAAGATATAAAATTAAACATAAATTACAACGAAACAATGACACTGAAATACAATTTTTACAACAAGAAATTAGAACACCAAAGATGTCATGTTGACACGAGCCGCCGCAGCAAAGCAAGCACGCCTACCACCTGCGGCCTCGTTGCTCAGCTCCACCTCGCCGCCGCCGGAATCCAGCCCCACCGTGAGTGCTATGAAGCCGGCCGTGGCAGTTGCGTCGAGCTCGAGCGACGAGTACTTCTCGCCGCCGACGACACCACCACCTGCGCATCGACGGGGAGGACGCCGGCCACCGGGCCGCTTAGGACCTTGAGGCTTACCGGTCTCTGATAGGATCCCAGCACCCGGCGGAAGTGTGCAGCGTATGAGATGGACACAATCCATTAACGAAAATGTCATGCGCGCATACTTTGGGGCTACAGAGGCAGGAAACAATCTGACCGCGTACTGTGTCCGGATGCTCTGTTTGTTTCAGGTGCTTGAGACAGCCGTCAACGTTTCGGCCCAACGACTTTTGGATCAGGTGCGGGTCATCCAGCGTAATCGTATGTTGGATGATACTGTACTTGATCGCCTCTGAACGGAAATGGGTAACCGTGTCACTGCCCCATCGTCGCAGGCTGTGGTGCCACCAATTGTCATGGCATGTCGTGTAGCCCACGTCAAATTTGCAGATGACAGAGCTACACGACCGGATCGTGCAGGATCGAACGTCGTATTGGTGGAGCCAGAGCACTCATCGGCAAACTAATTTGTTTCAGGGAGGGCAATAATCGCCTAAGAGTGATGCGCTTTGTGAGACGGGCGTTTTCGGGGACTGATGTCAGCCCCCAAGACTATATCCCATGTCACAGAGCGCATCGACATCCTGAAACAAAAAGTGTTTGCATGGGCAAACCGTATTCATAAGTACAGGCGGAGAGTGGAGCGACACACCCAGAATCGTACATTCCAAATTAAGGAAAGGTGGGTTTATCGGGCTTGGGAGCGAGCTGACCAAGGTGTGACTGATACGCGCCCGCCGGATGATGACGCTATGTGTTCATTCTGGCGCAGCATCTGGTCGGTGCCTGTCAGTCACACCGAAGGTGAATGGACTCGGGAGGTCAAGCGAGCGTGCGATTGAATACATGAAATGGAAAGAAAGATTTTTTTTTATTTGTGACCTGCACAGGAGTCACTAGTTAAGCAATCAATCAATCAATATCTTTATTGTGGATCATAGGTAGGTACACAATACAGGTCTTAAACAATTTAATTTCCATCAGCTATGTCCCGCCCTTAATACAATAGTCACACATAGGAAATTGAATATAAAACATTGTTACAAACTGTTATTATTTCACATAAATTACAAAAAACATAAAAATAGTCAGAACGAATAAGGTAGGTACACACAGTGGGCCACTGAACGCATCATGACTGCAAAACACAAACAATAATAAAAAAAAAAGCTATAATCAAAAATAAAAAATGGGGGCTATTACTATCAGCCCCCAAGATGCCCGTGCAGTCTGTCCGTTGCTAAACTGGAAATCTCCAGGGCCGGACGGACTGCACAACTTCTGGATCAAATGCACGCTGTCGCACGCTCATTTGGCATCTCAGTACCAGGCAGCCCTGGTTCGCTACCAAAGTTACAATAGGAATAACCCACCTGCTCCAAAAGTCTGGTAGCACCGCGGCATCCATAAATTGTAGACCTATTACGTGTTTACCAACGGTATATAAGGTTCTTACATCCATTTTGAGAGTTAAAATTAATAAACACGTCGACAATAACTCCATCAGGCCGAGGCTTTTAAAATGCCAGAAACCTCCACAACCGCGAGATATGCAATCTCAGGGAATATTTTCTACACACTGTCGTGGGTATGCATCGGGATTTAGAAGCAGTGGACAAGGGACTCACCCCGCTCTCCTTGGCGAATGAGAACTGGCGCATGCCTGTAGTGCTTGACACTAACGATCGCAGGGAGGTATGGCAGAGTAAGGAGCTTCACGGACGCCTTTTCAGGGCTCTACATGGGTCTGATGTAGCCCAATCAGCGTCCGTAGGCTGGCTGCGTTTCGGTGACCTCTTTGGGGAAACCGAAGGTTTTGTCTCTGCAATTATGGACGAAGTTATCATGACGAATGACTACCGGAGATTTATTGTGAAGGATGGCACGGTTGACATCTATCGGGCATCTCACCGGCCGGTTGAATCGATCCGCCACATTATCTCGGGTTGTTCTCGTCTAGCTAACGAAGAGTACTTGTATAGACACAACCTTGAAGCCAGGATCAGCAAATTGCTCTGAAATACGCTCTTATGGCATCGGAGGTACCGCATGTGACCGAATGTTTATCAATTCTGTCGCCAGAATTGATAAACATTCGGTCCCGATTCATTTTTTCGACTAAATGGAACAACAAATTAAGACACCAAATAAACATTATCCAAAAATAGAGCCAAAGTATTTTATTCATAAAAAAAATTACAGCCGAAGAATATCGGGTGATAATTTTTGCGCCAACCTGTATTAATTTTCTATCGTATCGGTAGTAGGATTCAGAAATTGAAAGCAAAGTGGTCTTTCACAAAATCGATCCGTGGAAATCGATCCCACGAGACCAGATCAGAATGAAAGTGCAACGGTCTAGCTATTAGAATACGACGGCATTTCAGTTTATGCTCATTTTATATCAATTTACATGTAATTTTTATAATTCGATAAAATAATAAAGGTCAACAAATTTTGTAGTCTACGCGAACAAAGACACGGACGGAAAGCTATGTTTGGATTTAATAATAATTTGCAATATCCCATCAGAACTGCAAGAAACGAAACATCCAAAACCGTGTAGTCCTCGCAGGCGAAGCTGCGGGCGGAAAGCTAGTCCTAAAATAAAGTTATTTTTCACTTTGTACTTTTCTTATTTGGAAGTCAGTAGCAATTTTTTCGTATTTTTTTTTTATATTTCTATTTTTAAACGTATTTTATAAAAATATTCAAAAAGGTAGATAATAAAAAAAATATGAATAAAGGATATAATAATAATGCACACTAAAAGCATTTTAAAAGACAACCTGTGCAAAATAAACCAACTCATGAAGCAATAAAAATGACTTCGTGTAGATAATGTAATTTATGAATTATTATTACTCGTAGACAGTAAAAGTATTCATTTGAAACAAATAAAGTGTGAAACTGAGTTTCTTTTCACTGGCTGTTAGTGAAAGCTGTTTCGCAAGACACAGCGCGCCTCAACACGGTGTCATTGCAGGAGAGGCACAATGCAGGCAATCATTTTCCGAGTCAGATGAAGCAGCTCCTTGATCTCGTTACTGGAGCGAGACGCTCCGCGCCTTCCGGAATAATGGACACCTATAAACGTTATTTATAATACTCCGATACCGACAGGGTTGCTACTCACCGACGACCACACCGATACACGTAATCGTAATCTAATATGTATTTAAAAACTCACAATCGCAAAGAGGTAACATTTTTTGTGCGAGTAGAAAATTCCTGGAAGAGTTTTTAATTAAACATATTGGTTTAATTAAACATTCTTCCACTGATAGAAAGGTTCAGTATGATATCGCTCAGAGCCATAGTCAAGTCTTTATCCCAAAAAACTGCACGGTTTTTGTGGGAGTAGCCATGAGATCTAAACTGTTGGCGAAAGCTGATTTATTATGCAGGTCATATTAGGTCTCGGCTTGGCTTCAACTTGGACTGAAATTAAAACATTTTGTTTTCCACGCTACCATTTGAAGGAGGCCTAAGTTCAGCGATTAGTATGCAATATTTTGAAAGTCTGGTTGATTGACTTTTTACTTAGTTCCATTATGTTTTTTATGTAAAGCTACTATTTACCTTCCCAATCTCTTTATAACTCCCTCTTTCAGAACTGCTTAAAGCTCGCTCGTATAACCTTGTCCTGAATTTTGTAAATACGAGAGGAAAATCTATACTTTCTAATATTATAAAGCTGAAGAGTTTGTTTGTTTGTTTGAACGCGCTAATCTCAGGAACTACTAGTTGGAATTGATAAAATCGCTTTGTGTTGGATAGAAGATTTATCGACGAAGGTTATAGGCTATAGAACATCACGCTACGCCCAATAGGAGCGGAGCATAAATGAAACAATTTTTGCAAAAACGGGCAAAAGCTTTTTGAGAGCTTCCGTTGCGTGCGCTGCGTAAACGGTTTATGTTACGCAACAATCATGTAATGCAGAGTAAGTAGGGTAGATGGGTAGGTAGGTAGCCAGTTGACGGGAGTGAAGCCGCGTGGGACAGCTAGTATCGAATAAAATCAGTCTAGTTCGTCGAAAACCTAGCATAAATAAAATGTATTCGCTACAAAAAAATGTAGTACGAAACGAGCGTGGAGCGGGCAATACTGGCAGCCCTGCGGCCTCCCGAGCCGGCCCGCCGCCGCGTGCCTTACTATTTACCTTTTATGAGTTTCTTCGCGTCACCTGACTTTTTGTGCGGGGCTCGCTGTCGAGTTTAATAGGCCCATACATTTACTTACACCCACTAAAATCCCGGTTTATGCGGACATAAACATGTTCGGGAACATTGACGCCGTGTACGCAGTTACCCAACAATAATCTGAAGTATTTTATCAGTTATTTACGTACTAGCTGTTGCTCACGACTTCGTCTGCGTAGCGTTACTACTTCAAATTAGTACATTTCGTAACGAGCATAAAAAGTCGGCATTTTAACACGAGCGAACGTGAGCCGAAACTACATGCGAGTGTTAAAATAATGCCTTTTTATGCAGAATTGATAAATTATTAATTTATTGATTAATTTTAATTTCAGTATCATTCTGCCGGATGGGGCGGTGGAAAAAGCGCAGGCGTAGCGGCAGAATGCGTCTACCAACATTAGGCTATTCAGTTACGAAAAATCATTTCGCAACTGTTCTCTATACAAAAGTCATTTCGTAACTGTTAATTTTGTTTTTTATTTGTCTAAATGTTCATTTTCCGAAACGAATTTCTTAGGTAATGTGTTACATAATAGACAAGGAAAATCCTATTTTTTATATAGCACACTTGCGTAGGCATGTAGGCCGCCTTATTGGGATATATTTTTAGTTCACCATACAAACTACCACCTCCTTGGTTCCCCCCAAGGATACGGTGTGGTGATACTTTTCCATCTCCTTAAAGATGATTTCTGAGTTGAAAACTCAGTCCTATTCCCAGGTTATCAAACTATCTCAATACCAAATTTCATCTTAATTGGTTCAGTTTAAGCGTGAAAAGGTAATAAATAGACAGAGAGACAGAGTTACTTTCGCATTTATAATATTAGTATGGTAACTGATAACCCGCCCGACTGCCGAAGGAGGGTTATGTGTTTATCAATCTGCTAGCAGTGCCCGCGGCTTCGCTTCCGTTAACTGCCTACCCTACCCTACTTACCTACCCAGTTGTACCTACCCTACTTACCTTGGCTTACCTACCTTACTTACCTTGCTACCTACCTAAGTCAAGCGTTCGCTGCACAGAATACTGTTTACTCTAGGGAGAAGTATATCGACTTCATTCAAAAAAAGTAATGATAGATTTGCTGCGCGCCATCTAGTAGCACTCCAGAACACCAAAACGAAATCATGAAAAAATACCTATACATAACTGGGACTCGAACTCGCAACCTTGAGCGTAGTAGACCACCGCGTTTATCATAAGGCTTTTCAAACGGGCACTAACTAAAAGCAGCGATATTACGAACCATATTGCACATGCATCAACGTCATTATTGACATTAGTAGTATGATTACAGACCTAAAACCATAAAAAAGTAATTACCCGAATTATTATTTTTACTCTAGCCACACTTGAAATAGCCCTTGAAGGCATATCGTTGATTCGACTTGTAGAGTTGAATCCCTGGTTTGCTACGTCCTCGCAAGATGGCGCAGCGGGTGGTCTGTAGGCACCCTACCTACCTATCTATCAATTTGTTTTCTAGGGTCATTCTTCCGCGGAAAATCTTTACACCGCCATTTAGAAAATGACGCGAAATGCACAATGCCATGTATCGAATATGAAGTTCAACAGTCCGAGTATCTGAATTGTTTGTGATATTGAACACTTTAAATTCATCTTATACTTTGATAGAGTGAACCGATTGCGATGAAACAAAAACTAAGTAATACTTCAAGTTACGCACAATTTTATGTATAACAGTTATCTCCATTGGTTTTGTTAATTTAATATGAAGCGTGCACAAATAAACAGACAAATAGATAAACAGACAAACATACTTTAATACCCTGGCTATTTTTTTTAAATATTTTTAATGTATTGATGATGTGTGTATGTTTGTTCCTATGTGGCGTTCTAGAAATCAAACGGGTGGGCCGATTTTGATGATTCTTACGTAAATCGATTGACGATTCGTCTTAACCTTACGAGTGTCACTGATATGACAGCAATCAAAGTTTACCACAGCGCCACCAGACGCCATATTCTTAAAATGAAAGAAAAATCGGCGATCTATGTCGTTGAATCCATATTTAAAAATCATGTTTAGGTTTATTTCATTATTTTTCATTTTAAATGACGTTTAAGGACATAAACGGATTTAAAGTCGCTTAGCAACCATTCTCGCTAATTACCTCAAATATTTCAAACCACTAGACGCATTTATGACATCCATCGATAGATACGTCTTGACCGCCAAGGTGTTCTTAGATAAGTAACGTAAACAAAAAATCAAAAACCCGGCTGCTTAAGCAGCAAACTAAGTTATATATTTTTCAAATCACCTCTTCAAACCTACAAATTTATTTCCATACCCATAAGATAGGTTTGGAAAAAAAGAAATTGGCCCAACAACATGGTTCCCAAAATCCGCCTTTTTTAAATTTTAATTATCATTATTTTTATTCCATTTATTCATTTTATGAACATTTTTAAATATTAGCTTATTTAAAATAAAATAAAACATTTAAAAATAGTAAAATAGAAGCCCACCGGTATCTGGAAAACGGGATTCAAGCTACCGGTGGTCAGGCCTCCTAAGAGAGGAACATCCTAACGATACGCGCCGTGTCCAGGAGTACCGCTTTCTGGATTCACTTGGGGTGCCACTTATAAACTTAAGCTCGAACAACTTATCCTCAATACCAACTACTAAGATAATGGATAGATTAACCATAGGACAATTAAATCTCCACAACGATAGGGTGGCGACTTCTGAACTGGACAAACTGATTATCGATTATAACTTAGATATAGTGCTTGTTCAAGAACAATCACATAGTAGTAGAGTTGGAGGGCAAAGCACGAGCCGGAATTTACGTGACGCATTCTTCTAACTTCACAAAAGACGTTATTGTGAAGTTAGAAGAATGCGTAACCTTATGACACTCCATTGTTCCGTTGCGGAGGTCATTGTCTTCTTTTAAAGTTAACGTTGTGAACTGCTACTTTCAATATTCAGACCCTGTTGCTCCTCATATACATAACATCCGTCACGTCTTGCAGTCGCTCGCGGGCTGCAAAGTTATCGTTGGCGCTGATGTTAATGCGTCATCATTACTCTGGTATGGCAAAGTTCGATCTACGGATTATTAAGGACTCTGCGCTGTTGAAGATTTCATTGCTGAAATGAATCTGACTATTCATAATACCCCTGATGCACCACCAACTTTTTGCAGCCAAATTGGGTGAATCTTGTATTGAGGTCACACTTTCTAGTGCAGACGTACGCTTAGATAGGTGGCGTGTCCTACCGGACGCGTCTTGTAGTGATCATCGCTTGATCGTTTATGAATTTGTTTCGGTTTTTACTCTTTTACTCAGGGTACGTCACATGTCATTGGTAACTTTAGGTATTAATGTAAGAGTGCGAATTGGGAATTCTTTAGCTCGCTTGTTGCGTCTCACGCCAAAGACTTCACTCATGATGGGCTTTCAGTTGAAGAAAGTGCTGAAATTATGTCAGACACCTTCACTTACTGTGCTGACATTGCCATTGGTCGTGGATCTATGACCAATACACGTAGATGTGATTGGTGGTGTGACTAACTAACTGAACAGCGTAAAAGTTATCGCCGAGCGCGTAAACATTTTAACAAGCTTAAAAAACGTAAGGTCACCGGTGACCCTCTTTCCATTGCGTTAAATACATTTAGAGTTGCCAGGTCCCGCTACAGAGCATCGGTGGAAAAATCAAAGGGTAATTTATTGCGTAACATAGTAGAAACATTAGATAAAGAAGCTCCGTGGTCTCCTTTATACCATGAGTTTAAAGCCAATCAATCAGTCGATCTCGTGTTTGTTCAGAACATAAAAGTAAATAATAAATACACAACCGGTATTGAGGAAACAACTGAAGTTTTGCTGAATACTCTAAACCTGATGACTTACTTGCTAATGACAACGACTACCATCAACAGATCAGAACGTGGGCAGCTGTACCACCTGAATCACCAGCGTCAGACCTTCCATCCACTGACGAATTTACTAACGTTGTCAAGAGGTTACCACTCACCAGGTCATCAGGTGAAGATAAAATATCTAATCGGATGATTATAGAAGCGTGTAAATCAGCCGGTGATGCGATTTTAACCGTTTACAACCGTTGTATTGCGGAGGGCGTATTTCCTCGTATATGGCGACGTGGATTTATAAGAATCATCCCGAAAAGTGGCGACAAACCCCCGGACGACCCAAAGTCGTACCGGCCCATAACATTACTTCCATCTTTGGGAAAACTCCTGGAGCGCCTTATCGTTTCACGTTTGCTACCGGACGGACCAAAATTTCATAATAATCAATTCGGTTTCACTATTGGAAAATCTACCGTACCGGCCATTACTGTTAGTAAAATACTCGTAGTTAATACATCTGAACATAAGTACGTAATTGGAATTTTTCTAGATATTTCTGTGACTTTTGATAATGCATGATGGCCAAAGCTATTACTTAAAATGAAAACTCGAGGCTGCTATAAATAAATATACAATTTAGTTTACTTTTACTTTTTAAATGGTTCCGCGAAACTCAAACTCGGCCATCATTCCATATCGAAGTCTCTCACCATGGGATGTCCTCAGGGTTCGGTTATTGGTCTGCCTTTATGGAACTTAGGCTTTGATGATTTCCTCGCGATTCCGCTTCCAAGCGGCTAATCATTAACCGGTTTCGCGGACGGCGGTCTTCTGCTCATTCAATCAAGTACTCGAGCTGGACTCGAGAACTTGGCTGACACTTGCCTACGATTAATATCTCAGTGGGGCAATCGAAACCGCCTGAACTTTGCTCCGCACAAAACTTATCAACTCATTTTGACAGATATTCTTTTAATTTTGAATGAATGCAATTCTATGTTAAATAATGTACAGGCTTTATCAGGAGCTGTTTACTATACGGACCTTGTGGATACTAGAACAAATTTCCGTGCATTCAGGCGTGTTTGCCATTCCTATTATTGGAATCAAATATAACAGCTCACAATGTTAGGACCCATTCATATTAATGCTAATTTTATCCGTGGTGCCGGGCTTAACCCAGTTGTAAACGGCCCTTTGTGCCTATTAGTCTTGTTTGTTCTGTCTCGTGCTTGATATGGAGGGAAGTGGAAATTTGTATTTTTTTCCTACTCCTCCATTATTCTTTTCTAATTAAATTCGTTGCGGGATCCAAGACAGTTAAATTCATTCTCCGGGACTTCGTCGAGCTTCATTGCCTCGGCGCTTTTCTGGTGGTCGCCACTGTTGATTCTGGCTTTCAGGAGTTGCAGTGGTTTGGGAATTAGTGTGGTGGGATTGTCTTAAAGAAAAAGAAAAAAAAGCCCTTGATCCAGCTGTCCAACGAGAGCCTCCTCTGATATTCATCGAGGCTCTTGGCTATTATGCCATTGGCCATCACGACTATCGGCACAATGATCGCTGTATTCACATCCAACCTGTCGACAACCTCGCGAGCCAGATCAAGATACTTACTTTTCTTATCTCTCTCTGCTTTCACGAGGTTCTCGTCATGTGGGACCGCTATATCAACAATCATTGCGTGACGCTCTAGTCGGTCTATCACCACTATGTCCGGTTATTGACAACAATATTCCTGTCAGTGATGATAGACCGATCCCAATACAATGTGACATTGCCATTTTCGAGAACTGGGTCGGGTTCATAGTTATGGTAAGGCACTTCCGATTCCACAAGATTGTATTTAAGATCAAGTTGCTGATGGATAATCCTGGCTACAAGATTGTATCTATGCAAATAGTCTCCGTTAGCTAGACTAGAATAACCGGAGATAATGTGACTGATGGATTCCACCGGCTGGTGACATGCCCGACAGATGTCAACTGTGCCATCCTTCACTACCGGTTTTGCGGTAGTTGTTCGTCATCATAACTTCGTCCATAATCGCAAAGACAAAACCTTCGGTTTCGACGAAAAGGTCACTAAATTGCAGCCAGGCCACGGACGCTAAAAGATTTACATCGGGTCCATGTAGGACCTGGTAGAAGCGTTCGTGAAGCTCCTTGCTCTGCCATACCTCCCTGCGGTCATTAGTACCTAATACTATAGGTTTGTGCCAGTTCTCGTTAGCCAAGGAGAGCGGGGTAAGGCCCTTGTCCACCGCTACCACATCTCGATGCATACCCTCGTCAGCGAACTTGAAGTATTCCCTAAGACTAAATTCCTCGCGGTTGTGCAGGGTCGTAGCATTTAAAAAGCCTCGACCCCACACTTCCGCGGGATATACAGTCTCTTATTTTTATTATTATTATATAATTCATAACAAAGTAAACACTTATCTATTTAGTACGTTAAATCGGCGACGTATTGCGCTGAGTCTTGGTGCCATGTAGCCTTCCGCGGAAACGCCGATACACTACACCCTTCGGCCAAAATTCTTCCTTCATGAAGGTATCCAAATGATGAGTCGGAACCCGCACCACAAATGATTTGAAATTAATCTTGTGACGCGACTCCAACTGCTCGACTCTCAGGGAGAATTTAGTCTTGATCTTTATGTACTCCAAGACCTCTTCTGCCTACGTGGAGTGATGCAGACGTGACACGTACAGCTGCGTCGACGGAATAGCGGGACGTAGCAACATGTTCGGCCCTGTCAGTACGGAACCGCACTGATTGCGACAAGCAGACTTCTTCTTCTTCACCACTTGAACGAAGCCTTCTTCATCGGTGTGTCCTTGTCTTTTTACCGCAGGCAACGAGCTTCGAACTTGATCAGATAGCCCATGGACACCCCTTGCTTGCTTGCTTGGATTGCCGCTGATCTTTTGCAGGAGCAGGAATAACGGCAGCCGAGTAAGCACGTCCCGGTGTAGACATGCTATTATTCGTCGGTGCCCCAACGATGGGAGACGCAGGGAGGGTGGTGAGCGCTTTTACATCGCTTGCAGTGACGGCAGCCGACGACCAGTTAAATTTTGCTGACTCGAAACTCAGCTGCGATGCATTGAACGCGCCGTGATGTGTGTTGTCGTTGTTAGCTGGCTCGTCTGACCTACATATCGTGTTGCGTAAATCTGCCATCTCGGTACGTAGTTCACTGATGGTAGATTGAGATGCTTCCAACTTCAACTGCAATTCGACCAGGTTTGACCTGAGGGTTGTGATGTCCCGCAGTAGCCTGGTAACGTCGACGTGGTCGTATATGACGGGAGGCAGCTTGCGCAAATCCTTCGCCACGAAAGTCGGCACATCGTCCGGGTCGGTTTCCTTCAACACTTTAATAATGTCCTGAAGACTCCTCTCTCCTTTTTCATCCTTCCTACGGGACGGTATTCGATCAGCCATAAGTAGTGACTCATACAGCAGTGTTTTTTGCCATGCGTATCTCCTCTTCATTGGAGTTGGACATGCAGATCTGTATCACACTGAACTTGTCCATGAAATCCAGCTGATACTGCAGGAATACGAGGACCTCGTTCGCTACAAATTCTTCCGAACGCATGGTCGCAGCGGCACTTGCCGCGCTCGGCACAAATTAAATAGTTTTCGCGTTCAGTCTAGTCGCGTCCGATTGAAGCAGCTGATCGCACTGCACTGACAATTAATGTAGCCAATGTAGCAAAAATTTATGTAGCCAATGACACTCGCAAGGTTAAGACGAATCGATTGTCGTAAGAATCATCAAAATAGGCCAACGCGTTTGGTCTCTTTATCGACACATAAGAACAAACATACATAGACTGATAAACACATTAGCCTCCTTCGGCAGTCGGATAAAAAACAAACATGGCTAATTTTCGGCCCTATATTGTGCGGGTCCCAGATTTTTTTTTTCATACCCATCGAGCAGTGTTTCAAAATAAAGGGTGTTTAGAGGTTACTACAAAAATATATACCACTTATATTTTTAAATGTAATTCGAAAATAAATTATAACTAAAAATTTGTAACAAAAAAAAAGTTAATTTAAAAAACATAATCTCGATAGCTTGAGAACTAAAAAGATGTAAACAAGAACAAAATATGCTGTGAGGTCGGAGAATACAAGACATAAGGTTTAGGTCAGCCAGCTCGCGAACATGTTTTGTATTGACTGGTCTCGTTATCAGCGCGTATGTTAGTCTACCTCGACATTCTTCCCTGCTAGATGTGATTTCTGTTGTGTTGTGTCTGAGTCGAATAAATGATTTCCATTCTATTCTTTTCTAATCAAATGCGCTTAAAGAGCACAGATTCAGGATGGAACTGGTGTACGATCGCTACGATAGAAAGTTAAACGTAGACACAGTGCAAAAGTACATTTCAGTATTAGGTTTTAAAGAGCAGTTCTCGGATAATATCTGTCGGAAATTCGCAGTTAGCATTAAGAATGCCGCCTGCCTGCGAGGGTGGTGGGCGCGAGCCGCCCCGCAGTTCTATGCTATGCCACTTCCTTCGCCTGTCTATGTGCAGCTGCCGACAGGTGGTATCTGCTAACATAGTACTACGCCAAACAATGCATTCACATTGTTAATACATACGTCTGGTAACACAGCATATTGGAGGAATACCGGTGCTGCGGTGTCGGAAATCTTTTGTACGAGTATGAAGTTTTATGGCTATCGTGTACTACGGACGCAAAAAGTTATCTTCCACATTTTCAGTACCGAGCTAAAACTACGAGTATCAAATATCATTTTGTACAAGAGTATGTTTATTTAGTATTGGCGCCAGGCGGTGGCTCGAACATTTTGAAGCCTTACATGCTTGTAGCGGCTAGACTAGAATAATGGCGCGTCTATCTAACAGGTATATATACTTGTATTGTGATATCAGTTTTCAGAGCGTTTAAAAGCCTTTAAGTGAGAGTAGGGTGACATCGTGCGCTCACAAAGGACGTTAAGGGTCGACACGATCGGTCCAGCTCGTTTGACTGCGCCACAGACACATTCACGCGGCGCTGCAGTGTGACCACTGTGTCGAGTACTCTGTGGCTTCACGGTGTGCAGTAAAACACAGCGAAACGCAGCGGTCGTGCAGTTTATGTAGCGTGTAACTTTGCAATCAACAAATTACAGCTAATGTACGAGGTTTGACAATCACCAGATAAATTATCTATCAACTTGCCTAAATATACTGCGGACAATGGCACTGCGCAACTGGCCTGGCTCTGTTGTCAGGGAGCAGGTTTATAGCCGCTCATGCATCAGTTGGTACGGTAAGAAAACCAGCTTATTATATTTTGTGCAACGTCGTCCACAAATGAGCTCCGATGTGTGAATCAGTAGCGATCACCCTTGTGGGCGAGGCAGGACAATACAGCGGCCACTCTTATACTAACGACATCCTGTGTTAACCCCCTCCGGCACCTACCGCACCTCTCCTGCCTCCCCTCCCCTACCCGCTCTGGCAACGTCCGGGAAATGAGAAAAGTTGCTGCTTCCAAGGTGTTCCTGCACCTCACATTTATTTATTGTACGATCTTTGAGTCTTTGAGCCTATTTTGAATCTCACTCGAAGATCGTAAAGGCATCGGTGTTTTCGCCATTACAACTTTTTCTTCATTCATATCTATTTACGTGTTTCCATCTATGTAAACATGCTAGGTACTGTTCTTTTACTTCTTTCCATCTATGTAAACATGCTATTGTTATTTTTGATTGAAAAAAAAAAAACAAAGTAAATAGATGTGTATTTCTGACTCACTGGTTTACATTCTGCGTTTTTATAAACATTAGTACACGAGATACTTTGAGGGTTAAACTGTACTACGAGTTCAGCGTAAGCCGACAGGCGCGGTGGTGGTCGACACAACCCGCAGTGGTCGAGCTTTTGACATAGAACGAATGCATCCGCCATTAGCAATTTATCCTTCAGTGTTATCTTATTTCGCTCTTTGTTCTTTGCGGTGCGCTGCGCGTGGCACTATCGATGCAAAGTATAGTCACTGTACATTAAGCATGAGCACGTCACAGTAGCATGACGCGCTCATGCTTAATGTACAGTGACTATACTTTTAGCATTTGGGCCATTTATAGGCAACATTATGTTTCTATTTTTACAAAAAATAAAGAAGATAGCGAAGTTTCAAAATATATCTAGTTGACGTCATCAAAACAAAACATAATAATATTAAGTGTTTGCGACATAATTAAGTTAGTACTTTTTAATCTCATTTTTTTAAGGGATTTTTGTACACAAATGTGAGTTTGAGACAAGCCGTGACTCTGAGAGTGACACAACACGTGACGGTCTTTGTCTTTTTTTTTTTTTTTTTTTTTTTTTATTGATTATAGGCTTGCGCTTGACCACTATCTCACCTGATGGTAAGCGATGATGTGGTCGACGATGAAGCACGCTTGCCTAGAAGAAACCTATTCACTCTTGACTTGAAGACTCATTCGAATTAGTTCATGCAATTCCAACGCACACTCCCCGAAATGTAACCGATAAAAAACCGACAGGCTGGCAACTCGGCGCCGATGTTCGAGGTTCTGGAGCCTAGATTCGACCAGTACTTCATTGCCGATGAGCCTCTTGGCCCGTCTTTCGATCGACTCAAGTGCACTGAACTTGTTGTCTGAACTTGTTGAGATCTGTCGCGTTATACACTCAGCCACATAGCTACATGTGTAGGTATAAGTCGCGCGACTATTGTCGTAAGTCGTGTAAACGCGCGCGTGGCGTGTGGCGAGGTAGAATCAGCCGCTTACTGTAATCTTTTCGGATCGCGGCCGAGCCGTCTACTTATTTACCTGTCGACACCTAATGTGCCCACAGCCTAGCGACACCCGCTCGCGTGCTATATGACTTCTGCCTTTCTACACAACTGTATTCAAGGGTATAAAGAGCTTTATTAGACTTTTACAATTTTTTTGTTCAAAATTTTTACAATTTCGGAAATAAGTGGCATAAAAATACGCTGTGCAAGCAACGAACTCATTGTTTCATTTCATGCATCTGTTCTGCAGAGATCTGCATATTATTTCAGGAATTGTACGGCTTACTGTTGGCGTAATGAAATGGAAAGCATGCAGCTTTAACAGGCTAATAAACGAAAAGCTGGCATTATTAGGATTAAGAGGTCATTAAGTGTGACCAGAGTGATGAATGATTGCCTGATTAAAATGTGTCATATTAGGCATAATAATCCCTCTGATCAAGTTCGAAGCTCTTTGCCAGCGGTAACAAGACAAGGACACACCGATGAAAAAGGCTTCGTTCAAGTAGTGAAGAAAAAGAAGAAAAAGTCTGCTTGTCGCAATCAGGGCCGACCATGTTGCTACGTCCCGCTATTCCGTCGACGCAGCTGTACGTGTCACGTCTGCATCACTCCACGGAGGCAGAAGAGGTCGTGGAGTACATAAAGATCAAGACTAAATTCTCCCTGAGAGTCGAGCAGTTGGAGTCGCGTCACAAGATTAATTTCAAATCATTTGTGGTGCGGGTTCCGACTCATCATTTGGAGACCTTCATGAAGGAAGAATTTTGGCCGAAGGGTGTAGTGTATCGGCGTTTCCGCGGAAGGCTACATGACACCACGACTCGGCGCAATACATCGCCGACTCAACATACTAAATAGATTTGTGTTTACTTTGTTATATACTCGTATTAGTTTATTTTTGTAAGTTTAATTTGTGTATTTTATCTATGGGCCTTAGTTGCCTGAAAATAAATAAATAATAATAATAATAAAAGTAAGTAAGTTTATGGCTAATATGACATATGATTTACAGCGTTGACGATGCTGCTTATCGTTAGAACAGAACGCTTGCCATTAGCACAAGCATGCATATGCGACAAATATCTCATCCACTATGTCTATTATCTTCCTATAACAGGTACACATATGCAGGGATAGGTAGGGGTATAGGTTTACATATGCGAGGGAGGTACATGAGATGTTATATATATGTAACCAGCCACCCCTCAGCTGACAGACTCGTCTCGCAGAATTAAGTTCCTGTAGTGACGCAACATCTTCGTGAACAGATAGTGTTACCGGTGGGAGCCGTGTCCGCTGAGCACGGCCGCTGTCCGCTCGCGTTGACCTGGTATTAAAATGTTAGAGGATATCTTGTTATGGCTCGTTAGCGATGCGATGCGTGCCGTGCTTATAGCAAACAATAAAGATTATAACATTATAGCTGTATTAACGTATTTTTCCCCGACGGTCCAAGGGTATTGTACTTACCGGTCTTTGTAATGTAATTTAAATTTAAATAATAATGTTTTTTTTTTAAATCTATTCACTCTTGATATAAAGAATCCGAAGTTGTAGCTATCAGGAGAGAAATAAACAAAAGTAAGTTTAAACAATCAAAATCCCGACTGCTTAAGAAGCGAACAAGAAGATGTAAACAAGAAGAAAATCATGTCAGATTTTTGATTTTTTTTATTTACTTTTGTGTATTTTTTTCCTCTGCTATTAAATACATTTTAATAACCGAATGTTTCGGTTCAAAATTGTAAAAAAAATGACAGCAATGCTCTTGACTAAAATCGCAGATGTAAAATTCTGAAATCCTTCACAGTATCGTTAAATTCGCATTGAAGTGATCCTCATCCACTCGATACCTCTCGTCCTGTACCGATGTAATTCAGCTCGTCCAATTATCACAAACAGTTCAGTTCGTACTGTGAGGGAGGAGAGCCCACGTTGGGCGCCAGTACGCGCGCCCCGTGAAATTAGGAGCCTAATCAACATGGCGCGCGTAAAACTTAGCATGGCGGGGACACAATTACTGAAAGGAACTAAGCCGAAGAGTCTTAGCTATGCTGTAACCTCAGAGATCGTCTCACCTGTAAGTTTGTGTACCTGTTCTATGACTGTTCGGATTGAAGGTTTCAATATTTTAGAGGACAATCGCCCATTTAATCGGGCACAATTCCAATCGAATCGAAAACCTCTCAATTCTCAAACATAATTCATATCTTATACCTTAAAATTGGAATCTCGTAGCTAAGGACCGGTTCGTCCGGAGCTTTATTTATTGGCACTTAATGAATCAGGTGCCCGCGAGCCTGCGTCGTTGTGGAGCGGATGGTTAAGTGGGCACGTATCGGCGCGCAATGAGCGCTTCATTCATAACTTACTGCCTGCTCTCCCCTTCTCCCTCCTCCCCGTTGCCTTCTAATTGAACCTTTGATTGAGTTCGAAGCGGATTCTTGAGAATTGATGTACACACTAGACAGCGCCGATCTCCTCCCATAGGGTTTATAAGAACGCCAATTAGCTGTCTCTTACAAAGTCTGAATGGCGCAGGAGCCAGGACTGCACTTTGACATCGGATTTAAGAGATAATGATATAAATGTGCGAGTGTGACTTGGAACTGTAATATAATTAAGAATCAGATTCTGAATAAGAATCAGAAATCTTTATTTTTGAGTCATAGGTACAGTGAATGTAAAATGGTACAATTTTAAGTTCGCTACAACCAGCCGTTAATGGCATACAAAAAATACACAAATCAATTAAAATTAAAGATCAAAATTAATAGGCGTTCAAAAATTAAAATCCGTGATTATGTACCTATAAATTGAATACATTTAAAATATAAAAATAAAACATTCATAATGTTTAAGTTAAGTTATTGTTCATCAAGTGTATAACAGTAGATGTCAAATAAAAATAACGAAAACATTAAATAAGATTGTAATTTATAAATAACATAGATGTCTAATACTAAAGTCAAATTAACATTTTTTTTTATTATTCAATGTTAAGGTTTTCATTTTTATCACTTGGAATGTGGTTTCAATGAACGTACATTACGTGGGTCCCCACATTTTCGGTGCAGTCAATCTGCTAGCTAATATATTTTTTCTGCATAAGTTCTATAATGTGATTACTAAGGGAATACCCAAAGGACCACAGATCATAAAATGCCGAACATTCGAAATCGATATTCACATTATCTTATATTAAAAACCGGCCAAGTCCAAGTCGGACTCGCGCACGAAGGGTTCCGTACCATTATCGCAAAAACAAACCAAACAAATCACGTTTATACCATCCCCCCTCTAAAAAGCTTATTTTATTGAAAACAATGAATAAAAAGCACTTTAATCACTGTTTTGGTGTTTGAATTTAGAACATACTAGTATATTATGCAACTAGTGAATAAAGGACGGTTTTAAAGCGAGGGCCATAGATGAATCACGAACAAGTGAAGGATTCTAACAACTGAATCACGACCGTATGGAGTGATTCATGATGATTGAATCACGAGCATAGCGAGTGATTCAAGTGTTAGAATCCTGAACGACGCGAGTGATTCATGGCCCTCGATATAAAACCGTTTTATTCAAGAGTTGCATACTATATTTTATACCATGACTTCAAGAAAAAGAAGGATTTAAGCCAAAAGCACAAGGAATAATAATAAATAAATAAATGGTTTATTACCTTCAAAATTTACAGAAAATGAGAAACCTTAGGGCTTCACATTTTTTGTAAATTGAAGCTGAGCCTTTGAGTTTGAGTTACCTAAGCAGCACCTGTGTTTCAGGGGCCAGTGACCACCTCCGTTAAGTTACATAATTAAAATTAATTAAACACCAATGCAATTAATATTAGAATTACAATCCAAATGAGTATTCACTAAACATCCTAGACCAAAATAAAATCATTATCAAAATCCTAAATATAAACAAACTCAAAATTAAATTGACGAAGGAGTTTGAAATTCGAATATTCTTTGCACAAGAAGTTTGTATCGAGTATTTTATGCGCAAGTAGGTTGTATTGCATTGACATGGAGGTCAAATATATATTGGTGTGTTCTAAATTCAAACACCAAAACAGTGATTAAAAGTGCTTTTTATTCACTGTTTTCAGTGAATAAAATAAGCTTTTTAGAGAGGGAATGGTATAAAAATATATTCGACCTCCATCTCTTGCTCTCTATCCTATAAAGCCTCCTTGCGCAAAAAATACTCGATACAAACTTCTTGGGCAAAGAATAATCGACTTTCAAACTCCTTCTTCGATTTTAATTTTGAGTTTGTTTACATTTAGGATTTTAATAATGATTTTGATTTTATTCTAGGATATTTATTGAATTCTTATTTGGATTGTAATTTTAATATTAATTGCATTGGTGTTTCATTAATTAAAATTATGTAACGTAACGGAGGTGGTCACTGGCCCTTGAAACAGGTGCTGTTACCTGGCTCAGGGGTCAGGGCTTCAAATCTTTTCTTAAATTTTGAAGTATTTAACAAATGGTTAAATACTTCATATACATTTATTAATATAACTTGTGCTTTTCGCTTAAATCTTTCTTTTTCTCGTAGTCATGGTATAAAATATAGTATGCAACTTTTGAATAAATCGGATTTATAAATGAATCACTCGCGTCCCTAAGGATTCTAACACTTGAATACATATATTATCGCTATATTATCGATTTATATTGACTATATTAGCTATCGCTATGCTCGTGATTCCATCATCATGAATACCTACCTACCATAATACCACCCTACGGTCGTGATTCAGTCTTTAGAATCCTTCACTTGCTCGGGATTCATCTATGATCCTCGCTTTAAATCCGCCCTTTATTTACTAGTTGCGTAATAAACTATTGTTATAAAGGAGCCCTACTTATATTTATTTTATTCTGTTTTTAGTATTTGTTGTTATAGCGGCAACCGAAATACATCATCTGTGAAAATTTCAACTGTTTAGCTATCACAATTCATGAGATACAACCTGGTGACAGACGGACAGACAGACAGACAGACAGACGGACCGTGGAGTCTTAGTCTCTATTAGGGTCCTGTTTTTACCTTTTGGGTACGGAATCCTAAAAAGCATGAAAGCTTCATTCCTCTTGCCTACCTACAAATGAGCGAATATCAGAAGCATGTTCGATGCATCGGCAAGTCTGATACAATCATAAATCGCGGACAGCAATATTTCGTGAGTCGACGTCACAGAGTCCGGAATCACGGGCCGGTGCATGCACGAGCATTGAGCACTAAACAGAGAGGCGGTAGTGGGCGCCGCAGCCAGCCCTGTCCGCACACGCCAGAGCGCGCGCAGGACCACGAGAGCGATCGATCACAACATACAGCTTGCAATCGAATTAGTTGCGTGCGATTAAACACGCAGAATGTGCTGATAATGTGACCGAAATGCCAGATACTTGAATAGATCTAGTTGTGAGAGTCAGGTACATAATACAATTGACCGTCACGTATCTCAATTTAAAAGGAATGCATTTTCAAGCAAATATAGACGAAAAACTGACAAAATTTTACTTAACATAGTGAACTGCGATTTCTAAGTTAAGTATAAAGCAGGACACCCGTTGCCTCCACCAGGTGTTCGTAAGAGACGATCGAAGCATTAATCAGGGTTCCATTTCACTCAAGTTGTAAGCTCCTTTGTGTGAAGCTTCTACACCCATAATAAACACTCGGCAGCGTACAGGATCAAAGATAACTCTAACTGTACCGTCTTTGAAATTCGTAACGCTAAGAGATGGTGAGCCTAGGCTACCATTATTTAGAGCGATATCGCCTCTACGACATAAGTCATTGGGTCAAAATTGGCAGGTAGCCAGGTTGAGCCACCGTGTGATCTACAGCAGAGGTATGTAAGGGCTACTCCTTACATACCGCTGCTACAAATCACACGGCGGATCAATCTTCTGTGATCAAACTGTGTAATAGTAGAAAGTTCTTTTAAAATCTGTAGCATTATTTCTAGACGTCAAACTTAAGAACGTATGTACGCAGTTGAGTATGACACAATTGTTTAATCACCGAGCTTACTTTGACTGATCGATTGATCGCGATTCCGATACGTGTGACACTTCTGAACATAGTTACATAGTGTGTTAGTGTCGTTCTGTTATGAGTTATTATGCAACGTCAATACACTTGGTTTTATTGGCGCGACGTTACCTCGGCTCCGCTCGGGTTACAGCTCGCAGGTCGCAGCCGGCTGTCACAGCCTCCCCCCTAGCCCCTCCCAGCACCCCGGCACCCCCTCGCTGACCTTATGTTATACTGCCCCGTAAAATGTTAGTAGGTACTCAGTGTTACCTGCGACATTTGTTACTTTTCTCTAATATCGGTTTCTGTAGGTGCTTGCACGTGGACGTTACTTGCAAATTGACTATGGTTCAATACATTGCTTGCACGTGACAATAAGAGAATTAGTTGATGTTAAGATGTGGTAGAGGACATGTCTGCAGGCTCTAAAGGATTGCCAAACAGCAGTGAAGATTACAAGCGTTAGCTCGAGGCAAAACACAGGAGAGACTGCTGAAATGTCCAAACAGCTGATGATCAATAGATCAGAATTTAGATTGATGAACTCAAACGCAAACAATGAGAAACTAGAGGGTTTTCTCACATTTATGTTCAGATTTCAGGATTGTAGCTACCCACCGTACATATTTGTGAAGTCTCCTATTTGAGCCGAAGCTTTCGACCGTCATAAGGGAAAATTGTCTCCCCGTCGACATAGTGAAATTTTCTCCCGAAACGATTTTCTCTCGTTCAAAGGAAAATGCTTTTAGATCACATTCAACATCAGACGTGAACTGAAATCACAACTGAGACCTGTTGTATGCAGATATTTTATATTTATACTTTGATGGAATTTCAGTATATCTGCATTTTTACTCGACTACCGAAGGAGGGTAATGTGTTTATCAGTCTATGTATGTATGTATTTATTTTTGTTCCTATGTGGCGTTCTATAGACCAAACGACCAACGCGTTGGCCGATATTGATGATTCTTACGTCAATCGATTCGTCTTAACCCTGCGAGTGTCACTGGCTACATTAAAATTGGAAAATAGTAAGATGGCGGATTTTGGGCGCCATCGTGTGGGGTATCAACATAAAGGGTTTTAAAAGGTGATTACACTTATATGTTTAAATGTACCTAATTCTAAAAAAAAATAACCAAAAAGCTGTAAATAAAAAAAAAACTGAAAAAAAAACAAATCCGACTGCTTAAAAAGCAAAATAAAAAAACGAAAACAAGAAGAAAATCATGCTGTGCAGTCGGAGGATACATCTGGTTTTGATCAGCCAGCTCACGCATATATATCCTCTGACTGCACAGCATATTTTTCTTCTTGTTTACTGTCTGTTTAGTTCGCTTTTTAAGCAGTCGAGTTTTTTGTTATATTGAATTTTTTTTTTTTTTCTACATAACAGGCTTCTAATACAAGACATGATACGAATGTTTTATTCTACCTAGATTTACTTATTTTTTTGAATCTAATAGCATTATAAAATAACCCAAATAATCATAATTACCTACTAAAAGGGTCGTGAATGCTGTAACTGAAAATTATCGCAGGTCATATAGCGCGCGGCGGCGGGTGGCGCGGCGGTGCGGGCGGTGACGGCGGACTAATAATAAATAAACGCACGCACCGCGCGCCATCTTAAGGCCGGTGTTATTCGCTAAAGCCAATAATAGATCGTCTGGAAAGCGATCGCTTACGCCACGCGTGGGTTCACGAGCGACGATTATACAGCGATGAAGTTCTTTGAGGTGAGAAAAACCATCGCTCTCAAATACATTTTGGAATGTGTTAGTGAAATGTATTGTTATGACCTGCGGGCAGAAATATTAAGAAATATTATTGATAGAATTTACAAGAGAGAGCGCGGAGAACTGTCAGTCACACAAAATTGGCTACCAATAATTTTGTCTGGCAAAAGGGGCAATATTTGTGTTGGGAGGAGCCAGCAGCAGGCCCGCGCTGATATCCAAATCTGAACAAGTTGAGAGTGCTTCCGAGGAAACGACTCCGCTCCCAAGCGGCGCGGCGGCGCGCGGCGCCTTTCTACTTAAAATATCAAGATTGTTGCTGCATGATACGACTACAAATAAATATTGTGTTACTACATACATTATATTGTTAGTTGTATAAAAGAAATACAAATATTTGGTTGTTTTGTGAGGTTCGAGGAACTTGACAATAACAAAGTAGCCCATAAATTACACTACACTGCAGATTCAGCTATTTTCTTCCTAATTGGAGACGATAAGCGATCTGCCACAGTGGAGTCAGTCAAGAAGAAGAGCCCGGTGTTCGGTCAATAAATCTAATCGAGTTTGCTCAGTTGAGCGTTTGAGCGAGTGCCATCAGGCCGCTAATTAGCAGCGCACTGATTAACTGGGCGCTATCGAATGAATGCCACAGCCTGCCTCCGTCAGCAGAAAAATAGGTCTTCGTATCACAGTCGACGAACTATCGATGATACTCCGCTTGCACTTCACAGTTGCGGCACTACAAAAACTAAAAGATGAAAAATGTTAAAGTTTATCTAAATAAGACAATTACTCGTACATTAATTACCGTCGGCAAATGTAAATAAAAGGGGTCTTTTTAAACAGCAACTGTTGGACGGTGTTTAAACATTCCTCAGTGCTCGGGAAACGAGAAGTGTTGTCGTTTTAATTTGAAAACATTTCAATTCATTGCTTTATGTGGAATATCGTACCGACCAATTGGAATTACTGTGATGTAACATCATAGGTTTATTTACGAAAAGAATATTGACTAACAATCTGCGGTTGAAGTTGAAGTTCAAGTGAAGCTCTAGAAGGAAATAGTATTGATATCGACCCGTACTCAGAGCCATCAGTGAGATGTTAGGGAAGCCTCAGAGGTGGCTCGTCGCTATACTTTAGGTGAGTGTCCTGTTCCCGTCTACCTACCGTATTATACTTACATATACAATAATACTGATCTATACCAATATTACAAAGAGGTAAGATTTTTTGTTTGTTTGTTTGTACCGAATAGGCTCTGAAACTACAGGACTGATTTTAAAAATTCTTTCACCTATGGAAAGCTACATTATTCCCGAGTAACATAGGCTATAAATTAAAAAAAACAATTAGAGATCCTTATGAAAATTGCAATAAGGTAACCCAAAGTTGCAAAATTTTGTCTATAAAATTCATTATTTGGCGTGCGCTGGGTAAACTACTGATGATACATAAAAATTATGTACTACATGATTAAAGTACTCATTATTACCTACAAAAAAGTTTGGGCGAGAATATATCTCACTATCATAGTTAAGTCACAATAGCAACTATTGTGTTCTAAAATTTAATTAGATCGCTGGTAGAAACAAAAGTTGGTTACATTCGTATTGCAGTATTAATTATTATTCAAATAAATACTCTTAGTTCAACGAATTGGTAGGTAGGGTGGGGTAGGGTAGATACAGTAGGTGGGTAGGTAGGTAGATAGGTTAGGTGGGTAGATAGGTAGGTAGGTTAGGGTAAGTAGGGTATGTTGGATAGGGTAGGTATATAGGGTAGGGCAGGTAAGTATGTAGGATTGGGTTGGTTAGGTAGATTGATCGGTAGGGCAGGTGAGTAGGTTAGTAGGTAGGTAAGGTGGATAGGTGGGTAGGTAGGTAGGTAGGGTAGATAGGTAGGTGGTAGGTAGGCAGATAGCCAGATGACGGGAGCGAAGCCGCGGTACATCTCAATCGATTATTAGCAAGCCGGGCTCGCCCTGCCCTGCGCAGGTTGCGTATCGAGTATCACCGGCCGCCCGGCGGACAAGTTCAATATAAGTGCTCAGTAAACGCCGCTGTTACAAGTATTATTGCTCGTTCACTTCATGTTAAACAGTATAATTTAATTAAACGCACCGAAGAGGTAAGAGGTAGATGCTTGAACGCAGCGAGTCATCAATTCTGTTATTTACATTCCTGTTCCATAATGAAAATGTAATTTAACACAATTTATTTGATTCTTTTGAAGAAGACTGCGATCACTAAGAATCGCGTAGCTCTCGAGTTTTTTCGAATCATAATAAATGTAATAGACACAAATTTTCGATTTACTTTAGGAAAAGCAAAAAAATAAAAATATAATAATAATTAGGAGAAATAATTGAAATTAAAACAGTCTGGAACAAGTTGAAAGGATGACCTTGTGAAGGCTACGGGAATCAGATGCAGCGAACATTGGGTGACTGAAATGATGCATTATCCCCTGGGAAAACATGATATCTCCAATGTATTCTGTGAGTCCTCTACTACATTATGTACTCAAAACATAAGCTGGTTGTACAAAGCCTGTGTCTCACAGTACAAGACTCACCATTATCGACACAAGACAATCGAGTACCCGTGTTTAGATGTGTGTGTCACAATCAATATCTAATCGAATACCTTTAAGCGAGCAATTCTTGAATCTCCGAAACGGCTCCGACGATTTTCATGAAATTTAGAATGCAAGGGATTTCGGGGGCGATGAATCGATCTTACTAGTTCTCATTTTTAGAAAACGTCGTTTTTTCTATTTTCACCCGAGCAGAGCTCGGCCATCCAGGTACTTATAATATATTATACCAATATTATAAAGAGGAAAGATTTTTTTTTTTGTTTGTGTGTTTGTTTGTACCGAATAGGCTCTGAAACTACAGGACCGATTTTCACTTATAGAAAGCTACATTATTCCCGAGTAACATAGGGCTATAAATTATTTTCAAAAAAATTAAAGATCTTTATGAAAATTGCAATAATGTAACCCAAGGTAGCAAAATTTTGCCTATAAAATTCATTATTTGGCGTGCGCTGAGAAAACGATTGATGAGACATAAAAATTATGTACTACATGATTAAAGTACTCATTATTACCTACAAAAAAGTCTGCGAGAAACAAACTGTATACACGAATCAAAGGAAGCGGATGACAAGAGCCTCTTTGAATTGAGGACAAGAGTTGTCTTTCATAGGTACCAATTTATTGCGTTATGGACACCGACTTCCAAAATTAAAGTTAATTTCCACTTTGTAGTTTCTTTATTTGGAAGTCGGTAGTATTTTTTTATAAAAAGTTTTTTATTTTTCACTTTTTAGTTGTACCTGCCTACCACTAGGCAAGTTGTAGTGTAGTTAGTAAGGTACCTATAACGCATGAATAGATTACCCGAACATCATGACAACCCCTTAAGAGCGTACTGGCGTGATGTTATGTTATGAAATGATATAAACAATAAAAAGACATGCGATTGCAGCAATCCCGAGATATTTGCCGTTATTTATGGAAGAGTTCTGTCGTATATCTTCAAAGTTCTTCATCAGATCTTCACGAAATTAAAATGGGACCAATTTCGAAAAAGAATTTTCAAAATCGGTCCACAATTGACGGATATATCGATGAACATACATAAAAAAAAACATACATAATGTCGAACATAGATCCTCCTCCTTTTTGGGAAGTCGGTTAACAAGTCGGCGGAGAGGGACCCGCACCCCAGCATTCGTTCTACATCGTGCAGTGTAGAATAGTCGAGGTGCGCGCACCTCCCGCCGAATAATAATAGTTCTTGGTACTAAGTACCATAATTCATTCGACAGCTCGGTACAATTGTATTTTTTATTATATAATTATACCGTATAGCATCACAACCATGATCAATGAACGTCTGGTATCCAAGCTCAATATTTTGTAATGCTTTAGCAAATTTGCATAGGGAATCTTAGTACGGAAGCATTTGCATTTTATTTGCATTTTTCTTTTTTTCGTTGCACGAAGAAGTTTTTTCTGAATCATTTCTATTGCTTGCTTATATTTATCATAATATGGCAACAGATGGGTACCGCGTATTCCAATTGTGAACGGACTAATGTTTTATATAAGAAGATAAAAGTAGGGGGCTTCTTAAAGTCCTTACAAGACCGCATGACGAAACCATACATCTGAAAGGCTTTGTTAATTATGTTGTATGTATGGGTGTCTAAATGTAATTTGCAATCAAGTAGTACGCCAAGATCACGTGTGCACTCAGTTTTTTCAATTGTACACCGTTCAAGGTATAAGGGAAGTTAATTGTATTTTTGTTTTTGGTAAAAGAAATGACATTTTGGAAGACTAAGATGAATTTTATTGACCAGACAGTATTGTGAAAGCCTGCATAAGTCCTCTTGTGGTAACAAAAAGTCCCGAGAGTTCGCATAAGCCTTATAGATTTTAATTTCATCGGCGTACATTCGAAATTCAGAGTTGACTATGTAGGCTTTTATGTCTTTTATAAACAATATAAAAAGACATGGGCCTAAGACATATCCTTGAGGCACACCTGATTCGACGACCACATAATCAGACTCGAATCCATTAAAAACAACCTTTTGATTCCTATTAAATATGTATGAAGCAAACCATCTGAGTAAATTGCCTCTTATGCCATTGAAGGCAATTTTATCGAGAAGCAATTTAAGATCCATCTTGTCAAAAACTTTCTGAAAGTCAGTGTACACAGCATCAACCTGCATGTGAATGTCCATGTTTTCAAATAAGAATTGAGTGAAAATTATTAAGTTTGTGGTAGTAGATTTGGATTTAACGAATCCGTGTAGCTCAGGTATAATTAGATGATTTAACTGCGGAAATAAGTGGCCGTGCACTAGACCCTCAAAGAGCCTAGACAAGGTGGATAAGATAAATATTGTTCGATAATTCTCAATGTTACCTTTGTAACCACTTTTGGAATGGGCGTAATGAAGGCCCTCTTCCAAACACAAGGGAAAATCCCTTTCCTTGAGACATTTATTAAATATTATGTGTAACGGGACACAGATGTTAAGTAATAGTTAAGTCACAATAGCAACTTTCGTGCTCTAAAATTTAATTAGAGCGCGGTAGAAACAAAAGTTGGTTACATTCGTATTGCAGTATTAATTCTTATTCAAATAAATACTCTTAGTTCAACAAATTGGTAGGTAGGGTAGGGTAAGAATAGAGTAGGTAGGGTTAAGGTTAGGGTACGTAGGGTATGTAGCGTAGGGCAGGTAGGTATGTATATAGTTCCAGTCCAAGTTACTCGAAGGTAATGACGGCTTTCGTGTATCGCCATTAGTGAGGCCAGGAAGCGGATGTTTTGTTTGTTTTGTACCGTTATATTATGTCAAGTTAGTATTTACATAATACTATGTGATCACTACCTTGTGGTAACATAGTTATAAATTAGATATAATGCTCTGATTGTAAGAATAATGTCTAAAATTCTAAATCATCAGCTTTATATTAATACAAAGTCAAATGTTTTTCTCCCTCTAAATCCATGAAGCGCAAACATAAAGATAAAAGCTCTCCAACATAATACGCCTCTCACAACACAAACAAAATAAACGGTTTAAAATATTTAGTGTAAATAACGTGAACGTTATGAGGGACACTCGTAAGGTGTAATTACATTTGAAGCGTTATCTTAGGACTCAAGAAATAGAGTATAAAAAGCGGCGATTGTGAACTATAGCGGGATCCGATGGTCAGTGGGCACCGCTCGGCCGTCAATAAATAATGTCGGATTAGGCGCTACACGTATCTGATTGGGTTGCCGCACCCTTTGACAGATCCAATTGAGAGCCACACGATCGGTACACACTATCCTCACACACACTGCTCGGCTACACACATGCACATAGTTGTGTAGAACCTAATCAGCCTGCATCCACTCAGTGTCGTCTCCAGCCTAGTGTCCTGACACGCCTCCTCTCACGACCTCTGTGATGATGTTATCCATCCATTATTCCCAGACTTACAGCCGCTCTATCAATGTGTATATCTCCTGCACACCATTGTAGCCGAATGTGAGATTTGAATTTTTAATCTCTTTTCTACTTCAATAGGCCGTGCGCCCGATGGGAATCCCCATCGGCAAAAATGACGAACTTCTACACAAACCTTTATCTCATATTTTAAGACCTTATTCGAAGAAGTTTTCAAGGATCTTTCTTTTGAGCTAAACTTCACCCTATACTTAAATGGACTTTTGATTTAAACATTTTTTGATAAAATTTCATGCTTGTAGAGTTTTAGACCCGGCAGTTCAGGCTGTGCGTAGTCTGACAGTGGATTCATGATTTTTATCATTAGAGAATCAGATGCAAAATTGTCGGGATGGACATTGAGTACTCTCCCACAAAAATCATATTTCTGCCTCGTTGAGTGATAGGATTTACCTGTGTTAGCGAGCATCAGAACTTTGCCACGCGATCAGTGTGTGGGTATCGTGCTGAGATAAATTCTCTGTTGGCCAGTTGTGTGCGCTACTCGTACTCGTCATTATTGTGTGATCGGTCGGTAAGTCCGCTGATCCTGTGAGGCGATTCACGGTAACTGCGCGTACTGAAGACTCCCGGTGGAGGTACACGGGCGGAGGGAGGGGCATTTAATAAATACAAGCATTTTTGACGACCCTTTGGAAGAAACTTTTCAGTCTTAGGATTAGTCGGAAATGTTCAATCTTGTTTGTACCGAATTGTAAACAATGTGTGTTCATGTTTGCAAAGGTTATATTGAACGGAAATGCGAATACGTTGTTGACTCTTGTAATGGCAATCGTCCCACAGAAAGGATGTGGTTAACGAGAGCTCCAGGGGTACAAACGGTGATCATTTCTGCTTTGAATTTGAAAGGTTTTTAAGTTATTACGAAATTATTGAATAAAAAGAACAAAAAAAAAAATTTTCACAAAAAATAATTTAACACTTTTTTGACACGCTTTTATAAGCTTGGTATGTATGTATCTATGTAACGAAATCTTTGAACGTAATTTCCACCCCCTTCAAAACGTTGGATTAATTTAAAACTTTGCACACTTATCAAGGACCGATGACAATGCAATAATGTAAATAGTTTGTCCTATTATCCTTACCAGGATCTTCAGGATTAGCGATTTAACTCAAAAGTTTAACATAAATAATAGTTTAAAACTAAAAACACGCTTTAATAGAAAACCAAACTAAAAAGTAGAAAATAATTTTCTATAAATATCAATTAAGAATAGTGTGATTAACAAAAAAAATATATATATATATAAAAAAGCGTGGAATGCTTAAAGTATACTAGAATAGAAGAGGGACTCCCTTTTCCGCACTTAGACTTCCATTTGGTCCGTTGTGCGTGCGGTTTCCGGCTAAAGGAGCCAGCCTAACTCCGTCAAAAAGCATAGAAGCTTCCTGGGGGCTTCACAGGCTTCGCGGAGTGACATCACCGTTCCGAGGATTTCTTCACGTTGGGAAACCATGGCCTCGTAGTCCAGGATGATGCGGGCAGCTGATTCACCGGCGTTAAAACAGCCCCTGCAAAGTGGGCTGCCTGTCGCACCTATGTTAAAAAGATTTTTGTTAAGAGGGCTATGACCCGTAATCATCCCTATGATTATTCTGAGGTTATTTCTACTTAGGCTAAGAAGTTATTTGGTTAATCGCGGGTTTAAAAATTTTTAACTGTTGACATTCTAATTTAATTATTAATGTTTTTATTCGCGTTTGTTTTTTTTTTTGACTTGTTTACATTATTTTTGACATTTTTAATATTATACACGAAATGTAAATTATTTGGCTTTGCATTTATCGTTAACTTTTTATGTAATATTTATTATTCTTAATTGTTTGTTTATTTGTGTTTTTACTAACAATAGTTCTAAGTTGTTTCTACTAACAAATAATGAATCATGTTGTTCGATTATTAAATAAATTTACATTCGGTAAGGCCGATCTAGACTACAGTCTGTAGCCCGTGACCATCTGTTGTTATGTAGTTCGGTTGATCTTTGGCGGATCCATGCACAAATTTGTGAGAAAGGCAGGGAGAGAGGTGGGTACGGGCCTAGCACTATCATCTCAGAACCTCTCCTTGCAAGTTCATCCGGGGCATCATTGCCTAAGGACCATGTCCCTTGATCCACTGTAGGGTGATTCGATTGGAGGTCGATATACACTCCAGTGCAAGGTGGCAATCAAAGATCAATTTGATGTATCTTATCTTATCTTGTGGAGAGGCCGAGAAATAACTCAGAAACTTCGACCCATTGGGATCTGTTGTGTTCCCATAGATAACTTACTCCTCCCCAATCTCGTTGAAAACTCTTTTCATGAGTTTTACAACGAGACTAGGAGATATGAGCCTATATTATTCTGGTTTTGGATAGCCAACCCCTAGGAGACTCATTCGCTTACCAATCAGTGCATCGCATGTGCACAGAAAGTGCTCCATGCGTTCCGTATGTTCCCCACACAACCTGCACATGGGTGTCGCGGCCAGACCCGCCTTCATGAGCATGTCTTTGGTTCCAAAGTGCCCAGTAAAGGCCCCAAGCAGGTAGCGGATTTACCCCCTGCTCATATTCGAAATGCATTTCCGGGCTTTGAAAGTATCCTAGAAATTTCTTTGAGTGTTGTAGACCGGTATTAGACAGCCAATGTGTTCGTTGTCTGTGATCTGCAAACTCCTGCCTAGACATGGTTCTGGGCCCACAAAATCATTTGCTGAGCCCTCTCTTGCCAGTTCATCTGCCACTTCGTTACCATGGATACCTTTGTACCCAGGGACCCACATCAGTCTTACCCTGTTATGCTTCCCAAGCCTGTTTAGGGTCCGGATAGCATCCAGAATAAGTCTGGAGTCCACTTTGGAGGATGCCATGGTTTTGATTGCAGCCTGACTGTAACTAAGAATATATATGGATTTACCTCTGGTTCCTCTAGCTATATTCTCTTAAGCACAGGTTATTATGGCATATGTTTCTGTTTGGAATACAGTTGCCATTTTGCTACATTTGTAACCTTTTGCGAATATTTCCGCTCCTGTACCTGATTCCATTTTGGATCCATCAGTGTACCACACCAGACTATCTTGTTCTGGTGGATCGAGTCCCTTCGTCCAGTTCTCAATTGTAGGGATTTGGACCTTGAAAGACCTTTCAAACACAAACATGGTTTGTATTTTATAGGATATCATGCTTGTTACCCGATCCAGGTCTTCATTTGCATCGAACTTTGTATGGTTAGTCTTTGGCTTAGAGGCATCCCATAGTCCAGCAACAGCAAGACGATGTAATGTCTTCCTTGCCTTGAATTCAACCATCATATGCAGATGAGGGATATTGAGGTATCTCTCAATCGCTGCCGTAGGTGTTGTCCTGAAAGCACCCGTGATGCCGCGACACACTGTTCTTTGTAAACTGATGAGTGGCCCTTTGCACGAGGCGAGCTTTGTTCTTGGCCACCACGCTATGCTGCCGTATGTGAAAATAGTTATTATAATTGTCCTGTACAGCGATAATATCACTTTGAGCTTTAGCCCCCAAGTTTTACCGTAGGTGGAACGACAGATGCCGAACATAATATTTTCATAATATTTTCCACATGAGTTTTCCACCTGAGTTCTTTATCAAGCGTTACGCCAAGATATTTAACTTCGGTGGACCAGGGCAGCTTTATTCCATTGAGGGAGGGCTCTCCTAGGTTTCCTAGTTTTCTCTTCCTCGTGAATGGAATAATGACTGCTTTGCTTGGGTTGATAGAGAGGTGGTTCTTTGTACACCTTTCCTCTGTCATCGTCAACGCCTGTTGTAATAATCCAGAGACTATGTTCGGGAATTTACCATTAACCATTATAGCTATGTCATTTACATAGCCTACTGTGGAGAATGGTCCGGTATTGAGTTTGGCGAGTAGCGAGTCTACTACCAAGCACCACAATAATGGTGACAGCACTCCGCCTTGCGGACAACCTCTTGATGTTTTAGCGCTAAGTCTGTCCCCCATCAGTTCCGATCTGACTATTCTGCTTCTCAGCATATAGTCAATCCAGTTGCACGTGGTATAATTACCATGTTCCTTAGCAGCAATGCGTATGGACTCAAATGTTGTCTTGTCGAAGGCTCCCTCTATGTCGAGAAAGCCCCGACACATATCTCTTGTCCCTCTAGCGCAGCCTCGGCTCGACTCGCAACATAGTGCAATGCCGTTTCCGTAGATTTTCCAGGGCTGCAGGTGCACTGTAGTTTATGTAGAGGGAATACTTTAAGTGGTCCCTCTCTTAGATACCTGTCTACCAGTTTCTCCAGAGATTTTAAGAGAAAGTGTGATAGACTGATGGGCCTGTAAGCTTTAGCTTCTTCAGAAGTCGGTCTGCCCACCTTCGGTATGAAGGTGACTTTGACCTCTCTCCATGCCTTGGGTACGTAACCAAAGGCTATGCAGGCTCTGTAGAGCTTACTGAAATGGGGTATCAAAACAGATGCCCCTTCTTGCAATAGTATTGGGTAGTAGTTTGCTGTTGGTTTGTTTGTTTTCTAGGGCTTTGAGAATTGCCAGACTATCGGATAGGAATCTAATTCTGTAGTTATAGATACCATAACGCTTTACTGCAGTAGCGGCTTGTGTTAGGGCAACACATTCACATTGAAAGATTGAACTGTGTGTGCCTAGCGGTAAGTGAAAGTTAATGTTGAGGTCAAGGGAATGTACGCTAGTACCTGAACCGTTGACTGTTTTTGAGCCATCTGTGTAAATGCGTACTTCAATGGCTCCAGACTGATCCCTGTCTTCAACTACAGTTTGTATGCTATAGTTTTTGTTAAACATAGGTTGATTTTGTGTTCTGTCACACGGAGCGGCAATGAGGGGTTGGTACCGAATCGCCCGGTCCAGGATTTCAGCGTGTGGGCTGGTGAGATTCTTTCCCCATTTGCCCAGATGCAACAGCCTGATGGCAGCTAGCGGCTAGCTAGCTGCCTCCTGCTGTATGTATAGGTCAAGAGGATTTAAATGACTATTTTTTAACCGACTTACCAAAAAGGATTTTTTATGTATGTTCACCAATATCTCCTCCAATTGTGGACCGATTTTGATAATTATTTTTTTGTATGAAAGAATATGTTTCGAAATTAGTCCCATTTTAATTTGGTGAAGATTTGATGAAGAACTTCGAAGATATACAACTGCAAATCTCTCGGGATTGCTGCAATCGCATGTCTGTTTATTGTTTATACAATTTCATAAGATGACATCACGCCAGTACGCCTTTAAGGGGTACGCAGATCTCTCATTTCACCGGTTATGTTCATTATCATACATACATCATACATACAAACATACATACATATATTGCAAGTTAAATAAAAGCTTGTAATAAAAAACTTTTTTCAAAAAATACCTCCGACTTCCAAATAAGAAAACTAAAAAGTGAAAAATAAACTTTTTACAAAATAAATACTACCGACTTCCAAATAAAAAACTACAAAATGAAAAATCACCTTATTTTTGGAAGTTGGTGTCTTTCGTATCATCTTTCACATTTTAATTTGGTGAAGATCTGATGATGAACTTCGAAGATATACAACAGAACTCTTCAATAAATAACGGGAATCTCTCGGGATTGCTGCAATCGCATGTCTGTTTATTGTTTATACCATTACATATCATCAAATCACGCCAGTACGCTCTTGAGAGGTACGCAGATCTCTCATTTCACCCCTTATGTTCAAGTTTCATGATAATTCGGCTAATCTATTCTGGTGTTAAGGTAACTTCCTAACCAACTTGCCTATTAGGTTGGTACAACAAAAAAGTGAAAAGTAAAAACTTTTTACAAATAATACTACCGACTCCCAAATAATAAAACTACAAAGAGAAAAATATCTTTATTTTTGGAAGTCGGTGTCCGTAACGCAAAAAAATGGTACCTACGAAAGACACCGACTTACAAAACTAAAGTTTCAAAAAGAAACTTATTCTTACTTTGTAGTTTTTTTATTTGGAAGTCGGTAATATTTTTTATAAAAAGTTTTGTTTTAGTTTGGTTTTCTATTAAAGCGTGTTTTTTTAGTTTCTTTTTTTAACTATTACTTTTGCTTTAGAAGTCGGTTATTTTTTAGTGAAAATTACTTTTTCTTTCTTTTTAGTAATCTATCACTAAAAAGTGAGCAAAGTCTAAAGTATGGTACCTAAAGGATTGACAAAGTACCTATAATAACTTTATTTACACATTCGTGCTGTTTGTCGCTAAGGAGTTCTTTTGTATGTTCTATAAATTGAAAACCACTGAACACATTTTGATGAAATTTTCACTGTTGGAGTGATATTTATCCAATAAAAATGAATGATCACGATCTGATAAGTGGTTTAGGAGAAATGCGTGATAAACCTACATACTTACATATAAATAAACTAACATTCGCTTATGAAATTTGGCACACGTGTTTAGAAGCTCGTTCAAAGTAACATATCTGAATATTGTGCAATTCCAACGGGATCCCTTCTTTTCGCATAATGTTCTTTAGCCTAATATACTTCGGCATAACGATTTTGGCACAATTTGTTTTGGCATAATTTTTTTAGGCATACATTTTATGTTGGCATAATCATCTTAAAGACTAATTTGTTTTGGCATAAATTTGATTCGCATAACGTTAGTAGGCCTAATGACTATTAGCATAACGTTAGTAGGCCTAATGACTCTAAGCATAATAATATTTAGGCATACAATTAATATAAATAACAAAAACAATTTTCATGCAAATGATACATAACATTTTGTAACTTAAACGATTTTTCAATCGCAAGATAACTTTTATCTGAAGAATATTTTAGATGTTTTGACAGTTTTTGTATAAAAAAATATGTCAATCAGTTAACTTCTATTATGAGAAATAAATATGGAGGTTACTCCTCAGATAGAAGTTAACTGATTGAAACAGTGGTCCTTAATTATGTATAATTATTTATTTAAGGTGTATATTTTTAGCAATTGCTTGTAAATATGCTAGTTTAGAAGTATACTCATCTTTTTTACTAATATTTTTTTCAATTCTTTTGGTTTTGTCCGTTTTTTTTTTTTCCCTTTTTTTTTTGGTATAAGTGATGTTCCGACATCCAGTTTATCTATTTCAATGGTTTGATGTTTATTTCTTGAACGATCTTTTTTGCCAAAAAATAAAATCCAGGATGCTGTTTTCCCACAAAATGTGCAAATCTATTGTGCCATGCCTCTGCATTATTTTGTGTCCTAGGTCTATTTTCCTTTTCTAATAGATACGTACTCCAGACTTTGGGTGGAAATGGTGATGGTGAACTTGTAGTGCCCCATACATAATTCTGATCAAACCAATTTGCTATAGTTTCAACAATTAAATAATATTGTTGGTTAAAAATTTAATATGATGTGCAACAAAAGTTAGTGACAGAACCGAATTGCTGCAAAACCGACTCTACGTAGTCTTGTTTGTCCTACCCCTAGAGTGTAATTTAAAATCGCGTAGGCGCGTAGGGTCGAGGCGGCCCACGGGCTGAGGAGCAGGCGGCTGCGAGCGAGGCGCCGCGGCTGAGGCTGGCCGGCGAAGCCGGCCAACAAGCCGAAGCTGCGGTGGTGAGCGAAAGCCGTCTGCGACGATTAGCACGCGTGGGGCCGCCGGAAGCCCGCAGCGCCGGAGCCGAGACAGAAACCCTGCCTGCTGCATGTTGCCTGCTCGCTTGAATGCTGCATGCTTGCTTGCATGCTGCATGCTTGCTTGCATGCTGCATGCTGCATGCTTGCTTGCATGCTGCATGCTTGTTTGCTGCATGCTTGCTTTCATGCTTGTTTGCATGCTGTATGCTTGCTTGCATGCTGTATGTGTAAATAAATTTATGCTTTAGGATATTATGCTTGAAAAAGTTATGCTTTAGAACTTTATGCTTAATAAATTTATGATTTAGAATATTCTGCTTAATCATTATTATGGTTAGAGAAATTATGCTTAAAAAAATTATGCGTAAGCTGTTATGCGTAATTATATTATGCGTAAATATAATTATGCCAAACAAAATTATGCTAAGATATATTAGGTCTTAAAATTTTATGCAAATGGATAGGGAACCAATTCCAACAATAATACATACATACATGTCGAATTGATAACCTGTTTTTTTTTAAGTCGTTTAAAATGGTCATTATTTGTAGCCGTGGGGAATAACAATTAGATTCGCATATTATTATTATTATAATTTACAACGTGTGTAAACACATGAAGCACTTAGGCGACCCTTGTAAGCTCACGTCAGTAGGCACTAAATAAATAAACATATTCATTAGTATCACAGTTAAATGGCCGCGACGCCGCGCGTTTATCTCGAGCGACCATTTAGATTGCGAATAAAACTTGTGTTTTTGGAATGTGCGGCTTGAATTCATTGCAGACAGGCACAGCTTTTGTTCAGCCGCGGGACACATTATCTTCCCCGCTTACAAACATTCATGACTAAAAAATAAGTTGTTTGTTTGGTTGAACAAGGTTATACCTATCTATTTGTACCTATTGTCTGTACCTACTTAGCAATGTAAGTTTACTATAGTTCATGAAGAATCACCTTTTGGAGAAACCTCCATAGAAAAGGGAGGATCCTCCGACCAGAAAGGTTTTGTGTCTGGTCTGGGCAACTGCCCGACAGTTGTAGTCGGACTTTTGTATACGTTCAAATCGCGCCGAAAAGTCTGCTTGAGCGATGTAGTATTTTGTGTAACAGCAGGTCATTAGTTCGTGGGAGGGATACATGGCGCTACAATCTCATAAAGCAAATTGACGCATTTGTTTAAATGGGATACTTCAATTACTTTGTTTAAGACTATAAAGACAAGATGGAAAAAACATTTCATTTATATGGCTTCTGTGTAGGTATAATTTTCAGTGTGTCTGTAATTCTTCATTAAGCATTATATTTGCGCAATAACGCGAATCGCACGATTGCGACGCCGTACGATAGCATCCGTCATCGTTAGTGCGATTATAAATAATGACGACGATTCAACGCGATTTATCGCGCCAACATTATTGTACGTGAAAAACGGTCACGTGTGTAAGTACTCAAGTCAAGGTCAGAACAAAAGGGATATACATAAACTCACGCCTTTTTTATCAAAATAAACAAATGGAACGACTTTGCTTTAAAATCAATATATTTTTATTAATTAAATAAACACATCATCATGTTCCCGCCCTTATTCCATGTTACTTGGGGTCGGCAACACGTTTTCTTTTTCCATACCGTCTTGAATTCTTAACTATCTAGGCAGCATGTCGTAGTGTGCCACCGTACCGCCATGATTTGCCTCACGATGCCACGCCATCCGTCCCTGTCGGCTGTAACTGGTTAGCACTCATGCAATGGACCACCTACTGCAGACTTGATCTGGTCGCCGCGAGCTCTCGTTCCTTCCACTTTTCTCAATAGGTGTGCACTCAATATATCGTCTATGAGAAACACCCCTTAACTAACAAGAAATCATACGTGAGTACTCTAAATTCCTTAGTAAGCGATGCGTCGACACTATTGCCATAATCTGTCCAATGGGCATGATATCTAAATATCTCTATGAATGGTGCTGCAAGTTGATGTTAAATCTATCGGAGATACATGAAATATACAATTGGGTCAGTAATGATCGCTGCAAACACCGCGCGGCTGTAATTACGAGTGTGTCTGGAATGCGAGCGCTCAGCAGGACGTACAGGTAGGTACACATGAGGGATGTACATATGTGAATGCACTATGTAGCTATGTGTGCACCGGCGCGTGACGGCACGTCAATAACATCAGCCGGGCTCCGCTGACACGCAATCATGTATCAACACCGTCCGATATTTACGTTATTATACAAATGAGTGAAATGAGCTCACTCGAAACCGCAATGAATTTCGTGTTCAAGTTATTCCATTTCAATGAGTTTTTACTGCTCAGTAGTGCTTGCTCAGTGAAGCAGTAAACACACAAAATCACATCATACTGAGAAGATACTGACTTTAGTACCTAATGCTTGAATCTAATCTATTTAATACCTTTAAACGAGCAGTTTTTGTATATATATATATGTAATCTGAATCTCGGAAATGGCTCCAACGATTTTTTACCCCCGACGGAAAAAGAGGGGTGTTATACGTTTGACGTGAATTGCTGCGTGTCTGTCTGTGGCATCATAGCTCCTAAACGGATGAATCGATTTTGATTTAATTTTTCTTGTTTAAAAAGTGACTTTGTCGAGAGTTGTTATAGCTATGTTTGATGAAATCGGTTAAATCGTTTAAAAGTAATTCACATTTTACTCTTTGAATCTGAGTTTTTTCGCAAGATGTCATGTCCTAATTACGTGTTTCGATAGATTGTTGATTGAAGCGTGTCTACTACAAGATATATTATATATAGAAGCATAAATAAAAATTAAATTTATATAAAAATATCCCGATTTAAAAACCTCTAAAAAGCAAAAAATACTCGTGTCGCCGAACCGCTAAGTATATAAAATAAACTGCTGTTAACGTTGACGGTTCCCAGACGCGCGAACGAGCATTATTTTTTGCTTTTTAAAGGTTTCCAATCAGGGTTTTTTAATTTTTTTTTTTTTTTTTTCATGAAATTTAGTATGCTGAGGGTTTCGGGGGCGATTAATCGATACAGCTAGGTTTCATTTTTAGAAAAAATCATTTTCTCTATTTACACCTAAGCAGAGCTCCGTCGCCCAGGTACTTGTAAATTATCGGGTATACCGAACACTAAATTAAAAATCTTTTAAAGATTAGAAGATTTAAGCATTAATAAAATATCTCTCAACGAGTAAAATAAACGGTATATGTCAGCGGCCTAGCGTCCCTAGCTCTCGTATACGTCGAGAGGGGCGATTTATGGAGCCTTTTGTTTGAAATAGTGTCGCTGTAATGTTTAATTAGTACTTATTACGGGCTGCCCGGTCTGGGCAGCGCATTACGGAGTCTGCTTTGTGTTACTAAAGCTACAGATACCTAAATATGTAAAGTATACCATAGACTGCAATGAAAACGATTTTATGATGAAATAAAAAATCTTTTTTACAAAAAAATACTACCGACTTCCAAATAAGAAATCTACAAAGTGAAAAATATCTTTTTAACTTTTTAGTTGTACCTAACTAATAGGCAAGTAGTTAACCCTTAGCCAGGCCTAGCCATTTTTTTTGTTTTGAATGCTGATTTTGGTAGATTACAGGGTTATAACAAATATAATTTCTTGTTTTTTTTTTTTTCCTGTTCCTGAAAAAAAAAACCCCTGTGGTCTCTATATGACCACTGCCCGTTGCCCATGAGCAACGGGCAGTGCTGCCCAGAGGCCACATACAGACATGTGGTCTGTATGTGGCCTCTGTCCTACATTTCATTTACGCAGCTTTTAAGGGTTAGACTACTCACTGTAAATGAATTCCAGAAATTAATAAAACCACCCTATAACTAAGAAAAATAATGTTTATTGGTGAAAATCATCAAAACAAGGTGCTGCACACAACGGTACTTGGCAGATCTTACACATAATTTTTGACCTTTGGGGTTTTTGTCTTGTGCTGCAGTAGCGACATCGCCTCCTGGTTCTGAAATGATCAAACAGTGTTTGTTAGGAGATTTACCCTTAATAATTATGTAGACAACTTACAGGACAGTGGCCATTTAAAGACCACATTTCTTTGTTCTATATGGGCAGAGGTTATATGTGGGACACAAACTTTAGGAGTAAATATTTCACAAAAAAACAAATACAGTGATAAATAAAATAATATTACAGATGAATAAACTTGTATACTATCATAAAGTAGTCATTAATAGCACTTACCATATTTATTTTCGGCATAATCACATTTATAATGAACACAAACACAAGAAAACAACCGTTTTTGGCAAGATTTGTATTTGACATTCAAAATGTCAAAAAAAATGTTCCTATACACGTACTTTTTTTCGTTCAGAAATCGACTGCGTTTCATAGACAAAATAATAATGACATTTTGTGGTTCCTATACGACATCGGCTCGTCACAAAAAAATAAAAATCCATGTGGTCGCTATGTGATCACTGCCTGGCTAAGGGTTAAGTATGATACCTATAATGCCAAAATTGTTTACTCAAATATCATGAAACTGAACATAACCGGCGAAAAGAGAGTGTACCAAGCTGAACTGTACACATCTGCGTAACTTTTAGAGATTACTGGCGTGTTGTTATGTGAGAGATTTGCCGTTATTTATTGTAAAGTTCTGTTGTATATATCCGAAACTCTTCATCAGATCTTCACCAAATTAAAATGGGACGAATTTTGGAACATGCTCTATCAAACAAAAAAAGTGTTTTTAAAATCGGTCCACAATTGACGGAGAAATCGGTGAACATACAAAAAAAAAACAATCATAAAGTCGGACCTCCTCCCTTTTATAAAGTCGGTTAGTGTGAAAACAGAACAAACACTCTTAGATTTTTGGCTGTATTCAACCTATCCAACATATTGCACTAGTACTGAAGGTACAATAATTTACTAGAAGACCGGTAACAGAAACACAAAATATGAATACCTAAACAAACCATTTAATTATTACAGAACAGGCTAGTTTTCGATCTATTTCGAAGCAATATCTTACTATTTGAAACAAATACAGTTTTATTGGCGTCTTGTTGAGTTCGTGAAGACAGAATGATGGTGTTGAGTATTCAACTGTTGTGAAATACGACTTTGAAGGCAAAGAAGGACGAAAGAAAAATGCCAGTAGAGCGCGTATAACGCAATTCTATTTGTGAATTTAAATAATCAGCTCTTACGCTATTTTTACGGTTTTAAAACTTGTATAAACTTTCAGAATGTAGGTTACAAATAGTGCTCAATAAATGTAAGTAAGAAACGTTACAAGCTCTCTAGATGTGCCCACAAACGTATTGCTGCGGAACAGGAAATTTTATTTCCAATTGACGTACTGGAAACAATTCCTCGACGAACATATCGCTATCGCTTCTCGTACAATCATTGGCGTTATCCTCCCGAGACGCATGGGACTGTCGGAGTGTGCCCGGACGGTGCCCGGGTCGGCCCAATCGTTCGGTCCACAGACTACGGAGACGTTAAGGTGGCTTCTGTTACAGCGACACTATCAACATTTTTCATACAAATCTAGCGAGTAAGTGAATGTCATCGCTTGCTCAAACCATGATCAAAAATATGTGTTACAGAAACTGACGGCAAAGAACAAAAGGCCGTGATAGAGGTAATACGGTCTCTCCACTTTCAGCACCATAGTTTTTAATATTACTGCAATTGCTTGAAGTTCTCTGTCTCAACTATTCTGTGCTCTATGGGAGGTGGCACGGTCACCGCCCGGCTCTGTTTGATTTATGCGTTGTTTTCTCTATAAATCGAAGCCTGTAGTCGCATGCACACACGGCATCGCTTCACAATCCCGGTGGACGACAACGCGTTAATTGGCCGTGATCTGCATCGCATCGCTCCTCCAGAGACACAGTTATTAAATTGCCTGTAGCTGTGTATCGCAGAATAACCAACTGCCACTTCTATACAAGAACTGACTTAACTTCTAGCGACAAAATAATAACAAATCTATTTAGTCACTAGACTTCATGGAACGTAGATCGATACAGCAAGTTAAACATGAATCTACTTCAGAAGAACATGATTAATGTTGATGTAAAATATAAGTTTTAAAAACAACAGACCAACAATATCGATCTAATACCTTTAAATGAGCAATTCTTTTATATATGTATATATATAATCTGAATCTCGGAAACGGCTCCAAAGATTTTCATAAAATTTAGTATGCAGGTAGTTTCGGGGGCGATAAATTAATCTAGCTAGGTTTCATTTGTAGAAAACGTCGTTTTCCCTATTTTCACCCGAGCAGAGCTCGATCGCCTAGGTACTGAATAATAAAACGAGATAAAACTCCTTAACGCAATGTTCGTAGCACCGTAGCAAACAGTCGTAGCGGCGTAGCAGCTGCTACGTTGCCGCGTAGCACTGCACCGATGCGACTTTATTTTGTACAGTCAGAACGATAGCATTCTATCACTTTTTACATAATTTAATTACTCTACTAATTCACTTGTCACTGAAGTAGGTACCTACGTTCTAAGACATCTGGAATGCCAAATTTCAAACAAAGTTCGCATAAATTAGAGGCTCTATTCACAACTCACGAATAGCGTTAATGAAATCATCGAGACAATTGACTATGAAGCGTTATTTAATATCCTGCGCGAGTGTGCGTGCTCGTGAAGATAGCTTGGTGCCTGGGGGGCTCATGGTTCGTGGCTGGATGGTATTATGCAATATGTACGGAGCAGTTTCAAAATTACTTATCGTGTTTGGCAATTCTGCGGGCTGCCCTCTATCTCGTGGTGAAGCGGCGCGAGTCATGAGTGGCCGCGTGAAGGTTCACTAAAAATAAATTATTTAGCTAACATAATAGAGAACCAATATAAACAGCTTACGTTCACTTTTCGTGTATGTCTGTGTAACCGATTGGATCTACTAAACAACAAATCAAATCAAAAATTTGTTTCCTAGTTAGCATGGCTTTGTAAAAAATAATTGATATCGATGCGGGTTTTGCCATTATTTATGTGTATTATCTTTGTGATGGTTACTTAACTTATTACAGCACAGAAATGTGGTGTTTTTACATGTCGCCATTGCACCCAAGAAAAGCTACGGACACATTACGGGACGGCGGGATACACCAATTATACAAATCTTTTCAAATCTTAGTCGTGTCACAAGTGTTTTGTAGCCAATCAAATATGTCAAAAGGAGTCTGGCGACGACACAACACAACAGTTATGTGAACCCAACTATAAGGGGAAAACTGAATCAAGAGTGGGACGCCTTACAGTAGGATCTATTTTAAGCGAAAACCCAAAAAGGGGGAGATTCTATATTCCACATTATGTATGTTTTTTTTATGACCGATTTTAAAAATTCTTTTTTTTAAGAGTATGTCCCGAAATTGGTCCCATTTAAATTTGGTGAAGATCTGATGAAGAACTTCGAAGATATACAACAGAACTCTTCAATAAATAATGGCAAATCTCTCAGGATCGCTGCAATCGCATGTCTGTTTATTGTTAATACCATTTCATAACATAACGTCACGCCAGTACGCTCGTAAGGGGCACGCAGATCTCTCATTTCACTGGTTATGTTCATGTTTCATGATATTCGGGTAATCTATTCTTGCGTTATAGGTACCTTACTAAACAACTTGCCTATTAGGTCAGTACAACTAAATAGTAAAAAATAAAAAAAACTTAAATAAAAAATACTACCGACTTGCTAGTAAAAAAATTCGGTGTCCATAACGCAATAAATAGGTACCTATGACAGACACCGACTTCCAAATATGAAGTTATTTTTCACATTGTAGTTTTTTTATTTGGAAATCGGTAGTATTTTTTTGTGAAAAGTTTTTTGATATATTTATTGCAATGTCAGTTCATAAGTCGGTATTTTCTAGTGTACGAGTATGTAATAAGTAAGTAAGTAATAGTAACCTAAAATTCTGCATGATTTAGTATTTTTATAAAACTTAACCACATATGATACTAATTGAAACGTAAAACCCAGTAAAACCTTTCATAACTTGTACCGCGGTACAATCTAGTAATCGCTTGTCGATATTGCATAGCGAGTGTCTAGATTGAATGCAGTGTCTCTCGCAATACATTGCCGGTTGATATCTACCCTCACTTCTACACCCCCTGTTCGAACTAGCCACGTATAGCGTACTGTAGTGACGTACGGCTCGTAATCGCCTGCAAGCCGCATAATACACTCGGCCTATTACCGCGCTTTGATTACACCGCAAGACTGATTGCAAATCATGCAGGCGGATTATATGTCACTCGTACATTAATACTGTAATGATATTTGATTCTAATCGCATGTTTTATGTATACGGGACGTAATTACTCTCTTATCTAGTGAATGAGATAGTTTGACAGAGGCAATTATGTTTGCCATGCCATTTTAGGACCATAATTGGTTTGGAGTCAGTAAGGGCCGATTTTTGAATTTAGCATTTAAAGTTAGGAACGTGACATACCCTACTCTTACAAATTCTGACAGGTTTTTAGGCTATAGTTGAGGTTGAATTCAGAAATCGGGGGTATTTCCATGCTAAACTCTTATTGCAATGGACGCTTGTGTAGATGCCTAAACTTTTTATAACTGACTTGTTAAAAAATTAGTTATGATATTCCACACGCGATCACAATACACAAGTGATGCTTGCTTAGTCGTGGAGTGAGCACCCAAAACAAACAAGCATACAGACAGACAGGCGCGGTACAGAGCGGCGCGTTACTTCGGTGCATTATTAAGATTAAAGAATGAAACGCTCGAGTTGTGAGCGACTGCCGGCTCTCAATTATGAAGTATGCGTAAGGATACGTCACACTGATGGCAGACTCAGAGTTGTGTAAGTGTGAATAAAACGTTGAGATTTATTTTTTTATCGAATATCTATAGATAAAAAGAATTAATATGCAAGAAAACCTGCGTGTTCATTAAGTATTATGTACAAGTAGGACAACACAGATACTACGACAGTATAATAATCGGACAAAATGCTGAACATGAAACACACTCGTGTAGGAATACAATGTCCACCGCACGGTCACACTGTCCGTCGATGGTCCTCCGCGCGGGCACTGGGCAGACTCAAACAGTAATCAAATTGGCGCGGGTCTGTGCTCGCGACGAGATTGTAGGCTAATCTACTTTTAAAGCTTATCTAGTACTACGCGCAGGAAATATCAGATAAAATGATGATATTGGCTATTTCGTTGTGGATATCGTAAAAGTTGATTGTAGAAAGAACATTAACTAAGGACACAGGAAACTTACGCTTGATATTTTGTTATTACGTTGTTGTTCTGATTTCTTGGTAATTGGCAGTGAAATGAGTTCTGCTAAACTTTATGACAGGGTAGAAAATGGTCCCGCTTCGCAGTGTCTCGTCGCTCTCCGCGTGCTGTAGGGCAGGGTTAGTGCTGCCATTAGCTAATTGCTCGGAAAAAAAAATCACATTTTGAGCGTGGTCCCCTAGCGAGCGTATTGTTAACACCTCGTCACTAGTCGTGCCACCGGCCGGCGCCGATAGCGCATATCGTATTGGGAACACATTCGGATTTAATTAGCGAAATTGAACATACCTGCAACACGCCGACAGCAAATACGGACACCATGACGCAGCTTTGTTCAGTCACAATAGTTGTACGAGTATTTTGTGGAGGCGTGTGCATGCTTCTGTTACAAAAGGTCACTGATACAATATATAGTGTTCTGACGGCACAAAAGCGAGTAAAATTCGCTGAGGAATTTGTTTGGTTTCGTGTAGCGCTATTAGACTCAGGTTTGAAACATGAGTCTGGTTTTTGGGTAGGATTGCAAACAACTACATACCTAGAATTAATACTAAACTAACAACATACCTAATATACTCGCTTGGCATATTATGTTGATTTATATAATTTGATTTACACAATGATTGTTTGAAGCTATTATAGCGGTTACTAATTACTTGCTATTATTGAAAACCACTTCATTTAACTAGATACATGGTTAGAATAAGAATAGTTGCTGAATATATTGCGTGTAGGTGAAGCCACAACAAGGGCACAGATCTCGTGCAGACGATACGGAGTGATCGAGAGATATCGGCGTAATTACCGCTTGGCAAGAGCTTCGGCCGCCGATGCCTATCGTTTTATTAATATACCAGACAAGTAGGTCTACATAGTATAAAACTAAGTTGATTTGTCAAGTCTGTCTGTGTTTTAAAAGTTAAAAGTCAAAAGTCAAAAGTCAAAAACGTTTATTTCAAATAGACCAATTACAGGCACTTTTGAATTGTCAAAATGTCGGTCAATCAAACAATCAAGTGAAGCTAAATTGCACGTTCCAAAGAGTAGATCTCTATGGAGAAGAACGTGCAAGAAACTCCATGGACACTATTTTAAATCATATGTGTTACCGCTTACATCTTCTAAACTACGCATTTATTGAACTTATGCTTCTGAGAAGCTCATACGCTGCGTTTCATCTATCGGTAAAAAAGTAAACGTAACGTTAAATTACTTTAGTTAAGTTAAAGTAACTCAATGTTTTTTTATTTCCTATTTGAACAATAAAGTTTCTTAGACCCTTTTTTCTTCACGACAGGCAAGAGGCGAGTTCCGAATTTGAAAGTTTTTGTTAGATGGGTCTCGGCTGTTTTTTTAACTTTGGGAACGACTGATCTAAAGTAATTGTATCAACAGATTAAATTGTTTCATGTTTGTAGAAGGTAACCTCTGGCAGTTCGGATCAGGTTGCTTAAAATTCCTTCACTGATGTGACATCCTTTCATTCAATAAAATTTCACGGGGTACGCTACGGCAGTGAAACTGCAGAAACATAGTACGTACATAATTTAAACCTAAGAAGAGCCACGGAAATCGGCAAACCGCCGAAATTGTACCTGTGTGAAGGAGGGGCGTTACTTTTTTCTAGGTGCTTTTTATGTAGTCAATCTATTTTAGGTAACAATTAAGAACCACATAATATATATTCCTCTCCGTTAAGCCGTTGGTCCCGGCTGTCATTTGAAGATCTTTGACAGTCGTTACGGGTAGTCAGAAGCCTGATATCTGACACCAGTCTTGCCAAGGGGTATCATGTTACCCAGTTACTGGGTTGTGGAGGTCAGATAAGGCAGTCGCTCCATGTAAAAACTGGTACTCAGCTGAATCCGGTAAGACTGGAAGCTGACCCCAACAATAATTGGGAAAAAGGCTAGGCAGATGATGATGATGAATATATATTCCTCTCATTATGAAGCGGCCAATTTCCTAGAGACGCTTTTTAGTAATTAATCTTAGCGCCATTAAGTAATGAGCACAAAGAGATCGTCTCATTAGCTCAGCCGACCTCTGACGCTAATTGTCTTCATAAACACACCACTACGTAATTAATTCCAGACATTATTGTTATCGTGTTATCATGTTAAAATAACTGATAGAATGTAAAATTAACATTTACTTAAGTATAATTAATGTAATTTCTCTTGTTAACACGTACAAATGCCGCAGGATATAAAATAAAACATAAGTAAGGAGAGTACTTCATTATTTTACTGTCTTCTTCTTTTAAATGGTACAGAATTCTCAGCGAAAATGTCGGTCTGACATCTTCAGGATAATTTAATTATGTTTGCAATTTTCAATTGGTACAATTTCATGTAGGTAATTAAAATAATATACCCATCACTATTTATGTCTTCATCATGAAAATAATTAAGGCATTACATCCGCCTCTGTACGTTGATGTGCATGAAGTATTAAATAAAAAAATATATTTTTATTCGGATGAAAATATATTTTTGAAATTGAAATACGAGTATAATTATCGTGAACAAATAAAGTGTGTACGAATGTATCGTACTCAGGATAAAAACAACAAAGAAGGATCGAATACAATTGATATTGTGGTGTAGCGCATCCCGCTTGGTCCACACAGAAACATTTCGCAGCTGCGGAGCTTCCCACTCGATGTGACAGCGCACACACGACTCTCGAGTGGGCGACAAGTGCGCCTCATCACGAGTAACGCAACTTGTCGCCACTGCGAGCTGAGGTTTCCGATGTGGATACATGACGACGTATCCACATCGGAAACCTCAGCTCGTCGTCACTGCAGCCTCTGTACTATTTTTCTTTATTCTTTAATCTTTTGCTATTTTTAGTCTGATCAATAAGATAACCCAACAATGTTTTAATATTTTATCGAGATTGCCAATCCGTATATTGATAACCTTGTAATCACTACTTTTTATCTAAACGTGAAAACTAATATTGTAGAGAAATACAAATGGTTGTAGGAGTTAATCTTTGGCACTTGGACTTGATTATGAAAATTATTTCGCTGCGAGAAAACTACAATATCACTGAGTCCATTTGCAATTTTTACCCGACTCCAAGAAAAGAAGGTTATGAATTTCGCGCATATTAATGTATCATACATACATTGTTTTTGTATGTTTACTTTCGTATGTATGTAATATTCTTTATTACTTCATATCTCTCAAATCACTAGACGGATTTATATAATTAAGACGTCGTTAGATAGGTTTTGACCGCCCAAGTGTTCTTAGTTTTGAGTCGTTAACGAAACATGCCTCATTTTGGAGCCATACTGTGGGAGTCCCAATCTTTTTTTCTTACGTTCTCATCGCGTGGGGCATCAAAATGAAATCCTTTTAGTGGTGATTATAAAAATATATACCAATTATCTGTTTAAAAGTAATTCGAAAAAAGATAACAAAAAAGTAGTAAATAATTATTTAAATTTTGTTTCATAAGGGATAAACCACGGGAGTGAAACCGAGGAAAAGGCTAGTATTTAAATAGGAAGTTTGCGTCTAGTTGTGAAATTTATTACATAGATACACCTACACAGAAGAGCTAATGGAATGGTGCCTGAGCTTTTATTTGCCCTGAAAAAGTCCGTTCACGCAACAACAAAGAAACGGAGGAAACAAGCACAGAATCAATACTGGCCGTTGTCAGCTCATTTAATTAATACGTCACGCGTACCGCGCGGTCTGCAGTGGTGTCCGCCGCCGGCCACTTTCTTTGTGCCCGTGTCCGTCCGGCGGGCAGAGCGGGCATAGCGGGCAGGGCGTGGGCACAATGAGCCTGTTACAAACACGCCGCTCTATTAGTCCTTTGTTCCACTCCACGGCACATATTCATTTCCATTATGATATTAAAAAGCAAGAAACGTATTGGATTTTTTGACGCTGTTACTTTTCTTTCTACCATTTTGAAATTAAACTAGAAATCCACTGTTCCACAGAGGGATACGGAGAATCTGTAAATAAAGACGCGTTAGAGACGGAGTTTTCCATTTCTAAATATCGGTAGGAAAAAGACTGTAAACATAATTTTGTGATAAAACTAGATGCACACATTTTTATTAATGTCATGTTTTTATTCTCACACAGGGCTTATCAATTTTTATCTTAAAACACTGAACTCCATACATCAATTCAACTCTAGAAAATAAAGCAAGAATGTATAAAAGGGCAAACTCAAATAAAAATTCTCTCTCCACCTGAAGCTGGGGTGCAGTGGCCAATAAACAAATTTAAAAGGCATATGAAGCAGCGAACGAGGCCGCGTCGGGCATTAAGCAACGTGTGAGTGCTGTAAGTGGGCAAACGGTCCGTGTAATGTTCCCTGTGTTCTAAACACGGGCCTCGCGTGCTAAAGCCGGGAATTCACTTAGGAAATTGCCCGAAGGCAGCATTGTAGTCCAAGTCTGTCGAACCTACACTAATAGACTCTTTATAGCAAGGTCCGACAGAAATGCCAGCATGTAAGCCCGCGGGCAAATCTGTAAGTGAATGCTCCGCCTAAGAGCGCGAGTGGGCGCGCGCCAAGTGGCTGGCACCAGTACTCGCGCTATCACTACGCAGATTTGAACGCACTCGGCATTATGTGAGAGGCCATGCTATCTCTGTCCGAAGAGGTTTATTACTACCTACTGCTGTGGAGATAAAGCCTCATTAAAGGCTTAATAAGGTCAATAAAACATGTAGAAACCATCGCGTGGCTATTTTATATTATGATGATTGTTGATATCTCCAAACTGTAAGTGAACCATTTTACAAGCTTTTATTTACCTAGCTAGCTAGCTTTTATTTAGCATTTTTTTAGCTTTTATTTGCTTTTTTTATGCCTGTATGTATGTATGTATGTAAGTGCGTTCGGGTCAAATCTTGCAACTGAATTTTAAAGCAGTTATCCTCCCCTATTAAGATGAAATTTTGCATACACGTTTAGTTTGGATGACAATGCATAGTTAGCTAAGTGACGTCATTCTGAATCCAATATGGAGTACGGCAAGAGATGACGGACTAGTTATTTTTTGTACACAGCCATAATATGGGTATCAAATAAAAAGGTTTACTGAGAAGAATACGAAAAAAAAAAAATTACTTGTTAAAAAAAAAAATATAATTAAGAATTTATTTTCATTCAGTTGATATTTATCTATTGATAAGCAGTGTCAGGGTGTCATACTGATGGGTGTCGGAATTGGACCTCTCAGAGGATTTATTTTGTAACCGAATCAAAACAATGCTCTATGTATATTGCCGTGACATACATAGATAATTATTTTGGTATCAGCATTAATTAAAAAAACCACTCTTACAAAACTGATAAAACTGTTTGCGTGACATAATGTGGATTCATGTCTTTATTCTGGTTTGTATAAGGAAAGTAACGATCGGTAGTAGCAGCAGTAATGCCAGCTGGTTTACGTCAGTACAGTTGAAATGGTGCGTATCGACTCAGGGGCAGAGCGAAATATGGAAAGCAAACCCAGTGCAGAGAGCCAGGAACAATGTTGTAACTGTTAGTACTTTACTTTATATATTAGGGTTCCGTACCTCAAAAGGTAAAAAAAAGTTAATTCAAAAAATCTATAAACTCGACTGCTTAAAAAGCAAATTAAAATGACGGAAACAATAAAAAAATCATGCTGTGCAGTCGGTGGATAGATATTCGTGATCTGGCTGACCAAAACAAGATGTATCCTCCGACTGAACAGCAAGATTTTCATCTTGTTTACATCTTTTTAGTTAGCTTTTTAAGCAGTCGGGTTATTAGATTTTTTGAATTATCTTTTTTTATTTACTACTTTTTAGTTCTTTTTTTAGAATTTGGTACATTTAAACATATAAGTGTTGTATATTTTTGAAATCATCTCTTAAAACCCTTTATTTTGATACCCCACACGACAGGTTTGGATGAAAAAAAAATTGGTCCCCCACAATATGGCGCCCAAAAGCCGCCATTTTTCTATTATCCAATCTTAATGCAGCCAGTGACACTCGCAGGTTTATGACTAATCGATTGACGTAAGAATCATCAAAATCGGCTTACGAGTTTGGTCTCTAGAAAGCCACATATGAACAAACGTACATACATACATAGACTGATAAACACATTACCCCCCTTCGGCAATCGGGTAAAAAAGGAACCCTTATATGATCACTCTCTTGTCCGTCTATCTGTCCGTGTGCCACCACCGATTTTCTCAGAAGCGGGTGGACCTAGCAAGTTGCAATTTATACCAAATACTGAGATCGATAGTCCCTATTAGGTGTATAATAAAAAAACTTTTAACAAAAAAATACTACAGAATTCCAAATAAAAAAAATGCAAAGTGAAAAACCACTTTATTTTTGGAAGTCGGTGACTTACTAATTTATTGCGTTATGGATACCGACTTCCAAAAATAAAGTTATTTTCAGTGTGAACAGTTCATCCTGGATTACTCGTATTGCACTGGTTTTGTTTAAGTTTCATATTATTGTGTTAATCTATTATGGCTTCACTTTGGGCACTATACCTAGCCTATAGAACTGGTCCATTATGTACCACAACTAAAAAGTGAAAAATAAAAAATATTAGTAGTATTTTTTGTAAAAAAGTTTTTTTGAATTTTCACTTTTTAGTTGTACCTGTCTAATAGGCAAGTTGTTTAGTAAGGTATCTATAACGCCAGAATAGATTACCCGAATATCATGAAACATGGTGAAATAAGAGATCTGCGTACCCCTTCAGAGCGTACTGGCGAGGTGTTATGTTATGAAATGGTATAATCAATAAACAGACATGCGATTGCAGCAATCCCGAGAGATTTGCTGTTATTTATTGAAGAGTTCTGTTGCATATCTTCAAAGTTCTTCATCAGATCTTCACCAAATTAAAATGGGACCAATTTCAAAACATATTTATTCAAACAAAAAAAGAATTTCTAAAGTCGGTCGACAATTGACGGAGATATCGGTGAACATACATAAAAAAAACATACATAATGCCGAACACAGAATCTCCTTCTTTTTGGGCAGTCGGATAAAAACGCAAAGTTCTTAGTCAACACGATAAAAAGAAATGGGCAAATTTAGATTTAAGTACCAAAATACATCATAATTTTCAACTTTTTTATTATTCGGAATTTTCCTTTTTCTTGTCCTAAAGGACCTTGCTTTTAACCAAAATTGACAATTCTAGGTCAACCGGAAGTACACAATATGTTTTCGGTCGAAAACCTATATGGTAGTTGCCATTGACCTAGAATCACGAAATTTGGCAAAAATTTCGTGACTTACAGCACAAATAAAGGGAAAATTCCAAATAATAAAAAAGTTGGAAATTAAAGGGAGTCCCCATACATACATAGTTGACGCCAACCTGGGTGCGGAACCCTTCGTGCGCGAGTCCGTCTCTCACTTGGCCGGTTTTTTTATACATCTACTGTTAACAGTTCTGGCACATTGTGTGCAAAATTGACGGCAGAAGTTTTTAAATTTATATTTTTTTTTATTAAAACTTCATGCAATATACAGGTACTTAGACAGACTTAATGCCTGAGGCATTCTCTACATAATGTTTTTTTTTTATTTCAAATCGCTTTGTCCAGAAGCATGAATTTTTGCACAAAATATTATATTGCAACTAAAGCGAACCGTAAGGAGTTTTAAAAGTTCAAATCCCTAAATGGGTTAAATAGGGATTAAAGTTTGTACGGAAGTTCTTAATTCTTTCTGATTGAAATCCTATCGTGCGCAGGGAATGGCGAACATAAAATAATAAAACCAAAATCTCCGAAAAAGTAAAACCCCAAACAAATTATTTGTCAGGGATTAAAAGTTTTATTAACGTACACGAGTACCCCGTGTACAAACAAAGTCAGTCACCTGTGAACATGTTTGAGTAGCTCCTAATCCGGTATTCAGCATTACAAACAAGCGGCACGTATCGAAAGAACCGGGACGCCCGAACTCTAACTACGTAACTACGAGCCATGCCCTATAGACGCGATACATTTCGACGTAGCTAAACGAAATCGTATGAATATTAAAATGCGAGGTTTTTTAGTACTAATCTTTGACTGATTGAGCACTACTATGTCATAGTACTCGTATTGCGTGGTTGACTGACTGTAAACGTCAAATAACGATCAACCCTAAAAAATATCATTACTTAAAATGTAGGGAATAGCTAATTTTAGTGAAAGTTCGTATTTATGAAACCCCTTGAAAGATTGTCAACGAATTAAAAGTTTGACCCTGTATATTGCTCATATTAGCTACATTTTGTTAGTTGTTAGTAGTAGTACACAGTTCTTGCACGTATCTTCACCGGACAGTTCGTACAAATATATGGAGTCCCTAACAGAACCCAGTCCCGTCCCTAACTGGCAACTAAACAAGTTCCGGAACACTCCCGACCGGATTAACTGCCATCCTTATAAAGTTTACATTTTATTCTGTACCACATACATATACAGGGTTACAGGAAAAGTCGACCTAGATCCGTTAAGGGCGTGTAGTACACATCATTTCTGAATGATTTCACTATGGAACCCCCCATCCTAAACTTAACCGTTTTCGAGATTTTCGAGTTTTAATTTTTTTTATGAAAATGCCCAATTTTTCGGCTATTGAATTGAATATTTTGAATTTTTTTGACTCTTATGATATTTTTTTTGGTTTTTTACATGAAAAATTTTTTTGTTTTTTTTTTGGTTTTTTGTTTTTTTTTTTCAAAATATTCAATTCAATAGCCGAAAAATTGGCCATTTTTATAAAAAAAAATAAAACTCGAAAATCTCGAAAACGGTTAAGTTTAGGATGGGGGGTTCCATAGTGAAATCATTCAGAAATGATGTGTACTACACGCCCTTAACGGATCTAGGTCGACTTTTCCTGTAACCCTGTATATCTACTGCTACAGAGGAGCTGCTTCAAAGGTTATCTGTGGCTCAAAACACGCGCCAAATAAAATAGACGCTATAATTAGTAAACTAGAATATCGCGAGCTACGATTACATTATACTGTTTGACTGTTTGACGTTTGATTTGCCGTACCGATGTTTTTTGAGACCTTTTTAACATTTTTCGTTGCCAATTCTGTATTTTTTGCGCTGTGCTTGATCTGTTGTTTTTATTCCATCTACATGCCTCGGAAGCTACTCTATGTAATACACCCTGTATTACATAGAGTAGCTTCCGAGGCATGTTTCGGTAATAGGCTGTAAAGTTTAAGTGCAGCCTCCTTTCATTACGCGTGGCATTCGCGTATTCGTCGAGTTATCATCATTTCGGAGTTATTGCGGCGGCAGATGGCTGTCAGGTCACCGAAACAGATATACGTCAGTACATTTGAGGTGGAATTCGCTCTTACACATACAGGTATAGAGGTGGTCGGGTACTTACATACCAAGATCATAAAGGTACAATCAGAATGAGCTCTGAATATAATAATAAAATAACTGTTTAATAGAAAACGATTCCTCGCGCAATAACACCGAATGGAAAACTTAAAAAACATTTTTACAAAAAAATACTACCGACTTCCAACTAAAAACACTACAAAGTGAAAAAACTTTCTTTTTCGAAGTCGGTGTCTTTGGTAGGTACCATTTTTTCAAAATCGGTCCGTAATTGACGGAGGAATCGGGGAAAATACCCAAAAAAAATAAAGAACATGAAGTCGAACATAGAACCTCCTCCTTTTTGGAAAGTCGGTTAAAAAACTCTTACAATACAGAAGCGCTTCTGTATTAGAATGAATATAAAAGATATCCATTAGGGAAACTTTGTAATACTATTCATTATCGACTTTGTTTTACGTTATTAATTCTGGATTCTCCTGAAATCCTCTTTCCAACTTATTTTCATCTTTTATTTTGTGTGGCTTTCCTTTTAGGAGTCTAATGATAATAGAATTCCATTATTTTTTCTTACGACTAAATTATACTTGCCAATATTGTGTACCAAGAAGCTCATATTGTATTCTTGTTCGTTTCAATATTTTATCCAGCCCGTGCCACATCTGAATGTGGATCGCTCACAGAATAGCAGACACGCGAACGTAATCTCCAAATGTAAATACGAGCTTGTGGAAGAATTCTTCTCATTACATGGAGTGATCCTTCCCCTCGCGTTAAGTTGGAGTGCAATTAATTACACGTCGAGAGCGCGACTCATTTCAGATGAAATGAGAAAGAATATAATAGAGTCGGCTGTACGCGAGCCGAAAGGCGAATGTGCCATTGTGAGAACTTTGCGCGCTGTGGGCGCCGTACAGACGACGTTGGCGCTCAGCGCACGCACACAGGGATAACCTAGTGTCATGTCCACGGAAATCATAAGGACGACACTGTGTGTGACCTCTTACTGCCACTGTAATAAGAATAAACCTTCAACGCGCATGTGTGCGAGCTTCGGTGACGAATGTAAGAAGTAAAGCGTTCCTACAGTTCGTAATCTGCGGCGTTATAACATTGTTTATGTGGCTCGCCGAGTTTATGTAGCGCGGAGACACCGACCGACCGAGATGTACCGCTAGACAATACGCTTTGATTGCTGATATAAAGCGAATTGCTTTCTGTGCTGGCGACATTAAATCCTGGAACGTTCGTTGAAATTGAATATAACCTTTTTTGTGCGCTACGTAAACAGCATACGTATGTAATTGCTGAATAATGGCCGTATGTAGCACCACGACCACGAGTAAGCTGCGGTATCACGTGATCCCCAAACTAATGCGCAGCTTGGAATGTGGCGCGATGGATGGATGGATGGATCAGGAGGAAGCTTTGATAGACTAAACGCAGTAGCCGGCCCACCGAGTGCCACACATATGAAAATGCTTTTGTCCAGCAACTTATGTTTGCAAGTTCGTACTTTCAGTGGAGATATATCTGAACCACGTAAAAATTTACATAAATCAGTCATCTTTGTTGCTATGGGTACTTGCTTTATAATTATTGACAAAGCTTACGGTTTATTGGCTGTAGTAAGTATTGAAAGAGATGTTAATAAAACAAGGCAACGAAGTAACTTTTTTGCGCTGTAACGACTTGTGCAAAATACAACAATAAGTCCAGACTCCAGCCCGCCGCCCGTGGGACTCAAGTTGGGGATAAAGGACTGTAAAACTAAACTAAATCTCTTCTTTATCGTGTCATTACTGAAGTCCTCGAGAGAAACAAAATTCTAACTTATTCAAAATAATTTAAGTCTCTTATGTAAATATTTTAACTGCTAGATTTGGGAACACAGCTTATTCTTTTAATCATGCATGTGTTAACATGTATAACAACATATCATGCCGTGTGTTCACACGGTTATATCGAAAGAACGGCCAATTAAAATAACACCGCAATCGTTTTGATCACCATCTCGAATTACGCTCTGCCATTGTAATCAACACAAATAAAAATATGTGAGTTTATTTTGCATTATGGCGTCAATATTTTGTTTTCTGTAATTATACTTCCACCTCCCAGATTTTCTCCTTAATAATAATAATTACGAAGTTGGTTCTTTCCTCAAAGCAGTAAGTTGGCGGGTAGTTGCAGACTTGTTGTGGACGCGGTGCAAGTTGTACAGTTCCTCGCTCACCGAGCGGCACGTCTTGCTCAAGTTGCCAGCATTAGAAATTAAATAAGGAGTGCGGCACGTGCCGCGCTTACCGCGGGTTCACTGGCGCGACTGGGGCAGGCGGCGGGTGGCGGACTCGGCGGCACGTGCGCCCATGAGCTACCCGCCTAACCACCGTAATTGTTGTTGCCAGCTGCTGTACAGCTGTGCGATTAGCCAACGTTCCGTTGTTGCGAGTTTAGAGAAAGTCTCTACAGGGAACGAAGTTATAGGAGATTCGTACTGACCGGTCTAACTATATAAACTGATCACTAGCCCAGATTAGCAGAAAACAAAATTGTAGAAAAGGGTGAGGGAGCTTTTTGCCCTTCAGTGGCATAGTTAGACTAGACTACTGCAAAATTCGCAATCTTAAAAAGGCTTAAAAGATCGATAAGGATTGAAATGTGTAGAATAGTGCACGTCAACCGTCGCGACGCCCGACGACGTCTCGTTGTCGCTGAACCAAAAGTTAAAGTCATGACGGTGTTGGTATGACTTCTGCAAAACAAATATTTAATGTAAGTACAATGTTTACCCATTGTATTATTGGCTCATTAGAAGTTATTAACTGCCAATGAATCAAAACCCGGTTATTGACGAAACGTAAAGTAAAACATCACCCTCTATTCCGAGGCGCGAGTGCTCAGCAGTATCAGTACGATGTTGTAGCACCGCGTAATGTTTTATTTAAAAGGAATTTTTCAGTTATCATTTTCATTTTCAGCATCAAAAACTGCCAAGCATCGACACCCGATAACATGCATAGTTAAAAATCTTTTCGTTGTGAGTTTATCTGGCAGGCCCCAACGAGATTTATTAACAGCTTTTCTTAAAGACATTATTTTGTGCCTAAAAAAAATAAACAATATATATTTTGTACCTGGACAGTTTTTGATTGAATGACGTTTTTATGAAGTGTCTAGCTAGCGGGTCCCTTAAGATTATTTTTATTGTTATTATACTTTCAGATCGGCCAATAGTGCTCAGAGTTACAAACTATTATGTACCTTCCAATTCCAAAATTTCGACTCAATGTGAGCATATAAGAGTATTTCAGAAAATATTTGTTATTTAGACAAACATACAAACTAGAAACATCTATGTTACTATACTTAGTGTTAAGTATTTATTATTTTTAGTACAGTACAGCGAATAAACTATTTATTTGTCCTTTTTCTGCAAAACAATCCGCAAAGATAAAAATTATTTAGTAATGGAAATGTGCATAGTGAGCAAAGACGTAATTGTATTCATCATCATCATCATCATTTCAGCCGAAAGACGTCCACTGCTGGACACAGGCCTCCCCCAAGCGTCGCCACATTGATCGGTCCTGTACGTTTCGCATCCACCGGACGCCTGTAGCCTTGACCAGGTCATCGCTCCACCTAGAGGGAGGCCTTCCAACGCGTCTTCCGGTACGCGGTCGCCACTCCAGAACTTTTCGGCCCCAACAGCCATCCGTTCTGCGAGCAATGTGCCCTGCCCACTGCCACTTAAGTTTGGCAATTCTTCGGGCTATGTCGGTAACCATGGTTCTCTTGCGGATGTCTTCATGTCTGATTCGATCACGCAAAGAAACTCCGAGCATAGTTCTCTCCATTGCCCTTTGGGTGACTTTAAGCCTTCTTATGAGGCCCATTGTGAGCGACCACGTCTCTGTCCCGTAAGTAATCACTGGCAACACACACTGGTCACAGACTTTTGTCTTGAGACACTGAGTTGGACGAGTAGATACCGCGCAACTTTCCGAACGCTGTCCAGCCGAGTCGGATTCGACGGTTAACCTCTTTCTCGAAGTTGGACTGGACCGTTTGTCCCAGGTACCGGACCGGAGTCTGTGTTTCCCGATAGCTACAACCTCGGGGTTTTTTAAGTCAAGAGTGAATAGGTTTCTTCTAGGCAAGCGTGTTACACCGTCGACCACATCATCGCTTACCATCAGGTGAGATAGTGGTCAAGCGCGAGCCTATCAATAAAAGAAAGGTAGACATATTCGTCCACAACTTCGAGTGTAGGGTCTCCGACTTTGATAGAAATGGGTGCAACATGGGCATTCAATATCACCTTGGTTTTGTGCATGTTCATTTTACCCACTCTTTCGGAAGCTCTACTGAGGTCATCGAGCATTGTACTGTAGAGGCTTTCCACATAGGACGAGCAACCTGTTCGGCCGCTGACACCTAATACTGGCGACTTATAAGTTTGGAAGGAAATCGAATACAGAATATTTGAAATATATCGAACGCGTGTAGTTTTTTGTTTAGCGGGGACTTCTATGAGGGCCGACCTACGAGCGGCACGTTTGAATAAATATACGTCGTAGAAGTCCAATAGTATTTTTTCAGCCTCTGGCTGCGTTCCCCTTTTACAGTACTGAGGTCCTCCATGGTCTCAGCCATGACCACTATATCGTTCGCAAACCGAAGGTGAGTGATGTACTAGCCATTGACGTTGATGCCCAGCCCTCTCTAGTCCAGAACCTTGAAGACTTCCTCCAGTGCAGCCGAGAAACGTTTCGGAGATAACTGTCTTCTCTTAAAAAAAAAAACGTTGCCCCACACTGGGTATTTCTTCCTGTATCGTGGATGCGTTTATATAAACTCACATACACAACACCCAGAACCGGTACAACTAATTGTAGGTCATACAAATATCGTCTTCCTGTCTCACACCTCGCTGCAGAAGGATAGGTTCCGAAGTGTGAAGTCGGACTGATATGGTGGCGTTTTTGTACAAACAAGTCAGCACCTCGATACACCGGTAGTCGATTTGGCACCGTTGGAGAGACTGCAGTACAGCCCAAGTCTCGATCGATTCGAAGGTCAAACTCAAAGTCAAAGTCAAATATATTTATTCAACTGGGCCAAAAAGCGGCACTTTTGAACGTCAGAATTAAAAGTAACAAATAATAAAATAAAAATTGATTCTACCGTGCATTCGGAAAAGTAGCTTGTTATGGAGAAGAATGCACAAGAAACTCCATACTTACTCTTTTAAAAAAAAAGTGTTGTCAATATTTACATAAGTACATACATTAATAAATTCATATATGTGAGGACGATGCACCCAGAATAGCACTATACACTATACTACGTACAGGTATAAAGTATTAAAAGCATTAACAGGTAAATTTATTAATGTGATAAATAGGAACATGGTTCTCACATACCTACAAATATTGCAAACATAGGTAAAATACCTAATTCAACACCAACGGAACAGTGTGTCAGCCAAATAAAAAAAAAAAAAGCAATAACTATGAATAGGAATATAAATTAACAAATTTGATTTTGTCCACGCTAAAGATTGCCCTATGGAGCAGGGCCAGCATGTTTCCAAGCATTCTTATCTTGAATAGAAGGCTTTCTCGTAGTCCACAAACGCTAAGCAAAAAGAGGCAGGTTATACTCTTCGGTCTTCTGTATAACCTGCCGTAGCGTATGTATGTGGTCTACGGTGCTAAAGCCTTTTCGGAAACCGGCTTGTTCGGTAGACTGGAAATCGTCAAACCTGCGCGCGAGACGATTCGTGATGACTCTTGAAAATAACTTGTGGACATGGATAAGAAGTGAGATGGGCCTATAATTCTTCATTGTCGCCATTCTCGTCGGTAGTATATTTTTGTATCTTTTTTTTTATTTCTCTCTTTTTAGTTGTAGTTAATAGCCAATACCAAGTCTTAAGTAAAGTACTTATAATGCCAGAATAGATTACCCGAATACCATGTAACTTGAACATAAGCGGTGAAATGAGAGTGTACCAAGGTGAACTGTACACATCTGCGTACTCCTTTAGAGCTGGCGTGATTTTATGTTATGAAATGGTATAAACAATAAACAGACATTGCTGCAATCCCGAGAGATTTGCCATTTTTTATTGAAGAGTTCTGTTGTATATCTCCGAAGTTCTTCATCAGATTTTCACCAAATTAAAATGGGACAATTTCGAAACATACTTGACGGAGGACGGGCCCCCTGGTTATTTTTAAAAAGAGTGACGTCAGCATTGCTGACGTCACTATCTCTATTATCATCATGGTGTTGGTGCTGGTGATGGTTACTCATGTTGAAAAATGAAAGACAAGACTTCAAGAGTTTCACCTTATATTCTTCTTAATAGGTAGCACACAATAATGACACACAATGGCGTACAATAAATTAGGATCAACAATAAACAATGACTCACAATATTCCGGAGCTCCGTACCGTCCGACGACTCGACTGATAATGAATTGTGAGCGTTTTTTTTTTTTTTTTTTTTTTTTTTTTTTTTTTTTGATACGTGGCGTCTCACAGATAGACCAAAGTGGCCTGCGTCTGTTTAACCGGGCTTCCCTGTGGAGACTAATCTAGTTAGCCTCCAGCCAGGCTTAAATTGTGAGCGGTCGGGCGGTCGTATTTATACGGAACTTCGGTTAGAGTCGTTACAAGTCTATTGACTAAGTCAATAGACTGCCTTGTTTGTTGTCTGTTTATAAATTCTAGTTTCTATTTTACAAATCATAAACTGAATTATGAAGTACAGATTAATTCGTTTTTAATAATAAAATGAGTAAATATAATCACATAGTCATTTGAGCGATTAACTTAAATATTCAAATAAGCAATCACACGTTATTTGAACTAAAAATAATCGATCATAATTTATTCGACGCTCGATTACGCCCTCACGCCGGTATTAACGTCGATTTGGCGCCGATACGGCCATTCTGACAGGCGGTGCGCGCTCTGCACCAGCCTGAATGTAGATCACGATCGTCTTCTAAATCTGAAACACATAATGGTATTTCTCTGAGATTGGTATCCGTAGGCAACCTACGTTGCACTATGGTTTATAATTTAAATGTTAGTAGGGTCTCGGAGGGTCTCGTTGAGTTCTCGGAGGGTCTCGTTGAGTTCTCGGAGGGTCTCGTTGAGTTCTCGGAGGGTCTCGTTGAGTTCTCGGAGGGTCACGATCGTCTTCTAAATCTGAAACACATAATGGTATTTCTCTGAGATTGGTATCCGTAGGCAACCTACGTTGCACTATGGTTTATAATTTAAATGTTAGTAAGGTCTCGGAGGGTCTCGTTGAGTTCTCGGAGGGTCTCGTAGAGTTCTCGGAGGGTCTCGTAGAGTTCTCGGAGGGTCTCGTAGAGTTCTCGGAGGGTCTCGTAGAGTTCTCGGAGGGTCTCGGAGGGTCTCGTAGAGTTCTCGGAGGGTCTCGTTGAGTTCTCGGAGGGTCTCGTAGATTTACATTGTTACTCAAAGGTTTTTATAAAAATGATAAGAATGTTGTTGAAATACTCACAATTTATTCTGATGATATTTCACCTCCATCTCTGGTATCTTCGACGTGTTGTGCAGGCTTTCTTTCTCGTGAAGTTGATGGCACGGGGTCCACTGGCTCTGCGTTTCTGGGTGTAGATGTTTCTCCATGCGCCGATACGGTCTCTTGATCACCGGGTTGTGGAGCACGGCGAAGTTGGTCATGAGCGACCTTGCGTGGGTGGCCTCTACCGACCACTTTCTTCACCAAGTATCGATCATTCTCTAAAATTCTGCAGATCTCATGCGGTTCACTGAATTTAAGGTCCAGTAATGTCTGGTTTCGTGGGTTATTCTTTACCAAAACATAATCGCCTCTTTGGAATGGATGAATTTTTGCTTACCGTTGGTTGAAGCGCCGTCTGTCCTGTTCTGAAGACTGTATCATTTTTTGTTGTGCATGTTGAGTGAGCGCTTCGATGTCAACAGTTGCTTCATCAATATCTACCATGTTTAGAAGTTCCGGCGGAACGCAGTAACGACGTTGTGTGATGAGCGTGAGGGGAGCGATGCCGGTTACAAGATGGACTGTACAATTCATTGCTAGTTGAAGCGCATCGAGTGTTGTATGCCACGGTTCAGCTTCATAATTTTTCATCATGATTAATGCATTCTTCAGTGTTGCTACTTATCTTTCAACCTGCCCGTTCGCTCGGCTGACTCCTGGCGCGATAGCATGGATATTCATTCCAAATTGGTCACAGTAGTCTTTGAACTCTCCCATGAATTCCCTTCCTCCATCAACAATGATTTGGACAGGTGTACCGAATAGGTACACAGTGCGTTTCAAAGCAGCAAGCATGCTTTGAGGGCTTTTGTTGTTGGCGTAATAGAACATCACATACTTCGTAACAATGACATATTGATTTTCGTTTCCCAGTAATATCCATATGGATTACTTGAAACGCGGCGGTTGGCTTCTGGATGGGATGAAGCTGTGCTTGTACAGCACCCGATGGTCCTTTCGATGTTCTACATACTATGCAGTTGTCGACAAATCTTACCATTGAACTCATTTTGTCAAACCAGTAAGTTTCCTTGATTTTCTGCAGCGTCTTCTCCCATCCGGGGTGTTTCAGTACTGTGTGGAAGTGATTGATGATACTCCACTGGCACGACTTGGGTACCACAGTACAAACTTGTTGTCCGAAAACGGGATCTTGAATGATCTTCTTCAGGACGTCGTCATTCAGAACGTAACCTTCAACTGGGTTATTGTCTCTCAAGCTATCCATTTTTGATCGCAGTTCCTCATCGCGTCTTTGCTCAACTTTGAGCCAATCCAAGTCTAGTCATGATGTTGACTTTGTACTCAGTGGGATTTCTGCTGAAGAAATCTGCATGTTGGAGTCGTTCACCTTTACGGTACTCCACCTCGAAGTCATAATTTTGCAGGAATGCCCACCAGCGGTGAATTCTTGGGCGAAGGTCTTTTTTTATGTTTCGACGCCTTGAGTGCATTGCAGTCCGTTATGACTGTGAACTTGCGTCCGTAGAGATATTGTCGGAAGTGTTTTATGACACGTACCACAGCTAGCGTCTCAAGTTCATATGAGTGGTAGCGACTTTCTGCTTCTGTAGTTCTCATACTCATGAAAGCCACAGCTCGTTGTCGTCCATCAATAATTTGAACGAGTACTGCGCCAAAACCAAGGCTACTGGCATCAGTAGCCAATTGAGTGGGTGCTGCCTCTTGAAACAATGTCAGTACTGGAGTCGATGTTAAGCATTGTATTATCGTACTTCTAGCATTTTCATGTTTTTCATCCCATTCCCATTTTGCACCTTGTTTTGTTAATTCGTACCGAGGCACCATTATACGGGAAAAGTTTGGGATGTATTTTCTGAAGTAATTAGCTAAACCGTTGAACTGCCTTACTTGTTTGACGGTTTTGGAACTGGTGCCTTGACGAGAGCTTCCACCTTCCTAGGACTTGGTTGCACTTGCCCGTCTGAGACAATGTTGCCCAGACACTCGATGGATCGCTTGAAGCAGCTGCATTTGTCCGCATTGATCGAAAAGCCAGCTTGTTGAAGCGCCATCAAAATGCATTCAAGGTTTGACAGCCCTTCAGCGAATTCTGTACATTTGCTCAGTACATCATCAACATATACCTGCGCGACCGAGCCAAGGAGTGGATACAAGGCCCTATTGATGCAACGCTGATAAACTGAGCAAGCATTGCTCAATCTCAATGACATCGTGAGGTACTCGTAGAGTCCGTCTGGTGTAACGAAGGCAATCTTCTCAACTGACCCTTCTGCATCGTGTCCATCATCTGCATAAAAAATTGTGATGGTACACCAATAGGCGGATCACGGCCCGGCGCATGAATCTTCTCATGATGAGTTTGAGATGGATAGCCCAACGAAGTGGTGGGAATCGGTATTGGTTCCATTCGTTGAGCAGTAACAGTTCCAGGTTGGTCAGCTGGAGACCAAGCTGATGATGAGGTGGTTTGGATTGGACGCTGTTCCAATCCCACTTCTGATGACGGAGGACGGGCCCCCTGGTTATTTTTAAAAAGAGTGACGTCAGCATTGCTGACGTCACTATCTCTATTATCATCATGGTGTTGGTGCTGGTGATGGTTACTCATGTTGAAAAATGAAAGACAAGACTTCAAGAGTTTCACCTTATATTCTTCTTAATAGGTAGCACACAATAATGACACACAATGGCGTACAATAAATTAGGATCAACAATAAACAATGACTCACAATATTCCGGAGCTCCGTACCGTCCGACGACTCGACTGATAATGAATTGTGAGCGTTTTTTTTTTTTTTTTTTTTTTTTTTTCTTTGTGGCGTCTCACAGATAGACCAAAGTGGCCTGCGTCTGCTTAACCGGACTACCCTGTGGAGACTAAGCTATATTATAGCCTCCAGCCAGGCTTGCAAATTTCTAAGACTAAGCGACTGCGCTGAGGGCTACCCCAGTTGGGGTCGGACCTCGGCTCAGGGCGTCGCTGGGGGGACAACAACTAGGCTGGATCTTAATAAAATTGTGAGCGGTCGGGCGGTCGTATTTATACGGAACTTCGGTTAGAGTCGTTACAAGTCTATTGACTAAGTCAATAGACTGCCTTGTTTGTTGTCTGTTTATAAATTCTAGTTTCTATTTTACAAATCATAAACTGAATTATGAAATACAGATTAATTCGTTTTTAATAATAAAATGAGTAAATATAATCACATAGTCATTTGAGCGATTAACTTAAATATTCAAATAAGCAATCACACGTTATTTGAACTAAAAATAATCGATCATAATTTATTCGACGCTCGATTACGCCCTCACGCCGGTATTAACGTCGATTTGGCGCCGATATACTTTATAAAACACAAAAAGAACTTTCAAAATCGGTCTACAATTGACGGAGATATCGGTGAATATAAAAAAAAAACCAACATGAAGTCGTAATAGTTTCTAACTCCGAGTACTATTAGGCGATCTGAAAGTATAATAACAGTAAAAGTAATCTTAAGGCGCCCACTAGCTAGACCCGTCATAAAAACGTCATTCAATCAAAAACTGTCGAGGTACAAAATATATCCTATTTATTTTCTTTAGGTATAAAATAATTTCTAAATGAAAAGCTATCACCTGATGATAAATCTCGTTGGGGCCTCATAGATAGAATCACACAACTTTCCGTTGTTTACTTACTCAGAGCTGTCATCGAGATTTGCCATATTCTTTCAAACTAACTGATATGTGAGCTGTTTGTGAGTGAAACCAATTACTACTCAAACATAGGCAAGTAACTCCATGAAACTGAGACTCACGTTCAGCCACGTAGCCAGAACGTGGCACAAAACGTTAATTGCAGGTAACATAAATAACGCAGAGTAACCCCGCGCTGTCTCTCAGACGACACCGACGCTCGACGTGAAGCTAAAGTAAATAGTTTTCATTCAATTACATCACAAGCGGTTTTAATTCACCGCCGTTCGTGTTCGGATCAACCTTACCTTAATTCCTCTACGTAACTCAACGCCACTATGTACGTTAATACAGAAGACGCAATATTTAATGCTAATAATAGAACGTTAATGCCCGCGGATGTGCAGATTGCAGGTGGAGCAATTATCTTCGAAGGATGGCTAGTGACAGCTAGATGAGCGTTTCCGAGAATCGATATCGATATCGTGTGTAAGATTGGATAGGGATATATCCACCAATAGACTGTAGGATGGCGATGATAATGTTGATACATTAAACGCCAATGGAAACGCGAAATCGACGTGTATTTGACTCAGTGATAGTGCAATACATGAGGGTTAAAATTTTTATATTTACAAAACTTTACATACTTACGTAATAGGGTAGTTGACAAAAAAATATCTATTTAGTCCGTCAGTTAGATAACCTAAAAATATTGGACATGAATTTTTTCTTTTGCCTCGTAAACAAATAATTCCGACGATACAGTGCGTTGAAATATCGTGTGACTCACGGTGTGCTACACTTTATACTGACAAAGTGACGTTACAGAAGCCCTCACTTCCTGCTTTGATGCGCTTTATCTTTGTCAATTTTTATTTATTCGATAAAGCAAAAAATACGGGTCCAATATTATTTGATAATCTCACTGACGGACTTAATAGAATTATCATTTTTCTATCCAGGAAACATCCCCATTGTTTAATTTTTTTCAACTATACGGCCATTGCCCTCATCGTTGGCTTTGGCTGGTCAAAAAATCAATATGCCAAGCTTTTGCCCAACTATGCTGGGGTCGGCTTGCAGTCGAACCAGATTTAACTGAGTAGGTACATACAGCTCCAGAGAGACCTCACCCCCTAGAATTGTATACAAAGCGACACCTATGGACAGGAGAACATACTACGATGTTTATGTGCGCGGCGTGCGCGTCATCTCTGTGACATCATTGCAACTGCTAAGATATTCATAAAAGAAAAAAAAAAACTGACGCGCGACTGAAACATGCAAGCGACCACTAAATAATATCCATCGCAACCTACCTATTGATATTTTAAAACTTCCAAACATGTTCCACAAACATTATACTTTTTTACAAATTTCTAAAAACTAACAACAGAAGTTTATATATAACTCATGAGTCAAGCTGTTATACCGCTGCGCCAATCTGTCACTTGACATGGTAGTGAAATTCATCGATATGTTCATTAATCATCTATCACATCATTCAAGTCGGCCGTTTCGTTTATAAGATAAAATAGATAATGAAGAAGATTGAGGGTAAGCTTATAATTTTGTTAAGTAAATTAGGGCATCGCATCATAGCATAATTACTCGTCTGCTTGTGTTGTTCGAATAACGACTTAATACTTGAATTATAATTACAATAAAATTATCGATTGAGTAACTTTTTAAAAGTATAATAATCTTCCTTTGGAAACAAAATCATAGTCTAAAGAGACGAGAGCCCGAGAATAAAATCAATTAAATTTTTTTTTTTTTTTGTCATTGAGTACCACCATGGACGTGATCAAGACCATCACAAAGAGATACCAAGAAAGAATGGAAAGGCACCCTAACGATCTTGCTGCCGCACTGAAAACAAGAAGTTAAAGAAAAAGACTCAAGAGGAAAGACATTGTGTAGTCCACCCACACCTGTGTGGACGTAAGCACGAATACGGAGTAGATGGCTAGCTGGAGTCACGCTCTTCCCGCAAATGTTTACCTTCAAATCATCCGCTACAAGTCTAAAACTGATCGCGGATCACAAAGAAATTATATTTCCATTTCCATTATTCATATATTTCCATTTGTACAGTGTGTACACTTGCAGAGTTGTTGGTTGGAGTACGCAGAGAAAAGATCACTTGTTTTCCACTATGTTTATTATGTTAATACGTTACAAAAGTAGTACTGTTTGGCGATTCCGTTCTCTAATGTTGGTCACCGCGTAGCGGTTATTACACTCCGTGATTTTATGTAAGTTATGTAGTTTTATAGTAATGAAATGACGCACGTACGGTGCGAGGCACCGCGTCAGCAAAACGTGTACAGTGTAAGACTGTACATCTTGGCAACCCTAAAAGGGGAAAGAAACAAGAAGAAAAAGGAAAAGCCATCACAAAGTAATAAAGTAAATGATAAAGTAATAGAGTAAATGATTAATCAAATTGAAAGGCGACGTTCCTCCTTCCAGGTTGAGGTTCCAGCCGCATGAAGTCCTGTGTTGGTTGTGTTGCAACTGCTTCTTGCTGTTGTTCTCGTTTACTCATAGTTTGGAGTTCGATGTCTTCACATGGTTGAGTAGGAGTTTTGTTGTTGGCGTTGTTAGTGCAGTAGTGCTGACAATGTTTCCTCCCAACCACAACAAGCGCAGTTATGATGGCGACCGCCAGCAACAAGTAAATGACGGCGTATTGATGAACGTCATGACTTGATATGGTTGGCAGTGATGCTTCATTACTCCTTTGAGTGGCAATTTTCTGTTCAATTGCCGCAATGTCTTGGTTAGTAGCCGTTGACTGCAGGATGGTTGGTGCATAGCGGTATGTCAAATTCACTATTTTGTTAATGGACGTGTCAAACGTTGGAGCTGTGAACCCATAATCCATCGTCATACGACTACTGTATTGGCGTTGTGCGGTGATGGTCAAGTCAGCGGATTGCAATATACAGCCTGGTGGTAACGTCACTATGCTCGATGATGAGATGGTTTGTGATGTGACGTCGTTGCTGCATATGCTTCGTGAAGTACATGTTTCGCAGCAAACCGCGAGCCAGCTGTTTTTTTGTTTGTAATGGTATCCAGGCGTCCTTGCACGACGCGCGTTCGGCGTCGCACTTTGTTGTAAGCAGTGTTTCAAGTCATCTTCTGACAAAGATATATAAATGTTCTTCTTGAGGTTGACAGCGATGTACTTGTTTGATAACCGCACATATGTGCCCCCCTCCGCGATGACAACGGGTAAAGGTATTGGTTTGTACATGACAAAATCGTCGTTGGCTTCGAGTGGAATATGTGCTACGAATAAAAAGTAATTTTCTGTGACTTGTGCTTTCACATTGATAAGCTTGTAAATATCTCTAATGTTTTCTTTGTAGTTTTCCACTGGCAGAGACAGGGTTTTTGGAAGGCATCCGGATATTTCCGTAAGCCTTCCAAAAACTCTGTCTATGAAATCTAACTTTTTAATTTACTTCCTTATAGAGACACAGTTCATTTATGAGTGCGACGGTATCAATAAACTGGTGCAGTGCAACAGCCAAGGGCCACGTCCGATTGCTTACACAAATCAATCCAGCCAATTCACAATATCACGATGACCGTGATATTGTGAATAGCCAAACCACGGATTCTTTTACAACCACCCGATCTGGTGCTATATAAGACATGAAGACATTTACACGCATAATTATAAACCTGCCAAAAAATTTATCTAACCGAAGCTCATGGTCAAGCGACGATAAGATTTGCAACCATTGCAATTTGTTTTAATAATATGGCAAATGGAATGAGAACGAGATTAGAAGAAGTTATAGAAAATAAAGATTACCCTCTCCGTTATTAGACCAGTTTGACCCCATAAGTTACAGTTAAGTTTTAAGTTAATTGTTTTTTGTAAACAGTATTGAAAAATCTCGTGAGATGTAAATTGTTGTTTTGTTTGTTTCAAACATGAGTAACATGTTGGTTCTCTTGTAAAATCTTCAGAATTAAATTATCAGTTTTTTTAGTAAATAAATGACATTTTTGTATCAATAACGTTAACAATTATTGTTAAATGGGTATCATGCACGATTACTTCTTGAATCGATGACAATAACTACAGGAAATTAACTTCATTAATGTCACAGAGATGGCGCGCATGCGGCTCACTTCAAAATCGTAGTCTATCCTCCTGTCCATAGATGTCACTTTTTATACATTTCTAGGGGGTGAAGTTTCTCTGCAGTTGTATATACCAGTATTTTACATGGAGCGTCTGTCTATCTGACCTCCACAATCCAATAACTGCGTAACACGATACTCCTTCGCCAGACTGGTGTCGACTTTTAGGCTTCTGACTATCCGTAACGACTGGCAAAGATCTTCAAATGACTGCCGGGACCTATGGCTCAACGTGCTTTCCGAGGCACGGAGGAGACTCGCTATGTAAGGCAACCCTTGAAGATCGACTCGTTCGGCTGTTTTTATTTATTTTATTAATTTTAGGAAAAATTACAGTTAAAACCATTGTATATATTCTATTGTATATTATGTGGTATTGTATTCATTGATACGCAGAAACAACATGCAGAAAACAGCCAATTAAAAGTTCTCACACATAAAAATTTGCATAATATACATATCAGCGAGAGTTAAAAAGTAAAAAGAAAGATATGACTCAACGCTTAACAAACACAAAAAAAAAGAAACAGAATTCTACATATCAAAGAAACGCTTATTCAAACTATTATTGACGTTTTTAGGGTTCCGAAGTCAACAAGGAACCCTTATAGTTTCGCTATGCCCGTCTGTCCGTCCGTAGCTTAGCTCAGAGACTTTTAGTACTAAAAAGCTATAATTTACATATTAATAATTCCGAAAAAGTGGTAAAATAAAAGCATGAATAAAAAAGGTTTTTTCGTGTACCTCCTGTAGACGTAAAGTGAGGATGCTTTTTTTTCTCGTCTATCCCATGGTGTGGGTATCGTTGGATAGGCCATTCAAAAATATTACGGGTTTGTTAAAACCATGTTTCGATTCAGAAAATTAAGCTTTAGATTACAAATTTTTGTTAGTCAAGTATCCCCCTCCTTACAGCAAAAGGGCTGTTTTTGGATATGTGTAAAAATTCACGGCAGTAGTATATATGACGAAATTAAAAGGAAAACTGTCACAGCTAAGTAGGCTTAACAAGTTTACGGGTAACCATTTCGCTGGTAGGAGAGTTTAATTTTACGCAAACGGATCTCTGAATCGAAAAATGGTTTTCACAGACCCATAACATTTTTGAATGGCCTATCCAACGATACCCTATGCCATGGGAAAAAAAAATACTCTTTACAATATAAGAAAATAATAAGACTAACACAAAAAGCTCAAAATGATTACTTTATAAAAACCTCGCAGAATAAGTCAAAAGCTACATGGCAAATAGTCAATAAACCAAAAAATAACTCTCCTAAAGAACAAATAATGACCATTAATAATTGTGACCTGACCTTTTCAAAACCTATTGACATTGCAAATGCATTTAATAATTATTTTATAGATGAAATCGAGAATAATATTAAAACTAACATGGAATTCGACAGTAAATTGGACAATTTAACAAGGCAGTCAATGTTTATGCAGCCTGTTCTAACAACCGACATTGTTTCGGCTATAGGATCACTTAAAAATACAAGTACTGTAGGATTTGACGGAATGTCAACAAAGGTGATAAAATTTGTAAATGAACTTATAGCACCAGTGTTAGCGCATATTATGAACCTTAGCATTGTTGACGGAATTTATCCTGAAGACTTGAAAAAAGTTATTATTAAACCACTTCATAAAAAAGGTAACAAAAGTGATATTAAGAACTATAGGCCAATAGCTAAAATTTCTGTATTTTCCAAAATTTTCGAGAAGATTATTTATAAGTCGCTGTATTGCTATCTAAATAAATTTGACTTATTGTGCAAGGAACAGAATGGCTTTAGAAAGAATACCACGATCAACATGGCTATTTTTGATTTTTTGCGTGGCATTATGCTAGCAGTAGACCAGAAAGCTCCTATCTGTGCTATTTACACAGATATGACCAAAGCCTTCGATTATGTAAATCACGACATCTTAATAAACAAATTGTGTTGCTACGGTATCAGAGGAAACATTTTAAAACTACTCGAATCTTATCTCTCCAACAGAATGCAATGTACAGAGATTGCAAGAATATGCGAAAAAACAAAATTTGAAAAGAGTTTTTTATCTCATTCAAGATTAATAAAGTTTGGTGTCCCACAGGGTAGCGTCCTTGGGCCACCACTTTTCTTGATCTATATAAATGATCTGCCAAAAGTGACTCAACATCAAATGGTGATGTTTGCAGACGACAGTACTGCAATAGTAAAATGTATTGATCGCAATATTTATCAAGATGACATAAATAATACACTATCGGACATAATTGATTGGCTTAACAAAAATAATTTAGTTATAAACTTAAAGAAAACCAAAGTAATGCACTTTCACCAAAGAACTGAAGTTCCAAAAGTAAATATCAGACATAGCAACTGTGACATTGAAGAAGTTAAAGAAGCTAAATTCTTAGGTTTATACCTTGATAACCAGCTTAACTGGAAGGCCCACATAGGTGACCTAAGTAAGAAAATAAATAAATCAGCATATGCACTTTTCCAAATTGCGAGAAAAATAAATATAGATTCGCTACTAGTAGCATATCACGGCTTAGTGGCTTCTATTTTGCGATATGGTATAATTTTTTGGGGCAATTCTACTGATAAAGACATCGTTTTTAGAGCACAAAAAAGGTGCATAAGATCAATGTGTGGTCTTAAAATTGATGATAGCTGTGTACCATTCTTTAAATCGCTGAAAATACTTACCTTACCTTCATTGTATATTTTTGAAATTAGTGTTTTCGTCAAAACAAACATGAGGTTATTCGAAAAAGTGTCTAGGTTACGAGATGTTCCGCTTCGTAGCCAATACGCAAACTCTTTAAGCAATCAGCGCTGTAAGACTGCCTTAGTGAGTAAGAGTGTTTTAGGCATGGCACCGCGCATTTATAATAAATTACCAGATGTCATAAAAAATTTGAATGTCACACTTTTCAAAAAAAAATTAAAACTGTTATTAATTGAAAAATGTTATTATACGACTGATGAATTTCTGAATGATAAATTAATGTAGACCTATCTATTTATGTGACTGGAGAAACAATCTTTAATTGAATATTGTTACTAATTGCAATCTATGATTATTATTTATGCATTGACTGTAGAAATTACTCCATGGTTTCTATAACTTATTCTATTACTTTTGACATACCTACTAAATGATTTGTGTTTACCTCTCGCATGATTAATTTTCAATTTTTTTGACTGTAGAAATTACTCCATATTGTGACATTTATAATTTTGTTGTTATTAATTTATCATATTCTATGAATTTTGACATACCTACCAAATAATTTGTGTTTACCTCTCGCATGATTAATATTTTATTTTTCTTCGTATTTCGCATGTAACCATAATATTTGTACGCTTCTTGGCATAACATAGCGACCTACGAACTTTAATTTAAGAACTGTATTATGATACTACCTATGTTACACAAATAAAGAATGATTATGATTATGATTATGATTATGGGATAGACGAAGAAAAAAAACGTCCGCACATTACGTCTACAGGAGGAAGCAATTTTTTTTTTTTTCATCTTTATTTTATTTTACCACTTTGTCGGAATTATTAATATCCATGCCAAATTATAGCTTTCCAGTACTAAGACGGACAGAGCGAAACTATAAGGGTTCCTTGTCGACTTCGGAATCCTAAAAACCAAAGTCCGGCGCAAATGTGTTTGTGTGTGAGCGAGTGTATTTGTGTGTGTGTGTGTGTGTGCACGTATGTGAAATGTGTCTACGTATATTGTACTAATGGAAGGATTTGTCTCACGAGATGGGTAATAGTATTTGCTCTGTTTCTTCGTAGCTGAGGGACAATAACCATGGCTTAAGGCTCTGCTTGACTTTATGAATAGTAAGTCTGTAATTGCGAGGTTCTAGTTGAATTCTGTCTGTAAGTAGTTCCAATTTTAGGTACATGAAGGAGACGTGAATGCCGAAGAAATACATACGGTACACGCAGTCCAACCTTGCCCACCAGCTCAGGAACGTCAGTGGATCCGTTCATAATTCTTAAAAGAAAAGCAAGATCTGAGATTTTTCTTCGCTCGTGTAGAGGCAGAATGTGATTTTTTTTACACCGACTTAAGTAATTAGGGAGATAGGTATTCGATCGATATTGTGTGTACCTTAAAAATCGTCTTTGTATGCTTTCAATACGATTAACATATACATTATAAATTGGATAACAAAGTTGGAATCTTTACAGTTTTTATATTCTTAAAATCAGAAGATATCCCATAAATAAAACCCAAATCTTTAGAAGCCTTGTTGACAATGTTATCTATATGTTATTTAGCCACGAGCTCCGTTGGCTTTGACTGGTATAGTTTTTATATTCAGACTAGCTTCTGCCAGCGGCTTCGCCCGTGAAATTAGAAGTAACACCCGCGTGGAAAGTGTTTTCTTATCTCAAAGGACATCTTTTTTTTTTTAAATAACCTTGCCCCACACTAGGCATTTCTTCCTGTATCGTGGGTGCGTTTACAAACATATAACCAACATATCAATCATATAACTTCACACAAACACCCAGAGCCGGAACAACTATCTGTAGGACATACAAATATTTGTTCCGTGCGGGAATCGAACTCGCGACACGCAGCGCAGCAGTCAATCGCTCAACCACTGCACCAACCGTGCATTCATTTTGCGTCGATTATACCGGAATAAAAAGTAGCATATGTGCTAGTCCAGACTACAATTTATCTCTGTGCCAAATTTCATCCAGATCATTGAGTAACAAGCATACGTTCATCCAAACATTCGCATTTATAATGTTAGTAAGATTATTTTCCATTGAAGTACGTTTAGTAATAGAAAGGAGTGATACTTCTGCTCCTATGTGTTTACATGACTCGTAGTTACAAGGAATTCTAATAGAGACACTTTTAGAGCCAACCGAGTGGAATGATCTTAAGAAGAAGATTTTTATCAATAGAATTATATTATCTGAAGAACTTTATTTTAAAATGTATTTTCAATTAATATGGTAATGGTGATGGACATCCACCAATCCTTAATGAGCCCGCGTGGCGGATTACGGCTCACTCCCTCTCAGACTGAGGAGGCTTGTGTCCACGAATGCAGCAGTGGGAACGTAGGCTGATTATAATTATTATCGTAATATTAGTTCATTCAACGAAAGAAAAGACTATAAAGATTTATCACTTTATCGACTCTGATTAATAAAACTGTGGAGTTCAATTTATTGCTTACATGCACAAAATACATAACGTTTGATTTTTTGTGCATGTATTGTAAGCAGAGGTCGACTGGAGGTGCAACTGAGTGGCCGGGCACTGATCTGGAACGCTTCCGACGAATTTAATTTACATTTTATTATTTTATTTTTATGAAAAATCGCTCACATCGTACATCGCTTGATACCGACGCTCGTAAGCCGATAATTAATAACTCAGTCATTGGCTTTTAATAGCAATACGAAGATTTGTACTGCTATTAATATTCGATTTATTAATTTAATAAATATATTAATTTGTGTTGAAATTAAATCACAGTCAATATTTAATTTAGTATGACATGTTTGCGTATCAATGCACATTTATGTTAAAATGCGTGTTCATGTCAGTGATGATCTCATATTTCAATGAGGTATTTTGTTCAATTTATTTAACACATCGGTGAAACCAAGTCAAAAGTTGCAACAAAATGCAAAATAAAATGCCACCGCGGCAGCTCTGAAGGCGGCGATAGGAAGCAGCCACTAGCGACACTTGACAGAGAGACGTCCGCTCATAACTCTTGTATTAAATTAAGGTTTTTATTAAGTCCCTGTTTGTACTGCGACAATGCATTTGGCCAAAAAATATTGGTTGAACAAAAAAACGATTTTACAAAATATAGGTACCTTGTCCTGTTTCGTTTCTTTGTTTTTTGACACCGACTTCCGAAATTGAAGATATATTTCTCTTTGTAGTGTTTTTATTCTGAAGTCGGTTGTATTTTATGTAAAAACATTTTTTATTTTTCACTTTTTAGTTGTGTGTCTGAAATGAAGCAAGACTAGATTAACCCAATAACATGAAACTTAAACAAAACCGGTAGAATAAAAGTATACCAGGGTGAACTTTTCACTCCTTTAGAGAGTACCAGTGTGATGTTATGTTATGAAATGGTGTATACAATAAACAGATATGCCATTGCAGCTATCCCGAGTGACTTGCTGTCATTTGTTGAAGAGTTCTGATGTATATCTCCGAAGTTCTTCATCAGAACTAGATGAAATTTAAATAGGACCACATGACAAGCACAGATTCCAAATAAAAAAAGAATCATTCAAATCGGTTCGCCCAGTTAAAAAAAACAGTCGAATTGATAGCCTCCTCCTTTTTGGGAAGTCGGTTAAAAAGTTGGCCCAATAAACGCGACGATCGCGCCATTGACGAGGTCTAATTGAGAGCAATAAATTCAAGATATTCAATTAAGGGCAGGAACGATGTAATTTTATTAGGCAGTGGAATAGTAAATAAGAGAAATTCATTAAATACAGTCGCCTTTGTAACCGCCTGGTTCAATGCGAACATTCGGATGAAAACGTGAAAATATTTTTAGTTGAAAAAGTCGATTGTATTGAAATGTTTGTCGAATATTGACGCCAGGGTTACATGTAGTATTTACAGATATTTTAGTATGTGGACTAGTTTTGATTAAAAAGCTTTTACCAGAGCAATTTACTGATGGGAATGTAGTAAACATTTGCTAGAATCAAGCCGGCGAAGTGATATCGTAGAGTCGGTCACCTGATCGCGTCGCTGCTTGGCATAATATGCAAGTCTTGGAAAGGCAGCGCAAACTTGTATAACTTCTAACCTCAAACAGTAAAAGTTTAAACTGTTTCAGAGAGCTCCACCTTGTGCACACAGATACAAATCCATTTCAAGCAAATACATATTAGAAGGACTAAGTTTATAGGATATTGGAAACGGGGAAAACACAACGCTAGAGGAAAAGTACAACCACTGTAACAAATGATTAATGTGGAGGATATTATGCTTCTAAAGTAGAGGGGCTTAATTAGGGAGTATGTAATGTATACGATGTGTAGATTAGCACGCCATGCACTGTGCAGCCCACCGCCGACAACAATCTATTACCAACTTAATGAAACGGACTCCACTTGCACTAGCGCAGGCGCGCGGCTGCGGCTCGGCAACATCGTTAGCTTATTAAATACTAGTCATTAGCCGCCGACCCCTTTCAACTACAATAATTTAAACTGGGTTTAGTATTTTATTTCACGCCAATGTAGAGATAGCTACTTTTTATTAAGGTCTTAGGGTGCTTTTCATCCCGGGAGTATTTATTTATCTCGTGTATTAGCTGCGGTGCTCGTAGCAAAGATTTAGTAAGAAACAGCCGAGCAGTACTAATGCGGGGTAATTTATTCAGCGCTAGTCATGTGAGAAAAGGGTTGAGTTTTTACTCGCAAGACAAATAGTACGCGCTCCCCAGTACGTCAGCCAGTGAGGCTCTTTAGTTAGGACTCATTGTTGATACGGGAGAGGTGCTGGCTTTGTATGCAAAGTCAAACATTCACGAGATTATAATGTGTGTGAGATGAAAGATATTTGACTTGTATTACTAGGTGTACCTTAGTAGTCTTAGCATTATAAGTCTTAGCTAATAGTATATGGTTTTTTTTGTATGTACTTTTATCTCAAGTAATCTCTTTATGACATGATCCGATTTCAGTAATTCATAGACACCTTCGTTGACTCACTTAGACTGACACTTCACTTCACTTCTTTGGACTTCACTTTTTCCGGTACACTTTTTCTGTACCGGAAAAATACGGGGAATTACATACTTTGAAGTTAGGTACTAAGAATTGACATCAAAGATGATTCAATATCGTAGCATGTGTACCTACTGGGGGATTGGCAGGAGTTTGCATTGTTTTCCAAGAAGTGTCTTAACATGAGACATTTGCGAGACGACGTGAACGCGTAAGATACGTGGCTACAGATAGACCCGAATATATTTTTGAATATGATGTTACATTTCTAAATCCTCTTTAAACTATATTTTGTAAACTCATTTTATGAAGTCGTAAACATGTAAGGAGGGCGTAATCTCTAGAAAGCTGCTTTACAGACAATACGGCACGAAATTGCCGAGTGCTATGGTGTCAAGCTACTTTTTACAATTACGAAAAGACCACACTTTTGAGACGAGTAATTTATTTCAAAACCTTTCTAAAATTACTTTTGATACCATTTCAACGCAGGACGTAACAAAGCCATTATTCATACTCTTTTCGTATTAATTTCATAAATGCTTTTCGCGTCCCTTCGTTTTATTGAATGTTCTAATAATAAAACGTTGAAGTCACAGGCAAGCTGTTCAATAAGCGAGCCATCGTTTTTCATTTCAATTATTTATGTAACTCGGAGGACGCTACCTAATCATCACAATAGGACCCGACACGTCAGTCACTCGGACCTTGCAGAATGGACAACTGAAATGTGTCAACCAATAAAATTACCAGTGGAGAAAATGGCATTTGAAGTATTTATCACCATGACATCGACTATGAGACGTACCGAATACGATGTGTTCTGAGAAGTACCACCTATTACATCGTAGCACTAACTACGACGTAGCTTCAATTACAACGTTGTATTGATAAGACGTAGCTTAGACTACGACGTAACTTCGATTAGACGAAGATTTTTTTTTTTTTTTGTCTTTTGAAAAACGTTGCCCCACACTAGGAATTTCTTCCTGTATCGTGGGTGCGTTTACAAACATATAAACTCACATTCACAACACCCAGAGCCGGAACAACTATCCGTAGGTCATACAAATATTTGTTCCGTGCGGGAATCGAACCCGCGACACGCAGCGCAGCAGTCAATCGCTCAACCACTGCGCCAACCGTGCGCCCAAGCATTGGCTACGACGTAGAGTCAACTTTGACGTAGCATCGACTAACAACGTAGCTTCCACTACGTAGACGAAATTTTTTTCTGCGATTTAATCGTTTAAATTTCAACGCACGGTACGCTTCATGTAAACGATAAAAGATTTCACAAATGCATTCATGTCAAAGACTTTCCGATGCGTCATATACGATTAATACAGCTTCCTTCGATTTTGTATTCTACAGAGCAATGAAAATCCTGAGGCAGTAAAGGCTAGTGCACACAGATAAGTTAGCGCTTGCGTCGCTTCCCGCGGTCGATCTGAGTTGGGGGAGCACGCTCGGACTCACAAACCATCTCAGTAGTATTGGCCGCTGGACGCTGACCGCGGCAATCTCGCCCGCGTTTGTCTCGCGTATAGACATTAGATGTTGACTCGCTTTATTTATTACGAGCTGGTTTATCTTGATGGGGGAACTGCGCCTCGCTCTGATTGTTTCTGCAAGTGCTTACTGAGGATAAAGGATTGTTCGCTCTATTTGCGACCTGGAAGCGTTATGTTAAGGATATTACGAACAGAAGGCACTTGTCTTATATGTAATTATTTATTATTAGTAAGATTTGTCCTGTTGGCCATGTAACGTGGGGGTAACACTAAAAATAAAATCATTCCAGATAAAAGAATAAGAATCACGAAAATAAAAGTCACACGAAAACCTACTTTGCTTATCTAATTGGGATGTAAAGTATGTAAGATCTAGATAATTATACCATTTCGATTTGATGAAACTTTTAAAATCCAATAATGAATTCCATTTCCCTCTCAGAAAAACTTTTGACTTCATTATCCTAAGACCAGTTAATCCTTGATCCAATAAGTATCAAGGGTGAACATTCTCAATTGAATTTACCTACTCTAAATATCTCGTGAAATGTATAAAGTCATGTTTCTAACATGCAAATCGAGTTTCCAAATAGCAGCCATTGATTAATTATTTTCTAGGGCGTCTATTGAATTAGAGATTAGCGTTAAGCTTGAGCCTTCAGCGATTAGATCGCTCCGTCAACAGATTATTATTATTAGCTCAAGCTTAAGATCTAGTTAAAATTTTCGGGTTAATAAACAATAGTTGATAACTTAATAATCTTAGCTAGTGAATGTGATAAATGAGGACGCTTGAAGATATATGTAACTGGTAGCTAAGTTGAACATTTCAGAAAAATAATTTTTAATACAAGCCCATGCCTTACGAAACAAGAGTATGAAACAGTGTAAGCGAACAATTACGTAAGTGATGCATCACGCGAGCGTCGTCTAGTTTAATTTTAATTACGAGCGCTCGGACCGCTCGCTCCGCTCCTCGTGCTAATGACGTAGCGTATGTACTTAGCCTAACAATCGTCTGTTGTAATCCCACTATGTGTTTGCCTTGCATTAGTATAATCGGCGAGTGTGCGTAATGTTCGCTGCATTGTTAATGCTACTCTCTCCTACAATTTATCAGGCAATGGTATTAATGAAACCGCGTCATGACCGCTCACGATTCCGCTACTTTAATTATGATTTCATTGAACCCGAAACTTTGTTGAAATAGTGGTATTTAGTAGGTAACCGTAGGCGTCGCGGTGCGGCGTGTGGCGATGATAAACGACACGCATTGCACGCTGAAACAAAGCGCGTATAAATGAAAATTAGCTGGAAAGCGTTCCGGTGTTCGTCACCTGCGCGAAGTGCGTTCGAGTGGAGAAATTAATATCCGGCCGGGAGCCGCATCGTTTCCGGGTCAGCGCGCCACCTCTCCCTCCCCCCCGGCTCACCCTCTGGCAGAAACCCACCCGCCCCTCCCCGGGAGAGCGGCCGCTGAAGGAGGATAATTAAACTGTTTCATTATGTCGGAGAGGCGGCGAGATAAGGCGATCGGATGCAAATTTTAAAAGTTTAGTTTTATTATAGTCTCTATACAGTGCGCCATTCCACACCGCGCTTAACGAGGGAAGAAATGTAATGAATATGAATACTTAAATAGTATTGTTAGAGTTACCGCAGTTTTCTGTTTCAAGTAAAACTTAACTCGTGTACTTTTCTCGCGAGGGCGGTAATACGCAGGTAAGCATGAACTTTATATTCAAAAACTTCAGTTAGAAAAACGTTTGTAGGAAAAAGAGCTTCAGAAATACATCTCTGTGAAAGATTTAAAAGAATCAAGAAATGTCATTGAAAATGCAATGTTTGTAAAGTGAAAGTTAAGTCGCGGAAACATTAGTAAACCGAGAACGAGGCATCACCAAAGTATTACCGATGCGAGATATCAGAGTGGACATCGTCCAGTGCTGTTTATAGAAACAAGAAAAAATCCCGTTATGCAGTAATATGCGCGTCGTGCGACAGCGGCCACTCTAATTAGTTGGGAGTGGCTCGTGGACTCGTGGCTAATGGCCCGTACGTGAGACCAGCCGCTGTTTACTAACGTATTTTAAACTGATACCGATACTGCAATAATGGTGATCACAAATTAAACTTATCAGCCAGCAACGCAATTTATGCTTTTTAATTTTACAACAAGCATAGGCAATCAGCCGTACGCCAACTGGGAGGACTGGGCGGTCAGACAGACTGTGGCTCTATGTAAAATACTGTATTCAGCCTCATCTGGTTAACTTGGAACCAGTTCCTAGACTGAAAGTCGATCCCAAAATGTGAAAAGGCACGAGATCCCACTGCAAAAATCGGCAGGAAGTTTGGTTTGATGAAACCTGATTTTTATGAATGATTCTTGATTCTAGAAAACAATATTGCAGGGTTGCAATGCCACATTTTGCCGCAAGCAGTATTTTTTGTTTTTTTTTTGTTCCCTGAAATTTAAGTTTAATCAAAAACCCTGATCCCAGCAGATTTCTGCAGATGGATCTTAGGCTACTAGGAAATATATAACACAGAAGCTGACTGCATACTTAATGGCAATTCGTCGTAGAGATAACAAAGGTTAAAATGTCTTTTTAAGAATCTGTAATTATACCTACACCTTTAAAACGGATCATAATGCTGCTTGGTGAAAGATTCACCTTCGATTCGCCTTTGTACTGTGTATTTTTACTTGTGCAGAAAGTTTAAATAAATTTATAAGATTCCTTCCCCTAGCAGCGTTGTAATACGTTTGTTACGTGTGGTATGGTGGTAGTTATTTCTTGAACCAAGACAAGTTTCATTTAGGCTATCAATAGTCCTCATAATAACTTTTATTCTCGAGATAGATTAGCCCACAAATTCGAGTGAACCTAACTTTAAAATTGAGAGGAAATTGTTCATTCCAGCGCCTAGATAATAACAATGTAGGACAGGACGGCGCCATTATGGACCGAGGCTGCACCTGATAATAGACAATCTCCTGTCAGACTTGTATGTATGTGCCTACAGAATAATGTCGTGATCACTCAGCCGAATGTGTGTGGCTTCACATTCACGTTCCTTGATTCTGAATAGATAGTGTTTTTTTTAAATAATGATGTACCTGTCTTTTTTTAAACGACTTTTCTAAAGAAGGGGTTCTATGTTCGATTGTAAGTATTTTTTACTGGATTGCCGAGGAGGCTAATGTGTTTATCAGTCTATGTATGTATTTTTGTTTATTCCTTTGTGGCGTTCTAGTAGGTGAAAATCATTCTGTTTTGGCCAGCCAGCTCGCGCATATGTATCCTCATACTGACAGCATGATTTTCATCTTGTTTAAGTCTTTTTAGTTCGCTTTTTAAGCAGTCGGGTTTTTTGTTACCTTCTCGGTACGGAACCCTAAAAATTAACTAAGTATTAAAAACCATGCTTTTTGCTAGCAAGTACCAAACAAATGCTCTTGTGTAAGGCTTGTCTAGGCTTTTAACCCAAATGTGAATTTGAAGATCATGTTTCCGAGCATATAGGTGAGTATAACAATCATAGTAAAATAGTATATTATGCAACTAGTGAATAAAGGACGGTTTTAAAGCGAGGGCCATAGATGAATCACGAACAAGTGAAGGATTCTAACAACTGAATCACGACCGTAGGGAGTGATTCGTGATGATTGAATCACGAGCATAGCGAGTGATTCAAGTGTTAGAATCCTGAACGACGCGAGTGATTCATGGCCCTCGATATAAATCCGTTTTATTCAAGAGTTGCATACTATATTTTATACCATGACTTCGAGAAAAAGAAGGATTTAAGCCAAAAGCACAAGGAATAATAATAAATAAATAAATGGTTTATTACCTTCAAAATTAACAGAAAATGAGAAACCTTAGGGCTTCACATTTTTTGTAAATTGAAGCTGAGCCTTTGAGTTTGAGTTACCTAAACAGCACCTGTGTTTCAGGGGCCAGTGACCACCTCCGTTAAATTACATAATTATAATTAATTAAACACCAATGCAATTAATATTAGAATTACAATCCAAATAAGTATTCACTAAACATCCTAGACCAAAATAAAATCATTATCAAAATCCTAAATATAAACAAACTCAAAATTAAATCGACGAAGGAGTTTGAAATTCGAATATTCTTTGCACAAGAAGTTTGTATCGAGTATTTTATGCGCAAGTAGGTTGTATTGCATTGAGATGCAGGTCAAATATATATTGGTGTGTTCTAAATTCAAACACCAAAACAGTGATTAAAAGTGCTTTTTATTCACTGTTTTCAGTGAATAAAATAAGCTTTTTAGAGGGGGAATGGTATAAAAGATATTGTGACCAGGGTTGCAGAGAAAGAGGGTGGTCACAGCAAAGCGGACACCGAGCTCATTTGTGGCGCACGTTTCATTTTTCACGTGCGGGTGATAAAGTGCCTGTTACGTGGTCTAACGTGTGGCTGCGCGCGGTAGAGGTCACAGCCTGCCGTGCACCCGCTGAGGTAACTTCATTCTTCTCAGCGCTTGTAACTCATCTACGAGTTTGGGTACTTTCTGTAAATATAGAAGGCACTATTTATTCATGTTTCCGATTCTGAGAATTAGTTTCGAGACCATAAAATCAATCGAGATAATATTCCAATTTGTTAAAATACTCACCCCAAAATCATGTATTTCTTGTAAAATAATATGTATTCCATTTAACAAAGCAAAAAATAAACTACAGAAACTTGTATTTTCAGTTTAAACAAAACGTTTCTTGTTCAAATAAAATCGGAAACAATTTATAGTATTTTACTATTTTCAATCCCGACACAACGAGTAACGTACCGAGTTGTATTGTACTACATCGTTGTAAGAGAAGCTCCAAGTGGAGTAGTCTCCAGCAATTTATTCAATTCAGCTGCAGCCGAACAATGTATCGACACGAGTGCCATCCAGTGCTCCAAGGAGTAGATTTCAATTATTATTTTCTGTCTGTGGGCGCATTGTTCGGGACACAATAACGGAGATATTGAATATTCTACGATTTCTGCGCCCCTGGTACCGACGGTCGACAGTCGAGGGCCCTGGGATGCTTGCATGCCTCATAGCGACTAAATTGTTGTTTCTTGAATTGCGGAGCTTGGATTCTGGGGCAGTGAAATGATTTGCTTTTCTATTTTCTAAACTGTTACGACTACCGAAGTGAATTTAGGCTGGATTTTATGCAGTTTAGTTGAACTACCGGGCAAAATTTTTAAATTAAGGATTAGTAAGCCGATAAAGCAATAAATGGCACTAACCATAATAAAGTTGGATCAAGATAAATTAAATTAGCCTTCAAGCCGTAAAATTAACTTGGAATTTTCTCGGATAACTATATTATAATCTTCGCTAACATACTATTTCATTACATAAGGTTTGACACGTTCTTAATTTAATATACTCAAATTAGAAACCGTTAGAATCCGAGAAATTATGAGTGAGGAAGGCATAATTAAGCTTTAGGTACGACAATTTATCAGAAGTCCTCGTTTCACAACTAAAACGCCGTTTATGTTTAACTTTGACCGTAGCGCTTGTGACGGAAATGGTAGGAAAAAGGGAATTTCAGCCATGCATTTTTTCCAACATTCAAAAGGCAAGCTAAATTCGAAATCCAGCAATCGCAGCGAGGTCGTGGGACGTAGTAAACTCTCTTGTTCAATAACTGGTTTGTGCAGCGCTGCGAATGATAAACCGGGCCATAACTCAGCGCAGTGGCGAGCGCGCGGGTATCGGGTACCAGGGCGGCAGGCCCGCGCGGCGGTCTCGCACACGATTAACTCATTAGATTAGTTACTTCATGCTCCGCTGCGCGGGAATTGGATCGGCTTTCTCCGAAATCTGAATTTAGTTGAGACGTCGTAATATTCTCAGCTCTGTTATGAACTTGCTCTTTGTCTCGGACTTAGGATTGTGTCGAACTTCGGGATTAGAATTGTGCGGGTGATAGATGTCTTCATAATCTTCGGGATTCATCCCGATTAACTTAATTATTTGATTTTGATAGGACCTTTGAAGTCAGACTGTGTTGTTCAATATTATGTATTTTCTGCTTTCGCTCTCAGCGGCAAAAGAATATTATGCAGAACACACTCTTAAAACGGGTGCTTCCTCGCCTCGCTCCGTACGACTGTACGACTCGTATGACGTGCGCGTTATGTATTAATATTCTCGAAAACACGAGCATTATGAATGGAGAGACTCACTGTTTTATCGACTGAGAGTACTACATAATGCCATCCATTAAACCTTAACCATTTTTTAATCTTAAGAAGCAACTGCTGCAACTGACATTTTAATAATGCAGTCTCCGACGGCAACTAGTCTGATATTGGACTCAATATAAATTCTCTCTGCAATAATATCGGCTGCTTTGTGTTTGTGTCATTTTCTTGTCATGATATAAATATCTGTTCGTGAGTAAATTCATAAGAAGTTTCCGTTTCAGCTCCACGCGACGCGAAATACTTGTTTATATAGGTTAAGCAACATGTGTATTTATATTAAAAACTAGCTTTTACCCGCGGCTTCGCTTGCAGTGAAGCCATTAAAAAAAAAAAAAAAAACCTATCCTATGTTACTTCTAATACCCCCAAGAATATATGTACAAAGTTTCATGATGATCGGTTCTGTAGTTTTTGCGTGACAGCGTAACAAACAAACTTACATTCACATTTATAATATTACTAGCTTTCCGCCCGCAGCTTCGCCTGCGTGGACTACACGACTTTGGCTGATGCAGTTCTGGTGGGATATTGCAAATTATTATCCAAACATAGCTTTCCGCCCGCGTCTTTGTTCACGTAGACTACAAAATTTGCTGAACTTTATTATTTTATCGAATTATAAAAATTATATGTAAATTGATATAAAATAAGCATAAACTGAACTGCGGTCATGTTCTAATAGCTAGAGCGTTGGACTTTCATTCTGGTGCGTTCGTTTCATTTTGAGCGGGTGTAATGACTCTTCCTGGATTATACGTGGATTTTCTGTGCCACAGAGATGATAATTTTGCTTATTCACAGAGCCTACTCATGATGATTTTCTATGAAAAGTTGTCCAACTCATGGTCGTGATTTAGGATGGCTTGATTTGGCGTAGGTTACACGTGCTTGGTATTTACCAGCTATATACAAAATATAGCTGGTAAACTCCAAGCTCTTCTGCAATCTTCTCCAATCTGTTTACTTCACAAATATCGAAGAAAAAATTATAGCATCTTCCGATAGAGTGAAGAGTTTTGCGCCAGTCTGTAGAGTTTAGATATGGGTACTCCAATTAGTTAACGCTAACAAAGTCGTCATTAGGAAGTTAGAATTTAATTATGCATTTCTTTGTATACCACATTGGTGGTTTTTCTGTCTAGTGCCGAAATGACCATACTGACTCTGGAACAGGCAACGTGGAATTGCCCGTGTGAGATGCAATCTTTCCTTAAATCTATGCCTGCCACGCTCAATGTCTGACCCTGAGATTTATTTATGGTCATTGCAAAGCATGTCTTAAGGGGGATTTGTAATCGTTGAAGATATTTTTTTTTCTTACAATCTTTAACACCCCTTTTTACCGCTTTAAAGGATGAAATTCAAAAAAGCCCTTAAAAACGTGTTTCTTTAAGTGTATTGCAGAGCAGAAACACCAAGTTTCAAGTTATTTCGATGATGAACAATTATTTTTTCTTACAAACTTTAACACCCTTTTTTACCCGTTTAAGAGATGAAATTAAAAAAATGCTCAAGTACGTTTTTCTTTAATTGTATTGAAGAGCAGAAATACTAAGTTTCAAGTAATTTTGGAGATATTTTTGTTTTTCTTACATACCTACTTTCACACATTTTTTTACCGCTTTAAGGGATGAAATTCAAAAAAGTCCTTAAAAACGTGTTTCTTTAACTGTATTGCAGAGCAGAAACACCAAGTTTCAAGTTATTTCGATGATAAACAATTATTTTTTCTCATTAACTTTAACACCCCTTTTTAACCCTTTAAGGGATGAAATTCAAAAACCTTCAACAAATGTCTCTTTAATTGCATTGAAGAGCTGAAATACTAAGTTTCAAGTAATTGTGATGATAAACAATTTATTTTTGTTATAAACTTTAACACCCCTTTTTACCACTTTAAGGCATGATATTCAAAAAATCCTTGTAATGAATAGCAGAAATACTAAGTTTCAAGTAATTTTGATGATAAACTGTTTATTTTTCTTACAAACCTGAACATCTCTTTTTAACCCTTTAAGGGAAGAAATCCAAAAAAAAATCCTCAACACGTGTTTCTTTAATTGTATTAAAGAACGGGAATACTAAGTTTCAAGTAAATTTGATGATAAACAACTTATTTTTCTTACAAACTTTAACACCCTTTTTTACACCTATGTAATTCAAAAGATCCTTGAAGAAGTATTTTTTTATTTATATTTAGAGGCTAAGTACCAATAATTTCATTCATTTCAAATAAAAAATGTCAGTTTCATACAAACTTTCATCTTTTATTTAAATCCCTTATGGGTTGAATTTCGAAAAATCCTTCCTTATTCCTTGACTACATTATAACGGGTACCTCTGTACAAAATTTCAGCTTTCTGGGTCCAAGGATTTGGGGTGGGCATTGATGAGTTAGTCAGTCAGTTAGGACTTTTCTTTTTATTTGCATAGATAGATAGATAACAATCCAAATAAGTATTCACTAAACATCGTAGACCAATATCAAAATCATTATAAAAATCCTAAATATAAACAAACTCAAAATTAAATCGACGAAGGACTTTGAAAGTTGAATATTCTTTGCACAAGAAGTTTGTATCGAGTATTTAATGCGCAAGTAGGTCGTATAGCATTGAAATGGAGGTCAAATTGTTGGTTGATACTTTTTACCTAAGTAATACTTAAGTGGTTATTATTTTTGTTTATATTATGTACCCGATGTTTTTGGTGCACGGTAAAACTCTAATGAGTTAATGTTGACATCAACTTAAATATATCAAATGTATGTGTTACTACTGAATAAATAATATATATTATTAATAGGTGTGATCTAAATTCAAACACCAAAACAGTGATTCAAAGTGCTTTTTATTCACTGTTTTCGGTGAATAAAATAAACTTTTTAGAGGGGGAATGGTATAAAGATATTTTCATCCCCCCATCTCGGATAGACTATGTTTGCTCTTCGATAACTGAGCAAAAGCCGTTTTTATCAAAGTCAAATATATTTATTCAACTAGGCCAAAAAGCGGCACTTTTGCAAGTCAAAGAATTAAAATTAAAATTTACAAGTAATAAAAATTGATTCTATCGTGCATTCTGCTAGAGGATAAAGTAAATTTAACTTAGAACATCGTGTGCACTAATTTTGTTAATTCAAAACATCATTAAACCTATTTACTTCTACCTCCATGGTGCCGAATTTATCATACAACCTTTTTTAATTTGTTAAAAACTCGTACTCGGAACCTTCTTGGTGTACTTTTTTTATTAATTTGCTTTGTGCGAGCCATTTTCTTTTCACGTTATACTGTTGAAACCTTAGTTTAAAAACAAGAAACTTGAAAACAAGTGAAACACCTAAAATGAGTGTTTCTAGCGACGAGGAAGTTTATTTGACGCCAACAGAATTGACTGAAACTGTTCATAATGCGCAAATGAGCTTTCTCCCTCAACCATCACGCGATAAGTATTTGAAAAAGTACGATATGTTTAACCCGTGGCGACTAGCTAAAGGAGCCAAAACATTCTCAGAAAACGTTATGCTGGCATATTTTAATGAATTATCCGAAACCAAGAAATCAAGCACTCTATGGAGTACGTATTCAATGCTAAAAGCAACAATAAAGATGAAAAGAGACATGCATATCGACTCATATCCTAAATTAACCTCTTCATCTTCAACCAAAAAAATCGAAGGCTTTTGCAGCATTTGAAATTAAAAAGTTTCTTAACGAAGCACCTGATTGCGTATATTTGGTAGCAAAAGTATATCAGTTACACATTCAGTAAGTATATTAATCAACTACTTATCATAATCTAATACGTACTTAGAAGATGTTGATAGGCATAATTATACATGTGTTAGAATCATGAATGGAACTCTATATAAAAGTATTGGTATCTACCAAGATAGCAAGCTTTGAATGTCAAGATGGTTGTTGGTTATTTACTGTGTATCAGAGTTCCAATGTATGTGGTGTGTAAGGAAAGTGTTTTAAGAATAAAAGCACAGAAAGACAAGACTAGGTATTTATTTAAGTAAGGCTTGTCACTTAATTCACATTTAGAAGGCTCACTGAGCTTACCGCCCGTTCGGTAATCTAGTTCTCGTGGGGAAGAAGGGCTACAAACCCCATGGAAGCTCTTTCATAGTATTTATCGATATCTTTTACAACCACATAAAGTATTTACAATATTATAGAATCAAAATAACAAGAATAAGGCAAAAGACATAGACTATCCCTTAAATCAATATAACATATAAGGAATAAAGGCCATAATATGATATAGATACAGTTTCAACACAATCATTAGCAATAATAAAGTTATAATATCAAATAACTTACGTTAGCCTTGTGTAGTCGATCTTACACCAAGTATTGATAATAATAATATGTCTGGCCTGTACTGGCTTTTAGTTCACAAAAAAGTACGTCTGCTTATACATTACACAAAATTTTATAATCTCGGGTCTATTTGTGTCTCAATACGTCCAATATGAGAAAATGGCGTGGCATCCCGCCATTTTCTATATTCTTTAAAATAATCTCATAATTACGTCAATAATCAATTATCAATTGTAATGAAACCATTTTAAAACGTAACAAGACAATTAAGGAATATAATATCGCTTATTTGGTCATTCTTAATCAATATCCGAAAGAATATTGATACTAAAAGACAATATTTTACTAATTGTTTCAAAGGATTTATAATACTAATATAGCAATATAAAATCCAGGATACATCACAATGATCATTACAAATTACGTAATAATTTATAGGAATATCATCAATATGGCTCAAATTATAAGTTTATATGGGTACTCTTTTACATTTGTAGGTATTTGACAACAATAATAATTTAGGTAGGTACTTAGAAATTTGTCGGTAGGTCCTTAATAAATATGACAGGCATGTATTATGTAGCAAACCATTGGGACTTAAAAATGAAAATTCATGATTTAATGACGTCACACATACTTCAAATTCTAACACATGCATATAAATTTTATTAATTTATCTACTTTAATACTCTTTATGATACAAGTTGTTCTTATTATTGGTACAAACGGAGCATGTCGAACTAATGAACTAACACAACTTAATGTCAAAAACATTGAGAAACATTCAGATGATTTACTAATTTACAAAATACAAAGACAATAAAAAAATTATTTAAAAATAACATTAAACCCGACTGCTTAAAAAGCGTAAGAAGAAGTAGTTAAGCGTAGTTAATCTAAAAAGACGTAAACATGAAGAAAACCATGCTGTGCAATCGGAAGATACATATGCGCGAGCTGGCTGACCAAAACCAGATGTATCCTCCCACTGCACAGCATGATTTTCTGTGATACCTAAACTGAAATAAAAGTATCTTTTGATTGTAAATGTTTGAAATGAAAAGTGGGATGAAAAGTTACGTGTTGTACTCGAGTGCAAAGATTTTTCACCTCGTGTTCTTTTGATTCCCTCGCTTACGCTCAGGATTCAAATTTTTGAATCCTTTGCTTGCTCGGTCATCAAAATTGAGCACGCGGTTAAAAAGCAACTTTGCAATCTTACATAACAAATAACATTTTTTTCCTCGCTCTGATAGTTATGAACACGCCTCGATACAACAGTTTTCTGTTTGCACCTTATAGTAGATAACTCTTCGGAGTACTTCCCGTACAGTTTACCCCGTCTACTTGCATCATTTTATTAATCTACAAGTGGGTACAAAACTTTACTTGCAATATAGTGTGTACTAGGAGCTCATAAACGTGTAGAACACCTGCACAGTAGCGTGTGTGTCGCACCACACGACCGCACGGATGCCGGCCGCATGCCGGACGCATTTCGAACGCCCGGCCGTGCCAATCGCCGACCGCAAATCAGAGCGCAGCCAAAGCAACAATTACGCGCTGTCAAACAGAACCGTTTGAACTCCCATACTAATACAAAGCGATCCGGATCCTGTGGTTATCGTGGTAACCAGGTACAATGGCCAAGGGCTGGAAACGTGATTTAATAACTATTTTCTGTGGAGAATTTGAATTGCGTCGAAAATCATCGTCGCTATATTACGAAAAATCAAATAACTATTAGTTTTTACTTTCTGATTGGTGCTGACATATTTTTGACATTGTCATTATAAACGTAATCATAGTACCTTCATCTCATTTCCATAACTCCGGCGACGTTTAGTTCCCGGGAGACGTCTAGGCACAAAGGAAGACGCACTTTAAATGGTAATTGATTACTTAACTCAGGCATCGGCCCAATCTCCTGGCTTCCAGAGGATACGACTTCAGACGGAACTCAATTAAGTATCCCTCACAATAGCTATAACGAGCATCCTTTTTAAAACAAAACGATCGTAATATAACTCAGGCTGTACTAAAGGGAATGCCATTACAAAAAACTTTATGAATATTATTAGACTGGTACCTTTTGTTCTGAAGCAAATTGAATTCAGTTGAAATGAGTCCACATTCCAGGCTTGTTGGGTACAGTCGGACCCTGCAGTCTGCAGCGCTGCTGAGTTATTTCAAGTGTTTTATTTGATAGTGCTGCCTTTGTCTGCACTCTGCAGTAACAGCGAAAGGTATGCAGTTAACGTCGTTGTAATGCGGACTGGCGTTTCGTCTGTTTTTAATAGAGTAGATATGATTACGGTCGGTACTAATTCATCGATTACGCACTTAATCATCCGTAATCTCGTGAATGAAGAAATCCGCTTTGATACGCCCACAGTTCATTGATGACGGTATTAGGCCTCTCGTGAATTGTGCAAGCTTACCGAGCTAGTCATCCATTATCAGAATTACTTAATGCGTTCGACTGTACGGGAACTCTGATAATTATAATTATTACCCACCACTGTTCTGAAAACACTGAGAAAAAAAACCGGCCAAGTGCGGGTCGGACTCGCGCACGAAGGGTTCGATACCATTGTCGCAAAAAACGGTTTTTTATATGGGAGCCACACTTGAACATTTATTTTATTCGATTTTTAGTATTTTTTGTTATATAATAGCAGGGGCATCATAAAATACATCATCTGTGAAAACTTCAACTATCACGGTTCATGAGATATAGCCTGGTGACAGTCAAACAGACGGACAGTGGAGTCATAGTAATAGGGTCCTGTTCTTATTCTTTGGAACACTAAACACAAGTTGTAAAGGTAATAAAATATTTGTTATTCCTTTAGCTGGCTAACAATTTGCCTGAAAAGCTACGCAAGCAACTTGGAGAGAAATCCGAGAGACAACAATTTCAATGAAGCGATAAAAGATAAAATATGAAGACAAAAGCCGAACGAAATAGAAGTACGTTAACATAATAGAAGATAAGAAAACAACGTTTTACATCGAGCCTCGTCTGCGAGCTAACACAACTGAACGCAATATAGTAACGCAATTGAACATAATGTTCGTACGTGAACAGATTGGAATAAAATCAGCTCGACTGGAATAAGAATAAGAAATTTTATTTGCTCAAACATGTGTATACATACAGAATTTAAATAATACATGCAAGATCTTAAATAAAAGTGGCTCATGACATGTCTGCCATTTCTCATGGCGTGCAAATATTTTAGGTAAATTATTATCATTGAATCGAATGATTTTTAAATTTTACAACTATTTATTTAATATAATTCACATTTAAAACAGATTTCTTGTAATCTATATTATTTACACTATCCAATGATTTATTATTTATTTTCCTTGTCCAATATTATAGATTACAATTATCACAATGAAGATCTACATAACTTTAATAGGCATCAATTCAATTATAATGAAATTTATAATATAGGCATGTTTAAGTTCGCCGATACTTCATAACCATAATTACTACAATGTTAGTTATATTTTTGGGTTTGCTTATGTAATATATCTAGATCTTATTATCGTCGGACAACAGCAAACATAGTTGATACCACTAATTCTGTTGAGCTCAATGATTAGCTATGGCTTTGCGATGAGAATTCATATTGTTGAAAACTGAACGTGGCCAAATTGATCATGGTTTCAATGCCTCTGTACGGGAATCACGGCCATATATCTGACATGACGATTATCTTCAATAACATATGTTCTGGTACTCATAAGACGATGTCTGCTATGGTTGAAACGCCCTAGTTCGCATAAGCAATCACAGTGGATGACAATCACCGGCCGAGGGTAGGTGCGGGCCGCCGCGGTCGACGCAATCAGATCGTGTTTGTGTACCGGCTACACTACGCACTCCTCACTATCAGCAAAGCTTAGTACATGCGGTTCATTGGAAATAGATTCAGGTCAAATAAATTAAATTAGAATCTCACAATTTACGCAAACTTTCAGTTACTCTTCATTCTCACTCCATAAATATCACTTGAAATGGTTAATTACCACAATTACTGCAAAAAACATGGCGCACGAAAAATTATATAGTTTTAACAGTTCAACATAATAGGGATTAAGTTCAACATTACTAATAACGCAACTAATATTGTTTAATTTTCTAACTAAAACGGTTCACAATTCCAAGTGTTACATAATTAGGTCATAGTTACTATATCGAGAATATTAAACTCAGTGTGTTACAATATTTGTGCAAAGCCGCTTGGAATAAAAGCGAGCATTACGAAGTGTACAAAGGAACCGCAAGCCGTATTAACTTGAGCCGTGTACACATCGCCGGCGGCCGCATTTTAAACAAAGAATCGGCTTTAAAGAGTGTAATATCGCGCAAGTAAGAGCTTCTCTTAGGCGTCGAGCCCTGACCTCAGCATAGCGCGACTTGCGAGAACAAGCAGGATCCGCTCTCAATTTGCTCTATAAACTATATAGTAATGCAAGCGAAAGATTTCTGCCGCGACATTTTATCGCCTCGTGTACTAGTACATCTACACATGTAGGCATAGTGTACACGCGCGGCGATGTAGTTCAATATTCATGCGGCTATCAATTCACACAGGTCCGGTCAACACAAACGGCGTGTATTTATGTTTCTTCGGGATTGAGGTTATGCGGTCCCTAGCGCTTGCCTCCGCACACTGGAACTTGTGAGAAGAAGGTTCGGGTGAAATATATCGACAGACTACAAGGCATAATATAATAACTTGAAACTAAGCGAAACTTGGCGAAACGAAGATACACCACTGCTGAAATATATTCAGTTAAAACACATTCAGAAAAGCCGTCAGATCCAACCTCCAGCCTTTATGGAGGTTGTGTTAGCAAATAAATTTCACAGTAGCAGTAGTAGTATAGCGTTTAAATAATGTGTTATTATCCCCGAGTCGCTTTACAAAGTGACCTACGTCAAGTGACGAGTCAGTCTAATTTAGTCGGGTCCCGGACAGTCCCGGTGCCTAAACTTGCGTTGTTTTAGTCCGTGTTCACCTTGGCTCGACCTTCTGTAGCGTTACAGTGGTGGCAGACGTAATATCCGCGCACATCCGTCTGTGCGGATATTAATATCCGGACGGACCGCATCAATTTCGGCGCCACTGGCCGGCCGACTTCGGCACCACAGACCGTTTCAATGATATACTTTCTGATTCCCCAGCACTTTCCACTTCATATGTTAATCACGGATGTGAGGAAACGATAGCTATAAATATCCGCAGAGAAATTGAAAGAAACCACACGAACAAATGGGTCATCTAACTTGTTATACGTTCTCTAGTGACAGGTCTTGGTGATCTAAAAGATTACTTTCAAGGTGAAACGAGCGTAAATAAATGAAAGGTACTAAAAACAGTATCTACATCGTTCAAGAATACGAAATGAAGCAAGTAAGACTAATATGCAATTCTAACAGTGAAGCGAAACCTATACATATCTAATGTGAGCCGATACATTCATGAATGTACACGCGGAGGCAATGCGGGCGCAGTTCTTCACATCATTGATTCAGTGGAGGCCTACCGTGTGATGGACGGTACGGGAGCCGATCGAACGGCCGGCGTTAGCTTAATACAAACTAATCGTCAAAATAAACGAACCTCGCGGTTCACATTATAATTTTGGTGAGCGCACACTGCCAACATTGCGCACGTGGTGTGCTGAAATTGAGAGCTGGGGCAGTATGTGGCAATCGATTTCAATATCATAACTGAACGTTAAAGCTAATTCACTCTCATTCCACAGCCCATTTACTGTAGATTCATTCTCCGGGACTTCGTCGAGCTTCATTTCTTCGGCGCTTTTCTGATGGTCGCCACTGTTGATTCTGGCTTTCAGGAGTGCAGTGGATTGAGAATAGTGCAGTGGGATTGTCCCAAGTTTAGTATATATCCAAAAGTGTCTCTGGTTCAAAAATTGGTTGACCATGTGACTGCTCAGAGAAAATCCATTTAAACCATTATACCATCGATCATTTTACGACGAAACGTATAAAGGGCTTATATCCTTGACGAGATATTAATAATAATAATACATAATCTGTGGCTCGGCTGTCAACACGGACGTCAAATATTTTTTCTCTCCGAATTTTTCTTCTAAATAATATACAAGTAATATACAATAATCTGAAGAAAAAAAAACCACAACATGCAAAGAATCAATGGAAAAAAAAAACCTGCAATAGCACCTGATATTTAAACATGAACAATATCCACAACACCAAGATAAATAAAATGTAAAAAGACATGTTGACTAGAGCTGCAGCACGAAAAGCACGCCCACCACCTCCGGCCTCGTCGCCCAGCTCCGCCTTGCCGCCGCCGGAACCCAGCCCCATCGTGAGTGCTGTGACGCCGGCCGTGGCAGTTGCGTCGAGCTCGAGCGACGAGTACTTCTCGCCGCCGACGACACCACCACCTGCGCGTCGACGGGGAGGACGCCGGCCGCCGGACCGCTTAGGACCTCGAGACCTACCGGTCTCTGATAGGGTCCCAGCACCCGGCGGAAGTGTGCAGCGCATGAGATGGACACAATCTATCAATGAAAATGTCATGCGCGCATACTTTGGGGCTACAGAGGGAGGAAACAACCTGACCGCGTACCGTGTCCGGATGCTCTCTTTGTTTCAGGTGCAAGCACCTGATGCTCTCTTTGTTTCAGGTGCTTGCACCTGAAACAAAGAGAGCATCCGGACACGGTAGTCGTTGGGCCGAAACGTTGACGGCGTAATCGTATGTTGGATGATACTGTACTTGATCGCCTCGGAACGGAAATGGGTGACCGTGTCACTGCTCCATCGTCGCAGGCTGTGGTGCCACCACAGCCCAACCATACTCCCATCCACGCTGACGAGGCGAGTAGTGACATGGTTACAAACGTAAGTACCCAGTGCAATGATGAATTGAGGAGTGCTTTGGAGTGTGCTATTCGGGAATATCGCTACATGCCACCCGAACTTAGGCCACGATTACCTCGTTTGCCCATGCATAACAAAAATAGGGCGCTGGTGGCTGTTCTGGATTCGCAGTTGTCAAACTATTTTGATGACTGCGAAGACCTCACTGATACACATTCGATCATGTACTGCGCGGCTGTAGCGGCATGTCGTGTAGCTCACGTCAAATTTGCAGATGACAGAGCTACACGACAGAAACCAGCCGTACCGGCTTGGCAGTGCAGGATCGAACGTCGTATTGGTGGGGCCAGAGCACTCATCGGCAAACTAATTTGCTTCAGGGAGGGCAATAATCGCCCAAGAGTGATGCGCTTTGTGAGACGGGCGTTTTCGGGGACCGATGTCAGCCCCGAAGACTATATATCCCATGTCACAGAGCGCATCGACTTCCTGAAGCAAAAAGTGTATGCATGGGCAAATCGGATTCGTAGGTATAGGCGACGAGTGAAGCGATACACCCAGAATCGCACATTCCAAAGAAATGAAAGGTGGGTTTACCGGGCTTGGGAGCGACCCGACCAAGGTGTGACTGATACGCGCCTGCCGGATGATGATGCCATGTTCACATTTTGGCGCAGCATCTGGTCGGTGCCTGTCAGTCACACCGAAGGTGATTGGACTCGGGATGTTGAGCGAGCGTGTGATCCAATACAAGAAATGGGGGCTATCACGATCAGCCCCCAAGATGTAGCCCGTGCAGTCCGTCCGTTGCCGAACTGGAAATCTCCAGGGCCGGACGGGCTGCACAACTTCTGGATAAAATGGCTGCAAAGGTCGCACGCTCGTTTGGCATCTCAGTACCAGGCAGCCTTAGAGTCTGGTTCGCTACCCAAGTTTCTTACAACAGGAATTACCCACCTGCTCCACAAATCTGGTAGCACCGCGGAACCCAAAAATTATAGACCTATTACATGTTTACCGACGGTCTATAAGGTTCTTACATCCATTTTGAGAGATAAAATTAATATACACGTCGATAATAACTCGATCATGTCGGCCTCTCAGAATGGATGTAGGAACGGGTCCCGCGGTACTAAGGAGCTACTCCTCATAGATATGGCCATTAGCCAACAGGTTCGGCGTTCCCGAAAGGATCTGTCGACATGTTGGATAGATTATAAGAAGGCCTATGACTCGGTGCCTCATAAATGGCTCATGTGGGTGCTAGAATTGTATAAAATAGATACAACTCTACGCACCTTCTTGATGTCGTGTATGGGACAATGGAGCACAGTCCTTCGCTATCCAGGATGTCGAAATATCCAGAGGAATAGCGAACCTGTAAGGATCGAGCGAGGTATATTCCAGGGCGATAGTTTGAGTCCTCTTTGGTTTTGTCTAGCCCTGAATCCTCTAAGCATGCTTTTGGAGAATTCAGGGCTGGGCTATCGGTTGAAGAGAGGTAGTCAGGTTATATCTCACCTCCTTTACGTGGATGACCTGAAGCTATTTGCCCCCAACAATCTTCAACTGATGGAGCTACTAAAAGTAACTGAAACTTTTAGTAGCGCCATCAAGATGGAGTTTGGTGTGGACAAATGTGCGGTCATGCATGTAAAGCGAGGGGAGATTGTGGAATCCGTAGGAGTTCAACTCACGGGTTCCATAAACCTGAGATCCCTCTCTCCAAACGAAACCTATAAGTATTTGGGTATGTCGGAAGCGTTAGGTATCAGCACTACTGACATGAAGCAATCGTTGAGGGAGCGCTTCTTTGGCCGCCTGAAGAAGGTATTCAATAGCCTTCTTTCGGGCGGAAACAAGGTGCGCGCCTTCAACTGTTGGGTCATGCCGGTATTGATGTACTCTTTCGGCATACTCAAATGGACTCAAACGGAACTTGACGCCCTGGATAGGCGGGTCCGCTCACTGCTGACTGCATATCGAATGCATCACCCACGATCATCGGTCATGAGATTGTATATCCCGCGGAAGTGTGGAGGGCGTGGCTTTTTAAATGCCAAAAACCTCCACAACCGCGAGATATGCAATCTCAGGGAATACTTTCTAAACACCGACGTGGGTATGCATCGAGATGTAGTGGCTGTGGACAAGGGACTCACCCCGCTCTCCTTGGCGAATGAGAACTGGCGCAAGCCTGTAGTGCTTGATACTAAAGACCGCAGGGAAGTATGGCAGAGTAAGGAGCTTCACGGACGCTTTTTCCGGGCCCTACATGGGCCCGATGTAGATCAATCAGCGTCCGTAGCCTGGCTGCGTTTCGGTGACCTCTTTGGGGAAACCGAAGGTTTTGTCTGTGCAATTATGGACGAAGTTATCATGACGAATAACTACCGGAGATTTATTGTGAAGGATGGCACGGTTGACATCTGTCGGGCATGTCACCGCCCGGGTGAATCGATCCGCCACATTATCTCTGGTTGTTCTCGTCTAGCTAACGAAGAGTACTTGCATAGGCACAACCTTGTAGCCAGGATTATCCATCAGCAACTTGCTCTGAAATACACTCTTGTGGCATCGGAGGTACCGTACTACAGGTATGTGCCCGACCCAGTTCTCGATAATGGCAGTATCACATTGTACTGGGATCGGTCCATCATCACTGACAGGACTATTGTAGCCAATAAGCCTGATATTGTGGTGGTGGACCGAATCGAGAGGCGTGCAATGATTGTTGATATTACCGTCCCGCATGACGGGAACCTCGTGAAAGCTGAGAAAGATAAGCAAATCAAGTATCTTGACTTGGCTCGCGAGGTTGTCGACATGTGGGATGTGGACACAGCGATCATTGTACCGATAGTCGTGTCGGCCAATGGCTTAATAGCCACGAGCCTCGACCAACACCTTAGGAGGCTCTCGTTAGGCGGCTGGGTCAAGGGCCTGATCCAGAAAGCAGTACTGCTGGACACGGCTCGTATTGTTAGGAGGTTCCTTTCTCTGGAGCCCTGACCGCCGGTAGCTTGGACCCTGTTCCCGATACCGGTGGGCCTCTATTTTTTATATTTTTAAATGTTTTTGTTTTAATTTATTTTATAAAAATATTTAAAAATGTAATTTATAAGACATGTAATTAATAAAGGACAAAATAATAAAAAAAAAATATATAATCATTAAATGAATAATAATCCTTGACGAGTTGAATTTAGACGTTATCAGTGGAAGGACGCGAGCCACACACAATGGAGTGTCACGAAGAGCGATACCCATCGCACTCGCGGCCATATCATAATGCCATTAAGTCCCTGGCATGGGTCCAGCGCCCGCGGCCGGACTCGAACACACACCCACCGAGTTTTTGGAACAATCCGCGCGACCACTCATGCTTAAAATAACGTTTGAAAACGAACTGGCTTTGAGAGATTAACCGGCGCCGAGCGATTTTTCATTTGTAAGTCGTATTACATTGCTTTGCTTCAAAAAGACTTCATCTGTGAACGGAATTGGACTTTGAAAGTAGTCCTTTGGAAGGAATGAAAGGGAGGTTAATTAAATTCGCGCAATCAAATTACACGAAACGCCCGTCATAAAATCTATTCATTAACATTAAGTATCTCGATGATCGTCCCCGCTCTCGCTCGCGCTCACCGTTCTCGCTCCACTGCCAGCGCTGAGCGTGCAGCACGCGGCAGTTTATGCCACCACTCAGCTCCGCTCCGTTATTAAACTTTCAATAGAGACAAAATGTTAATTAAAACCGTAATCCGCGTCCAAACGGAGCTCATATTTGTGTGGATGCGGAGTGTATTAAGCGGCAATTACGCGCGACCGCAGCACCACGCGGCGTAGCACGGCGGCGTAGGGAGCGTGCGGTGCCACGCGGAGGGTAGCGGAGCCACGCGTATTACATAACGTGTGTTATGAGCACGAGTCGAGACGCGTTATTGTTCTACTGACGCGGTTTGTGGTTACGAGCGACGACGACGCGCTTTCAAGCACTCCTTGATATTAGCCCTTAATGGAGCAAATGAACCTATTATACTCATCACAAGAGCGCGTGGTATTTAATAACAGCAGTGCAGGCCAACAGTCTCGTTTTGTGCAAAAAGATTGCTTTCAGAAACAGAGAGCCCTTTAGTTTTTGCGAGAAATGAATTGTTCTACTTATATTTTCTTTCCATTTCACATTTAAACCCAATTAATTGAAACTTCCACAAAGCGGAGAATAAAAAAACAGAAACCAAAACTTATTAGATGCTGCTGAATATTGGTTATTTTTAACGAAACGACTGCTAGTCAACCTCGACTCTCCGACATGGGCGATGACATTATATTGATGCATCGTCAAAAAACTCTTTGTATGTAGGTCAAATATTATAATTGTGTAATAAATAAATATACATCTATGTTTTCAGTTAAGTACTAGCGCTCGCCGAAAACGTTTGTTTTATAAACATAACTCACAAAGTCACAACACCCAATAAACACGTACACAGTAGGTACACTTAAAAAATCGATATTGTATAATATTTCCTGATACAGACAAATTGCTGCATTGCCATCGTTGTTACATTCAAAGCGTTTAGCTTAATGGCACATATTAGCCATACTATACATACTATAAGAGTCTTTGTGATAATTCAATTGCAAAACAATATCGTGCGGGTCGAGCGTCAAATGATCGCGTCCCTGATCCGCGCATTACGAGGCGCCGCGAGTTAGTGTTCATTGCGATATGTACACACGACGTGATCCATCGCAGAATAAATCGCGAGAAAGATGGGGATAAACAGCGCAATCATAAATCATGAAAAAAATCTTGAGCATACAATAGTGTCTGATCGTGCCTAGCGCAGCGAATATTTTATTTCCCCTTCGGCTAGGCCAGACACAATATTATGTTCATTTGCTTATTCAGTGTAACTGAATGTAGAGTTTTCTACTGTAAAAAAAGAATTATTGTTCGGCTCGACTAATGTAGACGTAGCAAAGACGCTATGATTGCTGTAGACTTTTCTAATATTTAGGAAATACTAGGAAAGTCTACAGCGAGGCTTAATCGGTTAAAGCTAAAGCAGTCAATTAGAATCATCAGATTGATCTGCTGACAGTAAGGCCGGGTGTGCGACCTCACCAGCACGTTCATTTGGTGTGGTCGCGCGTTGCGGCTCGCGCAATCAGCCAATCAGTGCGCTAAACATTTCATACGAGCCAATGGGCGCGGTCGTGGTCATACTGATTATGCAGCGGTCACAGGTGACGGCGCTTTCATATAGCATTCGTTTTGATAATTCAATTGGCGAGAGTGCATTGGTTAAATAATTACCTATTTCATTAATGTTTAAATACTGTTTTAATGTTATCAATCTGGCGTATCTACCAATAAAACTGCGTAATCCAAACAAGCCAGGTCATGAGATGTTAGATTTTTTATTGGTTTTTGAAGCGAAGCATAAAGAACGTAATATGCATATCTAGTAATAAAAAGCATGTTGATTTGTTCCTTATGATCTCTAGATTACATTGGCATAATCATTACTACCTTGTCCAATAATAAACCAAAACTCAACGCGTTCAAATGGTCATACCAGACCAATCCATTTCCAGCGGCTTTTCCGCAAATATCATCATCATGAAATCTGGCCTAACAATTAACTCAAAAGCTTTTTGGAATGTGATTTGTACTTGAGGATGCCATTCATGGACTAAATCCTTTAAATCTATTCATTTATAAAAAAACCTTTTTACAAAAAAAATACTACCAACTTCCAAATAAAAAACTACAAAGTGAACCTTATTTTTGGAAGTCCTTGTCTTTCGTAGGTACCAATTTATTGCGTTATGGATACCGACTTCCAAAAATAAAGTTATTTTTGATTTTGTATATTTTTATTTGGAAGTTTGTAGTATTTTTTTGTAAAAAGGTTTTTAATTTTTCACTTTTTGGTTGTACCTACCTAATAGGCAAGTTGTTTAGTAAGGTACCTACGAGTATAACGCCAGAATAGATAACCCGAATGTCATGAATTTTGAACATAACCGGTGAAATGAGAGATCTGCGTACCCCTTAAGAGCGTACTGGCGTGATGTTATATTATGAAATGGTATAAACAATAAACAGACATGCGATTGCAGAAATCTCGAGAGATTTGTCGTTATTTATTGAAGAGTTCTATTGTCTATGTTCGAAGTTGTTCGAATGGGACTTAATTGAAATGGGACCAATTTCCGAACATATTCTTTCGAATAAAAAAATAATTTTCAAAATCGGTCCACAATTGACGGAGATATCGGTAAAAATACATTAAAAAAAAATACATAATGTCGAACATAGAACCTCCTCCTTTTTGGGAATTCGGTTAAAAAGCGAAATATCACTCACTCACTCATCACGAAATATCAAAAACCGCTTGAAGTATAAAGATGAAATTTGGCAGCGAGGTTCCTCAAGTGACGTGAGTGCGCACTAAAAAAGGATTTATGGAAATTGTTACCAAAAGGGGGTAAAAAGGGGGAAAAAAGGGGGTTGAAAGTTTGTATCAAATTTCTACAGTTTGTAAGTTGGACACGTGAAATTTTAGATTTCCGCTCTTGGTTGATATAAAAAATTCATGTATTTATTGGTTTTTGGAAATTCCACCCGTAAGAGGTAAAAAAGGGGTTGAAAGTCGAACTAAGGCGGTGAAAAGGTGGAAATTTGTTAGGCTTACATATTAAAACTTGGCATATATACTAACCTAAGTAAATAATAAAGGCTTTCATTATTCGTTTTTCAAAACAACTCCTAAAAGACGATTTATGATAAGTTAAAGATTTTTGAAGAATTTTACCGTACAGGGCTTCTTATCCGACTGCTGAAGGAGGGTAATGTGTTTATCAGTCTATATATGTATGTTTGTTCATATGCGGCGTTCTTCAAACCAAACGCCGATTTTAATGATTCTTACGTCAATAGATTCGTTTTAACCATGCGAGTGTCATTGGCTGCATTAAGATTTTATAATAGAAAAATGGCAGATTTTGGGATCCATATTGTGGAGGACCATTTTTTTTTTTCATCTATACCTATCGTGTGGGATGTCAAAGTAAAGGGTTTTAAGAGGTGATTTCAAAAATATATGACACTTTTCTGTTTAAATGTACCTAATTATACAAGAAAAGAACTAAAAAGGTGTAAATAAAAAATATATTTAAAAATAACAAAAATCCCGACTGCTTAAAAAGCGAACTAAAAGACGTAAACAAGATGAAAATCTTGCCGTGCAGTCGGAGGATACATCTGGTTTTGGTCAGCCAGATCGTGTGAATATGTACATGCACAGCAACATTTTCATTTGAAAGCAAGAGTTTTATTTCAGTTGAAATAAAACAAAAGTGGAAATATTTATTTATTTAAACTTCATGTACAATGGTGATAGATAGGCGGACTTAATGCAGCAAGGCATTCTCTACCAGTCAACCTTTGGGTTAAAAAGGACACAACAGTGGTAGGAGTACAAAATAAAAAATAAAAAAGAACAATTATTAAAATCTGATATTAATAAACTATCTAACTAATAAAATACATAAATATTTTCTAAAACAATAGACTAATAAATATTATAATAAATACCATATATTTATTTTAAATGAAAAAGAAATTTAAATATAATAACTATGACGAAGACCGAGCTACGTAAGAGAGGACAAGTAATAGTTCCGGATTCTACGCTTAAATGATTTTTTTTTTGAGTGAAGTTAAATAAAAAACTTTTTATAAAAAAAATTCTACCGACTTCCAAATAAGAAAACTACAAGGTGAAAAATAATTTTGTTTATGGAAGTCGGTGTCTTTCGTAGACACCATTTTTTTCGTTATGGACAGCGACTTCCATAAACAAAGTTATTTTTGTCTTTGTAGTTTTTTATTTGGAAGTCGGTAGAATTATTTTGTAATTTTTTTTTATATTTTTCACTTTTAAGTTTTACCTACCTAATAGGCAAGTTATTTAGTAAGTTACCTTAACGCCAGAACAGATAACCCAAATATCATGAAAGTTGAACATAACCGGTGAAATGAGAGATCTGTGATCCTTAAGAGCGTACTGGCGTGATATTATGTTATGAAGTGGTATAATCAATAAACAGACATGCGATTGCAGCCATTCCGAGATATATGCCGTTATTTATTGAAGAGTTCTGTCGTATATCTTCGAAGTCCTTTATCAGAACTTCACCAAATTAAAATTTCAATATATACTCTTTCAAACAAAAAAATAACTTTCAAAATCGGTCGACAATTGACAGAGATATCGATGAAAATACACAAAAAAAAATTAAAACATGAAGTCGAAAATAGAACCTCCTCCTTTTTTGAAGTCGGTTAAAAATCAAACCAACTTTCGAAACAAAACACCACAAAGAGAAGAATATTTTTCTTTTCCGAAGTCGGTGTCGAATAACGGAAACCAATGGGTACAAAAGAACCGACTTCGGAAAAGAAGGTTATTTTTCGCTTTGTAGTGTTTTGTTTTGGAAGTCGGTTTGATTTTTTGGTATTCATAAAATAGAAACAATATTCATTACAAAAACCGAACGCAAAAAATCTATCTCCAAAACCTCGGTAGGTATATACTAAACCTTTACCCACCTACAAGTGCAAACTAGAATGCATCCCACAAATAGACGTACTGCTTCCAAACTGGTAATTCATTTGCTTTTCATTTGTTTAGCTAGACGGAGCGTTCCAAAGTAAATTAATTCATGTGCTCCAGATGCGCTCCCATCGCAAGACAAGCAACAAATGGAGTAATTCACTAAACTGCACATATGCAGCATACATCTCCCTAATCCCAGCAGACATGCAGGCAATTAATTTTAAAATTGTTGTTCGATGATCAATCAGGCGTGTTGCACGACACCGCAAGATGCCGCACGATGTTGCTCGATGTCGCTCGATGTTGCCCGATGTTGAACGATGCCGAGACAACTATATTAATGGCAGACGGATCCGGACTTATGAGCCAGACAGAATAATAGATTAGTTTCATCCATCAGGAAGCCAGTCCACGACAAAGGCTTGGCATTGGTTGCCTTTAAAACTATCCCGCTGCAGCCACAAGGGAATTTATACCCTAATGGTTAAGGATAAAGACTGGAATTGTATGGGTTAAAAGCGTTTAACGTTTGGTCTAAAATTAAAAAGAGTAAGGATAAAATCATGGGATTTTTACCCGACTGCCGAAGGAGGGTAATGTGTTTTTAAAGTTAAAGTTATTTTTCGTTTTGGAGTGTTCTGTTTCGGAAGTCGGTTTGATTTTTGTTAAAAGTTTTTTTATATTATTTATAACAAGGAGTCTCTTTATCTATTTTCAGACCACTAGCATAAAAAATTGCGGCAGTCTCATACAAACTTCCATCTCCTAGTTTGAGGGATTGGGGGATGAAAGTTCCAAGTTTTCGATTTTTATTGTTGTTTGTATACTAATACTAGCTTACATACCAAATTTCAGCATTCTAGGACTTCAGGAAATACCCTAAGAATTTTGATGATCATCAGTGAGTGAGTCAGTGACGAAATCGGGGTCCATTAGATATCAATAAAATCTAAAGTGTAAGAGCTATGCAATTAAAACTTTGTACGTTTAATAAGTCTACTATGGACATCATATCCCAAGAATTTTGTTTAAGTCGTATCCAAACCCAAGTTATGAGGGTTCATAAAAACGACGAAGTGCTTCGAGAAAAGGAAGGTAGTGTCCCGTTGCGCTTCGCTTGGCTCGTCTTTGCGGGGGCACTACCGTGCCCTCAGTTTTTCCCACGGGGGAAGCATGGGGCATGAAGGTAGCATAGGCATGGGGATTGAAAAACGATAAAAACAAGAGGTACCAAAGACACCGTGTAATTTCATACATTTTCTAGCGAAATAAGCCAAGTAAAATAATAAAAAAAATATGTTTTTTTTTCTTAAACATGCATTTTTCTCCTGGCCCTTTCTACTATACAAGTGAGGCTCATTATGTTGCCCCTCATGGCGTTCATCGTGTTAAGCCGGCATTCCACGCATCGTGGAATGCCGGCTTTATACAGCATGAAATCGAAACCAGCGGCAAAAACCTGTTTCATTACTAACAGCTTCGAGGGATTATTTTCCTTATTCCAACTAATTAGCTATGCATCTAATTTGTCGAAAAACCTTTGGCGGCTTCTCTTTATTAGTTTGTAGTATGAACATGGGTACCTGCTTAGTTTATTTTGGCAGTCTTATTCAAAAGGACTATTCCATCCAAGCTGTAACTTGAATTATCACGATCTTCGATACTTAAATACAATAACTACATCGTAGCTCTTTGATAGAAATGGTAGATACTATTCAAGCATAACCTCGCAGTATCGCTGACATTGTTTATACCGCAGGAACTGTGCATTTATTCGGGATGAGAAGTAGCAATAGCAGAATAATTGAAAGAATATTCAAATTTATAAAGGATTATAAATTATTTATTCTTATTCTTTATTATAATAATTTATTGAATAATGAAATACAATTAAAAGTTTAGATGTCACAGAAGGCATCCGCTGTCTGTTTTCGTCTCGCACCGCACTCTCTGTCAGGCAGCAATCACGTGAGTAATTAGAGCGACCGATACGTGCGCGGACTGCGACACACGACACACGACCGCCGCATGTTTGTGCTGTGGCCGGCACCGCGCACCGCTTCCACACCCCGCGCCAAAGGTCACCGCTCATTCAATTTATACCCTTAATGAAGGTCCCGCTTTGTCAAGTGTCTCATTTTTATCCGACGGCAAAAGGTTTTTCACGCTCCTTTATTTTACAATCCACGGCCTAAACGGTTAATTGAATTACGTGGAGTATCGCGGGACCACCTCCCCCTCTCCTCGCCCGCTGCCGCTGTGCTGTCGTCAGCTCAAAGTGTTGAACACATCGTGTGATGTGGGTAATTCTATTTTTACCTGGCTACTGTCCTTCTTTTTATAAAATCGGCTAAACAAAAACAAAAGACATTGATACTGGAAATTATATGTACATCCAATGTAAGTAAGAATCAGAAGTAATCTGAAATAGAAAATTATCGGCAATGGAAACAAAAAGCAAATCAATCGAGAAGGGTCTCGTGTTCGGTGTCGCCAATAAGCGTCTTCAGTGAAGAAGCCAGTTTATTAACTTTTTTCCGGAATAATGAAAGCTTTTCTGTGAAAAGCTAATAAAGCTCGACAGAGTCGTTCAATACGTTTTAAACTCCTCGCAATATGTTAAAGACGAGGCGCCGGGCGTTAGCGAGGATATTGCAAGGCGAGGCTCGTCCACTCGTGCAAACATCGCTCGCTCTAGTCGCTCCCCGCGCTCACACCGGTCACACCGCTCCGAACGCTCTCGCTCGGCTACTGGCACAGAAAGCTAATTGGAAATTCTTGAAACGATAGAACTTAAAGCTTCCGATGCGGATGAATTGATGTGTTCAAAAGATACGCCGTTTATATGTCAGTGCTTATGAAAAATTTACTACGAACTACTTGTGAGAACTATAATATATGGTTCTATTATATAGGGTATAATAATTACACGGAATGAACATATCTTACGAGACTATTTTCGGGCAATATCTTGTTTGTTCTTTCTAGCCCGGAAAAATTATACTTTATTTATTCAGGTATGTAGTACTGAAAATGAAGTTATCAGGTTTTACAAGATTAACTACGTAGATTAATGTCAGCGTTAACCGTAAGGATCAGTGAGTGCCGCAGTCTTAATTGGCGGACGTCAACAAAGTTAATTTACACCGAAAAGTAACTCGATTATGAACTCAAACTCAATTGGGAAGGTCTGAAGACGGTCAGCGGGCACCCGGGACCTCACAAAATTAGTCCAATTGCTCGGATGACCAGGCATCCTCGTTACTTGGCTCTTAAACTTTTGACCATCGGCATATGATACGGTGATAAGATAAACCTTAAGAACTTTAATAAATGATTATTACTAAGTTATAACTTGCGAAAACCGAACTTTTTAAACTTTGAACTCTCAAATTACAGACTACAAAAGCGTTCTCAAAATTTTTATTTGCCTTCAGAGAAATAACAAAATTTTAAGTCACCTTTTTAATTTTACAAAGCTACCTACAATTTGATAAGGACATTGCCCGGGTTTGGGCCAAATGCAGCCCAGACATGGGAGTGCTTTTAAATGTTTCTTAGCATAAATTTATACAAGAAAAAACGAACCCAGGGTTAAAAAGTTATGGTCTCATCTGCTGTTTACTGAAACGTGACGAATTCGAAAGGTTTTTAAATGAAATCCATAACATGCATGCTCACTTTCAAATAGTCTTTTTTTTATTATGTTGAATGGTTTGGTCCATGATCCCTGACCCCCAGACGTTACTACTTCTTCCTGCACATATGTTTGGGAATGAGAAGTGTTAGTACGTAACTCGAAGTATTTTTTGTTGAGCTTTTTTTATGATGAATAATGCCAGCCAGTGGCGCATTTTATTAAATAACTAGCTTCTGCCAGCGGCTTCGTCGCGTTTACAGTGTTATTTTTATCCTATAGCAACATTATACCGTAATGAAAAGTTGCCTATGTGCTATTTCAGATTACAATCTATCTCAGTGCCAAATTTCATCCAGATCCGTTCAGCCGTTCCGATCCCTTGAAAACACCTTGGAGCCTTTATTTCGCTCAATCGCGTCATTAATACGCTCGGTACTAAAGCGGCGGAGGTCTCTTTTCAAGGATTTAGAGATGTGTCTATTGAGCTGCAGATATTTGCACGCCTCATCTGAAGACTGCAGGATCATCTCACGCCTCTCCTTCATAAGCTTGAGAGTAGGTTAAGAGAGCTTTTGGTTTCTATCTGTACGACGGGTATTGAAAAGCCTAGACCCGACCGTATGGGCAGCTTCCACGAACCCATCGCTGTATTCGTCAACGGAGCTGCCTAGGTACTCGAATCGATTCTGAATTTCGAGCTGAAAGCTCTCAGGGTTTTGGACCTGGATCTGTGCTGAACGGAGCGTGGATTTTATCAATCGAGACTTTTCAAGCTTAATATTAATGTTTGATGTGCCTCTTACCATGCGGTGATCGCTCCCGGTTTTCACCGAATTGATCACAGAGATATCATTGAACATTTGCTTCTTGGTTGACATGACGAAGTCGATCTCATTTTTTGTTGCACCATTGGGGTAGCCGGATCTCTTCCGGATATTCTTAGCAAACCTCTTGCCATGCCGTAACCTAGACCGCTACGGTACTCGAGGGTAGGCAGGGTGCTGTGGCACTAGGGGCCATTTTTTATTTGTGCTATTCATGGGGAAGGGGGAGGGGATTTTCCATAATCGCCACCCTTGGCAGGCGGGTTGGCGATCGCAGTATGGTTGTTATAGATGCACAGAGAACGCTGAACGCCAATTCTCTGGTTTGTCCCTTAGTCTAAATAAATAAATAAGTAAGTCTGTATGTTTTTTTCTTATGTTAAAAAAAATTGACTAACACACTACTCCGTTGTTGTTGAATTAGATATTTTACCTATGTTTGCAATGTTTGTAAGTATGTAAGAACCATGTTCCTATGTATCAAATAAAAATAGCACTATTCTCAAAGTACTTCCTCTATATCGGCGATCCGATTACCGTCAAAACTAAATGTATAGGATTCCTGAAACACGGTTATTGCTGCAAGTTCTGAGTCGCAATAAGTTCTCAACTTAATATCACTGCAGACGCTAACCCCCCGAGACAAACTGCGCTGCTTTACTACCTACTATTTTATTTTATTACTCAACTTTATATACAAGTCGGGCATATATTTATTCATATTCCTATTTTTACGCTAGAAATAGGCTGGCGTTTGGCAAGTCCATGGAGGACAATAATAAAGTTTAGGCTGAATAACAGTTTTTAAGAATATAAACAGAAGTTGGATAATAAAAAAACTCTTCTACAAAAATTACTTTGTAGTGTTTTTGTTTGGCAGTCAAACAAAAAAAAACACAAAGTGAAAAATAAATTCAATTTCGGAAGTCGGTATTCCTGTTTTCGTTTCCTCATTTTTTGACATCGACTTCCGAAATTGAAGTTATTGTTTGGAAGTCGTTGCAATTTTTTGTAAAAATGTTTTTTATTCTTCACTTTTTAGCTGTGGTACTTAGTGGACCACAGCAGTTCTATAGGCTAATTACCTATAATGCCCAAAGTGAAGCCAGAATAGATTAACCCAATAACATGAAACTTAAACAAAACAGTGGAATGAGAGTATATCAGGGTGAACTGTTCACTGCAATCAACTGTATGTTATGAAATGGTGTAAACAATAAACAGACATGCGATTGCAGCTATATCGAGTGATTTGCCTTCATTTATTGAAGAGTTCTGATGTATATCACCGAAGTTCTTCATGAGATCTTGATAAAAATTAAATGGGACCACATGATAAGAACCAGCGTTCGAATAAAAAAAAATCATCAAAATCGGTTCACCCAATATAAAGTTCTGAGATAACACATAAATAAAAAACTTTTTTACAAAAATTACAACCGACTTCCAAACAAAAACACTACAAAGTAAAAAATAACTTCAATTTCGGAAGTCGGTGTTCCTGTTTACGTTTCTTCATTTTTTGACACCGACTTCCGAAATTGAAGTTATTTTTTACTTTGTAGTGTTTTTGTTTGGAAGTCGGTTGTAATTTTTGTAAAAAAGTTTTTTATTTTTCACTTTTTAGTTGTGGTACGTAATGGACCAGTTCTATAGGCTAGGTACCTACGCGTATAGTGCCCAAAGTGAAGCTAGAATAGATTAACCCAATAACATGAAACTTAAACGAAACCAGTGCAATGAGAGTATACCAGGGTGAACTGTTCACACCTGCGTACCCCTTAAGAACGTACCAGTGTGATGTTATGTTGTGAAATGGTGTAAACAATAAACAGACATGCGATTGGATCTATCCAGAGTGATTTGCCGTCATTTATTGAAGAGTTCTGATGTATTTCTCCGAAGTTCTTCATCAGATCTTGATGAAAATTAAATGGGACCACATGACAAGCACCCGCTTTCAAATTAAAAAAGAATCATCAAAATCGGTTTGCCCAATAAAAAGTTCTGAGGTAACAAACATAAAAAAAAAAAAAAATACAGTCGAATTGAAAACCTCCTTCTTTTTGCGAAGTCGGTTAAAAATACAGTCGAATTGATAATCTCCTCCTTTTTGCAAAGTCAGTTAAAAAGGACTTACAACGAAGTGTAAGGATCCTCAAAAGCTACTGCGACCAGCTAAAATGTATTATGAATGAATGCGTGCACTGCACGTACACTGTATCTTAAGGATTCGTACGAACACTGTACAGGAGCCACCATTTAATTTATTAACAACGTTCGTTACAAAGGGGATCCCGCTTCTAACAAAGTAGTGGAATATGAAAAAGGAAGTTCTGTTCGTACGAGTATATAATGTCGCAGAGCATTATTCCGCTGGTATCTTTGGCATGTCGCCGGCAGCTTCAGCTCTCTGCATTCTTGTTCTATGCAGCTGCAGAGCAACCGTTACTTTTGTTGTACAACTTTCCTATGCTCATTGTAATGTGTGAGCTAGATAAAACTTGTACAACATTGCAACTTTTGCGTTCGCACTCTGAGTTATATGAATTTTGTTTTAGTTAAATAAAATATTTTTATGATAGTTATCTAAAAAAACGTAAAAATACCAATTGAAAATAGCGATACACAAAGTTAAGTAATGATATTAGAATATAACTCTGTAACGAGTGACTCCAATGCCTAATTAACATTCGGTTTTGAGTTGTGAGGCGGGGACTTGGCTAGTAGAGGCCGGTGTAAAGTTTGACAATGTAATAATTCTTCAACGTCACGCAAATTGAATTTGTTGCCGGATAGTTGAGTTAATTTCAGCTAGTCTATTAGCTCTCCGCCCTCCAACGATAACACTTACATTGTAACGTGAATCAACAGAAGGACCAGTTATGCGAATGCTCCCTGAAATTTGAACGACGCGCGAGTGAATTTCGTCCTGCATCCTGCATCCTGCAATCGACCTAATCAAATCGTTTATTTTCCATAATGAAGGTGTACAGTGAGGCCGCAAAAGTCCATAAGAACGCTAAAGATTACATTGCTACGAACCGAGCGAGCACGATACTTCCGTGCGTATGTGTGCGCGTGTATGAGTATCCACATTCCACAGATAACACACACTAAGGAACTGTCGTCGCACTGAGCTTAAAAACATCATTATTATATTTCTGTGCCATTTAATACGCATCACACAGTCACAGAGGCGACTTGTTCTTACCATTGCACAGACAGGTATTTGGCCCTAAAAGTCGGGCGAAATCCATTTTTTTTGTTTTAGTTAGACGCCGTTTTTTATTATTCCTCGAAATACAATGGTATCTCCTCTTACCAATAGCGTGAACCCGACGCGCTAGAGCCTTTCCCCCGCTCCATGCGCTCAGTCGGAAATTACCGTTCGCTTGCCGTGGTCGTGTAATTATTCGATACGCTCAAATTTCATTGTTTTCAAATATAAAATTTATGGTGAAAAAGTCAATTTCTTTTGAATTTCTACTATGGATCTTACACAACCAGGTATGTACTTATTATTTTATTTAGTTTTGTTATGAATAGAGGGAGTTTTCGTACCTTTAGCTTCATTAGTAACTAGTTCTTAAAAAGTCCTATAAAATACGCATTTAAAAAAATCTTTAAGCGTTTTAAAGTATTTCTGAACATTTCTAAGTAAAAATTTATATGTTTTGTTTTAGAATAGACTCTATAGTATTCTAAAATACGTAAAACAGCCACCCTAACGCACCCCTCCATTTTTGGCAATTTTTTTTGCATAGACTCATAAAACCACGTGTTTTTTTTAATGAAAATTAGTTTATTTTGTTTCCAGGCTCTTCTGGGATGCGGGTATTAACTAGAAACGATTTACTAACTATCATGGAACGCTCCAATGCTTCAAATTTCAATGAAAAGTTGGAATTTCTCCGTCAATACTCTGAAGATGACCCAAACATTGCCGATGCAAAGCACAAGTTGTCAATTATAAGTCACCAATTCAAGCAGAAATGGTCAGCTGCCCGCAATACCAAAACCAGATTCCTAATTCCAGTTCTGTCGTTCCACTCCAACTAGTCTATGGAACGGAAAAAAAAATTATATGGCAAAACCCAACTCCGTCATCACCACGATATTGCAGACCAATCGCTTACGATTTGTGAAAGAAAACACTGACGTGACTAATGAGGAAATTGAGTGCGTAGAAAATCAAATGAAAGAACTGAGCAAGACCAAGATCGACGACATATCCGTCAAACATAAAATAGTTTTTACCATGGTGGACGGCAAGGTATGTAACGCAGCAACCCATACCAAGTCAACCATGAGATGTTACATATGTGGCGCCACATCCTCCGATTTCAACGACCTTACAAAAGAAAGGCCCTGCAATACGGAAAACATGCGATTTGGTCTATCTTTGCTGCACGCTCGAATAAGATTTTTCGAGAGCATACTGCATGTAGCTTATAAATTACCAGTCATGAAGTGGAGGGCTCGCCTGACTGCCGAAGAGAAGAAACTAGTGGAGACACGAAAAAAAGAAATCCAAACCAAGTTTCGTGAACAACTAGGATTACTAGTAGATATTCCAAAGGCTAACTTTGGAAACACGAATGATGGGAATACCAGCTGGCGATTTTTCGATGAATACGAGAAAGCTGCAGAAATAACTGGGATTGACCAGAATTTAATCTACTGATTAAAAGTCATCCTAGACACCATGTGCTGCGGGATAAAAATTAACATCCAAAAATTCGAAATTTACTGCAAAGAAATTGCTGAATTGTACGTTTCTTTGTACAAGTTTCATCCAATGTCGCCGACATTACATAAGGTGTTGAGTCATTGGGCAGCCGTGATAAAGGAGGCGATTCTGGCAATCGGGCAACTGTCTGAAGAAGCTGCAGAAGCCCGCAATAAGCACATCCGAGCGTTTCGGCTAAACTACGCCCGAAAATTTTCGAGAGTAGCCTGCAACACAGACGTTTTAAATAGGTTGCTCTTGACATCAGATCCCTTGCTGACGGGAATGAGGAACGCTAAACATAAAAGAAAGAGTCCTCTTTCAGCGGGTACCATGAATCTTTTGGAGGAAAATGATATTTGCAATATTAGTATTGAAAATGACTCTGAAGATGATGAAAATTAGAAATAAAATTTGTTAAGAATAATGTATGGCTTTTTTTTACTCTATTATGCCTCAAAATAAAACGAAATACTTTAATAATACTATAAAACGCAAACAATATTTTTGTCCGACTTTTAGGGCCAAATACCTCTCTGTGCATTGCATTGATAAAATTCGAGCAAATATGTCATGTGCTGATAGCCGTATGGACTAAGTGTTGGATTCGCAAATAACGTAGCCCGAGTTCAAATCATGGTCGGTACGTTGCGGTTATATCTTACTTTGAAAATTCCCAATCTATATTAATATAGTTGTTTTTTATAATTCTATGAAAAATACTATTGCATTTTTTGCACTAAATAGTTGCAAATTACGAATATGATCTATTAACCACAAGAAGAATCACATTCGTCATTTGCAATAATTTAGTTGTTACATCTTTTCGATGTTGTAAGGTGGAACTAAAAAGACGTGTTTAATAAAAATGTTTATTCTTTATATTTACATACTAAACATTTATTAGAATTGTGACGTCGAATTGTTACCTAGACAAAAAAGTTATCTTGTAACCGTTATCTGTGTTACGTGTAAGATTGTTTGTTGGAAGTATACCCACTTAGACCATTCATAATATAAATAGCGTAACAATGAAAGGATATTAAAATTTTAAAACAATAAAATATAATTGTTTATATCCAGTTATTTATTGAAAAGTGATATAAGATTTAGTCTTTTTAAACATTTTATTTTTATGTAACGTCATAATGAATGTATTGAGGTCATAGCTTAATTGTTCATTTTCTTGACGAAAAGAAGATTGAAACTTAACCTCAATTTCTGTAAAAAGAACTTTAGTTCTCACAAGATAATCGTCAATTAGATGAGAAAAATAAATTGAACTATTATGTTAGAACAGTGCGGGTAGAAGAATAAAAAACAAAATAGAATCATGATTATTGTCAACAAAATTGATAGCGAGTTCACTGCATTCTTAAGATAAGGCGATGGCACAAGTTAAAAGATATAGCTGTTTTAAACGAAAGTAAACACAATATAATACAGTGTTTGTTAACGAATAATCACAGATGTTACGGCTTTTTAGCAGGTTTTCTGTGATGCACGCCTTCAGCGTGAAGTGCACGGCGAACAGTATCCACCGAGGTGTCATATAATTCCGCAAAATGTCTCGTTGTTGCGAAACCATTCGTTTCGTATACGTCCACCATATGTCGTCGCTGCGCCTCGCTAATAAGCTTCGGTCTCCCACTTCTCTTTCGACTAGCAAGGCTACCTTCTTCCTCATATCTTTATATCCAAAGACTTACAGTATTTTTCTAAAACAAAAAAAATATATATTAGGCAGCTATACCTACTTGACTTAATTTTCATTATATAAAATGTTAAAAATCATGATTATTGAATATAGTTTTAAAATAAAACTGCATTTATAAATCCAATAACCAATTAATAAAGTTACAATTCATTAATAGCTATTATACTCACATTCAGTCCAGTTTCTTCAGATATTTGTGTTTTATTAAGACCACTTTTATGCAGCCCAATGATAGTCGCCCTCACTTCAATACTAATATTAGCCTGCATTTTGCGAATATTACAATACTGTTAACCACACGTCACTAACCAACAACTACAACCAAACGACATTTCATTTCGGTCAAGTTAAAACTCATGTCTACCTCGCAGAAATCAAATTCTTTATTTAGTTTTTTTGTGATCTACCTTTCTAACTCTAAGAAATGTGTGAACAAGTTAAAGAATAATTTAATATATGTAATACTAATCCATAACTTCCAATCGGGTAAGAACTTACAAAAAGTCAACAATTGCGTGGGATTTGAACTTGCGGCACACTGATTTGCGCTTCAATCTGTGTGCTCTATACCACTGGGCCATCTTGACTTATACTAAGTTGATGAAATTGTGAATTTCAATCATTTCTTGGCGAAAACTTGAAAATAGAAGGTCGTAAGTCAAACTAAACGTCAAACTAATACGTTTTGAGAATTCTTATCGACTTTTGCAAGTGATAGTACAAATAAGAGAAAAGTTGAGCCTTATATTCTGCCAAAAAAATGGCATATATAATTTAAATAAATTAAATAAAAGACCGGTCAAGTGCGAGTTGAACTCGTGCGCCGAGGGTTCCATACCGACTCATTATACCGTTATAGTAAAATCGGTATCATTTTTATTGATGGCTAAGTTTTAAAGATAGGGCAAATTTAAATTTTCGCGAAATCTTTTATGTACCAAAATTTACCTTAATTTTGTTTTTTATTTTATTTTTTGGAATTTTTCCTTTATTTGTGCTGTAAGACTTTTTGCCAAATTTCCTGATTCTAGGTCAACAGAAACTACCTTTAAGGTTTTCGATCCAAAACCTATAGGGTACTTCCGGTTGACCTGAATTGTCAACCTTGATTATTATACGCCTAATAGGGACTACTCGTATAGACCTCAGTATCTGGTATAAATTTCAACTTACTAGGTCCACCCGTTCCTGAGAAAATCGGTGGTGACACACGGACAGACAGACAGACAGATAGACGGACAAGAAAGTGATCTCAAAAGGGTTCCTTTTTTTACCTTTTGGGGTGCGGACCCCTAAAAAAGATAAATACAATGATTAAACATACAGTGAAAAAATTAAATAGATTAAGTCAGATTCAGTAAAAGATTCCAAAGTGAAAACTATCAGACCAGTAGGTATGATCAGAGATTACACGTTTTCATATAAAAACCGGCCATTATCGCAAAAAACGGCTATTTATTGAATTGTGTTTTTAATATTTGTTGTTATAGCGGCAACAGAAATACATCAGCTGTGAAAATTTCAACTGTCTACCTATCACGGTTCATGAGATACAGCCTGGTGACAGACAGACCGACAGACAGATAGACGGACCGCGGAGTCTTAGTAAAAGAGTCCCGTTTTTACCCTTTAGCCGTGACTAAAGGGTAAAAACGGGACCCTATTACTAAACTGAACCCTTAAAAATACCTATCAGATATATATCGGCTAATATGATGATGATGATACTAGCAAACAACTAAACTATTGCAGCTACACCAAAAAAAACATACAATACTTAAAATAAAATTAAGACGCTACGAAGTAAAATTTTGTAATTCGTGTTGAATAAGCCAAAATAAACGAAGTAACCAGAACAAGTGTTTCTATCATCACGCCCCATCCTCTACAAATTATATAAAAATTATAAGAAATGTACTTAAAAAAACCAGCCAAGTGCGAGTTGGACTCGCGCACGAAGGGTTCCGTACCATTATCGCAAAAAAACGGAACAAAAACCACGTTTGTTGTATGGGAGCCCCACTTATTTATTTATTTTATTCTGTTTTTACAATAGAAATACATCATCTGTGAAAATTCAACTGTCTAGCTATCACGGTTCATGATATACAGCTTGGTGACAGACGGTTCGCGGAGTCTTAGTAATATGGTCCCGTTATTACTCTTTGGGTACGGAACCCTAAAAAAAAAGTAAGTTTCATATAAACGTTCGTAGAGATTGAATCTTCTGCAACATAGTTGTGTGTGTACTTTATTAAAGAAACTTTTATCATTAGGACCTTCCTTTATTGTATGACGCTTTGTTCGCCCTCGCTCCTGAAGTAATTAGAGCACTGAAAGATATCTACGAAATGCCGCTTTGGGTAACAATGGCCAATTGTCTGGAAATCGAATACTCTACGACTGAAACTTCTGACGAGTTTAAAAGATCTCGTTTAAAGCATTTCTAGTAGGAATTATTGCGTCTGACAGTCTGAATGATAATGCCGAGTTGATGACATTAATAGGTCAAGTAATTTTCAGTCTAGGGTTAGAAAATTATCTGCCGTTGCTACGCTGACACTAGCAACGGAGTGGATATTATTTTATGCTAGAAAATAATATTGCCTTCTGAATAAGGTTTTGGTAAACAGACAACATGTTTTCAAAGAAAATATTTAAGGATGTATTAATATTAAACAGCACCTTCCATTCGATGGCGTGTGTTCTTATCTTCTCCATTTTCATACAAAAATAAACAGTCGATCGAATATTTTTCTTACATTTTCGTTTCAAACAGAAAGTGCCTTTGTTTTATGGAGCAGTTATTTCAGGCGCCGTTCAATTACGACGTCTTTAAGGCTGTTTGTAAATAAACGCAATAAAATAAAACGTTGTTGTTTCGCATTCTAGTCTGCTTCTGTATTCATGAGACGGCGGCAGAGTCGGCGCGGAAGGCGAGCGTGTCGTGGACTACAGCTAATAGGACCGGGCTCACAAAAGGACCACTCAGGACAACGCCGAAAAATGACATATACAGTACTTAATGAAATCTTTAAGCTAAGTGATGTTTTTGAAGAATGACAAACCTTAAACTGCTTGGGTACGCTTCCAAATGTTCTAGTTAAGGGTACGCTGCTGTAACTGTGTTTGTTGTAACACATCTTTCGTTAATTCTCAACGGGACTTATAAACGTGAACCTTTTATTGTAACCTTTACCTTACTTTATGCGACTATTATGTAGTTACTTCTATTTCAAAGAGACACCATATTGATACAGAATACGCGTAAGCATACCGCGGGGAGCTACACCGCTACATCGTACTATCCAAATATAAAAGTAATAAACAGACTAGCTTATTGGATTGTTGGTACGTTTTCAAAGTTGAACAAATATTTGCTAGGTTAATATATTGTTCTCCAGTAATTCGCCGGATTGGCTGGCTCAGTGACGCGGCACAAAATTAAATGTTGTATAGGCTCATAATTTTTATTACGAGTATATCGTGTCTAAATAACACAGCGGAGTTTTTCATCAGTTAGCGAGCTTATAAATATTAAGCTTGATTAAACAAAATGTTAATAAATTGCACTTTATTATTTGTTTTTCGATCGGTTCATTTGTTCGTAAAGTTGAGTTGGTTTTGCAGAAATGAAACATTTTTAAAACTTTATACATAGTAACTGAGCATCTCAATATTGGTTCCGGTGCAGTTTATTCACGTTTTTCTTTTCAGTTCTGCTGATTTTTTACATTGCTGTCTGTATTTTTTCTTTTGATATTTGTAACAACTTACAGAAGGGTCTCTCTACCTTACAATTACGCATAGTTAGAGACAAGTTTTTGGGCTACCTATCCTTCATTTTTCTAATATGTGTTTGCAATAGTATACCTGGTAACTTCATATGTGTTACTACAGTTCAAAACGAGAAAATAAACTGAAATAACAAACTTGGTGTACTGGTGGCTGATGATCCTTAGGATTCATGAAGTCGGGCGATGGTAGGTGCTGCTCTTCTTACAGGTTTTTCTTACTTTTTATGTGATACCACTTCAGACCAAATACAGGGCACACTTCATGCTATTTTCAAGAAGTATAGAATTACGGTCCATTGCCTAATGAGGTCAGTACATTGTAAGTATAGCAGTGATTATCAGTGGCGTAAGTTGTCTTATACACGTTATCTGGATATCACGCATGAGCACATTTGTGCCGCGAATGTTTCTAGAACGTGCAGCTATGAGAGTATTTATAAGATCGTTTTTCTTTATGAGCCTGTGGTGCTGTAGTGTCGCTTCTGTTGTGTATAATAGAGATCTTTGGACTATTGCCACATGGGCCGAATCTTGTTCGAGAGTAAAGGGTCTTTAGAATGTTTAGGAAATTGCGTTGTCTTTTTTTATTTTCAGAAACATTACAGAAAAAAGGCCTAAAAGTTTTATATTAGTTGGCTGCCGTGTTGTCTCTAACGAGTTTGGGTTTATTTTTGAGGTAAATGGATACGGGCGGGTTTCTGAATTGAGTATTTGGAGTTACGAACGTGCCATAACCTACTTTAATGCCAAACTGTGACAGGTATTCAGGGTTAAGTAGAATTTGACAGCTATTCAACTTCAAATACTCAGTTCATAAATCGAGAATGAGTCAGCTAGATCTGTATTACCGAGTGCTAGCTGCCCAGGTTGCGGCGGGAATCGCGTGACATTTTATGACCTCCTTGTTTGCACACCAATAAAGTTTAAAATACAACTCAAAAACATAAAATAATTAAGTACAATGCGTATTTTATGTAAAAAATATGTAGTATTTAGTAGATAACCTCATTCCTGTCACATAACTAATACTTTCAGATGTCGAAAGAGGCGAGATACGATCGGCAAGAAACGTATCATTAATATAAAGTCCGTCAGGTGGTCGCTGGTTGGCGGCCAGGCGGCCGGCGGCCGGTGGTCGCTCGAGTGACCGCGACGCAATCTCCCGGGAGCGCAGCGCGGGACAGCTACCCGAGTTACAAATAGGAATTACAGAAGTCCCTAATGTAATACACAAGGATGTTTTCAGTAATCATAGCTTTTTCTAAAACTGTTTGTGAGGGTGAAAAGAACAAAATGTGAGGTTATAAGCAAATGTGAGGGTAAAACTGAATGGAATAAAACCAATGCATAAATTAGACCATATTTTAATCAAAGCAGCATAACTTCAGTAAAATACTTGCCACAATATTATTGCGTAAAAACTACACGCACATTAATAATGAATGTCATCAGTACACAACATAATCGCATTTATCACATTAATAATAAATCAAGAGCAATCAAAACATACCTGACCGTTCAAGTCCGAAGTCAAACCAAAAATTGAATGATCAAGCCTCTTGCTCACTCTTTTATAATGCGGCTTGCTTGTCAGTGGCATGGAGCGCGTAGTCAATACACAAACTTATTAAACAGGGAGTAACTCAAAAGATACTCAAATATTATAAAAAGTAGGAATTACATTATTTCTCCCACACGGCCATTCTGACGAGCAGCCGGTACGGCTCGTGAATAACAATTTGATGATATAAGTACATTTTAGTGGTTCATTATAACAACAATTTCTTAGGTGATTAATAATTTGAATAAATCAACGAGAATAATCACCAAAAGATGGCCTCGGTAAAAACCTCTCATGTAGGCACGGCCTAAAGCACTGAATCATAAAACACAAATAATAAACATCGCCTTGGCAAAAAGCCATTCATGTAGGTGCGGCTTAAAATAACGTGATCACACTGCCTCTGTAAAAAAAAAAACTAGCAATATGGCGTGGCATTTATCACAAATCTTAAACATTGCCTCGGTAATAAGCCTTACATGAAGGCGCGGCACAAAATAACGTGATAACATTGCCTCGGTAAAAAGCCTTGCAATAAGGCGCGGCATTTATCACAAATCATAAACATTGCCTCGGTAATAAGCCTTACATGAAGGCGCGGCATAAAATAACGTGATAACATTGCCTCGGTAAAAAGCCTTGTAATAAGGCGCGGCATTTATCACAAATCATAAACATTGCCTCGGTAATAAGCCTTACATGAAGGCGCGGCATAAAATAACGTGATAACATTGCCTCGGTAAAAAGCCTTTCAAGAAGGCACGGCATTTATCACAAAAATAAATATTGCCTCGGTAAAAAGCCTTACATAAGGCGCGGCATAATAAACTATAGCATACTCATTACCAAGCACTCGCCCAACACCTGGCCAGAATGTTACGGGCGCGTACGAGGCAAAAAGTTACTAACTAATGTTAACAATAATAATGTCCAGAATCTAGCGATTCTGCCAGCTCACAGCACACTGGAGGAACACTTTCGTGAGAAACATACTAGTAATCATTTCCAGTTTTGTGCACTTTTATAATGTACTATTCATTGTCATGAATATTACATATAACGCATGGACCCTTATGAAAGGAGTTTCATTATAGCTTGTGAATGTTTTAATGTCACCGATTACGAAGATTCGGTACTTCCCGATAAGCATAAGGTCCATGTGTTTAACATCATTATAAAGTAAAATAAAACAACATAATTTAGTCCAGAAATAACTGGAGACGATTGATCGCGACCCAAGAGCTGAAAGGAAGTTGGTCCAGAGGTTTTATTAAATGTACAATCAATTGCAAATTGGACTTCCCCAATGGGTTACTTCCAGCTTCTTGGGGAGGTATTTTCGACTACCGTGAAACAGTCAGTGATGACTTTCATTAGCCTTTCGACATGGCCATTTACTCGACTGACACGAGTTGCAATGATGTAATGTAATCAATTGACCAATTTTGGCCAAAAACCAAAAATATTTTCCAGTGTATGACATCGCTTGATCACAAATTATTCTATTGGGGGTTCCGAAGGTAAAGATAAAATCTTTCAGACAGTTTACGAAAAAGAATTTGCAGTTAGGATACTCACAGGTTTTATCAAGCAAAAATCAATCTGCCTAGCCTTTTACCAACTTTGTTGACGTCGCCTTCCAGATCAACTGGATTTAGTAGAGTACCAGTATTTTGCATGGAGCGACTGCCTATGTGACCTCCACAATCTATTAACTGGGTAACACAATATTCTTTGTCAAGACTTGTCAGATTTAACCGTAACGACTGTCAATGATCTTTCAATAACAGCCGGGACCGACGGCTTAACACGTTTACTGAATCACGGGGATATCTCGGTATGTTAAGATGGTAACCCATCCACGGACGGAACTGGGCAAGCGTTGCTTAACCATAAAAATCGACCCATGTGGCTTATTTAGCCACGACTTCCTCATGTTTTACCAAAAAATACTTTGAAAAAGAGTTTGTTGTCAGTTAGTTTGCCCGAGGTGTCCATATGGGAACTCAGGCATTTCCATACTGTAGATACAGTATGGAAATGATAAGGTATTTTATCAATGGGATGCTAAGTAACATGATGAAAACCAGATTAAATCTTGTTGATCAGACAAGTGTGCCAATTCTCAATATACCTAAGAACATCTTTGGACATGTTTGGCAATGGAAACCAAAACTGTTCGCGTATCTTCTTCAGGTTTTTCTCCCAGCCTAAGTGCTTAAGGGGGTTATGGAAGGGGGTTTCTTTGTATTTGTATTTTTGCATTATAAATTCTAAACATTATTGTATCATTGCTTGAAGCTAATCGTTTCTATACTGGCAGTTTTATTGAACCTATCAATTATTTGGTTTCAAAAACAATCTATGTTGAGAATTGCAGGGTTCCTACTGAGAAAATATAGGTACGTGTGGTATGTGCTTTCCTTTACGACACCCAATCTCAAAGCCGAATGATTGCAAGTATGGCCCACCATCAATGAACACGGGATTACAACCAGTATCGAGCCCAAAATTCTGACCGTATAGGTAGAGCCTTAAAATGTTTTAAGGCTGAACAACTGCCAAAACTTCAAACTCGCACAATTATTGACATCACTGCTCGGTATTGGTGGTGTGCACACCGAAGCACTACGACTCTTAGTAGAGTATCAAGTTTTTGGAATAGAACAGCACCAAAACGTAGTTGGGTTATAATATGTGGACAAACTTGGTTCAGAATAGAGATAATGTTTGATATCTAGTTCCACTTGGCAACGGCCTTAATTATCTATATATAAAAGAAGTAACTGACTGACTGATCGATCAGCGCACATCCAAAATTGCTAGTACTATATAAGGGACTCCTTGTTTGAGAAAAGTTCAGGAAAACTTTAAAATATCATGAATGGTCGCAAAATTGGCGAGCCTGTATCACTGTGTGACAAACAGTGATACTTTATAAGGGTTTTTACTTTCACAGGACTGTGTCTTACCATAACATAGGCAATACGTTAACCCAGATACATATTTAATTTTTTGTTTTGAGAAATTAGGAAAAACTTAAAACCAGTTCCCTTTTACAGAATTAGGTATACCTTTTCTCAAACTATCAAGACCTTCATGGAAAGGGTTGAAGAAGATAGATAATCCTTTGATCGAGACAGAGCCTGTACCTACCTTTTTTTGAACCAACAAAATAGGACTAGAAAAAAGAGATTTACTGACAGGAATGATCCTATTATCTTATAAAACTTGCACAATCATTTTGACATTCGCTAGATATATCAATACGATATGAATTTCTTTTGAACTTATTTTTGTTACTGAATTCCCCGATGTAAAAAGCTCAAAATAAGATTTCAATATATTTAGTAAACGACCTTTTAAAATAGAATCCACATCAATATCAGTATAGGTCTTGCATTTTTTTTTTTATTCAACCAAATTAATGCTTTAAGCAGTTTTATAAATTTTGGTTATATAATCGGATAATAAATACTGCTTATATGCCAGGAATGTCAAAAAGATTCTCACCCAAAAGGAATAAATAAGAAATTGAATACAGTTATCAGGCACCAATACGAGCTCAAGCTCCTAGTTCAGGTCATTAACAAAAATCAGATTAGTTTTGATAAGAATAGAACTAAATGTATTTCCTCCAACGCGGCATAATATCGTTTTGATAAATATTTTGCCAGTGGTGGAATCTTCAAGACTAACGCATCAATGAGCTTTCTGTTCAACTATCAAAGAGACAAAGTAGAGACCATTGATTTTGCCAATCGTAGATGGCTTTTCGCAACAATTAAGAATTTAACCGATTGTTTGGATTTAGTTTAAAACAAGAATTTTTGCAAAAGATAAAAAGTGTGAGTTTTTAGGGGTTAGACCAGTTGGCACTTTCTTGGTTTGGTCATTATAAGTAGGGGTCCTATCAGATTTACTATTAGTAGTAGAATCCTTAAGATAAGAGCACATTTGACATCGCTATGTCTTATAGTTATAACCTTGCGAGTTATGTCTTTTAGCATGAAAATTGTGATCAGCAGAATCATGTACTGGATTTTTACAGTTATAAGAAAAGCAACGTTTTAAGTGTCAGTCGTCACAAAACTGATATAACACGAAAGTCCAACACACCTGATTTCACGGCGTCCACCAAATGCAGCTCTGTCACTTTCACGCCAACAGCCTTCTTCGCCAACTCGCGTTTACACGATGCCTATTCGGCCAAGCTGCTTTTCTTGTAGCTCGTAGACTTCATGAAGGCCGTAAGGTCATCATAGAATCAGGATGCATCTGCAAATGATGGAATAAGATAAGACTTGATGTATATTCCGACTTAAAATCGTCAACATGACACTTTTAATAGCATCATCATGATCAAAAGAGGGTAGATATAAATGTTTGTTAAATTTCTTGCACGATGTAATGGATGCAAAATTTGAACCGTCGGATCGGTAATTTTAGTCTGAAGAAATAACTGTCATTTCTTTCACGTTAGTCGTTATAAAATGAAGAAAAAATGTTACTGCCCTGATTTTCCGGTCCTGGAGTATTCGAGCTTGAAGACCCGTGTCCTCTTGCATCTGCATCTGCTGCCAGGTGACTCGCACGCCAAGGATCAGCCAATTTAGAAGTGGCATCAGAGGTTTCCGGAACGGTTGACATCGTACTGAAACTCAAGAGAAGTGGAAAATGTGTTAATACATGGGCGCTCGATCTCGCTTCTGATGTGAGGGTGAAAAGAACAAAATGTGAGGTTATAAGCAAATGTGAGGGTAAAACTGAATGGAATAAAACCAATGCATAAATTAGACCATATTTTAATCAAAGCAGCATAACTTCAGTAAAATACTTGCCACAATATTATTGCGTAAAAACTACACGCAAATTAATAATGAATGTCATCAGTACACAACATAATCGCATTTATCACATTAATAATAAATCAAGAGCAATCAAAACTTACCTGACCGTTCAAGTCCGAAGTCAAACCAAAAATTGAATGATCAAGCCTCTTGCTCACTCTTTTATAATGCGGCTTGCTTGTCAGTGGCAGGGAGCGCGTAGTCAATACACAAACTTATTAAACAGGGAGTAACTCAAAAGATACTCAAATATTATAAAAAGTAGGAATTACATTATTTCTCCCACATGTTGGTGTCGGCTTTATGATTAATCGGATGCAGCACCAGTATTTTACATGGACTGGTCGTCTATCTGTCGTCTACAGCCAGTTACTGAGTAACACGATACGTATTTGGCTAAACTGATAAGACATTGAATTTGACTTGTCAGACTTTTGGGTTTCTGCCGACCCGTGACGACAAGTAAGAACTGTAAATGATAGCTGGAGTCAACAGCTTAAATTGTTTGTCTTGGCGTGGAAGGGTCTCGGTATGTAATAATGGTCGCCCGTTTACGAACAGACCAGTTGTAATGGGAGATAGGCAAATAATTGACTGAAGACACACAAAGTTGTTGGGAGTGCATCTTCTGTACCATCGTGTGCTGTAGTAGTTCTCTTTTCCCGGTGTCCGTTGGGCCGTGCGCGGTTGCGGACGTAATGTTATGTTGTGTAATGACCCGGCCAAGTTTCTATTACGGATATATCGCTTAACATGGCTCGCTGCGCACAAAAATAGATAAGAATTCAATCTTCCGAATACTTTAAGCTGTATTTTTTTTAAAGTTGGTTAAAATAACTGAGGTCACGTATACTTAATTCTGATTATTATATTGTCACCAAGAATTTTTCAGAAATCGGCCCTTAGTCTAAAAACGCACCTCCACCTGATGAGAAATCAGCGTAGCAGTCTTGTGCTACAGTGTAGATGTCGTGTACATGTGACATAGTAGTCGTGCGCTACGGCGTAGCTGCAGATTGCGTCGGGGCGTAGCGCAGTGATCTAGCGGACAGATACGTAGTCGCCAACAACGCCGTAACCATATTCTAAGCTAAGCCAAGTATTTAGATTCCAATCTAATAAAAATAATCTACTGACTATAATAATTATACCTGACGAAGAAAGTAAAAAAATCAAATTTCATCGAAACATGTTCGTAATTAACTTGTTGAATCATTTATTTAATTAAATGACAACACCTACGTAAACGGACCAGTGTTACCATTTCATAAGGATAATCACATTGCCTTATCGCCTGGCGCCGAGGACATTATTTATGTCCTTAATAAAGGAATTTTTCGCGCCATTCTGTGCAATAACGAGACTAATTACGAGTAGGTCTGCCATTACTGAGAAAATTCATTAAAAATCTATTTTAGGATTGGCCTCAAACATTCTCCATATCATACTAATATTATAAGTGCGAAAGTAACTCTGTAAGTATGTGTGTTTGATGTGTGCACACACACTTACACGAGTTGCCGCTGTTTCATCTCTTAACTACCGAACGGATTTAAATGATACTTTGCGCACAGACATACCGTCTACTGGATTAAGACGTACGTAGTACGTACCCTTGGGATAATGTCCAACGTACTCACAGCTGGAAGCTCGATTTTTTATAGTTTTATGTAGCTTAAGAAGAAACCGTTCAAAGTAGTAGAATCAAAGAGCCTGTGATACAATGTCCACATCTCACAGAGCGTTCAGTAAATAACGCGACACACAGACAGAGGCAGGGTCTCGGGAATAGGGTTACCACGCGTTCAGAATTGTCCAGCCTTATCAATTGCTTGTACATTTTTAGAAACTGAAAACATTTAAAATGTATTTACAGACCGTACTGAAAAAAAAGAAAGATTAAAAAGTAATAGGACCAGTCTTTTTTGTAAAGGTCCAGCTTTTTGCCAGGCATTCTAAATTTTAAGTGATCACCCTAGCTTTGTGTCCAATCTCTCAGCCGCTGCGGCCAGCGTTCGATCCCGGTGCACTCGACCGAGAAACAGATAGCACCCCGGTTTAACCTAGCATTCCTCGGCAAACTAGATCGAACGACGAAATTTTTCAGATAGGTACAGTTACAGTTTTGTTATTTAAACTACTAGTAAGGTTTTATTGAGGTTACAACAACGTTTTTAATTCAAAACTAACATAACGATAGGCTTGTAATTCAAATGCTATGTTACTGGAGTCGCTAGATGGCGCTGCATCTAGTTCAGTGCGAGAAAAAATGCTCTGTATAAAAAAAACATTATTAAAATATTACTAGTGTACAGAAGTAAATAAAAATAACTCGAACGATAAAACAGTGGCTAATGAATTAGTGATAGTGTTATCTACGAGTACTATACACCGTGAAATTTAAATGGTTGTTTTCCCGCAGCGAAATGGTTTTGTCTATGTAATACAATCGTTTCGTAGTTATATAAAATATTAGAAACAAAAACTGGCATATTTAACATTGTGAAAAACTAAACTCGAAAGCGATCACGAACCAATAGTATACCTCCCGATATCTACGGCCGAACGACAGCAGGCCGTTGACCCGGGTGCTAGGTCACCGGCGAAAGGATTAGGTTCGAAGGCGGCTCCGTTTGATCATGTTACGCGCGGGCTAGATTATGCCGTATCACTACACGCGAGAGCAAATTTTACTTTGAACATTTCTAAATCGGTCTTTTCTTTGTCGGTATCGCGGTGATTTTTTGTATTGTTCCATGCAAACATTTTATGCTTTATCACTACGTGCGAGAGTTTATTTTGGTATGACATTATTTTGTGCATCGGTTTTCTTTGTAGGTGGTGACACGAGTAGTACCTAGCACCTACAAGTTACGTCTAGAGTTACTATACTCACTTTTTCGAGTTGATGAATATTCTTTTAATTATTTTAAAACAGAAACATCGTTATTTATTTACTTTAACTCTATACTTCGAAAGTACTCCTTAAGGCAAGTCGTTCTGCCGCGGGAAAACAACCAATTAAATTTCAGGGTGTATACCAACAGTGAAAATAAGATCAAAATTAAAAAAAAAAACAATAACAACATGACAACAATAAAAAATCGTTGTTAATCGATGTACAAGCAGTTTCCAATATACACAAACAAGAAAAAGTGAATATTTATTACTGTAAAAACGTTGCTATAAAAAACTACTTACAAAAAAAAATGGTACCTATGAAAGACACCGACTTTCATTTTTGGAAGTGGGTGTCATTTATAAGTACCAATTCATTGCGTTATGGACACCGACTTTGTAGTTTTTTTTTTTGGAAGTTGGTGGTATTTTTCTGTAAAATGTTCTTTATTTTTAACTTTTTAGTTGTACCTGCCTAATAGGCAAGTTGTTTAATAAGGTAACTATAACGGCAGATTAGATTACCCGAATATCATGAAACATGAACATAATCGGTGAAATGATTGATCTGCGTACCCCTTAAGAGCGTACTGGCGTGATTTTATGTTATGAAATGGTATAATCAATAAACAGACATGCGACTGCAGCAATCCCGAGAGATTTGCCGTTAATTATTGAAGAGTTTTGTTGTATATCTTCGAAGTTCTTCATCAGATCTTAACCAAATTTAAATTGAACCAATTTCGGAACATACTCTTTCAAACAAAAAAAGAATTTTCAAAATCGGTCCGCAATTAACCTCCTTTATGGGAAGTCGGTTAAAAACAAAAACAAAGTGACCAGTGTTTGACAGTGAAAAAATTGAAGTAATCCCGTTTGAGCACCTATTTTTAGGGCACATATGCTTTGAGCACCAAAGCTATTCCCATTTGAGCACCCATTAATATAGTAGCTTGGTGCTCAAATGTGACCAAAAAATAAAATTTGACTTTATTCCCCATTGAGCACCTACGGTGCGGTAGCTTCTAGTGTATAATATCTATAACATATCGATAAATTTAAAAATCAGCAGTTTTATTGCAGAATGTTATTATTTGATAAATACCTACATAAGAGTCATTACTAAAGAGCCAATAACAGAAACACGAACAGGCACAAAACAAACAACAAACCCATTAGAAATAGCCGAGTCTTAACAATTTTTATGTTGGCCAATTTATTGAACCTACAAATAAGGTAATACCAATTTCTGTACTCTCAAACACCTCTAGTTCTTTATTTATGGACCCAACTATACCGCAAGACATAGTTTACTATATTAACTCACTTAGAAATATAAATATTGTTGGTTATGACGGAATTTGCACTAAAGTTATAAAAGAAGCGGCTCAATACATAGCTCCACATCTCTGTCACATCATTAACATGAGTATATCTAATGGAATCTTTCCAGAAGGACTAAAAATTTCATTAATTATACCAATGCACAAAAACAGGATAAGCAATTTATGGCAAATTATAGACCTATTGCTTTGATACCTGTCTTCTCAAAAATATTCGAGAATCTATAAATCTATACTAATATTATAAAGCTGAAGAGTTTGTTTGTTTGTTTGAACGCGCTATTCTCAGGAACTACTGGTTGGAATTGAAAAATTATTTTGTTGGATAGTCCATTTATCGAGGAAGGTTATAGGCTACATAAGATCACGCTACTTCCAATAGGAGCGGAGCATAAAGGAAAAATGTTGCAAAAACGGGCAAAAATATGCCTTTTTTAGAGCTTCCGTTGCGTGCGTTGCGTAGGCGGTTAAAGTTACGCAACATTCATGTATGAAGGGAAGATTAGGTAGGGTAGGTAGGTGGCCAGTTGACGTGAGCGAAGCCGCGTGGGACAGCTAGTCACTATTTAAATACCTTGAGAAGTCAATTATATTAGTCAAGGAACAAAAGGAATTTCGTAAACAGAATGCAATTAATTTGGCCATACATGATCTTCATCTTCCTGTTATATTAAATGTAGACAGGAGAAATCCTGTGTGTGCCATATACAGGGTGTCCCAGAAATCGACGTCAAGCCGTAAATGGGTGATAGACCAAGTTATAACAGTTTTCAGAAAAATACGAAAAAAAATCTATCTCATGTTTTTAAAAAAATATGTTCACTTTAAAAAATTACTAAAAAAATCGATCCCTGTAATGGTTCTTTAACTCCAATTGCTACAAATCCCATAATTTATCTATTTTTTTTATTATTATTTAATCTTGAATAATGCTTGTGTAGATTTTTGCCTAAAATTCAAAGCCAACTCCTCCTACTTGGAAGAAAATTAAACTTTTTCAAAACCAAATTATTCAAATTTACTATTTCGCCCAACGTTAACTGACTGTACTGAAAAAAAAATGTACTACGCTAGTTTGGCAAGTAACATGAAAAATTGGCGCATTTAATAAGGATTCAAAAATGGTGTAACACTTGCTAGATTACGTTTTCAATAATTGGTCAATTTTTTTTTTGTAAATAGCCTCGGTTTTTACACAAAATGTCCATACTTCCTTAAAATGACTTTAGCTTACCTAAAGCTTTGCTAAACTCCGTTTCTAGTTCGATAGAGACGTTACGTAATTTAAGAGCAAAGTTATGATAGTGACTCAACCTTTTTACTTTAAGTCAGGACCAGTTTTCTCATCTTAGAAAAAAAAAACAAATTATCAGATTTAATTTTTTTTTTAAAATAACCAGATCTTTTTTAAGAAGATGTCGTGCTTGCATTGCCGTCGAAGGAAGGCAGTTTGAACATTTATTGTAATAAAAAAAAATTAAATCTGATAATTTGTTTTGTGTACATTAATGACCTTCCTGGACGTATAAACCATCCTATGGTACTATTTGCTGACGACAGCACAGTAGTAGTTAAATGTGTTGATCCTATGACTTATGAAAATGAAATAAATATGACATTAAATACAATTATATCATGGTTTGACAAAAATAATCTTATTATAAATTTAGAAAAGATTAAAATTATGCATTTTCACCAGAGAGTTCCGAGTAAAATACTTGACATTAATTATTTAGGGACTCAAATAAAACTACCGTCATCAAATTCCTTGGTGTCTTAATAGAAAAAAAATTGACCTGGAGACCCCAGACAGACGAAATCTATAAAAAAAATTGTAAATTCGCATGTGTTCTTTACAAACTATCAAAGACTGTCAGCCTGCAATCGGTCGGCATATCACGATTATGTTGCATCAACACTTAGGTATGGCATAAAGTATAAGGCTAACTCAGTCGATAGAGAACCTGTATTAAGAGCTCAAAAAAATGTATCAGATCTACGTGTGGCCTAAATAGCACGGACAGTTATCAACCGTTCTTTAAAAGCCTAAACATTCTTACCCTACCATCATTGTACATCTATGAAACGAATGTATTTTGTCAAAACACACATCTTGCAATACAAAATAGTTTCCAAAAGCTACTATAGAAAGTTACGCGACAAAAATAAGTTAAAGCTCGAAATAATACATGGCAGTACAGCACTAATGAATAAAAGTACTTTCTGTATGGCCACAAAAATATTTAATAAGCTGCCTGAGACATTAACATTTTTAAATCTGGACAAATTCAAAAGTGTACTTACGAAAATTTAATCGATAAATGTTACTACTCAATAAAGGACTATTTGGATGACAGTACTATAATCCCTCCTTCAGATATTAAGCATTAGGTCATCATATACACCCTGAAATTTAATTGGTTGTTTTCCCGCGGCAGAACGACTTGCCTTAAGGAGTACTTTCGAAGTATAGAGTTAAAGTAAATAAATAACGATGTTTCTGTTTTAAAATAATTAAAAAAATATTCATCAACTCGAAAAAGTGAGTAACAATAGTAACTCTGGACGTAACTTGTAGGTACTAGGTACTACTAGTTTCACCACCTACAAAGAAAACCGATGCACAAAATAATGTCAAACCAAAATAAACTCTCGCACGTGGTGATACGGCATAAAAGTTTGCTCGCAAAACAAACGAGCGAGCCACAAGCCGACAAAGCAAAGACCGATTTATTAAATGTTTAAAGTAAAATAAGCTCTCGCGTGTAATTATACGGCATAATCTAGCCCGCGCGTAACATGATCAAACGGAGCCGCCATCGAACCTAATCCTTTCGACGGTGACCTAGGACCCGGGTCAACGGCCTGCTGTCGTTCGGCCGTAGATATCGGGAGGCATACTATTGGTTCGTGATCGCTTTCGAGTTTAGTTTTTCACAATGTTAAATATGCCAGTTTTTGTTTCTAATATTTTATATAACTACGAAACGATTGTATTACATAGACAAAACCATTTCGCTGCGAGAAAACAACCATTTAAATTTCACGGTGTATATTTTTTTTTTTTGACATGTTTGCATTTATTGCGTATTTACCTAATTGACATCACACTATGTATGTAGTTTTGTCGTAATTAAATATTTTTTCTTTCGTTTTCTTTCTATAAGTTTTTACTGCTGACATTCTGGATATTTTATTAATTTTGTACTTGTTTATTAATTAATTGACATTATCCAATATTTTCTATAACATTATTTCTTTGACATTTATTTTTGTATTTCTTGGATTTTATTGTGGTCATTCTAAACTATTTAATTGATTTATTTTGACATTCTTGTATTAATTTGATTAACTGACAAAAAATAAAAATTGGCTATTTTATTTTTTGACATTTCTGAGATGTTTTACTATTTTGGTTTTGACATTGTAGTTTTTACTGAAAATTAATTAATTATAAAGAGAATAAAAACTATATTGATTTATTCAACACTAAATCTTTCTATAATTTTGATAAAATATTGTGAAATTAATGATGAAACATTTGTTCGCCTAATGGCAAAGCATAGAGAACATACAAAATTGTAACATCTCTTACACCTGTGTATCTGTAACCTATGTTTACAAATAAAGAATCTGAATCGGAATCTAGGTCTACTGGGTTAGGCAGAGATGTTCATCTTTATTAAGGATGACCTTATTGACTATAAGAAGATCCTGTAATCATAATTGTTAGCTTTTTCGTGCGTTCAAGCGTTTTTGTCCAAAGTTAGGACCTATTTATATCACAGATATTTTTTTATCCGTGGTGCTAAGCAACTGGGCTTATCCCATTTGCAATAACGACCCTTTATGCCTATTGGTCTTGTTTGTTCTGTCTCCTGCTTGATATGGAGGGAAGTGATTTTTTCTCAACTCCTCCGTTATTCTTTTCTGATTAATTTCGTTGCTGGATCCAAGTCAGTTAAATTTATTTGCAGGGACTTGTCGAGCTTCATTGCCTTGGTCACCACTGTTGATTCTTGCTTTCAGGAGTTGCAGTGGTTTGGGAATAGTGCGGCGGGTTTGTCCCAAATAAAAATTAAAATTGTTGGCCTAGTCTTTTTTTTTTTGTTATAGGCTCGCGTTTGACCACTATCACGCCTGATGTTAAGTGATGATGTGGTCGAAGGTGAAGCACGCTTGCCTAGAAGTAACCTATTCACTCTTGACTTGAAGACCCCCAGGTTGTAGCTATCAGGAAACAAAGACGCCGACTCACCTCACCGCAGACTTATGGTGAGACGACTTCTTTTTTATTACTAACGTATATGCTTCACCGTCGACCACACCATTGCTTACAAGGAAAAAAAAATAGTGGTTAAAGGCGCAATAAAAAAAAAAGATATTATTGTTGACGTTTTTTTTTACGAAATTGGATAACGGTATTTGATATTGGAATTGCTTAAATTGCTTTTTAATATATATTTTGAGTATAAAGGGCGATCAAGACATCCAATGTTTTCTGTATCGTTTGAATGTAAACCCTATCGGGGTTAACGGCATCACAGCGAAACAGTTTAGCTTGGATTCTGACTGCGAAAGCGTTTCAATGTATTTTGAACTAACAGAGGAATGAAAGGATAATAAACTTTAGAACAATCCCTACACTGTATTTTATATCGGGCTGAATTCCGTCACTCTACGTCCAAGCACGTAATTTGTGAATGGATTACTAATTGAAAGACTCCTTAGCTCTTTGATTCCTTCTTATTCTTAAATAAACAAAATGCTAGACTTGTGAATGCTAGCTTCTTCGTTACATTTTTTTTTACTGTTCTTGGACACAAACCTACGCTAAATTGCCGCAAAAAATCAGCCTAACGGGAACAAAATAAAAAACAAAATAATAGGTGAAATCTATTCGATATTACACGATTGTAAATATATATCATGTTCAGCTTCACATTCATTTATTTATCAGACCAAAGACATTTTTAAATAAGTGCTTTACCCTTTATCCCTGCTTCAACATCTGCGGTTCATAGTAAAGCTTTGGCACAAACAACATTCCTTATCTTCACTCTCGGTTCAGTTTTCAATTCTCGTTTAATTGCATCTAATAAATATTTTACTTGCTATGACCTACCGAGAGCTCTTTAAGCCGGAATCTGGAATTTATCGGCTTAGTAGGAGCGCTGGCAGCAGCCGGCTGGGGATTAAGTAGCAGGCACACGCCATGGGATCTATGATTACCCTGGCACTTGATACAGTTGCACAAAAATAGTTATCAGTTTGTATATACTAAGTTATGTATTCATTCATAATTAATGCGAGTAGTTACGATGCATGTCCAGAAAGTAAGTTTACTATATTTTTGTAAATTTCAAACAATCTAGTGAAAAAACATTTTTACATGGTTACATCAATACATTTTTTTTTTACTTATATTGTCCCACTGCTCGACAAAGCTCCATAGCTTTCCACTCTTCACATCAATACATATGTAAACTATTTTCCAAGTAATTGCCATCACTCTTGATGCACGTAGTGCGACGAGGAATCAATCTTTATGTGCCTCGGTCAAAGAAGTCTCCCACCAACTCCTTTGCCCACAAGTCCCCTCGCCCTTCACTTCATCGACAGTTGTTTTTTTATCCCACCCATGAACATCTTCAGGAAGGTGAACAGATGATAATCTGAAGACGCCACGTCAGGGAAATTAGTGGGTTGTTACAAAACATCCCATTCGAACAACTGGCGGTATATTCTATCGACATGGTCCGCGGGAATTGTTGCTGTGAACACAATTTTAGTCATAGTATGTCTTCGTGCGCTCTTTGAAAAGGAAGTGCTAAGCTACTCGGTAGTGTGAACAACATAGAAAAATCTCTGCCTGTGAGGGCCCTAGTAGGTACACTTACTTTCTGGACATGCCTCGAACATTCTGTTGTAAATAAATGTTATCTATTTATACTGATTTGAAACCAAATAGCTCGAAATAGCAACTCGAAACGTAGGTGTACAACACTGATTTTTAGTATATGTTACACATAAAAACCAGAGGCAATAAAATGCCACCAATTGACAATTACATAAATGAAGTATGTATGACGTTGTAAGGTTGGATTCGGTTGGGGGTGAATAAACCACAAGTTCTCAGTTGACATTTACTTTTAATGGCCATAGCCGAATTATATAACAATAAAATAAAAGTAAGGTGGTTAGTATCAGTTGGCTGGTATGATTTTGTGTTTCAAAAAAACAACACACGACAAACTTACAACACCCCTCTTTTCCGTCGGGGGTTAATGAAACAAATGCAATCACCTGGCATACAAATATAATCGAAAAGATATTTTCCCATGATCCTGAATCAAAATTGAAACCGTTCACAATCGTTGACCAATACAAAAAATGCGTTATCAAATATCCGAATCGCGCCGAATCTGAGTAATCCGAAGCGCGCGAACAAACGTCCAGATGTCAAACAGTCAAAACAAACAAGAAACAAACATTGAGGTTAAGTAATATGTGATTTCAAGTTATTTTAGTGAAATTAATGAAACTCAGAGTGAAGGCGGCCTCACAACCTAGCGACGAGGTGGGAACAGAAACGTCAGAGAAGCGTGAAAAGGAATGAAAGATGTGTATCCCGGCCACGAAAATTGGTATCTAACATTTCCCACAACAAAGATTTTTCTCTAACAAAAAAAGTGTTACAGTGTGCAATGACCCTTAGCTATGTGCCGCAGGGGGGACACCGAACGCCACTCGAAATCCCCCAGCGCTGTGTTGATGATACTTGGATACTCGGATACTGATAGTTGAACTCGAGCCGTCGCGCGTCTGATACTACTTACCTACATAGCGGCCGCTGAGTTGCATTGAACTCTCTTAGTTCTCTTCTTAGTTCTATTAACGGCTTGCACAAGCACCCAATAAAACTGTTGGGTGCTTGTGCAAGCTGATAAAATAAATAGAGCTTGAAATTGTGCTGAATATCACTCTTCACTCTATCAGTTCATTCCAAACAACAATATCAACATGCAACATCGTTCGTGTACTGTAAAGAAAGTTCATTTTGTACTGTAACAAAACTCTTGGCTATATTAGTATAAGCACACAAATTTATAACTGCTGTGAGGATTAGCCTCTCTTATGACTCTGTACACAAAACAATTTAATGAAAGCGTAATGACATGCATAAACGGCACTATACACGTGCGAAGGCCTCGAGTAAACAAAGTTAATCTGTCGCAGCTCCCGTCGCTCCCGACGCTCTAGACGCTCCCGGCGCGTCTATATGCGCTCTGCACTACAAAAGGCTACTTATTTAGCATGATGCTCCCGCGGCTATGACACGGAACGGTGCGGTGTGGATGTGGTGCGGCGGTGGCGGCGAGTGTGTTGGGGCATTTACTCGCCGTAACGAGCCTTTTTCAGAATTCCCGAGTGACGAGCTGCTTGAAAGTAATTTATACATCCGGATTCAATGACGCTTGATGTGTGTTTTCATTAAATTTCGGACGTTGTGCTGCTATAAATTTATTTGACTGCTGATCTGTTTATTTATTTTTATACTCCGAATTCTTGAATATATAAATAAAAGCTTGTAAAAGAGTGCATGCATGACAGTGCACTGCGCCGGGTGATTACGGCGCAGTTGGCAACAAGCAGCGAGGCGATACATCTTGCAAATTATGCTAATCTCTGCCCCACATACGTCTGTAGTGCACTTATCCTCAAGAATACGCCCCATAATGACCGCACGTTCGCTTCGTTTCCAAACAAGAATAATAAACATTGTACAACAGCAGTATAAGTCGCGTCATTTATTTTGTGGACGGCTACCAAATTATATTCGTAGTTTGTTCGCTGAATTATGAAGTGGGAACATAACAATGATAATACATTTATAGTAATCGGATCGGAGTTTTGGATTAACGTATTGTCTGGAACACTGTATAATATAGAATGCATTGTTTTCTGTTCCCAAGCTACTAATGTAAATGTTGTTATATTTTATTACATGAAGCAAAGTCTAGGCTTTTTATAAAAAGGTAATATAATTTTATAACAGTAAAGAGAAGTAACTTTTCCACTTACAAATATCAAAGACATCAGTTAACCACAGTCTAGCCAGACGCTATTTAGCGCTCTGACAAATAAAGTAACAAAAATAAAGTGTGGGAACTCCATAAGGAGGAAAACTCTGCTTTATTTTCGAGAATAACACAAAAAGATACACACGAAGTGTCTTCTTGAGTGCCATTAGCTGGTGTATGTATCAAAATAAGTAATTTATCGTCATTCCATTGCGGAGGTGGCACAAAAGAAACCCATTAGAGGACCGGTAAACACCTGAAGGCAATTCTCACCGAAATTACCTTCCGCACGTTTGGATGAGACAATAACCCCCCTTCTCCCCGCACTGGAGTCGCCCCGCGCGACACTTTCTTAAAGATCGGTGATAGTAATTAAGTCTCGTGATAGATGACTTTGCTGCGAGAAGTGCTCGAGTGACGGTACTATCAAATACCTTTAATTGAGCAATTCTTGTACATATATATAATCTGAATCTCGGAAACGTTGGTCGTTTCCGAGATTTAGATTTTCATGAAATTAAATAAGCAGGGGGTTCCAGGGGCGATAAATCGATTTATCTAGGTTTCATTTTTAGAAAACATCGTTTTCTCTGTTTTCACCCGAGCAGAGCTCGGTCATTTAGGTCCTGATGGATATTAAAAGAGTAATGCAGTTTCTTGAGAAGATATTTTAAATTCTGAGTGATACTGTCTTTGACAATTCCGAAAAAATGCCAGTTCAAATCAATTAATCATTTGCCTGGCCTTTCCCCAACTATGTTACAGTCAACTTCCAGTGTGACTGGATTTTGCTGAATAGAATGTTTTACGTAATGGGTAGATTTCTAAATCAATTGGGGATATCGTAGCAGTTTGCGAAGTGTCTAACTCAGGACTATACATTCCCTGATTATCTCCCAACAATCTCTCATCACGATCGGTTAAATAGAAGAAACAAAAGCAACACGTAGCAAACTCATTATAATGAAAAATCGTTCTCCATAAAGACAAACAGCTCTTGCCCGTAATATTATTAGAAGCGAGGTATCGCTCGCAGTGTTGATTAGTTGAATAGAAAATTTCATAAAAGGTAAATGTTTTATGAACAAATTTTCTTCAGTTTAATTAAGGCTGGGGTGGCCGAGCCCGGGGCGGAGGGGGTTGTCGCCCCCTTGTCAACTGTCGCAGGACCACCGCTGGTGCGGGCGGCGTGGCGACTTACAAAAGCAAAACATTTTTACAAAGAGCCTTTTAACAGTGTACACTTGTTCAAAATACGGATAAATACTGAAGCCGTGTTAGCACAACGCAACGGAGAAGTTACATGTTGCGTAAAATAGTACTCAAAGATTATTTAGATGCTACGTGACAACTAAATTGTTTGTTTTTATATGTAATTCATTCTGAAATAACTTAGACATAATTTATTCAGGCTTATTACAAAAAAGGCTGACAAAAATAGATGTCCCGTTTTCGTCTCGCTTCCTTCTTGTTCCCTCATTTACATACGAAGAATACTTACGTGAAAAGTCCTTCCTTAACGTGGATAGTTATACACCTACACACAAGTATTTCTGGCTCGTATTCCACAAGTCAAGTCCACTCAGTGACATCGAGCGCGCGCCGCGTCCGGACCGGGCACAACTCACAAAGTGTGGGCCGCAACATATTGTTGTCCTTACACGTATCCTGTAGGTATACGCATTTAGTAGTGCGTGTCTACGCAGTAAAGGTATTCGTACGCAATATAGATACGCGATTCGTAAATTGTATATCCTACACGCCACTCTAAAAAAACATCAAGCACCCCACGCTTTTTAATCACACTACTCTTAATTTAAATTTATTGAAAATTATTTTCTACTACAGAAATAATGTTACTATTACAAAATAAAAATTGCATGTTTATAATTTCAATGAGAAAATGTTTATTAATCGTTAAACCTTTAAAACGCGCTCCTCTAAAATTAGTCATTTCTGAGATAATACAATTTAATGCGAGAAGACGTGCTTTTTAGCCAAGCTGCCAAATAGCAGAGAAGAAGACTCGTGATGGCCAGCACTGCAAGCAGTTTAGGTAATAAGGTGTGAATCACCACGAGCCGCTTGCACACTGCGCTCTGTTTAAACTGGCGGACAATGCCTCGTTTGCAACACAAATAATACTGACACACAATGTTCACGATACATATTACTCAACTACATTCATTGTACAACTGGTCAATGAATATTACATTTGTAAGTGTTGTTATGAGGTAGTTAATTGTTTCATACATTTTAAATTATACCCCTTGTTATGCAGGTGTTAAGAGACGGCATTAACTCACTAGGTAAACGGATACGTTTGTGAGATTATTTTATTACGCGGTGCTTATTTCTCGTCGAGAAATAACCCTGTAATACTTTATGTTAAAGAAAAATATAGGCAGATGGTCTGTTTAAGAAAAACAAACAACAATTTATTTTACTTAGAAGGAACTTAGTTACATCGTGGTATCACTAATCCTGTAGTGTAGACCACAACTAGGATATCTCTTACAGGCTTAGCGACCCGCATCAGCCTGCAAACGATTTAAACTGGAGCACTGTATGACCTGTAGTGGCCGAGTAAATATAAATTGCGACGAGAAAAATGTTACCAATCAAAGCACGCGCCATGCAGAAAATACAGATAAACCCGTAATTGCCTCATACGTAACTATACACTCATAGCATAATCTTAGTTATGTAAAATAGCAAATCCTGGTGCAGCAGTAATATCTCTACTTACGTTCATAGTGTTTTCGACTTGGAAACTTCGATTATCCGACAAAAGAAATACTATATTACCAATATAATCCGCTCGCAGCAAGAAGTAATAATGTGTAGGATTGCAAAGTGCTATAGACTCCAACTTTTCCACTTGCGTGAGAATATAAACATCACATACATTTCGTGTTGTTCCCTCTGTGAGGTAACTCCATTCAGCTTATTACGAAGAACTCGGCGATCCTCACGACACCGACAATTGGTCTGAAAATTGAATTCCAATAATTGTGTTTGGAATGGGCCAAACCTCGAATGTTAAAATTATTTTTAGCTCTAAACAAAAAACAAGAACACAAAACAAATAACCTTACTTAATATTAAATTTCTTTATTAATAATTCAAATTATATATACAATTGAATATTTGTAATCTTATGACTAATAACAAAACAAACTTACTTACATAAAAGAGATGTGTAACTTAATTTTTTGATGTACAATAAAGTATATTCTATTCTATTCTACAAAACTTCATTTTATATACGCGAAAGTTTGGATGGATGTGCGTTTGTTACTCAATCACGACACAACGGTTGAACGTATCTGGATGGAATTTGGAGGATGGAAAAGTTTATAGCTTTCATCCCGGTATAATGTTCCCATGGGATAAGAAAATACTTTCCATGCGGGCGAAGCCGCTGGCAGAAGCTAGTCGTGAAATAATTTAAAAGATACTTGCAGCGAGCAGCGAGCTGGGGACATAGGGAGGGGGTGGTCATCTTCTGCGAAGTTCGCTTGTCTTGCAGCGTGTGTAGTATTATGCGGACAATTTTCTCAGCTTGTATGTTCAGCTTTCAAGTAAAACTATGAAAGCAATCTGTAAAATTTAGAGCACAATTTTCCCCGCTTAGTGCTGTAATGTTTCTGTGTGGCGTCTTCTTCTTTTACAAGTTTTACTGAATGTGGGAAAGTTTGAGAAAATTATTAAGTTATAACTATAAATGAGAAATCCAAAAGAATTTCTCGACGGCGTAGAAAAAATTCTTCATAAAGCTGAATTTCAGTTGGTTTAGCATGTTGTGTTGCTTTTGGCATAAATATTTGGTATTTGATCATGCAATTGCTGTTTTAGTTTAATTGCCCTTCGATTTGTTTGGAATTCTGTTTTTTTTAATGGTTTTCACTTTATTGTTTTTGAATATCAGAAGTTAATTGTTTTCGGGTTTGTTTGTCCTCGTACTATCACCTATTTGAATGGAGAATTTCAAGAAAATCCACAGCTAAGTACAGTTTAAAGAAGACCAGTTAAATAAAGCAGTTTCATAGATAAAGACTCAATTTATTTTACTTATTTGTTCAAATAGCACTAATACACGCTTGAGTTCATAACCGGATTTTCGAGGAAATATTATTGTCTGTGATATCTGGAACCTTACGGAAACACATTCAGAGCAGATGCAATTAAAAAGCTCTATAGATAGAATTTGCCTTTGTTTCAGTTCCCAGCACAAGTCAAACTACTGAAATTGCTCGTTCAAATAGTACACTAGCACTATCCGAGTAACATGCAATAAAAAATAATGTTCGCAATCACATGACGCAAATGATATTAGTTTAGTAATGTGTTCGAGATTGGCACGCCAGCCACTGATATCACTGCTCTTATTTGTTTCAGGCTGCCACTGAATGTTATGAAAAAATGTCGCTAGACATAATAAATATATGTATTTCTTATGGCTATTTAGCGTCTAATATAGAATATTTCATGTTTGATGAACCTTATGTATCAGAGATTCCTAAGACATACATTTGTGCAGACTTTCACATAATTTCTGTGCAAAATGCAGCTCTTCAATCACCGTAGATACAATAAGTTAAGTGTTTCGCTTCCCTGAAACAGCAGCACAGTATGAGAGAGATATAATCACGTTAATGGTATGCGTCCCACCACATAAGATAATGCCGCAGCGCTCAGCCGGCGCGCGGCGTGGAGCGGGATTATACTCCACGAGTACGTTGAGGAAATATCTCGCAGCGAGCACCGTTGCTGAGCGCATTCCTCGCAAATGTCTTGAGAGAGGCCGGCTGGCATGTCGCGATATTTAAAACATTTTGAGACCAAATTGTGGACGTTGTGTACCTGTACACGGAAAATGGAGGACCGTGCATGTACCGCCCCCGGTTAAAGCTTTTTATGTGGAAGCGACAAGTTACTGCCGCACTCTTTTTATGGTTCCGTACACAAAGGGTAAAAACGGGACCCTATTACTAAGACTCCGCGGTCCGTCTGTCGGTCACCAGGCTGTATCTCATCAACCGTGATAGCTAGACAGTTGAAAGTTTCACAGATGACGTATTTTTCTGTTGCCGCGTTAACAAATACATACTAAAAACAGAATAAAATAAATATTTAGGTGGGGCTCCCATACAACAAACGTGATTTTTTTGCCGTTTTTGCGATAATGGTACGGAACCCTTCGTGCGCGAGTCCGACTCGCACTTGGCCGGTTTACCATCTTCTAGAACAGCGCATTACAAATTCAAAGACGTGACGCCAAATAAGAACAAACAAGTTCTCGCACAGAGCAAGTCATTTGAAGTGCCGTTCGGTTCAGATGCGCGAACAAAGAGGTGCATACAAACATCGCAACTGCAATTACGCCCATGTTCGTGCGACTGTGTGAAATGTATTCGACTGTGTGCGACTGCGTGCGACTGTGTGCGACTATCTGCAACGCGATCAGTCCGTAAGTCAGGACATTATTGTGCGCATTTTAATGGTACGACAGTAATTATACACCGTAGAGTTATGCGAAATTGATCCCTGAATCAATATCAGTGGAACAAAGACTGAGATACAGAATTAATGTGATATTTTCATTGAACGAGAAGAACAATGAATAATTCAGACTCACCTAAACATTAGTACAATTTAAAATACGATTGTCCTATCCTAAAGTAGCCGCTTGCCACAAATAACATAATACCTCCCTTATCACTCCTGGAGATCCTTTGTGGATTACTGTAATAATCTCTCCATCATAATGGACCGCAATATCCAGTGGTGTATAATAGATTTAATACACAATATCATCTCGGCTTATATACGACATGTTTAATAAAGTACGAGTACGTCGCTGGGATAACAGGAGGATGAATGACGCACCTGTTGTGATATCACAAAGGAAAAATTATGAGCTCTGAGACGCATTGTTCACGACGAATAATGAGAGCTAATGTTTATTATGTCGTGTCCTTGCTCCGAGAGGTGCTAGCAGCCTGGCTCGGTACGGTGCGGCGCGGTGGCATGCGACGCAACACGACACCGGGAGTGGTGTTTTATAAATTCTCTCAGAAAAGGGACTCGGAATATGTTGGCTCCCAAGTTAATTGAATGAGAACACGGATTACTATAGTATAAGTAATGTAATGAGTTTTCAGAACGAATGAATACAAAAAGTACTCGTATCCGAGGACCATTGTGTGCGCCGGGCCCCAGACATAAAATGACGCTATGTATAACGAACCACATTGAATTACCACGATTCAGTATAAGCCGCTACGTCTTTATGAAAACCTGGTACTCCATACAGGAAATACGAAGAAACCTCTTCTCGATTTGTAACGAAGCCGAGTTCTCGGAACCTCCTTATTATAATATCAAACGAGTACACTTGAATGTTCGGATGTGGGAATTAGAAAGTAATATTTTTTGCTTTTTTATATTTGAGCATAAGAAAGTATTTTCGAGAGATTTTAACGAAAGATGATATTTTTGTTGACTGTTGTTACATTGATAACATTAAAAGTTTTTAACGACGTTCTTTGATAATGGAGCGGAAGAAAAGTGGAGCATTAACAGTACTAACTTACAAACTAAATGGGACGGTGACTTTCTTCGGGGACAAAAAAGGATTACACAAGTCACGTATAGAAACAACTATAACATATATCCAGTTTAAATGTTGAAATATTTTGTCATGCTCAAAAGAAAAGCTCTCGAAGCTAACAATGCTGGTCATCATACGACATTATTTAGCTGCCTGCCGGAATGTATCCTCGTGTGCTCTTTCAACATGATTTATAATATGCACAAATGAAAATAAGAGAGTTTCAAATAAGCCCGAGCGCTCACCGACGCGGACGCGATCCGATTAGGTCGCCTCGCCTTGCCTCGCGTCGCGCCACGTCGCCCGAGCACGATAATCTGCGCTCTAACTACGCTCATCGCATTTACCGTACTTACGAGATTATATCATAATGTGTAATAGCATTAAAAGTGTCTCGCAGAATATTGGAAAATGGATGAGGGAGACAGATTCACTTAAGAGTAAAATGTTTAATATTCTCGTCATTTTTTAAATTGCTGTCTGGAGACTTGTAAGAAGAGTATTGACTGGAAAAGCGGCTTTCGAGAACAGTTTTTATGGCAGAGTGCTTGCTTCTATTAAATCTATATTTTTGCGTTAGGAACAATACGACATCAACCACGACAGTAGCCGTTTCAGATCATAAAAACATGTAATTTTATTTCATATCAAAACCGTTTCGCAATCTAAAACGGCATTATAATTATCTGTCTTGGCAATAATCCGCTAACATACGAAAATAATAATTTACTTGCACTATATAAATAAATTTTATTCTAAAACACAGCTCCATTGTTTAAAATGTATCTGTAAAACGTTAAAGACACAAAAGCCCTTATCAAAGACCTGCGCTAACTTGTTTAATTTGTTTATTAACTTGGGACTTTCAGCGCCACAAAGTTACAACTTGAGCCACTAAGCACACTCCTGATGCAGAAGGTTAATTTCAGTGTGAATTTGGCAAAATGGTGTTTTAAGACCCGTCTGGTATGTAACAATATTAGTGCGGTATTCTGCACAGGGACAGTGAAGAATACGAAATGCATGCTGGACTGACCGAATTCCCATACACCTGCACTTTAGAGGACCTAATGAACGCCTCCGACGCTTTAATGAACGTGGCCGTCTACTGTGTCCATAGGAAGATAATTCAAGTGCTTGACACTGATCTAATTTTCTTGAACATTTGCAGTGAAAATTACAATCCCACCAAAAATATTTTCATATAAAATGTTGCGATGAGACGAAGCCGGATCGCACTTCCAAAAAGTTATCAGATCATCGCAATTCATCGAAATCTTTTATCTTTTTTTATGTCCGTAAAAAAGATAAAAGATTCCGATGAAATGTCGAGGGAACTCCTCAATTATTATAGGCATACATATAGCGGTTGTGATATTTTCACCAACAATGCAATCATTTGCGCTCAGAAAGTATCATTTGTTGCAGTGGTACTGATGAAGAAGACCACATATGGCTACTGGAAATCTTTAATGCTAAGTATGGGTATAAGAATATTGAATAGTTAACCGTATATGGTGAAGCAAATACTTATAAATAAATTGTACTAATGAAAATGGTACCATGGAACTGATCTGATGATTCACTTCCCTCCGCGCGCTGATCTGTTCACTCCCTGTTTATAATTGCGATTGTCGTATTTCGAAATTTATTTCCGGCTTGTGAGTTGCTTAAAATTATGTATTGTTGTGATAAGTGCTGGTATCGTAAGTTTTTAAACGTGTTGACGTCCGTTTTTTTCTTGTGATGAATTTCGTTGCAATCGGTGGATGCCATTAGGTCCGCGGCCTTGTGACTTGAGAAATCAAAAGGCTGTAGGCTGTATATTTTTGTTAAAGACGTCCCATTCTCAATGACACTGCCTTTTTGCATGAGTTATTCTGTCAAAACATAAAAGACAAGTTGCCATTAATGGCAACTCGTCTTTTGAATATTTCACGCTGCGCTGTTGAAGATTCCATTGCTGAAATGAATCTGATTATTCATAATACTTCTGACGCACCAACAACTTTTTGCAGCCAAATGGGCGAATCTTGTATTGACGTCATGCTTTCTAGTGCAGATGATGATGATGGATACCGTGTCCTACCGCACGCATCTTGTAGTGATCATCTCTTGATCGTGTACGAATTTGTTCCGGTTTTTACTCAGAGTACGTCACATGTCATTGGTAACTTTAGGTATAAATGTTAGGGTGCAAATAGGGAATTCTTTAGCTCGCTTCTTACGTGTCACACCCTTTGGTGTTACTTATAATGTTTTCGCTTTGTAGTGTTTTGTTTTGGTAGTCGGTTTGATTTACTTTGTTAAAAAGTTTTTTTTTTATATTATTTACATCTAGTTTCAGACCACTAGCATGAAAATTTGCGGCAGTTTCATACAAACTTCCATCCCCTAGTTTGAGGGGTTAGGGGGTAGAAGTTCCAAGTTTTAGATTGTTTTTGTTGTTTCTATACTAATACCAGCTTGCATACCAAATTTCAGCTTTCTAGGACCTAAGAATTTTGATGATCATCAGTTAATAAGTCAGTGACGAAATCGGGGTTTTATAGATATAAATAAAATCTAAAGTATAAGAACAATGCATTTGATACTTCATAGGTTTATTAAGTTGACAATTGATATCATAGTCCAAGAATTTTGTTTATCTGGTATAATCCAAACCCAAGTTATGAGGGTTCAAAAAAAACACCGAAGCGCTTCGAAAAAAGGTAGTTAGTGCCCTTGCACTTCGCTTGGCTCGTCTTGGCGGGGGCACTACCGAGCCCCCAGATAGGTAGTAATTACTTTTTAATGGATTTTTTAGAAAACCTGAGCTTTTCACTGACATACGAGTAGTATGCCTTCCATATTACCAAAAACACTTATAGTACGAGCGCCCACGTCCAAAACCATGGAACATCGTTTTAGGGACCAAATTGTATAAAATCGCTAGATTAGATGAATCTGTAAAACCAGGTAGGTTGGCAGTGCCGGCCTATTAGCCGTCACAGTGTTGGGGGGTCATATCTACTATACTAAAAATGTGGATAGGTTTCGTAATTTTGTTATGAAAATGTTCATTTTCAGACAGCGCATTTTCAAAAATGTTAAAATTTAAACGGACGTGTAATTTTTTTTTTTTCGTACAATATTTTTTATCTTTAGTGCGGTTGCCGAGATTACCAAAACATTGTTTCAGACATTTTAAACGTCACCTTTAACTCCAAAAACGGAAAGAACGTTTCAGAGTCGCTTCAAAATAGTTTCAACACTTAGAATGCTCACACTTTCTTCTGAAAAATTACTTCTTATAGTTGAAGATTGATCAATGTTTACATGAAAACCTGATTTTTAGAAGCTTGAATGACGGTTTTTTTTGCGTCATATGTAATGTTCTCAAATGGTCTCCTGGGTACGTTTGACGCCACTTGTGTCCGAAAATTGTGTAATCGGTATTTAAAACCTATCGTTCAACGGTCAGACGAAACAAGAATCTTTTGTTGAAATCAGTATTTCTGTAATCAGAATAACCAAATCTATCGATTAAATCTGGTTTTGGCCGTAAAACGATTAGACAAAAATCATGGTCATGAGCGCTAGTACTATTATCTCGGATCGACAGGTAAACTAGCAAGTTATCTGAGAATCAGTCAGCTGTTAGAGCTTCGTTTGTGTTTATCATGGTGCTTTAGACAAACTGCCATTCTCTCAGCGATAACTGTCAGAATCGTAAATGTTTGTTATATTGGTCACGAGACATTTTAGAAGCGTAAGTCAATCCTATACATCTTGGACTTTGGACAGAATAATGGTGTAGACCATCTGTCTCATCAAAGAATAGCTTCACAAGAAACTGGTCGATTTTTATTTTTCTTTACGCATACGCACAAAACGTTTTGGGACCACTTTAACTATGCGTATAGCAAAGGAGTGGAATTCCCTGCCGGAGTCTGTATTTTCTGATAGCTACAACCTGGGAGTTTTTTAAGTCAAGAGTGAATAGGTTTCTTCTAGGCAAGCGTACTACATCGTTGACCTCATTATCGCTTACCATCAGGTGAGATAGAAGTCAAACGCAAGCCTCTCAGCAATAAAAAAAATATATATGTCACGTCGAAGTACCTATGAATTATAAGATCACCATCATCAACTCCAACGCCTAGACGCAATTCCTTCATTCTTGATTGGAACGGGTGAACTTCAATAACACACAACACTGGATTGAAACTCAAAGTATTTATTTGACTTAGTTACAGGCACTTTGAGTTTTCAGACGAACTTGAAGCTAAAACCACATTGTGTGGCTCGCTAGATCGCAACGCCCTCACCGATCTCTGGAGAAGATTTAGCCAGAAACTCCAGGATACTTTTATAAATCTTTTTCACACAATCACTTTATGACAATTAGCGTTACATTTTTATTCGGTTTTTCAAACATCTCATCAATTACATTTATTAATTAGTTATTATTTTTTACACACACTGTACGCACGATGCGCATTCTAAGTCCAAAAAAAAAAAAAAAAAAAAAAAAAAAAAAAAAAAAAAAAAGTGGGCGGGACTTCCCTATTGTTTTTGTTTACTCGGATAGTTGAATAAAGCTAGCAAACAATATTAAAATACTGCTCAGCTAATTAATGCCAATAATCACAAATACAAAGTTGTTCGTAGATTATTGTTAAAATAGTAATCTCATCACAAAACTATCCAAGTTTCCTGCGATATGAATATCTTACTAATCAGAAGGTTTCTCATTATTACATAGCTGTGTAAAATAGTCTTATGCCTTTTAATCAAGTGCTTTAAGCAGTTTCAGTTCTCGTATTAAATTATTAAATCTAGTTATTGGTCATTGAAATTATAACATCTGCCAATGTTGACGACTTTGCGTAATCAGAATAACATTAAGGTCATAATCAAACATATTTATTTCGTCAAATGTGCAATAGTTAAAATGAGAACAAATCCAAAAAGCCTACAATAAGTGTTCCCGTTTTGTTTAAATATCTCGTATTGATGAAACATTGAAATTCAGCTTATCAAACGAATCATTCAAACGAATCAATAACTAATTCCACAATAAGCCAATAGGTGGCGCTGAACACGAAAACCAACTCAAATAGACATTGAAATAGTTCTAGCGGTATCTCAGAGATGACAGGATTATCGAGTTTGTCTTAATTGACAAGTAAAATGATGAATTAGGATAATGAATTAGCAAATGCACGCCTACGCGGCGACATAGATATATGTATATATGTATATATATATATATTGGGGCTTCTGTAACACGTGATTGTGTTTGTAGTGTCAGTATCGTACTGAAGCCGGCACTTGTGACGTCACAGATCCCAACCTTGTGAGATTTAATCGCGACTTTTTAATTTTAGTTGTTAACGAGTTCCAGAGAATTACTCACGGCTTGGTGAAAAGTTTCAACTTGCTTTGATATTGTAGCTGTTAGATGGGTGATTAGCCTTGTTCATTAATATTCATGCTTTCATTAATTCTCTGTGGCGATCGAGTCATAAAATGGCCAAGCTTTTCTTACTTGAAAGTTCTTTAAAGATTAAATTTTAAATACTGGATATACTGCACACTTCTAAATTTTACAATTAAAATCCAAAATTGTTTATACAATATTTACAACGATTTAAAACACAAATAACAACGAATCACACATTTCGTAGGTTCTGCAGTAAAATATTTTCGTGAATAATCCGGAGTTTAAATCATCACGCCGGGGGCAATAAGCCTTGTATTATTCATCCGCGAAATATCGCCCCTGATAAAATGATGGGATAATCGTCGCGCAGTAGCACTGTCAACACTGGCTGTCAACATACCCGGGTATTACATAGAATTATTGAAGACACGAGCGGAGTCCATGTTGGAATCATCAATTGTTGGAATTGAGGTCGATTCTTACTTGTTCAGGGAGATTTATGGAGTTGTTTAAAGCAGAATGAATATTCAAAGTTATTAAAATCACTTATCTAGGAAGACTTAAGCCGCCTACGTTGCGAGTCGCAATAAAAAGCTGATCCGGCTTGCTTTTAGGTTTCAGGCCACTTATCGGAGGCACTTGCTTAAATACACTTTTAAGCTGTGTACTCGTATCATCCAATTTGTCAGGGTTTTTATTTTGCAATATGATATTAATGTCTTTATCCACAGATTTATCAGGATTAAAATTGATTTACAACGTGTAGTTTATTTCTTCTATAATATTATTATTATTATTTATTATATTCTTTATTGTATACCACAAAAATATATATACAAGACACAAAAATCATAAAAACAAGTGTAAAATGTGTCTTATCGCACAGGGCAATCTCTCAGAGACAACATTTGGAAGGACTGAACGAGAGGAGAGGAATTCAGGGTTGTCAGTGTCAACATATCTTAAATAATAATACTTAGACATAATAACATAAAAGATATACATAGAATAATACATAATATACTAATAAATAACAAAAATATCATAGAGAAAGGATATGGAATATGTATCTAGTAAAAAATCGCGAGAGCATTCAGAGGCTAAGGATCAAGGCGTAATGACAAGGGTTAAATTAGTTAATAACGTGGGCAAAGAAGTGGAAGAATAATATCATTGAATTTGTTGGCTGTTCTGATCGTGTCACAATGCTCAAATTCCGAATCACACCTAAGCAAAGGCTTATTGTTGTAAAAGTAAATGCGCCAACGTCATACACCAATACACTAATGAAGACGCAAAAGACTTTTAGGACCTTCTAAACAGAGCTTGCGATGAAAAAATTATCCGACGTTTTGAAGGGGGTGAAAAGCACGTTCAAAGATTCCATTACATAGATACATACATACCAAGCTAATAAAAGCGTATTAATATATCTTCTTGGAAAATGGTTATTGGTGATTTTAATGTGAAGGTGGGACTATGACAAGAACAGGACTGAGGAGACACAATCGGTTATTATGGCATACGAGTCTGCAATGAAATGAGGTACCCGGCTTACTCAGTTTTCTTTTGGACGGAGCATATATATAACCAATAGTTTCTTTTCTAAAAATCACAACAACGTTGGACTTAGGTTTCACCTAATGGTTCCACGAAAAATTAAATTGACTACATTTTGTCATCAAAAAAAAAATGTTAACAATTTAGAACTTTTTAAATTAGACCTATCAAATTACTTTAAGGATCTTAAAATTGAAGAAACAGATGCAGAAGGCCAATACAACTTTATAATAACTGGAATTAGCAATTGTTGTAAAATCATAAAGCGCAAACCTAGAAATAGGAGTAAATTAACAAGTCACACTATTAATTTGATAGAAAATCGTTTGAAGGAAGAAAATGGGACACTAGAACGTAGAATAATTGATAGAGAAGTCAAGAAAAGTATAAGGAAAGATTAAGGAATATCAACACCACAGATATAAATCTAACTAGATAACGCCTATCTATCTTTATGAAAACCAAAAGTGGCACGCTACTTTTTCACACACAATTTAAAAACAAATTTACTTACCGATGAAAGAAACCATTTCCAATGCCTCGGCCAACTCTTTTTTTATAGTTTTTTGGCATAAAAAGGCATTCTTCTAGATTTCGGTGGATTTCCGGTGCCGATAATAGTATACGAAAAGCTCAAATTACGATCATTGATCTTAGTTTTACTCCGTTTTTTGACATCTATATAGATTTATGTATGTGATCAACACAAATTTAGTTAAAACAGCCCAGGGAAATCATCCTTCTTTGAGGGTATTAAAACAAGACGGCATAAAAGGCAGAGCATGGACAAATAGTTTAACAGACAGTGGCGGAAATAAACACTTCGTTAGAGACACAATGGGGAGGAGCTGGATCTATGCTTTTAAAAAATTTTTATTTGCTTCGCTTGGCTTCACTCTGCTTGGCTTGGTAGTATAGATGCAGACCTACCTTGTCTTACTCCTTCTGAGGTAGCAAGGTGGCGTGGTCTTGAGGGAGGGCGCGACGGTCGCGTAGATCCTCAAGGCAAGTGCGGTGATGTTCCTTCTCGAGGTTGCCGCCCCGTTATTGGTCTAATTCATTATGAAATAGACGCAACAGAAATCACCGGGCGACTAAAAACAGGGGTGGCGAGGTCATGCCCCTGGGTGTCCACCATCGAACAAGATCAGATGATGGATAGCAATGACCTCCCGCGTGTTCGTGCCGTGCGCGGGAACCCGTACGGGAGGATGATGGGATCCTGGTGACTGAGCCGATGAGCGTATGCGGTTTAACGTCTCTGAGGCAACACTCCAATTTGGCCCAGATTTCTCCTTACACGGGCGGCCGTAGCTTAGCCAGCTGCGGTCAATCGGCTGCGGGGTCCGGTCAGACGGCCCCCAGGCGAGTTCACTCCCATTGGGGGCTCGCAGGCGGCGGTGCTCGCTCACATTGCTAGTGGTAGCGGTGTGGGTTAGTGCTGTGCAGTCTCGTGGGCAACTAATGGGGGGGGGAGCTATATCCCTCGACTAATCCCTGGTGCTACCGTAGCATCGCCACTTGAGCACTCCATGGCGGGTGGGGATAGTTGAGGGACGAAAAATTTTACTCGGGTTAATGGATTTTCCAAATAAAAAAAACCACAAGGCGAAAGGACCGGCGAATGCTGGGACTGCGCTCCAAAAGGCGGGACCGGCGAAAGCTGGGACTGCACACCAGACAGTGGGACCGGCGCAAGCCGGGACTGCATCTCCCCTAGCAGGAACGTCCAGAGGCGGGACTTCAGCGGGATCGACTCGAGGTGGGGCTGTGGCGGGACTGTCAAAAGGCGGTACTGCTGCGGCACTGCCGAGGGTTGGCACTGCTGTGGGACCGCCGAAGGGCGGAACTGCAAACAAGCCCACTGGGCATAAGGGTACTGCCAAAGCCGGCGCGACACGGGACCCTTGCGTTAGAGGTCTAATGACGTCGGACCTTGCGGCCCCGGACGCGACCGGCAAAGGCAGCACCTCTTCGTCTCCCGGCGGCCGGCACGAATCAGGCTGGCTTCCGGTTGGACGATCTGGGGCGCAGAGGAAGAAGCGCCAAAAGCTGAGACAGCAGGCGGCTCTAGAGGGGACCCCTACGGGAGGCCCATCAAAGAGACCGCGTGTTCTTCTCAGCGGCGACAGCGGGGACATGGCGGCCAAGAGGATGAAAACCCAAGGGCAAAAACCCGGAGGAGTACTTGAAGGCGGAGGGCTTGGTGCCAATCCAAGAGCTCATAATTGAGAAACTGGAAGAGGCACCGGATCCTCTGCCGGTTCTCACGGTTGCTCCCGGAGTTGTCGCAGGTGCAGTTCATGTATCCTGCGATAACTCTGATGCAGCTCGTTGGTTTCGGGGTGCCATCCACAATGTGGAACTTGGCTCCCTGAAACTTAAGGTCGTCGACGCCAAGGACCTTCCAAAGCCAGTCAAAATGGCATGGAAGAGTCGCAACTTGCGACTCCAGCGGCTTAACCCTACCTTGAGTACGGACGACTGGAAGGTCGTGAATACTCTCACTGAGCAGACCGGCATCCGTCGTATCGTCCTCATGGACGGGGTGTCTGCTGGGGTCATCAAGGCCTTGGGCTACTCTCTTCCAGAAGGTATTGAACGATACTCGTTCAAGCTCCTGGAAGAAGAAAAGGGAGAGGCACCCACTGCGGAAGCAGGAGGTGCCCTCTGAAGATGGACCACCGCAGTGTGTGGAGGCCATCGAAGAGGTCTCTGCCCACGAAGTGGCGCAGGAGGCGGAGACACAGACCAGTGCGTCAGAGGCGGATATCGAGGATGACATCCTCGAAGGCCTCGATACACTGGGGATTTCGTCGCCAGCTGCCATAGAGGAGAGCCAGGCGACGGAAGGGGAGCCTCAAAACTGAGGCCTTCCTACAAAACGAACCCATCAAAACATCCAAGATGGAGGGACTAAGGTGTGTACAAATTAATTTGCATCATTGCAGAGCCGCTACTGCCCTTCTGGCTCGGCAAGTGAAGCTTAATACATACAACGTTGCCTTGATACAGGATCCCTATTTATACAAAGGGACTATAAAAGGCCTAGGTGGGACAGGGGGTATGGTGTTCTATGACTGTCCAACTAATGACGCGAGGACTTGCATCTATATCAGGGGCGGTATAGAGGCAATGCCCTTACGTACTTTCTGTTACAGGGATCTCACAACAACTCTTATCCAAGTGGGGAAGGGAACAGAGAAAAGGAAAATTATCCTTGCCTCTGCCTATCTCCCATATGAACAAAAGGAACCAGTAACACCACTAATCAGAAGACTGGTTGACTACGGCAACCAAGAAAACCTCGACCTGATACTTGGCTGCGATGCGAATGCACACCACGTCGTTTGGGGCAGTTCAGATGTCAACAAACGAGGGGAGGATTTGCTGGACTTTGTGGTAAGCTCTTCTTTACAAATCCTTTACGCAGGCAATAAACCTACTTTCAGGACCTCTGCGAGAACTGAAGTTATTGACCTGACATTGGCTTCAAACAGGGCCAGCGCCCATATTGAAAATTGGCATGGCATGGCATGGCATGTATCGGACGAAATCTCTCTGTCTAACCATAATTATATATGCTTTGGTTTAGGACGGCGGGAGAAGCCGAAACTAGACGAAGGAGAAACCCAAGGTATACAAATTGGGACTCGTACAGGAGGGATCTCAAAGTAAATCTAGGGAGCCCTAAAGGTAAGCTTAATTCAATAATAGATATAGAATTTGAAGCGGACCGAATCAAGGCGGGCACCATCGGTGCATGGGAAGATAATTGCCCAGAGAAAAAGGCCTTTTGCAAAAAGGTACCATGGTGGACTCCTGAACTAGCCAAAATACGTCAGGAAACACGACAGGCCTTTAATGATGCAAAAGCCAGGAAAGATTTTTCTGGCTATCATAGCATGCTGACGAGGTATAACACGGCGGTACGCAAGGCCAGAAGAACTAATTGGCGGAAGCATTGCACCTCCATCGAAGATCTGCCGAATGGTATGAGGTTGTGCAAAGCAATGTCCATGACCAAGACAAACCCACTCTCATCTGTAAAGGATGAGCATGGATATCTCACGGAAACTGAACAGGACACTCTGGGCGTGATGTTTAGGACTCACTTCCCGGATTGTATACTGCGCGACAGCGATGAAGAGGAACCAGTCACAAGGGACGAGCTCACAAGGCACACGTTCAAAAACAACTCGGTCACGGCAAAGAAAGTGGTAGATGAAAATAAGCTGAAGCTTGCCATAGAGGGCTTTCAGCCTCTCAAATCCCCAGGTCCGGATGGCATATACCCAATACTATTGCAAGAAGGGGCATCTGTTTTGATACCCCATTTAGGTAGGCTCCAAGGCATGGAGAGAGGTCAAAGTCACCTTCATACCGATGGTGGGCAGACCGACTTATGAAGAACCTAAAGCTTACAGGCCCATCAGTCTATCATCCTTTCTCTTAAAATCTCTGGAGAAACTGGTAGACAGGTATCTAAGAGAGGGACCACTTAAAGTATTCCCTCTACATAAACTACAGTGCGCCTACAGCCCAGGCAAATCTACGGAAACGGCATTGCACTATGTTGCAAGTCGAGCCGAGGCTGCGCTAGAGGGACAAGAGATATGTGTCGGAGCTTTCCTCGACATAAAGGGAGCCTTCGACAAGACCACATTTGAGTCCATACGCATTGCTGCTAAGGAACATGGCATCAATGATACCACGTGCAACTGGATTGACTATATGCTGAGAAGCAGAATAGTCAGATCGGAACTAATGGGAGACAGACTTAGCGCTAAAACAACAAGAGGTTGTCCGCAAGGCGGAGTGCTGTCACCACTATTGTGGTGCTTGGTAGTAGACTCGCTACTCACCAAACTCAATACCGGACCATTCTACACAGTAGGCTATGCAGATGACATAGCTATAATGGTTAATGGTAAATTCCCGAACATAGTCTCTGGATTATTACAACAGGCATTGAGGATGACAGAGGAATGGTGTACAAAGAACCACCTCTCTATCAACCCAAGCAAAGCAGTCATTATTCCATTCACGAGGAAGAGACAACTAGGAAACCTAGGAGAGCCCTCCCTCAATGGAATTAAGCTGCCCTGGTCCACCGAAGTTAAATATCTTGGTGTAACGCTTGATAAAGAACTCAGGTGGAAAACTCATGTGGAAAATATTACGACAAAGGCCTTACGAGTGTTCGGCATGTGTCGTTCCACCTACGGTAAAACTTGGGGGCTAAGGCCCAAAGTGATACTATGGCTGTACCGGACAATGATAATACCTATTATCACATACGGCAGTATAGTGTGGTGGCCAAGAACAAAGCTTGCCTCGTGCAAAGTGGCACTCACCAGGTTACAAAGAACAGTGTGTCTCGGCATCACGGGTGCTTTCAGGACAACACCTACGGCAGCGATTGAGAGATACCTCAATATCCCTCCGCTGCATATGATGGTTGAATTCGAAGCAAGGAAGACATTACATCGTCTTGCTATTGCTGGACTATGGGATGCTTCTAAGCCAAAGACTAACCATACAAAGTTCGATGGAAATGAAGGCCTGGATCGGGTAACAAGCATGATATCTGATAAAATGCAAACTATGTTTGTGTTTGAAAGGTCTTTTAAGGTTCAAATCCCTACAATAGAGAACTGGACGAAGGGACTAGATCCACCAGAACAAGATAGTCTGGTGTGGTACACTGATGGATCCAAAATGGAATCAGGTACAGGAGCGGGCATATTCGCAAAACGTTACGAATGTAGCAAAAGCTTAGGTAAGATGGCAACTGTATTCCAAGCAGAAACATATGCCATAATAACCTGTGCTCAAGAGAATATAGATAGAGGAACCAGAGGTAAATCCATATATATTCTTAGTGACAGTCAGGCTGCAATCAAAGCCATGGCATCCTACAAAGTGGACTCCAGACTTATTCTGGATGCTATCCGGACCCTAAACGGGCTTGGGAAGCATAACAGGGTAAGACTGATATGGGTCCCTGGGCACAAAGAAATCCATGGTAACGAAGTGGCAGAAGAACTGGCAAGAGAGGGCTCAGCAAATGATTTTGTGGGCCCAGAACCATGTGTAGGCATTTCGAAGTGTCTCGTAAAAGCCGCATTTAGGGAGTTTGAAGATCACAGACAACGAACACATTGGCTGTCTAATACCGGTCTACAACACTCAAAGAAATTTCTAGGCTCTACTTTCAAAGCCCGGCTTGTTCGAGGGGATCATCGCCACCCGGCTAAACAGCCTTTTGCGGGAGGTAGGGCCAGACCTGTCGGACGCCCAGTTCGGTTTTCGACGGGGGCGTTCGACGGTCGACGCGTTGGCCCTACTCAGGGGCCAGGTGCAGGAGGCGTTCGAGGCGGGGGACGGAGTGTTGGCGGTGTCGTTTGACATTGCCAATGCCTTCAACTCCGTGCCCCACTCGACCATATTGGAGGCACTCCGGTACCACGGAGTGCCCCAATATCTGCGGGCGATCCTGGCCAGCTACCTGGAGGACCGAGAGGTCCTCCTCGTGGACAAGACGGCCAGGATCAGGCGCTACGGCGCGGAGTCCGGTGTTCCGCAGGGGTCGGTTTTAGGCCCTCCCCTGTGGAACATCGGTTTTGACTGGCTCCTGCGAGGAGCCCTCCTCCAGGGCACGAGTGTCATCTGTTACGCAGATGACACTCTCCTCACTGCCCGGGGGAGGAGCTTTGGGGAGGCGGCCTGTTTGGCCTCGGCGGGCGGATCCTTGGTCGCAGAGAGGATCCGCCGCCTGGGATTGAGGGTGGCGCTGAACAAGACCGAGGCCGTGTTCTTCCACGGGCCTCGGCAGCGCTGCCCTCCAGATGCCCACATAGTCGTGGAGGGCGTCCGAATAGTGGTGAAGGCCCAGATGAAATATCTGGGCCTAGTGCTGGACAGCAGGTGGCGCTTCGGCTCGCACTTTAGCGGGCTGTCGACGCGCCTGCTGAAAGCCGCGGACGCCCTCTCATGGCTCCTCCCCAACCTCGGGGGGCCGAGCGGACGGTGCCGGCGACTGTATGCCGGCATCCTGCGCAGCATGGCCCTGTATGGGGCGCCCATCTGGGCGGACTCCCTCCAGAGGAGGGAGAATGCAACCGCCATCCGCAGGCCGCAAAGGGCCATTGCACAGCGGGTGGCGAGGGCCTACCGCTCAGTGGGCTTTTCGGCGGCGTGCGCTCTGGCCGGCACCCCTCCCTGGGAGTTGGAGGCATGGGTGCTCGCCAGAGTGTACGATTGGACGGTGCGGCGTAGGGCGCTGGGTGAGCGCCCCGCCATGGAGGAGCGGGAGGCCGTGCGGCGGGAGGCGAGGGACGCCATCGTCCTCCATTGGGCAGAGGACCTCGCCACCGCCGCCTTTGGACGCCGGACGCTGGACGCGCTCGGGCCAGTCCTGCGGGGCTGGCTCGAGCGGCCACATGGTTTCCTCTCGTTCCGTCTGGTGCAGGTGTTGTCCGGACATGGTTGTTTCGGAACGCACCTGCACCGGATCCGGAGGGAGGAAACCTCAGCGTGCCACCACTGCGGTGCGGTGGAGGACACGGCGCAGCACACCTTGGAGGTGTGCCCGGCTTGGGCCGAGCTGCGCCGTGCCCTGACCGATGTGATCGGGCAGGACCTCTCACTTCCCAGCGTGGTCTACTCCATGCTGGGGAGTGAGGAGGCCTGGGCGGCGGTTGCCTCCTTTTGCGAGGTCGTGATGTCGCAAAAGGAGGCGGCGGAGCGGGCGCGGGAGGACGATCCTCTCGCGCCGCCGCACCGCAGGCGAAAAAGGGGTGGGAGAAGGCGGTTGTACGATCGTGGTGACTAGCGGGCGATAGGCGCGGGGGCGCCTTCGCTCGCATTGCACGAGCCACCACCCTCGTCGGGCGGGAACGGCCGAGCACTCGCGGTCGTTCCCGGGCCCCTCCACTGAGGGAGGGGCGTGAAGGCCCCGCTGTAAAGGCGGGCGGTCGTCGGCGGGGGACTGGACGTAAAGGCTCTGCCAGTTTCCCAGTTCTCCTCCAATTCAAGACGATGCGGGAGTGCCGCTGGGTTATTTTAGTGGGTATACCGGACTTATTCCGGGGAGTCCCACATACCCCCCCCATTCCCCCAATGGGTGGGTATGCGTAATGCATTTTTTCCCAGCGAGACCAAAAAAAAAAAAAAAAAGGCTCTACTTTCAAAGCCCGGAAATGCATTTGGAATATGAGCAGGGGGCAAATCCGCTACCTGCTTGGGGCCTTTACTGGGCACTTTGGAACCAACGACATGCTCATGAAGATGGGTCTGGCCGCGACACCCATGTGCAGGTTGTGTGGGGAATATACGGAACGCATGGAGCACCTTCTGTGTACATGTGATGCACTGGCTGGTAAGCGAATGAGTCTCCTAGGGGTTGGATATCCAAAACCGGAAGACTATAGGCTCATATCACCTAGTCTCGTTGTAAGACTCATGAAAGGAGTTTTCAACTAGATTGGGGAGGAGTAAGGTATCTAGGGGACCACAATAGATCCCAATGGGTCGAAGTGTCCGACTCATTTCTCGGCCCCTCCACAAGATAAGATAAGATAGAGACACAATTATAGATATTGGAACAAAATTTTATAAATCTCTATATTCGGATCATCCACCGCCAACCATCAAAACAGAATAAATTATCTCTGATTCCATCCCCCCAATAAGCAGTTATGAAGTGCATAAAGCGGGAACCGATCACTTATCAGATTTTTTTTTCCGAATTTAATTTTACCGTAAACTATTGACCGACGTCTTTTTTGTTATATGCATTATTTGTCAGATTTTCGGATAATCGAAGTATCATGTGGCATATGTATTATTTTACCGAACTTCATTTTGCCGATTTACTAAATAACTTTTTTAAACTCTTTTGAACTTTTTCCATTTGCCATATTTTCACCACACCGAAACAACATTTTACGGAATATTATTTGGTCTCAAATATATAGCCGGTTACTTGGTAGCATTTTCAATTTTAAATTAAAATAGAGTCATTAAATGTCAATATATTGTGCTACAAAACGAATCGCTGCAAAACCGACTTCACGCAGTCTTATCTGTGTTTACGTATCTATTTTGAATTTTCATGTAAATGATTTATTAATAGCTGTCATGCATTCGACATTATTATTAATCAATTTTTTCTAAGAATTAGCCCAAGAGCGAGCGAAGCGAGCTCGGGATTTTAGGGTACCCCGACACGGTTAGGCTAGATTCGAAGCGGTCGCTCAGCGGGGCTCAGCCGACAAACATTTTTTTGAAGTAGCTTTTTTAAACATTTGTATTCACCCACTGTTTCTCTCTCACTTAATATTTTGATATGCGTATAAAAAATAAATACTTCGAACTAATGTTATTTCGGCTAAGTGTTACTCCGGTAATTTTTTTTCGACCAAATGAAACGTCTCGGTGTTACGAAAAAAATAGAATTGATAATAGGTCAACTGAGACAGTAGCAGAAGTGACTTCGAAGAAGTAAAAAAAAACAAAACGATAATAGTTAAAAAGTTTTAGGTGAAATGAAATTCGGACAAATATTTTTCGAACTTATGATAGGTAACCGCATACAACACTTACTACTAAGCGCTTCAACAGAAGTCCTGGGGAGGATGAAATTACTACCGAAGCCTTAAAATTGGCTCTCAGACTCTACTGCTCCACCTGACTAACCAATTCAACACTATATTCCAGACAGAAAAAGTACCGAGTGCCATTTGTCACTCAAACATAACTCTTTTGCACAAGAAAGGTGATAAAAGCGACGTCGGAAATTGTTCTATAATCACACATCTACAAAACACTCATTATAGTCATACATAATAGACAAGACGAAAAACTGGACAAACATCAGCCACCACAACAAGCTGGATTTCGCCCTAACTTTGCCACAGCTGACTACCTACAAACAATAAACCAGATTATAGAAAAATACACAGAATCAAATATGCCATTATATCTAGCTTTCGTAGATTATGCGAAGGCCTTCGACAGTGTTAAATGTAATTAAATTTACATCACTTGAAAACCAAAACCTAGAAATACATTAAATAGACCTGTTAAAAACTGTTTACCACAATAGCCCCGCAAAAATTAAATTAAATACTACAGGACCATCTTTCAAAATTCAAAGAGGTATCAAGCCGGTGACCCGCTCTCCCCCAAATTGTTAACAAGCACATTGGAGGAGATATTTAAGGCACGGGCAGCCTCATGGAACACCAAAGGCATCGAAGTCGGCAACAAGAGACTAATGAACCTCCGATTTGCCGACGACATAGTCCTTTTTAACCGACTTACCAAAAAGGAGGAAGTTTTATGTTCGACTTTATGTAAGTTTTGTTTTTTTTTTCTTGTGTGTTCACCGATATCTCCGTCAATTGTGGACCGATTTTGAAAATTCTTTTTTTGTATGAAAGAGTATGTTTTGAAATTGGTCCCATTTTAATTTGGTGAAGATTTGATGAAGAACTTCGAAGATATACAACAGAACTCTTCAAGAAATAACGGGAAATCTCTCAGGATTGCTGCAATCCCATGTCTGTTTATACTTTATACCATTTCATAACATAACATCACGCCAGTACGCTCCTGAGGGGTACGCAGATCTCTCATTTCACCCGTTTTGTTCAAGTTTCATGATATTCGGCTAATCTATTCTGGCGTTAAGGTAACTTACTACACGACTTGCCTATTAGGTAGGTACAACTAATAATTGAGAAATAAAAAACTTTTTTACAAATAAAATACTACCGACTTCCAAATAAGAAAACTACAAAGTGAAAAATAACTTTATTTTTGGAAGTCGGTGTCCATAACGCAAAATAATGGTACCTACGAAAGACACCGACTTCCAAAAACAAAGTTATTTTTCACTTTGTAGTTTTCTTATTTGGAAGTCGGTAGTATTTTTTTGTAAAAAGTATTTTTTTACCCCAACTGCTCAGGAACTACAAACAATGCTCAAAGAACTGAGCGAGACTAGCCAAGGCGGGACTCGCAATAAATCGGTCTAAAACCAAAGTGATGTCCAACAGCACCATACGTAGGGTTGAGGTAGATGGGCAAGAATTACATTATGTCTATGAGTAACTACTTGGACCAGTTAGTAACTTTAGAAAACAGGCAGGAAAGGAAAATCGATTGCCGTATCGAAATCGCCTGGAAAAGTGACTGTTCCATGAAGACGCTGAAGGCTGCTCTGCCGATCTTCCTGAATCGAAAACGATTCGATATGTGTATCCTTCCCATCCTAACCTACGGTGTTTAGACATGGTCACTCACCGAATTGCAAAAGTCTCGACTTGGGGTTTACCAGAGAGCTATAGAACGCAGCATTCTGGGCGTAAAGAGAACAGACCGAATACGAAATATGACGCTGCGCTCCAAAACGGGCAAATAGACGGGGGCAAAAAGGCTGCCAGAAGGCGGGTCACGTTATTCGCATCTCATTTGACCGCTGGGCAGCAGTCGCCACACATTGGGTTTCTGAAGATAGAATTTAAGACACCGTTGAGGCCGGCCCAGAAAGAGGTTGCGAGATGATTTGGACGCGTACCATGAGGGCTGGTTCAAGACGACGAGGGAAAAGAATTTCTGTAAAGACTTGGGAGGCCATTGTCCACCAGTGGAATAGCAATGCCAAGGGATTTTTTTTTTGTTATTTTCATGTCGCATCATGGCTAACCCAGATTTTGTTACTCTTTTTCTACTCGTACCTATAGTTTCTCAACCAGTCATTTCAGTTAACGTATAGGTAACCCGTTATCATCTTCAGCATTTATCATTTTTATCAACTTAATGTCTTTATTTGTGTAAATCACTTTTATTTTCTCCAACATCTGAAGACCTACACCGTCTCAATAATCCTCTACAGAATCTTAGCTACCCAGCTGAACTCCTAACACTATGAGGGTGTCTTGTGCGAAATGGGCCAGTGGATGTGTGCCGCTGGATGTCGCGCACTAAATAACTGCACACAAGCTGTACAAAGGTATTAGCAGCGCTTGCACACGGGATCCCTGCCCGGCGTTGACGAGTGACGAGCGGAAGCGGTTACATGCGAGCGGGTTACGCGATGCAAAGTTTGCAATGCCGAGAGAAGAATGCTGGGTTAGTTGGTTGTTTTGTAAGACAAGTAGCAGATGCAAAATTACACAAGTCCTTCGTTTGTGGTAACACGATATGAAGCCTTTTATTTTTTTTGTATAAGTCATCTAGAAAACCATCAAGACTGTGACAGGAACGTCGTCTCTTGACATTCAAACCACGCGCCACATTTTGGAGTTGCAACGAATTCAATTAAAGCGGGATGCGACGCGGGGCACACTTAACCCCCCCCCCCGTTCCCTGCCGCCCGCGCACCCCGCGCTTCCGGCTTGTCCTGGAGCGTGTATTGCCATCCGACGTCTTGCGACAATGGAGGACACACAAAAGCACCACTCTTAATAACTCCGAGCTGGGACAGGATACAGTCTCTTTCCTTGAAAAATTTTGTTTAACGTCTGCAAAAATTCTGATATATGACATTCCCAGCTTCACATGTCATCATTTGCCTAGTATTTTTACCCGACTGCTGAAGGAGGGTAACGTGTTTATCAGTGTATGTTTGTTTCTATGTGGCTTTCTAGAGACCAAACGCGTTAGCCGATTTTGATGATTTTTACTTCAATCGATTCGTTTAACCTTGCGCGTGTCACTGGCTACATTAAAATTGGAAAATAGAAAAATGGCGGATTTTGGGCGCCATGTTGTTTGGGCCTAATTTTTTTTCTTCCATTTCCATCGTGTGGGGTATAGAAATGAAGGGTTCCAAGGGCTGAATTCAAAAATATACTTTTACTTATATGTCTAAATGTAACTAATTCAAATAAAAAGTTAGCTAAAAATTTATAAATAAAAAAATGTTTAAAATAACAAAAAACTATGCTGTGCAGTCGGAGGATACATATTATGCGCGAGCTGGCTGACCAAAACCAGATGTCTTCTCCAACTGCACAGCATGATTTTCTTCTTGATAACGTCTTTTTAGTTACCCGTTCGGATTTTTTGTTATTTTTTTTAAATCATAATGACTAGTTTTTTTTTTTTTTAGAATTAGGTGCATTTAAACATATAAGTATTATATAATATATTTCTGTAATCACCTCTTAAAACCCTTTATTTTGATACCCTACACGATGGGTTAGGCAGAAAAAAAATATTTGGGCCCTCACAATATGACGACCATAAGCCGCCATTTTTCTATTATCAGCTCATTAAAGGGTTCGTAGGTAAATAACAGTCACACTGGTTATTAGATCAAAACCTCAGTTATGAGACTTTACAATAAGATCCATAGCGAGTACACCACTCACCATCTAATACAATGAATAAGACAGTGTTTGGTTGCATTAAGCAGACCAGATTGTTCGCTGAAAAAAATGCCTATGGGACTGAAAGTTTCTGGAGTGACGAGATCGTTACTGGAAAATGCAACATTGCAAGGCCTCGCACAAGTTGGACTGATGTCCTGGCGAGGGCCACAAGTCTGCTGAATCCGAAGCGCAGAAGTCGGTAGCGATTTTGAGTCACATAATTTCGGGTGAAGCAAAAATTACTTTAGAATGAAAACGAATGCTACGTAAATTACGCGACTCTAAAACGTCACTCATAATTTGTTTGGCCTTACACTTTTGGTTTCTTTTGTTTTTGTTTATTTGGCCTGAGAAAAACAGCCCTGTTCGGTAGTTCCAAATCGAAGTAGAGGTCGTCTTAGTGCCGTAACTCTTCAAAAAACCATTAACCCTAAATCATAATGTCTAATTCTGATAAACTAATGATGGCAATTTATTATTTGCCCAAGGCATTTTCATACAAATAAAAGTCTCCCTTTTAACCTCTTTAACGGTTGAATTTCCAAAAATCTCTCCTTGGTGTTCCCCTACATCATAAAAAGAAGCTATGTGCAGTAAAATACTTCAACAATTTTGTTTACCCCCTTAATAGTATTTTGATAACTGATAACCAACTACATTATTTATTAAGGTTAGTATTTTTACGTTAAGTATTTAGTAGTATTTTTAAGTTTCAAGTTAATCAATCCAAGAAATAAGATTTTCAATACAAACTTTAACATCCATTAAATTGTCTTTTGAGGGTAGTTGCGAAAAACGAATGTTACCTGTATTATTTTGCCCAAGGAACTAGACTTTTTATACAAACAAATATCTCTCATTTGCTCCCTTACATACACACAAGCAAATATATAAGCCCAACAAATTGCCACCTTTAATTTCTTAGGGGTAGAATTTCCTTAGGGGTAATCAATAAACTCATTATTATAAACCGACTTACTAAAAAATAGGAGGTTCTATATTCGACATCTTGTATGTTTTTTTTTTGTGTATGTTCACCGATATCTCCGTCAATTGTGGACCGATTCTGAAAATTCTTTTTTTGTTTGTTAGAGTATGTTTCGAAATTGGTCCCATTTTAATTTGGTGAAGATCTGATGAAGAACTTCGGAGATATACAGCAGAACTCTTCAATAAATGACGGCAAATCTCTCGGGACTGCTGCAACCGCATGTCTGTTTATTGTTTATACCATTTCATAACATAACATCACGCCAGTACGCTCTAAAGGGGTACACAGATGTGTACAGTTCACCTTGATACACTCTCTTTTCACCGGTTATGATCAAGTTTCATGGCATTCGGATAATCTATTCTTGCATTATAAGCACCTCACTAAAGGCAAGTTGCTTAATAGGTACAACTAAAAAGTGAAAAATAATAAATCTTTTTACAAAAAAAATACTGCCGACTTCCAACTAAAAACACTACAAAGTGAAAAATAACTTTCTTTTTCGAAGTCGGTGTCCATAACGAAAAAAATTGGTACCTACCACAGACACCGACTTCGAAAAAGAAAGTTGTTTTTCACTTTGTAGTGTTTTTAGTTGGAAGTCGGTAGTATTTTTTTTGTAAAAAAGATTTTTTATTTTATTAATCAACAGCGTAAACCTACAATTTCAGATATTTTACCTTCCAAACCGAAAAAAACTAACCAAAAAAAAATCATACAAAGTTTCAACCCCTATGTTATCCCTAAAGGGGTAGAATTTCCAAAAAGTATTTAATACATGATTTCTTTTTATCAACTAAGAGCGAGAATATAAAATTTCATGTGTCCAATTTACAAACTGTAGAAATCACATATAAATTTTCAATCCCCTTTTTACACCCTTGGGGTAGAATTTCTAAACCCTTATAATATTTTTTGTCAACCAAGAGCCTAAATCTAAAATTTCACGAGTCCAACGTTCAAAATGTAGAAATTACATACAAACTTTCAACCTCCTTTTTACCCCCTTAGGGGCGTAATATCCAAACAAAAAAATACATTAATTCTTTTTATCAACGACGAGCGAAAATTTAAAGTTTTACGTGTCTAACTTATAAACTGCAGAAATTACATACAAACTTTGAACCCTCTTAGGGGTGCCATTTACGGAAATAATTAGACTAATTGTTTCTTTTTATTAATCAAGAGCGTAAACCTACAATTTCAGATGTTTTACCTTCCAAACCAAAATAATCATATAAAGTTTCAACCCCTATTTTGTCCCCTTAAGGGTAGAATTTTCAAAAGCTAATAATTACATTATTTTTTTTATGAACCAAGAGCGTAAATCCAAAATTTAAATAAATTACATACTGCTTTCAACCTTCTTTTTACCCCCTACGGGTAGCATTTCCGAAAATAATTAATCTCAGTTTTTTTATTAATCGAGAGCGAAAACCTACAATTTCAGATGTTTTACCTTCCAAACCGATGAAATTTCATATTAAGTTACAACCCCTATTTTATCCCCTTAAGGGTTGAATTTCCAAAAACTAATAAATACGTGAATTATTTTTATCAATTAAGAGCTTAAATCTAAAATTTCTCATGTCCAACTTACAAACTGTAGAAATTACATACAAACTTTCAATCACCTTTTTACCCCCTTAAAGGTGGAATTTCCAAAAACTAATAAATACATGAACTTTTTTTATCAACCAAGAGCGTAAGTATAAATTTTATGTGTCCAATTTACAAACTGTAAAAAATTAATACAAACTTTCAACCCCCTTTTTACCCCCTTAGGGGTAGAATTTGCAAAAACCAATAATTGCATTAATTCTTTTTACCAACCAAAAGCGTAAATCCTAAATTTCAAGTGTCCAACCTACAAACTGTAGAAATTACATACAAACTTTCAACCCCCTTTTTCCCCCTTTGGGTGGAATTTCCAAAAAACCTTTCTTAGTGATCACTTACGTCAATTGAGGAACCTAACTGCCAAATTTCATGATTCTAAGCCTAGCGGTTTTGGCTGTGTGTTGATCGATCAGTCAGTCAGTCAATCAGTTTCTTCTTTTACATATATAGATAAATAGGTACACCACAACAGTATCGGGGCATAACTGCATACTTGACTTCTGTGAAGAATCTGGAATAGTAGTGAAGCGATACTTCACTTCCTTGACATTAAAGCATTCTTTAAAACTTGATCTTCTGTCTTCTGTGTCTGTAGCGAGTGTGTAGTGAATGTGCTTACCCCGGCTTACGATAATAGTCCGATGATACTGAGCTGTAATGCCGAGTTTTGTGATTGCGCTATTGTAGTGTTATCATCAGGTGAGATAGTGGTCAAGCGCGAGCATATTGAAAAAAATAAAAATAAATGTATGTATGTTGCGTTCTAGAGACCAAACGCGTTGGCGGATTTTGATGATTCTTACGTAAATCGATTCGTCTTAACCCTGCGAGTGTCACTGGCTACATTAAAATTAGAAAATAGAAATATGGCGGATTTGGGCGCCATATTGTGGAGGACCAATCTTTTTTTTTTCCAAACCCATCGTGTTGGGTATCAAAGTAAAGGGTTTGAAGAGGCAATTTCAAAAATATATAATACTTGTTTAAATGTACCTAATTCTAAAAAAAATAACTGAAAAGTTATTAATAAAAAAAGTTAATTCAAAAAATCAAAAAACCCGACTGCTTAAAAAGCGAACTAAAAAGATGTAAAAAAGAAGAAAATCATGCTATGCAGTCGGAGGATACATTATCTGGTTTTGGATAGCCAGCTCGCGAATATGTATCCTCCGAGTACACAGCATGATTTTCTTCTTGTTCACGTCTTTTTAGTTCGCTTTTTAAGCAGTCGGATTTTTTATTTTTTTCTCGGCGTATCTCAGTAATTCCGAGACTTTCTGTTTAATTGAACATTGAATAAAACGTAGTGTATTAAACTAGTTTATTACAATTGCATCTGTTTCATTCTATGCATAAGTATTATATTTGTTGCAAAGTCGGGTAAGTATGCTGGAAGCCAAGGGGTACTAAAATAAGCAGAAGTATAGTTAAAACAAAACATTTCCCATTTGTTCTCACTGGACTATAAAAGCGACTATTTCATTTTCAGTGAGCGAGGCTGCCAGTGTATCTCATGAATTTTACGACACAAGATTTTAGTTACAAACAATAATGTTAGGAAAAACGTAAAATCGTGTTATTTTACGAGACAGAGCATCTGCAGTAAAGTGAACTTTACTACCGCTCGCCCGTCAGATCATTGTGTTGTACGTCGCTCGATCGTGTGCGTGTGTCAGGGTATTCCTCTAGCTGTGTGAGTATATAAACTGTGATGAATAAAATGTGCATAGCAAACGGTACGGAAATGATCTCCATCAAGCGATACGCAGCGAAATATTCGTATGAAGACATTCAGAAGAAAAAATAATGAAAGCAATCATTCTTGTTTTATTTTCGTGGGTTTTGAATTTATTTCTGTTAATTAAAGAAAATTATTCTTGCAGCCTTGCTATTTAGCCTTTCCCACTTTTGCCTGCATTTTTTTTATGCGAGAATATCGCTCCGCGGAAAATATAGTTACATCGATTCATCGTGCTATCGTGCATTGCCAAAGTTTTTATCAGCACAATTCGTAGTCTTTCTCATTTCATTAGGGATAGCCCTTCACCAGAGATATTCAGGAGAAGAATTAAGGAATATTTCCTATCAACGTGACACATAAAGATGTATGTATTTTAGATATATGTATGTATGTTTATGCATTATGTGCTGTACACGTATTTGTGTAGTGTATTTAGTTAGTAAGAATCCAAATGTTTTTTTTAGTATTTGTTGTGCGCTTTTGTTAACTGTCCTAATTTTGGTAAATATCTATTTAGCACTGAGGTTTGCTGTCAGAGAACCCAATTTTGGGTTAAGCTCACATTTGTACATAAGTTTTCCTTTTGTATTTGTAATGTTTATTTTGTGTACAATATAAAATATGAATATGAATTCGTTGTTTTATTTGACTTTTATCCTGGTTTGAGTTCAGTTCATGAGTCATTGCTATGATATGCAACGAGAGTAAATATGTTAATCTTTGTACAACAAAAGACAAGAAGGAGCCAGCAATATCAAATCAAGAAGAAAATAATAAAAACCCTTCACAATATGGTACCACTAGCTGATAACAAATTGCAACACAATGTACAACAATAAGTGGTGGGGTCCCAAAAGCACCCCCTCTCATTACAGCTAGCTTATGACTCCGTACTCCGGATTGGAGGGCTGGAGGTAGCAAGAAGCACAAAACATTTCATTTGCAATCTCGGCTCATTGTCGCCGCGAATCATTCAACGAGTTCCGCAATGAACAGCGACACGGCAAGGGAACGACATCGGCACGACATCGGTGTGGCATCGGCATCGGCGCGGCCTCAGCGTGGCGCCGCCGCCAGTGCGACACGGACGCTAATATCGCTCTGGAGAACAATATAATTGGATTCCGTCGCCGGCATCCCGCTTGGGTGCTATTGCACACGTAAAACTTTCAGCATTATCGGCGATATTGCGATTGCAGTTATTGTGATTGTAAGTATTGCAGCGTACGATTGCAGCCTTACAAGCCCACGGATTTACATACGTAGATGCAATGTTTTTCAGCGTGCGATAGAACATTGAAAGCTTTAAATTAGTTTTATTCTATTAGTTAGCACATTCAACAACATGATAGTAAATTTATTTAAATATAGAAACAAGACTGCCTTGTTTGCACCTACTACAGTCCCTTGTGTGTGTGGAAGGAAGCGGGACGCTGCACCACGCTACCGCCGCGCCGTCAAGTGACATGCACGTAATGTCTTCAGCAAATGCGATTAGTCTAGTTCCGCAAATGCTTTATACTGCACTTTCAGCTGATAGGATTGTGTACCGACGATTAATAGAAAGTAACTGTCTTGTGCACACGAAATAGATTTTGTATCAGAAACTTAGAGAATCAGTGCCTCTAGCAACCCAAGCCAACGCTTTTTTTATACTCTTAATAGCTATAAATAGCCTCAGAAAAAAGGGGCTAATTCGAATCTGCTACATGATTGAGGCAAAAGAAAAATTAAATGTTGACTCCCAGAGTACGAATTTCGCACGTGTACCGCTGAATAGGATCAAAGATAGTTTTATCAAATAAAACCGTTTCCTCATATTTGAGGCGAGGAAGCGTTCGCAGCTGGTAGTTAAACCGACCGTAGATAATACCTGTTTCATGAATACATTTTCCAAATATTGCTTTAGGGCGTACAAATTAATTAAGTGAGACTCCTCCGGTCGCGGGTGGCTGCTGTTTGCATAAATATTGCCTGCAGAATCTGATTTTACGGTTGTTTGCTGAACTAAAATCGTTGCGGTGCGTTTCGTGTAGATCCTCTTGATATCGATACAAGCTCGCAGATGGAGGCTGTTGACGATAACGACAGACTAAGAGCTCCTCATATAGAAATGTTAAGAGGGGTTCCGTAGTCAAGGGGACCCTTATAATTTCGTTATGTCAGTCCGTTCAGCCACTGTAGTTTGTCCCTTTTTCCTTCAACTTTTTCCTTTTTAGCAGGACCTATTTGATTCGATATTTCCGTTAGAATAAACTTCTAATTATTTAATCACTGACATAATTTAATAGCAACTTTATTCAGTTAGCTCTACGGCACCTTAGTTTTATAATCATCAGCATCACTCGAGGGCTGGGTGGGTATATGAGCGACAGATGGGGGCTAGGTGGACAGGATGTTGGATGACGGGCGAGTGGCTCGTGGCTTGATGGCTGCGAATGATTTCCGTTTGATGTCTGGGCGAGGCGAGACACATCGAGATCTGTCGAGAAGTCCTTCACAAGAGCTTGTTTGGAAAACAGAATGTAACATATTTTGTTGCTTTTTATTCTGACAAAGGACTACTTCGTCAAGTTGTATATAATAATATGGAGCTTTTCTCGTATTTGCGTATCAATAACTTTTTCATCCCCCCATCTCGGAAAGAGAATTTTTGCTCTTCGATATCTGACCGCAAAAGCCGTTTTCATCCGCTAGAGGATAAAGTAAATTAAATTTAGAACATGTGTGCACTAAGTTTGTAAATTCAAAACATCTTTAAACCTTTTGACTTCTACCACCATGGTGCCGAATTTATCATACAATCTTTTTTAATTTTTTAAAAACTCGGACCCGGAATCTTCTTGCTGTACTTTTTTTTATTGCATTGCACGCGCCATTTTTTTCACGTTTCTCAAAACCTTAGGTTATAAACAAGAAACTTGAAAACAAGTGAAAAACCTAAACTGAGTGATTCTAGCGACGAGGAAGTTTATTTGACGCCAACAGAATTCACTGAAACTGTTAATAATGCGCAAATGAGCTTTCTCCCTCAACAACCACGTGAGAATTATTTGAAACAGAACGATATGTTTAACACGTGGCGACTAGCTAACGGAGCCGAAACTTTCTCAAAAAACGTTTTGCGGGCATATTTTATTGAATTATCTGAGTCCAAGAAATCAAGCACTCTATGGACTTCGTCTACGTATTCAATGCTAAAAGTAACAATAAAGATTAAAAAAGACACAGATCGATACCTATCCCACATTAGTGGCATTTTTAAAAAGAGCCTCATCTGGTCAACAACCCAAAAAATTTAAGGTTTTCACAGCATCTGAGATTGGAAAGTTTCTTAACGAAGCACCTGATTCCGTATATTTGGCGGCAAAAGTAAGTCAGTTGCACATTCAGTATCTACTTACTTAAACTAATCAACTACTTAACATAATCTAATACTTACTTAGTAGATGTTGATAGGCATAGTTATGCATGTGTTAGAATCATAGAGGAACTCCTTATAAAAGTATTGATATTTACGAAGATAGCAAGCTTGGAATGTCAAGATGGTTGCTGGTTATACTGTGTGTCAGAGTTCCCATGTAAGTGGTGTATAAGGGAAAGGTTTTACGAAGAAAAGCACAGAAAGACAGGACTAGGTATTTATGGGCTTGTCAATTTTTTCAGAGAGCTTACCACCTGTTCGCTAGACTAGTTCTCGTGGAGAAGAAGGGCAAGAAACTCCATGGAAGCTCTTATATAGTATTTATAGGTATCTTTTGTAATCACATAAATATCGTTTATCACAATAAAAATCTAATTCTAAGATTACCATTAATCTTGTCACATTTCACAATATAAAATAATCAAAACAACAAGGGTAAGGCAAAGAACATGACCAGCCCTTAAATCAATTTAACATCATCAGAAATAAAGGCCATGATATGATACAGATATAGAGTTTCAACACAACCATTAGCAATAATCAAGTTATAATATCAAATAACTTACGTCAAGCTTGTGTAGTCAATCTTTCACAAAATATAACAATTCAGGAAAACAATACCACTATCACAATCACAACATAATATCTGGCCTGTACTGGCTTGTAGTTCACAACAAAAACCGTCAACTTACGAATACACACTATTTATAGTAACGAGTCGACATGTCTCAAAACGTTAAATGTGAGATAACCCCACCATTTTCTACATTGCTATAAATAATCTCACAATTAGGCCAATATTATATCTATAGATTATCATTAGTCCACTCGACGAATACAGACGTGCTCAGTAAAGCAACTTAACAATTGCATAAATTAACAGTTTTTAATTGTGACCTAGTTTTAGAGACATAGACGTTTTTGTTGTGTTATACAGTTTTTATTGCGAATATGGTCAAAAGTAAGTGATTATTTACAAATATGGATAGCAGCCCCCTCAATCGTGGCGGCCAGCCGCATCGCTCTCCACCACCAGCAACAACACCTAGAAGTCAAGCACAGGATGAAACGGTTGAGGTTTTTTCTACTCCTGAAATTCAATCGTGGATGTCCAGCATTGAGCAGTGCCTAAGTGAGGTGTCGACCATAGCTTCGGAAGGAAAAATGAATTCCGAACAAAAGCTTAGAATTAGTAGCCTATGTCGTAAAGTCGGACACGGAGTCTCCCAAATGGCTGTGCAATATCAGTCACTGAAACATAAAGCCCTCCAAAACTACGCCACCCTGCAAAGTTTAAAGGAAAATGAAGACCTCGCCATTAGTTTGACTGATATCAAGCATAAATTAGAAGAAACTCTGACCAAGCAAAAACAGGAAAGCACTTCTTTTGCAGACATGGTGAAGGGGACAAAAAGCCTTATTCGGCCTCAAGCAACTAGCTCAGTCGCTATTTATCCTAGCGACAATACCAAGACCAGTGAAGAGACCAAAAATCTTGTACAAAAAATTGTATGCCCTGAAGAAATGAAGCTGAAGGTTCGAGGACTTCGGAAAATAAGAAACGGAGGTGTAATCGTTAGCACGGAGACCAAGGACGACATCCAAAAGTTGAAGCAGACTGTCGAGCGTTCCACATCAGGACTTACTGTAGATGAGCCTCAAAAGCGGAAGCCCCGTATTGTAATAATTGGGGTCCCCACTGATATGGCAGAGAAAGAGGTATTTAAATGTATTTATGAGCAAAATATCGTCGATAAACTACCAACACTGACCAAAGATACATTTTTGACCTCAATCAAATTAAGCCATAAGTCAGGCAAACGAGATGCCGACAGCTGCAACTACATTGTTGAAGTGCCAGCCAGCGTCCGGAAAGCCCTAGTGAACCAGAACAGGCTTTATATACACTGGACATCGTGCCCGGTACGAGATTTCACCCTTGTGACTCGGTGCTTCAAGTGTCAGCAATACGGTCATGCATCCAAGACTTGCAAATCCGCCATCTCAACTTGCGGCCACTGCGGGGTAGAAGGCCACGCGACTCAGGAGTGTTCTTCGAAGGATGAACTACCGAAATGTGCAACCTGCAAGCGCTACAAAAAACCCCACAACCACAAGACAGGAGATTCTGATTGCCCAGCTAGAAAAGCCGCTGAATACAGGTATATCAACTCTGTAGATTATGAAGGCGCCTAAGAGCGCCAAACTCTAGATTATATTTAGATCTAACGTATTCTTACAGAGTACATACTTTTACATTTTTTACTTATGGATAGTTTGATTACTGATATAGATAACGCTTTTTTGTCAGAATCAAAAACTTGTGAGGTGGAAGACTGCAAACAATATCTTTCCGAATACCAAAATCCTTTTACAGTACTAACACAAAATATTCGTAGCATCTGCAGGAACTTTGACAGTTTTAACATTTTTCTTCATAGACTAAACATAGCTTGCGATATCATAATACTAACCGAATGCTGGTTATCAAAACGCCAAGAAAACATCCCTACTATGACGGGATACAACATGTTCCATAGCACTACTAACCAGAATCAAAATGATGGTGTCGTGATTTACGCTAAACAATCGCTTATAGCCACAGTTGAAGAACAGAATCAACAAGACTGTAACTGCCTTATAATTAAAATAGGTACAACTATAGCAATACTAGCTATCTACAGATCCCCATCGTTTAGAAATCTGGACTCATTTCAATATTTCTTAAACCAGGCCTGTCGTAATCTTTCCGCTTTTAAGCACATCATACTAACAGGTGACATTAACATAAACATCACTGCTGAAAACTGCGATGCTGGAATTCAAAATTACCTCAATTTATGTTCATACCATGGGCTTCTCATCGGTCATACGCTACCAACACATCAGAGTGGCTCGTGTCTCGATCACATGATGATAAAAACCAGCCTACCATATATTACCCTAGTTACTAATTCAACAATTACTGATCATAATGCTGTCCTACTAACAATGAACTTAACGCTACCTAAGCAAAATCGACCACTGACAAAGTCCAAACTAAACATACACAAACTAGAACATGACCTGCTTAACATTGATTTTAGCCCTGTTTACGATTCTCCTGACGCTAATTTGTCTTTATCGTATTTAATTAAAAACGTCCAGCAAGCAATATTACATAATACGACCGTAATAACATTAAATCGGAAGCATTATAATATTAAACCGTGGATTACTCCGGGCCTTGTTCGATGTATAAGGTACAGAGACAAATTACATCAGAAAACCAAACGCTACCCTGATAATATAATGCTTCTTGTAATATACAAGAGGTACAGGAACTTTTGTAATAATCTCTTGAAAAAACTTAAAATTGAATACGATAAAAACGAATTGCAGAAAGCAGGCAAAAATAGTAAACAGATATGGAAACATATTAAAAACTTGACTTACAGATCTAAACAACGGGAACCCGTTTCAAGTTTACTGCTCACTAACTCTTCACCCCTATCATCAGCTAATAATGTAAATAACTATTTCGTGAATGTAGGGAAATCCCTCGCGGAACCACTCCTGAAGCAATCGTCTTATCGGTCTGCCGCGCACTTTCAGACTTCTCTCAAGAGCTGTGCTAAATCTTTTGCACTTTTGGATACGGACGAAAGTGAAGTAGAACTAATCATCTCAGCTCTGAAAGATGACTGTGCAGTCGGCTGGGATAATATTGATAATAAAATACTTAAGCGTTTTAAACACATTTTACTCCGACCGTTAACATGTATATTTCAGGCGTGCCTCCGAGAAGGAATTTTCCCTAAAAGTCTAAAAAAAGCGGTGGTCATCCCTATCTTTAAATCTGGAAATAGAGATGTTGTGAATAATTATAGACCAATATCTATACTGCCTTCTTTATCCAAAATATTAGAAAAAATCATTAACAAAAGACTCGTCAATTACTTGGAAACGAACAACTTATTATCTTCTTCACAATTCGGGTTTAGAAGCAGATTGTCCACAGCAGATGCGGTTCAAAAGCTGACAGACCTCGTTGCACAAGAACTCGGCGATGGAAACCAGGTCCTGACTATCTTCCTAGACTTAGCAAAAGCTTTTGACACCGTATCTGTTCCTTTGCTTTTAAATAAACTGGAAACGTTAGGTATAAGAGGTACACAGCTGAAACTATTCGAAGATTATTTAAACGATAGATCGCAATGTGTTCGAATAGAGAATATAACTAGTAACGATGAAAAATCACTAGGATTTGGAGTTCCACAAGGCAGTATCCTTGGTCCATCATTGTTCCTCATTTACATTAATGATCTTTGTAATTTAAATGTAGGAAATTGCAAAATAATATCGTACGCTGATGACACTGCGCTTATTTTCACCGCAAAAACTAACTCCGAGCTGTATAATGTTGCACAGGCAGGTTTTAACATCGTTCTAAACTGGCTTCGTTGTAATTTACTAACACTAAATGCAGATAAAACAAAATATATTCAGTTCAACATGCGCAATCTTAATAACAAAACTAATCCCCATTTATATGCACACCAATGTAACAATCAGTCAGCGACTTCTTGTACCTGCCCTATGATCCTGGAAACAAAGTGCCTCAAGTATCTTGGAGTTTTTGTTGATAACACGCTCTCGTTTAGGCAACATATTGACAGTTTGGTTACTAGAGTACGTAAACTGATGTTTGCTTTCAAACAACTGCGCTCCATTGCCGACACTAACTTAGTCAAACAAGTTTATTTTGCTCTATGTCAATCAATACTTCAATATTGTATAACCTCATGGGGCGGAGCATCAAAAACTATCATTCTCTCTCTTGAAAGAGCACAAAGAGCTGTTCTAAAAGTAGCAAATTCTCTACCTTTCCTTTTCCCTACCCACCAGTTATTTAAATCCTGCAAAGTCTTGACTGTTCGGCAAATTTATTTACTGCACATAACACTAAAACAGCATGCAATGCTTAAATATAACCTAGATATAACTAACAAAAGGCGAAACGATATAGTATGCAGCTCAACCTCTACCTCTAAATTTGCATTTACATATAGATTCTTTACATTTTTAGGGCCCTTTTTATATAATAGATTAAATAGAATACTAAGTATATATAATTTAAATTATTTTAGCTGTAAAAGCATTGTTTTAAACTATTTGCAAGGTTTGTCATATGACCAGACTGAAGACCTGCTTCTAGTATTAAAATAAAATTAGATTAAAACTATGTAAGCATGATTAAAAATAACACTACTATGTATATTTCCGCAGTGTCCTAGTTTTACTTAAAATTGTTAATTTATTGCAATACCTACATTATTAAATATAAATAAGCACTTTTACGCCTGAAGCACAGGTTCTACCTAGTTCAGGCAAATTATACATCAGCACTTTTTAGAACATAAGCAAATTATTGTAAATTTTGTACTTTAAGAAATAAATAAACGATTTTATTATTATTATTTTATTATTTATAATAATCAATTTTTAAGTAATTAAACCTTTTTAAAACGTATCAAGACACTTAAGGCATTTAATATCGCCTATTTAGTGATTCCTAATCAATATTTAAAAGAATATTGATACTAACTGACAGTCTTGTACTAATTGTCTCAAATGACTTATAATACTAAAATAGCAATATAAAATCCAGGATACATCACAATGATAGTTACAATTTACGTAATACTTTATAGGAATGTTCATCACTTATTTTATGTAAATTTAGGGGTTTTTATGTAAATTTAGGGTTATTTCCTGTACTCACAACAACATTTACTTAGGTGGGTACTCTAACAATTGTAAGTATTTGACAACACAATAATAATGTAGGTAGATACTTCGACATTTGTCGGTAGATGCTTAGTAAATATTACAGTTCGTAATTTGTAGCCAACCATTGTGCTTAAAAAGTGAAAATTCATGATTTAATGACGTCACACATACTTCCAATTCTAACACATGCATATCAATTTTATTAATTTATCTACTACAATACTCTTTACGTTACAGGTTGTTATTATTATTGGTACAAATGGAGCATGTCGAACTAGTGAACTGACACAAGTTAATTTTCAACTTAATTGGCAGTATCCCACGAGAAACAGCAACATTTCTTGAACTTCCAGAGTTCTTGAGTTTCCAGAGTTCGTTGGAAACAATGACCCGTGTACAAAGGGGGTCCTTTGTACACGGGTCATTGTTTCCAACGAACTTCAGCCACACTTTTGGCCAATTCAGGAGCTGATCTCCTGTCCCTTAAGCGACATGGAGGCTGGAGTCCAATGCGATTGTAGAGGGATACATAGAGGATTCCATCCAACATAAGTCCAAAATATGTAGAGGAGGAGTAGGAGCCATTACACTGAAAGAGCCTCAGTTAGATCCTTGGACTGGCCATTCTACATAAATAATGAGCCGTTACGAAACACCTAACCGTCGCCCTCTCTCGCTAACATTTACCGAGCCAAGGGAATCCGATGAATCGGTACGACTATTAAGTATGACAGATAGTTTACCAAAAACAGTACACAAGTCACTTACACCAACATTACAGAACCTAACAAAAATATTACACTCAACTTATTTATTTATTTATTTACACACAAAACACTTAACAGAGAAAATTAATAATACAGTTAAAAGAGCACAAAGGTACTGTTTATTTTAAAAGAAATTTCTTCCAGCAGACCTGCGACAGGAAAGTTGGATGATACACGAAGACACAGTGTGTAGAAGGAAATACGGAAACTTAAAATACACTAACAACTATACAACTATATAACTTAACTAAACATAAAGAAGATAAAAATACATACATAATAATATATAATAATTACAATGTGGTGGAGAGGTAATGATCTTTGACTTGTTTCTTGAATAAATATACATTTTGGGAATCACGAATTTTAGGTGGAAGTGAGTTCCACAGTCGCACTGCATGAACAGAGAAGGAGTAGGAATAGAAATTATTACTATGGGATGGAATGTTTAGGTGATGCTTAAGGTGGGATCTACACGGGACATCGGCAGGGCGAGTGCAGGAGAAGTGATCGCGCAGATATTTAGGGTAAGTAGGGTTAAACAGGATGTTGAAGAGGAGACATAATACTCGAGTGTTCCTGCGAAGGCGGATAGGGAGCCACTTGAGATCCTTTCAGACATGGTCGTATTTCCTCAGACAAACACAAAACGGATGCACAGGTTTTGCAAGCGCTCAAACTTATTAAAGAGCTCCACCGTGGCATCCAGATAACAGGCATCAGCGTAATCGATGACTGGCTGAATTAGAGTTTGAGCTAGATAGATTTTAGTTTTAAAGGGCAGAGGCTTTGAAGGGATTTTAACGAGTGAAAGGAAAAGTGCACCTTACGACTAACCTGATTTACTTGAGCTCGCCAAGAAAGATTACTGTCTATTAAGACACCAAGGTTCTGAGCAGTTTCAGTGTAAACGATGGTCGAGCCGTCAAGAGATAAAGGCGTCAAAGTGGATATGTCAAGTGAAGTGCGATAGTATCGACTGCCTATGATCATAGCCTGGGACTTGGATGGGTTTATTTGTAATCCGTAGGACTTACACTTACTTATATTCTCCAGGTCACAATTCATGGCGTCGATCGCCAAGTCCACATCTGCAAGCAAGAAGTGTCGGTAAAGCTGCAAATCGTCTGCGTAAAGATGCAAGTTGGAAGTGATAACTTTGGTAACAGTGTTTATTATTAGAGAATGGGATACGGTTGCAGAAAGAAAATACTTATTTGTAGTGCAACAGAAAAATATAATTTTTCGACTTTTATTACTACGGTTGCTAGGACACGTTATGCAGTAGACAAGATGTAGTTTATATTAAACTTATAGGTTTGCAACCTCTAACATTTATGACAATAGAGAAAAGAAGAGGAGAGAGAACGCCACCCTGAGGAACACCAACAGTGAGATCACACCAATCAGAGAACATCTCTTCAAGGCGAACTCACAGCGAGCGACCCCGAAGATAAGAGGCAAACCAGGCTAATGCAGAAGAAGAGAAGATAATAGACTGAAGGACCCCAAACAGAATGTCCAAGTCCACTGAGTTAAACGCACAACTGAAGTCAGCAGGACTAACACGGTAAGAGATTTATTCTCCATAGCCCAGCGGATGTCCTCAGTGACCTTCAGAAGTGCAGTTACAGTACTGTGACCTCTACGGAAGCCAGATTGAAAAGGACAGATAAGAGAATTAGACGAGAGGAATCTGTAAATTTGACCATGAATTATGTGCTCGAGAACTTTCGAGAGGAAAGGAAGTATGGATATGGGTCTGAAGTGAAATAAAGAAGAAGGATTGTTTATTTTGGGAAGTGGTATTATGTGTGCCTGTTTCTAGGCTGATGGAAATGTGCCAGAGAATAAAGAATAATTAATAATGTGAGTCATGACGGGTAGGAGTTGCGGGAGAATAGGTATTATCATTCTCGAGCACAAATTATCATGGCCAAAAGCAGAGAAGGAAATAGCAAGAAGAGATTTTTTGACATCGACATCCGAGACAGAATTTAAATTAAACAGTGGGTAATTCGGTAACGGCAATTCGGAGAGTTCAATCAAAGTGGAAGTTTTGACACTAGGGTCCAGAGAGACAGGTGGAAGAGAAAAGTGCCTATTAAGAGCCGACAAGTCGATATCTTTACAGGTATTAGTGGGAGATTTGCCGATACCGACAGACCTTAGGAAAAGCCAGACATCAGAAGGCTTTCGATCGACTAGAGATTCGTGGAAATAGGGTCTCTTAGCATCTCGACACAGATGATTGCAGTGATTACGTAGAGATTTGAAATGAGCAAGATTTTGATCCGTGGGTCTACGCTTGTACCTGATCTCCGCCTTGTCCTTACGAGCAATGGCGTCTTTAATGAGGGTATTCATCCAATGAGTATGATCACGCTTAACTTTAACTCGCCGACGCGGTGCATGCTTGTCGAATAATCGTCGATCACCTGCATCATGCTTCAATGCCAGCAGATCAATACTATTATAATTACGCAAATAACATAACTATTATAATAACGCCTTGAGGTTTGTGTTTAGGAGGCCGGATACGATAAGAGAGATAGATGAGGTCATGGTAAGAAAATGTTGCAGTAAGTTGCCCAAACTCAGCAACATTGTGAGGGGAAGAAACAATCATAAGGTCAAGAAGAGAAGGCGTGCAGTTGGGAAAGTTATGTGTCGCAAAAAAAGGTAGAATTTCGAGATTAAAAGAAGATAATAGGGAACGGAGTTTTAGTGAACGTGAGTCATTTTTAGTTAGGCATGTATTAAAGTCACCCATCAAAATAACATGCTCGTACAATGGGCAAAAATAATTTAGTGACGATTCCAAAGAGTCAAAATAGTTGATGTGAAGATTAGGAGAATAGAATACTGCAAGTAATATTTTGGTATGATTTAAGATAATCTCTAGAAACAAGAATTCAGCCGACTCAGAGAACTGAGATGGGGACGCACTAATAACTTTGTGCGGTATATCATAAAACCAGTAGGTACTTATATTTTAAACATAAACTAGTACTATTATTGCTCCCATAGTGTTAATTAAAACATGTAAATCACAAAAAACTAAATCTTCTGTAAATCAAAAAATAAGAAAAAATAATAGAAAAATTTATTGAATACAAAAACACACATAACTATTAGGAATAAAAAATAACAAAGTTATTACACCGTTACATAAAAAAAACTGCTAAAACTGAAATTGTATAATTAACATTTCAACCAAAATACGTCCACTGCTGGACATAGGCCTCCTCCAAGTGTCACCACATTGAACGTCTCGTATTCAGAGGACCATAACCCTCACCAGGTCTTTCGTCCACCTAGTGGGAGCTCTTCCAACGCAACTTCTTCCAGTTCACATGAAATTTTACTAAAGGGATATAAACTAAATTATTATAATTAACTGCATCTTGTGTGAGAAACCCTTTACACTAATGTATAGATTATTACATCAAAGACCGAATAGTGGTCACGGGTAGTGAATATACAATCAAGAATTAATACAAACACTATTAAATAATTTGTCAGAGAGTGTTAACTCTAGAAGTAACTGGAGTTGATTAGATCAACCCTCCTAAAGACAGCCCCAAAAGCGCCCAACCCACCATCATTTCCTATGTGCAATAGCTGGCAAGAAGAAATGATGAAACAAACTTCCCAGCGCACATTTCTGTCTGAGAGCCTTAAGGACTTTATAGGTAAAACAATAGTGATGTATGAAGTTAATTAGATAAAAGGTTTGCAAAGTGCATTATTTACCTAACGGAAGGAAATAGGTAGGAAAGCACCGGTTGCGTTGTTAAATGCGTTTACTTGATTTAAGTTAGTGAGTAATAGTCTAGATTTCCCACCCAAGTGACGAGCAACCGCTAACAGCAGCAAGCACGTCATACTTGTACTACGGGGCCTCGAATGCAGGTTCTAGAGAGAAACTGCTGCGGCTCCGAGAGTACAAGCTCCCTATGCTTTAGCATGCCTCGCCTAGTCTTAAGACAGTGGTCAGTTTTGTGCCTAATTTCCCCTGCCATTGGGCGAGACATGCTACCAGATTTACTGGACGCGCGCTATGGTAAATAGCTCCCTTTCAACCTAAACACCCATTACAAAGACAGTACAAAAATAATGCAAGCGTACCTTAGACTCAGTCTGTATCAAAACTCAATGCGAAAGACACTTGCCGTACTTCGGAGCGGATTGAGAGCGAAGAGCGAACCTCGTCGTTTCTCATTTCCTTAATCTGCCCATTGCGTGGATTTTCGGGGCCGCTAGAAGCGGCAGCCATCCAATATCGTGTCTCGCTAAATAGTGACGATTTAGTATTGCCTACAAAACGGCTTGGTATGGTTTTAACGAGACACGTTCCCTAAGCGTCTTTAGACGATTTAGTTTGGGGTTCTTTGTGAAGCTTACCGTGTGAAGCCTACCTCCCTGGATCTGAGCGACAGCAAGTATTACGCAAAGTGTTCCGAGCTAGACCTTCTATAGGAACCAGTATTTGTCAACAAACAATTGATTGTCCTACGTTCCCAATTAGAGGAGGCCATTTAGCCTATTTTATACAAATAGTGAATATTAGCGGTTCCGCCTTCCATGTGTGTTATGTCAGTTAACTCTCAATAATGGCCCATAATCAAATTGGTAATTGTAGAGTGTATAATCGATGAAATTAGCGCGTGTAAGTATGACAGAAGACTTCACCGCTTCCCTAAACCAAATTCTAGTGACAAATATCTGTCAAGGTGTAGATTAGGAGATAAACTCATGTTCTCGCCATGCTAAAATAAAGTGTACATTAGTGATTTTTCCCTACTTACGTTATACAAAGATTAAAACTTACCTAATCATTCCGGCACTCACTCACACAATACTATTATAGATAAGACTAAATTATAATTAACTTTATAACTAAACTCGTTACCACGATAGTTACAACGACACAACTTTTAATTATTGGTTTTAAAGTTATACTCCATGTCTCTCCATCTAAACACGTGAATCAAACAAGCCCGTACCCTATCGATGCCTAGAGCTCCGTGTCCTCGTCTCCCTCTCAACCTCGTTCCTTGCGCTAGCTACCTGGACTCCGCCCCTCCTACTCTCGCCAAGCGGGCGCCTGCGATTTCTAAAAATTACCACGATATTCTGTTCACGGTTTGCAGATTTTTTGTACATTTGTGCAATAGTTTTTGTGTTGGCCACTAAGCGACCCTCCTCTATTCAACACTCCACACGTGTTATCGTAAAATGGTCAATTTCTTTGTCCTGTTGTCTGCGCGCCCGGCGACGACCAGTCCAACGTTTATAGCTGCCAGATGTCGGTATCTTAAGGTGTTTTTTTAATGACTGCCTTTCTTGCTATAATAATAATAATAATCATTTCATCATAATGCTAAGACCCTGCACAACCGCGAGGTATGCAGTCTTAGGGAATACTTCCAGGCCGCCGACGTGGGTATGCATCGAGATGTGGTAGCGGTGGACAAGGGCCTTACCGCACTCTCCTTGGCTAACGAGAACTGGCGCAAACCTATAGTATTAGATACTAATGACCGCAGGGAGGTATGGCAGAACAAGGAGCTTCACGGACGCTTCTACCGGGTCCTACATGGGCCCGATGTAGATCTTTTAGCGTCCGTGGCCTGGCTGCGATTTGGTGACCTTTTCGGGGAAACCGAAGGTTTTGTCTTTGCGATTATGGACGAAGTTATGATGACGAACAACTACCGGAAATACATTGTGAAGGACGGCACGGTTGACATCTGTCGGGCATGTCGCCGGCCGGGAGAATCAATCCGTCACATTATCTCCGGTTGTTCTAGTCTAGCTAACGGAGACTATTTGCATAGACACAACCTTGTAGCCAGGATTATCCATCAGCAACTCGCTCTTAAATACAGTCTTGTGGAATCGGAAGTGCCTTACTATAAGTATGTGCCCGACCCAGTTCTCGAAAATGGCAGTGTCACATTGTATTAGGATCGGTCTATCATCACTGACAGGACTATTGTTGCCAATAAGCCTGACATAGTGGTGATAGACCGACTAGAGCGTCGCGCAATGATTGTTGATATAGCGGTTCCCCATGACGAGAATCTCGTGAAGGCTGAGAGAGATAAGAAAAACAAGTATCTTGATCTGGCTCGCGAGGTTGTCGACATGTGGGATGTGAATACAGCAGTCATTGTGCCGATAGTCGTGACGGCCAATGGCATAATAACCAAGACCCTCGACGAACATCTGAGGAGGCTCTCGTTGGGCAGCTGGATCAAGGGCTTGATCCAGAAAGCGGTACTCTTGGACACGGCGCGCATAGTCAGGAGATTCCTCTCTCAGGAGCCCTGACCACCGGTAGCTTGGACCCTGTTCCCGATACCGGTGGGCTACTATTTTTGTATTTTTAAATGTTTTTTTATTTTATTTTTATAGAATAATATTTAAAAATATAAAAGTATGTACATAAAATAAATAAATGGAATAATAATCATTTTATTTCAATCCACATTAAGATCATAATTTATAATTTATATACAAAAGTCATAAAAAAGCAAATAAAAATCAATGAACAATAATCAATTAGTCTGACCGTAATTTCTAAGTTACAACTGTGACTACATTAAGCATACAACAATGGTTAATGTAGTAACAGTCGAACCTCTCAGCCAACATCCTCAAGATGGTGTTGGAGCTGGCTCGCACCCTGCGCACAAGGGATGTGCACCGCTTTCGCATCGTCGCTATGCCTGCAGGTGGATATTTAACCCTAAATATTATATCTGATAATTAATTTAGGATAAATGACATGATAGTCACACACTGTTGACATCTTTTGCCACGCTTTGTTCAATAGAAGGTCTGGTGTCTTTTGTGATTGCTTCCATTGCCTTTTTAAGCAACTGGAGACCACGACCCCTCATCATCTGCCAGATAACTATTACAAATTTAATTAATTCAACAATAGTGCATTATCTAAAAAATAAATTAATCTTCTTGTAAATAACAAAAAAATAAATCTTAAATACATTTCTCTTAATTTATCATGTAAATTACATCTGTATAAAATTATGTTTTTTATTATTTTTAACATAATTAGGACATTATTTAACACTGGTACTCAGCTGAATCCGGTAAGACTGGAAGCCGACCCCAATATAGTTGGGAAAAGGCTCGGCAGATGATGATGAATTAGGACATTATTTACATCTACCATCAATAGTGCACCTTTTCGCTGATTTTCACCTTTTACGAACAATACTAAACCATTTTGAAATAATACAATATAAAATACAAAAATATAGTACTATTTCGAAATAGTATCAACACTGAATTAAAACTAAATAATTCGGAGTAATTTTCGTTATACATTCAACAACACCGCATTATCACAAAATAATTCACTGTTGCGTAAAGGATCTGCGTGCTGTTCCTAAGGCGGACAAGTTGCAAAGTTACAACTAGAAATAGTTTTGTGTTGACGGTATGACTTTGGCAGCGCATCTTTTGGACAATTCTGTAGATATAAATACGCCTGTCTTTGTGATATATGCGGCAAACTTTTGACTGTTCGTTGATAGGTAAAAGTCGATTTTGAGATTTTTCGACATAATGCAGTGTTGTTCTGGGTGTGCGTTATATGCATAACAATAGCGCGGCTACATTACTAACGCTCTATGTTAACAGAATTGCCTGTCACCATACCTAACAAATCCGATACATACATAGATACCTACTGACATAGTGCCTGTATTTACCTACTTAACATGGAGTAGGTACGGTAACTTTTCAAAATAACAAACGACGTTATAAACGCCGTACCTTGTAAACAACAACAGGAAGCTATAGCTCGACAACTTCAAACTCGACCCTGCCCTGCGTCCCAACCAAAGTGAACCGTCCTCTTTGATCGGCTATATTTAGGTGATGTCCGTAGGCAGTGTATTTGAGCGAAAAGTGTATATTATACCTTCTTTTTTTAAATTTATAGGTAAAGTTAGATAAGTGATTCGACCACAACATCGCGTATCATCAGGTGAGATAATGGTCAAGTTTAAAACTTTTTTTAAGTTGTTATATTAGTTTTTTACCCGAGCGCGAAGGAGGGTAATGTGTTTATCGGTCTATGTATGTATGAACAAACGTTCCTATGTGGCGTTCTAGAGACCAAACGCATTGGCCGACTTTGATGATTCTTACGTCAGTCGATTCGTCTTAAACCTGCGAGTGTCACTAGGACTAGGACTGCGTGCTTATAGAAAAAACGTCACATCTTCTCAACGCACGGCTGAAGAAAATCAGACTCGAAAGAAGCCGGGTTAATATTTTGAAGTCGGTTCGCGGTAAAATATTGCGAAATACTTTTTTCGGAGGTAAGTTTTTAATGTTGAGGTGAGTTTCAACAAACAAAATGATGAAGTGTAAGCACACTCTAGTAAAGAAGCAAACAGCAGTGTGCCACGTGTTCAGCGTGGTCATCACCCTTCGGCATTCATGGTTTGGCTTGGGGTGTCCTATTTGGGTCCAACGAAGGTGTTTTTTTGTGAAAAAGGAGTGAAAACCAGTGCCCTCGTTTATCAAAACAAAGTCCTAACAAACATTGTGGAACCTCTTTCACAAACGATGTTCGAAAACAGGCACTGCGTATTCCAGCAGAATTCTGCGCTTGCTCATAAGGCGAAAAGTACCCAAAACTGGCTCACGACCCGTGGAATCGACTTTATCAGGCATGAGGAATGGCCCTCATCCAGTCCAGACTTGAATCCCTTGGATTACAAAACATGGCAGCACTTAGAGGAGAAGGTCTGCGCTAAACCTCATCGCAACTTGGAGTCACTTAAAGCATCCCTGATTTAAGCAGTCGCCGATATTGAAATGAACGTCGTGCGTGCTTCGACTGATGACTGGCCTTGCAGATTGAAGGCTTGTATCGATGCAAGATGATGACATAACGAATAATTTTAATGTGGTTTAAATCTGTATTTTATACCCTTTCAATTGATATATAAATGGTTGTAGTGCGTAACTCATTGTGTCATTTAACTTTCCATATGTGACAAAAGGTATGACCAGACCCAAGTACACTTATACAATTTGGTTCACCTGTTTACAAGCCCACATAGAGTAACATATCTATATCAATATTGTGCAATTCCAACAACATTAAATACATACGTGTCAAATTGTGAACCTCCTTTTTTTGGGAGTCGGTAAAAACACCTTTAAATCTATTTTGTCAAAAACGTAACAGTAAGAAAAGGCAATCCGCAACAAAAACGAAATGCTGAAAGGCATAACTACTGTTAACAGTTTTGAGATCTCTCGAATTCTGTACACACTTGAGTTATACAGTGGTGAGAAAGTTGAGAGCCTGTCAGGTCTCAGATTCCAGTACGCTTCGCCGGTCCGTCACCACTCGGTCAAGTAGCTGCCGCTTAAAACGTAAGAAGTAGCAATCAGTAATCATCGCGTGATCAAACGCTTTGTCATAAAAGTCGGAATTACCTACAATGCAGGCGTGGTAGGTCCTACACAATCGTTTGCTAATCGCTCGCTGTTTGTCAAATCCACTTATTTCTAAACAAATCCGCCAAAAACTCTAAAAATTCTGTATTGAAGAGGAATTATTGCGCAAAACTCGCTATCGTGTTGCTCTTGCAAGTTACGTAATAAGCCTGCGGCTTTGGGGACACGTCCCGTCGATATTGCGCATACTATACTAGATTAATTTGTATCGGTAAGCAACTATTGTATTGTTCCCTCAGTAATTATGTCGTGAAGGTATGCTGTATATACTATTACATAGATTGTTCGAACGTCTGTGAATCACAACAATGTAGGACCTATATACATAATGTACAATCTGTAGTTATGTACATGGTATACAATCTGTTCATCAATTGATAAACAGGTTTTTATATTAAAAGGTTTTTGTTATTGTAAGCTTGTTTGCATTAACATGTTCGTTTACTATAATATTAATATCTATCACCACTATTGCGTCTGTTGTCCAAAGAGATTGTGATATCAAATATTGTGTACCTAACTAAATTATTTTATCTAATAATTAATCAATATTACACACAAAGGCGGCTGAAGCTGAATAGTGGCTTCACATAAACTCACTTTTATACCTATGGGAATTAGGAAGTAAAGTACGGTACATCTTAAAGTACGGTATAGCGCCATTAGTTACGCTTCCTTTTGCTTCATCTAAGTTCAAACATTCGAATACTTGTGACATCCACTAACCCGCACTGGGCCCGCGTGGTGCATTACGGACCATTCCCTTTCGCACCGTCTTATTAATAAACGTGGACTAAGGTAAGAATAACTTTATTCCAAGCATTAGCTTGGTACTAACAAATTGCCGTATTAATAAACACGGAATAAGGAGGGATTATACTAATCTGATTCTAGTGTTGGACCATAAGTTACACCGTGGTACTGGCTAGTTTAAGGTCGGATTAAAGTTGGATTAAGTGTATCCATGGCAACTACAATTATTATGTTTGATTGAAATTTTGTTCTTTGTGATTTGATGATGATTTTTTTTTAGTTTAAAATAAATGTATTGTTTTAATATTCCCAATCATTCTATATTAATTATTTATCCCTAATTCTTCTAGTAATATATCAAAATACCACAGCGTAAGACTAGAATTGGCATTAAGGGGATGTGGTTAATACTAAGATATTTTATTAACATTAGTATGAGGGATACACTCGTCATCAGGTCTATCAAAGCACTATGAATATTAAATACTAGCTGTTGCCCGCAAATTCGTCTGCGTGGCATTAGTACTTCTAATAGCCTATTTTAATGTCGCTCAATAATATTGTAGGTGTGTGGGCTGCCTTACCTGAGATATTATTAGTTTACCATACAAATTTACACCTCCCTTTCCAACCCCATAAGGATGGTTTCCGGGATAAAAACTATCCTACGTCCTTACCAGGGTCTCAAACTAACTCCATTGAGGTAATTATGTAGTACATATTAACTCAATGACTAACTCCATCCAAAATCGGTTCTGCGGTTTAAACGTGAAAAGGTAACAGACAGACAGAGCTACTTTCGCATTTGTAATATTTTATTATATGCGATTTAAATTGAAATTGTTGAGATAAATTTAAAATTGACTCCTTCATTTTCATAACTGTATGACAGATGTCACAGTGTCCGCTTTTTTTCTTTTTTTTTCCACTTTATGTCATCAACTTTCTTTGTTTAATTCACTGTTTCATTCTTTTTACTTTCAAATTCAACTGGGTTGCCATAGCTTATGCCTAAATCCAAGAGTAAGGAATGAATAGTTAGTCAGAGGTTATTCCATGTTTATTAATAACATTAATGAACCTAAGTTAACCCTTAGTTACTCCGGGATTAGCTAGTCCAAGAGTAAGCTGGTAATATGCCATTTTTATTAATAAGACGGGCAGAGAGGAGGGCTGTGTCCCAGCAGTGGGAACATTTAAAGGCTGATGATGTTCAAATATCTAGTCATATACACAAGCCGGTTCTAAGAACTGCGCTCCTGGCCTGTCTGAAGGACATCATTAATAAGGTCTGTGTTTTTACCTCTCTGGCAACTGGGTTTGCGAACCTATAAAACCAATACATGAGAAATCTTTGTCATGTGTCCTACTTACCCACTTAAGAATTCACCAATAAAACATCACACAAACACGAAATAGATATAAACGTTTAAATAATCATGTGAGGACGATTGCCACCGCCGCCCGCGTCCCCTAGAGGCACTAAATATTTCACAGTATCAATATCACGCTGGGCAGATGTCTTGTTTCGATATCGTTACGTATCGTTTACTTTTACTTTGTATGTGACACATTTACTTCAACTCAATAGATGAAAAGGTATCTATTTCAGGACCGGCTTTATAATGTTTTCTTTGTAATATGTCAAGTGTGTCTGCAGAGACACACAGAGATTTCTTTGACGGCATGTCAAAAATTCAGTACTTTTCTTATGTTTTCAACTTATTTTTTACTTACCACTTTGGATTGCTCTGTAAAATTCATAGTGTTCTTAATACAAGAGGAGTTTTTTGCCAAAGATATTTAGAACACTTAGATATAACTGTTTAAAGTTTCATATGACGCAACCTCAGTACCTACGTAAAATATAACAACTTCAGCATAATACCTTGAATCCAGAACTTGTGTTTAGTTGTAGCACAGTTATGGAGCATAGAAAACTGACAATTACTAAGTTGCAGCACTACAGCTCTGCAAAGTGCAGTATAGCTGAGAGCGCTGTCGCTGCGCAGCACTGCAGCGGCGCAGGGCGCAGTGTCGGCTCTCATTATCTAACTAAGTTTGTGCGGAGACTGTGTCGCACTAACCTAATACATACAAGTAAATAGGAGACACAATGTAGGAGCCAGAGAGCACAGAAGGGTCCCAGCGATTACTGCTAGAGACGAATTGTGCCGACACTTCCCATACAAACCGAGCGTATCAGTGCGTATTTATTTATTTAGACTACATGCACAAAAGGCAGCCTTAATGCCTTAGGCATTCTCTATCAGTCAACCAAGGGTGGTGAAGAGACAAGTTGGCAGGTGCAACACAGTCTACTCATAGAAAATGTTGGACGCAGTGAGATATGCAATAGCGACACCTGGGTGATTCTAAGCTCTGTGGCAGGAATCTTTCTAGCTACGCTTTCTCAGTTAAATCTAAGGTGAACATCGCGCCGTTTCGATGATGCAGAGAAAAGTTATAAGGTAGAAATTGAAATAAGCTTTTAAGAAATAGTCTGTCTCAGTGTCCCAAGTTTATTTTGCAGAAAATCTACCGAGAAAGTTTACTTTTCTTTTATAAATTACAAACGACATACCAGATTTGTACCTCAGTAATTGTACAGTACCTACGCGGCTAGTACTCTGGTCCATTATTTCTTCAAGAAATCTTGCTCAAATAAGACCGAAACACTTGTAAATATGAATAAAGCGATACACAACGCCTCAAGTCATATTGAGATTGACCCTGTATATCGACATCTGTTTGAAGTCACGGTCAGATTTCGATAGCTTCTTTCGCTCTACTGGACATCAGACGACACTGAATGGTTCTCAGCCGGAATCCTGAGTGGTAATTTATGTACGATTGTACTGACTAGAGCCAGTCGCGACAACTACTCTACTTTATTGGAGAGGTATCGCGTTAAAGTTAATACAACAGAAACACTTTTTTACAATGTGTGTAACTTCATTTTTGAAAGTCGGTGTCTTTGGTATGTACTAATTTTTTGCATTATGGACACCGACTGCCAACAATAAAGTTATTTTTCACTTTGTAGTTTTGTTATTTGGAAGTATTTTTATGTAAAAATGTAATTTTTATTTTTTACTGTTTAGTTGTACCTACCTAATAGGCAAGTAGTTACGTAAGGTACCTGTAATGCCAGAATAGATTACCCGAATATCATGAAACTGAACATAACCGGTGAAATAGGAGTGTACCAAGGTGAACTGTACACATCTGCGTACCCCTTTAGAGCGTACTAGCGTGATGTTATGTTATGAAATGGTATAAACGATAAGCAGACATGCGATTGTAGCAATCCCAAGAGATTTGCCGTTATTTATTGAAGAGTTATTTTGTATATCTTCGAAGTTCTTCATCAGATCTTCAGCAAATGGGACCAATTTCGGAACATATTCTTGCAAACAAAAAAAGAATTTTCAAAATTGGTCCACAATTGACGGAGATATCGGTGAACATACATAAAAAAACTATTTTACAAAAATTACAACCGACTTCCAAACAAAAACAATACAAAGTGAAAAATAACTTCAATTTCGGAAGTTGGTGTTCCTGTCTTTGTTTCTTTGTTTTTTAAAAACGACATCGAAATTAAATTTTGTAAAAATCGTTTTTTTATTTTCCTTTTTTTTACATAATGGACCAGTTCTTTAGGCTAGGTACCTACGCCTATAGTGCCCAAAGTGAATCCAGAATAGATTAACCCAATAACATGAAACTTAAACAAAACAGTGGAATGAGAGTATATCAGGGTGAACTGTTCACACTTGCGTACCCCTTTAGAGCGTGTGATGTTATGTTATGAAATGGTGTAAACGATAAGCAGACATGCGATTGTAGCAATCCCAAGAGATTTGTCGTTATTTATTGAAGAGTTATTTTGTATATCTTCGAAGTTCTTCATCAGATCTTCAGCAAATGGGACCAATTTCGGAACATATTCTTGCAAACAAAAAAAGAATTTTCAAAATTGGTCCACAATTGACGGAGATATCGGTGAACATACATAAAAAAAACTATTTTACAAAAATTGCAACCGACTTCCAAACAAAAACAATACAAAGTGAAAAATAACTTCAATTTCGGCAGTTGGTGTTCCTGTCTTTGTTTCTTTGTTTTTTGAAAACGACATCGAAATTAAATTTTGTAAAAATCGTTTTTTTATTTTTCTTTTTTTACATAATGGACCAGTTCTTTAGGCTAGGTACCTACGCCTATAGTGCCCAAAGTGAATCCAGAATAGATTAACCCAATAACATGAAACTTAAACAAAACAGTGGAATGAGAGTAAATCAGGGTGAACTGTTCACACTTGCGTACCCCTTTAGAGCGTGTGATGTTATGTTATGAAATGGTGTAAACAATAAACAGACATGCGATTGGATAGATCCCGAGAGTTCTGACGTATTTCTCCGAAGTTCTTCATCAGATCTTCATTAAAATTAAATGGCAAAACCATATGACAAGCACCAGCTTCCAAATAAAAAAAGAATCATCAAAATCGGTTCACCCAATAAAAAGTTCTGAGGTAACAAACATAAAAAATACAGTCGAATTAATAACCTCCTCCTTTTTACGAAGTCGAACATAGAACCGTCCACAATCGCCCGTCCAAATCGTCCAGATGGATCCGTTATTACCGACTTCTATAATAAAGAATTAATGTTGTTGGTGTTGCACAATATTCACATAAATATAATTTACTGTATGACTGTGTAATTTCGTAAGTATGTTTGTTTGTATGTATGTATGTTTTTCCACGTATTTTTTCGAAATAATGGGATTGCGATCATTATTTTTTTATTGGATTAAGTTTCTCTCAACTTAGGGAATAGTTCAAGTTACATTAAAATCGGTTGAGAAGTTTTCAAGATATGGAACATATAGCCGAAACCGAGGTTTAAGCCGAAACAAAACAACACGATTGTGTAAATTGAGTTATTATGGGTATTGGGATTGTAAATCCTTTCGGTACCTTAATACACAACTTGTTGAAAAAATTTGTATCTTTAAGTGTTTTGCTTTGGAAGTCGGTTATTTTTTTGTGAAAATGTTTTTTGTTTAATTTTATCTATGTGTGTTCATTTTTAGTCCTTATAGTAAAATCCCTCTATCTTAACGATTGCTCTGATTACAGTTACCTCGAATTATCAGATAGGTATAACTTTAATTATTTTAAAGAGTTTTCTTTGCAGTAATACCAGGTTTGAAGAATTTAAGAAATTGTCAGTGACTAGACTAGACTTTACTGCGAAACAAAAGAACTCCATCTACTGGAAAGCCACGTAAGCATTTTGATTGTGGTTACCTACTCTACGAGTCGCCGTCCCTTGCACGATTCACCACAAGGCTTTCCCAAACCCCATTGAAGCTAAATACGCCATCTAGGCACAGTTTCTTGAAACATACTATGAAAAGGCTCACAGTTAGGGATGCGTTGTAACTACCCCTCGTCAGAGGGCGCTGTTGTTATTGCGTTCCATTTTCAAATTCAGAGACGTGGTAAACTCAGTCCTACTAACAGTAACTTCATGAGCAGCCGTTAGGTGGCGCTATGATAAAATAAAGCGAGAAGCTACATTATGAGCGCAAACAGGATGGGTAGATTCAGAAGATTATGTCATACCCAACAAAACTTTACTGATTATTCAAACAAAACTCACGGACTGTATTTTTTTTTGTGGCAGTGCATGAACATCCTGGTCCTGGAAATCGAAGGAAAAGAACATACTTACGAACAAAAACATTATTGTCGCTGTGAATACATACATAAAGATTTGTCAGGCTTTTGTAAAATACAAATGTGGGAGACATAATGGTCCTTGCACAGTATTCATGTCACAGCTCTTTATAACACTGTCATGTTACAAAAACTAAGCTATGTCAATGTGATAGTGTAATAATAATCAGTACGGTAATCATTTTAGTAACGAAGCTCGGGGCTTAATCAGCTAAGCCATGAGGTCAGTCCAGGGATGGCTCTCTCAGCTCCGTGCTTTGGAAAACACGTTAATCAAAGCGGTCCTGTCGGCTGCCATTTGTAGTTCTTTGTCAGTCATTACGTGAAGTCTTTTTTTTTATGACGACGTCTGATAACTAGTCTTGGCGAGAAGTAGCATGTTACCTCGTACTTTGTTTGCACGTGCAGATCAGGCTGTTGTTCCATGATCATGTAATAGTAGTTTATGCAATGGTCATATAATAGGGGCTATTAAGACACGAGCGTGGGTTTATCACATGAGGCGAAGCCGAATGTGATAATAATAATACACGAGTGTTTTAATACCTTACTATATGCCGTTGCATACATACTCTTTTCTACATTAGGTAAATCAATGAGCCCATACGCATCAGAAAATTAAAAAAAAACTTTTTACTAAAAAATACTACCGACATACAAATAAAAAAAACTACAAAATGAAAAACAACTTTATTTTTGGAAGTCGGTGTCTTTCATAGGTACCAATTTATTGCGTTATGGACACCGACTTCCAAAAATAAAGTTATTTTTCACTTTTTAGTTGTACTTACCTAATAGGGAAGTTGTTTAGTAAGGTACCTACAACGCAAGAATAGATTACCCGCATATCATGAAACATGAACATAACTGGTGAAATGAGAGATCTGCTAAAGAACGTACTGGCGTGATGTTATGTTATGAAATGGTATAAACAATAAACAGACATGCGACCGCAGTGATCCCGAGAGATTTGCCTTTATTTATTGAAGAGTTCTGATGTATAGCTTCGAAGTTCTTAATTAGACCTTCACCAAATTAAAATGGGACCAATTTCGGAACATATTCTTTTAAACAAAAAAATAATTTTCAAAATCGGTCTACAATTGACGGAAGTATCGGTGAAAACACAAAAAAAAAAATATACATAATGTCGAACATAGAACCTCCTCCTTTTTGGGAAGTCGGTTAAAAAGTAAAAGTGTGCTATAATAGTGCATTGTGTATTAAGGGCGGTAAGTAAGGAATTATGATCGAAGCTCTAGTAGAAGCCCGAAGTCGAAAACAGGGCTTTCTGAGTCGAGGTTCGTAATTCCCGTACTGCCCGTGAAACATACAATGTTTTTCATCACATTTGCGAGTAAATAAATAAAACTATAGGGCAGAAAAAATATTTTCATTAATTGTTTTTGCTGCATGTATAGGAATATAATAATACAGAGTGGCAGTGGTGGAATTTAGTGTATTTGTTCAGATAGAATATCTAAATGATTGACGGTTGATTGTACATAACTACCGTAAAAACTAGGTAGCATAGCAACCTATCAACACTTCCTCTCAAGCAACCATCCATCATGTACTCACCCACAGCATGCTCAACTCTGCTCAAGCACTCAAGGCTAAACCAAAACCATACACACACCTCTCAAACCTAACGCGAGGCAATGGCTTGGTTAAAGCATCGGCTAAATTGTCTTCAGTTGGGATGTACTCCAACCGAATTAAACCCTCACTAACACAATGACGAACAAAATTATACCTTATGTCTATGTGTTTCGTCCGCCGGTAAGCAACAGGATTGTTCGCCATCGATATGGCGCTCTGGTTGTCTACAAACAACTTGACAATTTTCGAGTTCATGTTCTTAATCACATGACTCACCAACCTCTGCAGGTACACAGCTTCCTTGGATGCTTCAGATAAACTGACGTATTCAGACTCACTTGACGAAAGTGACACGCAGTTTTGTTTTCTGCATTCCCAAGAGATCATATTCGCTCCAACCTTAAAAATGAATCCCGAATAAGACTTCCTGTCTTTAATGTCTCCTCCCCAGTCTGCATCTACGTAACCTGTAATATAATGACTACCGTTACATTTATCTACTGATTTCCGAAACACAAGGCCTAAGTTCCGAGTACTCTGTAAATAGCGTAGAACTCGCTTAGCCGCCTTCATGTGTATCGATCGGCAACATGAATTATACTGAGCTAAGAAGCTCACAGCTGCTGAGATGTCGGGCCTCGTGTTACAGGCTAGGTAATTTAATGCACCAACCAACGACTGGTATCGTAATTGTTCTTGGCGATTCAACTCCTCTCCACCCCCATCTGCCAAAACCTTATGCAGATCCAGTTCCAGCGGAGTTTTTGCTGGTTTGCATTGATTCATACCATGATCCTTTAGAACAATATCAATAAACTTCTTCTGATGTAAGAAAAACGTACCTTCTTTACCTCGTTCTAAACTCATGCCTAAACACTGCCGAGCTTCCTCTAAATCCTTCACTTGAAAGTATTTCCGCAGTCCTGTCAATAGCTTCTGCTTACTTTCCATATTTTCAAAAAATATAATAAAATCATCGACATACAAGCAAATAAAAATATCATCTTTATAATATAAACAACTATCTAACTCTGAACGTGTAAATGACATTGACAGCAAAACATCATTTACTTTCTCGTTCCATGAGCGACTTGCTTGTTTGAGGCCGTATATTGCTTTCTGCAATAAACAAACTTTTTGTTTTCGACCTTCTCCGTCAAAACCTTCGGGTAATTGCATATAAACCTTCTCGTGTAAATCACCGTTTAAAAACGCAGTATTTACATCGAAATGATGCACCTTTAAATCATTTTCAGCAGCTAACGCCAGTAATAACCTTAGAGTTGATCTTCTTACGACGGGTGAAAACGTTTCAAAATAATCCACACCGTATGACTGCGTGAAACCTTTCGCGACCAGTCTGGCTTTGTAAGTCAGGTTTCCGTCCGCATCAAACTTATATCTGTAGATCCATTTGTTTCCTACTATTTTGGTTCCTGGTGGTTTCTCAACTACCTTCCAAACGTCGTGCGCCTTCATAGACGCCAACTCTCGTTCCATTGCTGCTTGCCACTCATGACTGTCAGACCTTTGTAATGCTTCCTTATATGATCGTGGTTCTTCCTCTACTTCGTGCGTACTATGGTAGCAATACAGTCCGCTGTGTGCGTTACGCAACCTATTCCTCAGAGGATACCTAGGTCCTACCGCTTCATGCACATCAGCTGTACCGGTCCTTTCAGCTGTACGATCCTCAATGATAGATTCTTGCCTAGAAGCCTCATTAAGATCTTCAGACTCAGCTGCACGAGTAGGTACCGCGCTAGCTTCTACTTGTACACCTGTTGTTTCTGCGATCTCTTCCGAATCTTCATAATAAGAATCTTCTGCCATTGACGTACGAGGAACCGTTCGTGAAGAATCACCGATTTCCCATACAACAGCATTGTCTTCCTTTTCTACAGTCTTTAAGAGAGATGACGACCTTACATTTGAACCAGTTGCCGACGTCTTTAAATCGGAACTTTCAATAAATGTTACGTCTCTTCCTGTTATTATCCGTCTAGGATTGCTAAAATCCGCAAAGCGATAACCCTTCGTATCTTCGCAATAACCGACGAAGATATATTTATTTGCCTTAGCGTCCCATTTCTTCCTCTTCTCCTTTGGAATATGCACATACGCCGTTGACCCAAAAACTCTCATATGATCCAGCTTTTGTACCTTCCCTGTCCACAACTCCTCCGGAATCTTACCGTTATTAGCGCTATGAGGCAGTCTGTTTTTCACGTATACCGCTGTGTTACAAGCTTCTGCCCAAAACTTTTGATTTAGCGCTTTATCCATGAGCATAGTACGTGCCATCTCCGTTACAGAGCGCAACGACCTCTCCGCGACTCCGTTCTGTTCAGCAGTGTAGGGGACCGTCAACTGGTGCCTTATTCCCTTACTGGAAAGAAATGCATTAAAATCTTTACTAACAAATTCTGTCCCATTGTCCGTTCTCAGTCGTTTGACTGTCAATCCGGTCTCATTCTCCATATGCCTCACAAACTCCTTGAAGAAATTCAAAGTTTGTGACTTCTCCCTAAGAAAATAAACAAACATTTTCCTAGTGACATCATCCACGATGATAAACATATAACGAGCACCCCCATAAGAACGTTCCGACATTGGACCACACAAATCGGCGTGTAATAAGCCGAGTTTGTCAGTAGCTCGCCCTGCTTCACCCTTTGGAAAAGGTAATCTATGTGCCTTACCTCTTATACAAGCGACACAAGGATCCATTACACTTTTACCTCCAAGTTCGATCTGTGGAAGCTTTTGTAAATCAGCCAGATTTACGTGCCCAAGCCTCCGATGCCAAAGCGCCAACGAGTCCTCAGCTTGAACCGTAGCCAAAGCCCCTTCTACAACAGGAAAACAGTCATCCAATTTATAGATACCTGAGACTTCACTCGCAGTCACCACAAGCTTACCCGTAATTTGACCTATCGACTGGTGAAACATCCTACAACCATCAGAATCAAATATCACCTTCCACCCATTCTGCACCAACTTCGAAATCGATAAAAGATTAACTTTCAAGCCGGGTACATAATAACAATCTTTTATAGGTAATAAAACTCCTTTCAACCTTACCATAATGTCACCCTTACCCTCACTTGACATTTTGTCATCATTCGCACATGTCACAACATTCTTATCAGTTATCATAAAGTCTCTAAACCAGTGCTTCTGAAAACTCATGTGGTTCGACGCTCCACTGTCCAGATAAAATGCCGAGGGGCTGAAGGAATCGTGTACCGACAGTGAACAGCCAAATGCAACTTTCTTCGACTTCGTAGAAACCGTTGATTTGCCTTCACCATCTACTTCCTTTACCAGCTTCGAGCAGTCTGCCTTCTTGTGACCTTTCTGGCCACATCTAAAGCACTTGAGCTTTAAAACTGAATGCTGAACTTGTTTCCTTGTTACTACTAACGCCGAGTTCGCATCCAACGCATCTTTCGAAGAACTCTGACCGGAATCCTCTTGTAACAGCTTCTGACGTACATTTTCAGACGTAAGTTTCATACCTGAGTGTTCTAGTGCCATTCGCAATGGTCTATACTCATCAGGTAGACCTCTCAGTAGTACTACGGCTATCAAATCGTCATCAAAGCTCTGATTAATCTCTTTCAGCTTTTGAGCGTGACTCATCACCGATGCGACATATTCGTGCATAGACCTGTGATTCTCTAGCTTTTCATCTAAGAGATTATTCATTAAAGATATCCGTCTGTTTATACCTTTATCTTCGAAAATAGCTGCCAACGCATCCCACACCTCCTTAGCGTAAGAAAGACTTTGCACATACGGATACAGATGCGGCTCCAGGTGTAGACATATCAACGTGAAAGCCTCCTGATCCTTTTCTAGTTCTGCAGAATCATCTTTCTCCGGTAGTGAAGACGTGTACTTGAAACGTTTTTCGCGAATTAGTAACATTTTGATTGCGAATTTCCATGACGTATAATCTTCTAATCCGTTTAATTTGGCGACAGAAAATTTCGTAGTCTGGGACATTACCTATAGGAATATAATAATACAGAGTGGCAGTGGTGGAATTTAGTGTATTTGTTCAGATAGAATATCTAAATGATTGACGGTTGATTGTACATAACTACCGTAAAAACTAGGCAGCATAGCAACCTATCAACAGCATGGATAATATCTGGCGGTATTGCATTTAAATCACACTCATCGGACGACGACGACGACATTTTTTATAACTTTTTTTACTTGTTTTCAAATACAAAATGTAAATAATTGTGAAGTATAGCTTTAATACACCAATCAGCACAACTATTATTACGAAATACGTGAACTTTTTTTGAAGCAGATGGCGGGCTTTTTGTCCACACCACAGATTATACGTTTCGTTCAGAAACGTTAAGGGCATATACTGACGTAGGTATACAGCCATGACGGAGTGTAAAAAAAATAAAATAATTTCGACATTTTGACACAAAAAATTATTAAAATCGATTATTAGACAATTATGAATAAAAAAATACACCGACGGTCTGTGGATCCGCCGACGCCATGATATTTATTGTTGACTGAGTAATTTTTATTCTATGGTCTTGTCGCCATCTTGTCGCCGTCTGGTGCGCATTAGCGTTGCGAAAAAATGTAATAAGAACATAAGTATTTCGGTAACATGTAGCGAGATTGCAATAATATTCCTGTTTAGATAACATTTTAAGACAATTTTTCAATTGCGTGTAAACTCTTTGCTTGTACTTGCATGACCTGTGGGCTGTGCTATATAAAAAAAGAAATTACTTACCGACCTTGGGTTTCATGACAAAAAGAAAGCTCGAGGGTTTTATATGGGGCATTACGGCCAAGTTAACCTGAATGTTTAGATACTGTTTACGTGCAAGTGTGATGAAAAAATTAAAATATGATTTTATGATGCTGTTGTTTAAAAATCGAAGGAAAATGTTGCACTGTAATGATTTTTTTTTAAATTTTGCCTTTCCACGAATATGAAAAAAACATATTTGAAACATTACATTGTGAGTGTAGATATAATACTGTTATGCTTCTAGTTAGACTCAGCCAACCGCAATGTATACACACATCAGCCTTTACTCTACAGTAAAGGCTGATGTGTGTATAAAGTTAAGAACTAAATCATACTACTAACAACTTAACTACTCTTATACCCATTTGAGGTGATAACCTATCGGTAGGATCGATATAATTATTATGTACCTGTTTTAAAGCCCAGTGCCTGAAAATTATTGAAGTGAAGTATTTTATTGTATTAAAAGATTTTCATACTCTTTATATATAGTTTAGCTTAGTTCAGCGCGAGCCTACGATAAAAAAAGAGCATTGTCATTCATAACTTTTGCAGTAAACGTTGGAACAAACGCTTCACTTGCTACAGCGGAAATGCCTGGAACAGTTTACTATGAACAGGTTGGCTAGGGGTATTCATGCATCAAGTTTGCAAAACGGAAAATGAGCGATCCAGGAATGTCCAAGACCCGAGATAGTTGGATCGAATAACCGATTCTCGTTACGAGTACCTTTGAGCAGAACTGTTTATTGTTTGAGATACAGAACCTACAGACGATGCGTATAGCGCACAGAGCTTGATATACAGGATGAGTTTTCAAAAAGGGCGTGTATGGCGAAATCCAAAAGTAAGAGGCTAATTACAGTGTTTTTTTACACTCTACTCCTCATAGTTTTAGATTCAACCATCTACGCCTACTTTGAAAACTCATCCTGCGTATCAAGCTCTGTACAGAATATTCGAAGAAGCTCATGTCTAAGTGGATTTCCATGCTACTTTGCTTTGTTATTATAGTCATTTGAAATTTTCGGCTATCAAAGAATGAGTGCTGCTATGTTTTGAATTTATTTGATGAAAGACTACGGTCAACATCGTTTGATTTCCCCGGTCAAGTTATCAGTCAATGTCTTTATGTCGGGAGGCAACTTTTGAGCATTTGTAAATAAGGCTATCGAGCCCATATCGATGGTTCAAAAGTTGTCTATTGAGATGACTGCAAATAGAAACGTATGGTAGAAAATAACGTTGCCGGGCCGTCCCTTAATAAGTAGGGACAAGAGCAGGACGATGGTGATGGTACTGTCTTTGTGTGCGTGCTTAGATAACGAATATTTTAAGTCCTTTATTTGTATTGTACCTATGTGATATGTGTTCAGGTAGAATAATTGAATAGCGTGGGATGGCCTGGGGCGACAGCCGGGTCGGTGTCAGCCGGTACGTGTGTCCGGCACACTGCCGTGCAAAAACCGGACAGCCAGCCATACCATACACGGTTACCTAAATTCACAGAATTAGGTTCGTACTCACAAATTTTAAAAGACGTGTGAAATAAAATATTCCATGAAAGCCGCATGTTGTGATCCGATTGTATTTCCTCAGGTTTTAACAGAATTTTAGTAACTCGTTAATTCATCCTATTGGATTTTAGTTAAGTGCTGTCGTGAAAAAAAACTACCGATTTGCTACGGGATTGTCAAGCACTTCTTTACTGAAAGTGTTTTATACAGATAAGAACATAATCATTATTAACAGCCTTTTAATCTTCCCACTGCTGGGATACAGGCTTCCTCTCTATGACAGGTATTGGGCCGTAATCCACCACATGGGCCCAGCGCAGAACAATAAATGTCACATGTTTCCGAATTTTTAGATCTGGAACATGCCAGTTTCCTCTTTCCTCACAATGTTTTTCTTCACCGTTTTGAGATCTGCAGTGGTGATGAAATAAAAATAAACCAGCCAAGTGCGTGTCGGACTTCGCACATTTAGGGTTCCGTACCAAACCGTTGTGATAGGAAAAATGAGAACACAAAGAAAATTTCATAACTGTTTTATCAAACTTTTGTTATTTTTTAGTAAACCATACGTTATAATAAACATTATCACCAAATTTGAAGTTTATATGTCAATGGTAAGTTAAAAAATTTTTCGGATCATAATTTCGTAAAATATGCGATTTTGGTGGCTTCTCATTTCTTTGTTTTAAAATATTAAAAAAACATATGCTGTATTTATCTACTCAACGAGCTCTAAACAACGATAACCCATTCGCTGGGGCCGGCCAAAATTATTTCGTGCCCCCTTTAGATGTATGGAAGTTCCCCTTAAAAACGTTTATAAATATTTTTTGACAATTGGGATGAGTTTGTGTCAACAAGATACATAAACTGTGAACATTTGAAGACTGTACTTACAACCGTTTGGCTGTAAAACATATGTGACAGATGACGGACGGACAGACAGACAGACAGACGGACACGAGAGTGACAGCAATAGGGTTCCGTTTGAACCCTTCGAGTACGGAACCCTAAAAAGAAAGAACAAAATTAATCACAGCTGCTAATTTATTTTAAAATTTAAACTAACTAACCGTTTCACCTCCACTTCTATAATTCAGATAACACTAGCACGTGTGCTGCAGACTCTCCTATAACTTGACTAGTTTTATCGCCGTGATGTCACATAAAACCTTCCGAAGCTTCATATGAAAAAGTAAAGTTAAATGCTGATGTGAAATGAATAAATTTTAATTAAAGCGCGTCCGGTTTGACAGCGACGCTGACAAATGAGCACTGCAGCGCTGAGCGTCGAGCGCTGAGCGCTGGACGCTCCTGACGCGATTCAATTGAATACTCTACTTTGTTGCTTGAAGACCGAATATCTAGTTTTTTGCTACATTTTGTAGAGTACATATAGAATTAATGAGTTGAATAGTATTGGAATGATACTTGTGACTATCTTTTTTCTTGCAGCAGCTTTTCTTTATTATGCAGGGATGCAATAAAACCCTAATCAAATAAATCAAATAAACACAACGCAAAAGTAGGTATGAGAAATAAATAGGTACTGGCACTTCACCCGCGACTTCGTTCGCGTGACCCGTATTTTATCCTACAGATGACTTTTTAATTTCACCACCTTATAGGTTGAATTGCCAACATACATGAATTCTTTTGATCAACCGAAAGTGTACATATTTAATTTCTTCTGTCACACTTAAAAGCGTAGAAATTTCACACAAATTTTCAACTCCCTTTTTACCTCCTTAGAGGTGGAATTTCCAAAAATCAATAAATACATGGATTCTTTTTTCAACCAAGAGTATAAACCTAAAACTTCAGGTGTCCAAATTAAAGACTTTAGAATTTTTATACAAACTTACAACCTCATTTTTACTCCCTTAGGAATAAATGTTTCCAAAATTAAAAAAAAATCTCATTGTTTTTTTTATTAACCATGTGCGTAAACCAACAATTTTAGATGTTTTACCTTCCAAACCGAATTTTCACATAAAGTTTCAACCTCGTTTTTATCCCCTTTAGGGGTGGAATTTCCAAAAACCAATATTTACATAAATTCTTTTTACCAACCAACAGCTAAAATTTCACGTGTCCAACTTACAAACTGATTCAATACAAACTTTCAACCCCCCTTTTACCCCCTTAGGGGTGGAATTACCAAAAATCCTTTCTTAGTGCGCACTTACATCACTTGAGGAACCTGCCTGCCAAATTTCATCTTTATACATCAAGCGGTTTTTGATATTTCGTGATAGGTAAGTGAGTGGCTTTTATATGGATAGATTAGAAAAAAATCTGGAATTATTTCAATTTTATATTCACTTTAGTATAGAAAGTCATGTTGTATTCCGGCGTTGTGTTGCAATCTGCAGTGGTACACAACGTTGCTTTGTTCCGCCTTAGCATTCCGTCAGCATTCCGGTTTGTGCTGAAACCTTCTGTTTTCCATTCGCTACACTTTCAGCTGCGCCAGTACATGTGCTGCCGTTCGAACTGCTTGCTTCTTTATTTAGGTCACCGGAAAAGGTTTGTAACTTGGTGAGGTTGTTTTATCCATTTGGAACCTCATCTGCTCAAGCATTACTTACAAGATTATAAATAATACTTTTATACAACAACGTCAAACCACGGCTGTTTTCCCCAAAGGGTTCGGTAGAAGTGCACCGATATTTCGCCAGTTTAAGTGCCTTGTAAAAGGAGTGAGCCGATTGCCATCAAACGGACACTAATCCAGGGTCCGGACTTCTTTTAAGAAATTACAGAGCGAAAACTCCAATAACACTTTGCACGACCCGGGATCGAACAGGACCACTACACGAAAGAGATAAACCTTTATTTCTTCTAATAAAGCTTAAAAGAATTCCTCAACTTAAAGTGAAAACAAACAAATTATCTCAATTATATAAAACAAATTATCTCAATTATTTCTCACCAGGTAGTCAAACTTTCGGCGAGTTTTTTAAAGTACATGGAAGTCTTTTAAGTCAAGAGTGAAGAGGTTTCTTCAAGACAAGCGTGCTTCATAGTCGACCACATCATTGCTTACCATCAGTTGAGATAGTGGTCAAGCGCAAGCCTTCCATTAGTAAAAATATCATCCTTGATTAAATTCTCGCCCCACATCAGTATCACATTATACCGCACGACTGCTAGCCGTGTTCTGTCTGTGACAGTCGGCCGCGGTCGGTCCGACCTTCTCCGAAAATCTCCGAATGTAAATGTCCCCGAGGGGCCCCGAATGGCCACTACAGTAAAACATCGTGAAGAAACCGGCATGCCCTAGATCCAAAAAATCGAAGACATGTGACATCCACCAACTCACACTGCACCAGCGGATTAAGGCCCACTCCCTCTGTCACAGAGAGGAGGCCTGTGTCCCAGCAGTGGGAATATTAAAAAGGCTGATGATGATGAAGCACATCATTCTAAACAACACCACAGTTAAACTCTTAAAATAATCGTAGAAAAAACTCGAGCACTACAAGAACTTATCGCAAGAACCCCTACTGTGAATGGCTCTCGGCCTAACTTCACAGTCTTTTAATAATTTCTCTCTCGATTAATGGTCAAAGTCTTGGATTTGAATAAAGTCGAATTACTTCTGCAGGTGCTAGGTGAGTGCCTTTTATGTAGACTTGGTATTGTTGTTAAGAATTTAGGCTTTGCCAGTTCCAATCATTCAGAGGTCCGTCTGATAATGGTACAATGCTGAATCTTCTGTATACATAATAGAGTAACGGATCGAAAATTAGTAGTTCTAGTTCTAGTTCTAGTTAGGGGGGTTTGGTTTCCGCACTTAGTCCCTTAAGTGGACCATTGTGCGTGGGCCATGGCGGCCGTTTGGTGGTCATTCCAACCAGCCCACCTCCCTCCAGAAGTCAATTAGAGCTCCTGGTTTCCTTAAAACATCCGTGTAAGATCTGGGTGACCTGAGGGTTTGTGTTCTTATCTGGGTTACACCTGTGCATTCAAAGAGAACGTGCGCAACGGTTTCGTCGGCCTCCATGCACGCCCTGCACAGAGGACTGTCCGTTATGCCTATTGTGTGGAAGTGTTTGTTGAGTGAGCAGTGTCCCGTGATGGTCCCCGTCACCAGGCGCAGGCCATTCCTGTCCAGGCGTAGAAGACGTCTGGTAAGCCTCCTGTCCAAAGATGGCAGAGCTTCTTTGGACTGCCTACAGCCCGGTGCCGAAGTCCACCAGTACTCCGCCTGTGTCTGGGTGAGTTCTTGTAGCCACCTGCGTATTTGGTTGAAGGGGTTGGGTACAACAGGTTCGGGTCCGTAGAACGCCGTGCTAGATCCGCGTCTCGCAAGCTCGTCAGCCGCGTCGTTGCCCAGCGATCCGCTGTGTCCCTTTATCCACTGTAGTGTTACCGTGTTCCGGCTGGATACAGTTATTTGTTCTAGTGCTTTGTGACATTCTAATATTAGCCCACTTATTACTATCGTCCTCTTAAAAGGACGGCGCATAAACAAAAATCTTGTGATTAATGAGGGTAAAGTAAACAAATTTTGTTGGTGACATTTCAAAGTTGGATTGTGTGGCAGTGCAATATAAGTATTGTGAGTGATATAACGCTTTATTATTAATCAGTTTTGGAGCTCTTGTTTCACGGTAAAGGCGAACGGCAGGCTTGTATGGGAACTTCGTACCGCAAATAAAATTTCGTGTTTTGGGATATTTTTTGTTTTAATTGGTAGTTAATACGATAAATAATCCTTTTTTCAATTCTTAGATTTTTAGAACTTGGAACATAAAAGTTATAACCAGTTTTGTTTTTTAAGGTTATACTAGTGTACCAATGTAAATTGTTACATATAGGTAAATGTTGCAGATTGTTACATAGGTAATGTGTAAAGTAAATTGTTTGTTGCCATCTTTGTAGTATTTTCCTTACCAATAAGTAGGTAGATTGAAATGAGGATCGTACCTACTCAGGGTGTTACTAAATACCTATATCCACCAGCAGACTGCAACAGTTTGATAATGATGAGTTTGGTTATATTTAATGTTATTTCTATTTCTAAATAATTAATTATCATTTCAATTTTGTGTTATTTTATGTAAGGTAACATCTAAAAATATAACTGCGTTGAGTGCACGATTTTATTACGTTTTTATATTAAAATCTTTTTACTGATATTATTAATTAATCCGAAGTTCTAAAAATAGTAAACTTAAATGAAAATAAATGGCTTAGTTGCCTTTATTTATATACCAAATTCTATAACCGAACAATAAAAAAAATTATGCGGTACAAAATCTGCCGTTCACCTTTATCATGACTGATATGAGGTGAGTTTTTTTATTATTATTAAAAAAATCGTTTTTTTGACAATGAATAATAAAACGTTCACATCTCTTCTAAGTGAATTAAATTAAATATAAGTACCAACTGTCATTTTTGATACTTTTTTTTGGTGCAACATTTGGTGTTCTTTATAAAGCCCAATAGTAATATCTACTACTACTTGATACAAAAAAATGTTTTGTTTTGTCAGGAGAGTTTTTGGAAGAGGATGGGAGTCGCAACTTCATGAAATCATGGAAGAATTGGAATTTGATGAGGAGGCTCCTATTCCTGACAGCATCACATTTTTTCCACCAGAAAATTGTAATGCTGATGTCACCGACGAAGATTCTGGTGACGAAAATCAAGTCCACATTCAAAATTTACCTGGCACTCAACTAAGGACTCCAGCTCAAGTTCATTATATGAATTTGACAGACAGTAGTGACAGTGAAGACGAAATAAGTCTAGCTCAAGTATCGAAAAGAATGCGCATCAGAATTTCCAATCCTCCGATTGAAAATCAGTTACCTGACGACGAACCAACACCCTCAACTTCCACAAGCATAACAATTCCAAAAACTAAACAGTATAACTGGATTTCAAGAGATATACGTCCAATATTTAGACCATGGGCCGGAATGCAGCAAGTTGCAAGACAGCAAAATGCATTTTATTATTTTGAGCAACTTTTTAGCGACAGAATTACAGTTTTGCTGACAAATTACACCAATAATTATATTAATCAAAAAAATAAAATTGGAAACATAACGTGTAAAGAGATGAAATGCTTTATCGGAATACTTCTCTTCAGTGGGTATGTGGTAGTACCCAGAAGATATATGTATTGGGAAAATGCTGCAGATTGTGGGAACCCAATAGTTTATAATGCATTGTCGAGAGATAGGTTTACTTTTATAATGTCTCATATTCATTGCTGTGATAATACAAATTTGCCATCTTATGACAAATATGCGAAGTTGAGACCACTCTTTGACGCGTTGAATGAGAACTTCCTAAACAATGCCCCATTCGAAGAAAACTACAGCATTGATGAAGCGATGATTCCGTATTATGGTGGTCACCCTTGTAAACAATTTATAAGAGGTAAACCTATCAGATGGGGTTACAAATTTTGGGTAGGATCGACACGCCTTGGGTACATATTATGGTTTGATCCGTATCAAGGGCAAACGGGAGACGACTTCAATGATTATAAAAAATTGGGACTTGGAGCAAGTGTTATTTTACGTTTCGCAGATGTTCTTACAATTGATGCAAAGGCACCTTTCCACCTATTTTTTGATAATTTCTTCACATCGATTCCATTACTAGATGAACTACGTGAAAGGGGGTTGAAGGCCACCGGAACAATCAGAGAAAATCGCGTATCGAAATGTCCGCTTCCAACAAACAAAGAATTCAAGAAAACCGATCGTGGTTCTCTGAAATACAAAGCAACAAGAGCTGAAGAAATTATTGTGTGTAAGTGGAATGATAATAGTGTTGTAACAGTGGCTTCAAATGCAGCTAAAGTTTTACCACTGACCAAAGTAAAACGCTTTTCACAACATGAGAAAAGATATGTACAAGTCGACCAGCCAGCCTTGATAAAGGTGTATAATGAAAACATGGGAGGTGTAGACAGGTCAGACCAAAATATTGGTTTATACCGAACATCAATACGAGGAAAAAAATGGTATTTTCCATTGATATGTCACGCACTAGACATGGCAGTTCAAAATGCTTGGCAACTATACCACATCGATGGCGGAGATTGTGATCATTTGCAATTTCGTAGAAATATTGCAACTTCCCTTCTAGAAACATATCGTAGAACGGAAAACAGAAAATCAGGTCGCACTTCACAAAACTATCACCAAAATTCTCGGTATGATAATAAGAAGCACCTTGTAAAATATAACGAAACGCAGTTGAGGTGCGTGATTTGCCACAAAAAAGCCAATTTCTCGTGTAAAACGTGTGAAGTTACATTACATCCAAAAGAATGTTTTGAAACGTACCATACGAAATAATGTTTTTTTTTCAAGGCTAAATTATTATTATTTTTTTCCATTATCTTTACTTTTTTCATGATTTTATGTAATAAATAAACGACACTAAAGACACTTCGTATTTTCTTTTGATTTACTTGAACAAGTAGTACATATTACTAATGTCCTTTTAAAAGGACACCGATTTCCCGGTTTCCCAACAGGTTTTATTTTTTTTTTGCATTTTTCCTAATCATCTGATTATACAAGGATACATATATCTGAATTTCATTGCAATCGGATACAAAAAGTCTATTCAGTAATAAGTGGGTTAGTTTTGATGTTATATATTCCTTCCGTAAGGATTGGAGGACTGATGCGCTGTCGGAGAGTATCCGTATGTGGGTGTCCGTAACCCTCCTGGCTTCTAGGGCGTGGACCGCTTGTATGATGCCCACACACTCCGCCTGATAGACGGTGTTGAAACCTCCTAGCGGTCTGGATATATTTATATTGAAATCGTGTGAGAAGACTCCGACTCCGGTACCGGAGTCAGTCTTCGATCCGTCGGTGTATACTCTCATCTCTTTCGAGCCTGAGTAGTCACATCGTTCTTCTTTGAGAATTATATTGTAGTGCCTATTAAAGTGGTGTGTCTTCGGGGCTTTGTCGCAAGGTGATGCTAAAATCGGTTTCCGCTTGATCGCATCTTCCTTTATGCGTGTGTGCTTAATTCTGGAGTCTTTATTTAGGGTGCCTGATAGGTGGAGTCTAAAAGTGGCCAGGGCTGCCTCCTCTCGTACAATAAGGTGCAGAGGTGGCAGTGCCAGCATTGCCTGTAGGGCAGAGGTGGGTGTGGTTTTCATACTGCTAGTTATTGCAACGCAAGCGAACCGTTGCAGTTTTTCCAGATCTCTTTGGGCTGTGCTGAGGTCTGTTCTGGGCCACCAGACCAGCGAGCCGTATGTGATGATTGGTCGGATGACCGTAGTGTATAGCCAGTGAGTGATCAAGGGGCTAATCCCCCAATTCCTGCCTAGCAGTCGCTTGCACTGCCACAGTGATATGCTGGCTTTTGTGGTGATATAGTTCGTGTGTTTTGCCCAGTTCAGTTGTTTGTCCAAGTAGATGCCCAGGTACTTGGTTTCGGTTGAAAGGCTTAGGGTTGCTCCGAAGAAACGCGGTAGTTGCATTGCCTTCGGTTTTCTCTTTTTTGTGAAGAGAATTAGTTCAGTTTTTGTGGGGTTCACTGAGAGTTGATGCTCTCTGCACCATTCCTCTACTATTTTCAGGGCTTGACGCATGAGATTGCATAGAGTGTTTTCGTGGGTCCCGTTAATTATAATTGTTATGTCATCCGCGTAGCCAACGGTGAAATAACCTTTGTCATTCAGTGTCTTGATGAGGCTGTCAACTACCAGGTGCCACAGGAGTGGCGAAAGGACGCCCCCCTGAGGACAGCCCTTCGCGACGATGGCCCTTGTAGTATCGTTAACCGTGACTTGAACCGCTCTTAGTTTGAGCATATTGGTGATCCAGCCCCCTAGGGTCGGGTCTATGCTGTGTCTATCGAGGGCCGTGTTTATGCTGTTGAACATGGTCTTATCGAAGGCGCCCTCGATGTCAATTAAGGCAGCCAGTGCTGAGCATTTGTGGTCCACTGCGCATTCAATTTTAGATACCACGTTGTGCAACGCAGATTCTGTTGATTTGCCCGTGGAATACGCATGCTGTTGTTTGTGCAGTGGTTTTACCCGGAGAGGCCCATCACGGATGTGCCTATCACAGAGTCTTTCGAGGGTTTTTAGTAAGAAGGATGTGAGGCTTATAGGCCTATACGCCTTGGGTTGTGTGTCAGTTTTCCCAGGTTTGGGTATGAAGATAACTTTCACCTCGCGCCATGCGAGAGGTATATATCTAAGTGCTATGCAGGCCCGGTAGATCTCCAACAGCCATGGTGTCAGATAATCTACCCCCCACTGCAGCAGGGCCGGGAAGATGCCATCCAGCCCCGCAGACTTGTATGGCTGAAAGGTGTTGATAGCCCATTTTATCCGGTCTACTGTAACTATAATGTGGGCTCTTGACCAGTCTTCTTCCGTTGGAGTCCATTCCGGTTCAGCCTCCCACGTCTTGTCCTCTAGGACTTGACAGTCCGGGAAGTGAGTTTCTAGTAGGACCTTGCTGGTTTCATAGTCAGTTTGTGTATATGAGTTGTCGGGTTTTTTCAGCGCGCCGAGGGTTCGGTCCTGGTCCGTTGATAGGATCTTCCTCACCCTTGCGGCCTCATTATTTGTTTCTATGGATTCACAGAATTCCCGCCATGCTGTCCTCCTGGCGGTTCTAATCTGTTTTTTGTACGCATATTGGGTCTCTTTGTATATCTCCCAGTCTTCCGGGAGTCTTGTGTTTTTTGCTCTGTTAAATTGCTTACGCAGAGTATCTCTGAGTTTACCAAGATTTGCGTTCCACCAGGGGTTCCTCTCGTTCCCGCTTCGTGGCGCCCTTGATTTGCAGCATGCATGGTAAGCTTCAGTTAGGTATTTGGATAATTTTGTTACGGTATATTCTAATTGTGCTTGGTCCCTTACGGTTCCCCGTGCTAGGTGTCCAGCTAAAAGTGAGGCCAGGAGGCTTTTAAACCCAGGAACATTGGTACGCCTCGGGTTTCGTCTTGGTGTGGGTTTTTTAGTGTTTGTGGTTAGTGTAAAGCGGATCCTTCTGTGGTCTGAGCAAGAAGGCTCGTCCGATACGTGCCAGTTTGTGATAAGGTTTGTCGCATTTTCCGTAGCGAGTGTTAAATCTATGATCGTTTGTCCACGGGCCGTGACCCAAGTGGGTTCTGAGCCGCGGTTAACAATGTTAAGATTAGTAGAGAATAAAAAGGTGGATAGTACCTCTCCTCTGGAGTTCGGTGTGACACTGCCCCAGAGCGGGTGGTGGGCGTTCGAGTCGGTGCAGATGATCAGGTCCAAACTGGCGCGCTCGCAGTGCTGCACCAGGTCAGCCAGCTCCTTTGGCGGACAATCTGTGTCCTCGCCTGGCATATATGCCGAGGCCAGTACAACGTCCGGAGCGCCACCTTCGGTTTGGAGCCTGACAGCTGTCAGGTCTCTGGAACAGAATTGAGTCAGTGGCGAAAAGGGAATTTCTTTGGGTATGTAGATGCAGGTTCTTGGCTTATCTGAGCCTTGTGTGTCGAGAGTTATCTTACCTCCGATGTTGTTGAGGCCACATACTCTGTTGTTCCTGATCCACGGCTCTTGGATCAGTGCGATGGTTCGGTGCTTAATCTCCAGTGCCCTGCGTAAGCTGGCCGTGGCAGTCTGGCTATGCTGGAGGTTGGTTTGGATGATGTTGAGGGGCGTTGGTGGAGGTGGAGTGGGGTTAGTCGGAGACGGATCCATCGGATAGTCCCTCCGTCTCCACCTCCCGGTGTTTGTCGAGGTCGTGTGTGTCACCCGGCGACGAGGCAAGAAGTTGGTCTTTCCAGCCGGGTGATACGGGCGGTAAGGCGTCGTCATCATCGGCCATTACCGCTCGAGCCATCTCTGCCTCAAGTTGGACAATGTCCGTGTCAGTCGTCTGTGCCGTCGTCGGTTTCGGTTGTGTACTGTCGGTCTGGGTGTCGGAGGGGCGGGTCGTGGGCCAGAAGCGCACGTATATCGACCCTAGCAGGTACGATATCCGTCGCTCCCGCCCCAGGACCTTTTCAGCTTCCTCCGGTGGCAGCCCCAGGGTTAGGTAGGTCCCATAACGGTCGCCACCGATGGTAGTTGCCCTGTACAGCGACCACCTTGCGATGTCATACCAGGTGTTCTGGCGGATCAATATGCCGTGGAGCCTGCTCACATCACCTCTGTATCGAGGGACGAAGAGCGAGGCTCGGACACGGGTGGGTACGTCGGTCTGTCTGAGCACCGTCAGCGTCTGGTCGTTGTCGGGTAGTCTGATGTGGGGCACATTCTGGGTCAGCCAGGTCAGGGCGTTATCGTCCTCGCACCATATCTGCACCGTGCCTTCCGCTACCCGCGGGTATCCGCGGAAGGCCGGGAGTGGCGTCGACGGGTCCGAGTCCATCAGTCTGTCCTCCAGGGCGGTCTTGATGTGTTCGGCCTCATCCCTAGTTAGCTCCCTACTGGGGTGGGGAAGGCAGATTGCTACCGCTAGCCGCGCAGGAATGTCCTTTGTGGCCCGCGCGTAGGTCCTCTGCCCCTCCTGTACGGAGTGAACTCTCACACGCTTGGCGTCCCCCTGGAGCGCGCTAGGTGAGGTCGTGTCGTCGGGGCGCGTCCTCTTACCCGGCCCCGTCCCACTCGGTACAGGCTTCGGGTTTGAGGTGCCTGGCAGGGCGTTGGATGCCAGCAACGCCCGGCGTGCGGCATGGGAACGCTTGCCCCTGGTGCGTCTTGGTCGGGTTTGGGATTTGTCGGTGTCTTGGGGTCGGGCGGCGGCCCCGGCAGGTACATTTGCGTGCGGGGGCTCTTCGCGCTGGGTTGCCCCTTCGCGTACCTTCCCCCGCTCGCTTGGGTCCGCGTCCGGCCGCTTTCCACGCTGGGTTTCCCCCGCACGTACTTGCAGCTGGTCGCGTGGCGCCGCGTCCGGCCGCTTGTCGCGCTGGGTTTCCCCTTCGCGTGCTAGCGGCCCGTCGCGTGGCCCCGCGTCCGGCCCCTTTCCACGCTGGGTTGCCCCTGCGCGTACTCGTGGCTGGACGCGTACCCACCCTTCAGCGTCCGATCGCGCTTCGCGCTGGCTGTTGCCTTCGCGAGAACTACGCTTTCGGTCGCCTACTTCAATCTCTCGGGCTGGGATTTTTCCGCCCTTTTCAGGGCGTACTTCATCGACTACAGCTGGGAGAGTGGCAGAGCTGCCAGGTCTGTCGTCTTTCCCCGTGTCTATTTTGGTGTGTCGGTCTGGGTCACTGTCTACGTAAGTGGAGCTGCTCCGCACAACGCTCTGTTGCCAGAGGTTCGCGGGGGGCATGCCCCGTGTAGTGGGTGTTGGCGCGTGAGTCGCAGCCGGAGACGGGATTAAGGGCGCGTTAGTCGCAGCCAGGGTCGGGTTAATGGGCGCGTTATTCGCAGCCTGTGAATTGGGCGCTAAGTCAGCAGCCGGCCGCGCAGGAAAGCGCGGCATTAATTGCTCTACAATGCAGTTTGATGCTCCCCCCATAATACGCTGGGAGCTAACCGCCGAAGCGGTGTGGGATTCCCCGGCTTGGCCGGGACCCACCTGGGTATTTTCTTTCTCATTCTGCATGTTCATGTTGTCGGGGGGTGGGCTTTTTTGGAATCGAGGTTACCCTTCCTCTGGGAACGACGGGATGGAGGGATTGGAGGGAAGGAATTTGATGGATGTGGGGGGGGGGGGTTCCTTGGGGGTCACCCTAGGCCTGGGAGTTGCCCTAGGGATTTAAGGATCGACGGGATGTGTGCGGGTATGGAGGGATGGCTTTGCTAGGTGATGGGCACATGGGACGATGGTAAATGGGTTACCCTAAGCCTGGGATTTTGACTTTCGGGAACTTCTCTTGTCCGGGATCTCTTTGGGAGATGCCCCGACCGCGGGATCATCCACTGTCAGCGGTCGGTCCCGCAGCCGGGGTTGGGCTATCCGCAACCTGCCCACCCGCTCGGTTGCATGAGAAGAAGTGCCTGGCAGTCCGGGTCGCCCCACCACGGATGTACGTATACATTCGCGTTGGGTCAATCCAGCCCTCCCCGAGTCGAAAATTAGTAGTTTATGAAACTGTTGCATAATAAGGGGTATTAAAATATGAGTGTGTGTTTAAAAACCGAGCCGTAGGCGAGGTTTTTAATAGTATCATACGAATGTGTTAATACCTAGTTATGTGCAGTTTCATACACTACCTTATCTACATTCATACATTGGGATTGAACCTACTATATACCTTTTTTGCATTTTCCATGCCATAGATATTTTAGATTACGAGTATTTGCCGTCACAGTATCTAAAATATCGGCGGTATATAAGTTTTACATTACAAGAAGAAAAAATTGATGGCAACTCCTTGGTTTTGCCCTGTATAGAAAAAAAAGGTTTTATAGCATTATTTTGTTAGAGAAAAAGTGTTATAATAAGATTCTATTTTTAACCGACTTACCAAAAAGGAGGAGGTTCTATGTTCGACTTCATGTTAGTAGTTTTTTTTTGTGTGTGTGTTCACCCATATCTTCGTCATCTGTGGACCGATTTAGAAAATTCTTTTTTTTTTTGAAAGAATATGTTTCGAAATTGGTATTCTTTTGTGAAGATCTGATGAAGAACTTTGAAGATATACGACAGAACTCTTCAATAAATAACGACAAATCTCTCGGGATTGCTGCAATCGCATGTCTGTTTATTGATTATACCATTTCACAACATATCATCACCCCAGTACGCTTCGAAGGGTTTCGTAGCTCTCTCATTTCACCGGTTATGTTCAAATTTCATGATATTCGGGTTTTTCTATCCAGGCGTTAAAGTAACTTACTAAACAACTTGCCTATTAGGGAGGTACAACTAAAAAGTGAAAAATAAAATACTTTTTTACAAAAAAATACTGCCGACTTCCAAATAAGAAAACGGTGTCGGTGTCCATAAAGCAAAAAATGGTACCTACAAAAGACAGCGACTCCCAAAAATAAAGTTATTTTTCACATTGTAGTTTTCTTATTTGCAAGTCGGTAGTATATTTTTGTAAAAAAGTTTTTTATTAAATTTCGGTATTGTGTTTATAAAGTATGTCAATAAAAACTCGTTTTGAAGTTTATAATTCGAGTATTATATAATATGTGAGTAGATAAAGTCTTTGCAATGCTTGAAAATGGCAAGGTACGTTACGTACGTTTGTCATAATCACATCTATGCCTTTGGGCAAAAGTCTAAAATTGCTTTGAATAATGATTTTAATCGTGCGTCAATCAAAGATGTGCTGCTCCACGGCATGTTTTCTTTTTGTACCGGTAATCGCCGCGCGTTCTACACGTCGCTTATCTACGTATACCTATACTTACACGGTGTTGTGAGTTCTGCTTTAAACTAAAATAACTTCCATGGTAACTTTTCGTGGTTTTACCTACTTGCTACTACTGAAAATTCAGGTTCTGATAATGGCTCGGGGAATTTCGACATTTCAGTGGCAATTTTGGTAAAATTTTAGGCTAATCGCCATGTTGGGTGTATGATTAGTACCATCAACGAATATCAAATAGATCACGAGCTAATTAACAATTAGCCGCTGTGGGATACCGCGATACCGCCGATATAATTAGTGAATACGTTACGATTTGATACCGACACTCCGACACTCATATCCAATTTGCAAATGGGATTCATTAGGAATACATGTTTTTACTTCAATTTGAATATGATTACGGTTCGGCGCCGGATTACAAGTGTGCCTCGACGGGATAATTCGTGCGTGCGTAAAGCTAACTCAGGTTTTACGTGGGGAGAGTAGATTGGAGTTTTCTTGGGCTTTAAAGGATTTTGAAGAACTGGTATGAGAGCTTCTTTGAATAGCATGCGAAAAATATAAGAAGATTCATTTTATAAGATTTTATAACAAACTATGTATGTGCTGGTAGCTATACCAGATCTGGGGTAATGTTTCTCTTAACGATGTAGGTTATTAACGCTATTATCCTAAATTTCTCTGTTTAGAATACAACTGCACTTACCTGCTCATAGAGTGCGTAACCTCAGGGCTTAGCAAATCCCAAAGCGATGCAGTACAAGAACATGTTCAGTTCAAGGATCCTATAAGCTCACTAGAACTTGACGGGTTGCCACGGTAAGTATCCTTACAACTTGTGCGGGATGGTTAGCGGTGAGTTATGTAAACATAGTGTGAAAATTATTTAATACCCAGAACTAAACCTATATAGTCCAAATAGTTTACCTTAGTGTTTATTTACTTTCAACCGGCTAAAATATAAATATTTATGAATATAAATCTAGACTAGACTTTCATAATTCCTTTGTCGTGTAAAATCTCGGCGCTTCTCAGAATATTAGGCATGTTGGATTGGACAGCTTTGTCAAAACAAACTGGTCCGGTGCGCGGTGGGGCTCCTTTGACAAACGCTAACAAGCTTGTTTAGACAAAAACTACAAGTACGTCAATGTATACTTTACCTAACTTTATATTACAAGTATTTCAAGACAAGCGTACATACAGTACGTACAAAGTAAGGGTGCTTCAGGGAAAGCTATCAGCGGAGGCTGCGGAGGGCTCGGATTAGTATTCAGTGCGCGAACGTGTCACATAATCAAAAAGAAATATTTTGCTACATTATGTGCGTTTGAAGATTACCAACACGAAGGATTCTACTGAACAGGGAGATACAGTAGTTCCACTTTCAATGGTAATATTTTATTATTACATTGCTGTCTTCTTATTCAATACAAGAAAATATTCAATAAGTATGTTTCAATACGTCCGCTGGTCCTCCTATAAGAGGTGTCTTTATTTCTGATGGGGCTGAAAGGTTCTCTGGGGCAACGGTGTACCATGAAAGTGAAACGGTGTCTGGTGGAGGCCAAGGAAGTCCGTTGGATGCGAGAAGCACTGGAACGGTTGATGTAGCGACGCTTGGATGGGCCTATGCCCAAAAGTGAACTGATATGGTAATGATAATGACGAATGACCATTAGAAACGTTGTTAATCAATCGTAATCGTACACAATTGTTTGCAGTGGTCCTTCTTTACCAATTATGACATGAGAATGGTATGAAGTTGGCGCTTATTGAATTGTATTAAACATTGTAATAGGTAATTTCTATACGAATGCCGACGGAATTTGTGAACAAGAAAATTGGATTTGATTTTCTTCTGGGGTTACGTAAATCTGTAACAAGTTGCTATGTGTCTTCTTTTCACTTTGTTTTTGCAGTGAAGCATCGTCTCTCGTACAGCCGCCTTGAACGGAAGCCATGCGTTGGCCGCTCCGGAGAATGTAGCTAGCTCCGCATGCCTAGACCTAAGTAGGTTGCGGTGGCGTATGGGCGCCATCGCAACTGAGGCGGGCCGCGATGTGGTACAGTAGGCATCGTGGCTGAGGGTTGGAGGCCGCGGCGGGAGAGGAGTGCCGGTATTACGGAGCGCCGCTCGCCCTACCCACCGCGGCCTGCGCGGGTTCGCCACCGTCTGATGGCGGACGCGGTCGGGCCGCAGGGGAGGAGGAGTGTCGGTATAGCGTTGGCCGCTCTCCCTATCTCCTGCGGCCGAAAAGTGGTAGGTGGCGGGGCCACTGTCCTGACCCGTCACAGGGGGACCAAGGGTGCCATACACGGGGTCGTCTGGCGCCCATGTGCTGGTTTGGTCCCTGGGGTGGTCACGGCGTACAGTGTGTTCTGGTGCGCCGGTGATGGGGGGTAAACCCCAGAGGAGGGTCCAGAGACGGACAGCCGCGGCGGGTTCGCGGTTGTATGCTAACGCGTTCCCGTGTTCCCGCCATACGCGGCACAGGAGGACACCGTGGAGTTTTAGTGGATTAGAGTCCCACATAACTGCGCTATCTCCCCGTGGTAGCGCAGTATGCATGATCATTTCTCCAAGCTAAAAAAAAACTAAAAAAAAAGGTCGGGCCATCTCCTCTAACGTTGCTGCCAAGTGCTTGATGCTGTCCTTCGCTCTTGTGAGGGTCGGTGATCTCGTTCCAGAAGCGAAGCATAGCTTTTTGGATTCTCTTGGTCCCTCCTCCCCCCGTGAGTTGAGGGGGTTCGTCCTCAGCCATTCGTCCACCATTCGGTGAGGTTCTTCATGTGGAGCAGAGGGCTCTTGTTCTTCTTGTACGCTTTCTTCATCGTTGATCACTGACACCTCTACTGCTAGTCTCTTCTTGACTAGCTCTTCTTCCAGTGCCAGCTGCTGGGTCCGGATGGCTGTTAGCTTCTCTGCAGCTTCCACTTCCGCCATCCGTTTACTAACAATTTAATAATTTGTTTATTTACCCACAAATCCGTAGTATTGTTGTGACGCTTGTCGTCAACCGTTGCGACGTCATTGTCTTGGTCGGTGACTTCACTCGCTGTCGGATCGCGGTGTTAGTCGACTGTGCACTGGAGGGCCCCGCCGCGCTGTTTTTCGCTGCTCTCGAGAATAGTGATGCTGGTGGGTCCGGTGAGAGTCTTCTTGTAGACTGGTGCTGGTTGCGGCGGGTTCTTTGTTCTTGTATGGATACAACCCACTACAGTCTGGTACATCAAGCGGTGGACCGCTTGATGTACCAGACTGTAGTGGGTTGGGTAGCCGCGGGTTCTACGTTCTTGTATCCACTGCTTGATGGACTAGACTGTAGTAGATCGGGTAGCCGCGGGTTCTTCGTTCTTGTATCCACTGCTTGATGGACCAGACTGTAGTGGGTTGTATCCATACAAAAACAAAGAACCCGCCGCAACCAGCACCAGTCTACAAGAAGACTCTCACCGGACCCACCAGCATCACTATTCTCGAGAGCAGCGAAAAACAGCGCGGACTAGACTGTAGTAGATCGGGTAGCCGCGGGTTCTTCGTTCTTGTATCCACTGCTTGATGGACCAGACTGCAGCATTATCCATAGGCATCTAGGTAGTATCTCACGGTCTATTCACACAATCATAACTATGTATACGTGGGAAATTATAAAACTTGTCACAGAAAGACGGAATATTATATGTTGTACCTAAGGATGGTTGTATTACATTTCTGTGACCATTAACCGCGAACCGAAAGACGTTGCGTTGGAACGCCTCTCACCAGGTGGACCAATGCCCTGGTGAAGTTTGCGGGGATCCGCTGGATGCGAGACGCACGGGATCGGTAAATGTGGCGAGGCTTGAGGTGCCCTATGTCCAGCAGTGGACGTCTTTCGGCTGATATTATGATGATGCCCACTAACAGTTTTTAGATAGTATATTAAGTATCAAATTGTTTAATAAGCAGCAAACCATAACAAAATAATATGATCAACAATATGCGTTTGGCCAACGGCCGGACCACTGAGCTCGCTATCGTTTCCCGAATATAAAAAAAATAAAATAATGAGCATTTACTGGAATCATAAGCGATTTGGTAAAGGCTGACATGACAGCATATTTTTTCTTTTCACAGGCCGCCGTATATTATCGCTCAGGTTTTTGCATTGTGTGTGCTTCTTACCGTCATAACTCCTGAAGTAACGAAGATTCGGCCACATGTGCCGGAAGCCATATTACATCGTGAACCAAATGTGCGAACAAAGAGACCGCGTCATGATTTCAATTTTTCGCTTTACTACGCCAAAGGTCGCCCGAACTGGAGCGAACATAATTCTGATATATTAGTTACAGGTACAAAATCTGGAGAAAATCTTAGTTCATACAAATGATAGATATTTCCTGCTCTCCCATACAGGAAATGGCCTAGTCATCGGTCGAGTGGCTTCATGGATATCAACGACGTAAACGAGAAGGCAATATTTGCGCAGGATATGATCCGGAATGATTCGCACTGAGCGACACACAATTACGCGGCTCGCTTGTCAAAGCCACTGCGATGTAATTACACACTCATAAATATAACTATGAACATATTATGTAGATCATTCACCTAGTTACATGAACTACTATATACTTGTATGTAAATGGAGCTTCATAGATATATTGCGTGGGTAAAAGCTTAAGAACTATAAATGGGTCGTGAGTTTGAACCCAGCCTGTTGCACTATGAAGTTAGGGGAAACCACACCGATCAAATGAAAAAAATAAACCACAGATCAGCCCTTGACAATTGCCGAGCTTAAAGAGTGTTGCATTGGGTAGCATTTGACACATGGCAAGGAAGAGAGGCGTAAATGAGCTTGTGTCTATATAGCTAAAAATAAAACCGTAGATGCTGGTTATGATGAAGATTGCGTGGAAAGAAAGAAATGTTAGCATAAAACGTATGTACAGTGCTTTAGTTGGTCAGATACGCTAAGATGAAGAATACACCATAACCAAAGCTATGACAAAATAATACATTAGCAGACAATACATCCTATTACTTAGGCTTGCCCGTAGCATAAATGTGCCACAGACAAAGGATAGATGGATGGTCTTGAGTAATTTGCAATGTTCCTAACCAGTGGTCCAGCGGTCGATACGGGATTAGATTTGTTAGTTAGTTTGTGAGATGAACAACGATATTGCGATGGATGAACCTAGACAAAGTAGGATGATACATTTATCTTTATCTTCTAGTTAGATAGTGTATATGCTTGTTTTGTCTGAAATTAACTATGTATACTTAAATTTACTGTGAGATTCTAACTTAAGTAACTATGTGTATTTCGTGCTCCCTTTTTCAGATTTATTTTCCTATACCGTTTGCATAAGATTGTCTTCCTCGGTGCAAATTTGTTACTCAATAAGAGTTGTATTTTGACGTTATAGGGAAGCTCAACCAGTTACCGATTTCTGTACCAGAAATAAATGATGTTTCGGACAGCATCATTTATAGAGCAAGTGATAAAAATTTATAACATATTACTAAATTGTATATAAAACATCGAAAAACTGAATATTTTCAAAAATAAACCCAACGTTTTCTTAATAAGTAAAGCATACTACTCGATCAATGAATTTTTAAATGATGAAATATTGACCTAAAACAATGATAAAAAGTGTATGACTGTTGAATTTAAATCTGACTGTGGACTGTATAATGTATATCGACGATATTTAATGAATTATAATGTATTTTCGACAATAGTGTAACATGAATGAAATAAAATCTAATTTTGACATGCGTTTTGACATATGAAATTAATGAGCTACGAATTTGTTTTTGTTCTGAAAAGTATTGTATTCTTGACATGACGTTTTGACAAATTAAATAATGATAATATATTTTTTGACATAAATAATAATATTAAATAATAGTAATTTTTTTCTTTCTCTTTGAAAGGCATAATAATATTAACTAATGATAATGTACTTTAACATGAATAATGATAGAATAGATCTTAAATGACTATTAAATATTTTACGCCCTGTGAGTATGTTGCAGCGATCTATATATTATGATAATAAATGCTTTTCCACCTGTAACAAACAGTAAAAGAATTTGAATTATTAGCAGATATTGTAGGTTACCTATTTAATAAATAAATAAATAATAATATGTTCTGATAATAACAGAATACAATAGGTTTTCAATTTCAATACATTTTAGATAATACACCATGCCTCTTGTAGATCCCTTTTATAAAATCTTATGTTGATTTTTCATGAAGCCCGCTTTAAGTTTATCCAATATTCTCAAAATGAAGCAAAACTGTACAACTAATCGAAATATCGTTAACATGGCAGGCATCATGGCTGACCCACATAAATGAGTGACACGCAAACAATGCCGTCTCTGGGCCAGCAGCCCGGCTACCCAACTGCCAGGCTCCTTCGAAGCAAGCTTGAAGATAGTGTTTGCGCCGCACATTGTTTCACATACGTGTGGCACATTATGTTGGTATGCTGCGCCCAAACTGCTTGTACAGTGACCATGTATAACGTAAACTTATTTAAATAATACTGCAAAATTTAGTGAATTAACAATATGGCGCCCAAAACCCGCTATTTTTCTACTATCCAATTATAATGTAGCCAATGGAACTCACAAGGTTAATACAAATCGATTACCGTAAGAATCATTAAAATTGGTCAACGCGTTTGATCTATAGAACGCCACATAGGGACAAACATACATACATTCATACTCTCAGGTTGTGAAGTGCAGTCACAACGTCAAGAAGTTATAGCATAGCTAACCAATCGCACTAAAGACCTTCTACTATAGACATAATGAACCAATGAGAACGCGACATGGCTGCAACGTCATACTATTTATCAAATCACAAAACGTGTGGGTGGTGATCTTTCAAATCCATCCTCATCTTTAGATATTATAATATAATATAAACGTTCACCTAATTTATAACATTGTGGGTAGAATTCAAACACAATACCCACACGTTTTGTCGCGGTTAACACTGCTAGATAAACCGCAATAAACCAGTATGAACCTGGTTCAAATCACGTTACATATTTATTTATTTTTCTTCATTTATTTTTCTATACTCATTTTATTCATTTTCAAAAATAATCAAATTATTATTATATTTTAAGACAATTATTTTAAATGTTAGCCTTTTTTTTCTAATAATTATAGAAAACATCTAGCGGCCGGATTCAGTTGTAAGAAAGATTTACGTTTAAGTATTTAGCTAATTGGTTCTTGAACAAATGCATTGAATTTGAATGAGGCACAAATAATATAATACTACAGTAAATGTGGGTAAACTTTTCACTTTTATATCAAACTTGTTTTTATCTTCGGTATAATTACGGAAAGTGAGGGTGGATTTGAAACAATACGAATATCTTGTTAGTTTGACGTGGTTACAACATAAAATAGTTGGTGAATTTTGATACGAGCGTTTGAAATGTTTTGTTTGTAGTGTTTGTTATTTTGAATATTGAAGCAAAAACAAACAAAAATAATGTGTAAAACCAGGGTAAACATATTATATATATCAAATTTCTGACGAAACTGGATGATGACTAAGTTATTTTCAAAATCTAATATAAATGTAAAGTGTCTTTTTTTTGTTTGATTTTAGAATATATTTTATGAGGAACACGAAGACGAATAATTTAATAATGAAGATAATAATGATCTATTAAATAAAGTGCATGATTTCTCTTGTCAAGTAGGTAAACAAATTTGTAACTTATTTCAAGTGTGTATTATTAAGTTTTCTATATTTTTTGGAGAATAGCCATGAGTCGTTAAATAAAGAGATTTGAGAAAGAAAGAAGTGTCCAGGTCGTGCAAAAAGTGGAGGGTCATTACTCCTATATGAATTAGTTTCGTTTCAAACTTACAAGAAGTTTTGCAAGTGAATTAGTAGATACGTCATTGCGCACGTCATGGCGAAAGATTGCATAGAGACAAAAATAAAGAGATGAAAAACTATCAGAATTGAGAAACTCCTCCTTTTTGTGAAGTCGGTTAAAAAGGAACGTTTACGTTTTGCTCGGCAATATTTATATTTCAATGAGGGGAGTATAGAAGTAGAAAAAGGGAGACTTCATTAATGGCACTTTGGTCTGAAAACAAGATCCTATAAGCTTATTCACGAGAGAATAATACTGCATTTTGGAATTGATAATACAGGACCTACTTCATTTACAAGCATCGATTCTGGATAGTCCAACACACAACATAGCTCATTTTATTCTACTTGCCAGTTTAAAGTTTAAAATTCAAGTGAAGCCGAAATCCTCGAGGCAGAATCGAGTCTCAGTTGTAGCAATCGCATGGCAGCAACCAGCAGCCCTGCACAGTGCACATAACTATGTACATACATGAATAATTGGATGCGAGTGGATCGATGACGCCGACATGACGTGCGCCTCACGCACACACATACGGACACCCGAAGCACACAAACACGGCATGTATACTATACGGGAATGCACAGTAGACTCGCACTGATGACGGTGGAGGTGGGTTCGGATGATTTTCTTGAAAGGAAATTTGAAAAGACCGTATTTAATTCAGTCAGCAGTTGTGAATTTACGGAAGGTTTTCCAGAAAAAATATTTATTAAATCTTGGAAAACTAATTAAGTTACAAAGTCACTTTGATAGTAAATAACTGACCGCTACATCAATATATTTTGGTCTTGTTCGTTCGTTTTAAGGGATTGAGTGATTTTGCGAGCCTTCTCTAGTTATTCTGTGATGCAGTTTGACTTAATATTGTTACGTCGTTTTGGGCAGTGAGATAGTTTTTGTCGCTTAGCTAAGTAGAATGATCCAACAATTTGAAGAATGTACAATAATGATTGAAGGTGCCAATAATTGAATCATAGTATGTCTAATATTTTGTAATGTTCTTCTTCTTTCGAGAATTTTCTTACTTTAAGTGGGGTCGCCTCTCCTTATTTTACAGTGCCAATCTATCGAGGGTGTTGTGGTTGTTTTAAGTAAATATCCACAGCCATATTTTTTTGTGTTTAATATACGTGTTTTTTACATATGAATTATTGTTTTTCGGAATAACAAAAGGCTGCCGATTATTCCACGCCGGGCGCAGTGTGGGTGACATATAGAATGGAGCGGGCGCCACCTAGCGGAGATAACGCATTCGTTTGTTGTAGCTCGTTAACGTGACGAACATAATTAACATTAAATGCACTGCCTGTGCACCTAGGTAGGCATTGGTTTTTATGGCAATGCCATCTTTTTGTTGTAATAAATTACAGAATAATCTCGTTGTCACGAAAAATCTGGTGTTTAATCTACATCTACACTAATATTATAAAGAGGAAAGATTTGTACCTATTTTTGTATGTTTGTAATGAATAGGCTCAAAAAGTACTGGGCTGATTTAAAAAATTCTTTCACCAATAGAATGCTACATTCTTCCAATTTGACATAAGCTACATTTCATTTTGAAAAAAATTAGGGATCCTTGGTAAAATTTGAAAAATGTAACCGAAGGTGTAGAAAAATGAGTCTTAAAATGTCTTTCGTCGAATGCGCTGCCGAAACTATTAGCGATAGAACAAAATAATGTACAACAATATTGAAGAACATCATAATGTCTACAAAAAACTCCGCGGTAGCATATGTCCAACTATTGTAGTTATGTCACTACAACAACTTTTTTCATTTTAAACATTAATGAAAATGCTAACCAAATTCAAACCATGCTATTATTGTGTTTATATTAATCCTTATCCAAATAAATTATTTTATGGTTAAGACCATTTAACTACCTATAAAATAGTTTTGGACTTTCCATTCAAAAGATATTACGAATTAAAAAATTCAAACAGTAAACAAAACCGCCATAGCGCCGTAAATAATTGTCTACCCCGTGCGAAGCCGGGACGGGCTGCTAGTAAAATATAAAATTGATGAAAGAAGTATCCAGGTTAGGCCAAAAGAAAACTTACAATCCTAGGGAAAATACTAATACAATTTCGAAACAAATAAAAAACCTTTTACAAAAAAATACTACCAACTTCCATACTATCTCTTTTTAGTTTTGGTAGGTACCTCGAATTAACATGAAAATCATTTGCAGCCAAAGTACATCTCATGACGATTAGAATAAGCTCAAACACGATAGATTACATTGTTTAAATTCGGAGTTCCAGTGCCTATCTTCCGGCTTCATCATCAGATCAGTTCGATGGTACCATTTTCATCAGTAGCTTTTATTTATAAATATTTGCTTCATCATAGTCGGTTAACTACTTGAGATATTTTATACCCATGACATCTTTAGAGTGGTCATCTGTGGTCTTCTTCATCAGTTCCACTCCACCAAATGATACTTTCTAAGTGCAAATTATTGCATTGCTCATTAAAATACCAAAATCGCTATATGTTTGCCTATAATATTTGAGGAGTTTCCTCGAATTCTCCAGGATCCCATCACCAGATCCTGACTTGATGACCATGGGACAACTTGGGAAGTTACAAACAAAAGAAGAATTTTCCAAATCGGTCCAGGCGTCTTTGAGTAATCGGGGAACATACATAAAAAAAAGAAAAGATTCCTACGAATTGAGAACCTCCTCCTTTTTTGAAGTCGGTTAAAAACTACAAAGTGAAAAATAATTTTATTTTTGGAAGTCGGTCTCTTTCGTAGGTACCAATTTATTGCGTTATGGACACCGACTTCCAAAAATAAAGTTATTTTTCACTTTGTAGTTTTTTATTTGGCAGTCGGTAGTATTTTTTTGTATTTTTTTCACTTTCTAGTTGAACCTGCCTAAAAGGCAAGTTGTTTAGTAAGGTACCTATTATGCCAGAATAGATTACCCGAATATCATGAAACTTGAACATAACCGGTTAAATGAGAGATCTGTGTGCCCCTTAAGAGCGTACTGGCGTGATGTTTTGTTATGAAATGGAATAAACAATAAACAGACATGCAATCCAGCGAAAGAGATTTGCCGTTGTTTATTGAAGAGTTCTGTTGTGTATCTTCGAAGTTCTTCATCAGATCTTCACCAAATTAAAACATGACCAATTTCGGAACATACTCTTTCAAAGACAAAAGAATTTTCAAAATCGGTCCACAATTGACGGAGATACAGGTGAACAAAACAAAAAAAATAAAAACAAGGTCGAACATAGAACCTCCTCCTTTTTGGGAAGTCGGTTAAAAAACGAAAGAAAGAAAGCAAGTTTATTTAGCACAATAAAGAAAGAAGAAGAAGGCTAAAAAGTCGGGACGTTATTAAATAATTACGTTTATTTTGCTAAATAAACTTACTTTATTTATTCTTATTTCTTTCGTTTTTTAGTTTAAACACCCTAATCATTGGAAAGCTAACTAAAGTAGGGGTACTCGTATCTATGACCAGCGGACTCATCTATCTTATAGAATGCAAATCAGTGTCAGTGGAAATTTAATTTATTTCCGTCAAACTATTCCTCTGTCTACCTACAGTACGTGTGCCGTAACGAGGTGTTTGCACACGAACGGCGCATTAATCTAATTCACTAGTTAATTACTGCTTGTTTCCTAAGATAAGCTATGGTCTATGCACGCTGTACTGTGTATCAGTAGCTTTGTGGCTTCAGATGATTGAACGTTTGTCTGTTGCAGGAAATACGAACCAAAAGCGCTATGAGGAATTCTTAAGGGGCTCCTGACATAGAGATGGTTATCAATAACTAGTTTTTACTCGCGGCTACGCTACCGAGGCCCACCCCGCAAGACCCGTTATTTTTTCGGGATGAAAACTAGCCTCTGTCACTCAGGAATATTGTAGCTTTAAACTGGTGAAAGAATTTTCAAAATTGGTTCAATAGTTTTAGAGTTTATCTATTACAAACTTACAAACAATCATTGGGGTAATAATGTAGTACATATTATCTCAATGCAAACAATCAAATATTTCCTCTTTTTAATATTGTTATATGTATACAGGGTGTCCCAGAAATCTACGTCAAGCCGTAAATGGGTGATAGACCAAGTTATAACAGTTCTCAGAAAAATACGAAAAAAATCTATCTCATGTTTTTAAAAAATTATGTTCACTTTAAAAATTTACTAAAAAAATCAATCCCTGTAATGGTTCTTTAACTCCAATTGACATTTTTTTTCAGTACAGTCAGTTAAAGTTGGGCGAAACAGTAAATTTGAATAATTTGGTTTTGAAAAAGTTTAATTTTCTTCTAAGTAGGAGGAGTTGGCTTTAAATTTTAGGCAAAAATTATGGGAGAGATAAATTATGGGATTTGTAGCAATTGGAGTTAAAGAACCATTACAGGGATTGATTTTTTTAGTAAATTTTTAAAGTGAACATAATTTTTTAAAAACATGAGATAGATTTTTTTTCGTATTTTTCTGAGAACTGTTATAACTTGGTCTATCACCCATTTACGGCTTGACGTCGATTTCTGGGACACCCTGTATAATATATACAGTATTATTTTCATTTTCTTTTTTGAATGATAGATTTTATAATACCTGAGCTACCAAAATTGAATGTGTTCAATCCCATTTTGGACTATTGACAATTATTGGTATCGCTGATAGGACTTCACGTTGTCTAAAGCCAAATGTGTCCTATTGTAGGTATCCTGTATATTGTATTCACACTGACGATGTGTCAATGTAACTTATGATCAGCTCGGAGGCTAAGCGAATGATAGAGAACATTTGAATTGACCACAAATAATTAAGTTTGATATCTATTGGATTTGTACAAGCCATATTAGATAATAAACTTTATACAAGCATACTCATAATGCAGGTATAAAATAACCTAAAGGCTTAGGTGATGACCTATTTAACGATTGTACATAAACAAAGTCTGCAGGTAAATGAAAACAACAAGTAATCATGGAAATGTGGAATTATTATTATTTCGCGGTGATTTATAATTATTATTATTTATCCTGCATATTATGTTTGTTCGCCGTGGGATGTACACTATAGGCACACGCGGTACAAAAGTAGAGGAATCAAAATATTCATAATTGTTACCCGAGGACCAATGATTTATCTGACTTTTATTTTGTCCTTTGACATTCGTCTGTTTACAATAGTAATCCTGCGAACAGCTACTGCAAACGGTCCTGTGGAGACGTTTCCATTAGCATCACGCTTGACAAGCAATCTACTGGAACACACTAGTACACACACAGACTTCTTGCTAATGTAATTTATTCAAAGTTACATAATCTCTTACAAGGCAAATGATTATAAAATCTATGAAATCAAATGTCACGGAAATAGGGATGATGTCAAAAACTTCGATTTAATCCGTAAGCTAAATGACTTAAAATATTGGACTTGTATTTTTATTGTACCACGTAAACATCTTCGCACATTTAGGCTTTCGTACCAAATCGCAAAATTAAGTTGGTTGTTATACGAAAACTGAAGGAATTTCTTAAAAAAAAATGATTCTTCAATATATTGGTAGTTGTTAGTAAAATATACGTACGTAATAACCAAATGAAAAAACATTATCACCTATTTCAAGTTCATAGGTGTCCAATATTTTTTGATAATTTAACAGGTTCACAGTCCACAGCCCATAATAATAGTTTATGCAATGGTCATATAATAGGGGTTATTAAAACACGAGCATGGGTTTATCACATAAGGCGAAGCCAAATGTGATAATAATAACACGCGAGTGTTTTAATACGTAATTATATGCCGTTGCATACACTATCCTATCTTGACTCATACAGTTGAAATAAAACAATGGAAAAAATTGCGCATGACTGCGCAGCGCGCGCATCCATAGACAATGGTACTACTTTTCTGGATTAAGTCAAGGAGCCCTTAGCGCCAATGAATTAAAAAGTAAAAGTGTGCTATAAAAATTAAAAACTTATTTTATGATGCAGTTGTTTGAAAATCGAAGGAAAATGTTGCACTGTAATGGTGTTCTTTTTTAATTTTACCTATCCACGAATATAAAGTACGTGTTTATACAATATTTAATTCATATTTAGCTCATTACGTTGCGAGTGTAGATAAAACAATATTTAAAACAATACAATTAATAGGTTGGACTGTAAACCTGATAACCAACGGACTAAATAGAATTTGCTTGCCCGTCATCATCTCTATTGTGTATAAAACATTCATGGATTTTGTTTGCCCGAAATATTTTTCAATGTTTTGACATTTAGTTTTTTTCAAGATCAAGGGATCTGGTGGACAAATAATAAGAGGCACACAGGTTGATCTTCTAAGTTAAGCAACACTTGCCGAGGAAGAAGAGATGGGTGACCATTCATTTCATGACAAAGAGGTCAGCTCTTCGTCTCTCGTAAAACAAGTTAAGCTGTTCGAAGGATCTTTGACAGTCGTTACAGACAGTCAGAAGACTGTAAGTCTGGCAACTAGACAGAGTAAATCATTATACACTTTCTAAGTTTATCGTAGGCATCGTTGATCACGGTGAAGGAACACTAATTGCGTAAGTGAATTCGGCAAGGCAAAGGGGTTTGACCCCATCAATCGATCAATCACATGCGAGATGAAAGACACGATGTGTCTTCCGTCTTGCGTAAGTTTGTGCGCCATTGCTGTGATTTGCAAGGCGTTTATATATTTGTTTAATACTTTAAGCACATAAACGTACAGAGGCGGACTCAATGCCTTAGGCATTTTCTACCAGTCAACCTTTCCTTTTGCGTTCCAGTGCAAGAATGAATAAATAAATTGTGTTATCAAATAAAAACTGGAGCTCACACCAACACCATACTCGCTTCGTGAACCTCATTGTAATTCGATACATTAATATTAACACAGGCGCTTATTATCAGACCAATGCAAATAACGTTATACGGAATTAATGCTTCGAACTGATACGCTTTCCAACGAATGTGTATTTATTTGTTTAGACTAAATGCATTATATACCGGTTTGTTTTTAAAACGGCAATATTAAGAACAAAAAAACACACGCGATTATAATCATTGGATGAGTTTACTGAAGTTGATTCTGTTTGTCAATTTAAAATGTTGGCAATTTGGGGCTCTAACTCATCATAATGTATTTGCGGTATATTTCATTAAACACTCTCCTTAGCTATTTCAGATTACTGATAGTTTTAAGCCGGTTTCGAACCAATGATATTTAGTCAGTTCTTTCCGTCCAACACAAACCTCTTGAATGAATAAGGACAAATCGTTTTGCTATGTATTCATATTTTTTTTATTAACATATGTTCATTATTTATAAACTAAAATTAGAACTAAAATAAGAATAAACATGTTTAAAATAACGAGGCTTCAAAAAATTCGTCCACATCGCTGTCAACAGGAAAAGTGCCCTGAAGGCTGGCAGCATTTCCACGTTGGATGGCAATGCTGATTCTTTGGCCAAAAAAAGGCCAGCCCTCTGGTCTCGTGAAGAGTCGACCAACCGCTTGGCGATATCCTGAAATAATAGGTTTGCACTCGGACCCCATGGCCCTGATGTTTCAACCCCAAACGGCTCAAACACATAATTACCAATTAAGTTGTTGTACTTGCGCCGTTTGAGGTTTTCAGCACCTGCAGCAGCCACCCCAGCTCAGCCCACCGTGCCGTGGAAGATGGAATGGTGCAAGGGTTTCGACGCAAGTTGCATCCCACACCAAAGACCTACCCATGGCTCTATGGTCATACCATCAGGTCTCTTCCCTTTGACGCATGCCAGGCCATTGGGTTCTAAGACAGCTGGCACCCTGGCGGTAGCAAGAGCACGACGGATGAGATCATTAATGCTAGCGTGCCGCGCAATCCGGCCTGCTCTTACTACATGAAAGACCATAGTATCCAAGGCAGTCGATTGCTTCACCGCATTGACAGCGATGTGGAGTACTACAAGAAGCGCTCAATCGCAGGCATGTAGCGAGTCGGAAGGCTGTGTCACCTAGCATAGTGCCCATGTTAGGTGACGGTAGTGCCTGAAGCCAGAGGCCCGACTCCCACTCAGTCACAGCAAACGCTCAGCAGTATTGGTAGACGTATAAATAAGGTTATTCCGTACCAACCTGCAGAGCGGCTCATCCCACTGTCTCTGGGAAAATGGGATCTCGGCCGATCCGTATCCGGGCAAGCCACTTTCCAGGCGTCCTCTGCGTCGGTCAAGCACGGCACTTCCGAGCCAACCAGGGAAAGAGCTAAAATTCTCCTGGTTAGCTTTTCAGAGCTGTGGACAGAAGACAGGAACGCTGGTAAGCTTACACTAGAAATTTTGCGGAAGCCGATGCCACCAAAACGAACTGATAGGGTAGCTTGCTGCCACGCTCGATCGTCCAAGGCCACATTTAGAATGGATGTTAATGTGTTGCGAATAATTTGGTCAATTTTGTCCAAAATTTGTGGTTTCTTCCAAAGAGGAGAAGAACGGAGAAAATACAAAGACAAGGACAAACCGACTTCAATCACAGCGTTAGAACTCAAACGTTTTGCTAACAATATTTTCGTTAGACCGGCAAACAAGCCAAGTTGCCGAGGAGACTCAAGTTGCTCCGTAACACAATAACCGAAGGTGTATTCGTTCAAAGGCCCGGCCTGCTGCAAACCGTATTAAAATTGCCAGATTGGTTTAGTGCAACGTCGACGGTGCGGCCCGAGACAGGCTACAAACCTTGTTAAGATTACACCACCATAATATGTATGATACGACACTAATGGTGACCATATTGTTTTCTTACTATACCTACATTCATTATTTTATAGCTACCTATGTTCTAATTATATTACTTAGTTAGCAAGATTGTGTAAATTGACTTTAGCAACAGACTTACACCGTGAAAACACTTTCAGTTAGTTTTACGAACGAAAACTGCTGTTACGACTTGTTCAGGTTATGAGCATAGTTTACTTATTGCTTTGCGTTAACTTAAGCAACAGAATATAATATAATATAATATGTAATATAATATATAATATATATATAATATAATATGCTGCAACTATCACACAACGCCGTCTAGTCCCAAGCTAAGCAGAGCTTGTGTTATGGGTACTAGACAACTGATAAACATACTTATATATTTCTAAATACATACATATTATAGACAAATTACACCCAGACACAGAACAAATGATCATGCTCATTACATAAACATTTGTCCTGGGTGGGAATCGAACCCACGACCTGCGGCATAGCAGTCAGGGCCACTAACCACTAGACCAACAGGTCAGTCAAACTTTTAAGCATGTACGCATGTATCTAGCTTTTCATTTGTTTATGAGAAAAGAACGTTAATTTATTCGTCAACGTCTATTTGTGTAGTTTTAAATTGTATTTAACAAAAGGAAAACAACACTAACAAAGTTGACGTACTCTCAAAATGTATAAATCCCATGGAGAATATCACAGTGATTGCTTGTATCTGGAGTGTGCAGTGGTAAACTAATTATATCGTCGCATATCACATTACAGCCCGGCTTCTAAGGAGACGCGACGGAAACAATTTGTTAGAGCATGGCACATGTTCTAAAACAACTTGTAACTAACTGTGTAGTGTTTAAATTGTGAAGGAAAAATAGTCAGATAGTTTTATTTAATAGTTAATATCCAAGATACTGAATTACTGGCAATTTCACAAAAAAATATAGAATTCAATAAAGGCAATTCAATCCAATTCAATTCAATAATTTCTTCTAGGCAAGCGTGCTTCATCGTCGACCACATCATCGCTTACCATCTGGTGAGATAGTGGTCAAGCGCAAGCCAATCACCAATAAAAAAAAGGCAAAGATGATGTTTCGTACCTGAGGCCCTAGAGTCTAGAAAATTGACATATTATCAACGAAAGCGTCGTGATAGTGATTGGTAAAATGTCAAAAATGTATGGGATTTTGAAGCGCTATCGAAATGTTACGTGATCAGTGCCTTACATGTTGTCATTTCGGCTATCACCATCGCTTATGGACGGGCACTGTCTTTTTTTGTTAGTTTCTTAGTTTGGCCTTTTTATCCGACTGCCGAAGGAGGGTAATGTGTTTATCAGTCAGTATGTATGTTTGTTCCTATGTGGCGTTCTAGAGACCAAACGTGTAGGCCGATTTTGATGATTCCTACGTCAATCGATTCGTCTTAATCTTGCGAGTGTCATTTAATTATTTAACTATATTTTTTATATTGTAGCTATTGCTTTTTAGGGTTCCGTAACCAAAGGTTAAAACGGGATCCTATTACTAAGACTACGGTCCGTTTGTATGTTTCTCTGTCTGTCACCAGGCTGCATCTCATGAACCGTGATAGCTAGACAGTTGAAATTTTCACAGATGATGTATTTCTGTTGCCGCTATAACAACAAATACTATAAACAGATTAAAATAAATATTTAAGTGGGGCTCCCATACAACAAACATGATTTTTTTGCCGTTTTTTGCGATAATGTTACGAAACCCTTCGTGTGCGAGTCTGACTCGCACTTGGCCGGTTTTTCAAAACGCGCACCCATTGAAACATGTTATTTTTTTATTTCGAATAGGCTCGCGCTTTACCACTATCTCACCTGGTGGTAAGCAATAATGTGGTCGACGGTGAAGCACGTAAAAAACTAAAAACTATTTCATGTATTGAGGAACAAAAGATATTTTACAATTTTAAATAGGTTAAAATATTTAATGGATATTCGATACGTTAAAATTTGTGTACGCCGCTATCGGTATAAAATTAAAAAAAAGCATGTTATTTATGTGTTGTAATTTAATTTTTGTAGGTATGTGGCATTGATTTCACATTAACTATTGTGACCGTCAGTTTGTATGAACGGTGATATGCACTGACGAGCTTCGTTTGCATTGCATCAGAAGTGTTAACAATAATGTTGTTTGTTAAGGATTTTAATGCAAATTACTAGTAAGTTTTCGTTTCCTACGTGCTCGTGAAATAACTAAATTTAGAAAAGTACTGTGCATAGTATTAAACGTGCATGTTGTGTATTTAGAGTGCTTTCAGGGATATAATTTTATTTTCAAGTATAGTTAATTTGTGAACTGTCTCCAGCTGATTTGATGTAGGCATATTATATCATGAGTTTATTCATGTTTAAGTTTAGGTTGGCCATATTGATGTTTCAGGGTAAATTAAAGAAGCTTTGGTTAAAGAATTGATCCGTTTTCCAGATTCGTCAGTTTTGAATTCAATATTCTATTATTTACCGCAACTTCTAGCGTTCTCCATATTGCATTCCCAGATGGAAAGTCGATTCGACTTGCTCAAGCATGCAGTAGCCCGGTTGTGTGAGGCGACACATACGGACACCTCTTCCCCTTGTTCTTCACCTCTCACTCCCGCTGCCCTCGGACTAGCGGCCGAACGCTTGCGGAACACTTATGTTATTCAAAGGAACTTGGGTCATGCGAAGACTAGATGAGATACATGGATTAGTCGTAAATTGTGATTTAGAAAAATTACTGCTCCAGAATTGATTCTCCCTCAAAACAGCATCTGCATATCAGCTCACCTACCATAAAAATACCTGCAAATATAAGTTTAGTTTAAATAGATACTTTATAACTGCCGCAAAGTCTTATGGGATGAATGATTAACAAGGACTTTTTACTGGACCAAGATTACTTCGCATCCAGCCACAATCTAAGCACCTCTACTAAACGTTATCAAGTGTCCCTGGGAATCGAAAAGATCCTCATTGTGAGAATTGGAGTGAATGAACTGTGACGTCGGTGATGGGGCTGTTCCTGTAACCTGCAGGTAGCTGTAAGTATGTACTGTTGCTGTATGAATGTTTGACACACTCCAGCTGCTTAGAACCTGGCGATGAATATGAAAAGTGTATTGTAAGTACATGCTTAATAATTAAACAAAAGGCGAATCAAGATTCAAATAGGAAACGATGTGTATTAATCCTCATCTCATTACTCCTAGCAGATGAAACACACACGCACAATCATGTTACTAGAGATTTACAGTAAACGGCAATCATAACACACCATGCTTGTTTTCTGGGATTAGGCGGAGGTTTACCTAGATTACCAATATTTGTTGCGATGGGGGCGAGACTATTTAGTTTCATCAAGCAGGCATGAATTCGGACTCCTAGCTGCTACTTAGAAATTCCAGATGAAAAACCCCAATAAGATTTTGCTTGACCCGGGAATCAAACCAGTAACAATCGAAACTTCTACCAGAAATAATGAGGCCTTTCATTTTAAGACACTTAGCTATATGGCGTGTATTAGCCGGCAGTTATTGTATGTTTGTACAAAAAAATATAGAGCATAATTCATATTATTTGTTGAAAAGTAGGATCATGGATCTTGTGCTTTTAAGTTACTGTCGCTATACAACATAATCTATACCGTTTCAATCGTTTATAACTCAGTCAAGTTGTTGAAGAATTCCACTGCAATTCTACACATCCAATTTACAACGAAAGTTCTAAACTTTTCTCCGATTAATCGCTCATCACTATGCTGCTATGCCTCATAAGCGCTTTGAAGTCATTAGCATACAACGATTAGACTTGTCTCCTCTCCTCACAGCTGCACTAAGCCACCTCGTATCACCACTAAGACTGCACCGTCTGCCTGTCTGTTTTCACAGAAAATACTATCGCAAGAACGCTCCAACGTACTCGGAGCTTCCAAAGTGGTCTAATTTGTGAAACTAGGTTAAATTAACATACGTAGGGGGAAGGAGCGGGGGTAAGGTATTGTTTACTCATCGAGTGGCAGTTGGCTGGATTTAGCAAGTTAGTTAATAAGACGAGCCTTCTTTGAAGAGATGCGCGGCGTGAGGATTACTGCGCGCTGCTACTTTTGGATGGATTAAAAGTGAAATTAGGGGAGGTCACGGACTGAAACTGACTTCATGAATCCAAATTAGAAAATCTTGATAAAATAGATTAACATATAGCTTTTGGCAGCTGAAGCTAAGATTAAAGTCAAACTTGTAGAAAGCACAGTTAACTACAAGAACGATCTGCGGTATTACCTACCTCATTCTAGACATCATTACTACGATCGCTCCGCTGTGCGTTGGAGTTCCGTAGCCTTCGTAGCAATCATAGCATTGTTTTTTTTTGCACGGTCATTTTATTTTAATGCGGAGTGGCATATAATACCTTATTCAAAAGAGTGTTCGCTTCTTGCACGTTATTATCGACAGAGATCAACCTAAATACCTTCCTGCTTTGGAATGTGCAACTGATTTCTTCTATTGGACTGACCGACAGCTTAACAATTCAAAAATGCCTATAAATGGTTTAGATGAAATAAAAAATATTTTTGCTTGTGTCTGATTAAAAAGGCAATAATATTACCTACCAACATTAACCTCATAGTGTTCAGAGAGAACTAAAATTTTCATAAGTTGACTGAGAGAATGTTGCAGTGAGCGCAGCCCAGCTGCCACGAATGCTTGTTCAAAAAAACTGCTAATCCTTCAATTCGAGAACTATTTTCAAAGGCTACAAAACATTTCACAGTAATAAGTCAATTGTATAATGGCACAACAAAAGAGATCAGTAGAGGTTGACAACAGGCCACTGCGCCTTCACGTATGAGAGAATATTCAATGGAATTTCTGTATTACAAAGCGAGATTCTTTCGGTTGTGGGATGTTTTGGTCTAGCAATACCAAACGTTCTCGTCTCAGAAAAATTCTGTATGAGCTTGATAGAAACATTTTTAAATAATAAATTGTGCTTTATAAAAAGAACAGCATAGCCTATTACTACATCGATTTGATTTTTTTTTTACAGACTTCCCAAAAAGGAGGAGGTTTCTCAATTCGACCGTATATATATATATATACATATATATTTATGTGTGTTTGCGAATAACTTCGTCGTTTATGAACCGATTTTGATGATTCTTTTTTTGTTGGAAAGGAAATATCCTTAAGATTGTACCATGGTAAGAAAACCAGGATCTAATGATGGGATCCAATAGAAATCGAGGGAACTCCTCAAATATTATAGGTAATTTTGGTATTTTCATCAATAATGTAATCATTTGCGTTCAGAAAGTATCTTTTGGTGATGTGGAACTGATGAAGAAGACCACATGGCCACTGAAACTCCGAAATAAAAATGTATCCTAGTCGAGTTCGAGCTTATTTGAATCGTCATGAGTTGTACTTTGGCTATAAATGATTTTCATGTTAATTAGTTGTACCTACCAAAACACTAAAAAGAGGAAAATAAAAATTTTTTAACCAAAAATCAAACCAACTTCCAAAACAAAACACTACAAAGCGAAAAATAGTTTTAGTTGCGAGATGCAGATGAATCGTTTTCACCATGTCTCGTCAAGCTCATTTTCTAGCTTTTCTGGTAGCTATTGATGATTCCAACTTTCAGGAGTAGCAGTGGTAAGGAATAGAGTGAAATTAGTGTGACTGGTGACTGGCCGAACTTCAACATACCACTGGTAAGGTTAGTTTTCCTTACTCACCAACCTACCCAGTGGTAGTGAGTGCATGAGACTTAAGAGGGATGGTTTCGCATAAGGTATTGATTAAGTAAAAGTCTTTCACTTGGTCTACTCAACTTATTTAATCTTCTCACAAATACATTCTGTCACGGAAGTTTCTTGATGAATATGATTAAATAAGTACAAATTACATTAGAAGGTATACATATACCCTTAACATTCAACACTAGAGATATGCTGTCTCAAACAGCAACGTTCAGCCTGTGCAGTTGTATCTATGCATCAACCACACCTTGAGGACATCTGTATTCGGACCTTGCTGCCCAAGTCTTGGGATGATGTTAAACGTTAGGTTGTGATGACCATATTTATGTTTATATTAAGTTATTACATATCCTAAGGACCCTGCCAAGAAGAAAATTCATGATGAGATTTACAAAACACATGGTTGATACAACGTGTGGATATTCAAACAAATTAAACCGATACTCACAGCACTGTTAGTTCCTCAAATCAATGGAACGTTTCATTTTAACGCTGGTCCCTTTAATCCCTCAAGTCATCAAGATTAATTAAATTTTCTTGGCATTTATTATATTAGAAGCTGCTGATCCAAGGAGCACAGTGAAAAAGATCATTCATCTTGCCAACCGCATAAACCTTGAGCGTTCTTTTTCTTTTTTTTCTTTTACTTTTGATGGGTTTGCTTTCGACTCTAGTCTAGGACATAAGTGACAGAGATAGAGTCGACGATGGAGTGAGCTTACCCAGAAAAAACCTGTTCACTCTAACTCTGAAGAGATTCATTCATTCGCTGTGCTCACTATGTAGGATATTTGGAAGCGCTTGGTGCGAGTTGGTTAATGGCAACAAGCTAAGGATGGTAACTTGCAGTGCGTCTAGATGTCTGATGGTAGAAGGGGGCTGGTGGGATGCGGTCGCGGAGTTCTTGAGCACACTCACCGCAGTACAGTCTGTAGAAGACCGACAAGCAGGCAACCTTGCGGCGATGAGCCAAGCTTTGAACCTTGGCATCCACCAGTTTAACGTCGCCGATGAGCCTCTTGGCTCTGCGTTCCACCGAGTCAAGCGCGGCAAGCTGATACTTAGCTGAGCCATCCCAACGGTGGCTGCAATACTCCATGCAGGATCGGACTTGCGCTTTGTATAGGGTTAAAAGCTGTCCAGGCGTAAAATATCGCTTCACTCTATTTAGGATGCCCAGTTTTTTGGCCGCAATTTGGGCTTTGTACTCAATGGAGATACCGATTTCTTTGTTTGTAGACCGCTCATCTATGGATAACTTAATGTTTCTAATTTCAATACTAGATTTAATTAATTGTTTATAAATAGAACTGTATGTTTACTGTTTTTATTATTACACACATTCAAATATAACTAAATAATATTGTTTAATCGATTAGACATTAGCGCCATGTATCCGATCTATGGTAAACTAGTATCATTCATCAAATTCTAATTTTTATCACTTGAGGACGCTACTGGCCTTATTATTTTGTAAGATTTTATTTTAAATTGTTACACACTACGAGACACACTCCCTCTCTCACAGTCAAGAGGCCTGTGTCCCAGCTGTGGAACCGTTAAAAGGTTCATGATGATGATGACACTTGAGCCCTCAATGACTCACATCAATAGAAGATATATGCCCGACTTATAAACCTCAATACAAATGAAAGTTAAGATAGAACGTCTGTACCATACTACTATTTGACTACCATAAGTTCCCTTCAGAATTCACAAACATGACGATAACTGCTTGCAATGAAATAAGTATCAGCCATTTAGGATCATTACAACAAAACGTTCTGCAAATATCTGAATGCTGTTTCCTCTGAAGCAAACGTTGCAGTTCAAACGGTATGAACATTATGCAAATTTTGATCCGAAGGGCACTAACGTGCTAAAGAGATCGTAACTGCAAACATTGTAATGTGCAACGAGCGAACATCTAAGCCCATTAAAAACACTGTGTTTCCGTTATAATATTAAAACCTACCTCTGTTTTGTAGCCTTGTTTTACATAAAAATAAACAGACAATTTTAAAGCCTACATTAAAGGTACGTACAGTCGAACTTCTCGATCCGGTATATATACACATAGCTAACAAGCAACTACGAACACATTGTTTGTCACTGTGTTGATTGGTCATTCTTTTCATTATTATGCCGAAATGTGCAAAGTATAAAAGAATATTGGAAATGAAGAGGAAAGGTATTGTTGAAGATGAGGAAGGGCTTGTAGATGGAAACACGTTTTTATTGATCACAGCAAGTTTTAATGACCATTGTTTTTTGCACAACTGACAAATCACATTTTCTTTTGTAAAAACAAAAAATAATATAATAAAAAGGAAACAATTACGTATTCAAAAAAGGTTTGTTGCTTGTCGCCAAGAGGTATCTTATATATTTATAGTCCGGTATGCCGAACAATTATTTGATTGACTTATCTACTCGATGTAGCAATCAAAATATGAGGAATAAAAGCGAGGGGATACACTGATACACTTTCTCGCCTTTATTCCATCTGCGTGTTAACCTATTTGACGAAAATAACAGATTTTAGTAACTATTCCCAAATGTGATGTCAACTGTTCGCATCGCGTTAACTCTCATTAGGAACTCGTTTGTTTAGCGCGCTAAGCCAACCAACATTACGGGGCGCTCGCAGACAGTCGGATTAAACGCAGACGCGTGGATTGGTCGCGGATCATCCGCGGGCTGCGTCCACTACTTGTGACTCGTGAATAAACCGTATTTTAGTTTGTAATTCACAAATTTGAAAAATTGTTCTACGTTGCTGTTTAGTACCAAACCAGACGATAACTCGGCGACACAAACGCGAAGTAAACTTGATGTTTACAAGTGTAACTTCACAATTTATGTCAAAGGTATACGCCTAAGGTAAGGTACGTGCCTTTTGAGAACCAGGCATAATCTGTTGCTGACAGAAAGCTTTGTGATGTTTTATATCAAAATTAAAGATTTAATTGTTAATATGTACACACTACCTACTTTTCTTTCTACTTTTGCTATTTATTACAACCAATAGATAGTTATGTAACAATTATAATAAGCAAATGAACAGCAAGCTTATCATTTAATTAGTCATATGAAGATTAGCGAACACACGGCATTCCCTATTTACAGCATAGCGCTGTTTATGAGCCGATAGCGACGGCCACACATTCATACATATGTACCTACATTGGTCGGTATTATTGCGTAGCCGACAGACAAAGGCATTAAAGTCGTGTTCCACAAAGCTCTATACGGGTTCAATTGACGATTTAATGCGCATTCAATGCCCATTCATTTATTCATTTACCTCTATAAAACAAATATAAATGAGGTCCACGTTAATATATTGTGTTGGCGGTCTGAAATTATTGGAACTGTGGAAGGGGGATTGATTTAAAAATATTATGATGCGATATAAGTTTTTAAGCTGACATGGTCACAATCATTAGAATATTACTATTTGTTTTGGGATATTTACCATGTACTAGATTTTGGTTGAGAGCTCGATATTTGGGCACCGTTATAAGCGCCATGATCACGAGAACATGTCTTTGCGGGTCGGTGTTGATTACGAGGTGACATAACTGTCTACCCTCTTCCTCCTTCGTTTTTACGCACTTTTGACACCTTTTCAGTAGTTTTACGACCTTTACATAGTGAACCTCTGGATTCCAGGCTCTCGACAATAGAAATTTTTGCACTTGGTTATTTCAATTGCTTCCCGAACCGTTCTAGGTAAGTAATGGCGTTCAGTCGAGATAACCTGTAGGTCATGTAACTCAATCCAGTGGTTTGGCCCTGATTCGAGAAGATGTTCTGTTGTGGCCGATTTTTGGGGATTATGATGCGATACAAAGGCAATAATTATGACATAAAACTGCCTCGTTGGTCTAGTGATCTCAAGCGTTACTTCTCAGCATGACGTCCTGGGTATGATTCCCAGGTCGATTGGGTTATTTCATCTAAAATTTCTCAGTAGCAGCCCAATAGACTCGTCCCTTATTACATGTAACTTGGGTGAAATGTGAGCGTACTAAAGCTGCAACTCTGCCTAGCCCTTCGGGGAAGACAGGCGTGAAGTTATGTTGCAACATAACCAGTTTTGTTGTTTAACATTACAAGCCTTAGAAAACTCTTTCCCAAAGTTCCCTGTACAAAAATAACTTCAATTACAGTCTGGTATTCCGAGTATCTTACCCGGGTTGTCCGCGTCCCTGCGGCGCAATGTACAGTAGCTTTTGTCCCAAGCGGGTAGCGCTTCACATCGCTTTACAAACTGCTTAAAGCGGCGTATTATCATTCCGAATTTAGATAAAATATACCACAAGCCAAACTCATACCTTTATTCCTTTGACCACTTAAGTCTATATGTTGCTCACAGCTTATGATCCCTGTGGTCACATTTCATAAATGCTTTCTTAAGGAGTGTCATCTGTGATAAGCAATAACTGGATTGCGGCGGTTAGAATAAAGGCAACTGCTTCTTCAATACTAGATAGTGCAGTCAACAGCATACGGATAGACAGAAAGCCGACTCCAACATAGTTGAGATATGTCTAGACGATGTTCGAGAATGTTTAATGCCATGATTCAAAATTCACGTCAACCATAAAAGAACTGAGCCCGCTCTGGAGCTAAGACATGGCCTTACAAAGAACGCTAACTCGATATCAGAGAGTCGCGACTGTTTGCGCTGCTGTTCACCTCATAACAGCGCTGTTTGCTCGGCAAACTTCGGCACTTTCCGCCTCTTCCATTACGTCACACCTTAAACAGGTGCAGTACGGTTTTGGTTAAAAATCTCCCTGCTACAGCGAAGTTAGCCGATTATTCCTGAAGATTGTTACCAGATTCTGTTGAGATAGAACAAATAGAATTAAAATGAACTTCTTAGCGGGTTCTTTTAGTTAGGAGAGCAAATGTTTTAAGTAGATATTGACTTCTAATTGAGGCGGTGTAACCCGTTAATTAAACTCAATTAAATAAAATTTTATTGAAAATGTTCCTAATTAGAATTTCTCTAGAAATTTATGAAATAAGTGTAGGTTTAAATAGTTTTTATGAAACAAGCGGCTAAGCGCTTATTGCTATCAAAGTTATCGTAGTTAAATCTATATTATAACGTTAGAGGACTCAATTATTCAATATCCCTTATGTTAATGAGGTCCCCATGCTCGCTTACACAAACCCAACTGAACCTAAACCAGCAAACTACTTAAATTATGTTTGGAACAAAACTTAAAGGTTTTCTGGGAAAGTCTTTTATCCGAGTTGATTCCGGTAGAGGAAAGAATACGATGACCGACGAAGTTTATCGCCTAGATGGCGTTAAAAAAAACGAAAAATAGTTTAGCAGCCAATACATATTCTTTTTTAACCGACTTACCAAAAAGGAGGAGGTTCTATGTTCGACTTCATGTTTGTTTTTTTTTGTGTATCTACACCCATATCTCCGTCAATTGTGGACCGATTTTAAAAATTATTTTTTGACGTGATAACGTCTTTAAAATCGTTTTAGTCGGGTGACATGTTCAGAAACTTGTGTCACACCAAAACCTCACGAGCGCGATCGCAGGTATAACGAGAGAGAGACGGACCGATCTCCCGTCTCATCTCGAGCGCTGCCAGTCATTCCGTGAAACTTGTCACGCGGAATCCTCACGACCGGAGGCTGGCATAGCGTTCGAGTGAGTGGACCGATCTTCCGTCTCTCTCACTCTAGCGGCATACAAACGAATGGAGATTTTCTCGTGCGGTTAAGTTTTCGTTGAATGTTTGACGTTATCACGTAAACATCTCGATCGTAAACCTACTTTACAAACAACCAATTTTTTGTTTGAAAGAGTATGTTTCAAAATTGGTTCCATTTTATTTTGGTGAAGATCTGATGAAGAACTTCGAAGATATACGATAGAACTCTTCAATAAATAACGACAAATCTCTACGGATTGCTGCAATCGCATATTTGTTTATTGATTATACCATTTTATATATAACATCACGCCAGTATGTTCATAAGCAGTATGCAGAGCTCTCACTTTTCCGTCCGAGCGGTTGCGAAAGCGAGACCGGTACTGTAGCATACTTAAATCTCCATTCATCTGCCAAGCGAGGCAAACCGCTTATATTGTTGTAACTAGGATAGTGCTGCAGAATAAAGGAATAAGGACAGTAATAAAGTCACTTTGTAACATAGTTATGTCATCCACCAACTTAAGATAAACATCGAGGCGATGATAATGATTATGTTTGTGTATACAAATCAAGATGTCACGTAAAGTATGAAAACAGCAATACAAAAGTCTTGGTAAGGGTGGCAGGGTCGGCAGCAGACCGTACGCTAAACCGCCGCAGTACGCAATCAATGGGACAGCGATATGATACCTCCCACAGCAGACTGCGGCTCAATGTGGAGCGAGTTATAGCACGCCTGAATTATTGACGCTCTGCTTGCCACACTAGGGCTGTAATAGAGCATGGTGACGACAAGCAATTGTTTCGGCAAATGTTATTTCAATTAATTATTATTCCTTACCTAAATCCCTTGCTTGGCTCAGTATGCCGGCACGGTAACGTATTCGACCAATGTAACTAGATTTAGATACTTGAAACAAAATTCAATTGTGTGTTAAAATTCGTGTTGATGTTTGACTCGTCAAGCATCATCCAATCCAAATACACAATCCATCGCTATGGATGAGATATAAGCTCACTATTCAGGACATACATAGTGCTTATACATTATCCGATGTATAAGCACTATACAGTGTTATGCTTCACACTAAATCAGCATTTGTGTTAAAACTGTTCGATAAGCGTTTGTAACCCTAGCCGGTTCACAATAGCAATGATGGTTATATATTCTCGTTTTAAACAATACGCGGAGTCGCTGACTGCAAGATCCCAAGTGAGCGAGTACAACGTACTGGAGTAAAATCGTACACTGGGTACAATCGTTCATGGTGTGTAATCGTTCTGGAGTACAAGCGTACATGGCGTACACTGTACAGTGATTATTGGGATCTCTGATATAAGAAGTATTGTAAACCAGCTCAGTCGAATCAACAATTCAATCAACTGAAAAATCCCTTTGAGGACTTTCCCATTTAAATTTGCTTCGTGAAATTATAATAGCTATGTTTTTAATTGAATTTTGTTGTATTTATAGATAACGTGGAGTACGCAATACGTGTACCGTGAAATGGGATAAATATCATTACGCTTCACAATCATAGTTCAATGACATTGTATATTACTGAGTAATTAAACTGTTTTTGCTGGGAGCCAAATATCGTTAACAAAAACGAAATATATATATTTTTTTATTTCAACTAGACCTCGTATAAGTACTCGTATTTTTGAATTGTCAAACAAAATATGAATCTAGTTGCACATTCGCAAGCGTCAGTAGGTCTCTATGGAGAAGAATGTGCAAGAAACTCCACGGACACACTTTTCCATCAGTTTTAATTATAATTATATTGTTACATCATGATTGTTGAAAAAATACTTATGTGAGAACGATGTAAAAAGACGTGCACGTAAAAGCGTCTAGACTGTACAATAAGTAAGTAATTAAAAGCAGGCCGAGGCAGCTAAGTTATGACCAACCACAACTGATGGCACCCGTTCACCAACATGACGCTATTGACGTTATTGTTGGTATTAGGAAATTCCAACAATACATATAAATACTAGTATGATCTATCTATCTTTCCATTCGGTCATAGTTGCAAGTAATCTTTAACCTATTATTTATTTATGATATTATTTAGTATTTTTTTTTGTATTATATAATATATTATTATGCATATATATGAGAGTATATATTAATTAGCTATATTTTATTCTATTTTATAGTGAATTGTTTGTTTTTCTTTTTATTGCCCCTCTACACACGGTGTCTGCATATCTTTTTTTCAACTCTCCTCTCGCACCTGCGAAGGAAGAGATTTCTTTGAAATAATCGTACCTTTGTACCTATTTTCTGTTCCTGACAGAAAATAGGTACAATTCTGAGACAAGAAGAAGACTTCTTGTCTCTTTATTATGTGTGTGTACATTAATGGTTAAATAAATATTAACTCCGGTTACTGATAAATAGTACAGCGGTCGCTGTTGTGACCGCTTCAATTTGTTCCTATATCATGAATTGGTCTGTTTGATCGCAACACTGTTGCGTAGTGATTAGCACGGTTGCCCGGTGGTCTGCTGTGGTCTAGTAGTCCAATCACTGCGGATCAGCTCAGTCGGATCGAATATCGGTTAGATTGAATCCCGCGACACGAATCGCCGCGGATTACAACCGCTCGCTCTATTATTCAAACTCCTACCGAAGTGAGTTTGGCACCAGTGATAGCGGATTATGCAGTATTGGATTATGAAGCTGTTCGTATTATTTTTGTTTTGAATTCTGTATAGATAGTAGGATTACCAGAAGTATGGTGAATTGATTCCGGGTAATCATATGGTATTTATCTTAAGAGAAAAGCTTATCACATTTAGAAGATTTAAGGGAAGAGCTCACTGTTCCGCCGATAAACCCGCTGCCAGACGTACGCCACCTGGCGGCGCAGCCACAAATCATGAATATTCAGCATTCACTCAGAGCGGCGGGACGCTGTGTTTACTCCAATAATACACGACTCACAATAACATTAGACAAATACGAGTCGCCTCATGTACCAGCCGAGAAAGAAGGAAGCTGGAGTATATAGATAATCCTATACATGGACGCCTACCTATTATGATCAGTGACAAGATACGTATTTAGGATAGGAAGACCAAATTCTCTTGCTGTCATCGTGAATAGACAAATTGATTGGCATTATGATTCAAGATAGTTCATTGTCATCATCATCAACTGCTGAACATAGGCCTCCCCCAAGCGTCACGATACTTGAAGCGGTCAAAATGGAGCTTATAGATATTGTTGCTGCTAACAAGGTGGTACCGAATCGTAGCCATGACTATGTCAGAATAAGACAAAGATAATGGATTCTTAAATGCTGAAAGACGATAAACAACCGATGGTACCCTTAAAAAAGTAGGTACTGTTTGTATGCCGAATATCCGAGCTGATGTCTACAGTGTGCGCACAGCCTTACTTGGAGTGGCCACGTATAAGTAAATCTGAATGTAGGTACTTTCCCGATTGCGGCTTAGGCCCTAAGCTCACGGCATTTTATTTACGAATTTACCGCCACCGCATGATGTGATTTGGTTCAAGTAGAAAATGTGTGTGGGTTGCGTAGAGTTCCAATTCACGGCTACAATATCAATATGGACCCTTTTTTTTTTTTTGGTAAGTCTTTGCTTTAAATATAATTATTAGCATGAACTTATTTTTTATCCGACTGCACGACGCAAAGGAGGGTTTGTTCCTCTGTGGCGTTCTAGAGACTAAACGCGTTAGCCGATTGTGATGGTTCATTCGTCAATCGATTCGTCTTAACCTTGCGAGTGTTACTGGCTACAAACAATTGAAAAAAACCGGCCAAGTGCGAGTCGGACTCGCAGACGTAGGGTTTCGCAAAAAACGGCAAAAATATCACGTTTCTTGTATGAGAGCCCCACTTAAATATTTATTTATTCTGTTTTTAGAATTTGTGGTTATAGCGGCAACAGAAATATAGGGTACCGTTTTTACCCTTTGGGTACGGAACCCTAAAAAAGAAAAATTACGAACTTTGGGCGCAAATTTTTGCACTTCCAAACAACCCATCGTGTGGGGTAACAAAATAAGGGTTTTAAGAGGTGATAAAAAAATATAGTACTTATATGTTTAAAAGTTATTCGAAAACCAAAATGTTAACTAATAAAAACTTTTTACAAAAATTTACTAAAGACTTCAAAAAAAAATAAGTGAAAAATAACTTTATTTTTGGAAGTCGGTGTATTTCGTAGGTACCTGGACCATTGTGTTATGGACACCGACTTCCTAAAATAAAGTTATTTTTCACTATGTAGTTTTTTTTATTTGGATGTATTTTTTTTGTAATTTGTGTGGTACTTTTTTTTCACTTTTTGTTTGTACTCGTATCTACCTAATAGGCAAGTTGTTTAGTACGGTACCTGTATCGCCAGAATAGATAACTCAGCAGAATATCATGAAACTTGAACATAACCGGTGAAATGAGAGACATGTTTACCCCTTAAGAGCTTACTGGTGTGATGTTATGTTATGAAATGGTATAAACAATAAACAGACATGCGATTGCAGCAATCCCGAGAGATTTGCCGTTATTTATTGATGAGTTATGTTGTATATCTTCGAAGTTCTTCATCAAATCTTCACCAAATTAAAATGGGACCAATTTCAAAACATACTCTTTCATACAAAAAAAATATTTAAAAATCGGTCCACAATTGACGGAGATATCGGTGAACATGGTTCCCTATCCATTTGCATAAAATTTTAAGACCTAATATAACTTAGCATAATTTTGTTTGGCATAATTATATTTTCGCATAATATAATTACGCATAACAGCTTGCGCAAATTTTTTCAGCATAATTTCTCTAACCATAATAATGATTAAGCATAATATTCTAAAGCATAAATTTATTAAGCATAAAGTTCTAAAGCATAACTTTTTTAAACATAATATCCTAAAGCATACATTTATTTACGCATAATGATATTAAAACATATTTGCTTGCTTGCATGCTGTATGCTTGCTTGCATGCAACATTCAAGCGAGCATGCAACATGAAGCAGGCAGGGTTTCTGTCACGGCTCCGGCGCTGCGGGCCTCCGGCGGCCCCACGCGTGCCGCCTCGCCCCTACGCGCCTACACGATTTTAAATTACACTCTAGGGGTAGGAGAAACAAGACCACGTGGAGTCGGTTTTGCAGCAATTCGGTTCTGTCACTAACTTTTGTTGCACAGCATATTAAATTTTTAACCAACAATATTATTTAATTGTTACAGAAACTATAGCAAATTGGTTTAATCAGAATTATGTATGGGGTACTACAAGTTCACCACCACCATTTCCACCCAAAGTTTGGAGTAGGTATCTACTAGAAAAGGAAAATATACCTAGGACACAAAATCATGCAGAGGCATGGCACAATAGATTTGCACATTTTGTGGGAAAACACCATCCTGGATTTTATTTTTTGGCAAAAAAGATCGTTCAAGAAATAAAACATCAAACCATTGAAATAGATAAACTGGATGTCGGAACATCACTTATACCAAAAAAAAAGAAAAGTACACGGACAAAACCAAAAGAATTGAAAAAATTATTAGTAAAAAAGATGAGTATACTTCTAAACTAGCATATTTACAAGCAATTGCTAAAAATATACACCTAAAATAAATAATTATACATAATTAAGGACCACTGTTTCAATCAGTTAACTTCTATCTGAGGAATAACCGCCATATTTATTTCTCATAATAGAAGTTAACTGATTGACATATTTTTATACAAAAACTGTCAAAACATCTAATATATTCTTCAGATAAAAGTTATCTCGCGATTGAAAAATCATTTAAGTTACATAATGTTATGTATAATAAATCATTTGCATGTAAATTGTTTTTGTTATTTATATTAATTGTATGCCTAAATATTATTATGCTAATAGTCATTAGGCCTACTAACGTTATGCGAATCAAATTCATGCCAAAACAAATTAGTCTTTAAGATTATTATGCCAACATGAAATGTATGCCTAAAAAAATTATGCCGAAGTATTATTATGCCAAAACAAATTGTGCCAAAATCGTTATGCCGAAGTATATTAGGACAAAGAACATTATGCGAAAAGAAGGGATCCCGGTGAACATACATAAAAAAACGTACATAATTTCGAATATAGGACGTCCTCCTTTTTGGGAAGTCGGTTAGAAAGTTATAAATAAAAAAACTTAATTTAAAATATTAAAGAACTGATTAAGAATCGAACTAAAAATACGTAAACAAGAAGAAAATCATGCTGTGCAGTCGGAAGATACATAATCGCGAGCTGATTGACCAAAACCATAATATCCGGTTCGGTATCCTCCGACTTACGCCGACTTTTATTAATATAATTTTATTAGCTCCTGCCAGCGGCTTCGCCCGCAAAAAAAAATATCCCGCCGAAAGTCGAAAATTATCCTCAGGGACCATATTCATTATCTATCTCTGTGCCAAATTTCATCCAGATTCCTTCAGCCGTTTGAGCGTGAAGAAGTGACAAACATACTCACAAACTTTCGCCTTTATAATATTAGTGTGATTGTACCACCTTAACAACATAACGGCTGTGTGCACCTGTAATTAGTAGACCTACTTTATTTCGCAAGCTACGTTTCCCGTGAAAATAGGGGATAAGCCCATTGCCATCAACTGGGCATAACTCCAAACACCGGGCTGCTACTGAGAATTACATTATTATTATGGTCAAATAAAACGGCAAAATTCTGACTTTTAAATTAAAACTTTAATTTTTTTATTATTATTTTTGTATTTTCTAAGAAAAATTGAAAATAGGGGATAAGCCCATTGCCATTCTCTGGGCATAACTCCAAACACCGGGCTGCTACTGAGAATTTCATTATTATTATGGTCAAATAAAACGGCAAAATTTTGACTTTTAAATTAAAACTTTAATTTTTTTATTATTATATTTGTATTTTCTAAGAAAAATTGAAGTGCTTATCGGTCGAATTGCGTCGCATTGCGTCCATGTAAACATACTTGCAATTTTACCTAGTAAAAATCGTTTATCGATGTGATTTAAATCGAACTGCATCGCGCCATCAGAAAAGGCACTTATGAACTTAAGTCAAAAGTGAATAGGTTACTTCTAGACAAGCGTGCTTCAAAAAAATTAACAGCTATATTAAGTACAGGGATTTGTTACAAAAATATCATTGGCTGCTTTACTTCCGGAATCCGGGTAGCGTCGACGTACAAGGCACAGGGGAGGGAGGGCTGAATCGCGCGAAACTTTAAATTTAACATAATTCGTGCTAAGCCGCTGTATGCCGCGCGCGCCGCCATCCGGACGAGCGATGCGTTGCCGATTGAGAGCCGATAGGTGATACACAGTGATAGGTTATGATCATTTCAACCGTTCAATTTCGAGGGATTACGGCATGCATTAATTAACCTACAGACTGTTTTTGTTTGTGAACTAGCTTACAATATTCTTATATCAGCTTTGTTGGAAAATTTGAAAATTTTGGCACGCAGTGCTATCTAGATTGGCAATTTGAATATTTTTTTGAGACGCAATTTGTGTGTAACTTATTATGTAAACGATAACAGTAATTTCGGAAAAAAAAAACTAAACATTACAATCACGCAAACTTTGCACCCTCCTTAATCAAGCAATTAACATCCTTCTTAAACTCTATCATGACATGTAAAATGTATAAAGCCTCGAAATGATATCTTACGCAAATACCCCGATTCAAACAGTAAGTATTGAAGTATAGTAACAGTGACGTATACCTTTTGGACGGATTTTTTTTGTTTTTGTTGGGGTATAGATAGAAAAATCATTTATTTAGTACACACAAAAGACACAGCACAACACACAAATTCTTAATTAAAATATTACAATTTAAATGTAGATATGTTTAAAAACAAGGTGCCAACATAAAAATAAAAAAGGAAACCATACTTAAGGAAATAAAAGTAAAAGTGACACCAGTAACATTAGTTATGACAATCAAAACGCAGTGCGGTGTGCGTCTCAAGGTTGCACCAAATGTGAGTCCAGCTCAGCACGTGTCAGGCAAATATACCTGACGCTGATATTCTGCTGGATCCCTGCATTGACATAATTATGGTCGCTAAGTAGACGTGATTATGTTGGTGTTGTTGCAGTATTATGCGGAGACTATATACCCGACACTTTAATTTATTACAATAAAAATTTATAAATGTTTGCAGTAGAAAACGTTCTAGTTCTTAGGTGTGTTGATTGTGTAATAAATTCGTTTTTATGAATTTAAATGTATAATGTATAATAGTAGTTTATGCAATGGTCATATAATAGGGATTATTAAAACACTAGCGTGGGTTTATCACAAGAGGCGAAGTCGAATGTGACAATAATAACACGCGAGCGTTTCAACACCCCATTGTATGAAGTTGTACACTATTTTATCTAAACTCAAACATTTGAAATAAAAAAAAAGTGGAAATGGAAAAAATATGTGGTATGGCCTGGTATGGCGGGCAATTCAGTTTCTCATTGCGCAGCGTGCGCCTCCATAGACAATGACACTACTTTCTTACATTAAGTCAATGAGCCCGTAAGCGCCAGTGAATTAAAAAGTAAAAGTGTGCTATAAAAATTTAAAAGTTATTTTATAATGCAGTTATTTGAAAATCGAAGGAAAATGTTGCACTGTTATGGTTTTTTATTTTTTACCAGTCCACGAATATAAAGTACGCGTTTACACAATATTTTTACAATAACTAATAAATAAATGATGGCGTCCAAATAAAGTAAACGATTTGGCTAGACTACAATATGTTTACAATAAATAAACACACGTAAATAACATGTGTAAACAAAAGATCAAACTAAGTGCCTATCCTGTGCTCACAGGTTTTGACCACGAGATACGCTAAACAGACAGATTGGCTCGGGAAGTATATGACAGCCAGTTATATAATGGACATGTTCAAAACAGTCATCCCAAGTCTTTTCTGTGATGCGATAAGAAACTGCCGCAGTCGAACTCTGAACGTTACAAGGCATTTTAGGTTCCTTATCGGCGGGGGAATATTGTTTCAGCATTTGGATGCGGCGTATCTAAAACTTCCCCTGAAAGACGCTTTCATGTGCGATATCATCCGATGATTTCACGCGCTCTGGGTAAAGCGGAAGGGCGTGTCAGACTTTACTGAATAAAACTTACCCGTGTTCCTTCAGTTGCTTGTGCCAGAGCCGCGGTAACTCTCTTTCAAATTTATCCGCGACCCAGACAGGCATCGGCCCTAGCGGGCCCCATCAGTTTTGCTGACATATCTTTGAGGCGCGCGTAAAACACTGCGTGCCGTCGATTCGGGCCTGGTCCTTATCGGACGGCGAGCTACCCATTACTTGCCGTCCGCAAGCCCGCGCCTAGGCTGGCCGGGAATCAGCTTGCGACGCCCGACGTCCGGGGCGTATCCTGCGGTGGCTAGGGGCGTGAGCGTTCGTTGTCCGTTGCGTCTACATTACGCGTTGCGTCTCCTCCTTTGCTGAACGGCTTAACCCACTTTCATACAACGTAGCTAAGATAACTCCCGATAAAGTCCCCTTATAACAAAAAAACTACCTTTATCAAAGTTAGTTCATCCGTTTAGGAGCTATAATACCTCAGACAGATAAACAAACACATAGGTACACACGTCAAACTTATAACACCCCTGTTTTTCCTTCGGGGGTTAAAAACGCAAAACACTTCTCATAAAAGTGCGCAGCGTCGCCATTTAAAAACGTGTTCATAATGGATGCAGTTAATCGCTTCATCCTGCCACCGAGTCGTCCGTTAGAATGAGCGCTCCTTCAGTTTATAAAATAAGTGTTGAAAGTTGAAATATCTTTGAATCCACTCGGTTAGCGCGGTATCTGCGGCCGGCAGCCACTGTCAGACTCTGATAAAAACCACCGCACAGGGTAATACAGAAGTCTCACTGAAACAATAAAATTTTGGCATCTATCTATCAGTTAGACGTCATTTTCTCGATAAAAACCAGTGAAGAGAACTATCGAAGAAATTACTCCCTCATCAATGCTCGTTTTAGGATCAGAACATTTGTAGCTTGCTTGTTCGTTTCTAGTTGCTCGTTCTATTCACCTTTCTCTAAACGGCGATGGGAAAGGTGCGTGAACATTAACTGGTACACAGTCTGCATCATTCCCAAGAGTACTTGAATAGAAACTAGTGTAGTTACATAAAAACTTTTTCGGAGTTGAAAACTGCTTGTGTTTTGTGCATATTATTTAACATTTTAACCTTTGAAATGTTTTTGAGTTTGTTATTATAATCTGAAATTGAGTTGATCTTCTATCTTTTTGTACATATTGTGTCGACTGCGAGTCTCGCTAGTCAACCAGTAGACGGCACGAGTTAAGCTTGCTCAGTTTACTGGATTTTGTGCGACCTCTTGAGAGGCTGTCAGTAAGCTTACTTTGTAGCTTATACCTCACTTAGGTAATAAATTAATAATTTAAAAATCTTTCGTTTATTTTAAGCTAATGAAGAATTTAGCACGACCCAAAAGATCATTTTCAAATTATATCTCATCCGAAAAAGTGGTAATTATAGGGGAGTTATCCTATATCAAAAACATATTGTACACAAATCTAATATTCACAAAAGAAGACATCCAGTCAGACATTATTAAAATATTAAATGAACCTTTACAAGTCTATAAGAGGATTACATTCGTTCGGGCTTTGACAAAGCTTACTGTTCATGTAAAATTAATGTTTACAATACAAATAGGTCTCATTTCAGAATAAAACACTTGGTTAGATGATCGTGAAAGTTTCAGGCTCGTTCTGTCAAGTCTGTAAGAAAAGTTTAGTGTAACTCTGTGGTACGTGAATACTTCTTCGTGGTTCCCGCGGGAAACTTGGGAGTTTGCGCGAGCGTTAGTCAGATGTCGCTGCGATCGACGATCATCATTTTATTGCGTTGTGTAACTTTGTGTAACAAGTTACCAACTATTACGTGAATAAAGAAAGTTTTATTGTGTTTGTGAAATTTGTTTAAATTACATTTGCGCGTGAGGGTTGCTTGTGTTTTGATTTCACAGGCAGATGATGTGTTTTTACGAGGGGATTGCGTTTCACAATGTACCTATTTAAAGATATTTTGTTAGATTGTCCGCCGCGTGATGAATGAAGAATTTCAAGTTGAGTATTTGTTTTTTTTTTTCTTCTTTGGCAACTTGAGTATTTGTCAAACTTTACCGTAACTTGGAAACCTGTCAAACTTTGACATTAAGGTAGGGTTTGACACGTTCTTAACTCCAAATACTTAACTCAGAAAGCGACGCTGTGTTTTGTTTCAATATTTAACTGGCTAGACACGTAAAAACCTTCAATAAAATTCTCTACTAGTTTTGTGTTTTTATTGAGAATGATTCTTAGTACTTTGAATCCAAGTAAACAGCAAACTGACGCATTCAAATCTGATCATACATACAATATAAAATACCCTTTCACACAAAATTTGCGAACGATTGCCATTGAATGAAACTCGTGAAAGTTGAAGCGCATTCCTGTGAAAAGCGCCCGAATTCTGCTTTAAGTTTGATCCAGTTAGTGTTCCATCGGATTATAAGCTATCGACGTGAATGGCGAACGGTGACGATGGATTACTACGTTAATTTATTAAAAAGTGCCGTCGTTGTGTTTTGAGAGGTTTTAATTGAGTATTAAATGGTTTTGCGGTATTGTTTTTTTTTAATGTTACTGACTGTTGTTGTTGTTAATAACTTACTGTTTTTGATTTTAAAAAGAACGATACTTTTTTGAGTTTGATCAAATGTTACCTTTTGTTTTTATTTAGATCAACCACATAAAACGCTTTGCAGAGAGTAAAGATGAATTTAAAATTAATTATTCGTTTTAAAATAACATGTGCAAAGCTGAGCGACAGACATTACTGAGGTTTCAATTAACGAGATGACCATATAGAGTGTCGTATAAAACACGTGCATGAGATAAAATACATGGAATAATTTCAATTAGAAAACAGCGTTTGTTAAATGCAAACGCTTTTAATAAAAGGACCACTATTAAAACACTACCGTTCTCATTATGAACGTAGTTTTGTTCGTGCAATTATGCAATTTCTGCCCTTATCGCAATGCACCACGGTTAATAATTCCGAAAACAGCATATCAAAAGTCTTCAGCAACGATTTTCCTGAAACGACCGAAAACTAATTTCAAACATTTAAAAGCACCTACAACCCGTTGCCTAATTTAATTATTAATCGAAATTCGCACAATAGGAATGAAACAAAGCCACGTTAATCTGTGCAAAACACGGTCTCATATTCAATTATGTCCGAAACAAGCGAATACGAAATGAGGCGCTTACCTATGTGAGTGTGGCTGTAAAAGTTTAACGGGAACATTGAGCAGCAGAGAATCAATTGGCGTACTGGTTTATTGGAACATCTGTGGTGCTAATATTGTAGCCTGTGTCGCTCGGCGTAGCATCTCCCGCCACTCGCTCGCTGGGTGTGTAGGCGTGCGGTCCGCTACGCCGTAGCGCTACGACATCGGAAAGTATTTCGCGCGTGAACTTTTGTGCTGAATAGTTTATATTACTGAGTGCTACGGGATGTTCGCCCAAGGAACTTAAAAAATGCATTAGTGGCGTCGATATCTACAATAAACAGCTGTAAGTGTATTGTTATGTTTGTACTGACATCTGATCACACTGTCTTGTCCTCATTATTATATAAAAATGTAAAGAAAAAGAATTTTTAGGTATTATTGTATTGGAGGACAATAAGTAGATACTATAATCGTATTCTTGTTAGTTTATCATTTATTTACATCATGCGTTTTTATAGGAACCAGAACATAAAACAAAACATACATATTTTAACAACAACCCAAAAAAAAACCTACCCACAGTTAAAAGCCAAAAATGAAGTAGGTACAAAGGCAAAGCGTACAAAGTGCTTTAGTATTAAAGTAGCAAAGAGTTAACGCGTCCACTTCCGCGGCGCGGCCCGACTAACAAAAGAGTAAAAGTAATATAAATTAAGATGATGTTAGTTTGTTAGCGGTCAGTTGCCGCGCTTTATTGTTAGTGCTTCATTATGCTGGAGGGATTCCTCCAGCATAATAAAGCATGAGCACGAGCCTTGATTTTATGAAAGAGTAAATGTCTAACGGTAGCCGGCGACAATGATTGAATGATGATTATTAATTTATTATTATTTCTCGTCGATGTACGCAGAGTGCAGAATGTGTATGAGAATGCTAGAATATTCGGCGATTTAGTTGAATACCAAAGAGTTAAAGTTTCTTTGAAATAAGTATTTATCTCTACTTTGAAAGTTTGGTCTTTTGTGACCAAACTGTGCGTGGAAAATTTGTGTTTCGATCGCACAAAAACGCCTGAACGGATTTAGATTAAATTTTGCTCACAGATAGTTTATAACCTGGATTTACACATACGATACTTTTTATGTCAAATATTGCCTCGCTATAATAAAAAACTTTACAAGAAAGCGAGCCCTGGGCCGAATCTAGGTACTTGTTTGAATTATCGACAATATTGATGAGATTAGGGGTAGGTAAACACTAACATATTATTTACTGGCTTACAAGGACATTTACTTCAGCATCGATAAACAGTACGAACAATCAAACAAACTAACTAGTTTTTGAAATAGATGACTAAAGCCGTAAAAAGCTTTTTGTTCGACATAAAATATTGAAATTTCCAGATCGGTATAGTTAACAAACTATAGCAATATCACGCGCGCTAGTTTTTTGGGCGTTCGAAACAATACACATATCAATCAAGGAGTTCTACTGAACGACAGAACAGCTACAGTTCGCATGGTGCCATGTAACGATGTAACGTGACACATGACATGTTACACGCAGTACAAGTCGAGACTATGAATTTGACAGTTTGTTGGTTATGAATACACGTCAGTTTAAACTTAACGAGACAGTAATTGAAGTTGACTAGATTTCTGTTGTATTGGTGAAGTTTAATTTCTTATTATGAGATTGTTTATTTTTAAACACATCAAGGGCTCTAGACAAGTGGCATTTGATGTCAGCGATGAAGATGATCGAAATGCCAAAATGTCAGGGATTAATCACGCGACCTTTCGATAGCGCTTGACATTCCCATACATTTTTGACGTTTTTCCAATCGCTATCGCCACGCTTTTGATGATAGAATGTCACTTGTCTAGAGCTTCAGGGGACAAAATTGTGTGGTCCTTCTCCCTTTCAGAAGATATTTCTAGATAGCTTGACAACAATCTTAAAAAACAAACAGGCTTCGATTACTCAATTGTATAGTTTTATTTGTAAGATTTTAAACAAAAAAAAACCGGCCAAGTGCGGGTCGAACCCGCGAACGAGGGGTTCCGTACCATTATTGCAAAAAACGGCAAAAAAATTACGTTTGTTGTATGGGAGACTCACATAAATATTTATTTTATTCTGTTTTTAGTATTTTGTTTTATTTTATCATCTGTGAAAATTTCAACTGTCTAGCTATCATGGTTCATGAGATACAGCCTGGTGAAAAACGGACAGACAGACAGACGGACCGCGGAGTTTTAGTAATAGGGTGCCGTTTTTACCCTTTGGATACGGAATCCTAAAAAAAGATACAAAGTAAACAGACATGAATATTTACAAATAAGTTATCTTAAGCCACTCAATTCTGTGAATGGATCTTATCGCTTTTAATCGTTACACTTTATCTCAATTTTCTTGTCAGAGTTCTGTCTTAGTTACCGAAAAAAAATAATAAGCTCCAGTACTAAGACAGCGGCTTATCTATTAATAAACAGGATCGCAAAATATTAGCAACTTAATAACATTGAAGGTCGAGTAATATTGGTATTCGTATCATCTGAAGAAGTTTCCACTGTTGTCATTTATATTTAGGTACAAAAAAAAAGCTAAACAAACAGTTTTTCTCATCATCATCACCTTCCTGCCATTGCCCATATTACTTGAGGTTGGCCCAACACGCTTTCTTATTTCGTACCGTCCTCGCCCCCATCACGCCACCACTGACTCCCTATTCTTTCATATCACTCCTCACACAGTCCATCCATCTTTTCTTATTTATAGTCATAAATCTTTTAGTAACATGCATTTCATCCCTTCTCATCACATGACTATACCAGGACAAACGGTTTCCTTTCAACTTTTCTGTCACTGACACCACTTTCAAACTTCCTTTTATATATTTATTTCTCACTTTATCCATTCTCGTCACTCCGCACATCCATCTCAACATTCTCATCTCTGCTACATGCAATCTTTTTTCAACCATCTTTTTCACAGCTCAATATTCTGATCCATACAGGATGACAGGTCTAATCACGTACTTGTCGATTTTTCTCTTTAACTTAACCTTTAATCCGTGGGTCGCAAATTGTACAAGTGACCTGTCGCCAATTAAATAATCCTGTGTTGATCCGGTTGATCGATGTCCGGGGTCAACAATTTTCTAACGGCTCAGATAAATTTGCCCCTCAAAAAACTAATCTTTTCATTAAAACAAAGTTTGCTGCTTTCATTGTTTATGAACTTCAGTAATGTTACCTAATTATTTTGGTTATTGTTGCTGTTTGTACGAAACCCTCGGTGCGCGAGTTCGACTCGCACTTGGCCGGTTTTTTATCCAAGTAGTAGGTTCCTTTGAGCTTATTTCGACTATCACGTGGGCGGAGCCACGGGTGGCATTCCTATTTATTTTGTTCTATTTATTACTAAAGATAAATGCGATATTGAAATAATTTTGAATAAGGAAAAACTTGAAAACAGAAACCGGCAGTCTAGGATGACAATGATTCCATGTGTTGCAACGTACCCAACTTATAACTCCAGCCATAAATATTTACCCGCCGGAGATACAACGAACATGTTCGATAACTAAATTAATCTAGTTAAACTAAGTTGTTCTAATTTGTTGGCAGGTTGGCCCAACGTGCACCAACATGTGGTCCAACAGACTCCCTGCGTTACTCCTGATCGTCGTGGCTGGTAAGTCCATTTAAACTTAAATTAATTAATTGCAGGTTTATTTTAATATTGCGTTGGTCTCCTATAATTAATTATTCTGAAAACTTCAATTAAAATAGTAATTAATATTCGAGGAACGAAGAGAAATAAATGATCGAATACGCAGTTTTAAATAATTATAATTAAATATGGTTATAAATACTCCATTACATTTTCGTGGATATATAATAGTAAATGTATAAAATCAAGAATTCTATAGAGTTCCTTAAATCGATCGGAAAAGTATGAAATAAATTGTATTTCACACATCCTAGGAATTGTATAAAATTCCTAAACGGCAATAGGATATCTGCTGAAACAAGTTATCGGCCCGTTATGTGGTACACGAGAGCTTGCGGGGTATTCGGTATCAACAATCGCTCGCATGATCGCAGAACCAATCACAGCTCAGGAAGCGCACGCGTCGAGCTAAAGAGTTTGGTTCATTATGGCGTCTAAATCTCGCTCACCAACTTCTGAAGAAAACGCTTTTTTTTATACTCTTCTTCTTCTTCGTCGTATCGATGATTCCTCAATTACATACGTTTTGACCAGAATTCAGCCACGGCAATAGTGTTTTTATTTAAATCGCAAAGGTCCTTCAGGTTGCATAGAGAAAGTGTTGTTGCATAGAGAGCACGATAGGAGTTGGGGCATTGTTTGGGACGTAGCTCCGCAATCCCACTGCGGGTCATTAGAGTACCCCCATCTAACTAAGTTGTGCCTGCAGCGCAAGTGGATCGCTGCAGGCACAACTTAGTTAGATGGGGGTACTCTAATGACCGGCTTCGAAGGCGGTTTAGAGATTGCCAGGGGGGCCATGGAAGTTGATAGCCTGCAGGTGCTTTTCTGCAGGTTCAACATAGTCAGTCGGAGGAGGATGTTTGAGCCACAATCTCTTCTTTGCCTCACTAGACCTGCTGTAATAAATTGGTTTGGTTAACCTTAGAAAGCTTTTCTGACTCTTCAATCTGCCCCTTGGTTTGTCCACATTGTATAAAGGCTGTCGTCTATCTGATTCCTTCTTGTGTTTTTCGGAAAAACAGGCAACTTCTCTTCGGACCTCCGGAGGGCTATTCCTGCAAGCTGGTACATTGCTGCGAGTGGTGTTGGTTTTAGGCAGCCCGTAATTATACTGGACGTCTCATTGAGGGCTAAATCAACTTGTCGGGCATGGACGGATCGATGCCACATTAGGCATGTGAATTCGCCAGCCGAGAAGCAAAGCGCTAATCCCGATGTACCAAGCACATGTGGAGAGGCACCCCAGTCAGTAGTCAAGATGGCGAAGCGGGTTATTGCGGGGGCTGACTTTAAATTTAGTTTTAATTAAGTGCTTCTTGTATGTCAGTGATCGGTCCAAGGTGGCACCCAAGTACACAGGGTTATCATTGCGGTCTATGTCAGCACCCCGCCATTTGATGTTCAAGAGTAAATAGGTTACTTCTAGGCAAGCGTGCTACACCTTCGACCACATCATCACTTACCATCAGGTGAGATAGAGGCGAAGCGTAAGACTATCTACAATAAAAAAAAATAAAAAATATCTTCTGGCGTGATTGAGTAACAAATATACATCCATCCAAACTTTCACATTTATAATATTTGTGTGAAGTTAGGTGGACCAAATGATTAATACGGCATTATTCATAATGTCCAGACCGGGCTTTCTGAATAATGCCCATCACTTATTGGATCGGGCAGTAAAAATATGCTTTTCTACATTATTTTAATGTTGACATTTTTTTTTTTTTATTGTAAATAAACAACATAATAGTAATGCAGCCAATGATATTTTTGTAACAAATCCCTGTACTTAATTTCGCTGTTATTTTTTTTTAATTTAAAATAGGCTCGCGCTTGACCACTATCTCACCTGATGGTAAGCGATGATGTGGTCGACGGTGAAGCACGCTTGCCTAGAAGTAACCTATTCACTCTTGACTTAAAGACCCCTAGATTGTAGCTATCGGGAGACACAGACTCCGGCAGGGAATTCCACTCCTTAGCTGTACGCATAATAAAAGTGTCCCCAAAACGTTTTGTGCGTATGGGTGGGATGTCCACCATGTACCGATGACGCATCGCCGTGCGTCTGGTTGTCCGATGATGGAACGGGCTGGGCGGAATTAAATCATGCAATTCCATCGCACACTCCCCGAAATGTAACCGATAAAAAACCGACAAGCTGGCAACTCGGCGACGATGTTCAAGGCTCTGGAGCTTTGATTTGACCAGTGCCTCATTGCCGATAAGTCTCTTGGCCCGCTTTTCGATCAACTCTAGTGCATCAAGCTGGTATTTGGCAGAACCGTCCCAGAGGTGAGAACAGTACTCCATGCATGATCGAAATTGATTTATATATAAAATAGTACGATTATTATTTAAGCAACAAAGCAAAGCAAATCGACGGAGCCGTTGCGCGGGGCTCCTATTTTCGACTACAGGGTAAAGTAACCTATCGTTTCGGGGTGCCTTCAACTCCCGAGTTCGTTTCTTTCGCTCTTGGACTAATTCATTGACCATAATTATCGAATTGCCCAACTGTTACGTAGCAATATTTGTAATTACCAGACAACGTGATAAATATAGAAGTTTAAATCAATATTCATTACATTGGCCGATTTGACTTCACTTTATTCATAATGACCGGGCATTATACATAGTGCACTGATTAATTACTTGGTCCATGACACATACATTTCCTAGAATTAATGTTTAAGTTATCATTTCATACATTCCCTAAAATCTATTTAAGGTTTCGTAGGAATTGCATAGATTATATTATGTAGACAGTGCCTGGTTTCCACAGATGTCCAATATAATATAATTATGATAAATTAACCATTTATCTACGTGGGTAATTATATATAATATAATTACCCACGTAGATAAATGATATATTTATCTACCCACATAATTAGTTGTTTTATTCTTGCTATATTACGTAGTCATTTTCACACTATTTATGTACATATTCCTCACTATTATTACAGGGTACAAAATTGTTTTATTTAAGTATACATACACACGTCACCATGCAGTATAAAACTGATTTACATCCGTCACCTCAAACATCAGATTCAGTTGAAAACCAGCGTTAGGCACTGTTGTCTGGCATTTTTGCTGAACTGGGCCTTTTTGGCGCAGCCGTGAGGCACTTTCCTGCTAACTTCTTACGTCAAACTTTTCACTTTTCTTATTTTATTTGTATTTTATCTGATGTATAATATTATGTTGTGTGTCTTTTAGTCTGTGCTAAATAAATGTATTTTCTTTCTATCTTTCTATAAGAGATACACAAAATTGATTAAAATAATAAAACGGCCAAGACTCGCTCTTGGCCGGACGGAACTTCCGTACCATTATCGCACAAAATGGTAATAAAATCACGTTTGTTGTATGGAATCCTTAAAGATGTATTTTATTCTGTTTTTAGTTTTGTTATAGCGGCAACAGAAATATATCATCTTTGCAAATTTCAACTATCTGGCTATCACGGTTCATGAGATAGCCTCGTGATAGACAGACAGACATACAGACGGACTGCGGAATCTTAGTAATAGGGTCCCGTTTTTGCCCTTTGGGTACGGAACCCTAAAAAGATGCGCAACTTTTTTTACAACCGTTATCACCACTTCTATTCAGGAAACAAACGAGGATCTCATAACTAATTTTGTGATCGATATCGACTAGGTACATTATTTCAAAACTTTTCCATGAAATCAGACACAGTCTTTATTACTCAAAATGCAAACACAGCCCCTAGATGGCAGGCCGTCATTTGGTCCTTCAGTTCAGTGGGCTAGCTACCAGCGGGCACGCTTCACCGGCCTCTCTGCTCTCTACACAATCACTAAATGGGATGAAGGCACGGGCAGGGCGCTGTACGGTGGAGAGGCTCGAGTGGTCTTCGGAGTTTAATTGATTAGTTCATCGGGGTCAGCAATAAGTGCCGCTTACATTTTGTAATATACTGAATAGAGTTCCAATAAGATATTTTGTAAAAAGTGTGTGTTCCACAGATTAATGTGTTTTTATTTTTGTCAGTTTAAAGTTCACATCTATTTAATCTTTAAATTTGGAGATCAAATCCAGTTCTAATTAAGCTTGCCTGCAAAAAGAACTAAATAATATCCGTTTTGCTATTTGCAAAATAAACTAAATAGTTTTAGCAAAACGATTGATAAAGAGGAAGATCAGAAAAGAAAAATGTACAAAGCGTTTCCGGCCACGTTAATTTGTTTCATATCCTAACAGTTCACCATGAACCTCTCGACTTGGTCACAAACACACAACATCACATTTCCGTTGCATCCAACGAATTCATTCATCAATCCTGATTTATAGTTGGATACGTTTAACTAAAGAAACTCCCACAACGCTGCCGCAAACGGTAATCAACCTTAATGTCAAACAATAAAAACGAATGCGACGGCATGAAAAGAGTTTACTGTACCATCGGCAAAGAAATAAGAGCTTTAATGGGATGGCGATACGGTTCGATTTTGCAGTGTTAGGGTGGGATTGCGGCCATTAAAGCAGCGTATTCATATTGTAATAACTTGGAATTGTTTTTGATAATTCAGTTAGTAATGGGCGCGGTGTTAGGCGGAATATTGTCAACGAAGCGATTTACATAACCTTTGTAATCGCGATCACAATGATCTGGTCATCCTATTTACATTACAGTGGATATTAAAGTTTGAGTGCTGCTTCAAGTCCTATCTAGGACGTTTGTAACGACACGATTATTAGTTCTTTAAAAATACTCGTAAAAGTATTTTCCGAAAAATACCGTGAAATTATTTTTAGGACTAAAAGTCGGGTTTGGTTTACTGTGAAAGTCCAAGCGTGTCTAAAGACCACTTTTAGAGTGCTCAACGATGTGACTTAACTTTAGATTTACTTTCTTTATCTGTCTCATTTCAAAACCTATTAAAAAGAAGGTATCATTATTACAATATGTATTTATTAATCCATTTTATCAGAGGTAGATAGTCTACATCCATCAATGATACAAACCAACTGTATTTGTATCAAATCAATCTGCCTAGCCTTTTCCCAACTATATTGGGGTCGGCTTCCAGTCTTACCGGATTCAGCTGTATTTGTCTCAAGGACGCTTAAACATAACAACCACTATGACATAGGTATCGCGGCGCCGATCTTCATGTTATGGTCCTTCATCTTGTCTATTAATAGTTAATGTTAAACACAACTGATGTCAATAAAACCTTTGTTGGTGTAGTGGTCGCAAGCGCTACTGCAGAGCTTTAGATCCTGGGTTCGATTCCCGATTCGGGCACAGTGTTTTTGGGTTGGGTGTTGCATTTGTGCCCCATTGATGGAAATAGCTTTGCCCACCATTGCATAAGACTTAAACAGTCTTGGCGAAATGGGGTTAAAGATTACAGGTGTGATGTTATGATATTTTAAGCTAATATCAAATTCCACCAAATAAATAAAATAAAGTAGGTTTACGATCGAGATGTTTACATGATAACGTCAAACATTCAACGAAAACTTAACCGCACGAGAAAATCTCCATTCGTTTGTATGCCGCTAGAGTGAGAGAGACGGAAGATCGGTCCACTCACTCGAACGCTATGCCAGCCTCCGCTCGTGAGGATTCCGCGTGACAAGTTTCACGGAATGACTGGCAGCGCTCGAGATGAGACGGGAGATCGGTCCGTCTCTCTCTCGTTATACCTGCGATCGCGCTCGTGAGGTTTTGGTGTGACACAAGTTTCTGAACATGTCACCCGACTAAAACGATTTTAAAGACGTTATCACGTCAAAAACCACCAAGATATAAATACAGTAACATTATTCTCTTTGAAGTCTACGAAGCAAATCGACATCAGATACCATACATATTTCCGTGCACAAGAGTGCAGGATCACGGACACCTGAATAAAAGATGCGGCAGCAATAAATATTGGCATTACAAGCCGCGCCGCGCGATCTGCATGTGCATTAGTATATAAAGTGGGTGTCGGCGCGAGACTCATGTCGTGTGCGTGATAATGTGCGGGTGGCCTACAGTGTAGGAGACAGCGGGAGTGGAAAATTAGGCAGTTGATGGTACAAGGCTATAAGCAGGTAAAGTTGTCAAAAAATAAAAAGCCAGTTTTGACAGCTATAAAAATACATAATAATAATTAAACTTGATGCTTGCGAATGATACTCGTTGTTATAATGAATGGGTAACATAGTGATTAATTAGGATTATGAATTTGATTTTTCAATTTCTTACGTAGAAAGTTATCGCAGCATGTAAAATGAGAAACGTCAACGGGCTTCTTAGATCGTGACGACTTTAGTTCGAGGATATGTACCCGTATTTATTAACACTATTTTGATACCTCAATCAATAATAGCGTGCTGTAGGATTATATCAACGCTCAACTTGGCATCGGAAGTTATGAAAACTCAAAAGTGCAAAGTCACTTATGTTAAATAGGAGGACTTTATTTGATAACGTTACCCTTACACCTGCGGATCAGATTGATAGAAAAGGTTGAAATTTTAAATCCTTGGTTATTCTGTTGATTGCCAAACACACTGTTAGCAGGAATAATCATTCGCAATACACTTTTAATTTCACCAAATTCGTTAACCTTTGTCGTTTTATGTTGTAAACGCTAACAGCTTATAGCTTCTAGGGATAACTTGTAGACCCATGTCACAATCGTGTAGTTTGAACATGTCACGAGAGAGATTGGTTTTAATATTAAAGGCTTATATCCGCCTCTGAAGCGCTCGGATTGTTCTCCGGTGAACGGAATGCTTACATGCACTTAATACGGAGATCGCTGCAGAAGGACCACGGGACAATAAGTGAGAAGATTACACAGATAGACAAAAATCACATCACCAAGTCTAATAACATACCTACTTGATATTTCGGCAGAAGCAGCTGATACTCACTTCACCCACGTCATCAGTTACAAAAACACGGATCGAATACTCTTTATTGTGCAACATACCGAATTAATTATACCAGTCATGTTTAAGCACAATGCAATATGAAGCGAGACTATTGTCATCATTTCAAACAGGTGCAAGTCCTGAACCCTGGTTTCCATTGAAGAAGGTACCTTGCATCGAATCTAGGACGCCCTGCTCAACTGTGATGCTTACAACCGCTAGGATAAACAAGGTAGTTAAAAAAATAAGCCTACGTTTGCACAATACAGTTTTCTATTTTCGTCACGTGTTCCAATAGGAACTAAAAACACACGCGTACAAACATCCAGACTCAGAGTAAATATTCTGTAGGCCCTACAAATATTTGTCTCTTGTTTGGATAAAGCCCACACTCTCCAAAAGGTTGACCTCGACGGAATCACGCATTTCCTCAGCACTATCAACATATTTGTCGTCTAAAAATACCACAAAGTGCCAAGGGCCATGGACCACTCAGTGACCAGTCAGACAGGCCATTTAAACTGGGTTCCTACTGGTATTCAGCTGCATCCGGCTGTACGTTGGCCTCTAACAAACTGACCTTCCATCAGCGGTAACGATTGGATAAAAGTCACGATGGAAAGGATTGGTATTTTGGTATGGTATTTTGGTAGTAGACGTCAATTGCATACATTTTTAACCATCCTTATCAATGATATTATGCCGCTTTGTTAGACACTCCTCTTGAAATTCTTCTTAACTTAAATATAATTTAAAAAATGGAGACTTAAATGGAGTTGGGCAGAACACATGGCAAGGCGCAGTGACGACAGGTGGAGTAAAGCAGTGTCCGAGTGGTGTCCAAGGGTAGCTAGAAGGAATTTTGGTCGTCCGGCAGCGGCAACGAGATGGGCTGACGACATTGTTGCCACTGCGGGCAGAACCTGTATAAAGGTGGCACAGGAGCGTACGGATTGGCTCAAGAAAATAAGAGCCTGTGCCCAGCAGTGGACGAAGTTAGGCTGCGGATGATTACGAGGAAAACGTAATTTCCTTAGGAGTGGAACTTCTTAATTTCTCTTCATTTTGTGTGATGGTCGTATTTAAGTTAAAAGCGTTTGTTGAATCAAGGGTGTAACGTAGGCTTGTTACTCAAATCCGGGAGATGCGCCGTTTTGTTTGAAGTCGAAAATAATGGATTTACTGCGAGGATTAAGACAGCTTTTGAGTGAATTTAAATTTATGGGTAAAACGTTACAAGTCACGTAGGAATACCTTGTCCTATGTTGCTTCTGTATTTTGCTTTCTGTAATTTTGCCAGCGACTATCACACTGCATGTGTATCAAGGCTACAACATTTGCTTTGGATTTTTGAACTCAGGAAGGAATACTGAATTTGTAAATCATATTCAAGAATTTCTACAGTTTGCAGGCGTCTTGGAGACCACCGAGTTTGCCGGTTTTGGTATATAAGTGTCATAAATTTCCATTTATAGAGCCTCTCGAATTTATTCTAAATCTTCCACAATCTCCTTAAGATGTAATATCTTCGGCAATAAACGTTCATCTAATTTCCAGCAAATGTAAGTAATTCCATCTACCTAAGAGTTATAATTATGAAGCAACAGTGGAACAGAGACACTATAGTAATTATACTTACACAGTACACACATCTGAGCAGGTTCACTGCGCAGCTCCTGATTGTTCAAAGTGAGCAGTACCACGAATTATAACGTTTGAACACATAATAATAACTCCTGCTCAGGCTTCGTTTCCTAGAAATATTGCAATTAAGAGGTTAAAGGTGACTTTGTTAACCGATTTCCCAAAAAGGAGGAGGTTCTATGTTCGACATTATATATGATTTGTTTTTTTTTTGTTATACTCACCGATATCTTCGTCAATTGTAGACCGATTTTGAAAATTCTTTATTTGTTTGAAAGAGTATATTCCGAAATTGGTCCCATTTGAATTTGGTGAAGATCTGATGAAGAACTTCGAAGATATACAACAAAACTCTTCAATAAATAACGGCAAATCTCTCGGGATTGCTGCAATCGCATGTCTGTTTATTGTTTATACCATTTCATAACATAACATCACGCTAGTACGCACTAAAGGGGTACGCAGATCTCTCATTTCACCGGTTATGTTCATGTTTCGTGATATTCGGGTAATCTATTCTGGCGTTATAGGCACCTTACTAAACAACTTGCCTATTAGGTATAGGTACAACTAAAAAGTGAAAAATAAAAAAAACTTTTTCAAAAAAATACTATCGAATTCCAAATAAAAAAACTGTGAACTAAAATATAACTTTATTTTTGGAAGTCGGTGTCCATAACGGAATAAATTGGTACCTATGAAAGACACTGACTTCCAAAGATAAAGTTATTTTCACTTTGTAGTTTTATTATTTGGAAGGCGGTAGTATTTTTTTGAAAAAGTTTTTTTATATTAAAAGTCATTCGTTCTAGGCTAGGCTTTTGAGAGGTACAGAATTATTGGACCCAAAAGTGATTTATAATGAGGCTATATTCTAGCCTACTGACAGTTTATTACAGAATCAATCAAACTGATTTTGGAAAAGCCGGAAGCAGTAGTATATCCAATGTAACACAAGTAAGTACTTTAAAGAAAACAGAAAAAATATTGTGGATTCTGTAAATACAATCAGATGATGTACCCAGCTACTGCTTCTACTGATACTTGATTAGCATCCCTGTTTACTGGGCGTATTGGACGCCAGGATACTCGAAAGTACTTTTAATTAAAAATCGCCAAAGGCCTCTGGAAAACCTGTGTGCAATCATGCATCACTTCATACAGCTACATATTCCAGTCCCGAGTAATGTAGGTAAGTACAGTTGAATAAATTTTTCGTAATACCAATCGCCGGACTATATTTAAAAAGAGAACCGCTAATGATTTTTCTCTCATTGAAAAAATGCACGAGATTTTTTTAAATATAAATTTTAATTCCGACATTCCGTCCGTACATCAACATATCTATCACGGGCAGCCGGCGCGAATATCAAAGCCTCGCGGTTTCATCGACGGAAACCCCACCACCCTGCACACCCTCCTTCCACATAACCATCCCGAGTAGGAATCTCCACTCATCTTACTTGACCGCAGCCACAGCTCCATCAACACTGGCATCCGCATGTAACATTGCCCCATTTTTTAATTACATGCATCATACCGCCCGACTGCAATTTTAAAAAGGATTTCGAGGTTTTATGCTTTAAACATTGTGTTCATTTCTTTGTTTCGTTTGCAAATATTTTAAAATGTTCCATATTTGTCTAATATCGCTCTGGATTAATGTTTTTCGTAGAGGATTCAACATCGGAATTGAATTTGGAAATTTTGGGAATCGATAAAATAAATTAAAACGTTTATATCTTTGTCCGCAAAAAAATCAATGTTTTTGTGAAAAACTTCATATTAAGAATTAAAATTATATTTTCTTTTTTTTAAACTATCTGTTTTTGTAATCTTCCCGGAAAACCATTTCAATTGATACTCATATCAAGGCAGTGCACAAAAGATAACTAGTCCGCCATTTTGGGCCGTCCGCATTATTGGATTTAGAGTAATGTCACTTAGCTAACCATGCATTGTCATCCAAACTAAACGTGTATGAAAAATTCATCTTAATCGGCGGAGGATAACTGCTTTAAAATACAGTTGCAAGATTTGTCCCAAACACACATACATACATAGGAAGTTAAATAAAAGCTTGTAAAAATTGATAGGGATTTGATGTTTATCATTATGTACACAGTGTGGATTGGATACAAATACTTACTAATCTGATAACTACTCCAACTCAGATGCTTGATTTCACATGGGAGTTCACAGTAGGAATCTTAAGGTAAAGTTTTAAGTAAGCTCCTCAAGTACTCTGGGCCGTAGTACATAATGATGTAGGTAGTTAAATCAATATAAAGCCTTAACCTCGTTACCCAGGTGATACAGTGACGTAATCGCCTCGTCCCTGAGCTGTCAGTTTAAATTAGCCGCTCGCACGGCCGCCCATCATGGCTGCCGTTCGCGCCAAACATCTGGCCGCCATATTGGCACTTAACACAAATATAATGGTATGAGCTTTCAAATCGAAACACTGATTGTTAGAAAATGCAGTGGTCTGTTCATTGTGGTATGGCATCTAATTACTGAAGTAAAAGGTTATTATGATTTTGAAAATTTGGAGAACGAGTAGATTGCAAGCTGATTCAGATTGACGACATGCATTCAGAATATTACTTCATTTGCATGATTTACCACCATCATGAATATGAAAATGACTTGAAATGTCTGGCCATAGATAGGTACTGTGTATAAATAATGCGTCTTATTTACTTTATATCTTGGTGTTATACCTATTCATTCGTAATATTTTCCATTAATTATCAAATGACACCTTCAGGCTTCTGCCAAAGATGACAATTAGAACCTTCTAAATACGAATGACGCTGTATATTAGATGCCAGCCAGTGAGATGTCATTAAGTATATGAGACTCACTACAGTACCTACCCACTTTATTTTATTGTGATTAAGTAGCGTTACTTGGTGCAGAAGGATCGAATGTACAACGATAACATTCCGCTAACACCCTGATATTGCCACAACGTGACCCTTTTCACACGACCAAGCAAAAAGGATGCTCATAATTTCAACATAACATACGCATGTTGTATAATAAATAACACACAAACTGGAATAAACAAACTAAATTGCTGAAATTCCCAAACGTCGTGTTTGGGAATGCCACCTATTTCAACTATGCTGGAATAGGTAAACCATTTCGACACTAAACACCAAAGTTATGCGTATGATGAAAGTAGAACTAAATTAAAGTCAAATACTTGTTTCTCGTTAAATATAACTTTGGTCTACCGCTGACGTAAATAATTTTAATTCAGTAAATTAAAACAGAAATGAAATTTGGTGGAGATTGTAGCAAACATCGAACCAACATTCGATTTTCTGTTCTAATTAGACATACATTTTTACGAACAAATCAAAGTCCTCTCCAGTTTCTTATGCCTACATAGTAAGTTTATAATACGTTTGAGCTCCATTGATGTATTTGCTGCAAGAAGTTCCAGTGCGAGGATAAACATATAAACAAATAATAATTGATGGAGAAGCTCGCCCAACAACCTCAGTGTTCCCTACAAAATAGTCTAACAAATGCAATCCTTTCGCCAGTCATATTCAATCTGTGTGCACAAATATTAGCTCGGTCAGCGTGATAGATCAGCGTACTATGAGGCGAGACAGCGACGCGTCACGCTGCTGCTGGCGAGGACTGATCGATGCTGAGGAGCTGGTAATCTCTTGTTGTATTTTTATCTACTAGGGATCATCTGAAAACTCATCTGCTTTAGAAAGTAACTTGAAAACTACTCACTTCTCATACGTCAGTGTGATAAGATTGATATTGGCATTGCAATAAAATGATGTAACGGTTTTTGTTATATTTTGGCTTTTAAGAGATTAAACCGACTGTTGTCCGTCGTTAGTCTTTGACCTTTCAGTTTCGTAGTTGTGTGTAAAAGGTTTCAGAGCTTTTCATCTCTTCCATGTTAGCATTACGGCTTAATCGTTGTGACTCATAGTATAGAGACTAGCGATATTAAAAGATTAATCCAGACTCATTCCCTCACAGTTACAAAGGCTGAAACTCCCTGTGTCCAGTTTGAGCGGTCGCCTAATCTCCGATATAATCGGGTAGCTGGTCATATTCAATCAAGGGGAGCAAATATTCGGAGGGTCACGCCGTGATGGACCTGCGTAACATCGCGACGCGACCACTGACTGGACGTGATTGATGCCATGGCCACATTGTTGAATTAAATTCTAAAAGCACTTAATTGTTTTTTTTTTTTTACTGAATCGTTTTTCAAAAGGGTGAACGTCGTGAAGAATAAAATGACTTACGGCAACGCCTACTGACAAAGCGTGATTGATGACATAGCGTATGAGACCACTAAGATAAGTTTTGAAATCTAAAATCTTTTTTTATATGCGTGGGATAACCTAAAGGACCAGGACAAAGTAAATATTATCAACATTAGGATCTAATAACACACGTATTCACATACACGGATTCTTGTGTTTTATAGAATCTTTTGTGAGATATTGGTGAATGTTTGAATTTGATCGGAATCAAAGATGTACACAATTGAATTTCAGTATAAAACTAAAAAATTCCCACAATTGGATGCTCGATGTTACATGAAGTATTGTCCCTCCATTGACAGATCGCATGTCTTTCGTGACGGACTTAACGAACTGGTACCCAATGCTATTTTCTCTGAAGTTCAGAGAAAATAGCATCGGAGACCATTCGTGCAACGATGTTAGATATCACACGAGATTCGATTCTGTTACCGCCACGCTGTAGTGTCGATGTTTTAGTCAACTATTTTGTTCTATCTGTTCTCGTTCATTGTCCTGACAATGCACGAGAATATTCAGTTCACTGAGTTTTGAATCAAGCCAACATTTTTTCTTTTGAAGTCGATGGAAAATTTCTGCAAATTTTTGGGTAAACATCTGACAACGTTAATGCTGGAGTGCTCCAAGTGAGCACTCCAGCACTTTAGAGGACGTAATGAAGGCCACTGATGCGTATTAATGTTGAAATTTATAACTTGTCACTCAATTGTCTTTGAGAAAACCCACGTATTGTTTATCCAAATCCACAATGATATAAACGGAACAAGACATATAGCCAGTGTGATAAACCGAGCGTTAATGATGAATAGCTACGTAAGTGACGTCTCTAGACACGGCGACATTGTCCCTCTGATGGCTACAGTGATCGATGACATCGACGCTGTGTTGGCACGTCACTATTTGGGCTTAGGTTTATGTGATATTAGAAAAAACCGGCCAAGTGCGAGTCAGACTTGCGCACAGAGGGGGTTCCGTATAAATAGCTACATTCACCAAAATAAATAGGTCACATTACTAACGTTCTTAAACAATGATACCGAACATTGCTCTAACGAAGGGACAAAATAAAATTTTCTGTACGAGAACTGTTGTCCCCATACATCAATAAAATATTTTTTTACTTTTCCAAGTTTATTTTATAAGTTGGTCGATAATTACTCGTAAAGCCTACTTAGCTTTGATAGTTTTCCTTTTGGTTTCGTTGTTAGCAATTTAAAGCTTTATTTTACGCAAACGGATCCCTGAAACGATAAATGGTTTTCAGAAACCCGTAAAATTTTTGAATGACCTATCCAAAGATACCCCACACTATGGGATAGACGAGAAAAAAAAACATCCCCACTTTACGTGTACAGGAGGTAGCAAAAAATGTTTCTGTTTACCACTTTGTCGGCTTGATTAATATGTATATCCATGCCAAATTATAGCTCTTTCTAGTACGGACGGACGGACAGACATGGTGAAACTCTTGTTTTATGGTGAAACTTGAAAGATCCCTTGTTAACTACGGAACACTAAAAAGTAACGTCAGGCAATTGATTCTGGCAGAGAGATGCTGTCAGGCTGATGCCTATTAACAATACTTTTTTGAGCCATTGGATTTTAAGTTTTTAGGGTTCCGTACCCAAAGGTTGAAAACGGGACCCTATTACTAAGACTCCACGGTCCGTCTGTCTGTCGGTCTGTCTGTTTGTCTGTCTCTCTGTCACCGGGCCGTGTCTTATGAACCGTGATAGCTAGACAGTTGAAATTTTCACAGATGATGTATTTCTGTTGCCGCTATAACAACAAATACTAAAAACAGAATAAAATCATTATTTAAGTGGGGCTCCCACACAACAAATGCGATATTTTTGCCGTTTTTTTGCGATAGTGGTACGGAACCCTTCGTGAGCGAGTCCGAGTCGCACTTGGCCAGTTTTTGTGACGGTATATGTGATAATTTGATATTTATTGTAATAGCCAAATCTAAATACGTGCGCAATGTTAATGCCTTGGCGACTGCCGAGCTATCACGTTCAGGGATACTGTCCAGTGTGTTTGTTTACATACAGCGATTGATGATGTGGACGGCAGGTCCTGACGTTCGTATGCCTAAGACATTAGTTATGATTTCTAATACCTCGTCGTCAACAAAGGCTAAAATATGGCTGTGAAGTCATTATTTATGGATCTAGAATTTGTGTCTGACATATTAAGGTATCAATCTTAGAAATCGCCTGATAAATCGCTACTAGATTAATGCCCTAACGAAATGCGAAGGTGATTTATTTAGGTATATTATAATAGAAAAAAAAAGCTTACATAACATAATCGGCACAAAAAAATTCCATAATCGTGTCAACCGCGAAGGACACCCAAGCTACATGTTTATGAAAAAAGTGCCTAGATAAGCTCCCATATATTACAGATCGGCCAAAATTATCCAAAATCTTACACAAGCACACGGAGATAAATGATAAATAAAAAAAGGATTGCGCCTCCTTACTGTCAGTGGATTAAATGGAAATTCAGCTCGCCACGTGCCCGGACTGCGAGCTGCCGGCTTTAGACCAACCCTACCGGCCGATACCTCGGGGTCCGGTGACAGCCCCAGGGTACGGAGACACTTCTGAATTATCATGTTGACTGCAACGCACTTTTGCTGTTGATAATGTTATTAATTTTGATTGGCTGTCGTCAAGTTTCGGCTATGAAGGAGGGCTTTGCATGGCAAAGTGTAGGAGAGATTAGCATCCTCTGCAGCCTACCCACTGCCTCCTCTGTAAGGTATCTAAAATGGGTAACGTAGAAAAGTCTACATCCTATGATTACTACAAAATTACAACGTTCTAACTTGGGTTCGACGAAATTAATATAACTAAGCTCAATCTTATGTAAATACTTGTTAACTGCTTTAATTGTAAAATTGTTAGATTTTTGATGTACTGAAAGTAAATTCCCAACTGAATAAAAAAAAACCGGCCAATTGCTTTCGGACTTAGCTCATACGTACCAAACCGCAAAATTAAGTTTTAATAGAAAAAATGAGGGAGTTGAAGAGACCTGGAAAAATCTGATTCATCAATATATTTGTATCTGTTAATAAAATATACATAATAATAAACATTATCACCAAATTTCAAATTCACAGGTCAATAGGAAGTAAAAATAAATCTTCGGAACAAAATTTTGTAAATTGTATTTCAATATTTTTTTAAACAAAAAATACAGTATTTATTTCCACAACGAGCTCTAAACAACGATACCCCATAGAGAGAGGCAACGTTAAAAAAAAAACACGTCCCCATTTAGCTGTATGGGCACGTTCACCTTTAAAACATTTAAAAAAAATCGGTTGTCTGTAAAGTCGGTTTACTGACGATAGTTGAACGTGACAACGTCATATGAAAATACTGATGGAATGGTTGCATTTTTTATAAGAAAATTTCACTTTTCACTGCACTTCATACTTGACGAAAACATGTAAATGTATTATTGTATAGCAGCTGTCCACGCGGACGCATCGCTCACTCAAGTAGGAGAGAGACAGATGTCGAACGCTGCCGAACGCGGAGGCCGATTGTGCCTCTTTGTCGCTCGTTCCGCGCTCTCGCTTGCACTTCAAGCCTTAAATGGAACGCCTCAGAGCGAGGTAACGCCGCATGAGTCATGTTTTTTCGTGCGTGCAGCCGGCTCCATCGAATTATAAGACGTTGTCACGTCAAAATATTTTTAAATAAATTGTATGCTTTGGGTCAACAAGATGCTTATATGCTGTTTGGCTGTATAACCCAAGTGACAGACGACGAACAGATGGACAGAAAGACGGACACGTGAGTGACAGCAATAGTGCTCCGTTTTGACCCTTCGGGTACGGAACCCTAAAAACCATGTCTATTTAGCGATTCATGCATTCAGCATCGAAGCCTTACAAATCCTTTTTATAACATAAAAGCCAAAAATCCCATCAGTCAGTGTTCCTTACACGCTTATATTAGATATTCTCGGCTAAACACGCAAGGCGGGCAAACGAGTGGGCAGGCGGGCGTATTCCCGCCGCTCTCTGTTTGCTTTTACAATAGAAATTATTCCGGCAAGTGTAACGATGATGCGTCCCTGAGGATCACCCGTGATAACACTCCGGGCATGCTGAAAGGCGAAGCGGCAGAGGGCGCGGGAGGAGTGAGCGAGGTGCTCGTGTACTGAGATGTGTAGATGTAACATAAATTTGCCAGAACAGTGCCAGACTTCAGGCTTTTTTTTTGGGCCCTAGACATTTTTATGACTCTCATGAATGTTTCTATTTAGGAATGAAAAACACATTAAGAAATTATACGACTTTTCCTTAGTGGGATTGGGACTACGGGGAAAGGTTGTTCAATAATAATAATTAAATGCCACATAATTGAAGTTAGACCACACCCCACATCAATTTAATTCACAGAACTCAACTAAAATATATACACCGTAACTGTAGATAAATTCGCATACAGTCCCACAGCACATATAACATTAACTTTATGTAAAGCAGCTCGCTGTTCCACTGTGGGCCCTCCCTTATATTTGACTTGCTGATACCGAGCACAGTTTGATGGGAACTTTACAATATCTGGCCTCAGGAGTGCCGTGCAGAGCGATCCGTGCATTAGTCCTTCTTCGATCCGAGATAGTTGTCTTATTGGAAGTGTGGGACTGTGGCAGGACTAGCGGCAAAGTTGGGCCACTCTCGGGCGTGTAAAGTTGCGCCACTTACGGGATATGGCGCCGATAGCACGTTAGCGTTCAAGTTGTGATGTCGGTAATTGAGAGTTTGGTAGTCATTGGGTACCGGGGCGTTATGTACCTAAATGACATCAAAATGTCTTTTAGGTACAGTCTATCGTTATAAAAGTTATTTGGGGTGATTTACAGCGACACAGATATAAAGTAGCTCGTCTGTCGAATCATGATAGTTTATAGACACCGTCTGCTTCATAGTCATGTTCTCCTGAAATTGTATAATTACTTACTGTTATTTTAACGTTAACGGGTTGTTCGTGTGTGTATGTATGTAAATGTGTTGTTGTATAATTGTTGGGTGGGTAAACAGAGCCTACGCAGTACCAACAACTAGTGTTTATGCTATGTGTTATTGTAAGTCGGCAACACTGCCAACAGTAATGTAGCTCATTTAGATACTGCTCACAAAGGCTAATAATTGACGAGCAATTATTGCCTTTACTTGTTGTACCATTTGCTCTACTTAGTGTGAAAATCACGATTAGTCTGTTGAGCTACATATATCCCAACTATTTTGGTGTCCAGTTTTACCGGATTTACATGAAGCGACAGTCTCTCGAAACCTTTATACACAATAACATTGTAACACGATACCGTTTGGTAAGTAGTAGTAACACTTGTTGTAAAACTTTCACGAGAGACAACTGTCAAAGATCTATCAGTGACGCGACGGTCGAAAACAATGGCTTGACGTGCTTGTCGAGGCTCAGAGGGGTCTGCATTATTATGCAACGGATTACTCATCGACGGACTGACTTTGGCTTTGGCTGCATAGAGTCGTGCGGCTGTTATTTCTCTTGAATTTCAAGATACTTCTTTAAGAATTTAACTTCATAGCATAGAAACAAATGCGGAGAAGTCAAGCCAAAGTTTTACCCTCCAGGATAAAGTTATACCGAGTATAAACCTATGAAGATTTAAGGTTATTCGTTTGTTATCCCTGGTATAACTTTATTCTTTGTTGTAAGAGGGTTATTGTATTTTATTGTGACTGAAAGACATGCGGCACCATCTGACTCACAACGACGACAGACGGCGATAGAGGTAAAAATTGAGAAACTTGAAAAAACGATAACATTTCTTTGATTCTTTAATAGCAACGACATATTGTACAGCATAAGTGGGTATTTAAGTCCAGCCACAATTTACATTCTCAAGCTATACGTAACCAATAAAATGATAGGACTAAAAACTCGAACCCCACATTTAAACGTACCCACACCATTGCATGAGCCAGCATCCCTCTCCATATTGAATCCCTGCAATAAAAAACGCTGGGCGGCCGATATTAATGAGCGATGGAGCCATGAACGATCCCGCCGCAATCAAACCCGGATTAGAGCCGCTGACAAAAGTGCTCACTGTGTTCAACACGACTTGCATTGTTGAGTAGCACTGCACTCGCGAGCTTCTACATTGAATCTAGGTACCTGAGTGTACGTATGCACGGCCTCTGTGATAAGCGTGTTACGCAGTTTATCACGGTGTTTGCTCCCAAACTCTGATAAAAATGTGTGACTCAAGCCTGTTACAGTAGGCCGTGCTCGCCCGGCAGGTAAATCTATAATAATAATAAGCGTATTATAAATGATGCGAAAGTTACTTCTGTTTGTTACAAACTAGTAAACAACTGAACCTATTATATGAATTACTAGCTGCCGCCTGCGTGGTAATACCACGGCTTTTGATAATTCATCAAAATCCGTTACGTAGTTAGTGCTTGAAAGAGTAACAAACATACAACCATCCATCCTTCCTCAAAAACTTTAACGTTTATAATAGTAGTAGGGTAGGATTGTACAGATATACTCGTAGATTCGATCTTGGAGAAGAACACAGCAGATTTTATCTTGGTGGTACGTTCCTATGGGATCATTTCCCAGGCGAAGCCACTGACAGAAGATATTAAATAAATTTGTATTACAAAAAGTTTAAGTTTATTATTTGTTTGTTAGTGGCAGGTCTCTGAAAGTAACGATCCAATGAGTGATAAAAAGCTACATCATAGCTAAATTATCCTTGAGTGAGGTGTCTTTTTATACCGGTAAATTCACGGGATATGATAAGGGACCGAAGCCGCGGGAAGAAGGCAGTAGTAGATCTAAGTTCAAAGGCCGCGGATAAAAGAACCAATAATATAATATTCGAAGACAAGTGTCGCTTGTGATCCAAGTAATCATTTCACGTCGGTTTCAATTCCCGAGTAACCGATTGATGCCTCACTTCCAAGATAAATTTTGTATGAAATTTGTTTATTCTGCGTCGTTGTTTTACTGATCGCAAAGATCTTTGGATTGAGCAAAGCGTTTTTCAGGTTTTTTATCTGGAATTTCATAGAGCCTGAAGTCTGGATTTAAGCCAGGCTTATGGTAATAGACTCGCCTCCTATGACATATGTCTTATATATAACTGGCGGAATGTGGGTGTACTACTGGTACATAAGCCTCCTAGATGTGATGTTATGTTGATTACCTACATAAGCAGCAGTAAGTTTTATTTCTTCATACAGAAATCCAATATAAAATACCACATAGGTTCCAATCTTTGACTACGCCATATAAACCCGCGACTTCTACGCTTTTTAGTTAGACAGGCAGAGTGCAGACCTTGCCCAAAATAACTGCTCTGCGCTGCAGGGACAATGGTTCGCGACAACAATGACTGCTCGCAGCGCGCTCCGCCCGTGTGTACAATGCCTTAGCCGAAGTGTACCGGGCCTGATGCCTGTGCGCGGTACCATTTGCAGAATGCATCGCACACGGCAATATGTGTTGGAGTGACAAATACAATTCTAACAAAATAACAGCAGGCAGGAATTCTTAATGACATTTGGTGTAAAATCAAGGATTGATTCTTAGATCGGTGTTAGAATGAAATTTTAAGAGATATGAGCTAAATTAGGTCACACAATCTGGTTAATTAGCTAATGTTCAGTTATAAGTCATAAGTAATTTATTTCATAACAATATATACATTATGTCGAGTGTTCTATTAGGTAACTAGAAGTCGAGTTTATTACATTGAAAGAGAACTAGTCCTTATTGATAGACTGGCGTTGACCTCAACATAGTATCGTCCGCTCCTGTTCACCGCACCACGTTTATCACTTCCCAGCACACCGACCCTAAATGAAGGCTTAAACCTCAGCATTTTGGTCTTACTGCGCCCTGAGAACTTTGAACTAAAGTATTTGGTCTTGTTGCCCTCTAGAAACTAATAAGAACACACAGACCGAGATTCCTGCAAAATTATCAAAATGCTGTCCTAGCATACATATGTTTGGCATGATAGTTTTAAAATAGCATTCAGTATGTTTGTACAAGTGCAAAATATTCAGACTCCACTTATGTTCTACCAGTATTTTTCCCTCGGGAAATAACTTTTAAGTGGGCAGCCACGAGATAGTAAACGAAGCTGTATACATTTTTAATTAACCAAGTACTGTACGTAAAAGTAAACTCGTTCTATTAATATTTTGTTTTTTTATCATTGACATGTAATTCTCGTATAATCCCCGGAACATAAGTTGGCAAGAGTCTTTAGATGCGCAGATGACGTTTTTTAGGTATCTTTGGTAGTGAAGCGGAGCGCGGTGGCTGGTCAGTTGACACAAGGATCGACTGGCCAATCGTATCGCGTCCACGTTCAGTTCACTCTATATGGTGGTTGGTCAGTTCGCGGAATATGCGCGAACTTATCCTCACTACGCCAAAACCTCGCGAACTTACGTGCCGGGCACTATATGCTATGTACTTACATTATGTAAGCTTCGGTAAGAAAAAGTACTTATTAATTTTCTGCTAGAGTCGAGTCTAATACGGTTCAAAATAACCCCGATGATACCAAGAGTGCAACGGTCATATTCGTTAGCTATTGTCTCGCGTGTATTCTGAGGTTCGCACCACACGACTTCTTTCATCCTCGTACGTTTGTATGTTTGTGCGTTTGCGTTTATTATTTTATATTTATACCTATCTTAATACGTTTTTCAACGCTACCAATGAGTATAAGTGTAATACGTAGGTATGTATCTCCATCCAGTATTGTATTGAGCTCGGATTAACAATTATTGTACAAATAAATTCATTCGTAGCGATATGGTTTTGCGGCGACCCGCATATAAATTATTTCATAACGAAATGAAATGAGGTATCAGCTTGTATTACGTTTGTGGCTATAACTGTTGTCTGTACAATTATTATGTATTTCGATATGCCTGCAATAGACCGCCCGTAATTATCCCGCACCTTGTGTTTGTGAACGTATCTAATGCTTTCTATAGAAATGCAATTAAATTATAATTAATGTTGGTAAAATAATATTCTTTATGCTTCAGGCAAGGACTCTACTGGTCCGGAAAGTATTGAAATAATTAATTGTTTTGTACAAAAGAATGTTAAATGTCTATTCATATTGTTTGTTTATATTATTCAGTTTAAGTATTATCTGGAGTAAAATAACTTGAAAACTGTAATAAGTTGAAATAAATTGAAAAGCAACTCATCTGCTTACAATGTAAATGTTATTAACAATGCTGCAAGCACTCTTCAATCCATGTTATCTTATAACTGTGCAGAAGGACGGCTAACAATGACTTTAAAAGACGTCGTTCACTAATAACAGGAATGTTCACATTTATATAGCAGTCTTCTTCTTCGTGGTATATTTATTTGGCCCAAAACTTAACCACTTCCACGGCGTCGTCGATGGCAGCGTATAGATAACCCGTATAAACAGCAATGACGCCGCATTGTCACGGCAAGTGGATCGAAGTCACACCTGACAGTTGCCTAAACACGCTGTCCCCAAAAATCCAAAATAATTACACACCGGGTTAGATTTAATCAAAATATCGTATAAATTAAAAGCCTCGTGGATGGCTCAAAGCTCGGTCGCCGGGAGAGCGCGGTAATTAATCTAAAATCAATAAGCCCACTCGAATCGAACACGAGTGCTGTTTAAAGCGATGCCCACACGTATATGGAATTATTGTGCATTCACCAACGCGATATATCTGTATTATGAAGCTATGTTTGTGTGGCGTGATGTACAAAACGGGGTGGGAATGTATACAGGCTATTCTCTAAGGGCCCCAAAGCACCAGATTTGGAAATTCAAAGATAAGTAATGCAGATCAACTGCAGGATTAGGGTTGTTTGAAGTATTCACGCACGAATCTCTACCAAAATAATTTATCACACAAACAAATTATGAAAATGCCATTGCCAGTTGGCAAATAGAATCCGTTGAAAACATTTTCAAATCTCATATTGACACCTAAACGATATTAAATATCTATAAAGCAGCAACAAGGCGCACGCTGTCAGGACGTCCGCAATTTGACTGCACAGTAAGGCACCCACAATAGGTAGGATTCCGTATTGTGACTCATCTGAATGCTCTCTGCACCACGGACGCTGCTCCTCCTACGTGTTCAGCATTCAACATTTGTATCAGGACTTCTGCTGGCTTGCAAATTGTTTAGTCGCAAAGTTGCAGACAATGGGCTCGTGGAGTATTGAATGTAATGCGCGGGGTTTAGAGACAGTTCACAGTGTTTAAGCGGAGATAGTAAGTTTCAGTTTTATGCAAAATTGGCGAATTTATGTAAGTTGTACTTGCTAGATGTTTCGTATTGCTCAACATGCGGTTTGAGTGACAATTTAGCTAAACGGATTTCTGCGATTTCTTAAATAAGATATCATACTGAGTACACAAATACAAAAAGTATATCTAGTCTTATTTTACCTAAGTGAATTAGCTAAATTATACACTGTGTCTCGGTTATTATAAGATTAAGAAAAAACTTTTTTACAAAAAAAAAACTACCGACTTCCAACTAAAAACACTACAAAGTGAAAAATAACTTTCTTTTTGAAGTCGGTGTCTTTGGTAGGTACCAATTTTTTTTTGTTATGGACACCGACGTCGAAAAAGAAAGTAATTTTTCACTTAGTAGTGTTTTTAGTTGGCAGTCGGTATTTTTTTGTAAAAAAGTTACTTTTTATTTTTCACTTTTTAGTTGTACCTATTGCCAGAATAGATTACCCGAATACCATAAAACTTGAAAATAACCGGTGAAATGAGAGTGTACCAAGGTGAACTGTTCACTTCTGCGTACCCCTTTAGAGCGTACTGGCGTGATGTTATGTTATGAAATGGTATAAATAATAAACAGACATGCGATTGCAGCAATTCCGAGAGATTTGCCGTTGTTTATTGAAGAGTTCTGTTGTATATCTCCGAAGTTCTTCTTCAGATCTTCACCAAATTAAAATGGGACCAATTTCGGAACATTTGGGACACCAATCAAAATCTTGCCACAATTGATGGAGATATCGGTGAAAATAAAAAAAAAAACAAAGAGTCAGTTAAAAATAGCTTCATATAACACAATCCATGTTTCAAGTTACAAACAGAAATAAAATACATCTTATAATATTTAAGGCAATTTAAAGTCGACGTAATAAGACGTCCCCGAGAGTCAAGTGTATCAATACCTTGAGGGCGACGCTCGCTTGCAATTCCAATGGTCTCGCTGACGCGGCGTTCGAAGTCCTTTGACGAATTGCCACCGCGACGCTGTCTCAAATCTAGATTATAGGGTTAGCAACTTTAAATGAAACCAGAATACGACTCTTTACAATTTAATTTTGTTCCACATGTTCCAATCTCTACTTAAGTTCTCATAATATCGATTATGGAGAGAGTTTTCAGAAACATGTAAGTAGATTGGTCCTTTATTAAAACTGTAGGTAGGTTGGTATCACTTTTTGGGGCCATAACGAATGGAACATAGAAGGGATGGTAGATAGCTCCTTGTCTCTCTGTGTTTGCGGACACTATTGGAAAATTAAATTTAAAAAAAACACATTGTACCAAATAAAACAGCAAACGATGAGTGCAAAAGGCGATCTCTCAGCAACCCTGCGATGTCGCCGGATACAATCGTGCCGAGAAAAAGTGTCCCTTTGTCTGTTGATTGGATTTTAGCAATTGTTTGCTCCGGATCGTTCCGGTGCCGTTCCGGGCCGGGCGGCAAGGTGAGCGGCAAATAAAACTGGATCGCGATCAATCAGTCGGAATGGATTCAAAGAGCATCCGCAGAACGATTAGACTTTTCTATCACATCAAAAGTAATGTTGCTGTATTTTAGATGGACAATCAAATTGGGACGATTTATCTTTTTCTTTTAGATTTTGTATAACCTATCAATTTAGTTCTTAATAATAATTGCTACGTCTTTCAAACGATGATTAATACTCTCGTAAAATGTTAATAAAACCTATTAATGATGTCAACCTTAATCAAGGTCTCGTCACACATGCGCATGCCCCAGATCTTGAGGAACCCTTTTGAACGTTCGTTCTATAAGATTGTAATTAACTATTTAGCCAGAATCCGAGGGTTTAGAGACCCTTTATTTGCCTTCTAATATTAGTATACTTTATTTTATAACCCAAAATTCATCGTACACTGATAAACCTGAATCTTACGAAATGTACACAAAAACACTTCCTTCGCTGACTTAATATTTGGCTTTTAAAAGCTTAGACATTTTGTCACATTACACAATCAACCTGCCATATTTTTCTCAACTATATTTGTTGTATATTAAGGACGGCTTCCAGTCCACCGTCCACCAGTAACCAGTTTCAGCTGGATACCAGTATTTTACGTATTACGATTGCCTATCTGACCTCCACAACCCCCCTGTCTCCCTTACTGTTTACACAATACTCCTTGGCAAGACTGCTGTTAGATTTCAGTATTCTAACTACCAGTTACCACGTAAAAGTTATTTTAATCGCATAAATCGAATCTGCAAAGCTTTATATTTATTTATGTCATCATGGTAGGTTTTAGACGTCATTTTACACAAATCACCAGTCAAATAGCTTTAAATAATAATAGTATAAGTCACATCACATCTTCTCCCCTGCCACGCTGACGTGGGACAAGCAGGTCGCCGAACCGGGCTCAAGGCGCCCATTATTACCTGTCCACCGGGCGTTCTCCGAGTCCCGGTTAATGTCATTCGAAGCGTTGCCCGGCGCTGACAGGCTCACAGTTTCCACGAACATTTACTGGAAACTCACTATCAAATTACATTAGGATTAATAGGATAGAGTTAGGTATGTCAAAACTGGGAAGGATCACGCCCGAATTACTGAATTAAACAGAGCCGAGTCCAGAGCCCCTGGACAAGTGGCTATCGCTATGAAGCGTTTTGATTTCGATAGCAATCTCGAGACGAAGTTTCGATACGATGACGCTTGTCAAAATTTTGGCGATTGCCACCGTATTCAATAAAAACCGTTGATTCTTAGTTATGGTTTTCGTCGAAGTACGTGTCAAACTCAGTTTAAAACATTGCTGAATATTATGAAATTATCAGTTACTGGTTTTACTGGTCAATTTGGGAATGCTCTAGTTAAACATTATACCGCACCTACCGCAAAATGCACATTTCGTGTATCCTAAAAATCTATCAAACAACGCTCATTCTGTAGCAAGCTCATAAAAGTTAATTTTAAGGATAATTAACAAGCTAATTATGTCAGTAATATTATTACAGTTTAGCGCATTATCTCCCAGTGCTGAGATGATAATTGTAATTAATTGTGATTAACAACGGACATTACTATAGCCTAAATGTTCCAGTAAATCTACCTTATGAGGAGTATCTACTTCTAATTCTACTACTGTTGGGATCGTGAAACTTTGTGCAGATTGATTGATAGACGGATTTTTGAAATACTTTATGGGGTTTGGTGAAATTTTACAATAATCTAGTTTATACATTAGAATAACACAAAGGCTATAATTTATTAAGTACTAATACTAGGCGGGTGGAATCGCGAGCGTTAGTATCTACATAAATATTAAATTACTTGACGGCGTATTACATGAGGTGATGGCTGTAATACACGTACTCCTGATAATGGAAAACGTCGTGATACGGTGGTTAGAATTTCATTAGATTCCTGTCACACGACAATCACTTCACGAAAGCCACGTGTTAGATAAAAAGCCAGGTATTTCCCGGTACGTCTTGAGCAGGCGTGAGGCGAGACGCGAGGCGTGAGGCGGTAATGCAAACCCCAACAAAGGCGGGCGTTACGCGGCGAGGCGGATCAACACGTTATTACCTATCGACTATCGACACGGTCGCACCTCTAGCCGATAACGCCCGATACAAGATTGCTTACAAATTGTTAAAGGGATGCAAAATATTGTCTCTAAAGAAAATATTTTAAAACAAAGATTTAATGTTAACACGTGTTATGAGGTCAGCTCAAAATAAACTGAGCCAGACGGGCATTGCAAAGGCATTTTGGCGTATTGTGGTGGGTGGGTAAGCTATTTCAACTTTCAAATTATGACTTAAACGCGAAATTAACTAGTAGCTGATATTTTTAACGGACTTTAAGAAAATAGTAGTTTTTCTGTTTGTTTTTATATTTTTGTTATTGTTGTTACCTCAGAACTCCGTCATTTTAATGGACTCTTATCGTAACTGTACTTGTTTCTTTTATTAAATAACTATTTCAAAGAATCCTAGACAAAACCTGGAGGAGGATGGGATTTACTAATGTCGAGAGAACCTGTACAATTTCAAATAAGGCAACATAATGAAGCCGATAGAGGTGAGTTCTCGCCTTGTGTTCGTATCGATACAATCGCACCTGTACGGCGCGGCGTGCCGGGATATTGTTTACAGATTGTTTGGACGATGCAATCGCGCGCAAGCTCGCTAGCTAACAGAACGCTGCGAAGAAATACAGGGCGACGCTGAACAGCAGCGGTTAATCCTTTAAGTTGTGTCCTCATTACTGCGAATTGTCATGCTGCTGATTAATGATTTGTTTTTGTTTATTCTGATTAGAGACACAGTATTTTGTTTATCTTTACGTATCATTGTTCAACAGAGGGCATTATACAGGATGTAACAGAACCAACGCAATTCCTGAAAATATAAAACATATCATTATGAAAATTTTCTTTTATATAAGACTAAACCTGAAATCGCATAAAAATTTTCTCTTCAATTTTCTCCATACATTCAGGTCAACATATTCGTAACTCCACAGAATGTACTTTCTGAACGATGTTTTTTTTTCGCGACATTTGAACAATAATTATTGAGATAACGGCGAATAAAGCCGTAAGGAAGAATAAGACATGCTGCGCTGACCCAAAATCAACTCATAATGACTTTAAATGAAAAATTATTGAAAATATCTGAATTCATAGCGAAGACAACAGAGTATCTAGACAAGTTTCATTCGATGACAGCGATGGCGGTGGTTGAAATGCCAAAACGTAAAGGATTGTTAACGTGACATTTCGATAGCGTTTGACTCTCCCATAAATTTCTGTCATCTTTCCATTCGCCATCGCCACGTTTTCGATGATAGAGTGTCACTTGTCTAGAGCCACTGGACTGAAACAAGAGATTGGCATCGTGGCGCTCGCAAGAACAATCTATCGTGTTAAAAACCACAACGAAAAGATAATTGCTATTGAAGCCAAGAACACATCGAGGCGGGATTCACCCCGCCCCGACCGACCGCGGCGGGGTGTTGTTATCTATCGAGACATTCTCACCTCGGCCACCTCGGCCCTCGATGAGACATAGATTGTTTACAAATCGTTTGCCAAACGCTGCATACTGCTGCGACGTAATCTTCGCCTCGTAAAATTGTAAAGATGATATTAAACTTACTCTTTGTTTGTATTTTGTATTGTGGATATTTTATTAAACCCATTTGGTAGTTTGGCAGAGGAATGCTATGAATGGTGATGAGATTCTTTCGATTCAAATCAACATCAATTTCATAGTCTGCACCTAACTGCGATATATGACCTGCCAACACTAACGAAAACTATATTTCATAAAATACTCAATTGAATATAAAAAAATTGAGATTTTTTCAGTCCATTCATTTGTTTTTAATTTTAGTGTACATTTCGTGCCTAGCTTTTTAAATGTAACGAAATAAATTGACGCTAAGTTCAGAAATACGACATTATTTTAATGGCTTACTTAAGCAGAACAGCATCCACAGTTGCTTTACAAAATGAGTACAATTAAGTTGAGTTGGCGAGCTAACTCATTCAGTAAAGCGTTAATACCGTTCGCCGAGGGGTGCACCGCTAATAATGACGTCACTTGTTACGGGCGCCTCAAGTATCAGAGATAAACGAGCAAACGTTTGTGCCGCTCTGACGTCATAAACCGACTAGCGGCAATAACGCCACCGGCTGACCGGACCGCGTATAAACCCTTTGATGCGACCGGATTTTGTCGTACCCGGATAGCTGCAAAAGTACAAGTCCAAACGGTTTCGGTAGGATACATCAAGATTTCACTCAGATAGACGGCGTTAACAAGCAATAAAACCGCAACGCAATGCAAACAATGCAACAGTTGCAGTTGCATTTCATTTTCAGTTCGTTTCTTGTGGTGCTGCTAAATACTGTTAGTTCTGGCAACTTAGGCCGAAAAACAGCAGTTGTAGGTTGTAGGCATCAAGAAGATTCAAAAATCTTCAAATTATTTTCATGATCGTAACAATGGATAAGATCTACGATAACACAATTTAAGTCAATTTCATTAATTAATTACGGGTTTCAGAAGCGGTTTCATGTCTTTATGTCTCTCTCATTTAAACCCAACAGCGCAGCAGTTATTCTGGGTCAGCGAGCCTTCTGCTGTCTCTGTCCTCCAGTAGCAGTGTCGTAGTGTCGTACCATTCCGCTTTACGACCGCACTTCACTGCACTCCAACTTTGCGTATTCGCGTATTGTCCGGTGATTCGGTTAACCCATTTTCGTCTGTTTTTATAAACGTTTGCCCTAGTTCGAGGTTACTTTTTTAATACGATTGCTGTACAATATGGACAGCCCGAGCGTTTTTTATGTAAAAGATAATTGCATGCAGTTGTAATGTAATAATTTCGAAGCCACACAGAAATCTGCCGCTGTAATTATCAGAGTTCCACGCTTAATTACCGTTATACAAAATTTACGACAGTTCCAGTAATTCGTTTCCGAAAACTCGATTTAACAACGTTATGTGCAGGAAGGCATCAATCGAAATATTGGAAGTTTTAATTTGTTCCAGCAATAAATCCCTGGCGTGTTGTATGAAAAAAACACCAGTTTCCAGTTAATGAAAGCGGGGACGTGTCGGTTTATTGGGATGCTCCGAGCACGCATGCCGCCTGCCTCCTGCGACCTGGCTGGTACAGGGGGAGGCAGAGTTGCGACGACACCCCGAAATGTTGATTTAACTTATTTGAAACACGCCCCGAATTGATTGTGTAAATAAAGGAAATTAATTTGTTTTTGTGCACGAGCGATCCTAATTGTCAATGGGTTTAATTGTGTGTCCGAACGAAGCTGTTTTTTATCGATTAGATATAACGGGTAACGGGATAACGGGTTTTTCAATCACACATTCGGTTAGAAAAAAAAATTGTATTAGTAGGTATCTCGTTGTTTTAATCACTGATGTCAATAAAGGCCCCAAGGGTTGGTCAAACGGTTAGGTTTAAACGCGTAGATGTACTATTTCGATTGCAGTTTGAGAAGTTTTTAAAACAATTAACTTGTTTGAAGCTTGTTTATTGAAATTAATTTTTGTTGTGTTTGCAGAGTCGTTTATTTCTACGAAGCTTTTGAACAAATGTACCTATCAGTTTTTAATTGGTTTTTTTCATGTGTTCAAAAATGGTAGGTGGAAATGTTAAAAAATTGAAGTAATTGTTTAATTAAGAGAGGTATAAAAATACACTGATCCAAACGGCGTAGTACTGAATGACGAGCTTTGAACCCGGCATCAAATCATTCGATGGCGCTAGTTGTTTTAACCAAACCATTTGATCTCTGCGGCCTTAAGAAGCAACGTGTTGTGGAACCAGTAAAAGAAAATCTGACCTTCTTGGCGTTGGTCTTTCTCTACAGTTTGGCTCAAGACCAATGGAATAAGTCTTTAAATTAAGTTTATAGCTTGCTAATAATGATGGCAAAAACACGTTATAATACAATCCCGCATCAATGGCTAGTCTCCGCTGACATTAGCCGCCATGGTCAAAATACGGTAAGAGGTCTTAATGCGCTTAGGGCTACATGAAAAGTGCACTGAAAAGCACATCGTAGATAGTCTCAAGATACACAATTCTCTGCTCCTACATTTCTTACGAAGTAGCAATATTTACATTTTTGAGTTTAGGTGATATGTTTAATCAAAACATAGCCATTTCAATAAAAGCTCCTGTAGTCCAAAACGTCAGTCAAAACCGGCGCGCACACAATCCATACATTCATCACGCCGCTATGCCTTCTTCACGTGGTTCTTTGCGAGCTAGCTGCTGGCGCGGGCACTGGTACTAAACTGCATTGGCACGCCTCCAAGCCACTGCACACCAGTCTTCAGCTGACTCTCACAACTTGCGGTCGAGGAGCACCTGTTTGAAAGTACTGTTGAAAACTTTTGGAACCTCACACTTTTCTTAAAGTTTATCGATTCTTTCTGTCACTAGTTTGATCTACTATTTCATTGGTTTGTGCCAAGTCAGTTGAAGAAAGTTTAGAGCTTTCTTGCATTGCTAAGGTATAAAATATATTTACGTCTGTTGCTATATGACCTGTAATGAGACAAAATAAAGAATATGGTAGTCACACGAAAATATTGTGAAAATCTTTTAGATCTTAATAGAATTTATTTAGGATGTGCAAACATTTAGTGTCATTTTTGTAGTAAACATTAATCATACTAACCGTGAAGCAGGCATTCAGGCTAGGTTGCTGGTTGTGCTCGGAGCCAAATCTGGGACATCGTTACAGACGACAAATGGAATCTGTTGAGCTACCAACTGCTTTAACATAATGCACTGGCGCGGCTGCAGCTTGCTATTCAACTTGCAATGCAAACGGGTCAAGAGTCAACACTGTATCTTTAAAAACTGGGTTAAATGATTTATAATACCCCAGCAATTTGGTAACAATTAAGTATAATTATTATCGAATAAAGTTTAATATCAAAATAAAATTAATTGTTGGCTTGAAAATGTTAAGCTATGTGTAGGCTGGGTGTCACAACGAGCTACAAAGGCAATTAGTGACAATGGTACGTAGGTAATGGCCTATATGGGCTAGTGAGCGCTTTGGCGCCGAGCCAGCGGCCGACAGCGAACGGTACGACACTATGATGGCACCACCATGCAAAGATGGACAGAAGGAACAGAGCTTACGGTCACTGAATCTCACTCACTGAATTAGAAAATTACTATAGGAAATGATTCAATAGTTACTTACCTACATATCAAGGTTACTCAGATTAGAATTACAAATGCTGAATGATGAATTATTATGCTGTCACACTTGAGAGCTAGAACCACAAGGAATTCAGACTAGCGCTTTAGTTGCCTGGTGGTTCACTAATTCTGGGTCTAAGCACCTTGGCTAATATTCTAGCTTCTTCTTTTAAATTGGTCCATACCAAGTACCGTTTCAAGTGACAGTTATATCGTCAGCTGTTAACCATGATATTCTATGGTTACTGCCAGCACTTTTATGTTGGCGAGTTTCTTACAAGATTTGTTGTTAGTGAAACTTCTGTCCTTTAAGCTTCGTGGCAGTACGCCGTCCTTGTCACACGTCGGCGTAGTCACCGAAAAAATGGCCGGTATTTTTCATTCGTTTCGAATATCAAACATGATACACTGAATTGTATTAAATATTTCACACTTTACATTTACTGCGTTTATCAACGAAATATTTTTCATAAATGTTGCAACTTTGCGATAATATTGACTTTTTCATTCTAGTTTAACGAACAAATTACGCTTACCACAGCCCGGGGATTGGAAAGAAACCCGAAGTGATTCTTAACTTTTAATTAATAAAGTTAATTTCAATAAGTTATCCTACAAATGACAATTCCAAGTCGAGGTTGGAACATGAAATGGTTACAACTACTAACAAAAACTAGCTAACCTACAAATATCCATTCCAAGTCGATGTTAGGACATGGAGTGGTTACAATAATTAAATAGACTAACTACAAGTAACTAGCCTACGAGTATCCATCCTACCCGAAGTAGGAATATCGAATGCCTTTTTCTTACCAGAAATGCTCTTAAATATTAGTTTGGTTTTGATTGATTCCTTGACGTCAGGGCTGTATCGGTTTCAAGGTAATTGCATCGTAAATAACTTCCCATTCTCTGAAATTGTATGACACGCAGAAAAAAATATTTCCACGAAAATAATTTCTAGAAATATCTTACTAAGATTACGAGCCCATAAAAGTTCATGAATATAATAATACGTTCTATCAAATTACATCGATTTCCGATGCTCATGTACATAGCGCTCGAGGGCTCGATATTAACTGGTAGAGAGCCGAGCAAAGCGGCTTTACAATGACTGTAATCTTACTTTATTACCAGAAGATAGGTACGGCTTCATTAATACCAGATAGGTAGCACTCCACGCAGCTTTGATATGGAACAGCGTCGAATAGGAGGGAATGCTCTAAGATAAACTGTAATTACGAATGATGTGATAAATCTTATTGATACTGTCGCGCCAAATAGTCAATAAGATTTTATAAACGTACTAGCTTCTGCCAGCGGCTTCGGCCGCGTGAGTGTCAAAAATTATGCCAAGGGAACATATTCCCGGGATAAAAAGTAACCTATGTGTTATTCTAGACTATAATCTATCTCTGTGCCAAATTTAGTCCAGATCCGTCCATCCGTTTGAACGTGAAGAAGTAACAAACATACAAACACACTCACAAACTTTCGCCTTTATAATATTAAGTGTGATTATCTATTTTAGTTATTTTCACAGCATTATGTCATACGTTATTTTGCTGTGGCATCGGGCTGCTGACATTGAATCGATATTTATATTGCAAAAGAGTGCTGTCAGAGCCTTTTAAATAAGGTAAGTCACCGAGAATCTCTTAGGGAAGTATGTAAAAAGATTAATATTATGACTGTTTCTTGCCAATTAATTTATGAAAACATTATGTATGTAAGGAAAAAATTACATCTCCTTAGTGAAGTAACAATTTTACTTTGACATTGAATCATCACATCACACTTTTTTCTTTTTAAACTTTGCCCCACACTTGGAATTTCTTCCTGAATCGTGGGTGCGTTTACAAACATTTTAACTCACATACACAAGACACCCAGATCCGGATCAATTATCTGTATATCTGTATCAATTATAGTGCGGGAATCGAACCCGCGACACGCAGCGCAGCAGCCGATCACTCAACTCGCCCACCGTGTCGTCCTTGTCCAATCCATGTACATGGACGAAACGGTTAAGAGTCGATTAATATTATAAAGGCGAAAGTTTGTAAGTGTGTGTGTGTGTGTGTTTGTATGTTTGTTACTTCTGCGTGCTCAAACGGTTGAACGGATCTGGATAAAATTTTGCACAGAGATAGATTATATTCAGGAATATTATTATTATTATGTCCTTTATCAATTACATGTCTTATAAATTACATTTTTAAATATTTTTATAAAATAAATTAAAACAAAAACATTTAAAAATATAAAAAATAGAGGCCCACCGGTATCGGGAACAGGGTCCAAGCTACCGGCGGTCAGGGCTCCAGAGAAAGGAACCTCCTAACAATACGAGCCGTGTCCAGCAGTACTGCTTTCTGGATCAGGCCCTTGACCCAGCCGCCTAACGAGAGCCTCCTAAGGTGTTGGTCGAGGCTCGTGGCTATTAAGCCATTGGCCGACACGACTATCGGTACAATGATCGCTGTGTCCACATCCCACATGTCGACAACCTCGCGAGCCAAGTCAAGATACTTGATTTGCTTATCTTTCTCAGCTTTCACGAGGTTCCCGTCATGCGGGACGGTAATATCAACAATCATTGCACGCCTCTCGATTCGGTCCACCACCACAATATCAGGCTTATTGGCTACAATAGTCCTGTCAGTGATGATGGACCGATCCCAGTACAATGTGATACTGCCATTATCGAGAACTGGGTCGGGCACATACCTGTAGTACGGTACCTCCGATGCCACAAGAGTGTATTTCAGAGCAAGTTGCTGATGGATAATCCTGGCTACAAGGTTGTGCCTATGCAAGTACTCTTCGTTAGCTAGACGAGAACAACCAGAGATAATGTGGCGGATCGATTCACCCGGGCGGTGACATGCCCGACAGATGTCAACCGTGCCATCCTTCACAATAAATCTCCGGTAGTTATTCGTCATGATAACTTCATCCATAATTGCACAGACAAAACCTTCGGTTTCCCCAAAGAGGTCACCGAAACGCAGCCAGGCTACGGACGCTGATTGATCTACATCGGGCCCATGTAGGGCCCGGAAAAAGCGTCCGTGAAGCTCCTTACTCTGCCATACTTCCCTGCGGTCTTTAGTATCAAGCACTACAGGCTTGCGCCAGTTCTCATTCGCCAAGGAGAGCGGGGTGAGTCCCTTGTCCACAGCCACTACATCTCGATGCATACCCACGTCGGTGTTTAGAAAGTATTCCCTGAGATTGCATATCTCGCGGTTGTGGAGATTTTTGGCATTTAAAAAGCCACGGCCTCCACACTTCCGCGGGATATACAATCTCATGACCGATGATCGTGGGTGATGCATTCGATATGCAGTCAGCAGTGAGCGGACCCGCCTATCCAGGGCGTCAAGTTCCGTTTGAGTCCATTTGAGTATGCCGAAAGAGTACATCAATACCGGCATGACCCAACCGTTGAAGGCGCGCACCTTGTTTCCGCCCGAAAGAAGGCTATTGAATACCTTCTTCAGGCGGCCAAAGAAGCGCTCCCTCAACGATTGATTCATGTCAGTAGTGCTGATACCTAACGCTTCCGACATACCCAAATACTTATAGGTTTCGTTTGGAGAGAGGGCTCTCAGGTTTATGGAACCCGTGAGTTGAACTCCTACGGATTCCACAATCTCCCCTCGCTTTACATGCATGACCGCACATTTGTCCACACCAAACTCCATCCTGATGGCGCTACTAAAAGTTTCAGTTACTTTTAGTAGCTCCATCAGTTGAAGATTGTTGGGGGCAAATAGCTTCAGGTCATCCATGTAAAGGAGGTGAGATATAACCTGACTACCTCTCTTCAACCGATAGCCCAGCCCTGAATTCTCCAAAAGCATGCTTAGAGGATTCAGGGCTAGACAAAACCAAAGAGGACTCAAACTATCGCCCTGGAATATACCTCGCTCGATCCTTACAGGTTCGCTATTCCTCTGGATATTTCGACATCCTGGATAGCGAAGGACTGTGCTCCATTGTCCCATACACGACATCAAGAAGGTGCGTAGAGTTGTATCTATTTTATACAATTCTAGCACCCTCATGAGCCATGTATGAGGCACCGAGTCATAGGCCTTCTTATAATCTATCCAACATGTCGACAGATCCTTTCGGGAACGCCGAACCTGTTGGCTAATGGCCATATCTATGAGGAGTAGCTCCTTAGTACCGCGGGACCCGTTCCTACATCCATTCTGAGAGGCCGACATGATCGAGTTATTATCGACGTGTTTATTAATTTTATCTCTCAAAATGGATGTAAGAACCTTATAGACCGTCGGTAAACATGTAATAGGTCTATAATTTTTGGGTTCCGCGGTGCTACCAGATTTGTGGAGCAGGTGGGTAATTCCTGTTGTAAGAAACTTGGGTAGCGAACCAGACTCTAAGGCTGCCTGGTACTGAGATGCCAAACGAGCGTGCGACCTTTGCAGCCATTTTATCCAGAAGTTGTGCAGCCCGTCCGGCCCTGGAGATTTCCAGTTCGGCAACGGACGGACTGCACGGGCTACATCTTGGGGGCTGATCGTGATAGCCCCCATTTCTTGTATTGGATCACACGCTCGCTCAACATCCCGAGTCCAATCACCTTCGGTGTGACTGACAGGCACCGACCAGATGCTGCGCCAAAATGTGAACATGGCATCATCATCCGGCAGGCGCGTATCAGTCACACCTTGGTCGGGTCGCTCCCAAGCCCGGTAAACCCACCTTTCATTTCTTTGGAATGTGCGATTCTGGGTGTATCGCTCCACTCGCCGCCTATACCTACGAATCCGATTTGCCCATGCATACACTTTTTGCTTCAGGAAGTCGATGCGCTCTGTGACATGGGATATATAGTCTTCGGGGCTGACATCGGTCCCCGAAAACGCCCGTCTCACAAAGCGCATCACTCTTGGGCGATTATTGCCCTCCCTGAAGCAAATTAGTTTGCCGATGAGTGCTCTGGCCCTACCAATACGACGTTCGATCCTGCACTGCCAAGCCGGTACGGCTGGTTTCTGTCGTGTAGCTCTGTCATCTGCAAATTTGACGTGAGCTACACGACATGCCGCTACAGCCGCGCAGTACATGATCGAATGTGTATCAGTGAGGTCTTCGCAGTCATCAAAATAGTTTGACAACTGCGAATCCAGAACAGCCACCAGCGCCCTATTTTTGTTATGCATGGGCAAACGAGGTAATCGTGGCCTAAGTTCGGGTGGCATGTAGCGATATTCCCGAATAGCACACTCCAAAGCACTCCTCAATTCATCATTGCACTGGGTACTTACGTTTGTAACCATGTCACTACTCGCCTCGTCAGCGTGGATGGGAGTATGGTTGGGCTGTGGTGGCACCACAGCCTGCGACGATGGAGCAGTGACACGGTCACCCATTTCCGTTCGGAGGCGATCAAGTACAGTATCATCCAACATACGATTACGCTGGATAACCCGCACCTGATCCGAGAGTCGTTGGGCCGAAACGTTGACGGCTGGCTCAAGCACCTGAAACCACCTTTTATCCGTCTGCCTGAGACGCCACAGCCCAGCTTCATCTTACCTTACTGCCAACCTTCTCAAGAAATCTTTTACCTGGTAATCTGTCCGTTTTGCCTGCTCACCTGCATTCCTCAAGCGTTCCACCACTTGGAGGAGTTCCTGTTCGACCTGCTGTCTGCCTGTCTGACGACCACCATCTGCGAGGTGCGAGGCCGGCCCCTTTTCCTACCTGCTGCCTGCCTGGCTGACGACCATCATCTGCGTCGTATGAAGCCGGCCTTATTTTTACCTTTTTCTTACTTTTTCTTTTTATTTTAATAACGTAGCTTACGTTTAGCTCATCTGAGCTAAACGTAACGTTACAGACATAGCACATAGTATACTTTTTATCTCGGGAATATGTTCCTTCGGGATAATTTTTGACTTTTTTTTTTATTTTTAGGATAATTCGGGATAATTTTTTTTTTTTATTGGGCAAGGCCGCTGGCATAAGCTTGTAAAGCAAAATTTAATGAAAGAAAATTTAAAACTTCTGTGCAGCAGCATTTATTAGCGAGAGCATTTATTACAAATTAAATGATTATTATTCAAAATAAGAATGCTTGAAAACATGCTGGCCCTGCTCCATAACACTAAAGATCCCTGTGGACCACAGGGCAAGTGTACACACAATCTTGATCTTTAAATAAATAATTACTTTATTGCATTTTTTGTTTAAGAAATTGACTCACCCACTGTTCCGTTGTTGTTGAATTAGGTAATTTATCTATGTTTGCAATATTTGGAAATGTGAAGACCATTTTCATAAATTTACGTGTTAGTGCTTATAAAATTTAGGGCAAGCGTACCAGCCCAGCAGTGTGGTGCGCCTGCAGAGATATATATTATAAAACACTTTTTTTAACCGACTTACCAAAAAGGAGGAGGTTCTATGTTTGACTTTACGTTTGTTTTTAACCGACTTCGCAAAAAGAAGGTTATCAATTCGATTGTATTTTTTTTTTTTTATGTTTGTTACCTCAGAACTTTTTATTAGGCGAACCGATTTTGATGATTCTTTTTTCATTTGAAAACGGTTGTAATTTTTGTAAAAAAGTTTTTACAAAAATTACAACCGACTTCCAAACAAAAACACTACAAAGTAAAAAAATAACTTCAATTTCGGAAGTCGGTGTCAAACAACAAAGAAACGAAAACAGAAACACCGACTTCCGAAATTGAAGTTATTTTTTTACTTTGTAGTGTTTTGTTTGGAAGTCGGTTGTAATTTTTAACCGAAAAGGAGAAGGTTCTATGTTCGACTTCTTACTTACTTTTTTTTTATGTATGTTCACAGATATCTCCGTCAATTGTGGACCGTATTTTGAAAATTATTTTTTTGTGTGAAAGAGTATATTTCGAAATTGGTCCCATTTTCATTTGGTGAAGATTTGATTATGAATTTCGAAGATATACAACAGAACTCTTCTATAAATAACGACAAATCTCTCGGGATTGCTGCAATTGCATGTCTGTTTATTGTTTATACCATTTCATAACATAACATCACGCCAGTACGCTCTTGAGGGGTATGCAGATCTCTCATTTCGCCTTTATGTTCAAGTTTCATGATATTCCGCTAACCTATTCTGGCGTTAAGGTAACTTACTAAATAACTTGCCTATTAGGTAAGTACAACTAAAAAGGAATAAAAAACTGTTTTACAAAAAAAATACTACCGACTTCCAAATAAGAAAACTACAAAGTTTCTTATTCTACAATTGATGAAGATATCAGTGAACATACACAAAAAAAAACAAACATGAAGTCGAACATAGAACCTCCTCCTTTTTGGTAAGTCGGTTAAAAATAACCTGTAACTGGAATATGAGTGCAGTATCTTTGGGTTTTTATGCTTTACTATATACGGGTACTGCAATACCGTTCAAATTCTCAAAATTATCTTTTGAAAATTTCACAATGCGTAGGTATCTGCCGAACGTGCCCAAAGCATTGCCTAAAAGGATTTCAAATCAAAATTTAAAAAAAAGCTGATCCTTGCCGAGCATTTCCGAACACTGCTGAATTCTCCCGAAGTTCCCAATAATCGTAGCGTCTCGTCGAGCCCACTGGCGACAGCGACGTTCGCAAGCCTCTCTCACACGTGAGTCGCAAACGTAATAATAAGGAAATTCAAAGAGCTTTACGAGTGTACACCTTCAAGTAAAATTGATTTCGTTTACCTTGGCGAAATAGGTCAAGAGGCGTATGTCAAAAAGGGAAAATCCCTAGAACGCAAAAATGTTTTTATCGAGGATTTCTCGTTAACAAAGTGTTCTTCTTATGTGCAAACTCAATCGGTGACAATATTCGTCATCTTACTATGACTGTATCTGTGCTCGAGTTTCTGTTTATTCTGGTTATCTTGAGTATGTGATTATGTAATAGAATTTCATGATTAAATAGCTGAAAAGTCGCTTGGCAATAACTTGTGAAAAATTTCATATATAAGCGAATAAATTTTTGATTCGTTTCTGTTGAGTGTTGCAAATGCAACATTAAAACAGCTGATTCATGATTATTTGTTTTGAGTTACAGAAAATTAAATGCTATTGGTTTTAAGAAAATCCTTTACCAACGCGGGCATAAAACCCTCTACAGAGTCTGATAATTTTAGCCGACGAGCCAATCCCAGGTCCCACTTCAATCGTCTGTAACAAGGAGTCAAATTAGAGCAGTGAATGGACCTCTAATCCTCTTTCAAGACTCCCATTCCAACATTAACGATGTCTGTCGGATTTACTCCTTTATTAAATTCACTGCGAACAGCGAACCGTTCCGAAGTGCAAACACAATACGACACTGTGTAACTGGGTGCCAGATTACAAGCCATTGTCGCATTGTCGACGTGGAGCACGCCTGCTGCAAAATGTTGTTTTGGAAAACGTTTTTGCTTGCTATTATGTTGATGTACGCTTTGTGCGACATGATGGGTTGTTTTATTACTTGTTCAGGTGTTCTTTCGCTGAAATACCTGGACCTTGCGCGCAATCAAAGGATGAAAATGCTCAGATAAAGCTACACATACAAAATTGTTAGGTACTTTGTCAAAGAGACGAATTATTGCTACCTATAAAATAAAATATTTGATGGAACTTGGCACTCGATTGGCTGATGTTCAGCGTCTTTAAAGTAACCTTGTTGGAATACAATGTAGTATCTGAAAACAATGATTTCGATATCTTTATAATTGTAAATTCTAGCAGAATCCGTTTCGTCTCGGCACATTACATTTTCAGCAGCATTTAATTCCGTAATGCGAGTTAACAGTGGCACACACCTCTACGAGAGTGGCGTTTAATTAATGTGGAAGCTAATTTAAATAAGTAAGGCAGCCGACTGAAACGACGAAACGAGGTATTTGAATAAATCCGGCTGCACTGCATAGCACAGAACATCGTCCGTCACGCACGGCGCGCATCACTCGGCGTCTCCCGTGAGTGGCATTGTGCTCGCTACGCCTGTCGCGCAGCGTCGCTCGACATCCGTGTCGGTACCATCCCCGCGATGCTATAGATACGACTGACGGCGAAACGTTTTGACTGATATTGCTCGACAGGAATTTGAGCGAAGTACTGACAGCGGTAAGGCTTCTGCGAAAAACAATCTAAAACGTGAATAGCATGAAATTATGGGTCTCTGAAAATATTTTGTCGAGCTCATGATTATCACTCGTCGTTTAAATTGATAAGCATTTTGCTTTTGGACAGTATGTGTATGGCAGTAATGATCAAAATTTCAGCGGTATGTTGACACCATGGCAAAGTGGGAAGAAGATGCTGTTCTTATTAACCTCTCCTGTTGCGGCTCCTGGTAAAGTGAGCTTGAAGAGAACTGTTATTCCACTTTTATTGGACATATTGACAGCTCACACCTAAGTTTTTAGGATATTTTACAGCATAGCACTAATAACTATCCAGCATAGAATACGGTGGAACACTCTATCAGTATCAGGCACTGATATCGGTGTAGGCGCTAAACTAACCCATGCTCGCGTTAATAATGATCGTTTGGGATTTTGATTAATGATGATGCGGCTGTAACCTGCCTCAGATAACTATCCTGTAGGATAGTCTTAAAAGAGTTCTATTTAGTTGGTGATTGAGTCAGGAGGAAATACCAAGACAGAGCAACGGTTAATATCTTAATAACTTAACGGTGTGAAAAATGGAAATATTTAGTTGCAGTCAACTAAATAGATATGTCCTGTCAACATGGTGCTGCTTAACTAACGTTCAAACACTAAACATTTGCGACTAAATTGTCGCAATCTGTGAATTACTGAGCAATTACTTTCAGCTAGATAAAAGAACTTTCTTGCAATCAAAAGTTTTAATACAAGATTTTTAAAAAGCTCGACTTTATTCTCATCCAGCTCAAATAAAATTTTAATGAAATCCAAATAGTTTTCTGCTTCAGGATTTTCGAGAGTGATAATTTCTTTCTGCAATAATAATTGTTTGGTCTGTATCTCGCGACCTACCTTGCAGATATTGTGTCGTGAATTGTGGACACAGATTCACAGAAGTTTTGTACACGAATATTTTGGGGACATTTATCACTCGCGTTGCACCCGTACATGGGCCCAACGTTGGTGGAACGTTGGACCGCATTCCTGCCTACTTCCACACAGGTTTCAGTGTTAGCGTGAAATATTGGCGTTTTTTTTCTAACAATCAATTTAGCATACATTGTTTTGTTCGTGAGCCGTCGCTCGCCACTATTAATCGCCTGCAGTGTTCTACCGCAGAGTGCCTGACGTTTTGCGCTCAGTGTCGGATTGTATTTCAATCCTCTATATTTCTGCACTGATGTTCGCAACGATGCATATTGCTGTTGTAGTCACAGTTTGGACTTAGCTAGCTTCCCTTAATAATTTGTTTGAAATAGTTAGGCCGTGTTATAACAAAAAAAATAATTACTGGTCTTCACCTACATAAGTGGTTGTGTTTCCATTAAATCTCAATTAACCTTTCAGGACACTTGATAAACAATTACCTAATTTTCTTAATAAAATAATTTAAAAAAGGACAAAATGTTTGAAGTAATTATTCCCCCTAAAGTAAAATGAAGTGTTGAGCAGCGCCCGCCCGCCACCGCGCGGCAACGCCTCGCCGCCCGGCGTCACTCCCGCCCAGCCTCATATAATATTACTGGCTCTGTTTAACTTTAAATTGTTTTCGTGGAATCCTAGACGGCCATTGTGCGATATATTAGGATTTTAAGTGGAATTTCGGACGGAATGGAATGATAGGTCTAGACGGCAGCGCGGTGCGCGGTGCGCGGTGGTATCGGGCAGGCAAGTATGCCAGATATTTGATGGTACACTCTTAATATGCTACATTTCGACGGGATATTATTTTTCGGGAGTTTGCTATTCAATATTTAACATTATGGGTATGAATTTGGATGTTATGATATGTTCCTTTAAAAGGGTTTGCGCCTTTGGGAATATGTATGAATTGAAATAATTTCGAATATGTATGTGCCTCAGGTTTTCGTTGGATACTAAGGTGTAATAATTTTGTCAAAAACATTTAAGTCACTTTTCACTGATGATTAAAGTCAATTTAAGTACCTACTCATTAGAATAAAAAATGGAGTAGGTAAATTACTTAGTACATACCTGTAAAAAAAAATTAACGTTTAGTTGAACCAAGTGACATTCGAGCCCTAAAACATTGACATTTAACGATGTCGTATTCTATTTTTAACCGACTTACTAAAAAGGAGGCAGTTCTATGTTCGAATTACATTTTTTTTGCCTATTTTCTCCGATATCTCCGTCAATTGTGCAACGATTTTTTTTTTTTTTTGTTTGATGGAATATATTCCGAAATAGGTCCCATTTAAATTTGATGAAGATCTGTTGAAGAACTTCGGAAATATACAACAGAACTCTTCATTAAATAAAGGCAAATCTCTCAGGTGCTGCAATCGCGTGTCTATTTATTGTTATGTTATGAAATGGTATACCATTTCATAATATAACGTCACGCCAGTACGCTCTAAAGGGGTACGCAGACGTGTACAGTTCACTTTGGAACACTCTCATTTCACCGGTTATGTTCAAGTTTCATGATATTCGGGTAATATATTCTGGAATTATAGGTACCTTACTAAACTACTTGCCTATTAGGTAGGTACAACTACAAAGTGAAAAAAAACTTTTCTACAAAAAATTACTACCGACTTCCAAATAAGAAAACTACAAGTGAAAAATAACTTTATTTTTGGAAGTCGGTGTCCATAACGCAAAAAAGGCACCTAACAAAGACAAAAACTTTATTTTTTTTCGTTTCTTCGTTTTTTGACACCGCCTTCAGAAACTGAAGTTATTTTTCACTTTATAGTATTTTTATTTGGAAGTCAGATGTATTTTTTGTAAAAAAGTTTTTTATTAATTAGTACACAAGTCTTTTAATAACGAACGTACGTGTTTTGTTTATTCATACACAAGAGGAATGGATATCCCCACACACGCGTATGTACTCATAAACGGAAAGACGTTAATGAGGTACCCGCGTCTGTTCAATTAATTCTACCAATTATTTCAGCTGTGTTTTGTTCGACCCACGACCTATATCAATGGAGCCTCTGTCAACATTAAATTATTTCAAATTAATTAAATTCCTCCAGTAAGTTTCCATTAATTACTTTACTCCACTACCATATAGTTTTGAATTGAAGATATTTGTTTCTAAATTTCACGTTTTCAAACAAGATTATTGTTCAGAGAGCAAAGTCGTTCAAATATCATGACAATATCACGTAAGTGAGGACTTTTTTATTACCATTATATCGGCGAACAAAAATCTATTGCAGGAATATATACGTACCAAAAGCCAATCTCGCAATATGTACTTTTGATGGGGATATTTGAGAACATATCAAATGCCACATAGAGCTAAAATCAACCCAAATTCAAGTCCATTGGGAGCAGTTAGTATCCTCGTATACACCATCATCCGTATATAAACTTTTTTAAATGCGTGAAAACAATCCATTAATTCTGTTTTCTTTCCTCCCTAAAGATACATTTTACAAGCACATTACACGTGGAATTTCTTGTGACTTATTCACTTCCATTTATAACGTCAGCGAAGTCGAAATTATAATAAGGATTTACAACGAGGGGTCCGGTGGCCCGTCAGTCCATTGCGACGAAGAGTAATGGTCGCTGTGACAATGACGACTAGTGAGGACGCCCGGCTGTATCGATGACCGGAAGATGGGAATATTCTTGTTTGTTTTGTATTGAAATCTTGAAATTATAATGGGTAAAAGATTTGGAGGTAATATAAGTCAAAAATACTGTAGAAGCTCTACCCATGGGTTTGGCAATCCAAATGTTTAATGAAACTGTGTGCAATGAATCAAAAAACGAGCGCAGTCCAATTTATCAGAGAGTTTTAGTTTGTTACATTCAGAGCATTCCGCTACAAAAAATGCATCTCTTTACAAAATTCATATTTGAACTAAAAATTCGGACCAATTCAGGGGAAAAATTGTGCTGTTATTAAAGCCAAGCTGACGTGTCGGCGCATCCCGGGCATTTGGAACATTCCCTGCTCCGAGAGAATAATGGACACTAAAACTAATTGCTCCAGCATTTTCCACTTTATGTTGAAAGCTATAAGAATGAATGTGACAAAATATGATTTCCTTTCGTAGGATAACGATATTCCCGATCCATTGTGAGACCGATCGAGGCTGATTGTGCAGTCAGATATTGATTCTACGATGTGACGTGACATGACATTTTTTTTGTTCATAGAATAAGCCTGAAGTGATTATTAAGTGCCTAATTTATTTTGATTGATAAACAAAACGAAACAAAGTTAAAGTCAAAGATTTATTTGCAGATAAATATGGTTGTAAAAGTTTTTACTATGATAAAATAATACTCAGAATATTTCTCGTCTTGTAACTTGTATGACTGAAGGAATTCTTACATCACATCAACAAACTGAGCTGATACAGCGAACTGCTCGCCTCGTCCAAACTTGTATTGTACTAAATCCATCCAGCCCTTTCTTAGCGGAATTATGACGTAATCAAATCTCGGCGCCGAGATTACACGGCCGTGTTTATAATTTTAATTAGTTTGGGAACTCTCAGCTCGGCGGGAACTTGTGACGTCATCGTAACACCGTGTATCTTGATCCGGTGTTGACTTGGTCGAGTTAGTGTTAATTATGTGATAATATTGTTTGGTCATAAAGTGTTACTTATGGAATGATTAGTTTTGAGTGGAATAGTTTGAGTGACTGCGCTTTTTGAGAGCGACAAGGATAATGATTAATTTATTTGGATGAGGTTCCTAATTTATATCTTGACTGGCTGGCAAAAGTACATAATAGCAGTGGAAAGTCTCCAAATATAATCCATAGAATATCATAAAATGATACTGTTATGTTATTATTATGGACTTATTATAGTCCTACTTCAAGGCAAAGATCTATAATACAAAAAAAAAAACGATAAAGATCAGTTTTTACCGACTTCTGCTATCCCGATTAAAAGGGCCTGGAGATATGTCACATCGGATCCCGAAGAATACTCGAGTTTAACATTCGGGTTATGGACAACCTTTTTGATAACCACAAAACCCTCTGAAAAGCCCTTGTTACAGTAATTTTCCCCTAAGAGAAGGTGTACCTAAACGGAGTACCTTACTATTAATGTCCAAATCACAGTTGATTGATTGTCATTTACACAAGACAAACCAGATAGGTTTGCAGGGCACACCAACATAGATGTTTCGTGTGTTTAAAATCAACGATTGTATTACTTCTACAGCCGATACGGGCTATCGCTAAAAACCAACGCTGTGGCTCTAGTCTTGCACGTGGTTCCCAGCATTATGCTGAGCTATGACCGTTTTGCCTGGCTGTGATGCATACTCTGTATATGTATTTTAGTTTTCCTTTGTTTTTTTTTATGGTATGAGTCGTGCCTGGCGCAAATAATCTTTCTCTTTCTTTCTTATTTCGCCTATTTATTAGTGTTTGCTTCACAATATATATGAAGCAAAGAATATGAAGCGTTTTAACTATGTAACTAACTGGTCCCGTGGCATGAGTGTATAAGCAATCGTCTGGTAAATCAAAGGTCTTAGGATCGAAACTCACCAACGCGTTAATTTTTTTCAATATTACAAACCATTTTTTTCATTTTCGTAAAAAAGTGTTTCTGTAATTTACCTGATAATAAGAACATCATTGGATAAAAAATACATTGAAGTAAAAATTAAAAAAAAATAACAAGAAAGCAACAATATTTATTGACCAGGCTTTTTTTTAAATTATTATTACAAATTATAAAGTTTTGTGCTTGACAAATATTCTAAGTCGGACAAGAATTAACGTTATTTTTGATACTCAAGTGGGTAATTTATTTATAAGTGATATGAATAAACATGTTAGTAAGTTAGATTTTAAGATACAGGTATCCTTATTTTTTGTAATCTCACTAACAATAACATCACTCACCTAAAACAAATTTAATCAGCCGCTGTAATTTTTATAAATAACCGATTGGTGCACGACTTTTTGATAGCCATTCAATCATTCACAGTAAAAATTTCTTGGACGTTAAACTAACTTTGTACACCCCACCATCCTTTTGCCACAATATTTTGTGACCGTCCTTGTCTGACTTAAAATATTTTTCATCGCTAAAAATAAATATATTATTGCACCAATCGAAATGATAATATTCTATTGCGTATCTTACCCGGTTTTGCCTGTATGTATGTAATATCTGTAAAATTCTTGTTTTCTTGGCTGGCATACAATATTTCACACCATTTGCACGCAAGTGGTTCTGTACAGTTTGTAATGCCACGTCATGTTTAGTAGCCCTGGAACGAGTCGTGAACAAGTGAGGAAGGGCTCAGCCATATTCCAAGTAAGTATATCATGGTGCCGCGCTTTGGCATCTGTGAATGCAAATCCAGCCTTTGGTCCCGGTAGGCGAGGATCAATGCTTCCCGAATCTGCATGACGATGGAACCACAATTGCAAAGTTCTTCTTTGAACAATAATAAAATATTACCTATAACAAAAAAACAACAATCAATAACATTTGAATTATTTAAACATATAAAACCTCTTTACATAATAATAACATTTTGTTACTCACCGATGGCGATATCATCAAACGCCTAACAATGTCACTATTTGAAACGTTTTGCTCATTCATAATAATTCTCTCAGCTCTTAAGTATAGTAAAGTGGTTCACAAATAAAAGCACTTCTCAAAACTTGCAGGGCATAATGTCTAAAAACGTAACGAAAGCCCGATAGTCAATAGCACTATGACCACGAACAACTACTAACTTATACATGATTATTTTGTCATTTTTAGAGGGTAGACAATAAATATATTCCAACTCAAAATATAAAGAAGACTAGCTAAAAGTGTAGCAATAAATTGAAGAAACAAACGTAAAATATTTTATTAAAACATATAATAACATTAGCCCTCGGCAGTCGGATTCGATCTTACGGCGCTAGGGCGTAAGATATTATATACCGCACGCTCGACTAATGCGCCACGGAGACGATTGTTGTATGAGCTAAATTTATGCTTAATATTCCCCGCAACATTAAAGTGACAAGAAATTGCAAGTATGTGCGTGAACAGCGGATTATTGTGAATCAAACACTAATATCCATGTTGGTGTGCCATACAAACCTATCTGATTTACTTTGTGTAAACAAAAAACCATGGCTTTTATCGGAATTTAATTTAAAGGTCTCATCTCGAAGTTGACAACAATTATTGGAAATGGTGAACGTCCATAAATAAAAAAGACGGCACAATCCTTAAATCTTCATAGAATTATTAAAGAATAATTGGATTTTTGATGTGGCCCCTTATTGTGTGGTTCGAGGACACCGGGACTGCGTAGGTCAGGCGATGAAGGAAGGAGCAAAGAGATTACGACAAAACGACGTGCTTACCCGTTCCAAGTAAAGGTCAAAGGCAGCTATTTAATTTGTGCAAAAGAGGCGAGTGTGTCTGTGAGTCCTATACTTCTGCTCTACTGGGGAACTGAGTTGTTTCACGAAATTGTTTTGCAGTCACTTGAGTGAAAATTGGTGCGCGAGTTCAAATAAAAGAGGTTTCAACTCGGAGAACAAAAGTATCTAAACTATTCATTTGTGTTAAAACTTTGCGTTGTGTTTATAATATCGAGTTGTCAACTCAAACTTTGCAGAAGGATTTAGTAACATAAAAATGTGAAAAAGAAAATGCCAGTTTCAATTGTATTATCCAAGCTTCCTCTGTGATCATTAACATCAGGGGAAAAATAGACGCCAGACATAATCTACCATTGCATAAATCTAAAAACCGGCCAAAAGCAAGTCGGACTCGCGCACGTAGGGTTCCGTATCATCACCGCAAAACACGGCAAAAAATATCACGTTTGTTGTATGGGAGTCCCACTTAAATAATTATTTTATTCTGTTTTTAGTATTTGTTGTTATAGCGGCAACAGAAATACATCATCTGTGAAAATTTCAACTATCTTGCTATCACGGTTCATGAGATAAAGCCTGGTGACAGACAGACAGCCAGACGGATCGTGAAATATTAGTAATAGGGTCCCATTTTTAGGGTTCCGAAGTCAACAAGAAATCTTATAGTTTCGCTCTGTCTGTTCGCAGCTTAGCTCAGAGACTCTACGTACTAGAAAGCTATAATTTGGCATGGATATACATATTATAGGTAAAATGAAAACAAGAAAATTAAAAAAAAAAAAAAAACTCGTCTATCCCATGGTGTGGGGTATTATTGGATAGACCATTCAAAAATATTACTATTGGGTTTGTTAAAACCATTTTTCGATTCAGAGATCCGTTTGCGTAAAATTAAGCTTTAAATTGCAAATTTTTGTTAGAGTCAAGTGTCCCCCCTGCCAGCGAAATGGTTGCTACTGGCTATGTGAAAAAATTCACGGCCGTAGTAAATACAACGAAATTAAAAGGAAATCTATCACAGCTAAGTAGGCTTAACAAGTTTACGAGTAATAGTCGACCAACATATTGTACTTCGCACAGTAAAATTTTTGTACAAAGATCATTGAAAAATTACTTAAATAAAGTTGTTAGCTGTGTAAAACAGATAGTACTCGTAAATACATGTTTGTGAATCATGTATAAATATACAAAAATAAAATCATAACATCCTTTATAATAATGATTTCTAAATTAATAATGATTAAGCTCGAATAACGCATTGGAGTGGGCGGAGTCGTTGGCAGTACCGGTCCGTAGTCCATAAGGCACACGCGCGCGGGGGCATCTATTTTGTGTATTTTCGACGTAAAGTCAAATTGGATTCGATTGGCAAGCAAATTCTGCTACCCGACCATAGTTGGCGGTATTCTCAGTGGTCGCTATTATAAAGTTAATTGCGTTTGCCGTAAAGTTGACATTCGTGTCATAGGTCGATATTTACTACTACTCAACCATGGTCAAATCAGTGCAATATAACACATTGCAATTTAATTACAAAATCGATATCGATAGATACCCGATTTCTTAATTAGAAAGAAAAGACCTGTTTTTTTTTTGTAAATAAAATCGATTTGAAATTATGTTCTAATTTAATAATGCTCATTGAGGCGGGCGGACTTCTTCATAATATTATCTTATAGAAATATTAAATTACTTATTTTCTTTTTCGATATTGATCTATAAAGTTAATGTTCGACCCGACTACATCACTAATTGAGTAGCGTAGAACTTTCCAGAACGAAATAGTGAATACCGCAGATTAGAGATGAAAACATTCGAATTTTTTCAAATTCCGAAAGAGAAATAAACAAGGAGCGTGTGCGCGATGATCCACGAACGAACCATTCCCCGTGGCTATAACGCGCGGTCGTATCGGCTCCTTTCGCAATTGACGTTCTTCATATAGATAATTTATTGCTTGTAGCTTATTCACGTTGGTTGTTTGTTTCTATCATAGAATAATTTGATTTTACTTTTTGGTAGTTGAGTAGGTTATTTGAAAATAGTCATACTAAAATATTTTTTTTCGGTTTGTAAATCTTTGGAGATTTTAACGAACACTATCTCCGTAACGGCAATACTGCAATATTCAAATTATTAAGTGACGCTGGTTATAAATCTTTATTCCAAACGCTTGCCTCTACCCGCGGTGGTACTCAAACAGATATTTTTTGTAACTTCACTGGAGAAGTTCGATTTTATAACTCCTTCTTCAGTTACCATCGTCCTATGTGGGCAGCTGAAACCGTTTTAATGTTCATGTAACAACAAAAAACCCTCTTCTTAGTTCGCATTATTATGCAACTACTGAACCCTAATACTGCGCGTGGCCCGACACGCACTTGGCTGCTTTTTATCCTTTGGGTACGGAACACTCAAAAGCAATATCGACCTCACTGAAGTGCTTTTACGCTCATCCACCTCACCAATAAATGGGCTATTCATATTTTTACAGGGTCACCGTGCTGTTATCCACAGTTTGGTGCACACTCAGATATGGGTGGAGGTAGTGCGTACCGCGATGTCCAGCCGTAATATCTAGCCTTAGCCCGCGGCTGTAATTACAGCGCCCACCAATTACGAAACACTACTCAATTTCTATCACTACGTGCGGTATAAAGGGGATGTGGAGTGGGCCAAGAGGGAAGAGACGGCGATAAACGATTCCAATTATATAAATGACGGTCTTAATAGAGGAAGTTCATGCTTAAAGTTTTAGGACCTAATAAAATCTTTCCTAAAGTATTAAAAGTCGAAATCTTTTACTCATTGCAGATTTCGTCCGTAAAAATGAAATTCGTGGCGAAGAACTTATAACTAAGTAATGGTCATTACGCATTATCTAACTAATAGTTTCGAATGTATAAATTTAATTTCTTACAACTCACCACTTTTTTTTCTGTTCTATTTAAACATTAACTTCCGTTGGGTTCTAGACTATCGGACATTCCATCAGCGAAAAGTCGATGATGTTTAGTATTGAACATGTGAAATTTCGATAGCGCAATGTCAATCCTATACATCCTGACAATCGTTGAGTGTCACTTACTTCTCAGACGCTTTTGTCCGCTTTTTCTCGTCACTCAGTCCACCGCTGATTCCATCGGACGTTATACCTTTATTAGTGCGGCAGACGTTCTGTTATTGGTCGGAACGGCTGGTTACTGCGTGGTTACTGTTATTGCAGCGTTAGCGGCATTACGGCGACTTTCTTTGAATACAACGGCTCATGGCTAATTCCTTAGGTGGGGGTCTTGTTGTAAGGTCACGGAGGATGAGTGCAAGTTGTGGAATTTATAGGATAAAATTGATGACATCATTTTCCTGTTTTTGTCCCATTTTACTTGGGGTCAGCGCAATACGTTTTCTTCTTCCATTGTCAGCCGTCAGGACTGTTAACCGTTACGCTATCATTAATTCGCTTGTTTTTCATATAATTGCTCACAAATTCCATACAGGTTTTCTTTTGCGTCTCTCTCTCTCTTACAAAAGCAATAAAATGCTACTCACTGTTCAGTAACATCATCATCATCAGCCTATAGCAGTTCACTGCAGGATACAGGCAACTCCAATCGCACGCCATTTTTCTTTATTTTTGGTGGATCTCAGCTGCTGAGAATTGAGACAAATGGCGTGGGCTTTCAGTTACAATAATATTAATTTATAGAGTAGAGTTAGAGTACAGCCGATATCAACTCAGACATGGATAAAGATCATAATATTATCTATTAGGATATACATGTCGTTGAAAGTACAGACATTGTTATCGAGAGGAAGTCGGTTTGATTTTTTGTAACTTTTTAGTTTTGGTATACCTCCAATTAACATGAAAATCAATTATAGCCAAAATACATCTCAAGACGATTCCAATAAGCCTAAACACGACTAAGATACATTGTTTTATTTCGGAGTTCCAGTAGCCATTGTGGTTTTCGTCATCAGTTCTACTTCACTTAATGATACTTTCTGAGTGCAAATTATTGCATTATTGATGAAAATACCAAAATCGCTATATGTATGCCTATAATATTTGAGGAGTTCCCTCGATTTCTCTAGGGTCTCATCATCAGTTCATGGTTTCCTTATCATGGTACCATCCTTGGGATATCTTCTTTCCAACAAAAAATAATCATCAAAATCGGTTCATAACTTTGAGCATCTCATATATTTTTAGCTAAGTTTTAGCAATATCATCTTTATCCTTACGTAACAAGATCTTGACTTATAATACCTCCTTGTTTCGCTCCACGTACTCACGAAAATAGACATTTATCACGACGTCTTGGACTATTTTTAGCTTTTGGTATGAGATTTCCTTCTGAAGAGCTCGAAACTAAAAATAACCCCACGGGTTGGTTTTCGAGGCCAAGCAACAGTTGCCAATGTCGGTCCGTGGATGGGAATCATAGCATACCAAGATACCTCCGTTCTTCGAAAAACACCTGAAGAGGAAATGCGATCGCAGACATCAGACTAAATATTTAGATATCTATACATATAAATAAATTTGGAGTGTCTGTTTGTAATATTGTAATCACCGTTCTTTACTACATGTATGTGTATATGAATATATATACGGTACATGCACCAAAATAACATTTTTTTAAATTTTTGTCTGTCTGTCTGTTTGGCTAATCTCTGAAATGGCTGGACTGATTTTGACGGGACTTTTATTGGCAGGTAGCTGATGTAATAAGGAGTAACTTAGGCTACGTTTATTTTAGAAAAATTCTTTCATTTTTGAAATTTGTTAGGCGGAACGAAGTTCGCCGGGTCAGCTAGTCCTAAATAAAAAGTCATAATTCGAGATTTGGCTCTCACCTATTTGCTCCTCCAATATTGGACCAATTTAAAAGACATTTCTTAAAGTGAAAGAGAAAGATAATTATGTACTCCACCCCTATGTTTTCTTTTTTGATGATACATTATCTTAAGAAGCACTAGAACCCTAGAAATTGCGCTGTCAACAGAGGTCTTGTCTATAAATTTGAAAACTATAAATAAAAAGAAAACATAAAAACACAACATAATTATATCTTTTTTATTTAATTTATGGAATATCTTTTAAATTGGTCCAATATTGGAGGAGGAAATAGGCGAGAGCCAAACCTCAAATTATAACTTTTTACTTAGGAAATTCAGATGGAGCTCTCTGCCCTCATTTCCTCTTAAGCTGTTGATATGTACTATAATTTATTGATCTTTGACGATCATTACGAGCAGTCAGAAACCTGAAATCTGACACCATACTTAACAAGAGGTATCGTGTTATCCGGGTTATGCGGGTCTGATAAGAACTCGCCCCCCTGTAAAAACACTGGTATTCGATTTATAAATAAATAAAATAGACTGGCAAGAAATCGACCCCAATAAAGTTGGGAAAAAGCTAGGCCATCATATTGCTCTGAGATTCCATCAATAGCTTATTATCCTGTGCAAAATACAGGAAGTAGGTCAATAATGTGGGTGACAGCCTAATAATACCTGTTACTTACGCACTGGTGCTACCTTTAGAGAGCATTGTTAACTAGCCTTATGAAGCCTGTTTGTATGATAATGTTATGGTGCCTATGGCGGGATGTTGTTCATTATGTTGTGCTTTGTAGCTCTTTGACATAACACAACACAACATGGAACTCACCTTGTTTTGCGACGAAAACTAGAATCCAAAATAAATTTTCTAAAGTTCAAACGAAGATTTGCCAAAGAATAACCCTGTGTTCAATCGGCTATGAGAATCATTCTAAATGCGATTAGAAGAAAGGTTTCTACAATCCATACTTAGAATTATAACTTTAAATGCAAGAGTAACTATTTGACAGTGTTTTTGTCTGTATGTTTATTTATTTATTCGTTTATCCTCGCACTGGAACGCCTTGCAGCAATTACACCAATGGAGCACAATCTTATAATAAACTCACTTTAAGTCCAGGTTTCCTCACGATATTTTTCCTTCACCGTTGTCAGCCGTTATTTTTATTAAGTAAGATAATTTTGATTTCGGGAGTATGTCCCATTGCGATAACTTTTGATTTTCTATTTCTCAAAGAAAAAGCTGTTTCTTCATAAATCAAATTAAACTATACTATAGTCTGGAAGGCATCAAGAGACCCCCAACAACACCAACAAAGTTGGAGAAAAACTAGGGAAATTGGTTGATACAGATACTTTACTGTGTTCATAGAAACTATCTTTCCGCATATCTAAGGTACACCCTAAACGAGATTATGACATCATATATTACAAAGCGTGTAGGAATATATGCTAAATGGCGCGACTTAAGTTTCATTGTAAATCAAGCGGAATGTTCTCGCGATATAATTGTGGTGACGTGTTCATCGCTCGTTTTATGCTAATATATGTCTTACTTACGGCTCTAATATTAGGTGATAAGTGTCTGAACTATTAGATCTAAGCACCTATTATTATGACTAAGGTCTACAGACAAGTGATAATTACTACTAGGTATTTAACTTAATTGGAAGGCATTTATGATATCCAATATTCAATGTCAGACAGCTTAGAAATTGAGAGAATTGACATATACATATATTGACTCAAAGACTATTTTTTAATAATCATCTTCCTAACCTTGTCACATGTTACTTTAGGCCAGTGCAACACGTTTTCTTCTGCCTCTCCATTTCTATATGCTATTTCTATTCAACCACACACAATTAACTCCATAATGTTATATCTAGCTAGTTTTTAGGAAAACGTAATAAAAAAAATAAAATCAAACAAATCATTTTCACAGCTAACATTATTATTATCAGCACCCTCTTGATTTCCAAGTGCTTAAACAATAATATCTCACATGACCGCAAACAATGATAATGTCCAACATCTATCATCTCGAACGATACATAAACAGAGCTTTCTAAATGAGTAATTCCGCCAGTATCTAGCTGAACGCTGCACGCTGAACGTGCAACTAACGCTCGCTGCTAGCCTCAGAGCCTCTTGGAAAGCAATTACAGCCACTCAAACGTATAATGGCCACAACGCGCGGTGCAACGGAAACCGCAGCCGCCTGAGACTTGCGCCACACATTTATGTGGTAAACTTTTACTGTATTAGTTGCGTCAGTTTTGTTTATGTTTTTTTTTTGTTAAAGTGTGTGTTAGTTTGTTGATGTTTGTATAAACTTTGTGTAATGCTTGTCTATTTTTAACACATTGAGTAAAATTTGTCGTGCATAACTTTTTTTTTTATTATTGCTAGGCTTGCGCTTGACCAATATCTCACCTGATGGTAAACGATGATTTGGTCGAAATAAAATAAATGAAATTTACATTGAAAAAAATACCCTCAACAGTAATTTGTATTTGAGTCATACTTTTCTTCCTAGCTTGCACAACCGCTAACACCTTTCATGATTTTAATGAAGCCAATCACAAAGCTATCTATGTGACTACATACAAGTGTTAGTTGGACAAAATTTAAGTCAATTCGACCTAAAATAAAAAGAAAATTAGCAATAACGCCAAGTCTTAGAACATAATGCACTTTTTATCACGATATAAAATAGACTAATTAAACAAGACAATATAACTTCAGTGCAGCATTAACTCTTAACAATACATTAACTTCATTGGTTATTATATCGCACAGTTCAGTTCATTGCAGTATAAGTTACAATGTTGTAATAGCTTCAGTGGCGCTCTTCGGAGGCAATTGGAGCCACTCAAAAATGTAATGCTTCGAGCGGAGTGGGCAATTTGTTCCATAGCGTGGCATCTTCACGAACAAGCACAGCAGCTTTTTTGTTTATAATAGTTTCCGTTTTGGAAAATACAGAACCTATATAGTACACTGTGTTGTATGGTTTAAGTAGATTATACAGGTGCTGCATCTGGTTAGAGTTGAAGACGAACCCAACATCGCTGGGCAAATGTAAGGCAGTTGAGGTACAGTTCTTGATCAATCGCTAATGAAATGTCAGTATAGTAGTTTATGCAATGGTCATATAATAGGGTTATTAAAACACGAGCGTGGGTTTATCACATGAGGCGAAGCTGAATGTGATAAAAATAACACGCGAGTGTTTTAATCCCTAATTATGTGCCATTGCAAACACTACTTTATCTTCACTCATACATTTGAAATAAAACAAAAATAGAAACGGAAAAAATATGTGGTATGGCAGGCAATTTAGATTCTCATTGCGCATGACAGCGCAGCGCGCGCCTCCATAGACATGACACTTCTTTTCTACATAAAGTCAATGAGCCCATAAGCGCAAATAAATTAAAAAGTAAAAGTCTACTATAAAAATTAAAACTATTTTATGATGCAGTTGTTTGAAAATCGAAGGAAATATTGCACTGTAATGGCTTTTTTTTATTTTATCTATCCACGAATATAAAGTACGTGTTTATACAATATTTTTTGAATTCATATTTGGAACATTACGTTGTGAGTGTAGATATAATTATTTTATATAGATAACTATTCTTCATTAGAGACTGTCTTGATTAAATTCAAATTAATTCATTAAACAAATTGTACATGGGGTGTCTCCCAAACTAGGCATGTGGCTGTATCTTGGGGTCAATAAATGATAAAGAATATAATTAAATCTCTTACAACACCTGCATCCAATGTTAGTTTTGAATAGTTTAGATCGTTGAATCTTTGGTTGGTTTTTGGAGACTTACGTTACCAAAAAATGTTTAACTATTCGCCATTATAACATCGCAGTTTATACCCAGAATGACTATTCTCTATACGTACAGATAGATGTTCATTCAAAGTTGAACAATCCTGATTTGAAGTTTAATATGAACCGCTTCAGTGTTTAACTTGAACCACACATTGAGAGTTGGTGGAAACTCGACCAGTTCACAAGTAGCCAGCGTTCTGCTTTGTTGCGCATCATACATTTTCGCTTATTTTAATATGGAGCTTGTTACAGAATCTCATCTCCTCTTGAGAGTATAAACTTGACACTATAAAACAGTTTTGTTTGTAAGTTATTTTATTCAAACTAAAAGTTAATAAACGCTAAAAAGTTTTAGTTTAAAACTTCAACTATAATAGGTTCAAATACTTGCTGTGACTTTACATAGTTATCCATTTGGTTTTACTCAGATTGTAGTTCAGTGTAATACACTCTACATTAAAACTGCATTCTCTGCTCATTATTTTTAACTGACTTTACAAAAAGGAGGAGGTTCTATATTCGACATATTGTTTGTTTTTTTTTTATGTTCGTTCATTGATATCTCCGTCAATTGTGGTCAGAAAATTATTTTTTTGCTTGAAAGAGTATGTTCCGAAATTGGTCCCATTTTAATTTGGTGAAGATCTGATGAAGAACTTCGGAGATATACAACATAACTCTTCAATAAATAACGGCAAATCTCTCGGGATTGCTGCAATCGCATGTCTGTTTATTGTTTATATCATTTCATAACATAAAATCACGTCAGTACGCTCTAAAGGGGTACGCAGATGTGTAGAGTTCACCTTGGTACACTCTCATTTCACCTGTTATGTTCAGTTTCTTAATCGTATAGTAATAGTTCGTTTAATCTATTCTGGAATTATAAGTACCTTACTTAACTACTTGCCTATTAGGTAGGTCCAACTAAGAAGTGAAAAATAAAAAAACTTTTTACAAAACCATACATAGACTTCTAAATAAGAAAACTACAAAGTGAAAAATAACTTATTTTTTTGAAGTCGATGTCCATAACGAAAAAAATTGATAATTACTTACCAAAGACACCAACTTCAAAAAAATAATTTATTTTTCACTTTGTAGTTTTCTTATTTGGAAGTCGGTAGTATTTTTTTGTAATAAGTTTTTTTTAATCAAAATAATTAAAACTTTAAATCCTGGCGAGATTCATCAAAATTATTTATATGTTAATTCTTGTCTCCACTCCGGCAATTTAAAATTACAGCGCAAATAACATTTCACTCTCAAAGCGGATCAACTTCACTTCACGTGATATTATTTCGAATGCAGTGCAACATTAAGTTATGTGGTGAATACTCGAAGTTCTGGCTCACAATAATAATATTCCTGGTATGGTCATGTGATGAGGAGGAATGAATCGTATGTTACTAAAAGAGTTATATATACAAATGTGGATGGATGGAGAGGGAGAGGACGGCCAAAGAAAAGATGGATGGACAGTGTGACGAGTGATATGATAGAAAAGGGAGACAGTTCAGCGTGACAAGGGTCAGGACGGTATGGAAGAAGAAAACATGTTGCGCCGACCCCAAGTAACATGGGATAAGGGCAGGAAGATCATGATGACTCGTAGTTCTAGCTTGTTGGTGCAGTGGTTGGAAGTGCTACTGCTCATGAGGTCCTGGATTCGATACCCTGGTCGGGCAAAGTGTCATTTGGATTTTCTATTTGGAATGTCTTGTTCATCCGGGCCTAAATTCTGACCCCGCGCTCCCAGCCTGGAGATGGTATGGACGGTTGATGTCAATAGGCTTGCTCCCTATTACATGGAACTTAACCATAACTGGTAAAATGTGATTGGGTAATAAAGAAATTTGAGAGTACTATAGAAAATTCAATATTCAAAAATTTGAGTGTTCTATATAAATTTGAGTGTACTATAGAAAACTGAGTGTACTCTAAAAATTTGAGTGTACTCTAGTAATTTGAGTGTACTCTAGTAATTTGAGTGTACTATAGAAATCTGAGTGTACTATAGATGCACCGCTGCTTAACTTTTCGGGGAGTACAGGCGTGATGTTATGTTTATGTATGTACTCGTAGTTTAACAAAGGTTTTGTGTGACCACACTCGCATAGTTTATGCCGTAATTTGGAGCTTTGTTATAAGCCCTCTGATGCGGTTGCGTTGTGATAATATCACGGTAGTTTCAATTGTGGAGGCAATGCGATGAGGCTGCGCTGTGTTGCAACTATTATTATAATGAGTGGGGTTAACAAACTCATTAGTATTTAGGTAGTTATATCCCACGTAGGTGCAGTACAGCAATGATTATTTTGATGCCATTTTTCATGAAAATACAGATGAAAAGGACATAATCAGAATTTCTGAAAGTCACCACACATAAAATATTTTTTCAGAGAGAAACAATGACACTTAAACCAATTGAAAAACTCAAAGTAAATGGTTGGTGAGAGCAAATATTAATCTTAACCCCTATCTCTTGAGTCAAGGGGTAGATTATACCATCTCTCTAAAGGGGTCAGGTTCCGTGCCCGGGTCGGCAATCTCCATACTTGACCTCAGCCGCACTTCTTTTGGGGAAATTGATTGCAAAATCAACATGCCGGCTATCTCCCCTGGGTGAAGCATGGACCAGGGTTAAGATTGAAGATCGCGTATGATTTGAATGTTTAAAAAAGTTTAGAAACAGAATTTTTATAGGTATTTTATATAAAATTCTTATGTCATTGTTGTACTCGTAGTAGATAGTATAGCGCCTAGTAGTAAAATTAAGAAGTACTTAAGTTCAATTCATTCATGATTTTTCCAAAGTTTAGTTTAACATTATTACCAAACGAACCATCCAACAATAAGAGACACCTATATCAAGGAGGGTATTGTTTCCGTTCGCATTACCCACAGCAGCATAACGCAGCGTAAACGCAGCGTAGATGTAGCGTGGCGGCGGCGTCGCGTCACTCATTACACGTCTCAGTTGCTCTAATTGCTTTCCGGGCGCATGGTCTGGCCCCGCTGGGCGCCGGGGCGTGGTACCTAGGGCTCCTGGGGTGCTGAGCCCCACAACACCTGCATACTTCGCTTTAATTCATCGCTTGTTTGTCGACGCCACCGCATGAAATGTGTGGCTTAGCGAGTAATTGAGTAATTTTGCATGCGTTCAGCGCAAATTAAATATGTTTTAAATTTAGTGGTGAAAACTGGTTTTGAAAGATGTATTTCTCAGGTTACAAATTACAATGTTTTTTATGTGTAGGTAAAACAATCGCTGGCCACAATATAACTACTGTGATGGAAACCTTTAACTTAACATTTCACCACTCAAGATTGATAGTAAATCTTTAATTGAGGAAGTTATGGTAGTAATAAATTAATAATACTCCTGTCAAATTATAATAATATTATAATTTGATTATAATATTATTGTAATGAAGTTATGGTCATGCGATGCGGAGATTCTAAACGCATGTTATAAAAAGAGTTAAGAATATAAATGTGGATGGATGGAGAGGGAGGGGACGGTCAAAAAAAGTTGGATGGACTGTGTGAGGAGTGACATGAAAGAAAAGGGAGTCAGTGATGGCGTGACAAGGGACAGGACGGTACGGAAGAAGAAAACGTGTTGCGCCGACCCCAAGTAACATGGAACAAGGGCAGGAAGTGGATTATAATTTGATTAACAACAATTACGTCACCAAATCTGCCCACACATACAATTACATTAATTCAGCATCCACTGGTAAACATACAATCACTCATCATTGAGAGTTGGCACTCTTGGTCACTGGACCATCCTCCAGAAACATCTCATTCGAGGCGCTGCATAATTCATCTGTCATCGACATGAAACTTGCACGCGCCAGCCCTGGCTCTGAGGTCGCATCAATTTTGCAACAGCGCTGACTGCCGAGCGATACATTGCGCGCTGGGCTCTTACAGCAAAGGGGGAACGCTTACCAGCTGCTCAATGGACGACCGGCTATAAAAAAGTTTGGTTATTTGGCTGGCTCCGTGCGGCATGATAAGTATAATGTTTTGTAGTTTATCGTGGAGGTTCGTTTTAGTGTTATGTATACTCGTATTCTAACTAATAAGACTAAGATACTCGTACCTTAGTAATTCGGTACTGGAATACATTTAGAAAGACAAACAAATACAGTACGACTGATGAGTCATGTCACGTCTGATTTAGAATTTGCGAACTTTCGCGAAAGTACACTCGTGAAGAAAACAGCCACTTGGTTCGTAAAGCATGCGCAGCCACTTGGCATTAACTTCAGACGGGCCACGACTCATCGGTTTTACTGTAAACTAATAAGGAATTTATAGGTGAAAAAAATAAAAAACATTAGAATAATAGTATTTTATGCACTTTGTGAATAAAGAATGGATTTAAAGCGAGGGCCATAGATGAATCACGAGCAAGTGAAGAATTCTAATGCTTTATCACAACCGTAGGGAGTGATACATGTCGCGGATAAATTTGAAAAAGAGTTACCGCGGCCCTGGCACAAGCAACTGAAGGAACACGGGTGGGTTTTAGTCAGTAAAAGTCTGACACGCCCTTCCGCTTCACCCAGAGCGGAAGAAGTCATTGGATGATTTCCCACCCAAAAAAAAAAAAAAAGGGAGTGATACATGATGATTGAATCAAGAGCATAGCATGTGATTCAAGTGTTAGAATCCTAAGCGACGCGAGTGATTCATGGCCCTCGATACACATCCGTTTTATTCAAAAGTTGCATACTTTATACCATTACTACGAGATCAATAAAGATTTAAGCGAAAAGCACAAGGAGTTTGTATGTCGAGTATTTTTTTGCGAAAGGAGGTTGCATATTAGCATTGAAATGAAAGTCGATGGTGCTTTCTAAACTGTTCAAACACCAAAACAGTGATTAAAAGTACTTTTTTCACTGTTTTCAGTGAATAAAATCTGCTTTCCAGAGGGGGAATGGTATAAATAAACTTTTCAATGGTTTTTCTGAAAATTAAACTAAGATGAAGTAAGAACTAAGGCAATATGGGGGTATTATATAGATGAACCTCTGTCTAACCCATCGGGGATTACAAGCGCGATGTTAACTAAAGTATGATAAAAAAGGGCGGTAGCTGATCTAAACCTGAAACAAGACTACAATATACGATGAGAGTACGTTTTTAATATTGTGTTGAAATTGCTGATTACTTATTTCGCATCAACTAGTGGCTGGTAGTCGAGTACGCGTGAGTTTTGATTAGTGGGCGCTCTATGCTGATACTAATGAATCAATAAATCGGAGCGGCCGCAGATCAAACAGAATCTCATGCATGAGTGCGTACCATCTAATATGTAGGCCGACTGCAGCGCGAGATTTCGCCTGGATATTGGTAGATAGTAAAGCCTTTACTGGATGTTAAGATTTGAAAGGCATATTTTTGAGAATAAATAATTTTGTATTTTAAAGTATTATTTAGATGTAGGGATTGAAGCTATTGCTATATTCAAGCACAAATCCAAACTTCGGCCTGCTACTGAGATATTGCAGATGGAAAAATTCAATAACACTTTGCCCAGCCCGGGAATCGAATCCAACAAACATAACGGGTGTATTATAAATGTGCACCTCTGCCAAGTCTTCGGTGAACACTGACAGTCGTGATGTTATGTTATGATACAATAATTTTGTGCTACTGAATTTGGAAATCAAAATCTACTTAGAAGTAGATACACAATCCGTTAAGTTTAGTGCTAATTTTTTCACAGAAATTGTAGTCAATAATTTCGCCACAAAATCCGAAAATTTCTCTTAAAGATTATCCAAATGAGCCGAAAGATGAGTTATCTACATATTTTCAGTAATACTCGTACTCTAGATCAAAATTCTGATTAACATAAGTACTATCATGTCAAAAAGTACATAACAGGTAATCCACGATACATTTTGTGCTTATATAATAAATCAAAGTAATAATGGGGCATATTGCGGCCATGCATTGTTTGGGAAGCTTGTCCAAACATAGTTTCATTTACAAACCAGTCAAATATCCGACATGTTTGCATTGGACATTTACAAATAATGTCGTGTATGTTATGCAAATAACATACACAACATTATTGTAAATGTCCAATCATCATCATTCGTCATTATTGTAAATGTCCGAAAATTCGGATCAATACTTTAAAATTACATACCCCTTGGGTAGGTATAACCTACCCTAGGGGTATGAAAAATAGATAGTAGCCGATTCTCAGACCTACTGAATATGCATATAAAATTTGGTAAAAATCAGTAAAGCCGTTTCGGAAGAGTACGGTAACTAACATTGTGACACGAGAATTTTACATATAAGATGATACCTACGCATCATATTCTTATTTTACTTTTCCGACGCTTAAGTCGGGACCGTTACCACTGGGCCACCACTGCTGTCTCTACGTGTTGCCAACTACATGCTACCAAATTAATGGTTGTCTCGCGTATACACTCTATAACTTTAATTAAAGGCTTACCTTCGCGGAACTAGCGAGACTTGACTGTGAAAAATGAGTTCACTCTGTACATAACATACAGCTATCTACAATGAAACTATGAAACTCGCAGCAGCCGCATTTATTCAGTACTGAAATTTCTCATCTCACAGCTTTTAAAAAGATTTTAAGCTCCAATTACTCTGCAAAGGAAACTGAACTGACACATGCGTTATAATTACAAGACTAATTAGAAAAAACGAGACTCCAGCGAGTGGTGGAACTGGAATAGAAGCGGCAATCTAATGCGGCTGCATTCAAATCCATACACCGTGTTATATAGACGAACAAAGCTAGAACATAGGTACAAACTACGGAGTAGGCCAAGTAGGGTTCTCCTATGCAGGAAAGAATACAAATGAAAGAAACATAACGTTCCAAATATCGTGAAAGAATCGCAAACTATGCTACGAAATTTAAACCTCGTGAACCATAAGTTAGCGTAACATATTGCTTGTTTCATTGCATACGCAGATGTCACAGCTGCATATCTCAAGCAACGCGCTGCAACTTGAAGCCAGCAGACGAAGTACACGGAGCCATGTCTGAGAGCGACTGAAGAGCAGTAAACACAGGCGCATCGGAATTGCTAATCGTGCCGCCATCCGCAGAGCCACTCCACTGCGCGATGGCGCTGCACAGCCAAGCTTTAAACTCGCCTAGAATCTGAGTAATGGATGCGAGACACGTCATTAAACTAACTCCGTAAGTTTGCGAGATATCGCGCGATCGCGATATGAGACTCTGACTTTCGCTGTTGGAGATTTTCAAGCTCTTTGTGAAGGGAGCTTTATTACATGTGGCGTTGTAAGTCCTGTTTGTTAATGCAAAAGATTTGCTGATGAGTTCTAAGACAATCATTTCAAACTTTCGCATTATAATAATAATAGTATGTGTCAAATTAAAGTTATGAGAAGCAAAACACGTTTATGAGTTTTGCTATGCCACTGACAGCAAAGACTATTTCCTAACCATGCCCATTTTTGTGACAAAATGCTCAATTTTACACTAAGATACGTAGGCCCAGGACTTATATCGAGTCCCAACGCTGCACATACACGTATGTTACTCGCGACAGTTTGTGTAGTAAAATGTGAGCGCATTTGTCACAGTTAGCAGAGAACGTGCGTCGTCCCGGCTCGGCAGCATGGCGGCGTGGGCCATGCTGGCGTGACGTGCCACGATTCAAAGTGCGCGTGTCACGGTACGTGTGTAGGGAGTTCAGGAGACAAAGTTGAACAACTCCTGAAAAGCAACTTGTAGTTCTTTTTTTAATCTACTCCAATTTTAACAGCCTAAAACTTGTTTCTATTCACGTTCTACATACCTACGTACGTACGTTCTTAAGTTAGACGAAGCTAATGAAGACGGAACAATTTTCAACTCCAATTTGATTTAGAAATAGGTATCTAAATCAAACATAAAAATACACCGGTAATATATAAAGGAATACAAAAAAAAGTTAATTTAAAAATCAAAAACCCGACTGCTTAAGAAGCGAACTAAAAGACCAAAAAATCCGTTCATTTTTCCGCAATTCTTTTTTTTAATTATAGATAGGCTCACGCTTCTTGTAGCAAAACTCACTTCTTGTATCAAACAAAAAAAATGTACGGATCCCTAAATTTTTTCTTGCAATGTGGTTTTCTTCATCAGAAATTTTAGCATTGTTTTCTTGTCAACCGAAATTTGAAAAATCGTATAGATCTGCCAGCCTGTCAACTCAATAAAATACTTTTTACAAAAAAATTCTACCGATTGCCAAATAAGAAAACTACTAAAGTGAAAAATAACTTTATTATTGGAAGTCGATGTCTTTCGTAGGTACCGTTTTTTGCGATATGGGCACCGACTTCCAAAAATAAAGTTATTTCTCACTTCGTAGTTTTTGCCGACTGAGATTAAGATTTGCCGTTATTTATTGAAGAGTTCTGTCGTATATCTTCGAATTTCTTCATCAAATCTTCACCAAATTGAAATGGGCTCAATTTAGACCCTTTAAAACAAAAAAAGAATTTTCTAAATTGGTCCACAATTGACGAAAATATCGGTGAATACACAAAAAAAAAACAAACATGAAGTCGAACATAGAACCTCCTCTTTTTTGGTAAGTCGTTTAAAAAGGCGTGTTGGCAATTACGTCTTGTAGCGTTTCGCTAAAACATATATTCCAAATCAAAACAGTGCCACTCAGTATTCAGTTTTCTCAAAGTTCACCACAAAACTTGGGCTTCATTAGTGAGGTACAAACGTGGCCGAATTCCCGAAGGCTCCAATAGTTGAGACCGCGGCTTGTCTCGCATTTGATTAAGACAGACAAGAGACACGAGGGCCTCTTGTCATACGATGTCATTAAACAAAGCCACAATTAAAACTTGTATTGTGCTTCAAGTTTTGTCAAGAACTGTTTAGATTTGAGTTGTGTTTGTTTTATTATGGACTGTTACAGCTTGAATATGGCATGTTCTGCAGATGTGAATAAAGATATATATTTTTAGTTTTCCTAATACCCAAAATAAAAACAATCTTCTAGACTCTGTTTTCGTGACATCTTACATTAGTTGTTTATTGTTGTATTTTTTACTAACATAATTGTTTGTCTTACAAAATGTGTTTGTGTCTTGATACTTGAATAAAGGCGATTCTATAAACCAGAATATGTTGTACATACAGCGAATAGATAACAGTATCCACAGTAGTCAGGGATGATACATTAATTACTGCCAAATAGGTCAAGGTTTGATACAATTACTGTACAATACTTATCCGCAATTTTAGTTGTACCAAAAAAACCGGCCAAGTGCGAGTAGGACTCGCGCACGAAGGGTTCCGTACTATTATCGCAAAAAACGGCAAAAAAATCACGTTTGTTGTATGGAGCCCTACTTAAATATTTATTTACTCTGTTTTTAGTAGTTGTTGTTATAGCGGCAACAGAAATACATCGTCTGTGAAAATTTCAACTGCCTAGCTATCACGGTTCATGAGATACAGCGTGGTGACAGACGGACAGACAGATATATGGATCGTGGAGTCTTAGTAATAGTCTCGTGTTTACCCTATGGGTACGGAGCCCTAAAAAGGGCATAAAAAATTAACATTCATTTGACTGTGCTAACATGAATATTTGAACAATTTAAAAAGTCTACACGTATTAATACTTTATCAGCACATTTGAACAAGCGATAGGAACTGAATTTCTATTTGGGCGCCATTGTTAACATTTCAAAGCAACTGTTGGTATTTGACATCTCATTTGAATTTAATCTGCTCAATGTTGGCTGCGCGCGCTATTTGTGATGTGAAATTTTGATAGCGTTTGTACGGTGACCTCTGCATTTGTGAGCGAATTGGAGCAAACGTTGGTCGTAGTGTAGCAGGTAATGTGAAAGAGTATCATTTAGCTTATTTTCTGTTAGCAAATAAGTAATTAGGTAGTTTTATAAGATATGGGTCATGTGATATAAGATAAGATAGTTGCTTTATTCACTTTTCTTAAGATAATATATTATTTTTAGTTATTTTATAAGTTCAATAGGTGAAAATTAAGTGTCCGCATTAATAAACCTTATTTTTAATACTGTTTGTTCGGTAATGTAAATGAAATTTGGTCTAGTGGTTGTTGTTATGGGTACTGGTTATTGTGAGCTCTTGTAGCTCACAATAACCAGTGTGCTGTCTCGGTGTAGCTGGGTGTCTTGTTAAACATGTAAATAATCATCTAGATTGTTGCAAAATTAAATTAAATTAAATAAAACACTGTTTCAACAATATTTTTTAAGTAAAAAATACATAATTAATCAAAATATTTAATGATAAATAATTCGAATATGAAATCAGAATCGACCAATTCCCAATTAAGTATCAATTTATAATTGTAATTCATCAAAATGAAAATAATTGTATCTAGCTAAATTTATAGGTTAGGCTTATTTGATTTTGATGTTATCTATGAATTAACTAACTAACGCAATTATTTTTAACGAAATCATCACTTTTGTAAACATAATAACGACTACATTTGTAATGCTGATATGCAACATAAGCTGAACATTATTAGGGCAGCACTTAGCTTTCAGGTGAGTTACCATCTAAGCTAGCAGACCAAACTGATAATCTGTAATGGAACGTAATTAAATGAATTCCTTCTGGCATTAATAGTAATACCTAGTTCTTAGAGCTATAAATTACTTGTATACCGGTCACAAACCCTATCGCTAACGCACCACACTACACAACATTCGATTCAAAAGTATATAAGTTAATCAGACTTAGCAACAAACTCGTCGAAGTAGCAGCAGATCCTATTAAAGATAATCGTCTGAGATAGATACTTACCGCGGAAGCAGCCTCCACCACGCGCCACAGCGCACGGGGACGAACAATGGAACCCGTGTTTTGTTTTAACAAAGGATTTATCAGCCACTTATGGGGATATATTCAATCGTGTTTGGGAGAGGCCGACCCCCTCAATAGCCTGTTAAAAGATCAAAAAGAGCGTGCGGTAGACACTTCACGGATATTTAATGCCTGTTTAAAATTACGGATTGTTTGGAATTTGGTTTTGTTTCTATTTTGGTATTATTGGACATTTTAGATAGCTGCATTTCTATGTATTATAAAAGGGTTAGGATTCAGTTTCAATAATTTCTTCATCTCACCATTATTAATTGTTAAACATTTTCCCTTCCCTGACATTATTTTCTTCATCTATATTTTTCTTCTTAAAATCTCTCCTTACCTTCAAGATAATCCAAAACATCAACGTAACGTTACTTACACCCCCCGTTAATATAATTTACCATTTCAAGTCATTCATTCGCACCTCCAAAGATAAGTGCAGCGTCTTAGCACCAGGTGACGCCTGCGCCTGTCACCAGCATCAGATATGAAGTGTTCCGCTCCTGCTTCTAGGCTTCGATAGCGTAACAACTGGCGGCATTGTCTCGCTCACGACGTCTCCCGTCATAACAGATTAATAAGATTAGAAACCATTTTGTATTTGCATTTCTCTACGGTGTATGAGTTTTGAAAGGAGGTTTTGTTCGTGTATTGCTTTGACATAATCTGTGGAAAATTTGATATGTTAAAAAAATCATCGTAAACTTACTTCACTGCAAGAGATAAGAGAAACATAATAAGAGCGTTAGAGATCCTTTTCTTTGCCTGTTTTCTACTACTATTGTAGATGCAACATTCTGAATGGGTGGATGTTTGATACTCAGTCACGTCAGAAAGGCTGAATACGTCTGGATGAAATTTGGCAGGGAGATAGATTATTGTCTGGAATAATACATTATGCACTTATTATCCCGATAAACTAGGTATGCTCGACTTGTTGGGGGCACTACCGCCCACAGATAATGATCCTTTGGAATAATATAAAACTTTTCACGTGGGAAAGCCACGAGCGAAAGCTAGTTATTTATATTCGGTACTCAAGCTTTTTTGATAACTTAAAAGTACCTTACTTAACAAGCTTAATGCCGTTAGATAGACAATTTGAATTCTTAATGTTAATGGTTGGATTGAATAATTATTGTGAACGGAAAATCTTGAATTGAGCCAAACAGATCATCTCTCTACGTTTTGCTCCTGCCACTGATATTATCCTGCCTAAAGACGTCGCTTGTCCAATTATCCTGGCAGTGTTACAGTAATGATGCAAAGTACCCTCGCAGAGGAGTCCGAGATCAGCTGTCAAATCAAGGGAACTCTCGCCGGAACAAGATGGCGTGGGAGGTCGCTTAATGTGAAGCGTGGTAGATTTATGAACGCAGTTTATGTTTACCTAAGTGTTTTAGTTCACCAAGATACCGAAGATAAATCAACAGTAACTGAGTTAGGCAGACACAGTATTAAAATAAATTATTTTATTAAGTACCAACCAAGTTTTCAGAAGATTATAAAAGATACGGTCGTTCATATCGAAATTCTCTGTCGTGGAATTACTCCGAACAATCTCTTCAATTAAACTAGTAATTTGGGTTGGGTTTGTTAATAGAGCAAACTAAGCAAATGCTAGCTTAGTTCAAGTAAACTTCATGTTACTATGTTTGTTTCTAAGACTAGCTTTTTCCCGCGGGTTTGAACTCTTTGGCTAATCAAAAAATTTTGCAGAAAATGTGCAAATTTTCGTGACAAAAGGTAGCCAGTATGGCACTCGGCGATATATAAGTGAAAGAAATGTTAACAACCGGATAACAATGAAATAAACAAAGAAACAATTTTACCTGTTTAAAATATTACTTAATGTAACAACAGTAATCGTTAAGTACATGGAAATCGTTTGGAACAAGTTTAAAACAACCATTAAAATTTAACCTCTTACATAATTAAAGCAAAGAATCCGACTAAGAATTCCTCAGTAAATGAATGTAATTCCTGCGTACAAAAACGTTACTTGTCCAATTTGCTGGCGCAGTGGCCGACGGTCGGCATCTCGGCGAGAGAGCTGAGATCAGCTGTCAAATCAAATGAACTCGCCTTGCCCCCCGACCCTCCCTGTCGTGGCTCTCCCGTCCACCATACCAAACCGCGCACCGCAATGAACAGGATTATCACTGCAATGGATAGTAATGTGACTTGGAGCTGAGCTGTGTCAGCTTTTTATTTATCAAGTGAACAAAAAAAATGGATTCCAGTGGCAGAGATTGACACCATTCCACCCAATATGTTCAATATTATAATTGAAGTATTTTCCTGTTTTGGTACAGATTAAGGGTGAGAAAATTTAATAATGTTATGACTATGATGATTACTATTGTCTGCTAATGGCTTCACGCATGTGAAAATTGTCCTAAGGTAATATTCTTTCAAAAAAAAAGTATCCTATGTCCAGGATATGGTCTACCTGCATGCAAAGTGACATACAAACAGAACCGGATATTAACCATTTCATTAGTTAAAGTGTATTTTGTTCCAAAGATAGCTAAGTTTCTTTTTATCTAAAAATCTTAACCACAGTAAAAAAAAAGCCGGTCAGGTGCGATTCGGACTCACGCACCGAGGGTTCCTTACAAACATCTACATTCACCAACATAATTATAAGGTAACTAGGTCAACGGGGACCACCATTTAAGTTTTCGAACCAAAACCTATAGGACACTTCCGGTTGACCTAGAATTGTCTATTTTGGTTAAAAGCAAGGTCTTACAGCACAAGTAAAAGGAAAATTCCGAAAAATAAAAAAAATTAAAATTATTGTAAATTTTGGTACTTACAAGTTTTGCAAAAATCTAAATTTGCCCACATTTCTTTATCGTGTTGACTCTGGACCTTGATGTTTATATACATATGGACTATAGACCTCAGTATCTGGTATAAATTCCAACTTGCTAGGATTGCTGAGAAAATCGGTGGTGACACACGGACAGACCGACAAGAGAGTGATCTTATAAGGGTTCCTTTTTTTACCTTTTGAGGTACGGCAACCTAAAAGCAATACGATTATCAAGGTTCAACATCAACTTATATTGAACTGCTGTATCTGTCAGGAACAAAACGAATATACAACCATAATTAATACTTTATTAAACTCGAAAGCCTCGCGAAATATGATGAGTTAATTAAGAAATTCTTTACAAATATTTTCTGCACTCCTAACGATCTTTAAAATTTGTTCGTTTTAATAAAGATTTAAGCTCCCTTTATTAAAGTAGGCGTTAAGCTGTGGTTTAATATATATTTATTTACAACCACGTTAACCTACCGCCTCGAGTAAATTTATACTTGTAATTATTTGGCGGCGACCTCTGAATATATTAGTGGCGTGAAGTTTATTAAAGACATTTATCTTAATTTTGACTAACTTAGTTGTGTCTAAGTTTCTGGATGTTGACTTTGTTTTGTGTTCCTAAGAAACTTTGAGTGGTTTTGCTAGTAATAAAAGAGTAAATATAAAATTGTGATGTGTAAATATAAAACTGAATAAACGGCTGTTTTCTTTTTATTCTAGAAATTTTTGAAATATTTTGTTTTCGGTGTTCCGTATATTGATAAAAGTAATTAGGGATGTGTGACTAATGTTTCACATTTGCGATGCAACATTTTGTTCAACGCAAAATTTGAGCGCCATCCCGAAAAAAAAAAAGGTATTGTGATCTCAAACTGTGATCCCGAGCGATTTTGCCAAGCATGAAACAAATGAGGAAACAAAGAAAAAAAATTGGTCAAAAAGTTTCTTGTTAAGGAGCAAAAAGTAGAAGTGAGCAAAAAGAAAGTCGTCTAAATAAATATACACATTATAAAGGATGGCGGTGGTTTATTTTCGAAACAAAACGACATGTACCAACCTGATAGTACTTATAAAAAATCGGCCAAGTGCGAGTCGGACTCGCGCAACGAAGATCCTGTACAAACCTCAGCTTAAAGGTATTATAGACCCGAGTATTTGATACGAATTTCAATTTAATACCTCTACGCGTTCATGAGGAAAGGGGTAGTAAGTTTAAATTATAAAAAATATTTTTACTATATGATGTAATTAAAAATGTACAGTTGTCGCAATTATCCCTTTATCTGTGCTATAAGACGTTGCTTCGTACCAAATTTCAAGATTATGAGTTCACGGGAAGTACCCTGTAGGTTTTGATTCCCTTGCGAGTGTCGAAAATTTGTGACATAAACGGCTGTATCTTTTGATCACGTTGGCTTAGAAGTTTGATTTTTTCACAGCATTAAGGGACAGTAGACCTGAGTATTTGATATAAAGGTGAACGGCAGATTTTGTACCGCATAATTTTTTTGTTGTTCGGTTATAGAATTTGGTATATAAATAAAGGCAACTATGCCATTTATTTTCATGTAAGTTTACTATTTTTAGAACTTCGGATTAATTAATAATATCAATATAAAGATTTTAATATAAAAACGTAATAAAATCGTGCACTCAACGCAGTTATGTTTTTAGATGTTGCCTTACATAAAATAACACAAAATTGGAATGATAATTATATTATTTAGAAATAGAAATAACATTAAATATAACCAAACTCATCATTATCAAACTGTCGCAGTCTGCTGGTGGACATAGGTATTTAGTAATACCCTGAGTAGGTACGATCCTCATCTCAATCATACCTACTTATTGGTAAGGAAAATACTACAAAGATAGCAACACATTACCTATGTAACAATCTGCAACATTTACCTATATGTAACAATTTACATTGTTACACTAGTATATAACCTTAAAAAACTAAACTGGTTATAACTTTTACGTTCCAAGTTCTAAAAATCTAAGAATTAAAAAAAGTATTATTTATCGTATTAACTACCAATTAAAACAAAAAATATCCCAAAACACGAAATTTTATTTGCGGTACGAAGTGCCCATACAAGCCTGCCGTTCGCCTTTCAGCTTGATGTTTCCATGCGTTCCTGAGAAAAAGGGTCTTGACAGACAGACAGACTGACGGACAACAATGTGATCCTATAAGGGTTCTGTTTTATCTTTTCGAGGTACTCGTACCCAACCCTAAAAAATCACCTCACCATAAGCTTAAAGCAGTCCACAGCTGGACACAGGCCTCTTAAAATGCATCTTGCTGCTACTAGCTGTGAAGATAGTCACTCCACCAAAATTAGCTTAGCACAGCTATTATTACGATTCGACCATAAATTAGTGGTAGGTGATAACTCTGATACAGATCCAAACCCTTTAAAGCATACGAACAACAGATTTTCCCCTATACGATACCGTACTGTAAAAACATCTTATTCAAGTTGCCATAAACGATTCTGTTCCATTTCATTAAAATAAATTTCAACAACCATAATTATATCTACCTATATTACTATTCGCAGTTACAGTTTCAAAAATGTATTCAGCACATGGAGTAACTAACCTAAATTAAAGAACTGTGTAGCACGACGCCGCATCGCATCCTCTAATGAGTGTGTCTCTGGGAGGTGGCTCACTAATGAACTCCCGATGTGTGTACCGGGCACAACTATACTATACTAACTAACGTACGCTTTGCAACGTCATTAATTCACAATTTTAAGGCTATGTGAATGTGATACTTTTGGGTGCGAAGGTATTTTTTAGCGTAAGTCTGAACATTTTGTTGAAGTAATATTTAGGAACCGACTGATTTTGGTTGAAACTTTGGTAATTGAATTCTAGAACAAATTCTAGAGTTCAATTCCAATTCAAATTCAGTACAAGTCGAATCTATCACAATAGCTAAATACCCAGATAGATTCGACTTGTTCATTTTATTTAATAGAGTATTAACTGACTCGCGCCTACTTCGCTGGGCGTCAATTATTTGTACTTGTTAATCATAATCAAGCTATAGCTTATATAACTCAATAATAATGTAGCTACCTAATGGTGAAAAAAAATCAAAATCGGTTCAGTAGTTCCAGGGATTGCATCCTACAAACTCACAAACTTTACCTCTTTTATAATATTAGTGTAAATTAAAGACGCAATATACGTACCTACTCATTATTTAATAATGATATGCTTTTGGAGCACAACAAAAATACCAAAATTATTTCATGCGTTAAATATATTGAATATATTTTGCAATTTTGTATTTCAATCATCTTAATGTAAATTGTAAAACTACGGTGGCAATGCACGGCTTTATTACGTCCCAAATAACATGACACAATTATTTCAAGGAAACGAAGCTTTTCTTTGAAATTTTATGAAAGGAGAGTACGTTTGTAAGTATATTGTAGCGGGTATCAACGTAATGATATTTTTAATACAGTTGCTTAAAAAGTGGCGTATTGCAGGGACGTATAGCGTTCGGGATGTGGGCTATTACATACTCGAGCTTTTTCTTTACCTTTTACGAACTCGTGCGTTCTCTTTCCCAACTTTCAAAATAATATCTATTAAAAAGAAAAAACCAACCGCGAAGTTTTAAAAAAAATTAATTCATAGAAGTTTTTATGATTCATGCAAATATTTCTAAAAAGAAGCTACTAATTTGTTTCAATATCAGATTTAATGATTTGATTCAATGAGTTAGGTTAGGTTTCATTTCATTTCGTCTCATTAAATTTCATTTTCATTTCATATCAATAAAAAAAATCTACTGAAGACTTGGCTGTATGGGCATAGTTCCCTTTGCCTACCCAGAATGGGTGAAGAAAACAAAAAGAAATCTCTGCTTATACTCGTATTCTTTTACGGTGGGCGCCATTTTCCAAAAATGTTCTTTGCGAGTTTAGTTGTTTGTTGCACAAAATGAGTAATTTTGACGATATTTTATTTGAATTAAAACCACCGGAACTTAGTATAATTGCACAAAATGCTTCGGAGAACATTTTACCGGAAAAGTCAAAAAGTCGCTACATATCTACGTACGGCGAATTTATTGCGTGGAGAGAAGAGAAAAAAGCAAATAGTTTATTCAGAAAATGTTATGTTGGCATATTTCTCCGAAGTCTCAGCAAAATTAAAACCTTCTACGTTATGGTCGAGGTTTTCGATGATAAAAAGTATGCTTAAAATAAGGAACAACGTGGATATAAGTGAATACCCAAAACTGACCGAAACAGACGGTTTTACAACTAAAAAGTCGAAAATATTAACATCGAATGAAGTGGAAAGGTTTTTGAACGAAGCTCCTGATGATCGTTATTTAGCCACAAAGGTAATTTATTAATACTTATATTTTTCTTTAGTATTCAGTTTACGAAATCGCAAAATACAGTCAATATATTATTTAAAAAAATATTAACCAAATCCCTTTTTTTGTAGGTTGTGCTGATTTTTGGCGTTGTTGGAGCTTGCCGCAGAGAGGACTTAGCCAATATTACTTTAAAAGATATTGAAGCCCGTGGAAAAATGCTACTAATCAAGATTCCGAATACAAAAAATAAGATACCGAGAAGCTTTGTTGTTGAAGGAGGTTTTCTTAGAATAGTGCAAAAATATAAGAATCAGCGGTCCCAAAAAGCAAAAACCGACCGTTTTTTCCAAAATTATCAAAAAGGGAAGTTTACAGCTCAAGCAATCGGGATAAACAAATTTGGTAATATGCCAAAAGAAATAGCTTCGTTTCTTGGTCTGCCGGATGCTGAGTATTATACTGGGCACAGCTTCAGGAGGACCTCTGCTACATTATTGGCAGATTCAGGAGCCAATTTGACGTCCTTAAAGCGACTAGGAGGTTGGAAGTCAGACAAAGTTGCAGAAGGCTATATTGCTGATTCATTAAACAACAAACTAAAAATTGGGAAAAAAATCACACAATCCATTAATTAAAAGTCCAGTCCGTCTCCTTCACATGACAATACTGAAGAGAACGTTCGTCATCGTTACCTTCGTTGATAATGATAATTCATCAGATCCAATTCCATCAACTAGCAAACGCCATTGTATAACACCTTTGACAAATATACATGAACAATTATACGAAATTAATAATAGTTTGTCTCAAACAGTAAATATGTAACCTAAAACTTCCCCAGTTAGTATACTAAACGGTACCAATTTCAATGTATATGTGAATTATAACTTTTATAAGAAATAAATGATTAGTTAGTTGAGTTTATTGTGTTTTTATTATTTTATTAAATTGCTTCATTTTTTCGCAACTGTATTAAAAATAGTTGTTCAATACACGTGCGGAACCATCATTGCAACTTGTTCCGACTGTCAACCCTCACCTTCGGTTGCGCCTCGGCTCGGGTAGACATTTGTCGAAACTTTTTGCAATGGCAGGCTTGCCGCACTCGTAATGAAATATACTTTTTCTGCACTACTTAGTACTCATAAGTTATTTCGTTAGAGCTGGTATGTTAACGTTATGAATATTTAGTTTTTACTGTTAACACAACATTGCTCTTATACCGCGAAGGGCAGTGGCAGAAGAACCACTATTGCCAACAACCAAGCGCAAGTCCCGTCTAAAGAGGCTCTAGACACGGGGTCCCAGCGCAAACAAAGAAAATTTCGTTCAAATTAATATCACTAGATGGCGTAATATGCAAAATTAACATTTTCTAGAATTGATACTAAAATTGTATGTTCTTGTTTAATAAACACTCCTAAACAATATTTATGGTATATTGGGCTCTTAATTCAAATTTCAAATATTATTTGAACGGATTATTTAAAACTGATTCTAATTGATGGTGCGGTTTTAAATTTCAGAGGCATGCCACTCGATTTTCAAAATTTCTATTGTAGCTCATTTTCGTACAATGAAATTGTAAAAACGTGCAAATAAAAACTATAAAAACAAATCTGCACTGTATTTAAAGAAAAAAATAATCACGAACCGATAACACCATTTTACTTGCAAGTCGCTGCTAACACCATCTATAGTCGTGGAACGGAACCGAACGTTATTGATTATTATAAAATATCGGTATAAAATATCAATTTATCAGTATAATAAGACGAAAAAAGCTAGTTATTTCTTTTTATGCGATGAGGCATCTGTATGCTAGTATTATATTTATCAGTGCTCTAGACATGTGAAATTCTTTCAACGAAAGCATCGCGATACTTGACTTAATGTCCATGTCCCCTAGATGGTGTCCACAGAAAGCTCCATCGCGAACGATCTTGAAGTTCACGCTTCACCTCGCCCCAAGTCATTCCGATGCTCGTCGCTTCTGCCAAAGCATCGCGATTGCGATTAGTATAATGTCAAAAATGTTTGGTATTGTCAAGTGCCATGGAAATGTCACGTGATCAATCCCTAACATTTTGGCATATCAACAATCGCCATTGCTAATAACATGACATTTCTCTAGAGACAAAGTTCTATTTCTGTTGGCTTAAAAACAAAATTTGGTTTTCAATAACCAAAATTATCAGTTTTAAAGTGTCTTACTGCGGTCGCCAGACTTATTTTTCCTTGAACCCCCAGAGAGTACTAAAGCGGTCAAAACAGCGTTTGAATTTCTCCGACTTTCAATGTAAATAAATGAAATATTTAGTTCACAAGTATTTCCAATACTTGCTCTTGTTTATCAATAGTTTCGGAATTCTTGAACAGTAATAATGGAAGATACTTATTGTCTCTATTTCTCTTAAGTGGTGTTAAATTGCTTTTGGTTGTGCAAATATAAATGAACTATGTGTGTTCATTTCTGCAATAATTAAAGAAATTAGAGCCGAGAACAAAAAATTAAAAATCTTCAATATGCAAAATAAAATTACATACGTAACATAACATCACGCCGGTATTCCCCTAAGGATTAGGCAGAGGTGCACATACAGTACGCCCACATTTTACCAGTTAGGTTTAAGTCCAATGTAATAGGCGGGGAACTTATTGCCACCAACCAGGCACTGGATCAGACTCTGGGCTGCTACTAAGAAGTTCCAGAACAAAAAGAACTAATTAAACATTGCCCGACCCAGGCATTGAATCCAAGACCTTATGCTCAGCAATAGCGCTTGCAACCACTTTACCAACGAGTATTGTATTTGTATTTATTTATTCCAAACAATTTTTACATTGTGTCAGTAGCTTAATAAAAAATTAAAAGACTCAAATATTTTTCTACCCTCAAAAACCACACATAATAATATCTATTGATAGTCTTGACGTTGCAGTATTATATAAATTGGATAAGGGACCTAACACCATCACAAATATACCACAGAAGCCACCCCTGCTTAATCCCCAGAGGATGAAAAGCGTGCGCGTAATGTTCTCGGTTTATGAGCATTGATCCTTCAACACGTATTCTGTCTGATAGTTAAAGTTTTATGACAGCAGTTACTACTGCTTGATTAAATTTTCAAAGTCTTCTTTTCACGACCTTTTTCGTTTCTTAATTAATTTCTGATGTGAGGGCAGAATTCTAAGTAATATTGAAGGAGAGTCACCGTTTTATAATGTTTGAGTGACATGAATTGAACTTTTAGTGCCCACACTGAAAAAATGGAACTTGCGATCTTTTTCTCAAAAGGGGTAACTTTAAGTTTTAGCAAACTTTTAGTTATAGGAAAATAAACCTTAATAAATCAATACAAAACTAGTTGTGTTGCTAGTAGGAATACAGTTCGGAGTTTTAATTTTTGCATTTAGTTAACTATAGGAATTTTTAAAAACAAAAATAATTTATATTTTCATCAATGACTTTTTACTATGTTTCTATAATTATGAAGTAGTTTTAGGAATACCAAAGCCATCCACGCCAACACGACCGTGTCCCCACAAACTTTCCCAAACAGATCAGCAACTGGATGAATTAAAAGTAACTGTGTAAAACTAGAGTACGTGCCTCATCCCCCCCGCTCCATCCCTGTTCGCCCCTCCAGCGGGGGTAGGGAGGATGCGTGTTCCGCAGCTCGTGAAATGTGCCACTTTGATCATAGTTTCTTTGTAGATTCCACTCCAGTGGCACGGGAATGTTTGGAGTGATGAATAATTTAAAATTGAATGTTAATATCCATTTTTTAGGGTTCCGTAGTCAACAAGGAACCCTTATAGTTTCGCCATATCCATCAGTCCGTCCGTCTGTCAGTGTAGTTCAGATAATCTTTATACTAGAAAGCTGTAATTTGGCATGACTATGCATATTAATCACGCTGACAAAGTGGTAAAATAAAATCAAGACAGATTTTTTTTAATGTAACTCCTATACACGTAAAATGGTTTTTTTTTTACCGTCTGTTCCATGGTGTGGGGTATTTTTGGATAGGTCATTTAAAAGTGTTATAGGGTCTGTGAAAACCATTTTTCGATTCAGGAATACGATTGCGTAAAATTTAGCTTTAAATTGCAATTTTTTGTTAGATTCAAGTGTCCCCCTAGTTCTAGTTAGGGAGGTTTGGTTTCCGCACTTAGTCCCTTAAGTGGACCATTGTGCGTGGGCCATGGCGGCCGTTTGGTGGTCATTCCAATCAGCCCACCTCCCTCCAGAAGTCAATTAGAGCTCCTGGTTTCCTTAAAACATCCGTGTAAGATCTGGGTGACCCGAGGGTTTGTGTTCTTATCTGGGTTACACCTGTGCATTCAAAGAGAACGTGCGCAACGGTTTCGTCGGCCTCCATGCACGCCCTGCACAGAGGACTGCCCGTTATGCCTATTGTGTGGAAGTGTTTGTTGAGTGAGCAGTGTCCCGTGATGGTCCCCGTCACCAGGCGCAGGCCATTCCTGTCCAGGCGTAGAAGACGTCTGGTAAGCCTCCTGTCCAAAGATGGCAGAGCTTCTTTGGATTGTCTACAGCCCGGTGCCGAAGTCCCCCAGTACTCCGCCTGTGTCTGGGTGAATTCCTGTAGCCACCTGCGTATTTGGTTGAAGGGGATGGGTACAACAGGTTCGGGTCCGTAGACCGCCGAGCTGGCAAGTGTCCCCCTGCAAGCTAAATGGTTGCCTATGGATATGCAAAAAAATATTTTTTTTATTTTAATTTCCTTTTAACGAAATTAAAAGGAAAACCATCACAGCTAAGTAGGCTTTAGAAGTTTACGAGTACCAACCTATAAAATTTACTAGAAAAATTAAACATTTTTATATTGATGTGTGTGAAGAAAGTTTTCGAACGGCAAAATTATAGCAATTTTCGATGCTTCATTGTTTATAAACGTTAGTAATATTACCTATTTATTTTAGTGAATGTAGCGGCTTTTACGGAACCCTCTGTGCGCGAGTCAGACTCGCACTTGGCCGGTTTTTATAGGTTAATATACGATTTATGGGAGGAGTTAAAATATTGAATGGGGAGTTGAATAAATTAAGGGAAACAGGCTTCTCTGCTTCATTCGATTACGGATTTAAGGATTGCTTTGCAGTTATTGCGATTTTTTGTCATACTGAATAAATACTCTGTTTGCCGTTCGTTTGTCTCAAACAGACTTGATTACTTTGGAAAGTAATAACATGATGACAACCTACCCATTTAAATGAAACAGATACAAAACCTCACATAATCAAAATTCACTTAGAAACTAAATACATTTGCCACAACAAATTCAATATTTCCGTCACCCCTCTAGACTTACAACTCCAAAACTTGTCCAGCATGTATTCACCCCACAAAGTTGTAATAGGCATAATGATCCGTGAAGTGGTCGTCTGTACTCACCCCTATGGGGGTGAAATGTGGGGGAAGGGGGCTGATTGTTAGTTACGTGTTAAATGCAGGCTCACCCCAGGGCTGGTAATTATGGGGTCCAAGGTAATGGCTTACTAATGTGTTTGTCGCCATGTCACACTAGTAGTTTGGGGAAAAAGACTGATTTTTGGGACTTCTCTTGCCCTCACATTCTATTTATTCATTCGTTTATCCTCACACTGGAACGCCTTGCAGCAATTACACTCCTCACAATGATTTTCTTCACCGTTGTCAGCGACGTCCAAGATAAACTTGGAAAGAACATTTGAATGGAAAAAGTACTTGGCATTTGCCCGGAGTTTAACCTACGACCTCAAGCACGAGAAGCGAGGTCTTAGTCACTGGGCTACTACGACAAACCAATATCTATAAACTGCATTAACTCATTACTTGTTTACACTTTCTGTTTCAACTCTGATCCCGGTATTATCTCATAGCTCAGACAAATATAGGCACTCGAGTTGTAAGATTGTCATATCATTAAGAGGTTCAGAACTTCGTATTTCTTCTCTTTCGAGTTTTAATTGTACACTTGTGTAATATTCCCAAATTTTTCATAAAATTCTTAGTAGAAAACTCGAGTCTTATCGTTAAGATTGCTCTACCGTTCTTCATGATAACCACCAAGATTTTTACTACATAAAGCTTCATGTAACTATCCAAACTTCTCCATAATTCTTAACCTACCCGACCTCCAATTAACTTCAATGTTGCCGCGAGTGATAAATCAAACAGTGTTGCAGTAATAATGCTGGCTGGCTACAATCCGAACGAGAATATTATACCGTGGCGCCGACTATGTAAGTCAATGTAACACGAACTGTGGCCTATGTTTGAAAGTCGTTAATTGTTCACTTCACCTTATTAAGTTTTGTGCAACCCAGTTTGGCAGTAGGTTTCATAGCGTAATTTATATTGTCAGTTTAAAATCAACTGGGCAAAAAGTTTAGGTGAAGTTTAAATTGATGCTTGTTTGCAAATTCATTGTCTATGAGATAGGGAGGCGAAAGTTTACGAGAACAACCTTCTTTGTCTTAGAACTTAGGAGTGGCCAAAAATCTTGTTGTGGCAGTTAACGGAATAATTAAACAATAATCTAGTAACTTTATCGTTACACTTATTTAATTATATCCCATGGGTCTCGATTTTCGAATAGCCTCCGAGCAGCGCCCTTGGGCATCGTAAGCACCATCTATTATATGAACGTACCAACATCTATCTGCCGTCATCAATCCACAGCCGAGCGCAATGTGTTTATGGTATCTCCTCAGAATGATCCCTTGTGTCTACCTATAAAGGGAAACTGTGTAACACAGTAGGCTTGTGGTAATCGTCTCAATTTCCTTTCGAATTGTGGTAGAATTGGTTTGTACTTTGTAACCCCATGATTGATAATAATTGAGGACCATGTCACGATGCCTGGACAACGATACCTGAGTACTGGATGGTTAATACTTTTAAAATTGTAAAATAGGTTCTATTCTAAAAAAAACACGCATCGCAAAATCGAAAAAAATAGTAGCCAACAATATTCAGCCTGTATGCTAAATAAATAGCAGACACAAACAAAAACGATGTGTAAACATTGCAAATTGAGTTGTGTGTGCGACACCGTGCCCCTCCGGCGCGCGGCGCAGCGGCGGAGGCTCGGGGCTGCGAGGCTCCGCTCATATTTGCCAATTTTTTGGGCAACTGCGCCCATCACGACTGGCTAGCTGCGGTGCGTGGGTTCAGGTTAAATACTGCGTAGTTTGCGAATCTAATGTTTATTTTGTGTGCAAATACAATCATCGGCACGGTTCTTGAGCGCTGAGCTTCACGTGCGCAAAAGTGAATTATTGGGTACCTCTGGTGGTATGAAGTGTGGTGCGGGGGCGGGGAAAGTGCAGTGATTGGCCCGTAGCGTATCGCGTCATAGCCGTCAGTCGTGATTCGTTCTTTACTCTTGTTGCATGTACCTCACGACGACGAGTACAATTCCGGCCAATTTAATTGCTACAAATTTTTAAACTGCATCATTTTAAATTATCTGGTAAATTAGAACTCAAATATGTGAAATTAGAGGTCAAAAATGTTAACAAAAAAAAGTATGTAGGTACGTTGTAGATTTTTTAGTAATTTTTGACAAACTATAAGAACTAAGTTATAATTTTAAATTAGAAATACTTTTGTTAGTTACCTTTTTTTTTGATCTCAATTTCCATTTCTCAATTTAATAAATCATTATTTAATCTTATAAGTAAGAAATTACGTAGACCGTAACTTAGAAAAAATAAATAATAAACGGGTGTGCGTTTTATTTGTCATAAGTGTACGATGCGCAAAGCGATCCCCACTCTTCCGCCGAGCGCTCAAGAACCGTGCCGGTATCTGTAACTGTGTATTTATACTGAAAAATAAATGACAGAATATTTAAAAAAAAAAATACAAGTACCACCATTACCATTCATACTTTTCCACGAATTGCTTTTGTTTTTTTTACAGGTGTCTGATACAACAGATTGAATGAGAAAACATACAGACAACTTAAAACGTTAGAAATATAAATTCGCAAGGCTAGGTGCGAGGCTTTGCTTAGCTAGACCCGCCGCTTGAAAATAATAAGAGTGATTAGAACATTCTGATGTTCGGCGTTTTCTTGCATGATCGCATCAGAAATGTAGAATTCTGTAAGAGAACCAGGGTTACCGACACAGCCCAGCAAGGCGTATTGCTCGCAGAACGAATGGCCAGTGGCAGGCAGATGGCTGGAGTGGCGACCGCGAACCGGAAGACGTTGTGTTGGTAGGCCTCCCACCAGGTGGACCGATGGCCTATGGAATGGAATGGGGAATGTTGCGAGGATCCACTGAATGCGAGATGCACGGGACGACGGATGATGTACGAAAAACCTCAGTAGAAAGCTCAAGAAACATTTCCAATATTGAAAGTATATAAAAAACTTTTCTACAAAAATTACAACCGACTTCCAAACAAACACTACAAAGTAAAAAATAACTTCAATTTCGGAAGTCGGGGTTTCGTTTCTTCGTTTTTTGACATCGACTTCCGAAATTGAAGTTATTTTTTACTTTGTAATGTTTGTTTGGAAGTCGGTTGTAATTTTTGTAGAAAAGTTTTTTATTTTCCACTTTTTAGTTGTGGTACATAATAGACCAGTTCTATAGGCTAGGTACCTACGCGTATAGTGCCCAAAGTGAAGCAAGAATAGATTAACCCAAGACATGAAACTTATACAAAACCGGAGCAATGAGAGTATACCAGGGTGAACTGTTCACACCTGCGTACCCCTTTAGAGCGTACCAGTGTGATGTTATGTTATGAAATGGTGTAAACAATAAACAGACATGCGATTAGATCTATCCCGAGTGATTTGCCGTCATTTATTGAAGAGTTCTGATGTAATTCTCCGAAGTTCTTCATCAGATCTTGATGAAAATTAAATGGGACCACACGACAAGCACCAGCTTTCAAATAAAAAAAGAATCATCAAAATCAGTTCACCCAATGAAAAGTTCTGAGGTAACAAACATAAAAAAAAAAAATACAGTCGAATTGAGAACCTCCTCCTTTTTGCGAAGTCGGTTAAAAATAGTATAAGTACATGCACTTTATTCCCGAAATATTTCACCAATTTATTTTAAATAGGTACAAAAGTAACTATTAAAGTTCTGCGATTTTGCTACTAATTGAAAACTTGCTTAACGTACCGATTCACATGAAATAAAAATATATATATATGGAGGGAGGCACATTTATTTAGAGTAGTTTGCAACGGTCTTGGTCCCCCGAGTGAGACGACTATGGAGTATGGAAGTGAAGCACTCAGAATGGCGAGAAACGTGAAAAAGTTACACAAACTACCAACTAATGGACAACTAAAATCAGGCGGCTTATGAAAAATAAAACTCGGTTTAACTTTTGGATCAACTTTCAGTTTTTTTTTTGGCATTGTTTGTACTGTTAGGTATAACAACTCAGCTGTTGCTTATTTGTATAGTGACGGGTTACAAGTATCATAAGTCTTGTCATTGATAGTCGGCTTAATATTTTATTATTACTTTCAGCCTGAGTAGTCCCACTGCAGAGCAAACACTTCCCTTTTTTTCTTTCCATGTCGGTCGGTTTTGGGCTAGTGTAGACCAGTCCTTTCTACTTGCGCGATGTCGCCGTATTGATATCACAATGGGAATTTATTTTTACATCTACTTTTATCATTTGATGAAATCGAAATGCAGGGCAAGTCCAAGTAATAGTGAATAGCACACAAAAGGTAACAAGTCACTTTTTATTCAATATTAAAATCTGGCAATAAGAATGTGTCATCATCATCATCATCTTCCTACTCTTGTCCCATGTTACTTGGGGTCGGCGCAACACGTTTTATTCTTCCATACCGTCATGTCCCCCGTCACGCTATCACTGACTCCCTTTTATTTCATATCACTCCTCACACAGTCCATCCATCTTTTCTTTGGCCGTCCTCTCCCTCTCCATACATCCTCATTTATATTCATAACTCTTTTAGTAACATGCGTTTCATCCCTCCTCATCAAATGACCATACCAGGACAAACGGTTTCCTTTCAACTTTTCTGTCACTGGCGCCACTTTCAAACTTCCTCTAATATACTCATTTCTCACTTTATCCATTCTCGTCACTCCACACATCCATCTCAACATTCTCATCACTGCTACATGCAATCTATTTTCATCCATTTTTTTCACAGCCCAACATTCTGATCCATACGGTACGATAGGTCTTATCACGGACTTGTAGATTTTCCCCTTTAACTTTAGGGGCATCCGTGGGTCGCAAGTTGCTCTAGTGACCTGTTGCCATTTCATCCATCCCGAGTTGATTACGTCTCCGTCTACTTCGCCATCCCCTTGGACAAGCGACCCTAGGTACCGGAAGTCGGAGCACATCGGTATTGGTGTTCCAGCGAGAGCTAGAGACACGGAACTGGAGAGACCGCCAAAATCGCAGAACAAGTATTCGGTTTTAGATCTGCTCAATTTCAAGCCAACACTCTCCAGTCTGTGCCACCACATCTCCAATCTGCTCTGGACCTCTAGGCCACTCTCGGCAACCAGCACAATGTCATCGGCAAACAGCATATACCAGGGTGCCTCTTTCTGTATTTCCGACGTCAGCGCGTCCATTATTATCAGTGGTGCAAGCCGACTGCCACACTGAAGCTGCCAGTAGTTCCCACTGTAGATCGGACTTGGGTACTGCATCTACTGTAAATCGCTCGGACCAACTGTACATACTTCCCAGGCACACCTTTCTTCTTAAGGACCCACCACAAAACCTCACGGGGCACCCGGTCGTATGCCTTTTCGAGGTCAATGAACACCATGTGTAAGTTTTTATGTGCACTTCTATATTTCTCGCACAACTGGCGGGTTGCGAAAATGGCATCCGTTGTGGGGTAGACCAGGCATAAAACCGGATCGGTTCTGCGATATTTCACTCTCTTCTCTCAGCCGCCTTTCAATAACTTTCTCCCAAGCTTTCATACTATGTGACATTAGCTTTATTCCTCTATAGTTGCTGCACTCCAGCAGTCGTAACCATAATTATTTATTATGTTCCAAATAATAACTTTACAATCTCCAATGAATACATACACCCATATTCGCCGATCTAACACCAGTTAAACTAACCAGCCTATGTAGCAATGGCAACTGACTCGCCACAACAGTTCGATGGTTGACTCGATGACTTACTTCGACAAATTCTAATAGTTCGGGTTAGTCACCGTGTGGGAGATTGTTTGCAGTTTGTGAACTTAGTTTTGAATTTACTTTACTTTCGAATGTATTTTGCTGTAAATATTTTACGTAATACTTATTGATTTTATAATGAAAGTTGTAGTGGTTATATGATCCAGAAAAGTTGATGATCCAAATAGAAAATTCAAAATTTTGGCAGCAACGGGGCTACCAAAAAAAATTTAAAATGAATGAAAGTATAAGTAATTACAAGAGGTCATAGAAGAATTATACGATAATTGTTTACCGAGATAATTGTAACTTACTTTCTATATTCTCTCAGAGAATTGTCTTCTTCTTACCAATGCTGCTGAAACATCCATTGCTCCATCCACTCAATGTTCCCTGAGCCACTAATTGATCAAACGCTCCTGTCACGACTGGTCACTCTCGTGAGAACAATAGTTGAACAGTTTCACAGCTACTCGACTGTGTACAAACGAGGCTCCAGTTAATACTAATTGCTTGACTATTGTTGCTCTGTGTGGTTGTAGATATTATATCATGCGTGTTTCTGCAAACGTAATTACAATGACGTATTATAACTAATAAAACATGGTGAGGAAACATGGACTTATCCATACCCATACGAATTTAAGTACTCGCTCGCTGAATACCCTTCCTGATCATTCAATTCGCACTCACACTTACTTACTCACACACACACACACATATACATACACACACACTCACACATACACACACACCCCCACACACACAAACACTCCCCCCACACAGACACAAACACTTTAAAACTCAATACAGGCTTCGTTGAACCGCTTTTATTACTATTTTTTTTGTTGTTGTTAGCATAGTTTTTATTTTCTATTCTTACTTTGTTGCATAAGATTTTGTAATACCTCCTACTGGGAGAGGGCACTGGCTCTTGTAACACAGGTCTATAACCTAGCACAGGAGTCAGGGACTTCACACAAATGTAACCACTTTCTTGTGTAATAAAGATTATTAATTATTGAACTCTGTCTGCCTGTTACCCTTACACGCCGTAACAGCTGTGAACATGTTTAGATGAAACTGGGCACGTGGAAAGACCATGATCTGGACTAACCATGTTCCCTTGGGTTATTAGAGCATTTTACATGCGGTCGAAGCTAGTATTTTTGGTATAAGTTTGTTATCGCCAACACTCATTGCTCGAGCTTTATTTGAAAAAGCCTTTGTCTTTCATTGGGACAGCACCAGGCGGTATTATTCCTAATTGGCAAGCTCATATACCTCAATATCTTGCTCGTTTCAAAATTTATTTGTGGTCATTTCATGTTCTACCATTCTTCTGCATTAATCAGTACCTATCTCAATAATTATCTTTTGTAGAGTCGTATCGTCGCACAATCCGTCAATATAGCTCATACACCTTATATTTGTATCCAAGATTACCATGTTTTTACATCCATCTATTGTACTTTTTGAATATTTTCCAAATTCATGCATAATCTCGATATAGTGAACCCACTATAACGAGAGACGGACCGATGCAAGATACTAAGCCTAGTATCTTGCATCGGTCCCTTTTGTTATTCGCTTGGAATTAATAACGTTCTTGAAACTGCCACATGATAAGGAGCCACAGTTACATAATAATCCATCCATAATATTATTATAAATGCGGAAGTAACATTTTCATGACTGAACTAATTTAGACCAAATTTGGTATGGAGGTAGTTTGAGACCCTGGATATTTTTATCCCGGTAATGTGTTCCCTTGGAATTATAAAACACTTTTTATGGAGGCGAAGCCGCAGGCAGATGCTAGCATCTAATTATAATAACAACTTAAAATAATACATAAAAGTACACCTGTCTGGGCAAGAATAGCGCAATGTATCTGATATCAAAATTCCAGGCTGCTTTTGAGAACTTCCTAAAGAAAACCAAAAAGTATATTGCCTGACATGGGTATCAAACCCACAACCTCATGTTCAGCAATCTCTTTTATTACCACTACACCTCAGTCAATATGGTGAGTAGATGAGATACGCAGTAGTGTCTAGGTACTCGTAAACAGCTATTGTTATTTAAAAAAGGTCCCTAAATACAACACTGAAATTGGCTGTATCTTCAAACTATTTAGGTAGAACATTATTAATTACTGTCGAATCTTATTGAATTGTCTGTATATTAAATGTTTTGGGTATTTTTTCATTTTTCTCTATGACTGATTGTTTCATTTATCTCTGGGGAATGCTCACCGTCAGGTGATGTTTTCCGACTGATGTACGCTATGTTTTATGCACATACGGGAAACGTTGTTCTATGAGGGATTTGTTCTCTCTTGGGATCATGAGCAGCTTTGCTAAGTACCTAATGTTATTAATGCAATTACTGAATGTAACTTACATAGAAGTACTTTCATTGCAAAGTTTAGTGATCGAGACAAGTTTTATTATTTAAAGCGTTTATTACAGGCTAAGTGTATAAATATTGAACTTATGACATTATGTTGGTAAGCTTTTTCTCGCGGCTTCACCCGATTTAAATGTCGTTTCCAAACCCTACAAGGTCTCCTGTGGGAACATACAAACATACATTGATTTTGTAACCGACTTACCAAAGAGGAGAAAAAAAACAAACCTGAAGTTGAACATAAAACGACTTCATGTTTTTTTTTTGTGTATGTTCATCGATATCTCCGTCAATTGCGGACCGATTTTGAAAATTATTTTTTTGTTTGAAAGAGTATGTTTCGAAATTGGTCCCAATTTAATTTTGTGAAAATCTGATGAAGGACTTCGAAGATATACAACAGAACTCTTCAATAAGGCATATATACTAAACAACTTGCCTATTGGGTAGGTACAACTAAAAGTGAAAAATAAAAAAAATCGGTTTCTTATTTGGAAGTCGGTAGTATTTTTTGTATTTTTTTTTATATTAGAATAATCTACTACTATCTAATTCATAGAATTCCCACACATATTGTCATTAAACTATTTACTACCTTCAGAAAGAATACTTTAACTTACAAAATATATTGATTAACATCTCTTCGCTAGATGTTTAGAAAGTGTTCGTAACAGTAGTTTTATAATTTCGGTACTTTCTAAGATATTGTTAGAAGTATGCCTGCAAGTAATTAAGCTGGGTTGAGGCACGCAGGTAAAAGACGAGATGTCTCGTTGTCATCTCTGTTCATCAATAAAGAGCTTATACATTTATATTAATTCCTTGCCCTGTGATTTCTTTCAACACATACCGATACCGCATTTTAATTAAACTACAGAAACCAGTACAATATGAATAACCTTAAAAGGTTATTCATGTAATGTACTTAAAGGCTTTGTTCTGTAAATAATGCGATTACCTCATCTTTCAGTTACCCCGACTCGTCTATCGCGGCCAGCTAAGTAGCTAATGTCGCATTGTCTTTTTGTCGCACTCGCGAGGGACCGATCGCGATGAAACGGAATTAAAAGGAAAAGCTTCTGGATTTGAATCCACTTTGTGCAGCTTGTTCAGTTTTATACAGTCAGCCGGCTTAACAGTCTTCTTGTGTATCAGTTATCGGTTAAGCATGTTGTTACTTATGTAGTTATGGTATCAGTAGAAATAGATACAATAAGGATGTTTCCTGTGTAGAAAAACCGGCCAAGTGCGAGTCGGACTCGCACACCGAGGGTTCCATACAAACTTCAGGTTAAAGGTATTATAGACCTAAATATTTGATATGAAATTCAATTTAATATCTCTAGCAATTTTTCCTTTATCTGTGCTATAAGACGTTGCTTCGTACCAAATTTCAAGATTCTGAATTCACGGGAAGTACCCTGTAGGTTTTGATTCCCTTGCGAGTGTCGAAAATTTGCCGAAATTTGCGGCATAAACGGCTGTTTCTTTGATGGCTTAGACGTTTGATTTTTTAAGGGGCAGTAGACCTGAGTATTTGATAAAAATTTCAGCTTGATACCTCCACGCGTTCCTGAGAAAAAGGGTCTTGACAGACAGACAGACGGATAGACGGTCAACAAAATGATCCTATAAGGATTCGGTTTTTTTCCTTTGGAGGTACGGAACCTTAAAAATGATAATTCTATTTAGTCTGTCAGTGAGATTATCAAATAATTTTGGACCCGTACTTTATGCTAAGTCAAAGTTCAAGAGTGAGGGCTTGTGACGTCACTTTGTCCATATAAAGTGTAGCACACCGTGACGTCACACGATATTTCAACGCACTGTATCGTCGTAATTTTTTGTTTACGAGGCAAAAAAAAAATAAGTGTCCAATATTTTTAGATTATCTAACTGACGAACTAAATACATTTTTTTTTGTTAACTTCTCCATCTGCAGGCCTACTTTATTGACTGCTATTTGTAGATCTTTGAAAGACATTGCGAGTAGTCAGAACCCAGAAAGTGTGACACCAGTCTTGCCAAGGAGTACCCCAACAGTTCGAAAAAGGCTAAGTGGATTGATTTTCATTATGTTAATTTACATAATGAAAATCGTTCTTCTTCCAAGAATATCAAGTACTGCAAGTAATTATTTATATTACTGCAAGTAATTATTTTTATTTTGCCACTAGAATTAACGCAACAAGGTAGAAGAAGCGAGTTTCAGTTAACAAACTAGAAACTTTTAATTAACTTGCCGGTTACAATGAAAGTAATGAGTCCCCCTCGCCGCCACTCCCTCGACAGCGACTCGCGAAACACTTCACATTGAACAGTTAACTGTGCTTAATTAATTGAGATGAAAACAGTTTTAATGCATTGGACCTAGGTTAGAATGAACTAGTAACTGGTGGTTAAATTGTCTAAAAGTTTGCATGGAAATATCTACCTAAGCACAGAGTACGACCTTAATGTGTACATATTCTGTACACAATGCAGAGTTTAGGGTTGTGATGCAAAGTTGACTTAATACATTTGGCCCTTCTTGTTTTACTTAACTTTATGTCATTCCTTTAGCGCTATAACCCTTTGCGGTTCTTGGCCTTTTTCGTCATCAATAGGCTCGCGTTTGACCACTACCTCGCCTGATGGTAAGCGATGATGTTGGCTACGGTGAAGCACGCTTGCCTAGAAGAAACCTATTCACTCTTGACTTAAAGATCCCAACGTTGTAGCTGTCAGGAAACAAAGACTCCAGCAGGGAGTTCCACTCCTTAGCTGTGCGCACAATAAAAGTATAAGCAAAACGCTGTGTGCGTATGGGAGGGATACGAGGGAGAAATTGTGCAGTCCGTCGCCTCCGTAATTGTGGCGCAGCCTTCCGTGGCTCCGCAAAGATGTTTTCCTTCCTATGCTCTTCAAATCTTTTTCGATACAATCCTTTCAACGCTTCCTGGGCCTTCCTCTGGATCTTTTCTAATCTGGAGTCCACTTGCACATGATTGTAACAACTCTGGTGTCACTCAATCATTCAAAATGGCCTGTCCATACAAGTCTTTGTGACTTACAAAACCTATCAATCGTTTCCCTATGAAAGGTTTCGTTTTTTAACCGACTTACCAAAAAGGAGGAGGTTCTATGTTCGACTTCATGTATGTTTTTTTTTGTTTATGTATGTTCATCGATATCTCCGTCAATTGTGGACCGATTTTGAAAATTCTTTTTTTGGTTTAAATTGGTAATTGAAATTGGTCCCATTTTAATTTGATGAAGAACTTCGAAGATATACAACAGAACTCTTCAATAAAAAACGGGAAATCTCTCGGGATTGCGGCAGTCGTATGTCTGTTTATTGTTTATACCATTTCATAACATATCATCACGCCAGTACGCTCTTGAGGGTTACGCATTTCACGCTTAATGTTCAAGTTTCATGATATACGGCTAATTTATTCTTGCGTTAAGGTAACTTACTAAACAACTTGCCTATTAGGTAGGTACTACTAAAAAGTGAAAAATAAAAATAAAAAATTACAAAAAAAAACCTACCGACTTCGAAATAAGCAAACTACAAAGTGAAAAATAACTTTTTTTTTGGAAGCAGGTGTCCGTAACGCAAAAAAATGGTACCTACGAAAGACACCGACTTCCAAAAATAAAGTTATTTTTCACTTTGTAGTTTTCTTATTTGGAAGTCGATAGTATTTTTTTGGAAAGAAGTTTTTTATTCTTACACTACTCTTTATTGGCAGTCATAATTAAAGGAATGTTAGTTCTGCCAAACTTCTGCGTGTGTAGCTGGTGTTTAAGTTGATATCAACAACTGGTTGCTGAAAACTTTTTGTTTGTTTTTATTCTACTTTCAAATGCTATTGGCTGGTTCTGGCACCTTCCCAAAAAGCCAAATTTTCTTCACCATATTCTACTCAGATTGTAGTTATCATCGTCTACCAAAACCACAAACACAAATTCTTGCCACTCAGTTATCACTGATGTTCATTTTCCGCTAGTGGCAGCCTTAGGTGGCACTTAGTGGCACCGCTTAGTGGCAATTCTACAGTCATTAAGGAAACGACTTGGATTTCAGATAGCTAGCATTAATTCGAGCTTGTATTTACTGGCTGCTCGATTTTATTGAAGCTAAACTTCCATTGTTTTACTATCGTAATATCTTGTAGCTAATATAAATAAGAGCAATTTTGTCTGATATCTACAGTTTGTATTATCTTTATGAAGTTAATTAAGCATGTCGATTTTAGTGGCAATAAATCATAAGTCAAAGTCAAAATATATTTATTCAACTAGGCCAGAAAGCGGCACTTTTGAACGTCAGATAATTAAAATAAAATTAACAAGTAATAAAAATTGATTCTACCGTGCATTCGGAAAAGTAGCTTGTTATGGAGAAGAACGCACAAGAAACTCCAAAAATGTTCTTGTTTCTTTTTTTCAAAGTCTACCAAGTTGAAGTAGCCATTTTCAGTATCGGAAACCAGTACCGAGTTCATCTGGTCAATTTAGAGTTAGTAAGATTTCTTTGAGCGTTATGCACTTTTTTGTGTTGTTAAAGATTCTTAATATTTTTTCGCTTGGAGTTAAGTATATCACTTTATTAAATTCAATAGAAAAGTAGCAATCAATATTATCTATGATAAGTACTAATTGCAACTAATTATTGCTCAACGTACCGATCAACAACAAAAGAGAAGATTCACCATCAAAATGCAAAACCTAAAACAGAAATCAAGCCATCAACGAAGAAATAAAGTTATTTCGCGGTTATTTCTTGATGCCAAGCCACGAGCCCCCGCGGGTGCACGAGAGGAAGCCGGCGCCGCAAACATTATAAAAGGAGAGTTTTTCATAAACCGCGCGTTATTAAGGCCGGGGACGCAATATGTGGGGAAAACAATTGTACGCCCACAATGCGCCGCCATTGTACCTGCGAACGGATTAATTTGGCGCTCAGCTGCCTCCGCGTACTCAGATGTTCGCGGGTAGCGCTGGATTGATTGCTGTGGTCGGTACCTGCGTAAAGATTTTATGCAGGAAAACTGCTTTTTGTCTAGAAAAATATTTTTTTGTATAGTTTCTAGCAACATTGAATGCGCTTTACTTTTAGTAAATTATTTTATCACCAATGCTCTAAATACGGTGAAGGAAAACATCGTGAGAAAACCGGCATGTCTTAGAACCAAAAATTCGAAGACATGTGACATCCACCGATCAGCACTGGGCCAGCGATTAAGGCCCATTCCCTCTCTAACAGAGATGATAAACTTTGAATGACCTCGGCAGGCAACCGGACATAACCACGCCCGTTTTGTATCTAATAATAAAACTTCAAGGACGTAAACTTTAAAAGGCGTAAACATTTTAATATTTTACATTTGAGGTCTCAATTAAAAAGATATTACTAGATATCTAATAACTAGCTACTACAAATAAAGGGGTTATTTGTAGTACCTACCTACCGTATTACAACACACAAAACTATGGAAAACAAGACCAAACTACAATAAATTGCTTTTAGGTACAATTAAAAAGAAATTTTCAACTTCCCCACGTACTCCTTCTAGCATAAAAACATGAACATTTTCCAGCACTAGATGGGTTACAAAGCAGAACACTATATCAATGCCGAGCTAATAACTAAGTTAAGTAACTGTAACACGGCCACTACGGCTTAGCAATCATAACTTTGCACTTAAGCTGTGGATCCCAAGTTGCGCCCTTTGCTCAGCGTACCGCGTATTCTGCAGAGTACTCTCTACTTTACAGACTTTAGTCTGCAGAATACGGTCTACTTTACAGAATACTCTGCAGACTGCGTGGTGAGTACATCAGGAAGTGCTCAGCTCTCGTTGTCTTAGCTTGATTAGCGGGAAATCGAATTACGGTTAGCGGTTCTAGTTCTGATTTAAGCGGTTTGGTTTTATATTTTCCTTAGGTGTGTTTACGATGGATGCCTTGTTTTCTATTAAATACGTTTTTATTGAAAAGTAGGTACATGTATTGTGTTTCAAAGACACTTTACAAAGGCCGAATGCAGGTAGAAAAGCAGGAGTTAATTTCATTATTTTCCAGTTTAGTTTAGGTTTAGACCTATGCTTTTTTGGTTTAGGTAGGTTCTATTGTATACTTTTATAATGATTTTTTTATTGCCTTTGTATTCCATATTTACTAACTTATCAAAAATTATTTGAAGTACTATTTTTCAGAGCTTTTATCCATATACCTAACTCTGTTCTATTTATATTGTGCCTATGTTGTCAAAAGCAGTTTTTTGGCCCATAACGTCCCGATACCGCGACGGAGCCGGCTTGTGTTTGACACATGAAATGCCCACTATGCCCCCTATGCCCGCTATGCCCAGTCAACGACATAAAGAACGATTGTATTGCCGTTGTTCAACTCCGCTTTGTGACCGCTTGCTGCCATTGCGAGCCGGTCACCCATGCTCGAATATCATTTCCTAGTAGCGATGTTAGCTTTATTTGGTGATTTTTTGTTGATTTATTTTAAAAGTAGAACTAACTTAATCGTTCTGAATTTAATAATATTTTCTCAATAATATCGTCTCTCAATATTGGACAAAACATATTTTATAAATACACAAACCAAACATCAGGTTGACAGGACGGAAAGGTGTTGCGATGACCCCAAGTAATATAAGACTATGGCAGAAAGATGATACGAAGCAAACGTCAGAAATGAGAGCACTAAGAAGATTCATGTTAGAAATATTTTTTATTAATGTCTATTCTTGACGTATAAAACATAATAGTTATCAAAATGTTCTTTGTGACCACTTTGACAGCCGGATAACTGTACGTACCACTCAATTTTGTCCATCAGTAAATGGTTCCTCAAAGGCACTCGTTCCAGTGTCCAAACACAGCTGCTGGACGGCTGGACGTCAGTCCACATTACATGCAGCTGGGACGGCTCAATGTTCGGCGTTTGCAATGCTAATAGCGGCTTGATGTACCCCTCCATAGAGCACAGAGAGGACTCGGCGGCCGCTGCTAAAGCGGCGGCCTTGTCAAAACTTTTCTTGGGAGCCAAGTAACATTTTTTCAGCGATAACAATTGCCAAAAATTCAAAACTTTTGTGATGGACCACGTGACATTTTGGTAGCGCGTAACTATTTCATTCAATATCGACTTTTCGATAAAAACTATCATCGATAAAATTACATCTTATCTAAGCTCATCTAGAATCATCGTTTGCTGGCCCTAAAACACAACGGTGTATATTTTTATAATTATTATAGTTAAAACTTGTTCTGACATTGCACTTATCTTCTTTACTGTATTAGTACTAGTCACATTTTTAGTAATTCTTGAACTAGGTAATTGTTAAACGGGCGAGGAATGAGAGTATTAGCATTTAAAATTATTATATTAAACTGAACAATTTTACTGACTGATACTGAATAGTGATGACCTATGGCACTGTGACGTGGTCGCTCACAATGGGCTTCTTCAGAAGGTTTCACAATGGGCTTACAGTCACCCAAAGGGCAATTAAGAAGGCTATGCTTGGTGTTTCCTTGCGCGATCGAATCAGAAATGTAAAGATCCGCAAGAGAAACAGGGTTACCGACATACCCCGAAAAATTGCCAAACCTAAGTTGCAGTGCAAATTGTCGATAGGGCCGAAAAGTTCTGGAGTGGCGACCGCAAACCAGAAGACGCTGCGTTGGATGCCTTCAACCAGGTGGACAGATGACCTGGTGAGGGTGGCGGGAGTCCGCTAGATGCGAGACGCACGGGACAGGACCCCCAACCGTCGCCACATAGACCGGTCTATGTGGCGACGGTTGGGGGAGTCCTTTGTCTGCACTGAACGTCTTTCGGCTGCTATGATGATGATGATGAAAAATTATGCATGCCGTAAGGTAAAATGTGCCGGGAATGTCTTCAAAAACAATCATCTTATATGTCTGCATTCATCATCATCATCTCAGCTGAAAGACGTCCACTGCTGGATACAGGCCTCCACGTCGCCACATTGATCGGTCCTGTGCATTTTGCATCCACCGGATTTCCCCAGCCTTGAATCGCTCCTCCTAGAGGTAGGCCTTCCTATGCTACGTCTGCGGGTACACGGTCACCACTCCAGAACTTCTAGGCCCCATTGACTATCCGTTCTGTGAGCAATGTGCCCTGCCCTCTACCATTTAAGTTTGGCAATTCTTCGGGCTCTGTCGGTAACTCTGGTTCTCTTGCGGATGTCTTCATTTCTGATTCGATCACGCAGTAAAAGATACACATGCTGCGGCAGGATATACAAAAGTCCGAAGAATAAAACCTGTCTTTCTGCTTAGCGTTTGAGGATTACGAGAAAGCCTTCGATTCGATCGAGACGGAACATCGAGGTGTTGAAGTGTTTGTACAAAAACGCCACCATGTCAGTTCGACCTAAGGCTTAGATCTCGGAACTTATCCTTCTGCAGTGAGGTGTAAGACAAGAAAAAGTTATATCTCCGAAACTGTTCACCGCTGCACTGGAGGATGTCTTAATGTTTCTAGACTGGAGAGGGCTAGGCATCAACGTCAATGGCGAGTACATCACTTACCTTCAGTTTGCCGACGATATAGCGGTCATGGCTGAGACCATGGAGGATCTCAGTACAATGTTCGACGACCTCAGTAGAGCTTCCGAAAGATTCGGTCTTAAAATGAACATGGACATGTATGCATTATTGGCAATGAATACTTCTGATGTTATTGACGCATTTTTATAGGGTGTTTCGTGACAGAAATTGTTGTCCACTCACTTTAAGCACCAAGAATTTTATCAGTGGGCTTAGTGCGATCGAGAGAGTATGAAAACTCGCACTAGACCCTCAGTACAGACGCCTCTAGTAACTGCCGTTGCGAGGATTTTGTACTCTGTGGCCCCCACTAACGCGCTTTGCATCTTATATTGTTTGATGCAGGCTAGAGAGGGTAACTAGCTCTTTGAGGCCTAAACGAGATAAGTGAATTGAATACGTTTCTGTTTTTGTTTACTGGTAACAGAGATGATCGGGCATTTTATGATGGTGGATGCAACTTGAAATGAATAATGGAGAAATTGTGTACCGTGACTAAGAGAGACTAGATGATTGTAAAATGTTGAGGTACCGGTGCTATGGCTCAGCTTGGTATAGCTCTGTGGCAAACAGTGAAATTTGGGGTTTTGATGAAAGAACAACATTGGACTTGCAAAGCTCTTCATATTATTGTAAGAAGATGCCTGCGGCCCAAAAGGGATTTAAAAGAGGTTTACACACATTCCCTTTTAAATCACAGAAATCTATAAAATCGTACCCAACACACTGACTTACAACTTATTGCCATGACAACCCAAGTCCTCAATGAGAGCTTGTTCCACAAGAATTTAATACATTTAAAGCAGTAACTCAGATAGTATGCGAGCCCGTGTGAGCACGTACTTAGGAAACAATTCCGAGCATGTAGCGTCAACTGCGAGCTACTTAGCTGAGAGAAACTGCTACCTAATGTCACTACCGTACTTTAAATGCGTACTTTATGTGTGTATTTTGTGATTTTTAACTTTTTGTCTAGTGTGTATCGTGTAGGCTGTTTATGTGGAACGATAAATCTGCCTAGCCTTTTTCCCAACTATATTGGGGTCGGCTTCCAGTCTTACCGGATTCAGCTGAGCACTAGTGTTTTACGTGGAGCGACTGCCTATCTGACCTCCACAACCCAGTAATTGGGTAACACAGTACCCCTTGGCAACACTCGTGTCAGATCTCAAGCTTCTGAGCACCCGTAACGACTGTCAAAGATCTTCAAATGACAGCCGGGACCAACGGCTTAACGTGCTTTCCGAAGCACGGAAGAAACTCGGTATGTTGAAAATGGTCACCCATCCACGGGCCGACCTCGTCAAGCGTTGCTTAACCTTGGCGATTTACCCGTGCGGCTGTTATTATTTAGCCACGAGCTCCTCATGTGGAACAATAAATAAATTTATCAATATCAGTTTCTTGTTTTTGTTGTTGATCCATAATTTTTGAATTGAAATGAACATCAGGATATGCAAACAACTTCTTTTTTACCCGACTGCCGAAGGAGGGTAATGTGTTTATCAGTCTATGTATGTATGTTTGTTCCTATGTGGCGTTCTAGAGACCAAACGCGTTGGCCGATTTTAATTATTCTTACGTCAATCGATCCGTCTTAACCTTGCGAGTGTCACTGGCTACATTAAAAATGGAAAATATAAAAATGGTGCCAATTTTGAACGCCATATTGTGGGAGCCCAAATTATTATTTTCTTCCAAACCCATCGTGTGGGGTATTAAGAGGTGATTTCAAAAATATATAACACTTATATGTTTAAATGTACCTAATTCTAAAAAAAATACTAATTAGTTACAAATAAAAAAAATAATTAAGAAAAGCAAAATACCCAACTGCTTTAAATGCGAACTAAAAAGACGTAAACAAGAAGAAAATCATGCTGTGCAGTTGGAGGATACATCTGGTTTTGGTCAGCCAGCTCGCGAACATGTACCCTCCGACTGCTCAGCATGATTTTCTTCATGTTTACGTCTTTTTAGTTCGCTTTTAAAGCAGTGGGGTTTTTGGATTTTCTTATTACAAGCTTTTATTTAACTTGCAATGTATGTGTGTATGTTTGTATGTATGTAAGTGTGTACGGATCAAATCTTGCAACTGAATTTTAAAGCATTTTTATCCTCCACCGATTAAGATGCAATTTTGAATACACGTTTAGTTTGGATGACAATGCATGGTTAGCTAAGTGACGTCATTCTAAATTGTGGTGTTCGGCTGTGCAGATCTACATCCTTTATTCCATTTACGTTTTATAATACTATACGAACCATACATTTCATCATTTGAAATTGTATCGATTGTGTCAAATTGTATTTCTATTGTACTGTTAGCACCTTAAAATCATACATTTAGTTATCTCTGATTGTTTTAAAATTCCTCAACTTAATTTATATTGTTAATTTGTAAAATCTTAGAATATTTTATACTACGACATTTTCATCTGATATGACGTCTGTCTATTTTATTTTCTTAAGCCATAGACATAACTATGGACTAGACCTTCCTTAAGCTAGTTGTACATTATAATAAGGGCAGCGGCAGACTGCCCCCCTCTGTAAACCGTTTTTATTTGTTCTGGTCTTGATTTTTTGATTGGGAATTTGAATTTTAAATTCAGAAGATATGACAGAACGAGGAAAAAGGGCGTCAGCTTTTTGAGTTATTTTTTGTGCACTGCCATGAAATGGGTATCAAATGAAAGGGTTTGCTGAGAAAAAATAAGAAAAGCTTGTTTTAAAAAAACATATTTTTATGAATAACTCTTTTACCGACTTCAAATAAGAAAGTCATCAATTCGATACGTATGTATGTGTTATTGTTGGAATTGCACAATATTCACATAACAATATGTTACTCTATGTGGACTCCTAAACATGTGTGCCAAATTTCATAAGAGTGTGTATGTTTGCCCACAAATTTCTCAGAAACTAATGATCAGATCATAATCATTCTTTTTTATTGGCAGTAACTCAACTAAACTAATTAGATAAAGTTTTATCAAAATCGGTTCAGTAATTTACAAGGTATACACTTACAACGGAACTCCTTAACGACAAACAACACGAATTGGAAAATAGATTTATTATGGGTATAGTATTCTGTTTATCCATAAGGTACCTTACTTTAGTAGAACTTACTCACTTTTTAGTGATATTGTACCAACACTAAAAAGAGGAAAATAAAAACATTTTTACAAAAAAATTAACCGACTTCCAAAGCACTTTTCACTAATTTTTACCAACTTTTTAGTGTTTTCCTTTGGAAGACGGTTTATTTTAACCGACTTCAAAAAAGGTTCTCAATTCGTCGGAATCATATTTTTATATATGTTCCCCGATTACCCAATGACGCTTGGACCGATTTGGAAAATTCTTCTTTTGTTTGAAAGAGTATGCTTTTCAAGTGGTCCCATGGTCATTAGGATCTGATGATTGGATCCTGGAGAAATCGAAAGAACTCCTCAAATATTATAGATATCATTTGATTTTGATATTGTCATCAACATTGCAATCATTCGCAATCAGAAAGTATCATTTGGTGAAGTGAAACTGATGAAGGAGATCACAGATAGCCACTGGAACTTCTTAATGCTAAGTATGTCATGGGTATAAGATATCTCGAATAGTTAACCGACTATGATGAAGCAAATGCTTATAAATAAATGGTACTGATGAAAATGGTATCATCGAACTGATCTGATGATTAAGTCGGAAGGTAGACTACTCGTGTTTGGGCTTATTGGAACAGCCATGAGATTTACTTTGGCTATAATTAATCTAAACTAAATAGAGATAAATAAAAAATAACACAAAATCTAACAAAACACTAAAAAGCGAAAAATAACTCTCTTTACCAAAGTCGGTGTAGTTAAACGAAAACGATAGGTGCTAAAGATACCGACTTCGGAAAAGAAAGTTATTTTTCGCATTGTAGTGTTTGCTTTTGGAAGTCGGTATGATATTTGGTTAAAAAATTTTATTCAAGTTTTTTTTTGGAAAGTGTAACACACACACAGCACAGTGAAGTACGTTGTGTAATTGCTGATTGGGTACCTGAAGATTGTCGACTCAGATTATTCCAAATCATCGTTATCTTCGTTCGTCACGTGACTCACTTTTTTTTTTATTGTCTATAGGCTCGTGCTTGACCACTATCTCACCTGATGGTAAGCGATGATGTGGTTGACGGTGAAGCACGCTTGCCTCGAAGTAACCTATTCACTCTTGACTTAAATACCCCTAGATTGTAGCAATCGGGTTTTTTTTTTTTTTTTTAATTTTAGTGTGAGTATTTTCAAACAACCTACTCAACTACCAAAACGTAAAAATAAAATTATTCAATGATAGGAACAAACAACCAACGTTAATAAGCTGCAATAAGTAATCTATAGGAAGGACGTCAATTGCGAAAGGAGCCGATACGAGCGCGCTTTAGAGCCACGGGGAATGGTATGGTTCGTTCCTGGATCCTCGCGCGCACGCTCCTTGTTTATTTCTCTTTCGGAATTTGAAAAAATTCGTATGTAATATATTCACCTCTATCAATTAATCAATCAATCGGTCTTTATTTGTAAACATAAGTAGGTTACAGCAGTGTGCAAGATGTTACAATAATAAGAGTTTCTATATGTTTTGCCATGTGGCGTACAAATATACATACACGTGAGGCTTTTGCCATTTAGGTCATGTCAAGTAATGTCAATAATTAATTATAAATGCGATCATGTCAATAATAAATAGTTATAATGTCAATAAGTTATTGTTAACAGAAAAAGTTTAAAAGTGATATTGTCCAGAGAATTGTAAAGTCATCATTATACATTTTTATTCATAGGCCTGCTATGGGTATACAAATATTATTATGTCAAAGAACTGTCATCAAAATAGTCACTGAGACAATAATAACATTTCTGTATTAATATATTACGTAATTTATGCTTGAAATTGACTACATTGAGGCTTTTTATTGAGCAGGGCAACTTATTAAATATTCTCTGGGCCATACTGAAGAAGCTCTTACTCATTAAAGCCGTGCCTGCACAAGGTACTTTAAGTTCTAACTTATTTTTATCACGAATTTTTTTGTAATGACTTTTAAAAGCTATTTCATAAAGAGTGCTGTGTGTTTTGACAAATACATTTACCTACTTCGTATATAAACAGAGAAGGCAAAGTTAGGATTTTGAGGCTTTTAAATAGAGGTTGACAACTGTCAGTACTCTGTAAACCACACATAGCTCTGATTCATCTTTTCTGGGCTTTGAAAACATACTCTTTATTTACTGAATTGCCCCAATATATTACTCCATACCTTAGTGCGGATGCAACATAGCAATGGTAGGCCATTAAAAGAGATTCCAAGTTTACAATTTTAGCCAATTTATAGAGGGCATATGCAAATTTATTATTTTTTTTACAAATATCGTCCGTTTGCGGTTTCCAGGACATGTTATTATCTATAATAACACCAAGAAATCTAGTCACAGTGACCGTCTCTATTCTAGTCCCCAAATAGTTAATGTCAACGTTTACATTAGGAATTCTTTGATAAAATGCATTATTTTAGTCTTTTCTAGATTTATGACTAGATTATTATTATTTAGCCAAGTAATTATTTTATTTAATGTCAAATTTATTTCTGCTTCGCATTCACATTTTATTACTACCGTGCTGTCGTCAGCAAATAGTACCATAGGATGCTTTATTTCCCCAGGTAGATCATTAATATATGTTAAAAATAGTGGGGGTCCTAACACACTGCCTTGTGGGACTCCGTATTTGATTATGCTACTACTAGATCGGAATCTTCTTTCATTTTCAGGGCATATTCGTGTTATTTCTAAAATCTGCTTTCTATTGTTTAAGTAAGATTCAATAAGATTCAAAATATTGCCTCTAATACCATACTTCTCTAATTTATTTAAAAGTATCTTATAATCTACATAGTCAAAAGCCTTTATAAGGTCCATATATAAAGCACATACGGGATTTCTTTTATCAACATTTGATAGGATAGGGCGTAACAGATCATGGATAGCCATGTTAATTGTCCTGTTCTTACGAAATCCTTTCTGTTCATTAACTAGAATGTTTGATTTCTCTAGGTACGTATAAAGTGCTTCGTATATAACCCTCTCAAATACTTTCGCAAATATAGGTATCAAAGCAATAGGTCTATAATTTTTCATGAGACATTTGTCTTGCTTTTTGTATAATGGAGTAACTATGGAGGTTTTGAGCTGATCCAGGAAGATGCCTTTCTCAATACCTAAATTTATTATGTAACTTAGATTTGGGGCTATGTATTGAGAGACTGCTTTTATAACTTTAGTGCATATTCCATCACTACCTACACTATTTGTATCTCTAAGAAACCTTATTTGATTAATTATGTCATTCGGTATAGTTGGTTCCATAAATAAAGAGTTCAAAGAGTTTGAATGAATGTGGATGCCTTGTGTTAAGCTATGATTTGAATTTGATACTTGGTTAATATAATATTCATTGAAGGAGTTTGCTATTTCTATAGGGTCAGTAATTATCTTTGTGTCAGTTTTTATTTCACTTGTAGGTTCTTTAGGAAAGTAGACTTTATTCTTCTTAATTACAGTCCATGCTACTTTGGACTTATTTTGTGATGTTTTGATAAAATAATAATTTTGAGATTTTTGTGTTAAAGATACGATTCTCTTAAGTCTATGTGAATATGCTTTAAACGCATTTTTATTCTTGAGTGTGGGCTTTGTTCTGTATTGCCAAAGAAGCATGCGTTTCCTTTTACTGCATTTTTTTATTCCCTTTGAGATCCACTTAGATTTTTTGTTAGTGACTTTGTAATTGTTTCGTAAGGAAAACAGAGGTCGTAAAAGCATTTAAATAAATCTTTAAAACAGTCATAAGCCTTATTAGGGTCCAAAGTATTGTAAATGTCTGAAAATGAGAGGCATTTTATACAATTTTTAAATTTGTCCAAACTATCCTGGCTATAATTTCTTCGTTTAATGCGCCATGACTTAATAGCACAAGTTTTTTTAACAGGGCATCTTAAAAGCTGTGTGGTGTGGTCTGACAGTCCAAATTCGATAATTTTCCCCCTGCAACCTCTGATATTGTGCGCGAAGTTATCCAAACATGTCTCACTACTTAATCTAGTGGGTTGAGAGAATTGCAAATGCAGATTATAGCTTAAGAGAATATACTCAAAGTCTAGGGTCTGTTTGTTTCTTTTTAATGTGTTTATATTGAAGTCCCCACAGATAATAATCTTTTTGTTACGTTTACTGCATACTAATTGAAGAATATTTTCCAATTTGTCATAAAAAGTATTTAAGTCGGAATTAGGAACCCTATATATACACACAACAATAATACCATGCTCGGTTAATTCAATTGCACAACATTCAAACAAGTTTTTTACACAATAATTGCTTAAATTTACCTCTTTACATTGATGTCCAATTTTTGTTAAAATACATGCACCCCCTCTTTTACATTCTCTTGAGAAACTTATAGCTAGGTTATAGTTAGGTATATTTAATAATTCTTCTTGCTCAGGCGTCATAAAATGTTCCGTAATACATACAACATCCACAGTTTTTCTCTTACTCTGCAGCTCTTCCAAACAGATATTGAATATATCACTTTTGTTTAAAAGTCCGGCAATATTTTGGTGTAGGATATTATGTTATTGTAGACGAAAAAAGTTTAAATGTTCCTTGCGACTTGCGTTTTGCTCGCTATTGTCGTAAACGCTTTCTTGTATCGTACTATTATTCTGCACGTTGATTTGACCAAACAGATGTAAATCGACCAGTATGTTACTCATAGTCTTGTCATATATATTTTTCATTCCATATTTATTGATTTTGCCTGTATAGTAAGAAAACATCTCATGTGTTAAGTAAAGGTTGCTGTCGAAGATATATGCGTACTCATGACTTTGTACGTCTAGATATAGGAGATTTCTAAACATGTCAATTTTGAAGTTGTAAATCGGTGCTCCTGTTATATATGTAGGGAGACAGATAACTATGTTGGTGTGCGTGACTTTTCGGAGAGATTCGCGTATTATCTTTATTACATTTATATAGTTGTTCTCCTCTTTTATGTCATTTTCTCCAATGAAAAGCAAGCAATAGTCGTTTAAGATGAAGTCTTTTAATTTTTGTTCGATGTTACTTACAAGTCGTTTTGTGGTGCTGTTGGGCATTATGTAGTGACAGTAGTCGAAGTTATCGGAGAACACTTCTTCAATTGTTGACGAGGATCCTTTTACTGTGTTACAACTCAGAATACACATTTTGTTCTTTTGTTTAAGCTTCAATACTAAGTTTGAAATCTGCTCTTTATAAGTAGATACTTCTTTTACTTTTTTTGGCATCTGAGTATGGTTATTAGTAGTTTGTGTTTCCTTATCATGTTTGTGGCGTTGCGTAGATATCTCATTTACATTATTTGGCGTCTGTGTACAGCTATTAGTTTGTGTCTCTTTATTATGTTTGTTACGTTGTGATTCGATTTCCAGATTTAAAGAATTTGGTGTGTTTACTTGGCGCAGTGTTTTATTTTTGCGTATCAGTGTTACACTTTTTTTCTCAGGCGTCGAGCATAATTTCTTGTAAGTGATAACGGTTTTTATCATATTTTGCTAATCGGATTTGAGACGATAGTTTTCACTGATTCTTAAGTGTATTGTTTTGTTCAGTAAGCTCACTTAAGACTCCACTTGTATCATTTAAGCTATCTGGTAAGCTCATCATTGTTGTGTCAAAGATGGTTTTTTCGTTACTCTTTGATAAGTTAGATAAGTCGGTTAATGAGCTCGTTCTATAGGGTTTACGGTATGTTATGTTGTTACTATCGGAATCCATATTTTTTCAAGGTATCGTGCGTGGCGCCCTCTCTTGAAATATTTTAGTGTAGACTTTTATTATTAACCTCACGTTTTGTTTTGCTTGTTTCGCCCTAATAATGCTATTTTGTTTTTAGTATAGAATATATTGTTGAACTTAACATTCACAAAAACAGACACAGATCTACGGGGTTTGAACTCGGACCCTCTAGATCAGTGATGTAATGCAGTCGCCTGTTGCGCCAATGAGCCATACGAACTTAGTAAACTGTATTGAAATTTGGCATTCTATTGTGCAGGTCCCACTTTCAAACCAAATAAAACGGTTAGGTATGACTCATGCGATTACCTTTTTTTTTCCACTGTCAAACACTTTCGTCATTTTGGTTTTTTGCTTAAAACATGGGTTTATACGTTTTAATATTCAGTGTTTGTGTATTTATTACATACTCTAATCTGAGGTATTCACTATTTCGTTCTCGAAAGTTCTACGCTACTCAATTAGTGATGTAGTCGGGTCGAATATTGACTTTATAGATGGATATCAACAAAAGAAAATAAGTAATTTAATATTTCTATAAGATGATATTGTGAAGAGGCCCGCCCGCCTCAATGAGCATAATTAAATTGGTACATAATTTCAAATTGATTTTATTTAAAAAAAATTTGCAAGCCTCAAAATAATAAAAAATCGATATCTTATTTTTTCGAAATAAGATATCGGGTATCTATCGATATCGATAATGTAATTAAAATTGCAATGTGTTATATTGCACTGATGTGACCTTGGTTGAGTAAATATCGACATGTGGCACGAATGTCAACCTTACGGCAAACGCAATTAAGTTTATTATTGTGACCACTGAGAATACCGCCATCTATGGTCGGGTAGCTGAATTTGCTTGGCAATCGAATCTAATTTGACTTTAGATTACACAAACAAAATAGACTACCCCGCGCGCATGCTCCGTGCGGACTGGCACTGCCAACGACTACGCCCACTCCAATGTGTTATTTGACCTTAAACATTATTAATTTACAAATCATTTTTATTAGGGATGTTATGATTTTGTTTGTATATTTTTACATGGTTCATAAGCATATATTTACTATCTGTTTTACACCACTAACAAAGTTATTAAAGTTATTTTTCAATGGCATTTGTACAAAACTTTTACCGTTACAAGTACATTTTATAAGTTGGTCGACTATTACTCGCAAACCTGTAAATCCCACTTAGCTGTGATAGTTTTTCCTTTTAATTTCATTATATAAACTACTGCCGTGAATTTTTTCACATAGCCAAGAGTTACCATTTCTCTGGCAGGGGGACACACACACTTGACTCTAACAAAAAAATGCAATTTAATGCTTAATTTTACGCAAATGGATCTGAATCTAATAATGGTTTTTGCAGACCCGTAATTTTTTATTGGCCTATCCAACGATATCCCACACCATGGGATAGACGACAAAAAAAAATATCCCCACTATACGTCTTTAGGAGTTACCCGCAATTTTTTTTCTTGATTTTGTTTTACCACTTGGCGGAATTATTAATATGTATATCTATGCCAAATTATAGTTTCTAGTACTGAGAGTCTGTGAGCAAAGCTGCGGACGGACAAACGGACATAGCGAAACTATAAGGGTTCCTTGTTGACTTCGGAACCCTTAAAACAACTGCTATTCTTTTTCGCTACAATAATTTATTTATAACTTTAAATCAAACGTAAAAGAAGCAAATTTAGTCTATCAATAGAACATTTTAAACAAGAGACCAAAAGATTCTCTTGATTGACGTTCTTAGTCTTCTCATTTCACCTCATTGATATTGCTTACAATAGTGTAAGAACAAATAGTATTCCCAAAGTTACAATACCTAGTTGGTACTAACAATATATTTCGAGGTAAAGTTAGGACTAGTATAAATGGTAGGAGTTATTAATTCCCGTCGTCCGGGTCGTTAATACCGGTCCGGGCGCGCTTCCGCCGGAACCGAACCGGAATGCGCGACTCCCGTCTGCGTCAGGTTATAATTGTATAAGATTAGGTGTCGTGTTTGTAATTAGTGGAAATAAGGATGTGGTTTCCCTTGTAAATTGGAGGTCTATTCGGGGATACCCTTGCAATAATTACCTAGTTTTCAATCGGTTTAAACTAAAAGCGGAAGGTACAAAAAGGTATTGATAATTGCGTAGAGAACTTTTACTACTTGTGTGTATATTATTTGTGTAGTTTTTCCATATTATAATATTGAGATAAGTCGATAATATTTCAATTAGTTTTCATTATTTCTTTATCATCATCATTATTTCAGCTGAAAAACATCTAAAGCTGGACATAGGCGTTGACCAAACCTGTGCTTCTCTTCTCGCCGTACAGCGGATTCACATTTACGTTGGGCGCCAGTGTAGCCTCCACCCATTCTATTCTCACCTAACAATGGGCAACTGAATGAAAAACAGGCGTGTACTTTGAAAAAAAAAAACATTAAGAATAACATTTCCCATTTAATTACTATGATGATACAACTAAACAATGGTCAAAAATTCCTAGAACGAAGAGAAATTTTAAACCAGCAGTAAAAACAGTAAAAGCCAAATAACGCAGCAATCTTCTCCAAACAATATCTTCCTTTAGAATATCCGCGTTACCCAGTAATTAATTCATCGAGTTTATGTTGACTGCTCGCATTACCATATAAAGTGCAAATATTAGTTGCTTGTAACGTGCGCAATTTATGTGGCGCTGCAACACTGTAACAGTGTAGCACGACTTGCAACTGCGATCGTGCGAGTTGAAATTACCGAATACTTTAAGCTAATATTGGGGAATACCGCGTGTTTATTGCAGTTATTTTATTCAAAAGCTTCTGAGTAAGCTTTGCCTACCAGCGATTTTAAATCAGGCTACTTATTCTGTAAGATCAACTGATAGCATTTTTTTCATTACGAAACTTTTTCTTTCTGTTAGACTGATCAGCTTATTGCACACGTCAGTAGGTAATCCCTTTCTGGGATCTAGAGATCCATGCTTTTAAAGACTCTTAGTTAATCCGCAGTGAAGGTTGCGGAAATCCGCTGGATGCGAGAAATACGGGACTGGTCAATGTGATGACACTTGGGGGAGGCCTATGTCCAGCAGTGTATGTCTTTAAGCTAAAATGATGATGAATGTTGGTTAATTAGCGGAAAAAATAAAAAAGAACGTGGAAAAACACTTTACTACACATTATCATCTATAAATATGTTTTTCAGACTATTGTTTATTTGTCTGATTATATATACTAGTAAAAATCTATTATTTTTTTAAGTATTATGTATGTTATGCAGCAGAAATCATACTGTTTTATCATTATAACATTACCAGTCGCAGAAATACCAACAAAACAATAACACACGCTAACCCATTCTCCATTTGTATCCCAACACAAACAAAAGAGGTATGCCCATCAAACCAGCTGATTTCCCAATCTAAATGACAATGAGATACACATCATTATCCGTGCAGTGGGACAACATCACACACTGGCCATGTTGTTGATAGCTTCGTTTGTATGCGTCGCCCGGGACCTCTGCAACGAGCAGTAACTACAGCCTAAGATCCCACATCTAAAATCTGCTGGTATTTTTGTTTTTTATTAAACTTAATTTTCATGAATGATACTTGATGGTAGAATAGATTGCTGTAGGGTTGCCTGGAAATATCTAGACGCAATTGCCTTAATTCAATAAATATAAATTGATGTTTGATATTAATTAACTGCAAATACTATAAGTTTTTAAACTGAATCCAACGTCATTTGAAAGAAAGTGGTGTAGAAAATTTGAAAATAATAAGGTTGCCAGCTCTCATTTAGCTGCAATCTGTAGGTTGCCAGTTTATCTGGTAACCCATTAATAGAGGCTAACTGAGAGCTGGACGATGTTGCATACGAACCCACGAAACAGGCAAAGCTTAAAAAAATACTGTTTGCGTCCAAATGCGGCCAGATAACCCAGCAGTTATCTACTTGTATTCTACTATCAAGAATGATTCCTAAAAACCAAGTTTCATCAAAAAAAAAATATCCGCAGACTTTTGCATTGGCATCTCATACTACTACTAGCTTGCAGCTTGTTTAGCGAGCTATAGTAGAACCAAGCAGCTTGACAGTGAGCTAAACAAGCTGCGAGCTGCTCAATTTCGGAGCTGCTGGGATGTAATGAAAACGGAGGTGTCGTTTCTGCGCAGATTGTGAGATAAACTATAAGGTCGGGAGAGATAAATTTGCCTTTTTCATGCATAATTTTACACTGTCTTATGTGTGCTTATTTTAGGCAAAAAATCTAGCTAATATTCCAGTTCCCCTCAGCTTAGAAGGTTTATTTTATTTTTATTTGCACTTGTAAGTAAGTAAGTTTTGCAAGTCGAAATTTATTCTTTGGAAACGTATATTTGAATATAACGAATAAACGTAAAAACTACTGGACCGATTTCAAAAATTCTTACACCGGTGGGAAGCTACACTATTCTCGGGTGACATACGTTACTTCTTACAAGCTTTTATTTAACTTGCAATGTATGTATGTAATTGTGTTCGGGTCAAATCTTGCAACTGAATTTTAAAGCAGTTATCCTCCACCGATTATGATGAAATTTTGCATACACGTTTAGTTTGGATGACAATGCATGGTTAGCTAAGTGACGTCATTCTAAATGCAATATGGTGGACGGCCCAAAAGGGCGGGCTAGTAATTTTTTGTGCACTACCATGATATGGGTCTCAAATGAAAGGGTTTGCTGAGAAAAACACGAAAAAAGATTGTTTTTTTTTTAATGAATAACTTATTGCCTTATATTTCCACGGGAACGGTAACTACGCGGGTGATTATATAATATACCTATATATAATAATATAAAGAGGAAGGATATTTTGTTTGTTTGTACCGAATAGGCTCCGAAGCTACTGAACCCGATTTTAAAGATTTTCTTTCACCTATGGAAAGCTACATTATTCCGAAGTATCATAGGCTAGATATCATTTTCAAAAAAAAATTGTGAAAAAAATTGCAATAATGTAACCCAAAGTAGCAAAATTTTGTTTGTAAAATTAATTATTTGCCATGCGCTAATAAAACTATTGATGTTACATAAAAATAATGTACTACATCAGTGGTTCCCAAAGTTGTCTGGACTACGACCTATCCAAAACAAGTTACCGAACTCGGGACCCACCTCCAGAAAATTCAACCGTTACCAATATGAATAAAGGGATTTTTTCAAAAAAAAAACAATTTTTAAGTACATTTTTTAGTAAAATAACTACATCAAAAAGTTATTTCAATGGGAAGGATGAAATTGTTTCCTATGTTTCGCCATTACAGTTTTGACATCAACTTCAACAAGGTAGGTAGAGTAGGTAGCCAGTTGCCGGAACCGTAGCCTCGGGGGTCAGCTAGTATAAATATAAAGTATGGATTTTAGTAGGATGCTTAATTAGTTAGGTATTATCACAAAATAATTATCAATTATTTTGTGAAAATACCTAACTCGTAGCTTGTAACTTATCTAAAGCGAGATGCATTACATAAGCCTGATAGCCAACCTTACCAGTACCATTATTTTATGTGGAGCCATTATATAAAAATAATAGAATAACCGTTACCGTTACGTTTCTGTATTAGAGAAATCACCACATTACTTAAATATATAATTCAATACATTTCGAAAGTAAATAAACCTGATATTTTCCCCAAAAGTAACAACCGCCGTTTTATTCCCAGTAATCAACATTCCGAGCCGGTAGGCTTCGCCAAAGTGCCTGTAAAGTGTGCACGGAAAACATTTTTATTTTGAATACTTATTCGTTTGAAAGAGCGCCGGATTTTTGTCAACGCATGCGAGCGGTATCGTGCGGCGTGCCTGCTTGACGAACGGTACTGCATACCTACCGCGGTATGCGGGACAGGGACAATGGGACCCAACCAGATACACCGCGGGTTTTGTTCAACTACTGTATTTTGTTAATTAAAAACATGTGCACGAATTTGAGACAGAATTGTTTTGGCTGAAAACGAGTGTTGTTGTTTGAATGTGACTCGGAAGTAAACGGTTTTATGTTTTTCGGATGAAATGTAAGCGAGAATCAGTGGATAAGAATCGCACGACATGCTACGGGCTACGTGACTACGCCGCTACGAAGCTACGCAGCTGGACGCTACGTAGCATTATCGTAGACTCAGAGAAGACTTAGTTCAATAAAATATTTGTTTCGTATGTCTGTGCTTTCAAGTATTATAATTGAATTTTCAGTAACGATTTTAGACTATATTGAAAAAAGAAAATGCCTAGTTTTATTTTACATACAAGTATTATTTTTGTTCCCAAATACTTATCGTAGTACCCACCAAAAACACAAAGCACACATACCCAGTACAATGTGAGTCGCGAACAAAGCAGCAGTGTGCGCAGCTTCCGGCGCGACGGCGGAAGTGACGCGCGGCCGGCGCCCTCTGGCGGCGCGTAATTAAATGCAAGTGTAATTGCGCCGCGCAATTATCAGAGCACGCGGTCGCTGACCTCGGGGGAAATCTCCACAGAGTTTTACCTTTTACTGAATGATATCTTGATGGTTTTTTGGGATTTAAATTAATTTTATTGTGATACTAAGTGCTTTGATACTTGTCAAAGAAAACAGTAACTAAAAAAATATTGGTGGTATAGGCCCTAAAGGGTATATGCACTTTAATAAAATACTATTTTGATAATTGTTTTGAAACAAGCCAAGTCTCTAGACAAAAAGTAAAATGTACCGAAATGTTTTAAGAAGTTGAGAGAGAGACTCATCTTACTAATTTTATAAATGTGAATGTTTGGATAGATGTATGTTTGGTACTCAATCACGCCAGAACGGGTGAACGTATCTGGATGAGATTTGGTTAGGAATAGCACATAGGATACTTTTTATCCCGGGAATATGTTCCCTCGGGATAATGTTCGACTTTCACGCGGGCAAAGCCGCTGGCAGAAGCTAGTTCCATACATATAATAAAGTCAAAATACCATAGTGAATAGGATTGAGCACTTCTCATTTTGGTAGTGCTTGACATTCCCATACATTAATGACGTTTTTGCCAATCGCTATTGCGACGCTTTCGTTGATAGAATGTCACTTCTAGAGCTGCTGGTCTATCCGAATATTTTGGCATTTTGACAATGCAGCAACACACAACAATACACCAACAAACAACAACCACACAACAACAACCACTGTCCTATTGTATTTCTATGTTTTTTGTACAACATAGAATAAGAATCGCTATCGCTAATAGAATGTGACTAAGTCAAGGCCCTCTTGTATCACTTATGGTCTATGATTATTTTTTTTTTATTTTAATTCCCATATTAATCACGTTAATCTCGATGCGATAATTACGTTTGGTAATTAAACCAGCGCGTACAGTGCAAAGCACGCAAATCAAGCGGCCTTGTATTAATGACCGTTAAATACGGGCGGCCTCACATCGACAATGGAACAGGTGCCATCTGTTACTTGTGTCCAATGTATCGGTGCTATATGCAGTCCGATGTGTTAAGACCAATTAATGTTGCTAGAAGATTACTAATGGCAAGGCAGATTGTTAATCAACCCAACGCTATATTATAAGGAGCAACTGAATAAATTGCTTAAGTTATTGGGAAACACAATACCTCTTGGTAAGACTTTTCGTAAGACTGATCGGCTTCTGATTACTACTGAAAATAAACATCAAAACACGTGTTAATTTAGGCACATCTTTTGCAAGCTGCTGCCTTGGTTTAGTGGTACTAAGTGCGATTGCTAAGCACGAGGCTACTAAATTGCACTCTAAGTCGACTAGAATCAAATGGTTTCTAAAAATTTATTGAATTTAGCTAGCTAGCTAGAGCCTATAGATTACTGTCCAGTTAATAGGCATGAGGTCACACTAATCTAGGACATATATTATCATAGGACTTATAAAAAGCTAGCTAAACGAGTTTGTAATGTACCTCCTCCACCGCTGCTATTCCCGTACAGGCATGATATTATCATCGTAACTTTATCTCCTTATCCCTTTACCCACAATCCTTTTTGGTACAAACATTGGCCTGCATAAGTGAGACTTGTACACATTAGACGTCTAGGTTTAAGACATTCCTCGTGTGTGTAGGCCGAACTTCTCGTATAGCCCTAAGATAAACGCTGTCCTATACAAACAGACTGCTCTACGACCTACATTATGCAGGCTATGTAGCTGTGGGAGGGAGATAATCTAGCTGTGTTATGTTTAAAGGTCATCGCCTTGATGTACACTGGATCGTTGCTAGCAATGCTGATTATAAGTACTGTGTATATAATATTGTGTGGTATAGATACGAGGACTAACCAAAATGTGTAAGTAGGAGATAATCTGTTTAATGTATTAGCAACTGGAGGGAGTCCTACTACTCTTTTTAGCTCTGCTGTACCTGATCTGATGGCCCACAGGGATCATAATCTTTATAACCTACCACCTATTTTCATATTGTGGAATCCAATAAATGCACTATACCTATTATTGGGTACCTTACAGATCTTTGCAATATTATTTTGAATTTTGATTCACCAGGATGTATCCCAATCAGCAATAAATACAGGGATTATAAACGTTCAATTTTACTTTTTTACTTGCGTCACGACCTTCGTTACGAGAGTCATTTCAGAATACCCCACAGGATTCCTCCCAGCTTATTCTTATAATTTGAACCTTATTCGCCTCGTTTCTGTCCGCTCCCTCGAGGGTAGTGAGAGGCCGTTATCGTGACGTGTGAATAATAAAAATGACCATAAAAACCGTGTCGTCTCGTACACTAAGAGTATGTCCGGCTTGAGGAGATAACAGGCTGACGGGTAAGGATTTAACTAGCACTTGATCTTTTTTACGAGTAGAAATATTATAAGTTCTTCTACGATATAAATTAAAAATAATCTATTATTTGATCGCTGTGAAATATTGATTAGTATTTCCACGTGTGAACTCATAAGACTTTCTACTGGAAACTCTTCCTTGGATTTAAACCGCAGTTACGACATTGAAGCAAAGTTCCAGGTTATAAAGTTAAATGGTAAGGAACGTTTAGTACCTATCTACGAGTACTAAATCCAAACAAAACAAGACACAAACGGGATAACTTTTGATGCTATGTTGTAATTCCTCATGAAATGTGCTCATAAAATATGTAACACGAGTACGTACGAGTTCATTTGCCGATTAGCTCGCAGCACATCTCACATAACGTCACATTTTAAAGCCCATCAAGGCATGTCTCCCTACAGACAGTATTTATCCAATATAAGGGCGCATAAACTAATTTAATGTCCGTCGTATCGACGAGCGAACACCCGCTTTACGGCGCAACGTTTAAACGTATGGGCGTTTTATGAGCCTGTAGCTGTTACGTCGCCTTTTACGGCCACGCTGCGCCAGTAATACACTCTGACAGTTTTTATAAGTGTTATTATTGAAATAATGGACGTTTTCTGGGGGAGAGTTCCGCGATGTATTGGGAAGAGGATAAACTGAAAGTATTTACCACCGAACGCGTCGCAGTTACGAACTTTCTCCTGAATGTTCTTGTTTTATGATGTTAGCTTTCAATGAAACGTTCAACGTTCGCGCTCTCAGTTTTCGATGTTACCTTTGGAACGAATGGTTTTTTGAAATTTTAAGTTTCATTTCCCAATTTAAATTTTCATTCATAAATGGACGGAAGCATTTGCCGTAAGAATATAAGTGATACAATATGCAACCAAGAAACTATTTAATCCATGACACACTTCCATCACTTCCTCCTAATTACTCCAAAAACCAAACTAAAGCAAGAAATACAGCGCGCAGTTGTTGGTCAACTAAGTTTAAGCTTAAAGTAAAGTTAAGCAGCGCTTCAGTCATTAAGAAGAGACAGCCGTCTACTCGCCTAGCAAGCACTTAGTCACCGCAGTCAGCCGCCCTTAATGATCTATTGCACGACTGAGAAGAACTTTCGCGAGCAAATATGAGAGATGATTTTGTAGACATGAGAAATTATTTTTTGCCTCACTGTTAATAGTGTGGAAGAATGTATGTCGAGAGAAATCGAAAACTTTTACATCGTTAGTGGGTTCGAAAAAAGCTAAAATATTTAAACCTCAAATCATTATTTTACTTTTCGTGTCGTGGTACATCTCCAATCACACTGTTTTATTACCAAAATTAAGGTCAAATCTGGAATTTAATAAGAAAGATTGCCGCGGCGAAGTGTGCTAATCAATACGTGTCTCATAGTTGTTATTATACACAATTATCTTAAATTTTAACGCAATGTGAAAATTTTGTTGTGTTGTATGTGTTATATTATGTACTTATGTATATATTTATGATTTATTTTTATGATTATAATTATGATATTTATGATTTATTTTAAAATTGTACACTGGATCCTACCCTCTTTTGTCATCATTCTCTGTCACTCTCTAGGGTTTGCTGTAAGAGAACTCAACACTGAGTTAAGCTCGCTTTTGTACATGTACTTTATTATCACATTGTATTGAATATTGTTTTTGTGAACAATAAATAATTAAGAATAAATATTATCTTCCTGCTTAGGTGCTTATAATAAAACTAGTCTGTTCTTCAGTTGAGCTATGTGTGCACACCACTTTATCAAAGCTAAACATACATATTCATTGACTTTATAATCGAGCTAAAGATTACACTTTTATTGCTTACCTTTCAAATAGTTTTAAAGAGCAAGAAGACCACAACTACCCATTTATAATTATGTAAGTTTATTTAATCAATTACGTGTTCAATTTACATACACGTTACACCCTCAAAGTAAAACCATCAGGTCTACATAATATATTAACTGAGGCGCAAAGCATTGACTATGCAAATGGAAAACAAGAAGAATAAAATCGAACAACTACCTTCGTAGAATGGAAAGTCAGCACTGAATTCTGAAGTACTTAAATATAAAATTTTAAACTCTCTTATTAATTTCGATCGTTTGCAAGGCTTTCGTTGACTTGTATGAAGCTCTGCTGACCCAGTTATGAGGCCGGACAGATTTGTTCTTGTTTTGTAGATGTACATAGTTGGAGTTGCCAACTTTTGAACGTTTTTGCACTGCAAATTTTTTGATTGACTAACCGTAGAGTTTATTTGTGTTTGATTGTTTTTGTTTAGATTGTTGCATTTGATTTTTAATTATAATATCCAGTTTACTATAGTGTGTTGTGGTTTCTAAAGTAAAAATTTACTTGACTTATTTCCACAACTTTCCGACAAAAACAAATAAAGAAAGTTACCATAACCATAAAACAATAATATAGTTTAAATAAAAACCCGGACATCTTCACAAAACTATACAAAAATAAAAACGCCACTTCAGAAAACGGTTTGCCCATAACAGCAACATACATTGAATTTGCATAATCAAAATATCCGGGCGTGTTCCATTGAAGAGCTGCAATGAAAGCGATCGCACGACAATAACCGTTTCGAGCCTAGCTCAGCATAGGCTGGTGACCCAGTGAAGGTGAGTCTTGGCAAATTTCAATTTGCCTGGAGGAGGTTGGCTTGCATGCATATTGGCATATCAAAGACCTTTTTTGGGTTGGGCCGAGTGAGAGGCGTTTGCGGTTTTGTGATGAAACTATTGTTGTAAGTTTTTATTATTTGTAAACTTTTGAATGTACTCAGAATTATGACTATAACAACAATAAAAGTATAAGCTGGTCCCTTAAGATTCCGTACCATATCGGCACAAGGCCAAAGTGAACGACTTGCGGTCAACTAAGCACAAGCTAGCCTTTATGTCAGTACCCAATGTAACTAATAAATAGGTAAATGCAAAACTTTAGCATACTATTAGTGTGGGTTTAAACGTTAAAATAAACGGTACCTGTTCACACTTTCGGCCTCAAAAACAAAATTATACAGAAAAAGAAAAATATCCAGTCTAGGTGTAAAGTACGTTATTCGTAGTTACATCTTGGAATAGCAGTTTTCCTGAAACGAGAAAATGTTCTATTTAGTACGTGGCAAGTAATCAAGGCATTTTTCATTATTCATCCTCCTTCCTTACAATAGACACAAAACGCTCTGTCTCTTTACTTGCACTACACACACAGTCTACACGGTTTGAAGTTACTGCCTTGTTTAGGGCCCGAAAGGGTTAAGCGTCGCGCGAATGGATTACGTAGTTATTAATGAGCTGGGAAGGATTAACTTTAACTAAATGGATGTAACGATGACCTCTGACCGACACTCTTTTACTGCGGAATTAGACCTCCGCTCATTTACTTCTTACAAGCGGATTATAACGTGTTTAAATGTTTTCTGTGTGTCCATTTTGTTTTTTAACCGACTTACCAAAAAGGAGGAGGTTCTATGTTCGACTTCATGTTTGTTTTTTTTTTTTGTATGTTCACCGATATCTCCGTCAGTTGTGGACCGATTTTGAAAATTCTTTTTTTGTTTGAAAGAGTATGTTTCGAAATTGCTCCCATTTTAATTTGGTGAAGATCTGATTAAGAACTTCGAAGATATACGACAGAACTCTTCAATAAATAACGGCAAATCTCTCGGGATTGCTGCAATCGCATGTCTGTTTATTGTTTATACCATTTCATAACATAACATCACGCCAGTACGCTTTTAAGGAGTACGCAGATCTCTCATTTCACCGGTAATATTCAAGTTTCATGATATTCGGGTTATCTATTCTGGCGTTAAGGTAACTTACTAGACAACTTGCCTATTAGGTAAGTACAACTAAAAAGTGAAAAATAAAAACGTTTTTACAAAAAAAATCCACCGACTTCCACAAAACTACAAAGTGAAAAATAACTTTATTTTTGGAAGTCGGTGTCTTTCGTAGGTACCATACTTTTTGCGTTATGGACACCGACTTCCAAAAATAAAGTTATTTTTCACTTTGTAGTTTTGTGGAAGTCGGTGGATTTTTTTTTGTAAAAAAGTTTTTATACTAATGTACAGAGTTGGGGTTTACGTTCTGCGTGGAGGTGAAAAAACTAAAATTATTTTCAGCCTCTCTATGAGGACTACTCTTAATATGAGGTTTTGATAGTAAAAGCAGTCGAATTCATCTTACTTTGGTTAAATGTGTTTTCAATAAATTTCAATATCCTATCCTACTTATATCAAACATGTGAAAATTTGTGACTATGGATGAATTGATGTATGAATGTTTATACTAATACTCTTTCAGGCAAGAACTTCTGAACGGATTTGGCACCTAGATAGTTTATAACCAAGATTAATCTTTCGTGTATATAGGACGTGGATCCACTCGAGATACAATGACTTTTCTACTGTTTCGCCAATAAGTGGCACACGAAAAGTTAATACATAGCATAGTTTTTATCTAGGTAGGTTCCTTTAGGGAATAATTATAACTATCACGAAGTGGAGCCGCGGGCGGCAGTTAGTTAAAAATAATTGTAATTAATCCAGTTCGTACAATGTCTGCCGATTTCCTAGTAGATACTTCACAAGTACCTCATCAGTGGTATTGAGTTCGCGTAATTATTGGAATTCAACTTAAAGCAGGTAAAAGATTAAATCAAAGATACTAGATCCGAGCATTTCAGTGAAATGAAATTATTTCCCTTTGTAGTGTTTATTTCAATGGATTTTCTATTGAAATCGATTGTGTTTTATTTGCTAAAAGTTTTGATTCAGGTCGATTACCAACGCGCCTGTGATTGGTTTCACAGTAAAAAAACTTGTATGGCTTTTACAGTATTGTGTTTGTGCAAGCGGTATTGATGGTATCTGGAAAATACAACATTTATTTATTCGTTTATCCTCGCACTGGAACGTCTTGCAGCAATTAGACCAATGGAGCACAATCTTATTATAAACTCAATATAAGTTCAGGTTTCTTCACGATGTTTTTCATTCACCGTTGACAGCGATGTCCAAGATAAACTTAGAAAGTACATATGAACTGAAAAAGTCATACTGGTACTTGCCCGGATTCGAACCTACGACGACGGATTCTAAGCACGAGAGACGAGATCTTCAGCCACAGGGCCTCCACGACATACCATTTTCAGGACCATTAAGTTATCAATTTACTTTTACTTTTCTTGTGTACAAATTTTTAGTTTTAGTTAATTACATAAGTAGGAAAGTGAACACAGTGAAAGTTTTTATATTTTACGCAATAAATCAACCTGCACAATTTATTCTTTAGCAGATAAACGGCAATCCAACTGGTGCTTAGGAACTTAGTACACAGGACAACGAAGATTTACATTTGAATCTATAACAAAAAGTCTCTGGACTTTATGACTAATGTGACAATAAAGTTTTCCAGTAACTGAACCGCTAAGTACTTCAAAGTTTCACTGTGATGTACATTCGAGAGACACACAATAGTACGGCGTCCTTTCTTTTGTCTACTCTATTAGGACACTAACAAAGACGAATGTCACTTCTTTGCGCTGGTTTTATTTACAAAAAAAGAAATTTCTCAAGAATTCGTGACTGTATTTTACGTAAAGAAAACCTTTATTAGGAAATTTTCTTAAACGACACAAATTAGAATAGATTTCTGTGACGAATTGCTTGAAACACAAATATTTTGCCGACTGGAAAATAGATGGCTTTCTGGCATATTTTGTGATCACAATCTCAATATTTTAGATGAAATAAATATGAATGATAAAAATGTGTTAGTTCTCGGTATTTTCAGCAGAAGGGAAACACTTCAAAATACACAGGTCATCTCTGATCTTAATTTGGTTCTATGTTAAGTAACAAAGAAATTACAAGGATGATAATAATATTATATTGTAATGTGTACTGGTACTGTGATATAACAAGAAATAGATGAAGCTGTATTTATATCGTTAAAATTTTCTCATCCTTCAACAACCTTTTCTATTGTTTCCTAATGATAATTTTGACTTACTAGAGAATCACAATCATGACATCCACCGCACACCTACTCTTCGTTGATTGACACAAAGTGATACTGAATGATAATACAGTATCATTTTGTGTACCCTCGATCTATAAGAGATACTGTAGTGTACTTCCTCTGAGAAAGCTTATCGCATCCCGTAAGAGAAAATGAGATATTCTCGTAAACTGAAGGGCTCATTTGATGACATCGTTACGATCGAGTAAATATAAACTGTGGAATTTCGCTCAAGACGTATTTTTCCTCTAGTTTTTATCTGTGAGGCATAAAATCGATAAACACATAGGTAGCGCAAGTTATGCAATTTCCCTCAAACTGGAACTCCCATATAACAATATCGGAACACCTGGCATTGTGTTTAGTGATGTGGCGAATCGAGATCGATTTTTGTTCTCGGTTCGTTGTTTTTGGAGTGACATTGTTTGCGTGCAAGCTCACGGTTCTTGGTTAGTTTCTTTCCAGTTTCAATAGTAGGTACCTTAGGTAGGTGCCTTACATAGGTATTTATATACATAGGTACCGTTTTCACCAAGCACATTTTATTAAAATGTTTTTAACCCAATAGATACCTTTATACGTTGACTTTCTACAATTATAATGAAATGGTGAGAACGCCTTAAAATAAGGCACATACTTTACATGAATGCATATGCATTATGCTTTATTGCCCTATTGAATGAAATTCGGCAACAATAATTTCATCATGTCATCAACAAGAACTCATATATCGATCATGCTAACCACATCTCTACATGAGGCGTTAGCCCAGGAGCTCGTATATTTTACGTTCCCGTAACACGCTCAAATGCTCTTTTTATAGTCGCGGAGACGGCCAGTAAATTTGAGTGGTGGCTGGCCTAAGCCCCGTAAGCCACACTAGGAGTAATTTCGTTTTATTAAGTTCCTCTCCTACACCATATTAGAGTCAGCCTCTTGATATGGATGTTAGTTATTGTAACCATTATTTGTTGCGCATTTGTTGTTTGTGCGAGGGCCTTTATAAGGAGTTGTGTTGAGTGCGTAATTGATGATGTTTTGTATGAGAAAGTATTAGAGATTTGTTACTCAATGGTATCATTAAAGAAAAGAAAAAACCAAGGCCAATGATACAGACACAGCCAAGACGATTTATTTACAATAATGAGTAAATACTGAGGAATAGAAAATTTTGATCCCTGATTGTTAATAAATTCAAAGATCTAGCTGACTCTCAGCCAACTGAGTAGAAACTCGAAACCAACTAACTTAATCTAAATAAACACTATGGAGCGGTGAACGCAGAAATATCAAGTCTGACTAATTTACTACTAGAACGTCTTGTAATAATAAGTGAACATCAAAGGAGCTGCGTCAAAGAGGATTCCGCCGTGAATTGTTGCGCGACTTGCGAGTTGCGACAATTAGCCGGTCGCGCGACAAAGTGACGCAACAGTGGAATTTTAATAAAGCGTTATGTACAGTGTGGAGCGAATTGTGAGGATGCTTCGCTTTGTAGCTGTGTCGCGAGATTAAGGTGCGGTTCTGTGCACGCGACACTCATAAATCTGTAAGCCGAAACGTTGAGGCCAGGATGCCAGGTGTTTTAGACGTTTGTTGAATTTGTTTAATTATGTTTGGATGAAATATTTGGGGTAATCTGTCATGGTTTTTGTGATTCGTATAAGCTGTCTTTGAGTCATTTGATGATTTTATTTTACTTCGTGTATTATTCGTTAATGTTTCGTCGTCATCCTCAGTGACCTGACTTCGAACACTGTTGAGAATCGGTAATTTTTTCTTGTGCCAATTCCCAAGCTCATCTAACAATTTCGGTATCTCGCCGCTGGGCGACTAACATTTTCTCCTACCAGTTCTCGTTAGTCCTTGCTTAACCTGTTACAGAAATGCACCATGTCAAGATATTTACAATCAATATTAACTAAAAAGCCCCAGCTGTCAACAAGCATCCCGCAACATTCATGAAACGCATGCTAGCACAGCTTTGACACGTTCCGCGTGTCTGTCAGGATGATAGCAGCGATTCTCCACTCGCGCCTACTTATGAACAGAACCGACGGTATTTCATACTGACGTCCTAATGAACCGCAGTGCGCGAGTGTACCGAGATTCCCTTTGATTCCGTAATCAAAAGGCACATCCAATAACTCATACGAGTTCGTTCGCAGTGCTAATTACGTACACTCGTCGACAACTGACACACGCTGATATCCCCTCCCCGTACCTCACCCCGCACCTCGCGTCTAATTGTTTACGCCGTTCAGCTCATATTAATTGAGTTACCGTTTGAAACTCCCTTTTATTTTACTAAACGTTTGAGATGTTGGAGTTAATAATTTTCTGACAAATAATTAAGGAGCAAATTATCGGCAACCTTCAGAGTAATTGTGTTGCTGTAACCGTTACACGGTCGTTTCAATCGCCCAAATTAGTATGAAGACGTATTACGATTGGTAGTTTATGAGCTACTAAACAGAAGTGGTTGTAATGTTTTATGTAACTAGATGTTTCGAGTAAATCGCGTGATCGAGGCTATTAGCGACCCGTTGAGAAGAATTAGATGAACACAAAGAAACTTTTCTTTGGAGAGATTATTTGTTTGTGTTAAGTAAAACTTTGGTTTTTGTTTGAAATATGACATTTGGGAGGTGCTAAGTTTAAATAAATGATGAAGGTATTCATTTAAATTATATAGCTTCTCAGGACTATATGATTAAATCAAATGCTTGGTGCTGCCGAACTCACTTATTACTGAACGAATTACACCTTATTCGATGACCTGCAGCCGTATTGCGTAAGTGCGCAAAGAGTTTAAACTCTATCCAACCGACCAAATCGGCCAATCACACAAAACGGAAATCCACATCGCGTCATTCTTCTCGCATGTGATTGGTCGGTTGGATAGAGTTTGACCTCCTTGCGCACTTACGCAATACGGCTGCTGGTGAAGACTGCAGGAATCTGGCTGCCAAACGTGCAGGACTGGTCCTCACTTAGGGGAGGTCTATGTTCAGCATTCAAAGTCAAAGTCAAATATATTTATTCAACTTGGCCAAAAAGCGGCACTTTTGAACGTCAAAGAATTAAAATTAAATTTTTTAAGTAATAAAAATTGATTCTCCCGTGCATTCGGAAAAGTAGCTTGTTATGGAGAAGAATACATAAGAAACTCCATACTTACTCTTTTTTTAAAAAAAGGGGCTTTACAATATTTACATAAGTACATACTCGTAAATTCATATATGTGAGGACGATGGACCCAGAATAGCACTACACACTATACTACGTACAGGTATAAAGTATTATAAGCATTAACAGGTAAATTCATTAATTTGATGAATAGGAACATGGTTCTCACATACTTACAAATATTGCAAACATAGGTAAAATACCTAATTCAACAACAACGGAACAGTGTGTGAGTGAATATAAATTAACAAATTTGATTTCGTCCGCGCTAAAGATTGCCCTATGGAGCAGGGCCAGCATGTTTCCAAGCATTCTTACCTTGAATGTAATCATCTAATTTGTAATATGCTTGTTTATTTTGTGTCATTGGAAGTCTTTCAGCTGAAATAATATTGATTGATTTACTAGTAAGTTAATCGTCGATAGATCAAAATCCAACCGTCGCGTTGCCGTACGTCTTTACTATTACAATGGTATACATACTCGGACAAAAGAAGGCAAGTCGGTGTATACTGTAAAAGGGGGACGCAGCCAGAGGCTGAAAAAAATACTATTGGACTTCTACGACGTATATTTATTCAAACGTGCCGCTCGTAGGTCGGCCCTCATAGAAGTGCCCGCTAAACAAAAAACGTCGCCAGCTTTAGGTGTCAGCGGCCGAACAGGTTGCTCGTCCTATGTGGAAAGCCTCTACAATACCACACCGACTTGCCTACTTTTGTACCGATATGATCAATCGGTGAGTGTGTCACTTTGCAACGTTTGGGGTAGTTCTCACACTTAATCAATGCAGGGCAATGAAAGACCACTAATGCGAACACTCACATAGAACGCCATAATCTTAATGCTTTGTAAATAGATTCGTTACCACAACATTTCTGTTGTTATTATACATTGATATTAAGTTTATTATTGATTTAAAAAATCCTAGAGCTGGGCTAGTAGTTGCAGTTAGTAAGTACTAGTAGGTACTTCAAGTTCAAACAGTGCTTCTAATATTTATGAAATAACCCAATAATGAGGCTCAGAAGTAATATAAAACGTTAAATCACTAAACCAACAAAGTTGTCCCAAATACCAAACATAATTATCATTGTTTTTCCCTTCCTTGATTAACCATGTCTGTTTCTTCGCCAGCGTCTCCATCATCTTGCCAGTTGCTGTTCCTGATGGAGCCCCCTCCTCGACTGTCGTTCTCCAACAGTACGGGCGCCAGAGTCTCGTGTGCTGCTCACGGCACTCCGGCTCCTGTCATCTCCTGGCTTTCAGAAGATGGCGCACCGGTGTCTGATATTCCTGGATTGAGGTAAGAATTTTGTTAAGATTTTGTGACTCTTCTGGAATGAATGTGAGGCTGGAGTGTCTAATTGATCTATCAAATGGATAAGATTGCGCCAAATCTCATTTTAGAACGTTGCAACAAATTCAAAGAGGATCAGGAGCATCACTAACGAGATTGTGGCTACCGAAAATGCATTCGAAAATGCCTCCACCGTAAAGGCTAGTTCACACACGGAACTAAGCCGACCGGTCATCTCTATACAAACGGTTTAAACCCCAAATTTATAGCTCGTTAATCTTGTCTGACCCTTCCGCGTCATTGGTTCTGAATGAATTAATGCCTGCCCTGGGTCGGGATTAGCGCGATGTTGTCCGACTCCGTACGGACGCAGCGAGCCGTGAATATTGCGTGACGGATGGCGACGCCGCCTCATTTGCTCGACCACGATAAACTCCTGGAGGTTCCATTGATACATTAGCGGAGTCATAGGATAGGTTGTGGTTGTGAAGAATCAATGGAGGTTACATTTAATACGATTGAAGACGTAAAGTCAATAAAAGCAGCGTAAATTGAATGCCAATAATAATTCAGTTTAAAATGATGACTAGCTCCAATTTAAACTGCAGGAATCGAAAACATACACATAATTTTTTTATCTCCTGAACAAAAAATGCAACATAATTTTTATCAGCGAATCCGTTTGAAATGGAATTAAAAGCAAAATGTTATGTCGACACAAAGAGGCTCAGATATCAGAATCTGACGTCATATCACATGCTGTGTGCTGGTCGTTTAGTTCAGCCTCGTAGTAATCCTGCGGGCCAGATTAATAATCGCATCGGCTCTTTGCCGTCCGTTCCCTGACTGATGGGCTTTTAACGGAGACTGCCTCGAGCGTATTAATTTTTCAGATAAGGGCTTGTGTTTGAATTTGTTTAGGGTTAAAAATTGCTGTTGGTTTTGTGTGGGAATTAATGATATTTTGTCACTTTTTTATTATAAAGTTTTGGACAAACTGCGACGCGCTACAATTGTGTCAACTCACTTTTACGACGTATTTGAACTGGCGCACTACAGTCGCGAAACTTATTGAAAAATTAAAACGCGCGTCATGACTTGCGTCACCTGCGTGCGGTATTTGCCTCAATTTGACCAGCTCCTAAACCTGGAAAAAAACTGTAGGTAGTAATATTCGAAGACAGATTCCGAGTATTTAACCATGAAACTGGCGGTATCTCCAACTCACATCCACCACTCCTGCTAACCTGTGCTCAATGGGCCGCGCACTGCGTCACTTACAAGCCTCGCTCCACTGAGCACAAACAATGTCATGTTCATTATATTCATCAATTTCAGTTTCGTGAAACTGAACTTTACTTACTTTGTCTACAACGCTTTATATCTGACAATTTAGTTTTTAGGCAAAATAGACTCCCTATTTTGGAGGACCCATTGTATTAGGGAGCAGTGGTGGCCCAGTGGTATCGGCTGCGACTTACAAGTTGTAGGTCGTGGGTTCGAGCCCAGGCAGGCGCTTTATTTTGTGTAAATTATTTCATCACCACTGCTCTCAAAACGGTAAAGGAAAACATCGTGAGGAAACCGGCCCGCTTAGAACCAAAAATTTGAAGACATGTGACATCCACCAACCCGCACTGGGTCCGCGTGGTGGATTATGACCCTCTCTCACAGAGAGGAGGCCTGTGTCCCAGCAGTGGGAACATTAATAGGCTGACGATGTTATGTGATGTGATTGTATTATTTGGAGATTCGGGCTTCGTCTTATTATTTTCATATTACTTAACATCACGGCATTTTTTTTGGGTTACGATGTCATCCAATGACTTCTCCCGCTCTGGGTAAAGCGGGAGGGCGTGTCAGACGTTTGCTGACTAAAACTCAACCGTGTTCCTTCAGTTGCTGCCAGGGCGCAGTACCTATTGTACACCCACATTATTCAAGTTTTATTTCACCCACATTGTTTAAGTCGTATGTAACAGAGGGCGAGCATATAGCCATAAGTCGGATACAAGAGCCTATAGCCAGACTCTGGGCTGGAAGTGAGAAATCCCAGATTGAAAAACCAAACAGTATCACATGCTTAGCTGTAGTGCTTGATACTCTCTACCCAAAATATGCTGATCTTCTTTTCGCTAACGAAAACCCATATTAAAGCAGTAGGTATAAGAAGACAAAGGCACTAAATTGGTGTCAAACATAGGAAAAATCGAGCTGACACCATAATTTCTACATCACGCAGCCCTCGTTTGCTGATCGGTTTGCCGAACCAATTTTCAATTTTCATTAATGTCCGGCCAATTTGGCGCAACACGCTTTAGGGCCATGTTCGGTGCTCGACGCGGGCGCTGCGTGATAAATGATTGATAAATTATGTATATGAACGGCGGATGGGAAGCTCGGCGACGGAATAAGTGAGCGAACAGCGGGGAGTCACTGAGATCAATAAGAATAAGAATAATTTGTTTTTTTTTGTTTTGTGTACTCAATGATCATTGTACCGATAGTCGTTTCAACCAATGGCTTAATAGCTACGAGCCTCGACCAACACCTTAGGAGGGTCTCATTAGCCGGCTGGATCAAGGGCTTGATTCAGAAAGCAGTACTGCTGGACACGGCTCGTATTGTTATGTGGTTCCTCTCTCTGGAGCCCTGACCACCTGGTAGCTTGGACCTGTTCCCGATACCGGGGGGCCTCTTTTTTGTTATATTTTTAAATGTTTTTATTTATAAAAATATTTAAAAAAATTAATAATAAGAAAACTAATGAATAAAGGAAAGAAAAATTTATTGAAAAAAAATGTACATAAGCAGTAGTACAATTATCAAAACAATGAGATGGAACTGTAAGAGGAAAAGATATCTTCTCAAAAGAGAGCCAGAACTTAGAAATGGGTGAACTTGTAGAATCAGTTACTGTAATCTTAAAATAAGTCGACTCGTAGAATCGCCAGTGGTTAATTTATACTTAAAAAAATCCCACACTACTTCTGTTATAAACGCGAACATTTGTGAGGATGGATGATTATTACTCCTCCACGCAAAAACTACAGATTTTGACGAAATTTTACTATGTAAAATAATATGTGCATCATGTGCTATAATTTACAAATATAGAAGTACTAATTAACTGCAAAGTGTGTAATGCTTCGGGTGGCAGCTAGTGGTTACCAAAATCAAATACAAACAATAATTAGATCCTTTCTCGGCAATTCATGTTTATTTTTCATCCGAATTATAGTTACGAAAATGGCACAACTAACGTTTGTCCTTCATAATGTCCTACTACACGTGTTGTTACATTTAAACATTCTATTTGTGTGACTTGTTAATTGTTATTTCGCAAGCTCTTGTTTTGCTTAGTCCCAAGACTTAATTAACTGTTCCCGGGATTTCAGGGCTAGAATTTTGTTGCTTGGTAGTGTGGCTGAAACTTTATTATAATTTTCCACGTGTGGTATTATAATAAACCATCCGTTTTGATTTATCTTGTCAGAAGAACTCTTGGTGTCTTCAGCTTTTTGTCTTCTTGTGTGTACTACTAAGCCTGACCTTAGTTAGAGAAGATAATTCTGATCAGCAATCCATATTAATTATTACATTAATTTAAGAAATATTTCAATAAAATATTTTACAGGCACTTTTAGGTTGTCAAAGAGACTATCGTTCAGAAAGATGAGGTATCATAAGTTCGAAAAATATTTGACCGAATTTATTTTCACCTAAACCTTTTCAACTATTATCGTTTCGTTTTTTTTTTATTTCATCGAAGTCACGTCTGCCACTGTCTCAGTAGACCTATTGTCAATTCGATTTTTTTCGTTACTCCGACGTTTCATTTGGTCGAAAAACTTTTTACCGAAGTTACACTTAGCCGAAATAACATTTGTTCGAAGTATTTATTATTATATACATATCAAAATACTAAGTGAGAGAGAAACAGTGGGCGAATAAAAATGTTTAAAACAGCGACTTGAAAAATAAAATTTGTCGATGGAGCCCCGCCTGTCTGCACGGTCTAAAGTAACCTAACATGAAAGAGATGACAACCTGTCCGTGTCAGGGTGCCCTAAATACCCGAGATCGCTTCGCTCGCTCTTGGACTAATTCTTTGAAATAGTAAATTAATAAAAATGTCTAATGTATGACAGCTATTAATAAATCATTTGCATGAAAATTCAAAATAAATACGTAAACACAGACAAGACTGCGTGAAGTCAGTTTTGCAGCGATTCGTTTGTGTTACACAATTTTATGTGTAACACAACACGTGTGTGTGTGTGTTTTCAATTTAAAATTGAAAATGCTACCAAGTAACCGGCTATACATTTGTGACTAAATAATATTCCGTAAAATGTTGTTTCGGTGTAGTAAAAATATGGCAAATGAAAAAAGTTCAAAAGAGGGTTCGGCCAAAAGCAATAAGTTATTTTGTAAATCGGCGAAACGTAGTGAAACTGAAAATATGTCAAATAATGCATATAGCAAAAAGACGTCGGTCAATAGTTGTCGGTAAAATTAAATTCGAACAAAAAAAAAATCGGAAAAGTGATCGGTTCCCGATAGATGAAGAAGCTAATAGCAACAATTATTACTATTCTAGATTGCTTACGTTCCTTCAAAACTTTTTTTTTTCATACAAAACAATCATCAAACATATACAATATTCTAAAGAAAGAACAACATATTTATCCTATGACATACCACGACTGCCAAAAAACACTCACTTTTGTTTGTTGTAGAAATAAAATAATGTTGTTTTTTTTTTTTCTTGAGCCGTTTTTTATTTAAAATCAACTTGCGCTTGACCACTATCTCACCAAGCACGCTTGCCTATAAGTAACCTATTTACTCTTGACTTGAATACCCCTAGATTAAAGCTATCGGGAAACACAGACTCCGGCAGAGAATTCCACTCCTCAGCTGTACGCATAATAAAAGTTTTCCCGAAATGCTTTGTGCGTATGGGTTGGATATCCACCATGTATCGATGGTGCATCGCCGTATATCTAGTAGTCGGATCATGAACTGGACTATGCGGAATAAGATCATGCATGATCATCACCCTTTCTCACTGTGGTGTCCTATCTTAACTAGTATAATAAAGAGAGGGCATGAATTTTGTGAGTTTGTTCAGTCATGTAGGTTAATCTCAGTACACCTATTTGAAAAAATCTTTTCCACTTGAAAGGTACATTATTTCAGATGGTTATAGGCTTATTCATTATAACAGTCCAGGCAAATCCGGGGCGGGCCACTAGATTAAAATATTGATGCTTTATATCCGCATTTCGTCAATTTGTTTATGTCATACTCCATATTGTCCAAAACCTCTCGCCAACCTCAGCCTCCCGCTACCTCCTCTGCCTCGCGCTCCGACCGCATGCAGTTCATATTCGCGTCATGCCGCCGTTTGTCTTCGTTACCGTAATAACCTTCTGACGTAATAACCTCGTGCCTCGTCTCCAGAATACGGCCTCGTCAGCTGATGTCACGCTTACAGGATATTTAGTATTATTAGCTGTCGCACGGAAAATATCATGGCACCTGCTAATTATGCAGAGTATCGTTATTTATGGAGATGAAAAAGAAATTCCATCAATGATCTTAAGTTGAGGTTGACTTGTGTGTGTAGGTAACATATAGGTAACGTGCATTACGTGCGTTAGGTAAAGTGTACTTATAGTAGACCCTCCTGTCGCCAATTAGGTTTAAGTCCCTTGGAATAGAGGTCGAACCTATTGCTATCAATCGGGCACAAACTCCAGACTTCGGGCTGCTACACAGAAAGCCCAGATGGAAAAACCCGGTATCACTTTGCCCCACCCTTTTTTTAGCGTGGAGAAATACTCATGCATACTGCGCTATCACGGGGAGATAGCGCAAGGATAGGGAATCTAACCCACTAAAACTCCGTGGTTTCCTCCTGTGCCGCTTATGGCGGGAACACGGACACGCGTTAGCAGTCATCGCGAACCCGCCGTGGCTGTCCTTCATCGGACCCTCCTCTGGGGAGTACCCCTCATCACCGGCGCACCAGAATACATCTTATGCCGTGACTACCCCAAGGACCAAAACAACACATGGGTGCAAGACGACCCCGTGTATGGCACCCTTGGTCCCCCTGTGACGGGTCAAGGTCAATAATTCACGCTAAGACTGGTAAATGGATTGACAGGTACAAAATCGAGGGAACAGTTCAATCATATGCTTCATCATGCGAGATCTTACGAAATATAGATAATATAATATCAGACAATGATATTGTTATAATCTCAGTTGGTACATGACAAAAATCCCTAACTGTTGATAAATAATCTGTGTAGTGCTTTGTGTAGTTTGAGCAATTATTCAATTTTGATCTTAAGTGTTTCAGAAAATAAATATCTTAATGTTAAGAAATTGAATAATGAAATAAAATTGTTTACAAAAACCTATAAAAATTGTAAGTTTGTTGAAATAGTTGGATGTAAATTATCGTAAGATGCTCTCAGAATTAGATTTAATTACCTACAAACTGAATATGGAAATTAATTTTAGGCAACATGAAAGTAGTTTTACAAGACTGAATGTAAGTGAACGTAACTCACTTCATGGCACTAGTAATAATAACAAGACATTTTTTCGTTACTAAGTCCCCATCCCATCCATAAAATTGCTTTAATTATGAAAAACCAAAACAAGATTGTCAACATAGTAAATTACGAAATTTACACAAAAATTTAGCCGGCGTTTGCAACAAACTTGACATTAGAAATAACTCTATCTGAATTAGTGAAAATAAACAAGGAGGTTAATATACTATATTTTAGTGAAAATTTTGGTAAGCAGGATACGGAGGCTAATATCAAACTTAATCATTTTAAATTGGTTGCAGCATTTTGTCGGTATAAATGTAGAAGAGGTACTTGTATTTTAACAAAAAATTAATTTGACACAAAAAGTTTAGGTATTCCTTCAAATCTAGCTACAAAATTTTACTTTGAATGCTGTGGCGTTGAGATTATTGGTCTGGGCCTGATAGTTGTCACTATATACAGAATACCCGATCAGAGAAAGACGCAATAGGTATATTTCTTCATAAATTAGACAATTTGTTGAATTACTTGACGGACAATTTCAAGCGAAAAATAATTATGATCTGTGGAGAATGGAATATTGATATTTTATTTTATTTATTTTTTCTTCAACAAAAGAACTTTTAAGCAGACTTAAAAATTACAATTTTGAAGCACATATAAGATCACCAACTCGGGCAAACTCTTGCATTGACCAAATCGCCACTAACATAAAGTGCGTTCAGTCTGAAATTCACCACCTAGGCTTGTCAGATCACGAAACAATCAGAATACAAACAGTTACTATAAACGCGAATAAACTCAAAACAATAACTTGTTGGTTTGAGTTAAAACGTGACTACTGTTTAGATAACATCAATAAATTTTGCGACTGCATATCTTCTCTTTCGATTTCGGAAATATTTAAATCAGACAAACTAACAGAAGCCTTTAATTTGTTTTGAGAATCTTTTTTTTAAGATTTGTGCTTTCCGGTGATTAAGATTAAATGTAACAATAAACCAGTAAAACAAAACTGGATAATGAAAGGCATTACAAAGTCTAGCAAAACGAAACGTCAGTCAATCAGCAAAATCAATAAAAATGTAATGAGAAATACTACAAACTTTATAATCATATAATATACTACTAATATATATAATAAAATTCTAATAATGCCAATAATTCTAATAATAGTAAAAACTCTTACTTTAACAAAAAAAAAACAAAAATCTAAATACTATATTCTTAAATCCTATAGATGCGATGGAAGTGCATAAAATCATAATGTCCCTAAACAATAGCAAAACTTGTGGATATGACGGCATCGTCACACAAGTTTTGAAAGCTTGTGTTAGTTGGATATGTCATCCTCTAGCCGCTAGAGTCTAGCGCATATAATTAACTTATCTTTTTTGGAAGGTGTGTTTCCTAACTAGCTTAAAATGTTAATCGTAAAACCACTATTTAAAAAGGGAAATAAGACAGACCCTTACAATTACCGGCCAATCACAATAGTACCGATTATATCGAAAATTTTTGAGAAGGCGGTGCTTGTTAGGTTAAATAATTTTCTCGGTACTCATAACATATTATGCAAAGAGCAGTTTGACTTCCGTAAAGGTAGAAAAACTGCTCTTGCAATCTTGAACTTTATTAAACTGGCAACTAAAAGCATAAACAATGGCAATGCAGCGATATCTTTATTTTTAGATATGAGTAAAGCCTTTGATTTTGTAAATCATTCCAAGTTGCTAAAGAAATTAGAATTCTATGGTATGGGGCAAGCTTATGAATGGATTTCTAGCTATTTAAGTAACAGGAAGCTGTTTACAGAGATATCCAAAGTAATTAAGAAAAATTATAAAATTTACTCCAAAGAGAAATTTAAATAGAATACAATAATAAATATGTATGGTGTGCCTCAGGATAGCATTCTCGTTCATCCTTTATTAATCTTGCTTTACATAAATGATCTTCCAGAGGCCACTTTGCAGAAATGTATCCTTTTTGCAGATGACACTACAGTAATTATAAAATGTCAGGAAAAAAAGGACTACAAATCTGTTACCGAAAAGACCCTATTAGAAATAATAAGCTGGATGAAAGAAAATGGCTTGAATATAAATATTAACAGGACAAAATTAATAGAAATTGACTCCTATAAAACAATACAATTATCCTTCGATATTATGTATAAAGGCGAAGAAGTACAACAAGTAGAGTAATTTAATTTTTAAGGACTAAACGTAGATAAAATCTAAATTAGAAAATCCATATCGAACATATTTTTCAAAAACTTAATAGATTTGTGTTTGCTTTGAAAAAGCTGAGACAAAACGTGTCTGTAGAACCTGCTCCTTCGTCTTACCATGGTTACGTATCATCTGTCCTAAGCTATGGACTAATCATGTAGGGCAACTCAACCGATACCGAAAGAGTTTTCAAGCTCCAGAAACGTTGCGTCCGAGTTATTGCCAAGGCATGGTTCTTAGATAGTTAGAAAACCTATCTTTCAAAAATGCAAAATCCTTCCACTGCCATGTTTACATATTAGAGATATCTGCACTTTTACAAAGGCTCACATGTATTATTTTAAGCAGTATACTGAGGTTATTTCAAGACAGAAAAGGGCAAAGTTTCGAAACCTATTGTATCATCCACCTTGTCATAAAGACATCTATAAGAAAAAAGTATTTTATATACTTTCGGTTTCGTTATGTTCGCATTACAAAATTGACAGCGGTTTCATTATGATACCCATAACGACATCGGGTTGCATTATGCGAATCATCATAAATTCTAAAACACAAGCAAAGACATTCTGAACATACAGCCAAGTACCTATAATATTACTTCGAAATCGAGACAATGTAAATGATGTTTTTAAAAATGGAACAAGTTTAGAACAAAAGTATCGTATACTATTTGGCTATTGCGGCTACAAGATCTTTGCCTTATACCTAATAAAGACTAAATAAAAAAATAAAATAAAAGTGGACGTAAACATTAATGTACCGCAATGCATGTCTCCAGGCCATCTACAAGTTCAGCCTGTAATTCTGCAATTCCTGATTATTTTAATAATTGTACAATACAAAATGTAGATATAAATAAGCAATAGTCAGTGTGTAGTTATGTTTCTATTAAAAATACTTATTTGTCTATACCTGTGTTTTATTCCTTCCTTCGTAGATAAAATCTTATATGCAACTGGACGTTATTGGTCTTTTAATAACTCGTGCAATGAACTCGAAAAATGGCACTCGTATTAAAATACCGTCCATAACGTAACAGTTGCATAAATAGCTATAATATGTGTATATTGATCTATAATCACTTACCAAGTGAACTTAAATTGTTACATGGTAAAGTATTTAAGACAAAATTGACAGAGTGGCTACAAAAGTGTTGTTTCTATAGCGTTAGGGAATTTTAGAACATAAAACGGATGTTAGGAATGAAATTGTTAACAGTGTATGAATTATTAATTGGTTATTACTATAATTATATTTTTCTTTTTAATTTTGACATTTTAATTTAAGTTTTGACATTTATTTTTATTTTACTGACATTTTGATTTTAGACATTTTATTTTTATGAATTTTAATTTTCAAAAATCACTCAAAAATCATTTGAGTGAGTTGATGACATTTTAATATTGATTTATGGATAGTTGCAATTTAATTAATTTATTGAAATGCATCAGTGTTGTTATGATTTTTTTAAAGTTTACTTAATGTCTTACAATTTATATTATAAATAATTTGCACGCTTGCTTGCAGGCAGAATACAATTACTTTTAGGCTTTCAGATCTTCCCTTCTGAACAATGTATTTCTAGCAAATAAATATTTTGATTTGATTTGATTTGAATTACCCCGACACCTACCATTGTTTGGCCGCAGGGGTTAGGGAGAGCGGCCAACGCTATATACTGACACTCCTCTTCACCTGCGGACCCACCGCGTCCGCCATCAGACGGTGGAGACCCTGTCCAGGCCGCGAAAGGTAAGGAGAGTGGCGCACCGCAATACCGGCACTCCTCTCCAGCCGCGGCCTCCAACCCTCAGCCGCGATATCGTATGGGACCTGGGACGCTCCATTAGACATCGTGGCCCGCCTCAGTTGCAATGTCGCCTGTTACCAAGCGGCACCGCAACCTACTAATTATGTCGTCGGCTGAATCGGCAAAAGCCCTGACGAGCAGCCACTCCTCGGGTTCCTCTTCGCTTCACCGAGTAACCAAGGGGTAACCAAGGGTAACCAAGCCACGGCTACTGAGAGAGAGGTGGGGGGGCCTACCTCGACATTGCGAGGCCCACTGCGGGGGATCACTCTGCCCTACCTAGGAATCGAATCCAAGACCTCATGCCCCGTAGAAACGCTTGCGACCACTAGACCAACGAGGCAGTGGGTATGGATACAGAATTAGTGTATTCAAACTAGCATCTTAACTTAGCAAAATATGTACGAAGTTAATTAAGGTTTCATTCCCAATCCTGAAATCAATCACTTCACTTGATGATGCTTTCTAAAGTCTTCTATATAAAAAAATATGCAGCAAATCGTAATTCCCATAAACCGTTGATATTTTTTCTCCATCCACATCAAATTACCCGTCATAATACCTCGTACGAGGTCGGGGTTCAGAAACTGCTCCCGACGAAATATTACAACTAAGCCGGGGCGAGTCCACGTAGGAACCTCGTTTATCTTCGTTGCTCTAATAATGTGCTGCAAGCCAATAATTGTGGATGATGTATTTAACTGCTAACCATCCCACTCCTTTATCTCTTACATCCTCTATGCCTCTGGAATAAGGTTTATTATCCCCTGTTTAAGTGTTATCGTTAACCTGGTTATATATTCACTTACCAAACATATCCAGTTAAATTGAGTCGGTGAATGGTCCTTCGTAATGTTTTTCATTTGCGTTTCTCATATGATTTTTACAATTTAAATTTTGGTCTGTGAAGTATTATTGGATTCGTTATAACCACTTAAAGTAAGTGTTAGCGTTGAGGAGTAATTGTTTAACATCGGTTCCGTTAAAGGAGTTTTAGTATTCTGTTTAAGCTTGAAGGTTGTAAATTCATTCAAGTTCTTGAAAGATGGGGACTCGTAAAATCGAAAAATGCTCAAACGGTAAGAGCTGGAGTACTTGTGAGCGATTCTTAGGATTAGTACGTACTAGCTTTAAAATAAATATTTCTTTGGTAGAATTTTAAAATTGTAGTTTTGTAATAAAATCTGTACTATAAAGAAAAAAGATAAAGATTTTTAGCGCAAAAGTGACTACTTTTAGCGCAAAAGTTAATCTTTACAGAATGTCGCTCTACCTAGGCTTCGTGAGTGTTACTCAGGCATCGTTAGGGATTAGAGAGCAAAGTACTAAGTAAATGAAGTGCCTTTTTTGTGTCACAACCCAAAAGATTTTCAGGTCGACATAACTGAAAAGGATGACTACAGGCTAATCCAGTGAAGTTATAAAGCCGTGTTTTATAAACAAGGCCAGCCCAACAAAAGTCACAAGTCCTACATAAAGCCAAAGGTAGGCAACAATTCACTTATCAATAATTTCAACTTGATTTGCGAGTACCTTCAGAATTTAATCTTATTCGCAAAACAAACTTTCAAAGTCACGAACTGTACTGTGAGCACACGTTAACTCTTTTATGATAGGGGTAATAGGGTTCATTTCTCTTTGTCGGGTGTGTGGTAACGAGGTGGGAATGCCGTCATATTTCAGTGGGTGGCCGTCTATTGAGGCGTGAACCGCGATAAGGCCGACGTCTCACTAGCTGACGACACTTTTGGGAACAAAATGTTGCCGTGTTCCTTAAACGTCGAAATTTTCTCTTTTACATAAGCATTTTTTGCACTTCATTAGATCAAATATGGTAGTAGGTTTAGCCAGGTTCATATTTTGTGGCATAAAAATGAAGGAAACTTGAGGAATACTTGAAAACGAAGTTTGTAAAGTCAATCACAGAAACTGCAACTGAGCTGAGCTAAGCTGGAAAATGTAGGTTAAATGCAAAGCTACCACAAGAACTACTTTGAATTTGCATATATATCGATTAGAAATATGCAATATTGAGTTTTTATTGTCAACGAGTCAGATTAATAGTCAATATATTCGGCATATTCGAAAATATTGTAGCAATGTAACGACGTAGTGTCATAAATAGCTGATAATGTCATATCGCCATTTGATCCCGAGTATCAAAGTGCTAGTTAGAAGTCCCGATACTAAAGCAAACTAAGAGCCTACAAATGATTGAGATAAGTAAGTGAACTACTCGACCTTTTGTGGGCGATACCGAAAGTTGAGCAAGACTCATAAAACATAGTGATGTGTCATCCAATGGCGACGTCGCCATAGATGGAGATGACGCATCTATTCAATAAAACATTTTACGACTTTTGGAAGGAGCCACGCGAATTACCATACATGCGTAAATCATTCATATATATATGATGAAATGTATGAAAAGATGGATGTTGAATTAATTGGATTGGATGATTGTATAGAAAAGTTTTTCCTTTGTTATTTTTGTTGGGAAAGTATTGTATGAAGTTGCCTAAGTAAAAGCTAATTTTGTGGTTTATTTCATTTTAGTTTCATGAAACTGCAAAATGTAAAAAATAAACTTGATTTTATTTTTAACCAACTTAACAAAAAGGAGGAGGTTCTATGTTCGTCTTCTTGTATGTTTTTTATTTTTATGTATGTTCACCGATATCTCCGTCAATTGTGGACCGATTTTAATATTTTTTTTTGTATGAAAGAGTATGTTTCGAAATTGGTCCCATTTTAATTTGGTGAAGATTTGATGAAGAACTTCGAAGATATACAACAGAACTCTTCAATAAATAACGGTAAATCTCTCGGGATTGCTGCAATCGCATGTTTGTTTATTGTTTATACCATTTCATAACATAACATCACGACAGTACGCTCTTGAGAGGTACGCAGATCTCTCATTTCACCCTTTATGTTGAAAAGTGAAAAATAAAAAGCTTCCAAAAATAAAGTTATTTTTCACTTTGTAGTTTTCTTAATTGGAAGTCGGTAGTATTTTTTTGTAAAAAAGTTCTTTATATATTTAGAGTAGTAAATTATTTCAGGGACAATTTTAAATTCCTACGATTTCAATTGAAATTCCATTTTTTCTAAGTCACCCTACCGCCATAAGACGATACGACGATACTAATATTCATGATATTTCAGTACAAACACGGCTACATCGCACAGAAAGGACATATGCCAGTTATACATAAACGTCACTTCGCGACTACCCACAATCTTAACAAGATCGCCATTCGGAGCAAAATGAAATATATCTGCAAACACATCTGCTTTGCAACTTAATAGGTTTCATATGTTTCGTCTTTCACTTAAAACAAGTTACTGTGCTTTTGACTCTAGAATATTGTATTTAAATTGATGTATTTAATCTAGCATTCCGATGTTTTCGAGAAACGTTTCTTTCGAGATTATAATAATTTCAAATCTTCAGACAAGCTATGTTACCATGACGTTAATAGAAATATAACTAAAAATAGAATGGCCTCGTTCACTTGAGCATACATTTATTGTAACTTCAGCAAAATCCTCAAACATAAGGGCTTAGTCTAGTCAGAGGGATCAATGCGAGTTCGAAGTAAGCTTTATCGATAATCTCCGCATGTCTTTGAATAAGCATACATGAAATTCGGGCTTCATAATTGAATAAAAATATTACAGTAAAGTCGTGAGAAAGATATATTTTTCGCTCACAGTTAAATGATTAAATATTTAAAAAATTGGGAAAATTGCTACTGCAGTATGAAAAAAAGAGCTGAACAACTGCACATTAATACACATTCGACCAAAAAAAAATGCATCCGTCGTTCGGTCTGCGTCCGTACAATATATAGTCATCAATATTGCCAGGATATGGGCCAACAATTACATGTCTATCCACTAGCACATCTCTTTGTAGACAGTAAGTTGGTTCGCGTTCGATCGTCGGATGAATTTTTACAATTTACATGAAAATTGGTGTCCGGTGACGCGTGTGCACAATTATTGGTGCGGATGCCGGAGCCGGTCGCGAGCCAGACGGCCGGACAGCGAACTGGGCTGTGCTTGCTGTCACACGAAATTTTTGTTCTACGCTATTCGGCGCGCCATCCTGAATTATTTGACTCTTACGTCGCACTGATGTAAAAAGTGGATCAGAGTTAGTTGGGTTTTCTTTGTTTCCGGATTTAGGCAAATCTTTTTAACCGACTGCAAGGAAAGGGTTATGTTTTTCGCGCGTAGCCTGTATGTTTGAATATAATAAACATGGTTGTTTTTTGGCGCCATATTGTGCGATTCCCATTATTATTTCTTCCAAGCCCATCGAGTGGGGTATCAAAATGAAGGATTTTAAGATATGATTACAAAAAATTACACCTCTAATATGTTTAAAAGCAATTCCAAAAAAAATATGATAGCTAAAAGTTCTAAACAAAAAAGTTAATTTAAAATCAAACACCCGACTGCTTAAGAAGCGAACTAAAAAACTGTAAAAATAAAAATCATGTTGTGCAGTCAGAGGATCAGAGTGTCACACAGCCTTTTGATTGAGATTTCAGTTTAAGTTTTTGATTATTATTTAAGAAATTCTCAAAATCAACACAGAATCTGGACGAGTGCCAGTTTTGTTACATTGGATTTTAACATTTTCCATTCATTTTATTTAAAATACATACCGCAGACATGTCCAGAACAGTCACTTCTCGGTCTTGTGTCACCCTCATTTATTTATGATATTATGATACCGAGCTGCGGGTGCGCATGCCCGCCGGAACCTCTTCGTCAGCTGTCCTATCTCTGCCGCCAATATTGACGTTTATTATACTTTGTGCTACTCAATATATTCGCTCGCTATAATATATAGCTCGGTAGTGTAATTTTGGGAAACGAATGAATGCTGATAAGGAGGAGGTTTGAATAGGTACGTGTTTACTGGAATAGATACCGAAACAATTTATTGGTATGGCTTACTAGTATGTGAATTCTTCAATTCATCAAACTCTCCAGTTTTGATGATGTTTTGGGCCAAGTACAGTTTACCAAATTTAACAAAGTCCTTGAAACTTTAAAGGTCGAATTCTAAACCTACCCAACTATAACCCGATTTTAAAGCAAGTCCGTAGTAACAAATTAGCGCGAGTTTGTCCGAGACAATCAATCATCGCAACTGTAGCGTGTGTAACTTCTGACATCATTAATATAACACGAGTGTGTCCCGTGACGTCATTGGCCCCATACATCTCTGTCAGGCGCGATACTGGGACGCGGCACTGGCAACTGGTAACCGATTGCTGTTTTATTTGAAATGTTTTATTATCGGAGGAGATTATAGTGTCATCCTTTGATGTGGATTTGGTCATAGGTTTTTATCAAGTAGAGGTGAATATCGAAAAAGCATAACGCTATTACATTGATAGAATTGTTAAGGCTCTCTTCAGTGGTAGAAATAACACTGAACCCCAAATTCTTCTAAGTAATTTGGTTACAAACAGGAATGCAAGTCAGACAAGTGGAGTACCTCGGTCCATCATCAACATTCAGGGCGCGACTACTTCACAAGGGTCGACTCAAGCTATTAGGTGTCAATCGTGACTACCTCGCAGAAACTTTAATTTTTGTTTGTCTGGTCAAATGAACCATGTTACCCCGATTACTTTAACGTAATAGTAGAGAGTACGAGTAACAAATGTCAGTGAAAAGTTCAAAAACAATTTGCGTAATTATTGCTCAAGTAAGTTGCCGACTGAAAGTACTAGCTAAAGTACAGTCATCTTTCATGGGGTACTGTGTTAAATCTCAAAAGCACACTTTGTAAACAAGCATATTACAAATTAGATGATTATATTCAAGATAAGAATGCTTGGAAACATGCTGGTCCTGCTCCATAGGGCAATCTTTAGCGTGGACGAAATCAAATTTGTTAATTTATATTCGTATTCATAGTTATTGTATTTTTTTTTAAGGATTTGACTCACACACTGTTCTGTTGTTGTTGAATTAGGTATTTTACCTATATTTGCAATATTTTTAAGTATGTTCTCACATACCATGTTCCTATTGATCACATTTATTTATTTATTTATTGATTTGCCTACAATTGTTACACATATACATACAAGATTACAAGTGCAGAAGTTAGTTATCAATTGTATACAATATTAATCGGCAAACACAGCATTCATAAAAAAATACAATCGGATGACAAGTTAGTACATCCGTACATTAATGAATTTACCTGTTAATGCTTTTAATACTTTATACCTGTACGTAGTATAGTGTCTAGTGCTATTCTGGGTGCATCGTCCTCACATACACGAATTTATTAATGTATGTACTTATGTAAATATTGTAAAACACATTTTTTTTAAAACAGTGAGTTTGGAGTTTCTTGTGCATTCTTCTCCATAACAAGCTACTTTTCCGAATGCACGGTAGAATCAATTTTGATTACTTGTAAATTTTAATTCTTTGACGTTCAAAAGTGCCGCTTTTTGGCCTAGTTGAATAAATATATTGATTTGACTTTGAAACAGTAGTAAATTTTACTCCACTAAAAAACTTTAATGGGAGGTTTCACCCAATAAGGTCAATCATATATACTCACTATAGTTCCATAACCTTCAACGATCCACTATTAGTTTGGTTTTAGCGCGTTGTTGCGTCGCTGAGTTGAGAGTGCAAAATATTCGTGTGTACTCAAGGTATCTTCCTCCACTGTTGAACATGGCTTCTCTGCTAAATCTTACTCGTTAAGTTCTGCGTACATTTCGCGAATATAGTTAAAAGTTTTCGCGTATTTTGAAATAATGTTTATCAACCGCAAAACAAAGTTGGACTATGGAATATTACGACTGTCGGGTTTCGTAACTTTCCCTTAAAATGAGTCTTGTTATGAGCATTATTTGATTATTTATGTTACGTTTTGTTCTGTGAAAATTTTCAACGCTACTGCATATTTGAAAAGTAAATGTTTTCTTTTTCACAACTTGTAAAAGCGTTGTTTAATATTTCGGTACAACTTTTCAGATTAGTTTTGGTCCAAATTGCTGTAGCAGCATTTCATGCATTTATAATTTCTCAACTATGTTGTTACCTCCGCTTTGGAGGTATTTTTTGGAGTCGACAGTTACTACGGTGTTTAAATAAAACTAAAAATTCATTGTTTAATTTGCCACCACTTTCGTCATAATTAAATCGATGTCTCTCAAACCCCACTTTCATTATTTCCTGGTTAACAAAATAACTTAAGTAATAATAGTTCAACGATCTCATCGCCTCACTGATTGCATCCATGGTCTCTTTCAGCTCGTTACTGACGGAGCTACGCAGTTTGTTAGACGCGCTCTTGTTCAGCGGATATTGTGTCAATGTCAATTTTGCCTATGTATCTACGTGCTTCTATGTTGCCTTTTTTTCCTCATAATAATTATGCTTCTCGATAAAATTCTTTTCCTGAATCAAAACTTTTTGTATTCGATCATTTTAAGCTTAAACATAAACTGTGAAGCTTATTTCACATACAAACTGTTCGTTTAACATCTGAATTTCTCACCCATTTCAACTCTCAGCACATTTTTATTACTTCTCACAATCTTTCATTAGCTGTGAATTTTCCAGCACATGGGCGTTTATTAGAAAAGTTGGTATTACTCTGATTAGTTTCCGAAGGGAGTAAATATTACTGGCTATTTTAAACATTTATGAACAAGGGCGGGGCTCCCCACTCGTCGCGTTCAGCGTTAATCCTTAGGCTATTTATAATACCTATGTAAAATGACGGGGAACTTTGCTCCATGTTCGACATGATCCCTGAAAGTGGGCGATCAATTTGTGTTATCGTTTAAGCGTTTAAGCTGTGTTTTACTAAACTTTTTAGTGTTCCGAACTTTGGTTTGGTTAATTGATTACAAAGATTTTAGACAAACAGTAACTCCGTGTAGTGCTTTGAATTTCGAAGGCTTTTTTTTGGAGGAATATTTAATCGCAAAAATTAAAAGACTAAAACACCAGAAACTACGAGAAATCATTTTAGTTTAAAAAAATTCAGCATCAGCATTTATACTCGCTACTTCACCCTATTTTCATACAAAATAATGCAACCAGCGGCATGAGGAGAATACAAATAAAAGAAAATCTGCAAAGTCCAAACATAGAGCAGTCACATGCTATGCGCTATAGGCAGCGATTGTTTGGGACCTCTAATTTAACTTTTATTCTGCGCCGGGCCTTAATTTCAGTTGTGGAATTTGTTCCTGCGTGTAATTCATGCGGGCTTCGTTTGTTATTTGCTTTCATTTAAAGTACTGTGACGTTGAGTTTTTGAGACAGGAATATAAGTTCTACAAAAAAGTGTGGGGTTTTACCCGACTACGGCGAAGCCAAAAGGTAGGGTTATGATTTTAGCAGTCATAAGTAGCACCTAAACTATTCCTCCGATTGATGAATAAGGTGTTAATCGATTCGTTATTATGGCCCGGATAACACAAGCTTGGTAAAATAAAATGATATCCGTAGTCGGGTTACACTTTTTATTAAACTGTTTGCTGTGTGTCGGGTTGCACTCTGACTGGTGGACATTCACGGCCCCTATGCTAAACTTACCTTTTGGCATTGAGTTGCGAAAGTGATGATGAAAGGTATTTCTATTGTATCACCCTGAGTGTATCCATGCCTGGTACAAGATGAATTCCTTCACCCGGTTTCTGAAGTTTTTAGTTAGCTGAAAGCCTTAAATAGAAAAATTAACGACTGAAAGTTTATAATTTTTATGGCAAATAATATCGAATAGAAAATTCTTTGAAACCGGAAATTTTCGTGTGACAAAGTTCTTGAACGAGTAAAAAGTATTTATTTCAGGTATATCTTACAGCTCAGCGAACATTATTATGTAAACTTGATTTGCAGCAGTCTTACATAATCCCCAGCAATAGTAATTGAAAGTCGCCACTGAAGAGCTGTAAAAGTGAGCAACTTTCACGAGAGCGTAATAAAAGGATTTCGACTTTGATTTTTCTTTCTAAGAAGATTTTATTGCGTTACGTTTTATTATTCGCTGCAATTTTGTATTTTGCTACTTCTTGACAATGTGTTTGTTGAAGAGGAATATTATGATGGTCTTATAGTTTTATCTGCTTTCATTAATCAAAAGTAGTAGAAAAATCCCATGTCATTTCTATGCAGTTTTCTGTAGTTACTGTTTTGTTCTTTTTCGTTTAAAACTCTTATCTAGGATGAATTTAATGTTTTATTACTGTATTTTATAACCGTTATTTTCACGTTTGACATAAATTATAAATCTTTTATATGGATGTTCTAGATGTTAATAAACTTTTTTCAGTCATTCGCATTTCTCTCTATTCTCAAAATTTGTTGTTTTTTTTTCGTCGCATGTACTTTGCTTATCTCGGGATCGTCGAATAATAAACGAACACAGCCGACAATAATCTCAATATTGTCCTCCGGCGAACCTTAGTTAAAATCCTTTTACTTTTTCTTATTCCACTTCCGTGCGAACATCGGCACGTAATCTAGAAACATTTTTAAACCAACAAAAGATGTTTCTCCATTAAAATTAGCTCGTTGAAACTAATCTTTTTTTATGAAAGACGGTTGCTTTTCATTACGAGGGTCCAAAATACATTCAAAGTGTTCTCAGTCGTTATCCCGGTACCCGCTAGGTAATGGTCGGTGTACCCGAGGGATCCCACAGAAAATTGTGCGGACAAAAGGTATCGAAGGATAAACCGTCCGTGTCTCACGAAGTACTTGTGAGGCGAAGAATTTTACTCACACATGCACGGCAGTTTTGGACGGTGAGCTCACATTGAAGTGTTTCATGTGTGTGCTAAACCCTGCGGTTGAGTGAGGAAATGATACATTGCGAGACAATGACGTTGAGTGCTACCTACACAGACATTTGCATAAAGCACTACATACCTACAACAGTACATAATGATCGCCTCATGTGTGTTGTGTGCGTTTGTATGCATGACGTCACTGTCGGAAGGTGTCTCCGTGCATGTGTGCGAGAGTTGATTGCGATGAAGTGGACGCTCTGTTCTCGGGACCAGGTTTATGGTTTGATAGAAATAATGTCTTGTGGTATGAGCCCCTCCCTCCATTCGACGTCGGAATTCTTTTGTCCGACGCCAAATTGTTCGGATTCGAAATGTATTGTTATATTTATACTGCCATTTTAATAATTCCTGGATTTCAATTTGAATATCTTACATTTTTCAGCAAAAGTACGATATGATATTTAGTACTTTATTCTATTGAACTTTCAGTGAGGGTAACAATAATAAACCCAAATTACGTAGATATTTTATTTGAACCACAATTATAATTCCTAGATCCGAATTGAATCATCCTATTTACCTAGGCTTTCTCCGGTTTTATTTCACGTTCGCTTACTAAAGTTTGCTTTGGAAATATTATAATTAAAAACACAGTTTCATAACTCATTATTTGTTTGGCCTTATCCAAAATAACTTGCTTTTGAGTTATTGTCGACAGAGATAAAGATTGTAACTATACAAATTTTAAGAACAACAGTTTCCATTTTTAAATTTCAAAATTATGTCCGCCCGCTACCTCTTTGTCGTGCTGTAGGATTTTCTAGAATACATTATAAATTGGACACATGTTTAGTCGTTTCGCTGTTAAGAAGACTTTGCTGAGCAATCGATCTCCATGATTATTACATATTAACAAGTCATTCAAACTGACAACACCTCGAGTACCTACATAACGTCCAGGTGCTAACAAACTGGGCCAAACTTGACGGATAATCACAATATTCAAGTACTTTGAAGGCCTATAACAATCCGTGGATTATCGTCATTGCCGTGACGTCATAAGCCGGGCTACACTCGATAAACTCTGGCTAATATTAATAATGTTGGCTTTACATAGAATTGTTTTGTGCGCCTTTGTCGAGCAAACAATCGGCCCTTTGGGTTGGCTCGTAAAACCGGCCTGTTCTCGGTGTGCCCAAGCAACTACATTATGTGTATCGAAACTGTTAGAGGGATGGTGCAAGTGAAAAGCGTAAAAGATAGAATTTTCTCTGAGTGGATCTAAGATCTGAAAAGAATAATTTACACAGTATTTCAGAATACGTGTTTGATCTTAGACTGTCGGACATCAGCCCGAAAAAAAGTAGGTACTTCCCACTACGTATAGGTGTGCCAATATTGTTTTATAAGAATTGGCCGTCTTTTTTTTATAAAGTTATTTATTTGCATGGGCAGAAGAAGTTTTTAAAATATGACCACACTTTTCCGTTACACTCTATAGAATTCGTAGTCACTTTGCCTTTTTTAGAGAGAATAGAATAGGTATAATTATCACTGACTTATAGCTGCGATTGCACAAACACGTTATATCTGCCAAAGAACGATACAAAGCAACATAAAACCTCATACTCAAACAGATAATAGGTATGCCTTTGGCCTACATAATCAATCCATGCAACCTATCAAACTGCGTCCTACAACGAACACGCTTTGCCCAAGTTGCGCCAAATATTTGCCCACACTCTGCGGGCTAGTTGGAATTGCCCGTTCCTTCCCCTGCCCTGCCCGATTGATATCCTTGATGAATGTGTGCGGGCATAGCCGTCACGGGGAATAACAACTTTTGGGCCTATTTGAATATAAGGCCCCTGTTGACTTTACATGTTTAGGTCAAATATGTATTATTTATTTTATAGTTCTGTTCGAGTTGATGTTTTGTTTATTTTATTGTATTGTTGGGCTGAAGGTTTTATGTTTAGTTGGTAATTTATGGCGATATTAATGTTTGCGACTGTTTATTTGCATTATGCCTCGTGTTCAGTATTGATTACAATATTATGACTACAAAACACATTCCAGTGTCAGCGCCCATCATTACCTGACTGTTTGAAGACAGCAAAAGAGAGCAGAGAAGGTCTGGTAACACAGGGCACTGTCTGCACCAAGACAAATAATATACTAAAACAATTAACTTTACACAAAAATACTTCAACAACACGAAAATCACGAAATATCATATATGTAAACACAAGACTCCTAAAAAAATCTTGAACTCCTCACAACACACGCAAACATTCCTACCTACCCACCTCGATGGCACATTGATTAATATTCATTATTCACGTATTGTACTGAAGCGCACACACACATACATCCAAACCTACACATGGACTCGACCACATCTCAACTCGGAGGATTATACGCGTAACACGATGACTTACATCTCATGAGGATTACAGCTTCCCAGAACTGGAGAACGAACAGTTCTACGAGTATGCAATTATATCGAGAATGTGTCTCATGTTTCATTTCAGTCTTTGTTTGTATAGGATATAGTATGTCTGTATGTCAGATACATAGACTTACAACATAACCCAAGGAACTGCGAAAACAGCAATATCATTGTAGTGAATGCTACGTACGCCTTAATTGTCATGTGTGTCCCTTAGTTATTAAAATTGATCCAAACGTGTTTAAATAATGTGATGTGACTGTACTCAATACTACATTGCTCGCAAAACGGAAAGAAGAAGCCAGAAAAGTTCTGTAGTAGCATAGCGTACTAAAAGGTTGGAAACCCACCATAAGGTGAACCGGTGTCTGGAGCTTTTCGGCTCAAATGACGATGGCAGCTAGATGCGTATAATTTTGTTTTGGAAACTTTTCTGACCATTTTACTTTGCAGTTAGAAACAGCCGAATAATTTTAAAGCCATTTATCCAACTATCGGCAAATCTACATTGTATAGCCCTTCAGAGCTAAAGAACGGTCCTAACACCGCACCGGAGGTAATCCCTTAATTCGGCTGTAACCCAAACTCCAGTCGTACCCCGCGGTATTCAATATTCCGTGCTGAATTATTCATGTATTACCGACGTACGATTAGGATGTACATCAGATTTTATTTCCTTTCTGAGCGAATTACACTTGCAAATGTTAGGATCACAGTTTAGGTATGCATGGGACAGGGGACTAGGAGTATTATTGTTATGGACTCCTGAGGAATTGCTGACGGAAATAATGTATTGAGCCTGTGTAGGTTTTTTTCCGCCCAGATGAAGTGGTGACGGGCGAGTGTTTTGGGGGACTGTCTTTAAGTAGAACTCTGATGTTCAAAATTTACTGACTCACAACCTAATTTGAATAAAATACTTTTTATTTTATTTGTGTTCTTCCTTAAATATTCAAATAAATTTTGTTGTTATATTTTAAACCAAGGTTACCGACATTGCCCGAAGAATTGCCAAACTTTAGTGGCAGCCTATGTGGACGTCTTTCTACTGAAATGATGATGACATCATCATCATCATTTCAGTTTTAACAAAACTGTTTCAAAATTTTGTTTAAAATAAATATTATTCTAAAAGGATGTGATATCAAAGGCAAGTATGGTTCAATGGTAACACTTCCCAACTTATGAATCTATCCAGGTCTTGAATCTATCCAGTCGCTAAACTTCCTGTAAATTATTTGATCATCACTACTTTCAATATATATAATTGATTCTAAGACATGCCCGTCACCCGACTGGCATGTCTTAGAATCAATTATTCTTAGACCTACCTCTATCAATCCTTACCGTGTCCGCGTTGTGAATTATGACCCATTCCCTCTTATAGTGACGAAGCCTGTGTTCCAGTAGGGGAACATTATAGGTTAGTAACTAGCAACAAATAAGCGTAGCGACAACCTAGTAGTATATAATCCGCAGCAAATAACAACTTTCTACGGATACGCGAAGTCAGCTACGGCGTAGCAATCTGCGTACGCCAATACAACGTAGCAAATCTCTTAAGCGGCTACGGCGTAGCAATTCTCGTAGCCATTAGACAGCAACTTTCGTAAACTTTATTTATAATTTAGCAAGCATTTGTATCAACAACAAGTTAACTGATTTTTCGGTTATTTTCGTTACAGGATTTGCTAATGAGCTGTGTTTATTACCAGATTTATTTTTACCGCGTGGTATTTCCAAAACAAAAATGCATGGTTGCTAGCGAGGCAACACATTTTTTGAAGTTAGATAAATAGTACAAGACAGTAAGCGATAGTAAAACCTTTTAGTATCCTTTAATGAATAAAATAAATATTCGTTTTCGGATCAGAGCAACTTCAGCAAGTGACATGCTATCAGCGAAATCGATTGTCAAAAAATTAAAAATGTATAAAACTCCCAATAATTTTTAGCCTTCTCATAATCGAAACCCAAGAACTCTAGTACTTCCTGAAACTGACCTACAAAAAAAAATAGCTCTTTATAATATTATTTGAGATCAGGTGAATGTTTGTAAATTACAGCAAAACTAACACTCGGAGTCGACGGCATTCGTGTGTTTATCAAAGCTTTCGGAGCGTTAGTGACAGTCGGCAGTTACTTGATGGGCGCTAATTGGGAAGTAACCCATGTTAAGTAGCAGCAGTGCGAAGTATGCTCATACTGACTGAACTTATTTTATAAAATCATGCCTGTATTTCCTGTAAAACCACTCGTTTGATCTTGTTTAACTCGCAACTTATTCTTGAATTTGAGAATAACATACAATTTTAGGAATATATTGTAAACGACATAGTTCAAAATCCTTTTATATATGAAAATCAAATCAAATAACTTATTTTCCAACGGACTGGGTCGAGACCCGTTGATGAACTGTTCTTAGGTTCACAATGCTGTATTTTTCACATTCCGTGCCCTTTTATATACCCGCACATTTTTGAAAAAGTGCGCGGCTTGCTCTTGTATCAATAGATATGGTTTTTTATGTTCTACACAGCTAATGGGCATGCAAATCCTAATAAAACATCATACAATTATCTACTAAGAAAATAGGTAAGTAATATTGTAAACGTCCATCCATCAAATTAGTTTTAATTAACCCGAATAACTCTTCCTTATCATATTGCTACATATAGCCCACACTGGGTATCGGTACTTACGTGTTAGCACTAGCTTAGGCACATACTAACCATCTATCTGTGTACTAGGTGGGTAGATACATGTGAGCGCATCATTAGCAGCCTGTAGCTAAGTGACGAGCTTCGATAAACTAACAAAGACTAGATCTAGACAAACAAAGTTTTACAAAATCTTTTACGACTACTAATACTACAGCCACAAACGTCATTTAACAATCTGTAAAACCGCCTCTGGTACTTTACCAGACTAGGTACTGCTGACGGCACACGTGTAATGAAAACCGCATACATCGTGTCGCACGACTCACTGGAACATTGCGTGCTCATAAAAAGTCGCATCGTCAGCGTTACTACATGCGACCTTCAGTCAGGAAAAACGGTAGATGTGCCAGAAAACAAAATTGAACGATCAGAGGCTGTAGACGAGAGTTATTTTAACAACGAAAGCGTCTCGATAGCGATTGGAAAAATGTATGGGATTATGAAGCGCTATCCACATGTCACATGATCAACTTAGTATTTGGACCATAGCCATAGTTGATATCGAATGACACGTCTTAAACCTAAGGTTGTTATCAAAGAATTTCGAAAAGAAAAAGTGTGATAGTTTTATTTGTCCACTTGGTCAATGCGATGAGTACGTTACGAAAACGCAATTTATTATGAAACAACATATTTATTTTCCCGAACTAATACAAATAGAAAAAAAATCGGTGATCAAATGTAGTACCTATATGGTAGTCAGTGTCACAGAATAGTAGTGAATGCAACGGTCATATAATAGGGGTTATTAAAACACGGGCGTGGGTTTATCACGCAAGTCATAATAATATCACGCGAGTGTTTTAATACCTAATTATATGCCGTTGCATACACTATTTTATCTTCACTCATACATTTGAAAAAAAAATGACCTAAGCGAAGCAGGCGTTAGTTTCAGCTTAACCCAAATAGCCGAAATAACTTTCATATTTGTGTCCAGATCACAAACTATATAAAATAAGCTTTGCAAGTATGAAAAAGAACCCCAGCTATGAAAACTAAGCTAAATTAAGTTAGCTTAGTTTCTCGTCAGCCACAGGGTTTAGATTGACTCTCACCTCATGTCAATATTTCCATACGTTTCCACCTCCCCTTTACCACATCCACCATCCCTCTTCCCTCCGTACTCGCAAAATAATCCCGCCACCATGCAATATTCATGCGGATGAGTCACGTAAACACTGCCATGATTATTTTATTGTGACCTTCTCTCTTATTGGAGACGCGACTCTTGCGCCGGAGATTGATGAGGACGTGGTGGTCTCTGGGGCTGGCCTGAAAATATTAGAGTGTTTTTAGAGTTACTTTTGTCAGCTGTGTTTTTATTGGTTTCAATTGAAAAAGTAAATAACCATAATTGGGATAACTAACTTGATTGAAATTACGATTATATCATTAAAAAGATAATTAAAATTAAAGAAAACAACGCATGTTGAATAATCTGCATTATTTGGTACAAGCAGCAATACGAATTAATGGAGATTTAATTGCTATCCCGGCAATTACCAGTAACGCTATTGAATTAGTGAGATCTATAGTTGTTTTATTTTAGCTTGTTCTTGGAGCAGTGGCGGCCCAGTGGTAACGGCCGCGAATTACAAGTTGTAGGTCGTGAGGTCGAACCCAGACGGGCGCTTTTGTTTGTATACATTATTTCAACAACACTGCTCTCAAATTTCGAAGACATGTGATATCAACACGCACTGGGGTCGCGTGGTGGATTACGGCCCATTCCCTCTAACAGAGAGGAGTGGTAACATTAAAAGGCTGATAATGATGAACTTGACACTAGTGATGGTTGTGTTTCCTTTATATATATTCGTATTTTTATAGTAGTAAAAAAAAATTAAAGGCACGATACTTCCGATTCCGTTTTTTAAATTACTGTTTTTAGAATGTCAATAAATGTAGGTTAACCACTGTTTAGTTGCCATGCTACAACGCAGTAGCTGTAGTGTTTATACAGTTAAACTCCTACCAAAGGATTGTGAACCATAATCTGTATAATTTACCAGTAATTGATCATACGCTCGAAATAATGACGTGTTCCCGGCGAGCGAGGTCACGAGTGCGGTTCGTATCACTAAATAATTATCTGCGTTCATTTTAATTGATTTTTAATGACGTATTATTATACCATTTAAAAATGGAGCATGTCCTTTCAATAAAGTTATTAGAAATATTTTATAAAAGGAAGTTCTAAATTATTACCGGTCCTGTAAAATTAATTTTTGATCAAAATTCGACATCATTAGAGTTAGATTTTATCAATATCGAACAGAAATCATCATGAAAATTTAACAATTGAAGCAAATTGGGAATTGAAAATATTGTCAATTTCTTTTGGGAACAGACTGAATTCTTGTAATAACCGGTCGGATTGGGCGAACGATCCCAGCGACCTCTGTGAAATAAATTCATTACCAAGGAAGATTTTCTGTTTATAATTAATATCGGAAAATATTTTATTCGTAATTCTAACTTGATACAGTAAGCTAGTGATTAAAGAACTGAATAATTCAAGTAACAAAATATCAATTTTGCTGTTACTAAGACCGTTCATTTGCGTTAACTTGTGGATTAAAGCAAGAAGGCAACAGACGTGTGCGTCCTAATTTTATGCCCTGCCTGATTGTAGATGTACTTATAATCTAACACCTTTAAACGAGCAATTCTTGTATTTATGTATTGTATTGTCTCGTATAATCTGAATCTCGGAAACAGCTCCACCGATTTTCATGAAGTTTAGTATGCAGGGGGTTTCGGGGGCGATAAATCGATCTAGCTAGGTGTCATTTTTCGAAAACGTTGTTTTTTCTATTTTCTCCCGAGTTGAGCTCAGTCGCCCATGTACTGTTACTTGTATATTACGTACAAATAGTCAGACAATGGTCGGCGCTACGAGCCAATGCTCAAATGATTTCAGTCAGTCTTCTTTAAAAGTTATTTCGTAGGTCACATGCAAGAGCAGATGAAGTTTGAAGCAAAATTTTATATTTTAACAACCGTTAAAAAACCAAAACAACTTTTCACCGCAAATTATTTTTATAAGCGCTCAAAATTTAAGAGCTACAATAAATCTGGTGCCACATCTATAGCCCAGCGCGTATAACGTGCACTATCGTTTTAAACGCGACGGGTATAAATGGCGCGAGCCACAGTCCGACCCGACTTCCATTCAAACGTTATTTTTCTTACATTCACCGACATTTTTTATCCAAACCAAAAATCGTGGCTCATTTATCTTATTCACAAACCCGCGGATTCTATTAAAAAGATTTTCTTATTCAAAAACGCCAAGGAATTGAATCGGAATGGAAAGGAACAGTATCTGGGTGATTAATTAGAGGACAGTCACAAAAGTGAGTGTTTTGTTTCAAGTTATCATTTGTATTCAAAGAGATTATTCAATGAAAAGTTTGGACACTATGAATAGGAGCGAATTTGAAGGGCGCTAAGAAAAATCGTTCTGAATTTAATAATTTAAGTGTTGAAAAGAGTCGTTGGTTTAATTACAGGGGTTCTGGGAATGGCATCCGTTATTATAAAACAGTTTCTTAAATAAATGATGAAAGTGATGAATTGTGGCACCAGTTTTTTCGCAATAGGTTTATCCTATATTGAATACCCACACAGCTGTATCTCGAATTTCAAATGATATTTGGTCCAGGATGCAATAGACATTTCCGCAAATTGCCTGGATCCTAGATTGAGTTCACATTCAACATGGCGTATATTGTTATGTACTGAACATTCGATGAGTCGAATTGAGCAGTGACTTAGCTTCTACAGAGATGATGGAAATATCCCATTTGACGCTATTTTACGACGCCAGTCTTACATTATTTTTATTGTTACAAAAAATAGTTTATGAAAAAATTCGAAGAGAGAGTTTTGCATTGCCTTTCTCACAATAACTTCTTTTCTCTGCTGTAGCTGGGTGAAAATAACCCAAGCTCTACTAGAATAAAATAGCTATTGCAAAGACTTATTTTTAACTTTAGGAAGTACGACAATCCACAATGTGATAAACTACATCGATCGGAAAAAACAGTCTCCGCACCTGCGACCTTTAAAAAACTCTATAAACTTTCCAGTGTAATCGCTATTAATTTGCCTACGCTATTTCAACAAATATGAGGTACTAAAATAAGATCTAATATCAAGCAACGATACACCATGGTAAGTGAAACTCAATAAACATTCGCTTAACAGGAAAAATATAAAAATTGATGGTACCCTTTTATGAGTGAAACGTAACTCAGTGACTTATCACGCGAGATCTGAAGCGATCGCAAGTTATTACCTAAAATAAGGTCTCTCGTAACTCTTGGACCTCAAAAGTCGACGATAGCCGTTAAACCCATGATTGAGGAACCTCCCCCGACCCGCACACGTAACAACCTTTTTTATCTCTCGTAAATTTTGTATGCCTGGCTTTAGAACGTTTTTCCAGCTTACTACAAAGGAGTAAATGTTTAAAGGAGCAGCTTTTCGAATTGGTTTAGGGAGGCTCTGCAAGACTTTAATAGATCAAGACCTTTGCTTGCCACACAGGCGGTCAATTTTACCTGTAATCGCTAGGAATCCCCTTTATTTTTATTCTAACAACATACACATAGTGAAAGTTTTGAATATGTAGTGAAGAAAGTAACTATCCGGTAACCAGCCTATCCGGCACCCTAATTACTATCCGGCCGGATACCGGATAGCAAGCACCTATCTGACCGGATAACAGTTTTTTTTTTTATCAAATTTAGTTAAATACTTTATCTAAGATATCACATAAAATACAATCAATTATCATAAAATGTTCATTCTAAAAATTCTAGTACTCATACTGCACTAAGGGAAAATTATGGTGAATGAATACTAATTATACGCCTTCATAAACAAGGCCAGCTTCAGAAAACGTTGAAACGTTCGTTCTTTTTAGATTTATAAAAATACTTCAAATAACAAAAGATAATTTTTCAGGTATTTTTTTGTATATTTAATTTATAGATTAAGTTATTCTAAGCAACTAATTTCAATATTTCGTATTTTTTTCATTTTTGCACTTCAATTCAATCATTTGATTCGGACCATGTGTTACTAAATTTACATAATTTAATAAAGTCAAGTGATTTTAAGTATTTTTGTGAAAATAAATACGATCTTAACATTTTAAGATCTAAAAATAGAAAAATAAGGCTTACAAAAATAAAATCTCGAAATGATTAATAATTTTTACTTTACATATACAATTCAACAAGTCAATGAAAGAATTGATAACTTCGCTCATGAACGAAAATACCCGAATTCAACCGGGTCCACCCGATCATTCTTGCACCACCTACGCAAACTCGCTTCTTGCCATGCACTAAAACAGCAATGTTCCGCCGGATATCCGGCCGAACAGCTATCCGTTTCATCTCTAGAAGAAAGCATTCCAACTTCCCGAACACAAGAAAGGTAGAGGTTGACCTTCGGCTTCGTGGTGGACTAGCATGGCCGACCCGATAACCCAGGACAAATACTCCAGGCGTCATAGAGTTATGAGGGCCGACTCCCACTAAAGTGAACACACGACAATGGAATTATATTAAATCTTTCAAAAACTAAACGTATATACACTCGCCATATAATCGTTTATCATTTTGATAAATTTTGATCTGTAAATAATGAATATCTCACAGTGATAGGACATATATATGAATGTTTGCATAGAAATAAATGTAACTGTGAAAAATTGGACTACGTAGATAAATTTAAATATTTAGGTCTAACAATATACAAGAACTTTAATTGGAGATTACATGTAAGTGATATTTGCAATAGGCTAAGATCGGTGCTAAGTAAGTTTTACCATTTAAAAATTTACCGTTTGTTTGTTACAAACGTTAAGAATGGTGTATTTTGCACTTGCTGATTCGCTAATAAGCTACGGACTCCTTGTGTATGGGCGAACCTTTACTACATATTTAAGAGATGTTAGTAAAAATGTCAAAAATTAGTGCAACAAAGAGGTTATTTTATTAGTTAGGTTTTATAGGTTATTTCCCATCTGTTAAATTATACCCATTGATAAACAATAACCAGCCAAGTGCGTGTCGGGCCACGCGCAATAATAGGGTTCCGTAGTTGCATAATAATGCGAAATAAGAACAGGGCTTTTTGTTGTTACATGAACATTAAAACGGTTTCAGCGGCTCACAACGTCTAAAAACGGCCCACATAGGACGACAGTAACTGAAGAAGGAGTTATTAAATCCAACTTCACAAGTGAAGTTAGAAAAATATATATTTGAGTAACACCGCGGGTAGAGGCAAGCAAGCGTTTGTAATAAAGATTTATTACCAGCGTCACTTAATAATTTTAAAACTGCAGTATTGCCGTTATGGAGATGGTGTACGTTAAAATATCCAAATATTTACAAACCGAAAACAAAAATTTTAGTATGACTATTTTCAAATAACCTACTCAACTACCAAAAAGTAAAATCAAATTATTCTATTAAAATAATTATAGGAACAAACAACTAACGTAAATAAGCTGCAAAAAATAATCTATATGAAGGACGTCAATTGCGAAAGAAGCCGATACGAGCGCACGTTAGAACCACGGGGAATGGTAAGGATTCTTCCTGGATCATCGCGTGTACGCTCCTTGTTTATTTCTCTTTTGGAATTTGAATAATTTCGAATGTTTTCAACTCTAATCTGCGGTATTCACTCCGTTCTCAAAAGTTCTACGCTACTCAATTAGTGATGTAGTCGGGTCGAATATTGACTTTATAGATGGATATCGACAAAAAAAAAATGATTTAATATTTCTATAAGATAATATTATGAAGAGGCCCGCCCGCCTCAATAAGCATAATTAAATTAGTACATAATTTCAATTTGATTTTATTTATAAAAATATATACAAACATCCAAATAAAAAAAAAAACAGGTATCATTTTTTCGAATTAGAAAATCGGGTATCTATCGATGTCGATCTTGTAATTAAAATTGCAATGTATTATATTGGACTGATGTGACCATGGTTAAGTAGTAGTAAATATCGACCTATGACACGAATGTCAATCTTACGGCAAACGCAATTAAGTTGATAATTGCGACCACTGAGAATATCGCCTTTTATGGTCGAATAACGGCATTTGCTTGCCAGTCGAATATAATTTGACTTTAGATTACAAAACATCGGAAATACTTCTGCACGCACACAAAATAAACTCCCCCGCGCGCATGCGCCGTATGGACTACAGACCGGTACTGCCAACGACTCCGCCCCCTCCAATGCGTTATTCGAGCTTAAACATTATTAATTTAGAAATCATTATTATTAAGGATGTTATGATTTTATTTTTATATATTTTTACATGGTTCATAAGCATATATTTACCATCTGTTTTACACAGCTAACAATGTTATTTAAGTAATTTTTCAATGGCATTTGTACATAAATTTTACTGTGCCAAGTACATTTTATAAGTTGGTCGACTATTACTCGTAAACTTGTAAAGCCTTCTAAGCTGTGATAATTTTCCTTTAGATTTCATTATATTAACTAATGCCGTGATTTTTTCAAATAGCCAAGAGCAACCATTTCGCTGGCAAGGGAGGACACTTGACTCTAACAAAAATTTGCAAATTAAAGCTTATTTTACGCAAACGGATCTCTGAATCAAAAAATGGTTTTTACAAACCCATAATATTTTTGAATAGCCTATCCAACTATACCCCAAACCGTGGGATAGACAAGAAAAAAAAAGCATCTCCATTTTAAATAAAAAAAAATCTTGATTTTTTTTACCGCTTTTTCAGAATCTATACATCTCCTATACACATATAAATAAAATTGGAGTGTCTGTTTGTAATATTGAAATAACGGTTTTTTACTACATGTATATGAATAATTGTACATACACCAAAATAACTTTTTTTTAAATACCACCGTCGTGGGTTTTCCAAAATTTTTATTTTCTCTTTTTTAAATTTTAAGAGAGCATAGATATTAAATCCGATTTATATAAAATCGGACTATTAGGTTTGGAGATAAATGGCAACATGGATTTGCACAAACATCCTCTCACCCCAAACGCATATATTGTCTCCGTTCCGTCGTGGGTAAAAAGTAAAAATTAGTAAAGGAATTATTTTGACAAAATTAAAAAAAAACATTATGCAGGGTAGCAAGCAGAACTAAATACGTACATTGTATAAGATTAAACCATAACAGTATAATATATAAGTAGTATGTATGTACGTAAGATGGTGAATTGTGATGTTAAAGAGCACATCTCGCCAACAAACGAAAAAATTTGGCGAGTTTAGAATTAAGTAACACCTTAATATTAAAATATCATTAAATAAAAAAGAAGAAAACATAAAGTGCAGAATGATCCTAACCTTTAAAACATTTTTTTGATTTCTTCAGCCAATTACTGCTACGGTAAACAAACTCGTAATATTTAGCAAACAAAGACACAACAAACTAACATCAGAAATAACTTTTAGTTAACATGCATTGTTCACAGAAGACGCGATACTTCAAAGAGAGTAACTTTGTCGAAAATCTTTAAGTTTTTTTACATCTCGAACATTACTTCTTTAAAAAAAAAATCTTCTGTCGTCTCATAATGGGCGTCGGTTCGTGAAAGAGGACGTCCGTCGTTAATAGGATTAAGCCTTTTACTGGAAAATGCAAGATTTTTTTTTATTTGGATCGTTAAATGAGACGTTAAGTTGTTAGTGCTTATCAGGAGTCACGCAAGACGTGGCGGATTGCATTTAGCTTGTGATGATTAGTAAATTAACTGTAAGGGCTATGCAATTTTTGGTTGGTGTTAAATATTATGGTAAGTACAGTTAACTCATGTTTTATTTTTATAGTTTGTGCTGAAAAGTATTTTGTTACACAAAAATAACTTACTATCGAAAATTCTATAATCGTTAATCTTTCGCGTTTCATAATTGAAAAACAAAAACGGCCACGGTCGTTGCAATACGGCCGAAATGTCGGGTGAAATAGGTAGATAAATAATCGAAATCATCGCGTTAAACGCCTGTGATATATTGTTTTTCCTACGTAAAACTCAGACATACTGGGAATTTGTGTAACAGCCAACAACTGTAGCAGAGAAAACGTCTGAACCATACACTTAGCGTCGCACAACTTTTATATTCAGTTAAAGTAAACTTACTCCCGCAACAGGTGACCCTGTACCAAGGTGTATTTCCAAAGAAATGTAGCTAATTGTCCAGAACACGCCAATGGTTTAACCGTTCCTTTTCATTTTAATTGACACCTGTGAATAGCAATTAACGTCACACATTTTGATTACGCTTACATGGGCACTTGAGTAATGAAATTAAGAGGGGCGCCTAGTTTATACAGGTATTTTAAATACTGCACCGGTTGACGACATCGAGTCAACACTGGCCATCGCTGAAAAGTAACGTTTTGGCTCTGTTCCAGCATTATGCAAACCTAAGACCATTTTCGCTGATGTAACGTATATTTGTCACCATGTTTTATACTTTGTACAAGATTTTATATATGTATGTGTGTTCGGGTCAAATCTTGCAACTGAATTTTAAAGCAGTTATCCGCCACCGATTAAGATGCATGGTTAGCTAAGTGATGTCATTCTAAATCCAATATGGCGGACGGCCCAAGATGGGGGACTAGTTATTTTTTGTGCACTGCCATGACATGGGTATCAAATGAAAGGGTTCGCTGAGATGAATACGTGAAAAGCTTGTTTAAAAAAAGATTTTTATTGAATAATTTTATTTATGTTTATTTTATTATCTTAAATGCGTTACACAACTTAACATATTATTATTTTCAGTTTTTCGTAATAAATATTAAGGACGACTGCTCTCAGGATTGATTAATATCCAAATAAAAAAAATATAGTTTGTCATGTTTATTTATAGCTAAGCCTTCTGTATAATATCCTTCTGATAAAAATATATGTATTACGCCCAGTCGACCTCCACCTCACTTTCCTCTAGTAAACTACGTCACGTTCTCAAGGCCCGTCCGCATTGTCCTCAGGAGCGCGCTCCCGAACGGCACGCTCTGGCTGGGCGCTTTCTCCGCGGCGCAGTACCGCAGCGACGTGCACGCGGCGGTGTACCGCTGCCGCGCCGCGAGCACTGCGGGCACCATACTGTCGCGTGACATGCGGCTAGAAGCGGGTGAGTATGGACACATAGAGTAACATAGATCATGGAGTGCAGTGCGGTACAGTTATGTGCACGTGGCGGCGTACCGCTGCCGCACCGCGAGCACTGCGGGCACTATACTTGCGCGCGACATGCGGATAGAAGCGGGTGAGTGTAGAAATAGTGTAGCCACAGTTCAAAGATTGCGGCGCGGTGCAGTAACGTGCACGCGGCGGTGTACCGCTGCCGTGCCGCGAGTACTGCGGGCATCATACTGTCGTACGACAATCTTATTTTCTGAACTTCCTATGTCTTATCCTGGAACTAGGTCAAATTTTATCCAGAAGATCTACATTCGCAAATCACAGCTTTCTTTTTCTGAATGTTGGTTATTCATTTACCTACTAAATTTTTAACCGACTTCGCAAAAAGGAGGAGGTTCTATGTTCGACATTATGTATGTTCTTTTTTTATTTATTTATTTATATACACTTTATTGTACACCATAATATACAAGAAAGAAAGAAACTTAATACTAAAACATACAATGGGCGGCCTTATCGCATTCCGCGATCTCTTCCAGGCAACCTGGAATGGACAGAGATTACCTGGACATGACATGGGGTTGTCAGTGGTGCGACAATTCTAACAATGAACACAATATAGGTAGAATAATACTAACAATACTAAATACAATAATACCCACTAGAAACACAAATACATATTTATGCTAAATAATAGATACATAAATACATATATAATTAATATATAAGCAATGAAAATAAATGATGTACGACATTCATAGAACATTATGTCTAAAAACCAAGAGCACATCACAGTGATAAATAATGTTCTTTGATGAGTTTTTTTTATGTATTTTCACCGATATCTCCGTCAATTGTGGACCGATTTCGATTTTTTTTTTCCGATTTTTGTGTTTTTCTGTTCCGAAATTGGTCCCATTTTAATTTGGTGAAGATCTGATGAAGAACTTCGAAGATATACAACTGAACTCTTCAATAAATAACGGAAAACCTCTCAGGATTGCTGCAATCTCATGTATGTTTATTGTTTTTTGTACCATTTCATAACATAACATCACGCCAGTACGCAATTAAGGAGTAAGCAGATCTCTCATTTCACCGGTTATGTTAATGTTTCATGATATTCGGGTAATCTATTCTGGCGTTATAGGTACCTTACTAAACAACTTGCCTATTAGGCAGGTAAAACTAAAAAGTGAAAAAAAAAAATACATTTTACAAAAAAAATACTACCGACTTCCAAATAAAAATAAACTACAAAGTGAAAAGTAACTTTATTTTTGGAAGTCGGTGTATTTTATAGGTAACTAACTTTTCTTTTATTTATTGCGTTATGGACACCGACTTCCAAAAATAAACTTCCTTTTCACTTTGTAGTTTTTTTATTTGAAAGTCGGTAGTATTTTTTTGTATATTTTTTTTTATAGTGAGCTAGCAATGAACGAACAATGGCGTTGTTTACGTAACTAATAACCAGAGTTCTGTCACTAAATATGATGATAAACAAACACGTTTCAGTGCAATATTCTGGCACTTTTGAATATCCTAAGAACGGTACAATACCAACGTAATAATTTTACACTTTAATTGCAAATTACCTACTGACTATCACACAAGCAGCGGGTTTAGACGTCTCGCGACGACCACACACGTGCGACATTCTGGAAGCGTGACATTTGCGGTCACTGCGCAAATGTGTAGCTACCTTCATGAGTTATACAATGTATGAAGGTACGCATGAGTGAGAAACAGTTAAAGGCGGGAACATACGTGTCGAACCGTGGCGTGGCGCCTCATGACGCATTTGATTAGCTAGGCTTGAATAGATTCACGCCAAGCCACGACACGTAAGTGTGTGAGTTGTATAACAACGGTTACTTGTCTTCCTACACTTGAATCGTTTCATTATAATATTGTTGTTATAACGACGAAATTCATAGGAATTATTGATGAGCAATACCTACCAAGTTTACACCGTACAAATTTACATCGACGATATAAACCAGTTTAGATTTACAGTCATTTCCAACAACGATGAAACACAAGCCCCATATATTACGCACATTCTCATACACATGTGTGAGTATACAGCATATTTACAAATATAAAATATGTTGACACGGTAAATCATAAATCCTGTTATGGAACGTTACGCCGCGGTGCCCACAGCTGCATTGCAACATGGCTTATCTAGATTTAGTCGATCCTTTAATCATCCATTTTCACTGTAGCAATCGGCACAATAATGTAAAGAAATGGTGGCATTGTAGAAATAGTCCCGACTTACGAATTATAGTTTGTGGTTCTGCGCGTAGATTACAGCCTACTCCCTCACACTGTTGTTGAAGCGGGAACAGTATAAAGGTTGATTATGGATCCGGATAGTTACCGAAAAAGCCTGAGATAAACCAATCTGTTACGCATAGAACAAGTATAAAATTTGAAAGTCACGACCCCTTAAGAATTGAAAGCAGAAAAAAATAACCCTTTCGTTGCAGTCGGGCAAAAATACAAATGAATGAAGTGCAAGGCTCGTTCATTTAACATGAATTAGAGCTAATCCCAAGCCCCTTTGATCAACCTTTGATATAATTCGATGAAACAAACCTTTGACCGAAATTACTTTGATGAATATATAATTGATCCATAATAAAGCCACCAACGAGTCGCACTTTCACATAATTGTTTCGTGCAAAATGTTCGTCAGGAAAGAATCCAAAAGACGCGTTGGTGAACAATTGAGCTTTGATGAGAAGTGATGAATTTAATCGTGTTCCTAATACTCCATTAGAAATCCTTATATTTTTTGAGTACATTGCTCCGAAAATGTCTCTTCATGCCAAACTAATGTTTAAGACTCTCTTTAAAACTCTTTTATTGAAATAAGGAAAAATTTAAGTACTTTTTGCGCTTTTAAGTTAAAGCAACCTAAAGTTCTTGGTCTCTTTGCTGAGAACCCGTGGCGTATCATATAACCCGTTTCACAGGTTCATCTTTCGATGTTTTCCCTCTTCCTGACTTGCCATAGCATACTTACAATGTCCCTGTCCAGAACATACTGGAGTGCTCCAAGTACCATACAAACAATGGTGTTATAAACGCTACTGACGCCGCACATAGCGTAGCCACCTCACCATAACCATCTTCATCCCGACTTTATCCACTGCTGAAGATGCTCTCTTTTCTTGTGGCAATACCCACATTCACAGCAGTGCAGTGACCAGGTGTTGAGCAATTGACTGCTGCGCTGCGTGTCGCGGGTTCGATTCCCGCACGGAACAAATATTTCTATGACCTACAGATAGTTGTTCCGGCTCTGGGTGTTGTGTTTGTAAACGCACCCACGATACAGGAAGAAATTCCTAGTGGGGGGCAACGTTTCTTTTAAAAAGAAAAAAAAAGAAAAAGAAAAAAGAAAATGTCGTCTGCCTTTCTCGCCGCCGGAGGACCAATACTTTTTCTTGCAGTCCTTGGACGCCACTCTGTCATCGCCTCACTCCATCTACAAGGCCCAAGAAAAAAAAAACATCAACTCGAAAAGAAGAAAGGAAACTGAATCAACCACATAGCTAGGCCTGCATAGTAGGCACCGAATGTGGGCCACATGGCCCACATTCGGTCCGTTTACAACAAATCATTCGGCACGTTTAGAGGCATGTAGGTCGCGCTGCGGCTGCGGTACGCCACCACCATGCGATTAATTCTGTTTTATTCAATGGTCAACTGGCTCTTTGTTTGTTTTAGGTCTCTCCCTGTTTCGGTGAAAATACACATGCCTGTAACTTGAATAAAAGTGTGCAAGTAGCTTACATGTCATTGTGGCATAATAAATTATGATTGGTGAATGTCACAATAGTATGCATGTTACAAGCATGTGTATTTTTGCTCTTTGAACCATTTAGACACAATAAATAGGTAGGCTTTAGCTGTGTGAGGGTGAGGAACTAAATAGAAAAGTAAAAAAGGCATATTATTATAGTGTGGAGTAGTGTGGATAAATTTATGAAATACTTGCTTACTTAAATTGTGGGTTTTGCCTGACAGCTGTTGGATATTAAGGCTACATAAAAATAATAACAACATCAAATAAACTTCTATAAAATACGGCACGCTATTTAAACCAACCCGTTTAAATTCACGAACGTCTCAATCTTCTGCTGACCTCTTTCCAATATTGGAAAATATCACACAACCCCAGAAATATGTAGGGTCCAGTTAATGGGAATACTTGAGATGATTCTGCGGACTTAATCTGGCATACGCGTCACCCGTCACGCCTCGCGTTTCACGCCTACTTCCCGCGCTCCCCACGCCTTCCGTCCGCTTGTCACGCCAAACGCGCGTAATCCGACGCCGACCGCTCACCGAATACTTGCCAAAATCTCATGGAGCACAGATTATTCGGTAGACGTGACATTTTGAAAGTATTAGTAGGTACCTACTAATACCCACAAAATAATATGTTTACATCCATTATTAAATTATTGTGTCTAGGAACGTATCCTTTTGAAGGGGTTGATCTGCTATTAAAACTGATTCTGTAAGTACAGTATTCGTCAGCAAAGGATACCTTTGGTAAACATTTACAATTGCATGCCATAGTCAATATTCACAGAGAGTCTTGAGGGTGACATTATTTATATCAGCGATGTCGACTATCAAATGTAATTTGTTAAGGCATAAAGAAATTAAACCACAAAGAATAGACTATCCATTTTCTACCTGTTTTAGTCTGTGGCCCCATGCCATCATGACGTCACTCTCTATTCCATTAGCGACGTTTTTCTCCCAATAAGCACTTTAGCAAGTTTAAGAGGCACATCGTCGGTAAATTGTGTTTCTCTGAAAAACTTTTCTGTTTAATTTTCATCAATTAAGTTAAGGTTAAGAGTAGCAAGTGAAATACTTTTGAGAGTTGAGAGGAATTGGGCATTTGACGGAAAATTTTGATCTATATATACATAGAAAAGCCTTTTATGGGTTTTTGGTCAAGTTTGAAATATTCAGGTATTATTTCAATCAATTCTCTGCCACAACTCTACCCAGAACTAGGTCCTAACGGACCTAGGCCTCTACGAAGCATGGTATCCCGGTCCCCGCCTATTGAATCCAGTCTAACCCAGCTACCTTTTTAAGGTCGTAGGTTCATCTAGCTGGTGGGCAATCTGCGCTATACCTGCTTGCCGGTGTCCACTCTTAGTATTATTTCCTTTATCCTAACTTAAATGATGCAAAAGTATTTCTGTTTCTCCCAGTTAGAGCATTAAGAAGAATTACATGAACGCGCGAATGGCCAATTCTTTTATATTTAAACATGTTCAAATTGAATAGAAAAGCTCGTCTTATTAGCAGAAACTGCGTGAAACTCTACTTATAAAAAAATACTTAGAATTTCCGATAGCAAGGCCGAATACTACAAGAAATCCTAATGTATTCAGGTCGCGTTGCGCAAAGTACTCTAGAAGTTCTTTGTTTAACGTTACATTGCCGATTACTCAGTTCAACGATTATAGCAGCCGATAGAAAAACGCTGATGGACTGCAAAATGTAATTTAATATTTAGCACGAATTTGCTTATAAGTTCTGATTAAATCTCTTCACGAAAACTGTGTACAAATATATTGAAAACACAGAATGTTTGAGATATTCATTTGGAAGCAGTACCTGGAATATCATATCTAGAAACTTCTGTATAACAGTTTGGTATTTGTTGACCTTGAATTTCGATGACAATCCTTTCTACATGTAGTTTTGTGACAAGCAGTTTTATTGGTAAATTCATGTTGGCTTTACTATGAATAGTAAAATAGAACTGCAAAATAAACTATTTATATTCCTAACACAAGGAAATACAAAAACACGAAAAAAAAGACGCGAAAATCCAGCAGCCATTACCGTATTTCTCCAGCTATTACGAACGCCCATGACGGCTTTAACAGTCCCATGAGATTCCTCATAAAACGCGACACAATTCCCAAGTATTATCGAATCAGCACCCTTCAATTTATATATTTGATTACGTGCACTAAACGGTTAGGACCTTCCTTTGTCGTGCAGAAAAACACGTTCGAACGTGACTTGTATGTTTATATTCAATCTAACGTCTGAAGGGAGCGAGTGTGACACGAATGTGAACGGAGTACCAAGAGATGAGGACTGGCTTGTGGACGGAGCGGTCTCGGGTGAACTACGGAACGATTCCTGCAGTCATTGAAACTTTGTCAAAGTAAAGTTGTGTGGCCTGTGTCGTTTGTGGAGTGCAAGTTTGTTTAGAAGAAGAAGACCGTGTTGGTTTTGTTTGGAGTTTAGCTGAAGATATCGTGTAGGATAAGTTTTGAGTATTTTATAATAATGTGTTGTTACCTGAATATTGTAACGCCGTATGTTTTGTATCTTTTTAATCATCTATTCTATACTAATATTATAAAGAGGAAAGATTTTTATTTTTGTATGTTACGAATAAACACAAAAACTACTGGACCGATTTCAAAAATTCTTTCACCGTTGGGAAGCTACACTATCCCCGGGTAATATAGGCCCTGTATTCCCAGGAAACTACGCGGGTGAAACCGCGAGGCGTCTGCTAGTGATAATTATGTATGTCGCATCAAGGCTGGCCGATAGATGCAAACCATGGGGAAGTCAGGAGGTATTCCCTTGGGTTAAGACATTGTGTGTGGCCAGGTCGTTCGATAGAATCGTGATAATGAAATCACACAAATTATTCGATACACTGGGTTTATTTAAATAGTCACAACTCACAGTTACTTGCTTACTAATATCGACACTGATTCTACGACGTCTTAGCTCTAAGGCTGTCAGTACTGAACTGCCATATTCTGTTGTCCCCACCACGCAAGTGGTTAAAAAAACCGCACCAATGCGTAGTTGTTCTTGATTTGCCGCCTGGGGGCGTGTGCTATGTTTTGACGTCTGTACTATTGACGAAAACCGACTGGTCAATATTCAAAAGTGTATTGCGCAAAAAATTTACTAGAGCCCACTGTTTTGTTTACTTACAATTACTGTCAAGTTCCTAACATCGAAGCGTTGACCTAAGCACCACTGCCTACAAACGATTCTCAAACTCTGGCTTACATCGCCTCCCACTCAAATCCCGGCCTTACCCGTAGCTAATACGGTTTTAATTCCCCTGTCAATTGCGGCCCTTGACCTCCAGTATTGACATGCTAAAGTCGGGATCAATCTCTCAGCCTTCGGAATGCAAATACGATTCTTTATGGAGGAGGTCTGGAGGGCCGCAGTAAACCTCCGAGATTGAGGTCTGTGCCCCTCAATATCCCCGCTTTGTGCAAGGCGCGAAAAAGGTCCGTTAATGGAATAAGGCCCGCGAAATACGGTGGGTTCTTGAACGTCCAATTTTCGCCGGGATTTTTTTGATGTTAAGGTACAGGAATTAGGCGGCTTCGAGATTTGGGTTCGAAGAGTTTTTGTTGATGGGATGGAGATAATAGCTTATGATGTTGGATGATAACATAACTTTACCCACACGCAGGTAACTTTGTAAATATTTTTGGGTTGAAATATTTCCCCGTTTACTTGACGCATTTTCATGCTTACAAACTACCTATTAGGTATACCAGCTTTATATTCGTTTCTCTTAATCCGGTTCGATATGAAGTCGAACATGTTCGAACCTCCTCCTTTTTGGTAAGTCGGTTAAAATAGAACACGACAGAATGAAGCTTTATAAATCTCAAAATACCTTTAAAAGGCAATTATTGAAGTGATACAGAGTTTTGTAAGAATAGTACGTAGTAGTAGTTTTCGGTTACACAATAGTTTTTTGTTTTTGGGACATTCCCACCTCATTATTCCCAAACCACTGCAACTCTTGAAAGCCAGAATCAACAGTGGCGACCACCAGAAAAGCGCCGAGGCAATGAAGCTCGATGAAGTCCCGGAGAATGAATTTCACTGTCTTGATCCCGCAACGAAATTAATCAAAAAATAATAACGGAGGAGTAGGAAAAATTCAAATTTCCACATCCCTCCATAAGCAAGCAGGAGACAGAACAAACAAGGCCAATAGGCACAAAGGGTCGTTTACAACTGGGATAAGCCCGGTTGCCTAGTACCACGGATAAAAATAAGCATTAATATTAATGGGCCTAACATTGTTATATTTGATTCCAATAATAGGTATGGCAAAAACGCTTGAACGCACGGAAATTTGTTCTAGTTTCCACAAGGTCCGTATAGTAAACAGCTCCTGATACAGCCTGTACATTATTCAACATAGTATTGCGTTCATTCGGCCAAAGAATACACTCCCATAAGATATGATGAGCAGATTGTACATATTCGCAGTCAGATGTAGAACACTGACATAAAGGCGAGGCAACGAGCTTGAAGGAAAATAATTTACTTTTAAAGTTACCATGCCCATACACAATAGTTACCGTCAGCTCTTTTCTTCACTTTAAAATCGATGTCTTGGAAAGATCTATTTATAGCATAGTCGATATTATAACAATTTTATCAGTCCGTGATTTTCTCACGGCTGGGACTCGGGCCTCCACTCTGGAAAGGGGAGTTGACTGTAAGCCACCACGCAACCTACAACATGGCTTCACAATTAAAAAAGATTAGCGACAAAGTATAGTGCTAGATCATACTTCCATCGCACTTGATCGCTAATCCGTGCTCAAAATCCCCCATAGCAAGGTGGACCCCATAAAAGCATCTACAAAAACCCAGTGGCACAATCTCCAACGTCAGCTTTCTCGCAACACTTATCGGTGGCTCGTGGCTCTTGTATCAGCCGATTTGCCACTCGCGGTATCTCGACGACCACTTGACGGCTCTTTTTGCTTTTTGCGCGCGAACAATGGCGACCCACAATGGGCCACGATGGCGGTACGCTGTAAGCTTCGCTTTCCAGCCCGCATCGTCGATTGAACGCAGTTTTGTCGTGTGTGGCTACATCAGTGAGGGATTTCTTTTAGCTCTAGATAGGGAGTGTGCTAAGGAGTCTGAAGGCGACTATATTGTGTCGGTTGAATAAACATAAAAAAATATATTTAATTAAGATCGAAAATTCGCGCAGCAATCTAAAACCTAATTACAGATCTAAAAGCGTACCAAAGAAAATAAGCAAACGAAAACCCAGCAAATAAAATACTAAAAATAGACTTTAATTAACATCAGAACTGAACGAACCTAATGAAGAATACTGAATCATATTCTGAACAATTTTATTGACACGACCGAAATTATACCCGAGAATATACAGTAGTAAATCAAGGCGCTTTAACTCGGGCGTTTATTGAAATTACACAAAACATAATCCCGCTTTGTAACGGGGACTAAACAAATGAAGCTGAGCGTTTTCCAAAAGTCCTTCTGCCGGGAGTGGAATTAATGGTCCTCGAGCTGTTGAGTAAAAAGGGCTTTTGTTCGTCACTGGGCCGGAGGGGGGCGCCACTGCCTTTCGAGTACTGAGCTACTGTCACGTGAGGGCTCAGGGATGGCGTCTCTAATGTATAGGTGAAGGATGCGGGATGAAAAGTCATTCCGTGATTGTTTGGGAGAAGGATTTAATGAGACTGGCCTAGATTTGCTCGGGAATGTGTAGATGTAGAGTAGTGTAAGCTATCCGTATATTGCAAACACTCTTAGTTTCCATAATACCTATGATATAGCTGCAAAGAATGACAAAATCTCATCAGTCGTGGATGTCTTAAAAAGTCAACTTAAAGACTTTTCGGGAACTAACTAAACAGCAGTGTCTTACTATTTGTAATAACAATAACAAATTTCCACCCCAAAATTTGTCTCTCAACCAGATAATTTTGGTATTTTAATGTCAAAACACCCACAGAAAACATGATTTAATTCTGAAAGGTTCCAAAATAGACCAAAGTTAATTTAAGTTTTATATAAATTTTCTTAGTAAGGAAGAAGTTGATTGAAAAAGTTGAGTAAGTTCGGTCTGTGTTGTCAGAAACATTGTTTCCTATAATATATGCAAGATTTCAGTGAACGAACACAACACTTTACTGCTTAAATTGTTCAGCTTGGAAAGAATCCAAACGATATTCCCATTTGCCAGAAAGGAAGCAGATTTAAACATTAAATGATAGTTTAAAGCTTTCTTATGTCGTATCATCCCATAACGTGAGTTGTTACATCGGTGTTTGTTATACTTGTAGTGTCTTGTGAGGATACCAAGCAAAGTGGTGCTGTTTACTTGGGCCCTTTGGACTGTATAGTTGTAGAGAAAGGCATTATGATTCACTAGCTTCTGCCAGCGACTTCACCCGCGTGATATTCGAAAATTATCTCGAGGGAACGTATTAAATATACTGAAAACAAGTCCAATATTTTTTTTAAATAATGTTTGTACTATGACACTCAGAAATAATGTAGCTTTCTACTGGTGAAAGAATTTTCAAAAACGTTTCATTAGATCTAGAGATTACCCCCTACAGCAACGTCACAACACAAACTTTACCTCTTCATAATATTAGTACAGATGAGAATGTTGCTGTTCATAACCCCGTCTGCTCTTAGCCCTATTATTTGAGGTGAGAGCAACATGTTTTCTTCTTCCACATATCTCTATTTTCGTATCACTTCCTTTTAAGCCATAAGCAATAAACCTATTCATCTTTTCTTGCATTTTCCTCTATACTTATGACATCTCAGAACTTTCATAACTATGCTTTCATATATAAATATGCTCCTCTACTGCTGCTCTTTTTTTTTTCAACCCATGTTGTCCCTCTCCAGGTTAAAGGTTTTCCCTATAGCCTTCAAATCTGCCCGGTGAGTCGCCTTTGCCGATAAATCAGTCGTAAACACCTCTAAGGGCCGATTTCACCAATGAAACTAATTGTGATTGGTTCAACTAAACTCATTTTATGCAAATACAGCGTTTTGATTGGTTGAGATCGCTGAGAAACTACCAATCAGAACGCAGTACTTGCCTAAACTGAGTTTAGTTAATCTAATCGCGATTAGATTCATTGGTGTAATCGGCTCTAAGTCGTTAGCGTTAAACGCTAGCGTTTCCTACTACTGCTCATACCTTTGAAATATTATTAGGACAGCTTCAGTTTTAATAAATTTTTCTCTGAAAACCAATCTAATTGGCAAGCCTAATAATAAACATTTCCAGAACTGCCATTACGAAGCCATTGTTACAAAAAAAAGCTTCTGTAAAACACTCTTAATTCACTGACCGCACATTTCAAGTTCCTATTGAACTTTTACAAAATTTATTCCTGAGTGAAAAAAATGTGATTAGAATGTTAAGTGGAGTTTTTGTAACATTTCTCGAGGAAAGTTAATTAGTCGGAAAGTCGGCGTCCGACGTAATGCGCGCCAGATGTTCCTTATTGCGCCGCTTTACATACATAACGATGTTTGCTGACCAAGTTTTTGAGGTACAATGTTGTATTATGTGTATAGCACCTTATTTTGGCCTTTGTAGTCTTGATTAAAGTATTTGTATGCAACCTCTGTGACGGCCGTAAAAAATATATTGGGAAATCTTTTCGGGTTTTCAGGGCTTGAGTATATTTTATTTAGGTCGCTTTTTGATTTTCATTAAATTATGTTTTAAATCTAAGGAAAATTCTCAGATTCAGTGTTTGAATTTCATTACATCGAAATGGTATTTGAATAAACAATTCATAGATTAAACCTTTTAGAAGAACAAGACTCTTAAACGAGTTTTAAAACTCGACAAACATTGTTAGAGAGTTCTGTTCACTAATCTCCACTTATTTGTTTGCGCATTATCTCAAATAGCTAAGCGTTTTCTAATAGAACTTTTATCGTTACAAACCTTAATGCCTTCGTGTTGTAATGGAGTACCTGCACTTAGAGTGGGGGGACCATGCTATAAACGTTAGAACTCATAAGATTATAGGAGCGGGACCAGGCGATGCGCATAGCTTTGAACTGGGTAAAAGAAATAGGGAAAAAAGTGTACACTTAGGATTTTTATTACAAGTCATGTTTACAACAATACACACTCTCGCTAATAGCTGTATGTCCCAGGCCTTATAATTCTCAGCGAACATTACATCTTGAAATAAAACACGTTCCAAGAACTCCATCTAAACCCCAGTACCAAGCATTTCACGCCCACTACAAATTTCAATTTTCATCCAGCCAATTGTTTTCCCGAAAGCGAGCCCAATAAATATTATGAATAATTAAAAAAACCGCTGTTCCTTTGCGAGAAAACTGCTCTCACAAAATCTATTTATTTCTTATAAAAAAATTAATCGAATCTGTTTATGGAGGAAATCTTCGGAGTACGGCAGAAAACACGTTTTTAATTTACAAACAACTAGGCGGCTTTGATGTCGCACAAAAAGAAATTAATTAAACAAACCGATTTCCAAGCCTTCTGTAGGAAATGAAGTATATTGAATTTTTATCCGTTAAGAATAAATCTCGAAGAGCCGATTAGAGAAAATTCCAATTTCAAATCTGTTCGATTCTTTTTCTTCTGGCGGCAGTTTGATGTTTTTTCAAACTTGGTTGGCGAAAGATTAACACTCCGTTTCCACAATTTGTAATCTAATCAATTGATTACTGGTTCTTATAAAAAAAGATTTCTTGCTATGTTGCTCTTTTTTAAGAATGAGTTTCTTATAAGACTTTTACAACGTTGTGAATATTTTTTTTTTTAAAACAAAACTTTTTAAGTTCGCGCGATTACCAAGCGAATGATTTATAGCTCTACGCCTATCTACTTAAACGTGAAATGAGTTTCATGTGAGCATTAATCCTAAATGAACGCTACGAGTATTAATCGTCTCTTGTGCCTTTAAGAGTGGCAATGAAAAGCTGCGACAGAACCAACTACCCACGTATTACTTGTATTTTAGTCAAGTTTTAACAGTAGATTCAGCCCGCAACATCGTATTCGTGTTTCCACGTATTTAATTTCTATGCCACTCATCATTAGGGAAAACTATCATTAGGGAAAATAAGTAAAATCTGATCAATATTTTCAGAGATCACCTTTTACAAACATCAACAAACAATTTTGACTCATGTTATTACTTTATTTTGTAACGATAGTCTCGCGTTTGATCACAATCTCACCCACCCAGGAGTTGAAATAGCCACGCACTGTTCCAGTATCCTACACCTGTAATAAAATGACGAGTCATGTTACATTTTCGTCTATAGAAGAAGGATGAGTATCAGGTGCTCCCGCGACAAAGCCATACGTCTCGCAGTCGTAAACGTCGACCGCGCGACATATTGTTATTGCTTTAACGTATAGCAAACATAATCTATGTATATCCGTATTTGACATAATGTAAATCTTAAAAAGGAAAGTTTTTTTCGTATCTAACATTTTTGTCTTGGAGTTCTGCAGTGACTTCTGTATCCCCATGAGTGTCTTTGGCGGTCAAAATAAACGATGGATGAGAAAATGGATTTCACTTAATCTTCCGTTCCGTTTATTACGATTGCACTTGAAATATTGTCAACTAAAGAGTTAATGAACTTAATTCAATATTAACATAGTAACGAACGACTTTATTTCTTGAACGGGTAAGCAGAGATGAAGTAGATACCTATGGTTTACCCACATTTCATCCTGTAATTTCAAATCCCACTTGACATAAAGTGATCCTATTATGACGATGAAAGATTTCTTCAACAATATCAAGTATGTGGCTTTGCTAAAGTTAATAAAGAACAGGCAGTTTGATAAAACGATCTCTTCCAACCGCCAACCGCTATACGTAGGTACACCTCTCAACGACCGCCCAGAGATACACCTCGTAAAGCGAAACAGCTGAAAGTTCCACCGCAGCGATAATTGGCTACGATACAGTATCATGCTCATTTGCTTGACAGACTAATGCTTCAGTTAACCAACATTTTGTTTGAAACCATCGGCGGCGGGGGAAATCAGAGTCCGGCGGATGTTTATTATTCAAGGCGGACTCGCCGCGGATTTCATTATGGCGGATCTGCCGCGGATGGGGAGGGGGTGACATCTTATTATTTTTGACTGACTGCTTTGTTTATGTGGGTATAATTGGACAGAGATAGTGCAGCTGGTGCTGAAATAGTAAGGAACTTTTCTTTAGGGTTTTGGTGGATGTTTAGTTCATAGATAGTGATTTAGTGTCTGATTGGACTTCTCGTCTTTATCTGAGACTGAAAGGCTAATCCTCACGTTCACATTTCAGTCGCGATGGCATCTCAGCGGTGCAATAGGATTTAGGAGGAGTCTTTGCAAAGATGCGAATGCGAAAGATTCATAAAAATACGGGAATTGTTGGTTTTGCGCTCTGGGTATCAACGGGCAAGATACACAAACGTCCCTGAACTTGCGTTTCAATGCCAGGGGCAATACTCCCTTCAATTTTATTTCAACATAAACCAATAGGTCTTTCAAGCATTTTTTGTTAAGCATTTATTTAAAGTTTTCTGTCATTTATTGTACTATCGCATGCATAAATCCATTAGCAGTTTTACAAATTTATTGCATCAAAGCAAGTCGCACTTACGACCTTTCAATATAACAAACCTTTTGCACACATACACGTCTCGTATATCGCACTCTTTCATCATTATTTATTAAGAAAGAGTACGGTAGAATGATCATTTGTATAATACTATCTAGTCTGTCATATCGTGGCGGCGTATTAAGATAGTTGTATTTAATTTCGGTACTATTGCCATATAGCTATCTGGCTGAGTGGTTAACGCATTGGTTGTTTCACACGTTGAGACCTGCTTTCGAACCCCAGCTAAGTCGATCTTTTTGTGTTTTTATCGAGAATTTTAAAATAATATCTATCTTTGATATTACTCGATGAGAATAATGTTTCTTATTAGTTGAACTTGTAACAAAATTAAATAAATGTGGGTGAGTGTAAAATAAAATAAACTTACTGGATTGAAGAAGTAATTACCTACGATGTTGTTAGTTGGCGAACTTTATTAAGAGTACTTGTGTTATTATTGCGATTATTGTGTTGTTTGAATATCTGATTCGAGATGCAAGCTAATATTCCTATTGATGCCAGGGCAAATATTGTCGCTTTGCATAGAAATGGGCTTAATATTTCTCAAATTTCTTCCGAAACCGGTTTAAGTGTAAGTTATTTTTAAGGATTATTTTAGGTATGATGATAGTTGCGGCGTATGATACCTATTCATAAATCGCTAGTTGCAAGTGTGTAATAAAATATTTTTGTTTTTTAGAGAAATACTGTGAGCCGTTGGGTAAAGAGGTTCGAGGAAGAAGGTAGTTTGAAGATAGTTATAATTACGTCGAAGTTTTAAATGACATAATGCTACCAACTGTGCGTAATGTTTATCCAACTGAAGACTTTGGTGAACTAAGTTTTGTTCAAGATAATTGTCCGATACATCGTGCCAGTGTTGTAAAAGAGTGGTTTAGTCAGCATACTGATATTAAAGTTATTCCATGGCCAGCTCGATCCCCTGATCTTAACCCCATTGAAAATATATGGGGTTTAATGGTTCAAAGGTGGAAAGCACGAGATGAGAGAACTCCTGAGCAGCTTAAATCCCATTGCACTCAAATATGGGAGGATTTACGTGGCACAGATATATGTGCAAACATTGTCGCCTCCATGCGTCGACGGCTACTTAGTTGCATTGACAATAATGGAGGTGTAACTAAATATTAATGAATAGGATGTTTATTACAGGAAATATACTGGTCATAATATCTATAGTTATACACGTAAGTTAGGTTATGTTTGTAAAATTGGGATTAAACTTCAATCTTCTTTTCTCCATGAGAAAATGAAAAATTAAGCTATAATCTCAATAAAGTTAAGACATAGAAACAATTTTTCATAGAAGCAAACTTGTTACCTAATTTAATTATATATGTTTGAAATTACCCACTATTATTTTATTTTAACCTACAATATGATTCCTTTTTGTAATTTTCGGATCAAAAGTATTATATACCAATATTTATATATAAAGCATTTAAATTTATATATTACTTATAACATAACATTAATTTAAACATAAAAAATATATAATAAAAAAAGTAACGAAAATACAAAATCGATCTCAATAAATCATATGGGAATCGAACCCACAGTCTCTTGCTTACGATTCATATATTTCTGATCTTAGCCAAATGAACTGATGACAAAGAGTTCGAATTTTAGCTTTAGGTTTGGATTGACTAAGTGCGAATACTAATTAGAAGAAAATAAAACTATATCTTTATCTTTGTCTAGTATTGACCTCACAGCCACCTTTTCGTATTTATACCGTATGACGAATAAATGTTTGCGTTGAATTCACTCACACATGAATGAATACACGCTACTGTGCACGCGATAATGATTATTGACGTGCTAAAGGATTTTTGTGGCCTGACTGTACAGTTATTCCTCTCTCTTTTTGACTGTGTTTGCAAATTGAAATTCCTACAACAATTCCTCATCAAAATATTGAATCCCCACATTTCCTCTCGTGGAGATAAACAAACGCTTCGTATAACATCTCGCGGCACATTTCAACGTATAATTCGCTGTCACTCCTTATGCGACCTCCTGGCTGAGGAGGGGTAATTCCGGTTAAACCCGCCCACTAATGTGCTACCTGATTGCTGTCACTTTGTTTACACACTTGTATTTCAGGGAGTTTTAATTAATTTTATGGTTTTCATTCCGTTTGGAAATAAATTGGGGTAAGCTGATTATGGTTTGTGGGGAAAATAAGACAGTGGGGTTGAATGTCACATGGTTGTGTTGGAACAAACAGACGCAAGGGCAAAAAGGAATCTTAGTATTGTATGTGTGTCCGTTATAGCGTTTTCTCAATTTATTCAAGCCATTACTTAGATACACAAAAAGACATTGTATAAGTTTTTTTATTTGGAACTAACTTTTTCGCACTACATGCAATTTCCAGAAGAGAAAATTCTATAAAAGTCCATTGGTTTTAGACTTGCTTTCTGTCAGTAAAAGTGTCTTCCGCATCAGTACTACCCGAGATTCATTTTACATATAACAAAGAAATTTTATCTCCTTATGATACGTAATAGTTAAGACTGGTTAAGCATAATTATGACGAGTAACAAATTGTTAAAGTTTTAGTAACTATTCGATTGATTACCTCTTTCATAACTTCAGTTTTTATCTGATAACAACAAAACATCTTCAAGTGAAAATGATTTTCATTTGAAAAAACCAACATCTGAAATGACGGATGAACAAAACAGAATCCGAGTCAAAGTGCGAAGGCCCCAACTTAATAATTGGATTAAAATTGAACCAGTGGAAAAAATCGGATTACCCCGAGTTACAGATTTTTGTAACTCGCTTTCAAATAAAATGTTTGAACCTGTCTTTGAATGCCTATTACGACGATGAATTTCCAGTCAGTGAATGTATATTTTTATTTATTTTCAATTATAATGGCCTCAGTAACCGTGGCTTCGTTACCCACGGTGAAGCGAAGAGAACCCCGAGGAAGGGCCGCACGTCGGGGCTTTTGCCGATTAATCAGATGACATAACAGCCATAACAAGTAGGTTGCAGTGCCGCTTGATAACAAAGGCAACATCGCAACTGAGGCGGGCCGCAATGACGTATGGAGCTTCGCATGGCCTCTCATTCGATATCGCGGCTGAGGGTTGGAGGCAGCGGCGTGAGAGGAGTGCCGATATTGCGGTGCGCCGCTCGTCCTACCTTCCGCGGCCTTTTCGGTGTCGCCAACATCTGATGGCCGACGTTGTTGGCCGCAGGGGAGGTCCCTGTTCTCTGCGGCCGAAAAGTGGTAGTTGGCGGGACCACTGTACCATTTTTTTATGTTTATGTTGTGTGCTCTGGCTTGTGTCAAATAAATTGGTATTCATTCTTTCTTTCTTTTCACTGACCTGACCCGTCAAAGGGGGACCAAGGGTGCCATACACGGGGTCGAGTGGTGCACATTTGCTGGTTTAGTCTCTGGGTCGATCACGGCGTACATTGTGTTCTGGTGCGCCGGTGATAGGTGGTACCCCCCACAGGAGAGTCCGGTGACGGACAGCCGCGACGGGTTCGCGGTGAATGCTAACGCGTGCCAATGTTCCCGCCATAACTAAGGGTTAGAGTCCCACATAACTGCGCTATCTCTCCATAGTGGTGCAGTATGCATGAGCATTTCACAAAGCAAAAAAAAAGAATCCACAATTCAGAAAACGGCCCAGTCACTTCGTGTTAGCAATAAAATAATGATGAGATCATAATATATATGGTTACGATCTAGCCCTATAAATTTATTGAGTTTCAAGAACAGTATTAAATATTTTAACCATTTATCTCGGGAACAACAAAGGTCTGGGTATCAGGTAAAGGCGATCAGTCTTGTTTATACCCCAAACAACTGAAAAACTTTGCAGCCTTTGATACGTGACTAATATTCCTGTTCTGCCAACGGAGAAATGTATTTTCGGGGTCAGAACCGTTATTTATCTTATGTCCCTTGTCTGCAAGCTAGTAGGTTTTTATTCTTGTTATCATTTATTCTTATTATCCATAGATATACCAAACAATTTTTTTCTTTGTTTCGCTTTAGGTGCGTTTCTATAAAAAGATCAGTAGTCTTTCTCCAAACTGTGTTTTATTTTTCTGCCGATTTTCAAGCCTAGATTCGACCAGTACCACATTGCCAATGAGCCTCTTGGCCCGTTGTGGCCCGATGTGGGCTTTCAGTCTAGCTGATTGCTGCATCTGAATCCCTGTAAAAACTGGATTGGTATTTTAAATATATGCAGCAAATCCAACATAATGACCAACGGCATTAGGTGTTTTTAGAGGCACAGAGAAATATCGCTAAGTATGTAATGGATGTTCTATATACGGACCGACCTTGACAAGCGTTGCTTAACTTTTAAGTTGACCACTGCGGCTGGATATATATTTCTTAGGTTAAATTTTCTATTGATTCCTTACAAATTCAAAAACCTATTACATATTTAAACCCCAGCAACCACTACCAAACAGTAACCTCACCGAACTCCCAACAGTTCCAACCGACTCTCCTGCCTGTCCAGTACAATAGGCGTCCAAACTACACATAATTGATGCATGCAGTAACCGCTAACCCAATTCCGCTGGACGTGGGCCCGTTTAATTAATGACGTCACTCGATGTCATGTCATCATTACGGGGGGGTGGGTGGTGTTGGACAGGGAGAAAGGGTCAGATAATGAGTGACACACACTGATCTATGAGGGGTATTGAGCGATGGATTATACAGATAGAGCTTGTACATGATTGTGACGTAATGCCGTCAGCTGGAGCTTAGCGGGGATTATAATAATGTAAGTAATATAAGTCTTAGTATAGTATTCCTTGAAGGAGTAGACAGTAACGATGCGTACAGTTAACCATTCTCCAGTTATGTTAGGTCCCACGGATGCCAGAATTTGAATTACTGTCAGCCAGCGACTAGAAGAATTAAAAGAATGGAGGTCGAGCCCATCGGCAGAGACTGGATACAAAATTCAAACTCCGTGGGCTAATATTAAGTTACATATTGTCCATGGAAAAACCCGGGAACACAACAACCAAACTTGCCAACAAATCTTGGACCCGACTATGAGCAATAGCGCCAGCGACCACTTGATTAACGAGTAAGGATTATGAAGTATCTAGCTTTTGACATCGGCTTCGCTAAAAGTCTGAATTTACGTCAAGGGAACATACTCTCGGAAATTTTGTGTCCTTCTCCAAAGTTCAATCTATCTCTTTACGAAAATTCGGAAAAATTGGTTTAGCGGTTTGGGTGTAAAACCGTAACAAACAGACAGAGTTACTTTCGCATTTAGTATCGATTTAGCTTGGCATTTCCTACATAATCATCTGATCAGGCATCGGTGTGCGGTCGTCACGTAAGAACATAGACATGTATCGCTAATGAACTGATTACTTGGTCCCAGAAATTAATTACTGATTCTGTTTGCTTTATAATTGTGATTGATTTTAACGTAAATTTCACAAATGAACCAATCAAAATGTTTGACAGCGCCAGCCATTTTGCGATTTAATAAAATGAATAACTATCGTACTTGTATATTTTTTTATTGCGTTTGATCGCAATGTTGACAGTGTAGTCGATGGTGAAGCACGCTTACTTAGAAGTATCCTATTCACACTTGAGTTGAAGACCCTCAGGTTGAAATACAGTCTCCGGGAGGGAATTTCACTCCTTAGCTGTACCAATTGGTACCCGTACCGAACAGCTCAAGACAAAGTAATCCTAAGAAACATATATATCAAGTTCAGCATACATTGCTGGCTCTATACACAATGCTTGCTAACCCATCCCCTTGTATTGCAGTAATGGACGTGCCGTGGGACGTACGAGTACAGTCTTCGCATGGAGTGGCCGGCGGGGCTGCCCTGCTGACCTGCTCCGTACCTTCCATCGTCAGGAACCATGTCTCTGTCGCCAGGTGGTTCAAAGATGGTAATGTGCTGGCTCCATTGGCTGCTGAGGCTGGTAAGTGTGGTTACTTTAGCAGACTTGATCTGTTCATGAGTATAGATTGTTTTTTTTTATTGATTTTTAAAATAAGTGTTTTACCAGTTTTTATATGCTTCATTAAGATATAGAGTAAGAAAGAGTTATACGAACGGGAACACAAGATGCCTTGATACAAAAACCTAAAAAGCGTGTTTTATCGCCAAAGTTTCTGTAGTCAACTACACTGAAAAAAAAAATTGAAAGTTTAATCTAAATTTTAGTGGAAACTGATGATCAACACTGTGCCTTTTGAAAAAACCCGTGTAAATAGGAGGCTTTAGACAAGAGAGGTATCGGTTCTATAATAATTAAGATAATGATTGATAATAAATCTGATAATCTATGTTAGTGCTGACATACTAGGACGTTAGTGATAGTTTATCTTATGACCTACGTTAGTTTTTTTTTTTTTTATACTGGGATTTTATTAACAATGTGGTATATGCTCTATGTTAGTTCTTATACAGTACGATAGATAGTGTTGTTTTGATGAGTTGTCAGTTCTTGTCTTGTTTTTTTTTCAGTCATAAGATTCGTTAAGTATCTTAATATTTAACTTTAGTCTTTATCCGATTGCTTCTCTATTTATACCACCAACTTATTTATCCTGTTAGTGATAAAAAATCTTAGTTTGTCTCTTTGATCTAACGTTTCAATTTCCAAAAAAAACTTGCTAGTAAACAAAAAATAGATTCCGAACTCCAATCCTTACTAAAACTATTTGAATGACCCAATTGATCTAAAAAAACTTCAGTGACCCATCAAATAAGATTCAGAGCCAAATATAACTTTTTATTTTCATCGGTAAATTATAAGTCGAGTAATAAGCTTCGAAAAAGTTTTTATGTATATTTACAGTCTCAGAATGTTTTTATTGATCCGACAATGAATTCCCTTCTGTCAAACATGTTTTCCGAACGAAACCTTTCTTCAGTCCCAGTAGATACGTCTGGAAAGTTTCCAACAATACTCTGGACCTTATAAATTCGAAATTAATTTTTCGCGAACGAGCCAAACGGCCGATTATTGCTTTCGAAAGGAAAAAATTAAGACTTTTTCGTAAATCCAGTGTAGGAAGCGGCTGTCGTCGACAGGAACAAGGAGCTGAACTTGCTTTATGAGTTCCGAGTTCTCGATTAGAACCAGAAAATTCGATTAATGTTTTCATTTACGGACGTTTCCGCTCTTTTTCGATTACTCCTCGAGGTAATGACTCATTCAACTTCTTGGAATTTTTTTTCTGGAAGATTGTTTTTAAGCTCAAGTTTATATTTGTTTGAGATGTTGTTTAATGTTCTGCGGTTTTGGCTTTTCTGTTTATCTTACTTACTTTATTTTTGTTCATTTTGTTGTTTACACATGAAACCTTTTCGTTGAAGGGCCAGTATTCTGAATTCATCTATCATACTTTCTGTTGAAAAGGGCAAAAGCAATTTACATTGTTTTCTTGCTTATCTCTTGAGTGCACTGTTATGAATGTAAACAATTCCTTCTGTTGGCTGTTAAACTTCCGCGATCCTGATAATGGAGCGGAAGCAATCTTTAAATCTAAACAGACACGAACTGTAGTTTATCTTGAACAAGCAGCTTCACAAAAGGCCGCTAAAATGCCCATTGGGTGGAAATTCAGAGATAACCGTGGAATGAGTGGTGCGTAACACAATTATCGGCGGGATCCTCCGGCAGCGCTTCAAACCTCTTAATTAATACAAAACCTCTTACAGTTGTCTGTAATGTAGGTACAACGCTAAAATGGTAGTTATTTGCTTAATTAATAAGTGAACCAATTTAAACTCTAGTCTAATTTGAAGTTATTTCCCTTGATGTTTGTCTTCTAATAATATATTCATAGGGGTATTAAATAGTGTATGTACGAAAGTGATCAGAACAAAGATAATTTAGTTTAGATTAGCTCGCATAGCTGGATTATTTTTTCATACTTTTAACATAATTTGCGGTCTGCGAATAAGTATGTCAAACTACCTGTGCTATGCAGGCTAAGCTTAGCTTTTGGTCTGCTACTAGCATAAAAGCATTTGCTGTAAAAACTGCGCTTGCTGGACTAGCTTAAACCTATTTCAAGTATTTCCATAATATTGACAATGACAGTATCAAGTACTCAATCCCAGAAAGTGTCATCTTACCCACCCAGAATTCCGTAACCAGCGAGGATTATAGGATTCGTCGACAATGGGGCAATTGTTTGGACTGCCGAACTAATAATCGGGAGATAACCTTACCGTGCGGCAGACATACGTTATCAGTAGCTACCTGTAACAGCTCGTTGGATTTAGTGGATTTGGTCCTGGAGGACAAGGTAATCTTGTATGAGAAATCTTTTCCATAGGTCAGACAAATAGTTCCAACACCCGATAAATTTAGTCATAACTTAACTCACCATCTCAAGAATATGAGGAGTAATATCTTGTCTCATGATACTTGAGGTTACGTCGGCGCAACACGTTTATTTCTTTCTTTCTCCTTTATCTTGCGCACGCTATGATTCAGTGCCTTTTCCTCCATATAATTCCGTACAAAATCCATATATATATTTCTCTTAAGCCTCTCCTTATCCATCCATCAACATTTATATTCATCAAACTTCTAGTAACCTGCTTTTTAGTCATAATTAAACTGAATTTTAAAAACGATTAGCAATTTTAATTTTTGTCATAAATGTTGTTTTGCTACTTTATCACTAATTTTATCACATACAATAACTTTCATCTAATCTGATATCGAAACAAAGATCCCAGTGATTATTTACTCAGCCCCTTCGGCAAATACTGTCGCGTCGCTAATCCGCCTCACGGGACGCGAATGATTTCGCTTTTTCTTCCGACAACTTGAACGCACAACATTCGCCTACTGCCCGTAATGGGGGCTGAGTGTTTTATTAACCGTTATTTATTTATTTTGGCTTTTAAACTGAAATAAAACAGAAGTACCAAAACATTAACCCCGGTTTTAGACAAAGAGCTAAGCTAAGATAGTTTAGTTTAGCTCGCATATAGCTAAGATACTATTTCAAACTTACAAAGCTTAGCATAATTGGCTACTAATATTCCCACTGCTGGGACACAGGGCTCTTCTCTGAGAAAAGGCCTGAGCTATACTCCACCACGCGGGCCCTGAACTTATTGGCGAGTGTCACATGTTTTCGAATTTTTAACCGACTTTCCAAAAAGGAGGAGCTTTTATGTTCGACTTCATATTTGTTTTTTTTTGTGTATGTTCACCGATATCTGCGCCAAATGTGGACCGATTTTGAAAATTATTTTGTTGTTTGATATATTTGATGTATGTTCCGAAATTTCGGATTTCAGGGATAGCAACAGAACTCTTCAATAAATAACGGCAAATCTCTCGGCATTACTGCAATCGCATGTCTGTTTATTGTTTATACCATTTCATAACATAAAATCACGCCAGTAAGCTCTAAAGGGGTACTCTGATGTGTACAGTTCACCTTGGTACACTCTCATTTCACCGGTTATGTTCAAGTTTCATGATATTCAGGTAATCTATTCTGGCATTATAAGTACCTTACTAAAGGTAAGTTGCTTAATAGATACAACTAGAAAGTGTATGATGAAGGTGTAGCACAGCTCCGGCGCCGACTCTGTATACGCACACTGCGCACCAGCGGTTATACCCGCACAGAAACGTGATTACCCGAAACCTTGTCTTTGGATATTTTATTCTTTAATCTTCTTAAATCTGTTCAAACTAGCATTTAACGCGCTGTTATCCAAATTTTGCGTATTTTAGAATCAGTTTTAAGCAGAAAAATCAGCGCATTGAAGCCCGTATAACTGAATGTGATAGATACATCCTTGCTCTAGTAAAATAATTATCCTATAAAAGCAAAATTGAAGATTTTGTAAAAACCCACGACGGTTAAAAAGTAATTGAAAAAATTTTTTTTACAAAAAATAAAACTAAAAAAAAAACTACCGGCTTCCAAATAAAAAACTACAAAGTGAAAAATAACTTTATTTTTGGAAGTCGGTGTCTTTCATAGGTACCAATTTATTGCGTTATGGACACCGACTTCCGACTTAAGATATTTTTTACTTTGTAGTTTTTTTTATTTGGAAGTCGGTAGTATTTTTTGTAAAATGTTTTTATTTATAGTATAAAAAGTTTTTGTTTGGTTCTAGCATGTTTTTTTTCACTATTACACAGCTTGGTTTACATACTCCTTGTATAGGTTTTCCACACAAATGTGAAAAATTACTTCAGCTGTGACAATTAAGCATAAACTAATTTAGCTTAGCCCTTGATCTGCAACTGACTTAATACTATTGTATTCTTAAGCCCAGATGTTCTATATTAACGTACATATTAAGTTCTCACAGTTGAGCCAAAGGAATCCACTGTCTAAGACTACAGTTACTGCAACATTAGCATTTAACGTTTCTTTATGAATTCTTTGCACAGTCGTTTAATAAAGAAGAACAGTAGATACAAATTGAATAGCGAACTTTTCTCAATTGTCGGTGCGCGGGCGGCGATAAGATTCCAACTTTACGTTAAGTTAAGCGGCGCTAATGCAAGTTTAATGTTCTTCTTTGATGCAGTTGCGACGAATTACCACTCTTTGCTTAAATAGATAACTCACACTATTTGTACTGGAAGAGACTTGGTTAATGAAAGAAAGAATGAAAGAAAATGAATTAATAGAATGAAAACTAATGAATTAGTTATGACGCCTTTGGCTTGGCTGGGAATGGAATGGTCCTTGTTAGACAAGGCGTTGCTGATATTATTAGATGATAATTTTTTTTGTAGTTCAAAATTATGTTTCATTTTACTAGTACAAAACTTACGATAGGTAACTTTCAGTTTTAATCAAGAATTAATGACACTTTTTCTCAACTAATTATACCCACTTCATTATAATTTTCTCTAAAACTGTCTTCTCCAGACAAACTTTAAAAAACTCCCCATCTATTATTCTTCATTTAAAACTAAGGCAAACTTTAGAATTTGAATAAAAAAGGACTAAATTGCACCATCTAGTGATCCATAGTAGATGCAGAAGCGACGGCGGTAGTTGGCAGTTTCGTCGTCGTTTATGCAGATTACTGCGCTTGATTTAATATCCGCTGCCAGTTTTAAACTCGCTGTACAGCTGAAACACACCATTCTTTACATTTATTTACAGTTTGTCAGATAGTGGTGATGAATATTTGTTTTGTCATGGCATTGTTTGAAGTGCAGTGGTGATCTTCTTTGAAAAAGAAAGGGGAGTAACATCGATCGTCAAATTGGTCCTTGTGGTTTGGATTTCCTTTTTTTTTAAATTGTGCTCGTAGCTAAATAATAACAGCCACACGGGCGATCTTCAAAATTAAGCAACGCTTGCCGAGGTCGGTGCGTGGATCGAGAGTCCTCCATGCCTTGGGAAGCACGTTAAGCAGTTGTCATATCTTTAACAGTCGTCACGGATACTCAGTAGCCTAGAAATCTGACAGCAGTTAGACATCAAGCCGACCCCAACATAGATGAAGAAAATCTAATGACATAAAGAAAAAAGCGATATTTTTTTATGTCATTAAATTGAGTTGTAATTCAGACCTGAATTTTTCCCAAAAAATGTTTCCATTTAGTCTAATTAACACAGCCAAATTAAGGTCATGTTAATTTCGCCTTTGGAAGACGGGTGGTGTAAACTTGGTAATACGTCATGAGTGTGCACATTTAGTACAAGCGTTATTTAGCTCCGCTCACTCTGTTCGCTCCGTCCGCTCAGACGAATTTTACTGCTTTCCGGAAAATAAACAGCTAATGTATTCTACATGTATTGCTACTCAGACGCTCGGCGTTAGAATAATACGGATTGTCTTGTAAATATGTTGCCATTAAGGAAGCTAGGACTTAAGGAAACAATGCAGTAATTATTGATAAAACTTCACTTGTGTAACCCCTAATCAAACAATGATAGAATACATGCCACATCCCTTTACCGATTTGTTTTTGTATACAAAGTACAATTTAAACGCAACCTATGATTATTGTCTTTTTATTGTAATAGAACAAATATTAAACTTTTTCATGTCATCAGTACCGGAAAAGAAGTGTATAATTAAACAGAAGTAACCGAACATTCTGCCAAACCGGCCCGAATGGCTCGTATCCGAATAAGGGAAAATTGAAGTGTTTTAAGTTAATCAATATTTTCTCTGTGTCTTCTCTTGTCTTTTCTCATAATCTGTGTGTATTTTGCCGAGCTCTCTCTCTCTGCCTGCCTCGTTGGTGAAGTGGTCGCAAGCGCTACTGCTGAACATGAGGTCCTAGATTCGATTACCAGGTCGGGCAAAATGTTATTAGGTTTTTTCAAGATGTTCCTGTTGATGACAATAGGCGTGTATTATGTGGCGATATTATGCACCCCTGCCTTACCCTTCAAAGAATACGAGCTTGATTTTATGTAACTCTCTCTTTCTCTGAAAATCAAACCTTTCGACAATTTTAATACCAACGAAACTATCCGTCTTATATCCACAAATATTCAAGCAACCCAATTTCCTTTTCACCCACCATAAACTCGATTTACATAACTCAAATTAAAAGGGCACATCTCGCTTTAAGTGTGGATTTTTACTGACTCTTATCGACTCGCGACAGACGTTGCTCCAGCTTATCTCGCGACACCCATCGGTTTGAAGCACCCGCGATGCCTCCACCAACTATTAAAGCCAGGGGTACCCAAACCGTTGGCTTCGAGAGCTTTTCGAGGCGATCTCGGTGATTCCCGAAAAGTCAAAACTCGTTAGCCTGTCGGCTCATACAGGGTGTTTGGAAGGGAGCTGTACATACGCCTAGGGTAGAAACTAGGGATAGTCTGCTACCTACCCCCGCCCATTATATTGACCTTGGCCTCAAGGTTTTTTTTTAATTTATTATTATTTTTTATTTGACTTTTTTATGATTTTTTGACTAAAACTACCTGTAGCTCAAAATCTATCCATGGGACCGGTCGGCTAATGGTCTTGTTTTAATCGTTAGAGTCTTAGGGTCCTGCAAAAAATTATTTTACACCAGAAAATTGTGGAGAAGAAAAGTTATGGGGCCTGAAGTACCGTAGTAAGGTAAAGAAATAATTTTAAGGGCAACTTTCTATGGGGTTTAAAAAAAAACTAACAGGGTTGCAGTTCTTCTGATTTTTTTAAAACATCCTCAGTCCATGCCCTTTCTAACGATATGCTAAAAGTGTAATTATCACTTTTAGTTTTAAAGTTATTAATTAATTTCCGCAACTAGGGCACTTCAAGCAAAAATTTCAACTAATGAAAATTAAATGTGTTCGATCGTAAAAGGATGGCAAATGAAACAAAAAATTTGGTAATGACTAATGTCATTAAATTACAAATTTTAATTAATTACTAATTTTAATTAATTACAAATTTTGTTCAAATTGATGACCATTGACCTGTAAACATGCTCGGCACCTCTTCCTCATCTCCACGGTCACCGTTCTAAGCAGCAGTTCCTCGCGCATTGTATCGAATGCGGCGTGGATCCTGTTAATTAGAACCTCCCTTGTTGGTACTTCTTCTGCGTACACCAACTCTTTCGCCCTTCCCCAGACGTAGAAGTCGAGTGGGGTAAGGTCAGGCGACCTTGGGGGCCAGGGAATTGGCCCACCCCGACCAATCCAAGAATTAGGAAAGCAGTTGTCCAGAAGCTCCCTCACTGCTAGGCTCCAATGAGCAGGACAGCCGTCGTGCTGGAAGACTATGGGCCGATCTTCGTCAAACACTTCTTCCGCTAAATCAGGCAAATCGTTTTCGAGGAAATCTAAGTAGTTTTGCCCGTTTAGGTTGTCTGGCAAAAAGTGCGGCCCTATCAACCGATTACCGATGACGCCTGCCCATACGTTCACGGAGAACCTTCGTTGAAAACCTCTGTGCCTCTTGACTCTCGGGTTTTGATCTCTGGGTGCCCAGTGATGGAGATTGTGGTAATTTACAATTCCTTCCTTGTCAAACTTGGACTCGTCAGTCCAGAGAATACTCCGTAAAAAATTAATATCTTCCACGTCCGTATGGAGCAAGTGGCGGCAAAACTCCACCCTTCTTGCATAGTCGTTATCCTCTAAGCCTAAAACAATAAAAATATCAACGTTAGCGGTTTCCTTATGAATTAGTAGCTATGTAACATTGATTGCTATCTCTGTCTTTCCATTTCTCTCTCTCTCACACACATGCTCATGTTAATTTAAAAATTGCCTATGAAATTCACATGCTAGTTCATTACATAAGAGCTAAAAACAAAAACTTTATGTAAAAAATTACCTTGAACAGGGGTGTAGTGGAAAGGATGACGTCCATTTTCGCGAAGAACCGACCAGACTTTCCACACGCTTAAACCAAGCGTCCGGGCTACGGTTCTTACGCTTCTGGTCGGATCTTCCTCAAATTCAGCCAATATGCGTTCTTCCGCAGCCAAATTTGGTTGAAATCTGTTCACGGCTGGTTCCCGGAAATTTAAATTTCCGGTTTCTCGCAGACGCCGATAAGTTGAGCCAAACGTTTGGTGGTTAGGCACTCGCCGGTTAGGATACCGTTCTTGATAAATCCTCCGTGCCTCGCGCCCATTGCAATCAGCCATTCCATACACCACCAGCATGTCGGTGTACTCTTCACTGGTAAATCCAGCCATTTTGCCAACAACAAGGTAACAAATAACAAAACTTAACAAAAACGAAGTAATAACAAACTCAACAAAATTAACGAAAACAGTGGAGCGTCGTAACGGCAAGTACGTAAGTTAGCTAAGATGGGTAAATCTCGACTGACTAACAAAGACCCCAACGAGTTACCTGCCCGGCCCCGTCGACCCAAGAGCGAAAGAGACATGACATGACATGTTTTGTCTCTTACATGTTGCTCTCGTGTAAGAGTGAGACAACAAATTTGCCAACTGTAGGCCAAACTGGTTTAAATTCTGGAAATTACATTTGTCTTACAAATGTCGACTCGTGGTGGTAAAAGTGCCCTAGTTGCGGAAATTAATTAATAACTTTAAAACTAAAAGTGATAATTACACTTTTAGCATATCGTTAGAAAGGGCATGGACTGAGGATGTTTTAAAAAAATCAGAAGAACTCCAACCCTGTTAGTTTTTTTTTTAAACCCCATAGAAAGTTGCCCTTAAAATTATTTCTTTACCTTACTACGGTACTTCAGGCCCCATAACTTTTCTTCTCCACAATTTTCTGGTGTAAAATAATTTTTTGCAGGACCCTAAGACTCTAACGATTAAAACAAGACCATTAGCCGACCGGTCCCATGGATAGATTTTGAGCTACAGGTAGTTTTAGTCAAAAAATCATAAAAAAGTCAAATAAAAAATAATAATAAATTAAATTAAAACCTTGAGGCCAAGGTCAATATAATGGGCGGGGGTAGGTAGCAGACTATCCCTAGTTTCTACCCTAGGCGTATGTACAGCTCCCTTCCAAACACCCTGTATAACTGCGGTTTTAAGGAAATATACTTAAAACTAGTAATTATATTTCACTGGGGTAAGAGGAGCTCTTGGCTAAATAATAACGGCCACACAGGTCGATCTTCAAGGTTAAGCAACGCTTGTCAAAGTTCGTGGATAGGTGACTATCTTTACTTAGCGAGATTCCTCCGTCAAAGCAAACACAAGTATGGCAATTTTTAAAAACTCTTGGTATAGGCAAAGCCTCTAGCGACAGTGCAGCCGAAAAGATGGACCTCAATGCACTTAATGCGCATTTTTGTAAGTCACCTATCTCCCTCGACAACCATGTTAAATCCTCCTTTCCCAAAGAACTCTCTAATCTTCCTTTGCCAGGAAATACTTTTTTCCCTTTCCACCTAATTGTTGAACAAGACATTAGGAAATGTATCCTATCCATCTCCACTAAGGTTGTAGGAGATGATGGCCTTCAACCCAAAATGTTCTTGTCTATTTTGACTGAAATAGTTCCTGTCGTAACTCACATTGTAAATTTTTCACTTTTCACAAACTTTTTCTAAAGTTTCAAATCCCTCCTTACCATCCCACTTCCATCCAATTTCCATATCCGAGAGTATTGTCCAGAAGCAACTGTCTCATTATTTGTCCTATAATGGCCTGTTGAGTCCTAACCAAACTGGTTTCAGACCTGGCCATAGTACTGTAACAACTCTTGTTAAAATAACTGACGACATAAGACTGGCTATGGAGAATAAATCTCTAACTGTATTGGTTTTACTGGACTTCAGCAGTGCCTTCAATCATTTGAATTTGACATACTCTGAGGAATCCTTTCCACCTAAGGGTGGAAACCATATACATATTATATATTATGTATATATATATATATTTATTTATGTACGTGTGTAGTAAGTATATTTATGTTTGAATTTAATTCTTCATAGGTTATTATAATATTGTACACTGGATGCCTGCCCTCTATAATTGTCAACTTTCTCTGTCACTGTAGGTATTTCTGTAAGAGAACTCAGCATTGAGTTAACCTCGCCTTTGTATATGTACTTTATTACCAGATGTATGTAATGTTGATTTTTTTGGTGTACAATAAAGAATTAAGAAAGCACATTAAGTCGTTGGCCGTCATGTGTAGAACTTTGACGGTCATTACCAATATTATCGGAACCTGAGAATCTGACACCAGTCTTGCTAATTACTTGGTTATGGAGGTCAGATAGCCAGTTGCTGCATGTAAAATACTGGTAATCAATTGCATTCGGTTAGATTACAAGCTGGCCCGCATATATTTGAGCAAAGGGCGAGGCAGATTGATCTATTTCACTAGGTTTATGCGATTTTTAGTTGTCATTTTACTTCTTCCGTAGAAGATTGGCTGTCGATCGCTTGGTGCCTTAATATTTTGAAGCACCATAGGGTTGGATACCCCTGATAGAGGTACATTCATTTAACAGCCCCGACATTCAGTTTTATGGTTATTTGAATGACGTACCGTTCATAAAGTCGCCGTAAAACGAATAAAGGCCACGATAAAGGATCAGTTAATTTCTGGACGAGGATCTCGTCTTCAAGAGACAGGCGGTATTTTCTCCGGGTGTTTACGGAAAATTACGGTTACGATTAACATCTATAGCGATGTGTTGCTTGCTGATTTTTTGTTATGGGTTGAATAGAGTTCATGCTTAAGTAAATTTATTATTATATACCTATTGGAAAAATCTTTTTCGAGTAAACAAACAAGTTTAGTTCTAGTAAACAAGTAGTTTGTGTGTGACACATAAACATCCATCCACACAATCATGTGTATATGCTTATATCTGTTTATTGGTTTTTAGAACTTTTACCGTTTCATTTCTTAAGTAAACCGAAATAATTAAAGTTCAACTCAACAACGGTCGTGGAAGATAAACGACAGATAAATTTTAATCCTTACATAGCTGACATTGTCTTCAGAGACAGATACTTTACAAATTTTACCATAAATTACTCTCAAAAGTAATTTAACAAGTTTCGAAAGAAATTAAAAGTAAATCAGAATCTTTCTTCTTATTTTATTCAAGAGTGAGTTCTCCTGTTGTTCATGGCCCACTTCTGTCTCTGCTAAATTAAATATCTTCAGAAGAAACTAATTTGAATGAAAAATTGATATTCATCATTCTCTTTTAGTATTAAAGAAAGTAATTTTAACAGTTGGCAGATACCGTGAATATAATATTTCCACGCGACTTACTTTCTCTGAATTTTATTTAAATTTATTTTTCTTCCAACTATGCTTTAATTTCATCACAATCACACTAAAAACTCAGTACAAAGCGAGTCTTTAATGCTCTAGAGCAATAAAAATGTATGAAATTTCATTATTGCACAGTTTATTTTTTAATCGCACCAAAAGATGCCAATCTCAATGGATTAGCTCTATTCAGCCAGCCGATATCAATACTTTTTTTTTACGTACGTATTATTCGTTTCTATCCTACTTGTTCCAAATTTAAAAAATGATTGCTGCTAACTCTGATTTAAAAATGAAAGAAATTTAAAAAAGTGATTTTGCGGGAACTTTGTTAATTTTGCTTGACAATATTTTTGGAAACGATAAAGTGTGATACTATCTGATTTTGAGTGCTTCGGCTTCGAATTAAAATGGAATCATCTAGCGACACATTAACTCCGGAAAACATTCTAAATGAAGCCGACAGTGTTATAGAAACAAATATAAATTTGCCCAATAAAACTCTTAACCTTACATTTAATAATTGCTCAAGTATAACTTTTAATTTCAATAATTAAATTTATATTTTAACTGTTTGATATGAGTTTCTTTTATCTACTATTCCTATAGGTAATAGTTGAAAGAAAAGCAGATTTTGCACCTCGCCTTAAGTAATTTATATTACCCTCGTGCCTGTTAGATTAGAGCCCTCGCTAACGCTCTTGCTCTAAATCAGGCACTCGGTTCAATAATAAATTACTTTGTGCTCGATGCAATAATCTACTATTTGAATGTAAATTATTTCTAATTTCAAGCGTTTCTTGTCAATTTTAATCGTGTTTTTATACTAAAATAAATAAGTTAATAATGTTGAATACAACTTAATTATCAGCAAGTCTTATAATGATAAATATTTAAAATGATACTGTTATTTTCTTTTTTGTATTTGTACATCTGTATTTATATTTTTTGATTCCTCTGGTAAGCATGTTAAGTAGTTGGTCCCGGCTTCCATTTGAAATCTGGCCTTAAATCTGACACTAGTCTTGCCAAGGGGTATCGTATTACTCAGTTACTGGGTTGCGCAGGTCAGATAGGCAATCGCTCCATGTAAAATACTGTTGCTCAGATGTATCCGGTTAGAATGGAAGTCGACCAGGCAGACCAGTATTTACGTTTTATTATGGTCGACTTAGCCCGAAGAACTGCCAAATTTAATTGAAATTTCTCGCAGAACGGATGGGCAGAAAGGTTCTGGAGTGGCGACCGCGAACCGGAAGACGTTGCTTTTGAAGACCTCCCACCAGGTGGACCGATGTCGTGGTGAAGGTTGCGGGGATCCGCTGGTTGCGGGACGCACGGGACCGGTCAAAGTGGCGACGCTTGGGGAAGGTTATGTCCAGCGGTGGAGGTCTTTCGGCTGATATGATGATGACGATGATGGTCGAAGTCCTTCACTCGCCAACATACAAAACCTGAGTGTAGAAAATCCCAGAGTGAACCTTCGGGAACAGAATTAAAATATTCTGACTCTTAATTCTATTATAACAGTCAGTTGACAAGTTGATTTTATTCAGCCAACAATCGTTAATATATTGGTACAAAGGGCTCAAAAGACCGTTAATTAAAACTTCGTTATTCTGTTCCGCGCCGAGAGACACGGCAACATGTACTGTGACGTCACAAGGCAGACGCGCTCATCATTGTGTGTTATGCTCATGAACGCAAACGATGCACTTACTTTTTCAGTATTGTATTGATTGTGAGTTTTGTTGCTAATTGTGAAATTTAAAATAAATAGTATAGCGTTTCAGTTGGAAATATTATCGGTGTAATTTTTATGAACCGATATTGATGTGATTCAGTTTCAGCTTATAAAAACATAGTTAAAATAAATAAGTGCACTATTGTTATTTTTCTGCTATGTTTTTTAAGTCAAATCTGTTTGTTTGTACCTAACCCGATAGTAAAACTTAGTATCTTATCCTACTCCTTATAAAATTCTAAATAGTTTAACAATATTTTTTTTTTATAAAAATTCACCCTCTCCCAATATTACACAAAAAAGCGCTTAAAACCTAAACAAAGTAACAATAGTATCGACTGGATCAGTTAACAGTCGACGATCGTGAAACAAAGCGCTCAAGCGCGAAGGGGATAGTCGACGCCGGGGTAGTCGCGCATTTAGAATTCATTGAAAAACTCCGCTTGAAAGTTATCTGATCGTAAACGGTGACGACCGGCGAGACGCCGTGCGCCGTGCGCCGTGTCGGTACCCTTACACACACAAGCGTTTTTAAACGGGAGGTTAGGTTGTGTGAAATGAGTTGAAGAGTTTACTGCTAATTGTTTCTTAAGTGGGTGACGAAATGTTATTGGTGATGCCGCCATTACTGGTCATCGTCAGCCTTTTAATGATCCTACTGCTGGGGTACAGGCCTCCTCTCTATGAGAGGGAATGGGAAGTAATCCACCGAGGGCGCCCATTGAGGGTTGGTTTCGTCACGTGTCTTCGAATTTTTGGTTCTAGGACATGTCGGTTTCCTTCACCGTTTTGAAAACAGTGGTGATGAAATAAGTTTTCAAAAATTAAAGCGCCTTACGTTCGAACCCACGATTTACAACCTGTAAGTTGCGGCCGTTACCACTGGCTACCGCTGGTCTATCTATCTGCTCTATATAAAGGCAGTCATGAGTACTGCCTAATGCCGACAGAAGTAAAAAACATAAACTTTTGGAATAACTAGCGGCTAGTAATAAACACGTCTGGCGCAACATGTCACTTTAGCAGGTCGGTGACGCGAACCCATAAGTTTTGCTCCTTACAAAAATCGCTAAACGCGGCTTATGAAATTTTTACTTCGAAAAGTGTATAATTATAGAGAACTCTTTGTTATAAATACCTACCGTATTGAAGTACACAATTATGATTCTGTAAAAACAAATGGCAAATTTTTACCCAAAAAGAGATCAGCCAAAGATCTGAATTTCGTCAACAGCGAAATAGAAAAGCGTTTCAACTTTTGAGCTTCCAAATAGTTTTCCAATTCTTTTGTCTGTATGGCTCGCAGAGCTTTATACAATTTCTATGATGTCACTTTTCGCTATGACTGCTCGACACAAAGACTACGTCGTGTCGGTCAAACGGTGTCACCCCCGCAACCCCAAGCTATAAATGAGTAAGTGCACTCGATCGAAGTTGTCTCCTAATTTCAAAGTCATGAGCTTTTCACTATCTCCACATATAATATGGTTTCAGAAGCAGCAACCTATAAAAGTGGCGTCTCCAAGTTCACACATCTATATATATAAAAGCGAAAGGACACTCACTCACCTATCACGAAATATCGAAAACCGCTTGACGTATAAAGATAAAATTTGGCAGGGAGGTAGTACTAGTGACATTGAACGGCTGCAGTTAAAAGCACTGTTCTTTTTTAAAACATCTGATTCTAATTAACGTTTTTGTCTGAAGTATCCTTTCTGTCTCAGTCTTCTTATTGGCTCGTCCCCCAACCCACCCCCCAGTCTATGTCACTTTAACTTCCTAGTAGGATGTTGATGGATGTACCGAAAGCGACTCTGCAGTTCAATCAAATAGAAAGCCTGTTTGTGTGCTCAGCCGTGCTTTGACCTGCACGTTATATGGATGACAGATAGGAACTGGTGAAAAGAACTACGATAGTCCCAATGTATGTGGGCCAGAAGTTGCTAGTCTTTTGTTGAAATTGTTTGGACATATATAGGGATGTATCCTGGGTACAAAAATGGTAATTATATTTAGCCCGTCAGTAAGATTATCAAATAATATTGGACCCGTATTTTTTGCTTTAAAAATTGACAAAGTTAAAGTGCATCAATGCTCAGGAGTTGGGGCTTGTTACGTCACTTTGTCATTATAAAGTTTAGCATCCCGTGACGCACTGTTTTGTCGTATTTTTTTGATTACGTGGCAAAAGAAAAAATACGAGCCCAATATTTTTAGACCAACACATACATATACACATAAACACATGCGCACGCACATACACGCACAAATAACTCGTGTACAAAACACACCTACGAACATACAAATACATGCACTGCTCATACATCGAGAGCTATTTAATTATTATCATTTTTCTACTTTTTTCCTTAATTTTTCTATCCATTATCTTCATTAATTTCATTGTTAAGGTACCACTTATAGGAAGAGTGAGGCAGCTCCGATACAAGTACTATTGTAACTTACTGTGTGACATTTTGCATTTTCTAATATTTTTAAGTTACCTTACTGACGGATTAAATAGATATGTTTGTCAACTACCCTATTCAAAAGATTTTATATGACCGAGACTAATAAGGAATTGAATAATAAGGAAATTAAAACTTAGTCATGCAGCCCTTTAATCGTAGCATGAATATGCACCTCTACATTAACTACTCGAGTAAGCAATAATACACAGGTATACACCACCCTTTGCATACGCGTGGCTGGATGTAGCTGTTGTGTCGAGCATAGGCTGCATGCTTTGTGATCTTTGCCCGTTTAAAAACGCTCTAGCGTTCCCGCCAATTATATAATTGTTTGTTTCGTGTGAACTTTTTAGATTTAAGCATAAGTGAGTGACTTGAGCTTTAGTAAATATACACCTTTTTTACTGAGTGACTTTGTTCGAAAGTATGATGCCTTGAACCACAAAGTATGTAAACGGCGGCGCGCTATTTTGAGCTTGAATTAAGTGTATTCAACCTTTCTAAACAAGATTTTCTTTGTTCCAGGTGGTCGTTACATAGTAGGAGGCAGCCGCAGCGACATTCTGGTAGTGAGAGACGCTCGACCTGATGACGGCAGCTCGTACTCCTGCGAGGCACAACATGCGCTGACTGGAGAGAAGAGACGGAGTCCTCCTGCCATGGTCACTGTTTCACGTGAGTACCTATAGGCATCAATATTGCTTAAACGCTTTTAGTCCTGAATCTAGTATTTCAACGGAAATCAAGCGGTCCATTAACAACCACCGTTTATCACCGGCCTTCAAAAAGAAACTAAAACAAATTCTAACAGAAAAATCACATAATCAGGTCCATCACTAACCGTGGTCTGCTATCATCGTCATCCCTGATGGATGGAAATGGTTGCACCCGATCTTTATAGACTTATATTAAAAGGGTAGTGACAGAACCTTTCGTTTCAGATGCATCATCAAGCATGGCACCACGAATGCTGTCCGTATCAGAAGATGAGATGGTCCCTCAAGGAGGTGACATCCGACTGGTTTGCTGCGCGATTGGCAGTCCACCACCAACTTACAGGTAAATTAGACAGATTACACCATTTTTTTTATCTTGCATCGACATACATGTATGAGTTTGTATCCTATGCCAGTTTACGTATTGGTCCCGCAGACGCCAAGAATTTTGGTTCAGAGACACGTCCTTTTATTGCAATTAAAAATAACTGACTGACTTCTTCTTCTGTGTATTTTACCTAGATCTGAAATCAGGGCTTCAACTAATCTGTATCTTTGTGTTTCTATGTGAATAAAATACTTGATTTCATTTGAACTAAATGTGAAATCTATCTTAATATATATAAATCTCGTGTCACAATGTTTGTCCTCAATGGACTCCTAAACCACTTAACCGATTATAATAAAATTCGCACACCATGTGCAGTTCGATCCAACTTGAGAGATAGGATAGTTTAAATCTCATATTATAGTCGGTAGGGTAGGGTAGGGTAGTTAGGGTAGGGTAGGGTAGGGTAGGTAGAGTAGGGTAGGGTAGGGTAGGTAGGGTAGGGTAGGGTAGGTAGTGTAGGGTAGGGCAGGTAGGGTAGGGTAGGGTAGGGTAGGTAGGGTAGGGTAGGGTAGGGTAGGTAGGGTAGGGTAGGGTAGGTAGGGTAGGGAGGGTAGGTAGGGTAGGGTAGGGTAGGGTAGGTAGGGTAGGGTAGGTAGGGTAGGGTAGGTAGGGTAGGGTAGGTAGGGTAGGGTAGGTAGTGTAGGTAGATAAGTAGCCAATTGACGGGAGCGAAGCACCGGGGGTCAGCTAGTATATATATATATTACTCGTTTACTCAGAAACACATTATAGAGGATGAAAGTGCATTACACAATAACTTTAGTGATGGATAGTAGCAATGGGAAGCCCACTTGGCTTCGTTCCCGTTGTGGCAGCCAGCTGTTTAGGCAGGCCATCCAAACGGCCAGAATCAATACATTCCTCAAATACGAACAATTCGAAGAAGCTGGAATAAATCCACATGTCGGGTATCGTCATTAGAAAGGCTACATGTCGTGGTGGCCCAGTGGCTTAGATCTCGCCTTTCGTGCCTGAGGTCGTGCGTTGGAAACGGGCAAGTACCAATGTGACTTTTTCAAATTCATATGTACTTTCTAAGTTTATCTTGGACTTCATAGGCAAGGTGTACTAATGATAAGCATAAAATATATTCCCATAATAATATTGGCATAACGAAATTCAGCAAAATGTTACTCGGCATATATGCTTTGACATAATGTATTTTGCCATAAATACTGTTGACATAATAATAAAGATGCATAAATTTATGAAGCATAATCTTATAAACCCACAATGATATTTACGTATAAAGTTCTTTGGAATAAAACAAACATGTTCGCGGCTCAAGACATTTTAAGCTTAGGTAGAACAATTTTCAATCGATTTAAATCGAAATTAAAATTTTCGATATTTTGAAAATTGACATTTTACCCGTAGGTATTTTAATTTTCAACGTTCAAAAATGTGCCCATGAAATTATCATGATGAATAAATATTATGCCTTAAATATTTATGCAACTCAAAATTATGGCAAAACAAATAAGACCAAATGACAGTTATGCTAACGATAGCATTATGCCAAATTATTATTATGCCGTAGTATTCTTATGCCGATAATAGTTATGCGAAAACATTATGGCAAACAAAATTATGCCTAAATAAATTATGCCAAGAGGGGATTCCCCACAGGCAATGGTGAAGGAGAACATCGTGAGGAAACCTGGACTTATATTAGTTAATGTAAGTCTGATATAGCCAAGTCAGAGTCTGTGAGGAGCCCAGATGCGACTTAATTAACTCTGACACCAGAGGTGGCAATACCAACACAAGAAAAAAAATTGAAGTGCTGGAATTTCCTGAGATCGTGCTATACCGATTTCTTTTTATATCTATCTATGTTAATTACTTCGTGGTCAATGGCCGATTGCAACTCTTTGTTTTTATGACGATTTGACATGATCAATTCTGTATCAGCTTGGTGTTTAGACCTGTAATGTAACTAACTACTACGTAAATGGAAATGAGGCTTTTCCTGAAAACATTTATTTAAACCCCAACTAACGCTAAAAGTAAAAGTACCTACCTACCCTATTGTTTGGGCTTTTCAATTAATTGTTTGGCTTGGTTGTTAATTAATAGTTTGTTTCGGTTTTGTTTGAAATATTGTAAAAACTCTCATATTTATGTAATTTTTATTTTTGTAAACTAATTAAAAAAGTCCTTCTTATTTTATCAAGTCTTCGCCGATGACGGCGAAAATCTAATCATTCGCAACCGATGACAAAACATAACTCATCGATTTCGAGAAGCCTTAAACTTTCTCTGTTTCCAGCTGGTTCCGCCACTCTAACGGGCGCCTGAGCCCCGTCTCCAACAGCATCAGGATCTCGGTGTCAGAGCAGGTGCTCATTATCCGTCGCGCGCAGCTGTCTGACGGTGGCGTGTGGACCTGCAGGGCACATAACCAGTTCGGGGAACAGAGGAGGGACGCCCGGCTCCGGGTGCGGTCCAGGCTGTTGGTCAGTGTGCATCCGCAGTTGCAGGTGAGGATGAACTTAATCCTTTCCTAATCGTTTATTTGGAAGTCGGTAGTATTTTTTTGTAAAAAGTTTAGTTTTTGTAAAAAAGTTTTTAATTCAATTAGTAGTTTTCTTATTTGGAAGTTGGTAGTATTTTTTTGTAAAAAAGTTTTTTTTATTTTTCACTTTTTAGTTGTACCTACCTAATAGGCAAGTAGTTAAGTAAGGTACCTATAATGCCAGAATAGATTACCTGAATATCATGAAACTGAACATAACCGGTGGACTGTACACATCTGCGTACTCCTTTAGACCGTACTGACGTGATGTTATGTTATGAAATGGTATAAACTATAAACAGACATGCGATTGCAGCAATGCCAAGAAATTTGTCGTTATTTATTGAAAAGTTCTGTTGTATATCTCCGAAGTTCTTCATCAGATCTTCACCCAATTTAAAATGGGACCAATTTCGAGACATACTCTTTCAAAATCGGTCCACAAGTAGAAATCAGTGAAAATACATTAAAAAAAAACATACATGAAGACGAACATAGAACCTCCTCCTTTTTGGTAAGTCGGTTAAAAATGGGCGATTGACAACCAAATCAGTACCGGTATATTGTCTATGGTGTAATATTTCAAGCAAAATCGTTGAAAAGGAAAGTAAAAATTATAAACTACGCCATTTGCGTCATGTTTCGGAGGCACCAGCCCCCCCCCCCCTTCTCCGCCTGCCAACCGATACTAGATTTTTACCACGTGGGTTTAATCGTGTACTTCTAATAAAATTTATTTTGTAACAACATAATAATATTATATGAAATTTTAATATAACACTTTCGTTTAAATAACAACGTTTATCTAAACTTATTTTGTTTGCTTTATATTATCCCAAAAGTCTTTCTACACCCAATTTACTTGCTCTAGGGAATTTCCACACAAAATTCAAACATTCTCTTTCGGCGAACGTGACCAATACGCACAACTCGATCGCATTATTCGGAACTTGTCAGTGAATAAACAGCGTACGTTTCAGACCAAGAATAACCTTCCATTCGTTTTATTACATGAGGAGGGCTAACAGAAAATACAATTGTCCCGAACGCCCGACGTCTGTGTTTGGATGAGCAGCTAAATTCGCGTCAGCGCCGGTTGACGTTGCAAAAATTGAAAAATAAGTATTCAGATCACAGAGACACGGGACACATCGTGCGATGTGATCCTGGTGGAGCGCTCATCGAATATAGACAAGTTACGGCGAGGACTTGGTGTCAACGGACTGTGTGTTTGTTCGAATTTAGAATTTTCAAACGGCTTATTTTTTTACCACGATCTCATCTGATGGTAAGCGATAACGTGGTCTAGGTCTTTAAATAACCTATTCAATCTTGACTTAAAGATCCCCAGGTTGTAGGTATCAAACAAACAAGGGTTATATTGTTATTCCAGATAAAACAAACAAAATAACATTTGCTATTTAATTTCATTCGGCCACATATTTTTAATTAAATTATAAGCTGGATTGTTATTATTTTGAAACACCGTAGGTACTGCCTTAAGGCCACTTCAAGGTCAAGGAGTTAACACCAAAGCTCGGTCAACGGTCACATACTAAAATATTTTTGATGACAGTAAAAAAATCGATGAATTAAAATCAATATGTTAAAATAATATTCAGCTCTAGAAAGCCAGAGCCCCGACTTCCGGAGAAAAACTAATTACTTACGTTGAACAAGCCGGTTGAAAAACTAAATTCGTTTAGTCGTTAGCCGGAGTTTAAAAATTATTCTCCTAAATCATATCGCTCGCAACCACACCATACATAATATATAAGCTTATTTGAAATGTTTATTTAGTAGGCGCGATATAATATAATACCATTTCCACCCTTAATATTAAGGATTAGGTATCCTTCCATCCTTATCTTCCATACTAACATTATTATAAATATACATAGTTTGATACACTGGAAAGGACAAAGGATCATTTTTATCCCGGTACTGTGTTCTCTTGAGATGATAAATAACTTTTACGAGTGCGAAGCTGCGGGCAGAAAATGTTATTGAATATATTCGAAAATAATTTTGCCTAAATTTGTGTGCTTTGAGTTTATTTACAATCAGAGACTCAAGACAAAGTGTCACTCTATCAGCGATTACCACAGATCATAAAAACACAGGTCACACAACACACTTCTTTTTATGATCTGTGGCGATTACTATGGTCGAAATGCCAAAATAGATCTCGTGAACATTTCGAAAGTGCTTGATATTCTTAAACATTTTTTCGCGTTTTCCAATCGCTATACATTGCGACGTTTTCATTGATTGAATGTTACTTGTCTAGAAATGCTATCTATAGTTATCCAACTACTTGTCCTTTGACGGAATTATAAATTCGTGTTGTTTAGACTGCACAGAATGAGTGAGCTTGCAAAAACGTTCGAGCTCTGACAAGCACTGTTACTAAAACAAACTATGAATAAATTAATCGTTTTACGTGAAAAATTCGTTCACTGAAATGCAAACTTGGAGACAATAGTAGCGAAAATTTCTCTGTCATGTAAAAATACGGAATATTTTAACTGATTCAATGTTTCGAGCTGGATAGCTGCACTGAAAAAAAGATTTGGGACCTTGCGAACTTTTTTCTTACGAGCAACAAAACAGAGTGTTGCTATTTAAGTTTAATTTTATTTAAGTTCAGCTTCTAATATCTAAAGTTTGCTTTAATTTAAAGTTACTTGTACGGTTTTAACTAAAAAGGTTTTGTGAAAACTTAAGCATTTAGCTATTTAATAATAGAATGGAACAAAATATTTTTGCATCCCCCAATCTCGGAAAGAGTATTTTTACTCTTCGATACCTGAATACAAAAGCCGTTTATATCCGCTAGAGGATAAAGTAAATTGAATTTAGAACATCGTTTGTACTAAGTTAGTGAATTCAAAACATCATTAAACCTATTTACTTCTACCTCCATGGTGCCTAATTTATCATACAAACTTTTTTAATTTGTTAAAAACTCAGACTCAGAACCTTCTTGTTGTACTTTTTTTAAATTTACTTTGCGCGCGCCATTTTCTTTTCAAATCATATTGTTAAAACCTTAGGTTAAAACAAGAAACTTGGAAACAAGTGAAAAACCTAAAATGAGTGATTCTAGCGACGAGGAAGTTTATTTGACGCCAACAGAATTGACTGAAACGGTTAATAATGCGTAAATGAGCTTTCTCCCTCAACAATCACGCGACAAGTATTTGAAACAGTACGATATGTTTAACACGTGGCGACTAGCTAAAGGAGTCAAAACTTTCTCAGAAAACGTTTTGCTGGCATATTTTATTGAATTATCCGAGATCAAGAAATCAAGCACTCTATGGAGTACGTATTCAATGCTAAAAGCAACAATAAAGATAAAAAAGACATACATATCGACACCTATCCTAAATTAGAGGCATTTTTATAAAAGAGCCTCTTCTGTTCTTCAGAAGAGGCCAAAAAATTCGAAGGTTTTCACATCATCTGATATTGAAAAGTTTCTTAACGAAGCACCTGATTCTATATATTTGGCGGCAAAAGTAAGTCAGTTGCACATTCAGTATCTACTTAAGTATATTTATCAACTACTTATCATAATCTAATACATACTTAGTAGATGCTGATAGGCATAATTATGCATGCATATCAATTTTAATAATTTATCTACTACAATACTCTTTACGTTACAGGTTGTATAAACGGAGCTAGTCGAACTAATAAACTAACACAACTTAATATGAAAAACATTGAGAAACATTCAGATGACTTACTATTAATAAATTTACCTAATACAAAGACAAAAAGAGACCGCAACTTCGTCATTCGCAATGAATACGTAACAATTGTTGAGAAATATCAAGCCTTACGCCCGCCTAACACTCCAATCAATCGATTTTTTCTACAATATCGCAACGGAAAGTGTTTTAGACAGCTTACGGGTGCTAACAAAAATGGGCAGTATCCCACAAGAAATAGAAACATTTCTTGAACTTACAGAGTTGTACACGGGTCATTGTTTCCGACGAACTTCAGACACACTTTTGGCCGATTCAGGAGCTCATCTCCTGTCCCTTAAGCGCCATGGAGGCTGGAAGTCCAATGCCGTTGTAGAGGGATACATAGAGGATTCCATCCAAAATAAGTCTAAAATATTTAAAGGCATGGTAGAAGCCAATACACTGAAAAACCTCAGATCCTTGGACTGGCTCTTCTACATCAAAAATGAGTCGTTACAAAATACCTAACCATCGCCCTCTTACGCCAACATTTACGCTAAGAGAATCCGATAAATTGGTACAACTATTAAGTATGACAGATAGTTTACCGAAAAACAGCACACAAGTCACTAACACCAACATTACAGTACCCAACAAAAAAATTACACTCAACTTAAGTAACTGTAGCAACGTTACTTTAAATTTTTCTTAATTATACCTAAGTATTATTTGTTACAATTTAAAGATTATTCTGTAATACTTACCTATCATAATGTAGTAGTTAATACCTAAACTGAAATAAAAGTATCTTGTGATTGTAAATGTTTTTTTTTTCATTTAGTATTTTTTCGTTTCGTAAAATAGTGCGGTTAATAGTGTTAACCTTGATAAAAAAATACAAAACTAGTTTTGTTGCTAGAAAGTAACAAGCTTATGTATGAAAATATTGCATTTTCTTGAAAAAGTATGTGCCACAGCTTAATCGGACACTAAGAAGAGGGTCAAATTTAACTTGCAAGATTGATAGGTCAAAATAAATAAAACCGTGCAAAAAAGTTCGCAAGTCCCAAAAATTTTTTTAGTGTTGTGAGTTAGTTGCATTGCGCTGCGTTTCAATGACACGCTCTGCTCCTCTATTTCACATTTTCTAGGAAATGTTTTGAATGAAAAACTAGTAACCGGTAGCTTGAACATTTAGCGATTGACAGACAGTGAAACTTTACAAATAGCATCTAGCGCTTTTTGTTCACAGCAGTTTTTCTAATATTTCGATTTAGTTATACGGATGATCATTACGCTTTGACAAAAAAAGTAAATAAATGTAGTGTAGTAGTTACCTTTATTTTTTTTATTGCAATTTGATTTGTTTTTATCGTCATTAGATATTCTACCCACCAGGACCCAACAGGTCTGCGGAGTTCCTCTAGATTATTTGTAATTCCGAATGAGTCCGTTCTTAACCTCGAGTTAATTTAACGTGTCCCTGTATAAGAAAACCTACTTATTTCCATTGTTGTCTTTTAAACATTGCTTATCTAAAATAACTAACATTGAATACCGTCCTACAGAGAAAATTTTCCATGCGTAATTGTATTGATCACTTCTACAAATTAGTTAACTATATACGCTAAACAAACCAGTTTATCTTGAAATGGCCTTCCCGACAGACGTCTATTGTTTCAGACATAAAACGTTTATTCTGCTTTTTAATTAATTCTGGGACTCAGCCCATCAAATTTAATAAAGCAAGCTTGATTCGCTGTAATTTAATTCACAAGTAAATATTGCTTGTACATAATTTGATTAAGAACTGAACAAAACTGTTTTCATTAGAATATCCTAAGATCAGAAGTTTGCTAATAGCTCTTGGCACGAGAAATTGATAAATTTAAAACGAGGTTTCTTAATTTTGTATCAACCATAGTACCACATAGTTCGTTAGTGACTAACAAGTACCTACACGGATACTCTTTTCAATAAATAAACTGTTACACAGTAATTGCTGTCATGATTCGTGTTGAAATGATAATTAGAGAAGACGTTAAAAGACCCACTAGTACAGATAGTTCAAATCATCTTTGCGCGTGGCGCTATATGTGTGGTAAGCATGTGAGGGGGTTGTTTGCTCCGAAGACGACTACCGCGTCATTGCCACACAAATGTATAATGTATAATTACAAGCGCACGCACACATGGCGCCGCGCGCATAGATGAGTTGAACTATCTATACTTATTTTTGCCAAAACCAGACTGTAATTAGTATTAGTCACTACATCCACATATCTATAGGTTATTCCCCTAGAGTATGTAATACCAAAGTAACATGTATATCGTTGACCATAATAATAAATTATTCACGTACTATCTTGAATAGCGCGTCTAGCCATCCCTTGTCATAGGGTTGTCACTGAGCTGGACATTTCATCGATATAAGCCGCTTGTGAGCATTCTCGACTATCAATGGACCGCCCTATCACTTCCTTATTGCGGTGTAGCTTCCGACGGTGAATAGGTCAACCTCTCTCTTATGATGAAGATGTTGTAACAGGAAGCGGGTTATGATAACTATCAATAGCATGAGCTGTGTTTTATTATTATGTAAACAATTATTGGTTTAACTTTGAACAAGCAAAAGGTTAATCTGAGAATGTGAACAGGATAATAAGATTCTTAAACAAGAGTCCACAAGAATCTCACTGTTAGTATTCGTGACTGCCATTATGTCTTTTGTTTTTAGGGTTCCGTTCCTCAAAAGGAAACAAATAACCCTTATAGGATCACTTCGTTGTCTGTCTGTTTGTCTAAAACGCCTGGAGGTATCAAGTTGAAATTAATATCATATACTCAGAACTGCAATCGCTTGAATCATGAAATTCTAATAATAAGTAATGTCTTATACCATAAGTAAAGGAAAATCCAAAAACTTTTAATTTGTTTTTAAAAATATTATGAACTTATTTGCAGTTGGTAAGCTGACCGCGACTTATGTCGATGTACTTCTATGAACAGTTTTTCAACGGCAAAGATAATTTTGTCCCTCAATCCAAACTTGATAGAGGATCTTTTTGTTAGAGCAATGTTCGGTGCTTTCATTGTTTATGAACTTCAGTAATTTTACCTAATTATTTAATGTAGATGTTTTTACGTGTCCCTCGGTGCGCGAATCTGACTCGCACTTGGCCGGTTTTTTAATTTATTAATTACTCTTGATTTAGCTCGCGTTTGACAATTTTATCACCTGATGGTAAGCGATGAAGAGGTCGATGGTGAAGCACGCTTACCTAGACGAAACTTATTCACTCTTAACTCCTGCACCGAATTCTTAGTTGTACGCACAATGAACACCGCCTACATTGAACCTACATTTTGATACAAATTAATAATATTATGTACATTTACGCACCTTAAACGCCTCGTTACCAACCGAATTTCATTACATATCGAGCAAATAAATGCCGCGCCAATTCTAAGCGTAATTGAAAACCCAATACATCGGATCAAATACTGGTAGATGCCCCTACCATTTGCAGGCAGCCCTAGTAATCCAGTTTGATCCACGTGACGTAGTCACTAGGTGATGTCCTCGTGAATAATTCATGAGGCGAACTCGAAGCCTCGTCTTGAGTCGGTCTTATTTGTCACTTGTTTATCGAGTTCCAACAGTTGCGACAATTGGGTTAATTCGTCTCTTTTCTGTCACCTGCCACCAAGGGGGACTATTGGTTTGACCTGAATAATAATACAATGCAAGCTGGATTTCGAATATTTTGGTTCGAAACTAAATAAGGCTTTGGATGTTTGTTTAGAGTTTGCAAAAACAGATTGTAACACGTTTTCACTATCTATTAATAAAAAAAAAAACATAAAGGATGAAACAGAAACTAGGCAGATGCACTTCTCGCGTTGGGACTGTGACAAGAAGGCTCCTATTCTGCATGATGCTGTCCATGGGGGACTCTAAGCATGCAGATGATTTTCAGTGGTCACCCAGGTCTAGTTGTTTAAAAAAAGAGATGCATGCATTCTATTGGATTCCTTAACAATATTACTTTTTTGACTAAGCTTTTGATATGTATTATCAAGCTTCCTTCTTCTACAGGTAGCCAACTCAGGCAGCTCCGTGACCTTCAACTGCTCGGTGGAAGGCGGAGACGCGCGCGTCAGATGGCTGCACGACGGCGTGCCGGTGGGGGGCGGCGAAAGAGTGCTGAGGGTCCACGGGGTCGTGAGGGCGCACAGAGGGATGTACCAGTGCTTCGCCGAGAGGGATCTGGACAGTGCGCAAGCAGCTGCTGAATTAAGGCTGGGAGGTAAGAAGAACTAAGCTAAAACAATCGTGACTAAGAGTTGTCTTTTTATTATTATCTCTCCTGATGGTAAGCGATGATGTGTGAGTTATGAATATAAATGCGGATGGCCGGAGAGGGAGAATGAACCTAAAGTTAAATAAAAACTTTTTGCACTTTTTAGTGTTATGCTTTAGAAGTCGGTTTATTTTGTGAAAAGTTTTTATTTCTCGCTTTTTTGTTTTATTACCCTATCACTAAGAAGTGAGCAAAAACTATAGTCCTAAAGGATTGACAAAATACCCATATTAACTTAATTTTCACATTTGTGTGTCGCTAAGTAGTTTGGTTGTATGTTCCATAAATTGAAAACTGCTAAACCGATTTTGATGAAATTTTTACTGTTCTCTAAGTTGAGAGATATTTAATCGTTTAGATATCACTCAACTTAGAGTAATAAACATAATAATAAAATAAAATAGTTTCGGAGATATGCGTGGACAAACATGCTTACATACATACACTTATGAAATTTTGCACACGTATTTAGATGCCCATACAGAGTAACATACGTAAACAATGTACAATTCCAACAATATTACATACATACGTATCGAAATGATTACCTCATTTTTTTTGGAAATCAGTAATAGTGGTCAAGCGCAAGCCAATCAGCAAAAAAAAAGAAAAAAAAGCAAAAATAAATAATAAAGCCAGTCACTGTTAGCATTATGATTGACAGGATGCAACGGAAGAAAAGTACCAGTAAACGACTTAATGTACTATGGGGAAAGAGCTGGAAGATGATGAACCCGAAAATCGTAAGAGATCATTTATAGATCTTAGATTGGGCACGTATAAAGCACTTATAGAGATGTGGGCATTCCAAGAGCACTCCATAAAAATAGAGCATGTGTATACACGTGGTTCGGTCAGTGTGTACACATGCCTAAATCAATATATTAGAAGGACCTCAATGTTTTTCGATGTGTATGTGGAAAATAAAGATAAAGAGATTCGTTAGATTATTCTGCAAAATAGACCTTATGAGATTTACTTTAGACGACAAGCAATGGTTACAGAGATATTAATCATACTTTTAAATGGAAAGCGGTCTTTAAGTTATTTTACATAAATATTTTATCAGAAAATCGTTATAATGGGAAGCCAAAAGACAAAACTGTGCAAATTTCATTTTCACCTAGCTATTGTGCTGCCTGAATGTTCATCATATTTCTGAATTCCTCATTTTCAGTAACATTTTGAGCGTTCATACCGTCTGGTTAAGGTGACCCGTCACTCATGCATTACAAATCCATAATTTTTACTGAATTTCGCGACAAAAATACTGAAGCTTGCACGACCTTTGGATGACACCTGAACCCTGAACCCTGATCAGTTTACGTCCCCATTCATTGTTAGGCCAACTCGCTAACTGTTAATTCTACTTGAAATGTTTATGTTCAGAGGAACCTTCACAAGTACTCTTGAAGGTTCGTATTTATTTTAATTTCACAGTTAGTTTCTTAGAATTCTCGTTTGGAACTCAAACTGAAGTCTTGACTATGAACGTGAATGTTTATTTCGGAAAACTTGTGTTGCAAAAATGTAAATGTATGTCGTTGCGTCATGTAACTGTATAAGTTAAAGTTTTGTATTTGAGATTTTTGACAAGGACCCTAAATATATTTTTCTTGTTTGGTTGAAAATTCCGATTTCGGGCTCAATTTTTAAATATTCTGCCTTTTGAAGCGTTAAAAAGTATCATCTGTTTTGCCTCGTAGCAACCATGTGACGCTATCCGTAACAACTTTATTTATTTTATCTTTGGTCCAGAAAAACTCGATAGTCCTTACGGAATTAATTCCCTTCAACAAACGTTGAGTCCATGCCGAGGGTCCATTTGGAATTAATGGACGGTTCAAGGCCATTCCCGCGTATTTGTTTAGGACTTGCCAGTTTCCCCATTGTGTTTTTGGGATTACCAGATCACATTTATTCCTACCTTTTGTTCCAATGATGTTGAAGGGATAATTTTTGTCTTAAATGTATTCTTATTTCGTGTATTTGTATGTTTTGTGTTTTGTATGTCATGTATGTATTGTATGTATCGGCGCATAAAAAATGAAACTAAAATATACTCATTATTTTTAACCGATTTCAAAAAAGGTTCTCAATTCAACTGTAATTTTTTTAGGTGTTTATCCTTAAAACTTTTTACTAGGGGAACCGATTTTGATGATTAATTTTTTATTAGAAAGTTGGCCGATACTTCTTGTGTAGTTCCATTTAAATTTGATTAAAATCTGATGAAGAATTTCGGGATACAACAGAACTCTTCAATAAACAACGGCAAATCTCTCGGGTTTGATGCAATCGCATGTCTGTTTATTGAAGAGTTCTATTGTGTATCTTAAGTTCTGATATCTTCGAAGTTCCATTTCATAACATAACATCATGCCCGTACGCTCTAAGGGGTACGCAGATATGTACTATACAGCCTGGCACACTCTCATTTCACCAGTTATGTTAGTTTTATTTGGGTATCATTTAAGCTATCGCCAATTTAATTAGTTTCGTGTTTCTTAAATAATAGAGTTTGCCCGCAAAATAGTAGATTTGTCACCAAAATGTAGTCAGCAAACAATATAAAATTAATTCCACAATACATCTCCTAAAATCATGGAGATATAGGGTCTAGTACCAAATAAATGTTTTTGTATGTATTATAATAGGTTTGTCCCAATAAGTATTTAAGCAAACTAATTTAAAGAGATCACCAATAAATCATATATTATGTCAATAGAAAATTTCATAAAGTTAGATTAGTGTCGCAACAGAGTCGACGGAGCCTCGCTGCGCGGAGCTCCTGTTTCTGAATGCAGGGTCTAAAGTAACCTAACACGAAGGAGATGACGGGAGCTGAGTTCGCTCGCTTTGCTCGCTCACTTCAACTCCCGTCATCTCCTTCGAACCTAACCTGTCCGAGACGGGGTGCCCTAAGCTCCCGAGCTCGCTTCGCTCGCTCTTAAACCGATTCATTGACCATTGTCATTGTCATTTTAATGTTGACATTTTCATTAAAATTATAAATTGATGTATTAAATTGGTAACGAATATTAAAATTTTAATAACTGAACGAAATAAAATGTAACAAATAAAAAGGAGTCGCAGTCAGGGATCGACAATCGATTTATTTGGTGACAGATCTACCATTCTGAGCATAAAGCTATTATTTTAGTAATAAAACTATTATTATAAAAACGACGTTTATATATTTATCAAATTCACTAAAATTTTATTGGTAATCCATCTCTTATTATACACATATATTAACATTAATTTGATAATTCATACCTGGGAACACTTTTTGTTTATCTGAGAACGAAAATATTTCGTGGCGATAGATCTATTTATTATGTGATACAACTTGATGACAAATATAAATTTTGGTGACAAGAAATATAGTTCCCGTTTTAATTTTAGGCATCATAGGAGATACCTTACTACTGAACTTGCTCACTATGTACCACCGCTAAAAAGTGAAAAATAAATGTTTCTTTACAAAAATACAACCAACTTCAAAATAAAAATACTACAAACTGAAAAATAACTTCGATTTCGGAACTCGGTGTCAAAAAACGAAAAAAAAAAGAGAAGAAAAAGATCATCACAGTCACTATCTTGACGAACGTGACTTAAATGTGGCTTAGACATCCAGGCTAGATTTTTTTCACCATTGTTCTTTTTCTTGTTTTCCCTTTATTACATTCATGAATAATGTAAGCCAGAAAACAGACAGTAAATAACTGACAGTGAAAACCTGAAACAAAAATTGAATAATCAGACTCAAAATACAGAGACCAAAAAATTTCGTTTCTCGAATCGAAAATTGCTTTCTGATTGGTCGATTACCGTCCTTTGAAAGTCGATTGGCCAATCGGAGGCCACTCCGTCGTGTAATTACCAATGGTGTAATTTTGCGGAGTGCAGTGCGGTGCGATTTCGTGTGTCGTCCGGTTATTGATTAACGGGACAGTAATGACTGGACCGGTCATACGTCACCGCTGCGGCTGCAGGTGCAAGTTGAGTGCAGGAGCGAATTGTAGGCTTATTTTGGAAGGCAGATTATTTGATGAAAAATTTAAATAGTTACTAAAAATTAAGCACCTTATGAGAAGGCCTTTGTAGAAACGTAAAATTTTGGATTCCCTTTAGCCACAAAGCAGAATGGTAGTTGTGGACACAAATCTTTGTCACTCACCAATTTTTTTCTACACCAAAATAAATTGTTCTTCTTTGGTCATTTTAAGACTTTTAATTTATTTGCACTTTGAAACTTAAACATAACAATATTTTACGATATTACTGAAAATAGAATATACCTAACCTAAATTTATCAACTGCAGCTTAAAACTTAACCTCGTCCATTCTCGCTCGAGAGATCTATTGCAAGCTTCCACTGGGGTCGACCCACAAAGACATAGTCAACTATGAGACACTAAAACCTGCTACTATATGTATAGTGGGTACTAGGATAGATAGATACATACTGTACTGAACTAGGTCACCTAGAACAATGAACGGGAAACATAACAATTGAGTGACGGAGTTTCAAGATTGATTACTGAAAACAAATTGCCAATATGTTTTTTGGAACTTTATATGTAGCTTGCGCAATAAAAGGGTCCGCTCTTTTATACTAAAATTATGATTTACATGCCCTTTTTTCGTCGAAATCATGCAGCTAAAAGTAAGTTAAAATAGAGTCATGAGTTCTACAAGTAGCCACAATTTAAGGAACTCATAATGACAAGCTCCGTTTGAGTCCAAGACTAGCCGATGAATCCCCTTTACCTCTACAGAAAGTATCCTAAATTTATTTTCTGTTCATGATTTTATTTTTCCAGTTTGTCGGAGTGATTAATATGTATATCCATGCCAAGTTATAGCTTTCTAGTACTTAGGGTCTCTGACTTAAACTGCGGACGGACAGATGGACATAGCGAAACTATAAGGGTTCCTTGTTGACTATGGAACCCCAAAAATGGCGTACTACTGCAATATAATAAGCGTGAGACATTATTCAAATTATCTATAACAATTCAGTGCGTAGGAAAATATATAACTATTCATATTATAGTTATGGCATGTCCCATGTTCATTTAATACATGGTAGTATTATGTTAATCGTTAGTACGTTCAGTAGCAGGAAAAAATTGGCGATATCATAAATACGCTGTCTGACAGCACTAATACCACAAAGTAAGAAATATACGCCCGGCCCGAGCTTGTAATCCCATTCAAGCCTTGCTTCAAAAACTTTTCGACTTCGCTGTTTATGAATATTACCGACGGAAGCAGAATACATGAGCAATGGAAAATAAAAAGCTGGTGTTATTATGAAGTATACAAATATTCGTCAATTTACAAAACATGTTTCATAAAAATGTAGTCGCCTCATAGTCATTATTTAGTGGAAATGCCGTAGTGTATAGACACCGGCAATATCAGAGTATGGTCGATGCGTTTCTAGCTTTAATTGAAACGTCTAATGTTCCTGAAATTTCGCCGGCACGCCTTTCAAACTGAAACTCAGAAATGCGGCAACCGATACTCGTGAAATGGTGACAGAAATAGCTTTAGTAAATAATAGGTGCGTGTCTCCGTAAGCCGTTTCACATGGAATTCTTAAGTCTTAAAATGTAATGCAATTAGCAACATTACTAAAACACCATTCCAAGTATAAAACCTTTTACTTTGCTACAAAAGCTTCGTAATATAAGCTTCATACCTCTAAAGAGCATCTTTTGCAGGTACTCCAGACTTTTGCACATATAAAGGTAAAGAGTGCAGGACACTAAGACGGTCTAAACCTTTAGTTAAGTGAAACCGGCACTCTGTGCGCTACCTGGTAAAATGCAGCCACTGTGTAGTCTAATGAAACGTACAGAAAAATACACAGTGTGCAAACATTCTTATTTAGTTGGAATTTTGTCATTCGCTTGCAAAGGAACGCAGTATGCTCGGAACGTAAAACCAGTGGGAGGTGGGGGGAATATTTTGAAAATAAACGTGTTGGAACTGACTAAGAATGTTACAAACGAATGTTATATTCGAACTGAGTAGCTTGCCTTTTTATCAAAAATATAATTGTGATAAATCTCAGTTTGTTTTTTGCACTTGCAAGGGTATGATGATTATGGACCTACAAATTTTCGTTTACATTACACTGTTTCACAGAAACCACAAGAAAAAAAAAGGGTCATTGTACCTACTGTTCATTATAAACCACTTTTACTAGAAGATCAAGCCGGAGATTATAAGACAAAATCAGGTGTTCAGTACATGAGTCATTCAAACAAATGTATTGGGCTGGTGAATTTTTTTGTGGTTTCAGGGTTCGTGCCATAGTAAAAGCTTCATAATGATGGGTACAAGAACCCCTTTAGCACATCAAGTTTTAGAAAGGGGCAAACACATAATGTAAATCGAAGTGGGTAAGGATCGTCACACCTGTAATTTTTATCGTGTAAGGATTGGATTCGTCCTAAAAAACGTCTACTGTAATAATGTAGGACACATTATTACCATTACAATTTTTTCTCCCAAACTAACCTCTTCTCCATACTTCACCTTGAACCATGACTAATACCTTACCTATAAGTCCTATAAGTCCACCTCCTGCGAGCATGGTAGCCATAACTCTAGCAATAATGTCGCGGACAGCGCATAAGTCAGCGCCGGGATAATCCGGCCCGTTCTAATGGAATAATGGAGACGATCTATGACGTCATATATTTGGCGAACTAGCGGGATTAGTACAAAGAGAGATGGCCTTTAATATTATTTTGTTGCATTGTTTGTGGTCAACTGGAACTGGAAAATAGAAATGATTATTATTGTTTTTTTTTTGTTGATTATGCGGGTCGGTTATTGCGGCATAAAAGAGGGAAAATTATCTCGTGACGTATTTTTATAATTGTTTTATTTAGTTTACCGGGTCGGTCGTGATAGCTCATTGGTAAAGGCATGGCCAGGGAGGCCATGCTGCTTGTAGTTGTCTGTTAAAACCGAGCAAGTATCAAAGTGACTATCTTTTTACAAAAATGGTACTAAATTCGAACTGAATATGCCTGGTAACATAAACATGCAAATTAAATTCCCGTTACAATAAACCCATCACTAACATTTGAATTAGTATTTATAGATACAGTATGCATTCGACTGGATTAGCAAATACATACCACTTTCATAATCGTGCTTAGTACATGGCATCGAATATGTTTACCAGCTATACCAGTTCATAGTTATAGCACGTTGTTCGCGTGTTGAATATCCGATTACGCTTTTTTAATGCAACAATTCCATTAGAAGCCGGTTCTGATGCAAACTAATATGTACAATATCTGGGGACCAGAGCATAACGCTATAAATCTGCTCAGTGCTGCGTTTTGGGAAGCCATGTGAGGCCATGTGATTTGAAACGGTATGCGGGTAATGCACTAGCATGACTAGGATTTATTTATTTAACAGTGTTGATATTATTATTTTACTTTAATATAAGACGGCCACGGCCAAAGGTCAATTACATGTCGTCAAATTGCAATCTGTTAATCTTAATATATAAGATCCATGTTCCTTCTTTTTAAGAAACAGCAGTTTTAAAACATTTGTAACTAGCTAATTTCCAAAAGATTTTCTTAGAAGATTGTGTGTGTTCCAAAACTGGGTAGAAAAGTTACGATTCAAGTATTTTTATTCGTTACGGCAAGCGTTTCTGAAGTAAAATTAAAGATTGGCATCTAATTGCCACCAAGCAGCCTGGCAATGACCCAAGATATGATTGCATTAAGAAAATATTTCATGAAATAATTTAATCCGAAAACTAGCACACAGCTAAATTCCTGTTAATTCTTCAGACTAAGACCATCATTCCGGCGAGCAATTTCCATCGCCTGCAAACTTCCAGGGCCTGTTTTAAATATTTTCATTCGCGGATTCAGCTTGAGTTTGGCAGCAGTTTTAATACTTGTTATAACTACTTTGTATTAAAATAGTTTCGAAGGAGATTATCGCTCATTTCTGTGTATAAGAGATCTCTGAAAACTTTGAGCTTGAACTCATTTTTGGGGCAGCTTTAATCAAGGAACCAGTAACGCCATCTAGCAGCCATTGTTGTAACAAACGCTTTCAACATTTTCCTCGGACAATAAATTGGTTTCTCAAACAAAACTAGAATTTCGCTTGCCCTCGCAATTTTACAAGCAAATGCATGTTGTAATAAAATATACTCGTACACAACATGATGTATCATTTTCAATCTGAAAAGAGGGAGCAGTCCAGAGTCTGCGCATTTCTAAGGCTTCTGGTCTAGAATCTTAAAAGGTTTCTTGGAGATTTCCTTTGCCGTTGCCACACTGTAGCTAATATTTCAGGTACTTTATGTTAGATATGATTTACGTTTATTTCTTGTTATGTAGGCACCTACGCTCTTGAATCCTCTTCACCATTCCTTTCGTTGACGTTTCCAAGGCGTTTGGGACGGTGAAATGGCCATATCTCCACAGATATGGCCATTTCACCGTTCCAAACGCCGTCCCAAATCCCCACGGATTGCTTCTTGATAGGGGCACACCCAAAAACCTTATACATCTTTTGAGGCGTCTTTATGAGGATAAAAAAGCGTCAGTAAAGACGGATACTATCGAATGACTTTCACCCCAGTGCAATATTTACACCGAACTAATCATGCGAATTACCCTTGAAGGCTGGACGTACGGTTTATCGATATGTGATATGAAAGTATCGAACCTGCGATATACGGACGACACTACGCTGTTCGCGACTAGTGTTGACCATATGAAGAAGCTGCTATCCAGGATGGAGCACATCAGCTCGACGTTGTTTGAGAATCAACAGGAGCTAGACGAAGATGATGATCGCTGATCGCGACATGAAAACTCACCCGAGGTCACACAAATTACGAATTGCCTAAAACCTAGGCGCTTTAGTATTGAACCACGGTGATTGCGGATTTGACATCAAAGGTCGCACGGCAATGATCAGGTCTGCCATGGATAGGCTAAAATATGGAAGAACAGCAACTCACCAAAACCACGAAAACCCGGCTCAAACAGGCACTTGTATTTCGCATATTCTTGCACGCAGCTGTGACCTGGAAGCTGAGAAATACAGAAAAGAAGAGAATAGACGCTCTGAAAATGTGGAGCTGGAGAAAAATGTTTGGAGTACCGTGGACTCAGTTCTGCACCAACACATCCATCCTCCAAGAACTTGACATCAAACAGCGTCTATCGGCTATAGTCCAGTTCTTTGGTCACGTGTCCCGACGAGGCAACGACTCCATTGAACGGGTCGTGGTTCAGGTTAGAGTAGAAGGAACGAAATCGCGCGGCAGGTCGCCCATGCGATGGACCGACCAGATAAAGTCTGCAGTAAGCGGCCCATTGCATGAGTGCACACGAGTGACAGCCGACAAAGAGGGATGGCGTCGCATCGTGAGGCGAATTATGGCAACCCGAAGTCTCACTGCAGTACGATGACCACGACCGCTCTGCCAAGTGCCTTCCGACGAAGAAGAACTTATGCTAGGTAGTGGTATGTGTTTAACGTACAAAGTTTCGAATTAATGAGGTTTAGCTAAAAGTTCAAGCAAGCTAAGCTTAAGCTTTCATGATTCATTTCAGAAAATTACGACCTCCGCGAATTTACATTATCAAACAAGTTTTTCATTGCATTACCTCCATTCCTTTTCAGTAAAGCCTCATCTAAAAACAGTATATAAAACAATAAATTAACCTTATGCCCGTTTCAAATAACCCACAAAGCACCCGTTGTCCAGCGGACGGAGGGCGAAAGATAAGCGCGTCCCAAAATAAGCGCATCGCACACAATTATACAATTAGCCAACTATCAGCGCCATCTGATATAAATTCGCGCACAACGATGCAACGTTTACAAGCGCTAGCTTGTGAGCGGGCTCCGTGCCAACTGAGGTGAGGGCTGAGTGATACGTGACAGCGGGTTTTAAATAGATAATGATTCCGGGGAGAAGATTCAACTTTTTACTTTTTTCTTGTGAAGATATAGCCACTACTGGTATCAAAGTTAATGAAGCAGTTTCTGGGAACCCCACAGGCTACTGACTTGGCTATTTCAGACTAACATCACTCTAATATTTTTAAGACGAAAGTCTGTGAGTGTGTGTGTGTGTTTGTATCTTTGTTAGTTCTTCACGCTCAAACGGCTGGACAGATCTGGATGAAGTTTAGCACAAAGATAGATTATAAACAGGAATAGCACATAGGATACTTTAATCCCGGGAATATGTTCCCTCGGCATAATTTTCGATATTCACGCGGGCGAAGCCGCTGGCAGAAACTAGTTAACTATATTATAAGTCCAGGTTTCCAGTGCGATCAATGAAATCACAAAATTTAGAAAACAATGGATATCTATTACATCTCCTAATATTAGCATAGCTAGATCTGGGTGATTGATAAAATTCTGCTATCTTACACTACAGCTTCTCTATCTTCATTCGATTCCCGGCCTCATCAACCCCCACCACCACCTCGTCACTTGTGCCACACGCTGACATATTGTCTGTCACGGCGGCGTCCGGCGTCCGGTACGGCCTGTAATAAAGCTCTCAGAAACGCTCTCCGCTCACAATTTAGACCCTCATAATTCCGCCGGCCATTGTATTCATTCGTTATTATGTTAGTGTAGCGGCTAATTGAATTTATTTGCCAAGATTTATGACTGGATGCCGACTGGGCTACAGACTGGGCTTAGTGGATGTTTTGGATGCTGCATGCAAACAGATTATGGGGATGTAATGAGTTAAGTTGAGGTTCTGTGGTAAATGGAAGTTAAAGATGGTAATAAAATTATTCTATAAAAGAGCCGTCAGTCGCTTGATATTGAATAAAGATTGACATTGTAAGAATAACTTTGTAAAGGTATCAAAATAGTCGAGAGGCTTTGTCCGAGCTTTGAGTATGTGTGGGATTGTATTGTTTTAATATCTCGATTTCTTCATGCTCACATTCTTCTCCTTAGAGTGTCGAAATCACATACTGTTTTTAAATATTATCTGGCACTGTATACAGCTACGGCAATATTATTCGCTGACGCAGCCGCAAGGGAGCTTATCATTATTACTAACTCAAATATCAACTCATTAGAAACAAAGATACTAGCCCATTTTATGAACCGTTTTACACAAACTAGAATCTCTTCGTGGCTCAGAAGAATATTAGCAATGCAAGTTTAGTGCACTGCATTAACTTCACAAGTACACACTTAACTCTTTGTGTAACGACTTCAGTAAACTGTATGAAATTATAAGCAAGAAACAGTATAAATGTGCTTAGTGGACGAAGCAACTGCTCTTAGAAGCTGTTGTGCTGTAGTTTTCACCTGGGACCTAATGTAGTTAAAACAACATTGTATGTACCTACTTGTATGTGTTGGTTCAATAATTTTCTTTCTCTTCTTTTTAACCGACGTACCAAATAGGAGGAGGTTCTATGTTCGACTTTACGTATTTTTTTTTGTTTTTGTTTTATATATTTGTAGACCGATTATGAAAATTCTTTTTTTGTTGGAAAGAGTATTTTTTGAATTTGAATTGGTCCTATTTTAATTTGGTGAAGATCGAATGAAGAACTTCGAAGATGTAAAACAGAACTCTTCAATAAATAACGGAAAGTCTCTCAGGATTGCTGCAATCGCATGTCTGTTTATTGTTACACCATTTCATAACATAACATCACGCCAGAACGCTCTTAAGGTGTACGCATATGATAATGATAAATGATTTTATTTCTGTAAGTTGGTTTGTACAAACACTTTAACATGATCGATCATATTTTTTAAAACTAGATGAGGGCGTTTCCTATCTGAATACACTGAGAAGAAAGGCCGAAACAAACTCAGAGGTAACAGTCTCTTTTAAAGTCCAGAAAAAATCTTGGTTAGATCATGTGAAGATCATATAGACTGAAGTCTGAAATGGTCTTTTGAGGAAAGAACCAGCCAGATTGAGTTTACCTGTCCAGTCATTGCACGCATTTGTCAATAACCGTGCAGCTAAACTCAGAATTTAAGGCGCTTAACAATTCGACGAACAATACCAAAAAAGGACATTCGGGTAGGCCGCATAAACTACCTACTCAAACTGCCAGACCGTGATTAAAACTAACTTAGATAAATTAAAATTAAAAACAAAAAAAAATATGATTCAGTCTTCACATTCACAACAATTAAAATAAACTTAAAATAAAATAATATAATACTTTAAAAAGTAAATGAACAAAATTCATATCTGTGCAAAATATATAAGAAAATCAAAATTAATTGGAGCAGCTCAATCCCAAGCCTGTTCGTCCTCAACGTAATCTTTAATTGTATCAAATGCTTTCTGGCACAACTTACGTTTAATGGAATCTTGTACGTGGCTTGGAAGCTTTTTATAAAAGCGTACACATTGACATCTAAACGAGCCACCTATTTTCTTGAGTCTTGTTGTAGGTAGTACAAGTTTGTGTTTGTTCCTAGTATTAATGTTATGAATATCACTGTATTTTTTAAACAATTTAATTTTTTACGGGCATATAGAAGATTTCATAAATATACTGAGAAAGCACAGTCATTACGTTAATCTCCTTAAATTTCTCTCTGAGAGAGTGTCTCGGGCTTAATTTATAAATTGATCGAACAGCTCTTTTCTGCAAAACAAATATAGTCTGGATGTCGGTGGCATTTCCCCACAACAGCTAAAATATACTCAACGGACAGCCCGTTTAGTATATTATCTCTATGTCAGTTAAATTACGAATTTTCCTAACAGCATATGCTGCGGAGCTTAGCTTTTTTAACAATTTATCTATATGATGGCCCCACTGAAGCTTAGCATCTAAAGTTAAGCCTAAGAATACTGTGCTATTTTCAGGATTCAATTCTTTGCCCTTTACGAACACATCAGTTTTCACCTGCCAAACGTTAGGTAGGGTAAACTTAATGCATTTGTTTTTTTTTTCATTAAGTAGTAAATTATTAATATTGAACCAGTGAACTACTTTTGAGATAGAGCTATTTGTGTCGTCAGTAACCAGCTACTGACGTTTAAGTTTCAACAAAAGTGAAGTATCATCCGCAAACAACACTATATCATAGTTATCCTTTATGAGGTAAGGCAAGTCAATAATATAAATAAGAAACAAGAAAGGACCAAGAATCGAGCCCTGCGGGACGCCCATTGTTACTATAGGTCCGGGAGATCTTTTTCCATTAACGTCAACTCTCTGAATCCTATTACTCAAGTATGAAGTGAGAAGATCCAGAGCGCTGTTCCGGATCCCATAGTGGCGGAGTTTCCTGATTAGCGTTTCATGAAGAACACAATCAAATGCTTTGGACAAATGACAAAAATTGCATTGCATGCATTATAAATATGTCCTATAAACTCCACACATCATTAGTTGAACGACCCCTTGTAAAACTGAACTGTTTGCTATGTAATAATTTATGTTTATTAAAAAATCTTTGCAATTGCTCTAAAATTATTATTTCAAATATTTTACTAAACATAGGTAGTACTGAAACACGTCAATTTGTAGGGCCATGCAGATCTCTCATTTCACCGGTTTTGTTCAAGTTTCATGGTATTCGGTTAATCTATTTTTGAGTTATAGGTACCTTACTAAACAACTTGCCTATTAGGTAGGTACAACTAAAAAACGAAAAATTAATAAACTTTTTACAAAAAATACTACCGACTTCCAAGTAAACAAACTACAAAGTGTCTTTCGTAGGTACCATTTTTTTGCGTTATGGACACCGACTGCCAAAAATAAAGTTATTTTTCACTTTGTAGTTTTCTTATTTGGAAGTCGATAATATTTTTTTGTAAAATGTTTTTTTTTGCTATTCTTCTCTGTTACTTTGTGATTGTTGCTATTATCTGTTTCGTTATCCTCATTACTGAAGGTAGTGCCCGTCTTGGAAAGCTTTAACGGAGGCATTGACGAGATGCTTCCAAGCCATTCTGTCTTCGGCTCTTCCCAGGATAGTGCTCACCGTGAGTCATGTAATCGCCCTGATCAGTGTGCTTGTTCCGAGTTTTTATCGTACTCGATCGTGATAAAGTAAACGATCTCTAATGTTAATTAGTATACAAAAAAATACGTTTCTCCTTCCTGTCGCCAGACGGCGCTTATCCAGTTTTAGTATAAATTGAAGTTTACGTTAACGTGAATGAGCGCGAGTGAAAACTCCTATCAAATAAACTTCTATCTGCCTATTAAATGGGTGAGCGTCCGCGTTACCTGTTCCCGTCCACGTTTCCCACAGTAACAGTATCTCTAGGTCTTAATAATAGCTAGCACATTTTCTAAAGCTCATTTATATTGGCTATATATTTAATTGCTATAACTTCATATACAAACAAAGGATTATCTCCTACACCCCATTGCTCACCGCCATCACTCAGTATCTAACATATAACATAAACAATGATGTGTCGGCGTCACGAGTGCGATAAATCCGCCGCTAATGGCAGATACCCCGTTATGATCTGTGATAAACGGCGGCCATACATTCGGCTGTACACTGATTGGATTCTGTTGTGATGTAAGACTGTTGTTCGGCGAATATTTGGGGATTACTTATTACGAATCGTGGAGCTATTTGTAATCAGTATGTGGAGTTATTTGGATAAGAGCTAAGCAATATTTGCGCGTTAATATTGAATGTGGTTATCTTGTGACCCGTGGGAATCTCATCCTGAGACCTTCTCCTCCTTAGAAACAAAATCGAATTTTGTTACTTAAATTGAAATGATAAACCAGTCTATCAAAAGTCCAAAAGTATGACCAATGTATTTTATTTGAGCCCTAAACGAAGACGAATTAGTATTAATGTAATTAATCAGCGGCAGTGAAAGAATTTTCCCAGCCATCAATCTTATCCCCGTATTTCTTTTCAGATACGGCCCCGGAATTGCACTACACATTCATAGAGCAGGCGTTACATCCTGGACCATCGCTAGCGCTTCACTGCGCAGCGTCCGGAAGTCCTCCACCAAGGTTCACCTGGTTACTGGATGGTCAAGCTGTCGAAGAACATAATACTCCACAACGGTAAACCTTCTTAAAATTTACTTTGACCAAAAATGTTTTATGACAAACTTTCAATTTAACCTCGTGTAAGCAACTAATTCTGAGTTAAGATTTTGGGGCAAGTGGGCCGTAGATACCTACATAAACTCATGTCTTTTCCCAATATGAGTAAACAAAAACCGGCCAAGTGCGAGTCGAACTCGCGCTCGAAGGGTTCCGTACCGTTATCGCCATAAACAGCAATAAAATCACGTTTGTTGTATGGGAGCCCCACTTAAATATTTATTTTATTCTGTTTTTAGTATTTTTTGTTATAGTGGCAACAGAATTACATCATCTGTGAAAATTTCAACTGTCTAGCTATCACGGTTCATGAGGTACAGCCTGGTGACAGACAGACAGACAGACAGACAGACAGACGGGCCGCGGAGTCTTAGTAATAGCGTCCCGTTTTTACCCTTTGGGTAAGGAACCCTAAAAAGCAAAGAACCTATTACTTTTGCTTCGTTTACGTTCATTCATCTGAGTACGCACATGCCGGTTAAAAGTACTACGCACCTGACGTATCTGTATGTCTTTCTAGGTGGTCCCCTTCAAGGCTTAAAATAAATTTTCATAATATTTCTTGTATAATCTTTCGTGGAATAGGTTCTGACTTCACTTGGATACAATTTTTAACACAACTCATCATCATCATATCAGCTGAAAGAGGTCCACTGCAGGGCAAAGGCCTCAACCAAGCGTCGCCACATTGACCGGTCCCGTGCGTCTCGTTTCCAGCGCATCCCCGCAATCTTCACCAGGTCATCGTTCCACCTGGTGGGAGGCCTTTCAACGCAACGTCTGCCGGTTCCCGGTTGCCACTCCAGAACTTTTCTGCTCCATCGTCCATCCGTTCTGCGAGCAATATGGGGCTGCCCACTCCTACTTAAGTTTGGCAATTCTTCGGGCTATGTCGGTAACCCTGGCTCTCTTGCAAATCTCTACATTTCTGAGTCGATCACGCAAGGAAATGCCGATCATAGCCCTCTGACGAGGCCCACTGTGAGCGACCACGTCTCAGAGCCATAGGCCACCACTGACAACACAAACTGGTCATAGAATTTCTTCAGACACTGTGGTAAGTTGGACGAGAAGATATTCGCTCGTCTGACCAACAGGGTATTAACGCCAGGGTTCCTTAGGGGTCGGTACTCTCAGTAATATTGTTCTTGCTGCACCTAAATGATCTGCCAAAACCGGCACCTTTGGGTATGCGCACGACAGCACTGTTGCTGAGAGATACGTGTCCGAAGCGCGCGCTACTGGACCTCAGAGCCGGTCTCTCTGGGAGGCCATGGTTGGGCGCTTGAATTTGTCCTTGAAGGCAGTCTCCGAATGGGGTGACGCCAATCTAGTCATGTTCAATGCTGCTAAGACCCAGGCTTTTCCGCTAAAAGGAGCCAATTCCACCCGGCTCCTTCTTTCCGAGGTGTGACCGTACCGATAACTGACCATCTTGAGGTTCTTGGCATTACGTTGACATCGACGCTCAATTTTGGCCCGTTCATTGAATGTTAATAAATTGGGGATCCTCGATAAGGTGAGACGGTACTTCACGCCAGCACAAGTGCTCTACTTGTATCAAGCGCATTAAGTACTGGTCGCATCTAGGCTCCAAAACATCGAACATCGGCGCCGAGTTGCCAGCCAGCCGGTTTTTTATCGGTTACATTTCGGCGAGTGTGCGTTGGAATTGCATGAACTAATTTCTCCTAGCCCGTTCCATCATCGGACTACAAGACGTACGGCGATGTGTAATCGGTACATGGTGGACATCTATACGCACCAAACATTTTGGGAAAACTTTTATTATGCGTATAGCAAAGGAATTCCCTGCCGGAGTCTGTATTTCCTACAACCTGGGAGTCTTCAAGTCAAGAGTGAATAAGTTTCTTCTAGGCAAGCGTGCTTCATCGTCGACCACATCATCGCTTACCATCAGGTGAGATAGTGGTCAAGCGCAAGCATATCAGAAAAAAATTGTCGTTTATGCTTAGTTATGCATCCTCCAGTGCAGCGGTGAACAGTTTCGGAGATATGACGTCTCCCTGTCTCACACCTCGCTGCAGAAGGATAGGTTCCGAGGTCTAATCCTGAAGTGGAATGAATCATGGTGGCGATTTTGTAAAAACACTTGAATACTTCGATGTGTAGTCGACGGCACCGTTGGAGAGACTGCCCAAGTCTCGATTAAATCGAAGGCTTTCTCGTAGTCTACAAACGCAAAGCAGAGAGGCAGGTTGTACTCATAGGTCTTCTGTATAACCTGCCGCAGCGTATGTATGTGGTCTACGGTGCCTTACGGAATCTGGCTTGTTCGGGAGGCTCAAAAACGTCAAACCTACGCGCGAGACGATTCGTGATGTTTCTTGAAAACGTCTTGTAGACATGGCTAAGAAGTGAGATGGCCTATAATTAAAAATAAATGTACTTCAGTAGGGCATTGTCACCCTTTTTGAAGAAGAGTACCACCTCACCCCTGCACCATGTCTCTCGCGTTTTCCCCTCGAATATCCCTCAGTATCAAACAGCTTTTTCTAAGAAGAGTGCCACCTAAAAATATGTTTTTGAAAGCATTATTGGGCAAAAGGCAAAATGTGTGCGACATAGGATGCTCCCATAAAGATTAGAGTCAGGGATCGTATATTGCGTCGTTCCAATTTTCGGGGTACGATTCCCAAGGGTTTTTAACTTCAGATATTTTGGATATACAATTATACATGTTACCGTCTTATGTATGTAATCATGGATTCAATGCCTTCTAAACGTTTTTAGTTTTTGAATTTTTTAAATTTGGTCTACCAAAACAGTTCTTTCACACAAAATAACTTCCAAAAAAATTAAAATTACTTTTCTTTGAATGTTCAAAATTTTGTCAACCAAAACAATTCTTTCGCAGAATAGCTCCCGAAAAATAATTTACCGTTTGTGTTCTTTTGCCAGGAGTATAACCCAGTTCATGAACTCGAACGGTGACGTGGTGAGCTACATGAACCTGACATCCGTCAGACCTGAGGATGGAGGTCGGTATACCTGCAGGGCGCACAACTCCAGAGGGGCTGTCGAACATTCCACCAGGCTCAATGTTTATGGTAAGTTCACTCATGACAAATTAACAAAAGTTAAAAGATAAAGATTTATTTACTGCATATCAGTTCACGTTGTAATCCAAAAATATAACATTCCATTTTTTTTTTTTAACCTCCTTTTTCGAAGGTCGGTTTGGTAACTATAGTTAGGGATAATATCACCATCAAGGACCGGTCGATGTGAGTTATTACCTCAAATCATAAATTAAAATTATAATTGATACCGGAAAATTCAACGAACGAAAGGGACATTTACACAATGTGTCGTTAATTAATACTTCCCGTATTGTTAGGGGCGGTTCCCTTACTAAAAATAATAATAAGCCCGCGTCATGAATTTACAAAATGTAAAATGGCCTTCCTTTTTCTTATTCGTCACAAAACCGTTTTAAACAGGAGGGTTTTGTCCCGTTTTCAGGACCGCCATCGATAAGGAACATCGGCCCAATCCGAGTGGTAGCGGGGGTCAACACCACCATCTACTGTCCATTCTCTGGATTTCCAATCAGGTTGATGGAGGTGCATTTGCTTAGTAAAATTATAAGTTTCATTTTTGTTTTGTTTTCGTAGTTCGATGTTAGATGGAAACCCATAAAAGTAGAATGTAAATGTTTCGTCTTTGTAGTATTTTTCTGACCTACTTCTCCTAAATGATCTTTCTTTTCTTGTTAAAACAATTAACCTAACCTAACCCAAACTAGACTTAGTTGTAGATAGGTGTATCAATAGAGTAACACAGTCTTCAAATAAATTAACACTTACTTGCCTTTGTTCCAGTGAGATCCGATGGCAGCGAGGAGGTCTAGACGTCAGTTCAACTGGAGGCCGTGCACTGTCAGGAGTTGGAGGAGAACTGCTCCTGTGGCCAGCGGAACCTGCTGATGCTGGAGTTTACTCCTGCAGAGTGACGTCACCATCTGGGCAGTACGCACAGAAGGATGTACAGATATTTGTGAGAAGTAAGTTGGTCCTCTACTTTTGATTGGTAAAACGACCTTGATACCTTATGTTTGGTTATTAAATACACCTAAAGCTTCTAAGGTAACAAAATACCAAACACAGTGTTTGATTGCAGATCCGCCGAAAATTGCAGGATTCTCATTTCCACTTGACTTAGTTGAGGGCAGTTCCATACAAGTGTTATGTGGGATCACTTCTGGAGACAAACCAGTATACTTTTCCTGGCTCAAAGATGGACAACACATACCATCCGGCTTACAGGTAAGATATTTCTAACCATCAGAATTAACACTAAACTTCAATATTATATTAGACTGTTCCTTGCCAGAAGCAATTTGTTCTATAATGGTACTGTTCTTATACCTATGATGTGATGCAGCATCAAATCAACTTGAAGGTAGAAGAGTGTACACTCTTTTATATTTTTTCCAGGTTCAAGAGAAATCACTGGATGAGTTTAGTTTTCTAATATTTTCTCACGTGACGTCAAAACATAGCGGCGACTATACATGTGTTGCAAGCAACTCTGCGGCAGAAGTTAACCATACTGCTAGATTAGCTGTGAAAGGTGAGGTGAAAGATTCTTTATCCCTCATACAAAAAACGTTGTCATCGAAAAAATCCGACACTACGTTTCAGGCTGTCAACACTTAATGTCATTTTCTTATTCCATTCCAGTTGCTCCTTCATGGGTATATGAGCCTCAAGACGTATCCGCTCTCTTAGGGACTCAAATCTTAGTTCACTGTTCCACCAAGGGATACCCTGAACCAAGGGTCTCCTGGCTCAAAGGTCATGGTAAGTATTTATTCAGAGCAATTTTATCATAGTTACGTACCATAAGCAGTTGATTGCTTCTCACAAATTTACTTAGCACTTTTGAGTTTCTTTTTTTTCCAGGGTCAGGAGTAAGTGATTTCAGACCAATATCGAACCTAGATCTTCAGTTTTCCATGCTTCCTAATGGCTCTCTGAGCATAGCCCCGGCAGCCCATCATCACGAGGGACAGTACATGTGTCGCGCAGAGAACGGGATTGGACGGGGACTGTCCAAGATTATTGCTGTCTCTGTCAATGGTAGGTAATAAGAGTGATGACCAATTGCTTACAGTTCTATTTACATGCATGTTGTACTATCCATACCTAACTATCACACATGGATGTTTCAAGGCACCTACCGAAGTTTTTGACGATCAATTTTGTTTTAAGAGCCCGCTCATTTCGAGTTCTCATCGCGCAACATGACAGTGAAAAGAACTGCGCAGGCGACGCTCCAGTGTGACGCACGAGGAGACCCGCCCATACAGCTGCAGTGGACGCACAACATGAAGAGAGTGGATCTTACTACTTATAGGTGAATATCAAACTTATGTTTAGCTGTTTGCCAGGGCAATAAAAGTTACACAATGGAATACGGATAGACTTCACTATAAGGTCCTTCAGCAAAAAATATGTATACCACCAATTCGGCAGTCCTGTTATCCAGGGAGATTTAGTATCCCCAAGAGACTAGAGACAATCTGACCACTGTGATGGTAATTTTATTATCTCTTTTTTAGAGTATCAGTATCAGAGAAACGGTCAGAAAGTGGTGTTAGTTCTCAACTGAGCATAGCGCACACTGAACGTCACGACTCGGGAGTGTATCGTTGTCGAGCAGAAAATGCTTATGGAAGAGATGAGCTGCTCATATACCTCGCTGTTCAAGGTAACGAACAATCTGTATTATTACTTAAATAAATATTCGTTTAGACTATCACAGCCCGGATCACAAATCTTTCTAGCTAGGATAGTATGTAGGATAGGCTAGTAAATTAGAAGTAAGACTTACCGGCCTCGTCTATATAAAACATCTTTACTTTCATGTGTGCTAAGTCACTACATGAAGTCATTGCTTGCTTGCTTTCCTACTCTCGTTTATTGTACTTACTGTACTGTACAGAGAACTTAAACGAGTTAATCAATCGTTCAAGGTACCTGTCAACTATAGACTGAAAGCTTAACTGAGACCATTCTGAAGTAGCTGCGCGATACGGCAGAGGTGTATTTATTTATTAAAAGTTCATGCAACATAAAACTGCGTAGGCGGATTTAGTGTCGCCGCTGGTGTAGTGACCTGTCAGTCCATAGTTCGCTGATGGGTATCAACATCTCTTGCTACCTACTTTAGGAACGGTCACAGCAAGCGGGTCGGCCTATAGGTACTTATTTTTCCTTTTCCCTGTAAATCCTTAACCTATTGAACGACCAACTATAACATCCCTCAGAGTTCCCGGAAGCCCCGCTAGGACTACACGTGGCGCGTCGCTCGGGACGCGGCGCGAGCATCTCGTGGCGGCGCGGGTACGACGGCAACGCGCGCGTGCTGCTGTACCGCCTGCAGTACCGCGTCGTTGGGGATGCGAGGAGGCCTGATGCCGGGGACTGGGCCGAGGCGCCCACCAGGGATGTGCCTGCAGATAGAGTGCTGGAGAGGTAGTACAAAGAAATACAATACTGACTAATATAACGTTATTAAAAGAAACTTGAAATTCACAGTAGCCAGAAATCGCCAGTACTTTGTCTTCGATTCTGGCTTCATCGATTTGGTTTACATAGCGGTCTCATTATTATTATTAAGATTTTGTCATATTATATAGGTTTAATAAGTTTAAAACTACATAGTAAACTTGCAAATCTAGTGTATATGCCATTCGCCCTCCTACACTTTTGCAGAAATGATCGAACATGGTTTTAATTTACTTCTTTATGTTATTACTAATACTGTTTCAGACAAGACCCAGACGCCACCACCACTACAGAAGTGCACTTGGAATACCGCGTGGATGGTCTTCGGCCGGCCACTGCTTATGCGCTGAGGCTTGCAGCGGTTAACGCTATCGGCGACAGCGACTACTCGGATCCTGTCATTGTGCAGACATTAGAAGAAGGTAAGAAGTAAACACTTACTTATTGCAAAACTTTCATGTGTGATGAAGATTTTTACTGGGTTTATAGCTGCTGTATCCAGAACTAACTTCTAGTGTATTTTTGCAGCTCCATCAGAACCTCCTCACAATGTACAAGTCCAAGCAACTGCTCCAGGAGAATTGCTCGTCAAATGGCAGGTGAAAATATATTAAACATTTATTCCTTATTTAAGCAGTAAGAAAAGTCACTGAGATCACGATTGTATTGAGCTCTAATTACGTAAAACGTAAGAGGAACGAAAGTAAATGATACAAATAAAGTTTTGGGTATGAATGTGGATGAGCTATAAAAGCTGGGGAAAACGATGCGATGAATGGTCTGTTAAAAAAATGATCGTCACTGTGGCTTTCAGGAGTTGCAAATGCCTGGAAATAATGTGGCAGACTTGTCCCATGAGGAGGTAATCATGAAATATGGAAGAATGAAACAAATGCTGCACCGACACCGAATAAAAGATGTTCCGAACCCTTCAATAAATTCTAAGTTCAAATGATTGCCACAGGCCCCACCGCAAGAGTCCTGGAACGGCGAGCTGCTAGGCTACGTAGTGACCTGGCACGAGGTGTCATCAACAGACAACAAGACAGCTGCCCTCACCGCGGCGGGCTGGGGCGCGGCGCACGCCGTGCTGGTGGCGCTGCGCACGCACGCGCAGTACGAGATCAAGGTCAGGGCCTTCAACGCGGTGGGGGCCGGCCCGGCGTGCACGCCACTAACTGCCACGACGTTAGAAGGAGGTGAGATATTACACAATTATTCGTTTTGAATACGTGACATAGATAACATCTTATATTGTCCAACGTTAAGTGGTGTCCAGTAAAGTCAAAGTTGACTTTGACCTTGATTTTGCGCTCTATAATTGTGTTGTTACACCTTTTACTCTTCTCTGTTTAGCCCCTGAAGCCCCACCGGAGCGCGTCCGCTGCGAGGCGCTGTCGGCTCAGTCGGCGCGCGTGTGGTGGGAGGCGCCGCCGCCCGCGCTCCGGGGCGGAGTGCTGCTGGGATATGAAGTGCTCTATGAGGTATGTTGACCATTTAACACATATTGGCCATCATTTGAAAAGTTCTGCTTTAACGTAGCACCCTGTAGAGGCAATGTTACAGTCCAGTAATAACGCTTTTGAACGTGCAATAAGGTTTAACTTTCTAAATGACCGACACCTCAATTATTCAAAAGTGCCTGTAAATAGTTTGATGGAAATAAAAAACATTTGAATTAGAGTTGCAGCTCAACTCAAATTCTTTGATTTTATTTAATGGCGTGATGATGATTTTTTATATCACGTATGTCTTTTCCGAAAGCCAACATTGCGTCAGTTATGTTTAAGTCCCATGTAATAAGGGGCGAGCCTATTGCCATCATTTGGGCACAACTCCAGACTCTGATCTGCTATTGAAAAATTACAGATGGAAAAACCCAATAACACTTTCCCTGATCAGGGAATCGAACCCAGGCCCTCATGCTCAATGCGCTTGCGACCACTACACAATGCGGCAGTTCAATTTTTTATATGACATCTTCATTATAATTAAAATATTCAAATTAAGTATCAACAAATTGATAACAAGCATTTTCAATTTGTCATGTCCACAGACAGTTGATGAGCTGGAAAGTCAAGTGGAAACCCGTCGTTCAGGAGGTATGGAGACTGTGCTGCAATCGTTACAGAGAGCTGCTAACTACAGCATAGCGGTGCGCGCCAGAACTGCGGCTGGGACGGGACCTACTTCTGAACCGGTCTATTGCGTCACACATGAAGACAGTGAGTATGCTGAAGACAAGCCGAGTATATCATTATATATAAGGCATGATGAGATCTATCTTCTTGTCTGCGACAGGAGCCGATGCAGATTTAAAAATCGGATTTTTTTGACCTAATACTTTGGCACTTCCACGGTATCTACCAAAAATACATCGTTGCTATAATGAAAGTTAAATCGGTCAGTTGTACTGATCGTTTTCGTTTCTTTCGGATTCCTTTAGGTTTTTCTGGTGTGCTCAAAACCTTCAACGAGTGAAGCTATTGACATAATCCTATCTATTGATTCAATAAATTGATGTAGGTGTCCAATCGTTCCAAATTCTTCTTCAGGTTTATCTCTATAGAACGTAACCTTTAATAGTGTCACTATGTAAATACTTGTTTCACACATTTCAGTACCGGGAGCTCCGATGGACATCAAAGCGGTTGCGAGCTCTGAAGACACGGTGATCGTGAGCTGGCTGGCTCCGCTGCAGAAGAACGGCAAGATCAAGCACTACACAGTCTACAATAGGCCACAGAGGTTCGTCTTTAATTCTAGTGTCAAGATGACAAATCTGGGGCATTACTATGACGCGTTTAAGCCCTCATTATTTCAATCAAGATACCTAGATTACCATAGGGTCGTAAGTACTTACGATCGCGGTGTAAGTACTTATTACCATCGGCTCGTAAATACTTACCTCGGGCAGTAAGGACTCACCATAGGGAAGGAAGGACTCACCATCGGGGAGTAATTACTCACCACCAGGGAATGCGAACTCAATATCAGGCCATAAGTACTTTCCGTAGGGGAGTAAATACTCACCAAAGGGTTGTAAGTATTTTACTATGGGTAAGTAAGTACTTGACACCCATTTCACCTTTCTATCTGCTGGAAGTTACTATAACATAAACATTTTAGAACCTGCTTCATTGAACAGGACAGGCCAACACTCGCAGCTGACGGTCCATCACAAGGAGGAGGAGGAAGAGTACCAGGTAGAAGTGAGGGGGCTGCAGGAGCATCAGGTGTACGAGTTTTGGGTGACGGCAGCCACTGCTTCTGGGGAGGGGGAGATGAGTGCCATTGTGGCGAGGAAGCCCAATGGTAGAGGTGAGATTTGTTCTTCATTATTATTATCTGTCATTAAAGGAGATGTTCCAGAAATGTGTGGAGCCTAAGCCAGCACTATGTACACTATATGTAAAAATCGCTAAATAATATAGTAACCGACTTTTTCTAATTAATTTTCTTTAATTTCACTTCGTTTCAAACTCAAATCAACTTTGTCAAGTAGAGCAACACAACATTTAATTAAACTTGGTGGATCAGATCAGAACTATGCGAAATATGTCATTTTGACAATGATGTTTGATTGACGTGTTATCGTAAAATCTGCGTTATAAAAAACAACACGAAGTGCGTAGTACATTATTACCTCAATGCACGAATTCAATTCCAACAGAGAAGCAATCAATCAATGTCCGTAGTAGTAAACTGGGTTGCAAAACTAAAACAATCACAAAAACGCCCAAACACATCCAATTCAAAGCCAAAGCAAAGAAAGACTAAAAGACGTTACTTCTTTTAAACTGTTAGAGTCGTCGAACGAAATACAACTATCATGGCTGCCCTAAAAATAGGGTTATCTTATTAAAAAACCGTTCAAATGATTTTTTTTACGCCTGTACCCTTCTTCAAATTAATTTGTTAGTGTCTTTGTGGAATTCCTATATCTTTTTCCTATTTATCTATGTAGTGTGCATAGTGGTGGCCAAAAATCAAACATCTCTTTTCATAATTATAATCGTATAGGACCAAAAACTATAGGGTAGCGTTTCAATAGTCAATCATAGGTAAATAATAACTGCTACATGGATCGATCTTTAAAGTTAAGCAACTCTTGCCAAGGTTGATCTGTGTATTTTTGATCAACCGTTACATACTGAGATCCGTATAATCCCCGGCATGTAAGTTGGCAAGAATCGTTAGATGCGCAGAAATAATTTTTTAGGTCTTTTTGGTAGTGAAGCGGGGCGAGTCACCCGTTCCGAGCGCACAGTATTCTCGATATAGCGTTACTTAAGAATGTTAACCTTCGGTTACATTCCATAGAAACGTTAAACGAACTCGAATCCGACCACCATCCGGTGATTATGCACCTAGGTAGTCGCTCAGGCCTTCCAGATCTAGGACAGCCTCCCCCTAATGAAACGGTCACCGACTGAAGGAAACTAAGTGAGATACTGAAATCCACCAAGTCACCCCATTTAGATTCGATCCCCAATCTCTTAGACTCGGTCGCTGACACGACAGCGGCTATTGATTCGCTTAAAATTCACGTACAATCTGTCTTGAACGGATGTTCGAGGCAGGTTCCAGTATTGGACATTCAGCAAAGGAAACTCCCAGACGATGTACGGAAGCTGATAACCGAGAAGAACGCAGCTATCCGTGCCTACGGTAGCTTTCGCTGTGTTGGAAACAAAGCTCACATGCGTAACTTACAGCGTGCTGTAAAGAAACGTACTGCTGAGCATCGTTCTGCGACCTGGGATAAGATGCTGAGTGAACTAGAACCCACCTGTCATGCCTTCTGGCACCTTCAGAGGAAATTTCGCTCCACTGAAGACTCAGCCATACCCTCTCTCATTCGCCCTGGTAGGAGTGTAGCATTTGAAAACACTGAAAAAGCCGACTGTCTGGCTGACAGCCTCGAACTTGAATGCTCACCCAGCTCCCAACCAGTAAACCAAGCCCACTTTGTCATGGTGGACGCTGGAGTCAAACGTAGGACCTCCCTCTCTCCCGTTGAAGACCCAGATGATCCACTACCTCCCGTCATTACAGATGAAGTAGAAGAGATCATCAAAAGACTTCACCCTCACAAATCCCCGGGCTTAGATGGCATCACCAACAAGGTGTTGAAACTCGTTGAATCGGAGCCTACCAGTTATCATCCCATCAGTCTGCTCAGTTCCCTCGGTAAAGTCTATGAACGGCTTATTCATAAGTGGCTTAAAGACTTTGACGAGCGAAAGAGCCTTATCACTCAAGAGCATTTCGTCTTTCGTTCCGAATACTCTTGCGTCCAACAAGTCCACCGCATTGTTGAACACACTAGTGCTGGTTTCCAGTGTGGTCTGATGACGGGTGCCTTGTTCTTCGACATAGCGAAAGCGTTCGACTAAGTCTGGCACAATGGCTTAATTTTTAAGCTATATAAATTTGGCGTGCCAGACCGTCTCGTGCTCATCTTATGAGACTGGATGTCGGACCGAACTTGCCGCTATCGTGTCGAGGGAGTAACCTCCTCCCCTCACCCCTTACGAGCTGGGATCACCCAAGGCTCAGCATTTTCCCCAATAGCCTTCACGCTTTACACCAGCGATATCCCAAAAGATAAATCGGTCCAGTTGACACTATTCACCGACGACATGGCTCTACTACACAGGCCGTGTACCCAATGCCATAGCCCGCAATCTCCAGAAGGTCACAAACACACTGGACAAGTAGTTCCACCTCTGGAAAATTGAAGTCAACCCAGACAAAAAGCCAGGCTGTCCTCTTCTCAAGGCCTGACTGAAAGTACAATAACCGTTTTAAAAACCCCCGTCCCCCCAAACCCATCACTATGTACGATAAGCCGATCCCCTGGGAGGAGCAAGCCAAGTACCTAGGTGTCACCCTAGATAACAAACTCACCTTCGCCAAGCACATTAAGGCGGCGCGATCGCGAGCTGCCTTCGCTATAGGCAGAATCCATGGGATGGTGAACGCAAGCAGCGGCTTGACACTTAGGTGCAAGCTGCGCATTTTCACTGCGGTCACACGTCCCATCATGACAAACACCTGCGCTGTCTTCGCACACGCAAAGCTCCGGGACATTCATGGGCTTCAGGTTATTCAAAACCGATTCCTCCGTAAGATCACGGGAGCTCCCTGGTTCGTCCGTAATCAGGAACTCTATGTCGATCTTAGAATCCCCACAATCCAGCAGTTTGTGAAACGCATAACCAAGCGCTTTCTTCGACTCTACGGTCAATCACAGTAATCCCCTTTTTTTTTTTTCTTTCGTGTGAAAGTCCTCATGGATGTCCTTCGCCTTGGGGCAGGCGGAAGGGTCTGTCAGACTCCTACTGACTAAAACCACATGGTGTTTCTCTTCGTCACTTCTTGCTGCGGTGCGGGGATACGGACGCATTCTCCACAATTACTACAGCAGTGACGGTTTGCGCTAGCAAACCCCATCTATGGGCAAAGGGAAGAGTGAGCTGCTCCTCACCCTTTCTTCATTGAGAGAAGCGCGCGAAAACACCACGCGATGCAAACTCGGGCCTATGTTCTTGGACAACAGACTTCCCCAAGTCCGTCACCTGTAGACCACTTTACGGTGGATGGAAGAGAGCATTATCAGCTCTCTTCCTGCGCCCAGTCCGTCGGACGCGTATTGGCAGAGTGGAGGACATCTCTCTCTCCCTCTCTGCAGCCTCTTTTATTGCCATCACCTCTTCGGCGAAGGCAGCCACTGCTTGCTATGATCTTTCGCTTTCGACCATAGATTTGATTATGGACAAAAGCGAGAGATCGCTCCCTACTTCGGCAACTAGGGCATTCCGCTGCTCCACCCAGGCTGGGCACAGCTCAATGCTATGTTGGGCCGTGTCCTCGCTATATTTGCAGTGATGACAGCTTGACGTCGGCTCCCTGCCGGCAATGTGACACAGGTACTTCACATTGCCAGCAGGGAGCCGACGTCAAGCTGGCGCCCGCTCCGAACCCTCCCGAATCTCACGAATTCGCCGACTGAGGCTCAATCTCACTACCACCGATGACGCTGCTACTCTGCTCCAAGACAGCAGTAAAGAGACTAGCACAATTCGCAAACACAAACCGCCTTCGTTCCGTCCTCACCGCCGAGGCCCGCCGCGACGTCCCCGTCAAGATATACAGAACAGCCCGCGCAATGCTGAGCCGTAGTTAAAATCTGGTTAGACTGAAATCTGATCCCTTATGTACTTGGGAAAGGGCAAGGTAGATGATGGTCTATTTCATGTCATGCTAGTTAAATTACTACTCTTTCCTAATGGTCCTAATAATAAATTTGTTATATACTATTCTTTTTCCAGCACCAGCAAAAATCACGTCATTTGGTCGCCGCCTGGAGGCTCGTGCAGGAAGCCGCGCGCACGTGCGGTGCGGGGCCGCGGGCGCGCCGCCACCGCACCGCGCGTGGGCCCGGCGAAGGCCCGCGCCGCCGCTGGCGCACGACAACAACTACCTCATCGACGGAGCTTATCTCATCATACTGAGTGAGTATTCACTTTGTCTGATGGGCTAGACCAAAAAAATGTTACCAGCAATAAGGACTGCCGAACAATGTAATAGTAGAGTTAGTGATAGACACAATTGTTATACTAGAAATAAAGATAAGTTAGATCAACCATCTTATAGATTAGCTAAAGTACACACATCTTTCATGGGGTACTGTGTTAAATTTTATAACAAAATACCTTGTGAGATATTAAAATTAAATGAAATAAAATTTAAAACAATAGTTAAAAGTACACTTTGTATATTCAGGATAAGAATGCTTGGAAACATGCTGGTCCTGCTCCATAGAGCAATCTTTAGTGTGGACAAAGTCAAACTGGTTGATTTGTATTATAATCATAATTATATTAACGCTTTATTTTATATTTATCTACTGTTTGCGTTTTGAAAAAAAATATGTCTCACACGCTGTTCCGTTGTTGTTTAATTAGATAATTTACCTATGTTTGCAATATTTGTAAGTATGTGAGAACCATGTTCCTATTTTTCAAGTGAAGGAATTTACCTGTTAGTGCTTGTAATACTTATATGTAGTATAGTAGTGCTAGGTGCATCGTCCTCAGTTATTAATATATGTACTTAAATATTGCAAAAACTTTTTTTTTTTTTTTAAAAGAGTAAGTATGGAATTTCTTGTGCGTTCTTCTCCATAACAATCTACTTTTCTGAATGCACGGTAGAATCAATTTTTATTACTTGTTAATTTTAATTTTAACGTTCGAGAGTGTCGTTAATGGCCTAGTCGAAATAAAAACATTTGACTTTGACAATGGTACAGACCATTGGTCGGCAGTCCTTATTGCAATTTTTATTAGCTCGATATGTATGTATCTATAAATCTATGTAACGGAATCTTTGAACGTGATTTTCGTCCCCTTCAAAACGTCGGATCAATTTGAAACTTTGCACACTTATCAAGGACCGATGACAAAGCAATAATTTAAATAGTTTGTCCCATTATCCTTACCAGGATCTTCAGGATTATCGATTGAGCTAAAAAGTAAAAAATAAATAATAGTTTAAAAAAGACTAAAAAACACGCTTTAATAGAAAACCAAACTAAAAAATAGAATTCAATAAATTTAAATTAAGAATAGTGTGATTAACAAAAAAAACTTTGTAAAAAGCGTGGGGTGCTTAATGTCAATTGTTATAATATTTTATTGAGTAAAAGTAGAGTCATTTTAAAAAATATATTCAAAAGCACCCCACGCTTTTTTACAGTAAATATTTTTTTTGATCAACAAATTTTGTTTATCACAGTATTCTTAAATTAAATTTATTGAAAATTGTTTATTTTCTACTTTTTAGTTTTCTATTAAAGCGTGTTTTTTAGTTTTTTTTAACTATAATTTATTTTTTACTTTTTAGTTCAATCGATAATCCTGAAGATCCTGGTAAGGATAATAGAACAAACTATTTAAATTATTGCATTGTCATCGGTCCTTCATAAGTGTGCAAAGTTTCAAATTGATCCGACGTATTGAAGGGGATGAAAATCACGTTCAAAGATTCCGTTACATAGATTCATAGATACTTACATACCGAGCTAATAAAAACGTGTTAATAAAGGTAGTAACTTTTCTGTAATAAACTATAGTCAATGTATTTTAGATACAAGGACACTTCTACCAGCGATTACAAAATGTTGCAAGGCCTTCTTTTGAAACCTTTATTCAGTAACATTAAAAGAAATGATTAGATTTTGATATGACTTTCAGAATATTGTATCAATGCCCAATCACTATTTGTGGTTTTTATTATTGGGCTGTTCGTATAGGTTACTACTTCGTTACTACGGTTACTAATAAATCTTTAAATCATAATAAGATTACACAATACTTTATTTGGAGATCCAAAAAGAATTTCATACTACAAAATTTTATTCACGCACCTAAAATTGTCTTTCAGAGGTGGACCGCGGTTCAGCAGACAACTACACGTGCACGGTGCGGAACCCCTGGGGTGAAGACATAACCAGCTGGGAACTGAGGGTGCTGGGAGTGCCGGCGAGGCCACAGCTCCGGCTGGCGGCGGCAGCGCCGGCCAGGCTGCACCTCGTGTGGGAGAAGCCGCATACTGGAGGGTCAAGTTTACACGGTAAGATCCATTACGGCCGTATTACATAACAAGGTTTATTTTTGGAGCGAAGTTAAGTAATATACAATAATAATCATAATAAATTTTATTTTCAGACCAGTCTATGGTAAAATTACACGTTACACACACAAAAAAATCAAAACAATTACACTCACACACACATACAATTGTGAAAGTACAAGAAATTTAAAATGTTATTTATCATATTTAATTTTGAAAGACGTTCTATGATGAGTCGTCATCCAATGCCACATCAATGGGCTGTCTAGTCTGTCGGCCACAACAGCTACAAGGCTGTTGGAGATATCGCGCACTCGCCGCATCTGAAATGCTATCTGAGTCCGCATAATGGCGTAAAAATCTGGCACGCCTGATTTGCGTTACCTATTTAAATTTACGTCTGTAGTCGAAAGCCTTAGAGAGGACCTCTCTAAGGCTTTCGACTATTAAAACGCATGCATATTAAACCAACTTCGTTTTGAATTTCGAACTCGATTCTGAAGAAAGAAAATTTTAAATACAAAAAATATAACAAACACAATTGTTATTTTTGAATGAATGACTTAATTAAAGGTGATTAGGGCTCGACACAAAAAAAAAAATGAAGGCTTGAGTGAAACATACTTATGTCATGCCTTTAACTTGCATAAAAGTTTGCAAGTAGCTTGTATACCACCATTGTGACCCTTTGGTTGAAAGAAAATTGCTTAGAACAAAATTTGATTTCGTTTTATTGAAGAGGCCGTCTATTTATACCTCTGAATTATTAAGGTTTTAACAGCTAAATTTACACGTCACAGTCATGTAGAAATAGTAACTATAATTTTATTTTTCGTTCAAGTGACCGACTATCAAGTCTCAGCCATTTTAACTTGGCCGTTACCATGCTTGTTTTCCTTCACCCCCAGGCTACCTAGTGGAGTACTCCCGCTCGGACGACGTGAAGTGGCACACGACGCGGCTGCCAGCCGACACGCGCGCGCACACGCTGGAGCGCCTCGCGTGCGGCGCGCTCTACAAGGTCAGGCTGACTGCGTACAACTCAGTGGGATCGTCGCCGCCCAGTGAAGAGCTGGTCGTGTCGACTAAAGGAGGACGTGAGTAGAATATATTGAAATCTACTTTCAATTTAAGGTCTGGATGATTTAGTACTTTTAAAAATTGTCTCATTGTTGTAGTTTTCGCAAACGCTACTACTGACCATAAGCTCATTCCTGGGTTCCATTCCCGGCTGGTATTTGGTTTTTCCTCAAGAGTTGTTCAGAGTCTAGGTTTGGTCCTGTTGATGGCAATAGGATTGCCCGCTATTACATAGGACTTCAACATAACGGGCGAAATTTAGGTGTACTCAGGGTGATGCTATATTTTACACAATGTTTATACAATATTAAATATTTCCTTACACATCGTTTTTACATAGGACTTCAACATAACGGGCGAAATTTAGGTGTACTCAGGGTGATGCTATATTTTACACAATGTTTATACAATATTAAATATTTCCTTACACATCGTTTTTCCCCTTTTTTCAGCATCAAAAGCATCACCAGAAAAGGACCTAATAACAACCAACAGTTCATGCGTACGTCTGAACCTGCTAACCTGGGACAGCAATGGTTGTCCCCTCACCCAGTTCTCGGTATCTGTTAGGAGCTTCGAGGAGTCCTCGTGGATCACCCAGACGGTGTCACCAGCTGCCCAGCCGACTGTCCTGTGTGGGTTAACGCTGGCGACGTGGTACCATCTGAAGGTAGTCGCCACCAGTGCTGCAGGGACAACACTAGGGAACTATTACTTCTCGACGTTGACTGAGGGTGGAGGTACGTTGACTTTAGCCAAATATTTTGCACACACAAAGGGATACTTTAATTGCTGCCCATCGTCATTATTATTCAGCCAAAACACGCTGACTGTTACGAAAACATTCACAGACAGTATTTTTTATTTTACGAGTTCTTTACTAAGAGAAGTAAGCGTTTTATTGGAATCGGTAAATCTAATGGGGTAAGGCTCGGATTTTTATAAAAAAAACTTGTTCACAGTTGCTTATGCATTTATTGTTTTGTATTTGATTATGAATATAATTGACTAGAAAAAATGTTAATATTCATACTAAAAGTTAACGGCTACATAGCGCAGAGAAGTCAAAGTACCGACGTACTTTGACGTTTGACTGTGAATCTCCCTTCGACTTAGAGTCGTTGTTAATATCCCTTCAGTTGATTGTCAACTTCTGCTTGCCATAGCTGAAAGACCATGTCTATCTATTGCAGAGCGGATACCAGCCCCGGCGCACTTCCCCCCCGGCGGCGGGGGCGGGGGGGAGGCGGGCGGCGAGCGCGCGGCCGCGCTGCTTGCGGCGGCCGCCTGCGCGGTGCTCGCCGCCTTCCTGTTGATACTAGCTATAGCATATAAGAAGAGGTGAGACTACATACAATCTCTATACATTTGGCAAGGTATTTTTTATTGAACTGGAAACTTGTTTAGATCTTGATCAAATTTAAATGGGACCACATGAGAAGCAGCAGTTTTCAAATAAAAATAACCATCACAATCCTAAAATCCAAATCCAAAACCTAGTAAAAAGTTCTGCGGTGTTCTGTTGGTTCAAAGTTTCATGTTATTCGGATAATCTATTCTGGCATAACTGTGGGCATTACAGATACGTACCACAACAAAATAGAGAAAATATAAACTTTTTTTTGTTTTCAGTCCATCGACAACGTGTTTTAGAAAAGGTTACGAGCAGGGAGACATCTCGGAGGAGGAGGACAAGTCGGTAGAGAAGAGAGACAACCGGCGGAATTGTCAGCAGGTGTACACGTCATCACCCATCAAGCATCCTATTGGATCGAAGAAAGACCAACAAGGTATTGTTTCTAATTTTTTATGAGATTTACTCTTAACTTGGAAGGGCTCTTGGATAACAGCCATACGGGTCACTTTTCAAGGTTAATCAACGCAAGTGTTGCTTAACGATGCCGGTTATTGGATGGGTAATCGAGACTATCTATTACATACCGAGATCCCTCCATGCCTTCGGAAGCGCGTCAATTATTGGAAACCTTACAGGAAATTGTAGGTAGATGATTGACAGTCGTTACAAGTTTTCAGAAGTCCGAAAATCTCATAACAAGTCTTACCGGTATATAGGTTATCCAGTTACTAGGTTGTGAAGATTAGACTTCTCCCGCTCCAGGTGAAGCGGGAGGGCGTGTCAGACTTTTACTGACTAAAACCCAACCGTGATCCTTCAGTTGCTTGTGCCAGAGCTGGGGTAACTCTTTTCAAATTTATCCGCGGCCCAGAAAGGCATTGGCCCTATCGGTCAGTTTTTCCTGACATCTCTTTGAGGCGCGTGTGGAACACTACGCGCCTTCAACTCGAGCCTAGTCCTTATCAGACGGCGAGCTACCCGTTACTCGCTGTCCGCAAGCCCATGCTTTCGGTGGCTTGCGACTTACGACGCCCAGGGCGTCTCTTGCGGTGGCTAGGGGCGTGAGAGCGTCTCCGTTGCGTCTCCCTCACGCGTTCCGCCTTCACCTTCGCGAGTCTTGCTGTTGCGAAAAGGCTAGGCAGATTTATTTGTTTGCCCCGACGGAAATATGCGCCTGTTCCATTAATCAGCTTAACAACGTCACATTGTTTTTCTGAACATTTTAAAACAAAATAAAACTGCTTGTTCACGAGAACTGCGTCATGTCATTCATTGACAGATTTCAACGTCCCTTCTGCAATACAGCCTCCTTAGACACCATCATAGCAAACGGAAGGCTTCTAGTAAAATTGGTAGCTTTGATTTCCAGAAATGTACGAGATCAGTCCTTACGCAACGTTTAGCATGTCGGGTGGTGCGACCGGGCCCGGCGCGGAGGAGGGCGTGGGCGCGGGGAGCGCGGGGTGCGCGGGGGGAGGCACGCTGCGCACGTTCGGGCGCGCCGAGCCCGCGCCGCTGCAGGCCGCGCCGCCACGTGCGCACGCACACCACCATCTACATCATGAAAACGCAGGTATGTGAAAAAAAGAAACCAAAGGTTTTTTTCAAAACCTGGTATTTATGCGTATAAATTATGCATTAACTCAACCCTTAGCAACAGTAGTAAAATTACGAGTATATTAGTAAAGACAAAATTATGATACCACTTTTAACGTTAAAAAGTGTGTAACAGAAAATAGGCAGATACAAGTCGTGATGTAACATAAAGATTCCCAACTCAGCATGATGCTGTCACAAGGGATTCACAGCAAGGTGCTGATTATTAGTGATCGCTTAGGAACAAATTCGAACAACACTATTCTTTTTTCAAATCCTCATTTACTATCTTATGATATTGGCGTCATGATCTGCATCATGACTACGCAGGTTGATGGTACAATCACGTACAATGCTGTTCTACAATATTTTTTTTTAAATATATTATTTGCATTCAAAGAAATTTACACTTTAGCGAAGTGTGAATAAAGTTGATTTCAAAATGATTGTAACTGACAATATATGTTATGGTACAAAATCAAATTCATTAATTACTATTAATGATTAAGCTAAAGGCTCGCGGGTTCGATTCTGGCACGGAAAAAATATTTCTATGGCCTACAGATATTTGCTCTGGATCTGGATGTCAAGTGTATGTGAGTTTAAATGTTTGTAATCGCACTCACGATACAGGAAGAAATGCCTAGGAAACAGCAAAGATTAAAAAAAAAAATTAAATGTCCCTAGTTTTTGCCATATTCTATAGATCTAATGGTTCTCGCTTTCTACAGATGAATACACGTTGTCTCGCGCTATGACGCTGATGGTGCGTCGCTCGGAGTCGGATTCGGAGTCCAGCGGCTCGCCGTGCGCCGAGTGCAACTCCAGCGTGTCCTACAGGATGCCCGTCACGCCGGGGAAAGGTATATACACTATCTTCTTTCTTTCATCATGCTACTGCATGCAGCAGTCTACTCTTATTATAAAATCGTCCTATTTAATCCCACGCTTGGACAAAGGCTGCCCTCCATATTTTCCACTTCTTACAATCCTGTGCAACTTCTTTCAAGTCCATTGATTTCTCACCTATGCCTTGAGCCCATCGGCAGATTTCTATGCAACTCGGCTCTAGTGTTAGGCAACTGAGATGTTTCGAACTGTAATCACCTGTTACGCAAAACTTTGTTCGTAAAAATTGAACTCATTAGGATTAAAAAATACTCTTAATTCACTCAATAAAGATTATTGGAACGGGTCATTTAATATTAATCCCAATAGTCGGGTTTTTTTTTTTCCACTCAATATTTTTTTAAATTTTAATACAATGGTACAATGAAACTATAAAAACGTTCAAAAAATACTAGGTGTTTAAAGAAAAAAAAATCCACGAACTGAGTAAACCCTTCTACTTGGAAGTACTAATACCATCTATCGCTTGGGACGAAACCACCTGCGCTCGACGTAATTTTTGTAAAATAGTCTTTTAGTTTGTCGAAAAACGCTAGTTACGGTGGTACCTTTTCTGTCTATGAGATTAAGCATCTGTACACTAGTAACTGTGCATATACATTAACTTACGCCTTTTTTCCATGGGACCTTAGGCAGAAACGTTCCTAACATATTACCACTTTTGCTTCTTTTACTTTCATATATTATGAAAAATTAATATTTTTATTTGTAGTAATTTAACAACAGTTGTCCTTCCAGACGAAGTATTCCGCGCGGTGACGGACTCGAGCGCGGAGTCGGCGGCGGACGCACGCTCCGTGTCGCAGCGCGAGCGCGAGCGAGAGCGAGCACACGACAAGTCGCGCCGGCGACCGCGGAGGCACCACACGCCCACTTCGTCTAGGTAAACTCTACCTTAGGTAAACCGATTTCTGAGTAGGTATAGGATTTTCTTATCTATATCTTTTGTCCTGTTGGCACTGACTATAGCATACAATGTCCACCATTCAGTATTTTCCAACTAAGCGAGGTTTCTCTGATCGGTGTGAATCATGTCTCTTAGAAACTAAATATACTTTGAACACCACAAGTATCGCCATCTATCAATTCATACACACACAATCTTAAGCAAATATGGTCTACCTCGCATTGATCTTTTAGCTATCACTAGATGGCGTTGAACGGTGTTACTTCTTAGCTGGTGGTGGATGGATGGGTTACAAGATGGCGCTATTTTATGTTTCTAGGTACCAGCAGAGGCAGGAGCAAGAGAGAAGAGATTTTACGATACACGTATAAATACGACGACAATAAAGACTGCTACAAGCGAAATACTATTAAATTGTTACCTAGCTAATTTACCGGTTTAGCTTTAAGAGATTTTAACACGAAAAATAAAAATGTAAATATTTTAGAATGTTTTGTACTATGTTAAATTTGAAAAAAATACGCGGCCTATTTGGTATCACTAAAACGATCTTTTTAATATCATTTGAAACGAAACGTTTCTTCTAAACTCCCACTTTTATAGCAAATCCATAGTCGGTTTTCAATCAAACACTTTAACAATAGTTATTGAATATTAAACAAACCCTGAATCATATCTGACGAATTGTAAAAAGTAGAACATAGATTTAAGATAAGACGTCAATAATAATAAGTACAAGAAGATTTTATTATTAGTGTTAAAGGATGTGAAAATGCGATTTACCCGTTGACTACCGGGCTCGATAAATGGCATTATGTTTAATTATCTCATGGTTTCATGTGTTCAACGTGTTTATTATTTTTAAGATGCTCAAGAACAATTATATGGTAAAGTTTACATTGTATACTTGTATTAAGAATTTTATATACCTTTTTCTCAGTGATGGTTTTGTGAATTATATTTTCGATTGACACCATTTGCGAGCGATTTTAGAACCTATCCTATCAGTTTTACGGCTATGTAAAATACAACAGTAAATATAGAGATGTGCCAATTAAACGAATATCAGTTAAGAAACCAAATAAAAAGCTGAAATTTCAAGAATTATTTTTGCTGTGTCAAGGAAAAATAAAATAAACATGTTTAGTCAAATACGGATAGTCTTTAAAATCATTTTCTGATGTTTTGTATAGAGCACAATTTTACACCATAACGAAATTAAATCGAGCCATATACTCAGACATTTATAGTTAATATTATCTTATGTTGTACTCTTGTAATAATTTATTCGTAGGCTAACAATAGTCATAGCAATAAACCAATCTACTCAAGTCTTATGTTAACTGTCACTGCCTACGTGGTTGCTAATGTAAATATTTTAAAGGAAACGAAAAATAAAATCGATTTATTCGTGTTTTTGTTGTTTTTCAAATCTACAGAGGGTTGACTTCTTTATTATTTAATAAAGAAGTCAACCCTCCGTAGATTTTTGTCCTGTCATGTCCCTGTCAACATCCTTTATTCTATCCGATTGCTGAAGTAGGCAAATAAACATCAGACCAAAGAAAAACATTTTCAAGAAATATGTCGCTATGTTAAAGGATCCTGGATAAAGGGGGTGTTATAAGATTGACGTGCGCGGGTATCTGTGTGTTTGTGTATCTGTCTGTGGCATCATAGCTCCTAAACGTTTCTTTTTTTGCAATTTTGACTTAATTGAAAGTGTTCATAGCTCTTGTATGTTTGATGAAAATCGGTTCAGCCGTTCAAAAGTTATGAGCATTTTAATGTTTGAATCGCAATATTTTCGCAAGATATCGTGTTATAATAATGTGTTCGATAGATTGTTGTTCGAAGCGTGCTTATTACTAGATAAATTATGTAGTTTAAAAAGTATTAAAAAAAAACAAATTGTCAGAAATTTTTAATAATACTTACCTACTAGACGTACTGATCCGATTAGAAAAACTCTTTGTCTAAAAGAAATCTACAACATAATTTAGTATCAAAAGCTACTTTTTATTCTGAAAAATACGCTGCAGCGAAGTCCAAGGAAGCAGATAATTCAGAATAAAATACCCTAATTTATTCTGTGCCGAATTTTCTCATTCTCCTATGTAAGAGTAGATGACACAATAAACTGTAACACAAAAGATAAATAGCGCGATAAATATTTTAGTCCAAAGATTTACTAAGACCATAACACAGTAATCTCATTCCATAACAACACAAAATACAAATACGAATAAAAATAGTTTATTTTCTTTAACAATTTTTGTGGTACAAAAAGCGACACACACACACACACTTAACGACCTTCTTTACAACTCGAGGGGATTCAATTTCTATCACACTGATAAGCAATTTTTAGTAAGCGAAATTACAGATACTTTCATATGGACGCAATACGATTTAATGCAATTCGACCAAATTGTACTTGCAATTTTCTTAGATATGTATGCACGATACCTATCTGGAATGGAGACCGCGAACTGGTATTTATTGAAGAGTTCTGTCGTATATCTTCGAAATTCTTCATCAAATCTTCACCAAATTAAAATGGGACTAATTTCGAAATATACTCTTTCAAACAAAAAAAAAGAATTTTCAAAATCGGTCCACAACTGTCGGAGATATCGGTGAACATACACAAAAAAAAAACCGGCCAAGTGCGAGTCGGACTTGCGCACCGAGGGTTCCGTACAAACCTCAGCTTAAAGGTATTATAGTCCTGAAATTTGATATGAATTTCAATTAAATACCTCTACGTTCACGAGGAAAGTGGTAGTAAGTTTAAAATTATTAAAAATATTTTTATTATATGTTGTAACTAAAAATTTACGGTTTTCGCAATTATGCCTTTATTTGTTCTATAAGACGTTGCTTCGTACCAAATTTCAAGATTCTGAGTTCACAGGAAGTACCCTGTAGGTTTTGATTACCTTGCGAGTGTCGAAAATTTGCGGCATAAACGGCTGTATCTTTTGATTGCGTTAGCTTAGAAGTTTGATTTTTTTCACAGCTTTAAGACACAGTAGACTTGAGTATTTGATATAAATTTCAGCTTGATACCTCCGCGCGTTCCTGAGAAAAAGGGTCTCGACAGACAGACGGACAACACAGTGATCCTATAAGGGTTCCGTTTTTTCCTATCGAGGTACGGAATCCTAAAAAAAAAACAAACATGAAGTCGAACATAGAACCGCCTCCGTTTTGGTAAGTCGGTTAAAAATAGAAATGCAACGCGCCGCCGACGCTTTGTGGTAGCGTGATACCGGATGACATATAAAAGAAGGTTTTTTCCGTTGATGTTGGTCGAGGTCGGACACAATTTGCCTATTGCGATAATATTAACTATCACTAAGTAATAGAGTCTAGTCTGTTTCAAATAAAGAGATTGTAATTGGAATCAAAAAATAAATATTGCTATTACTGGAATGAGGTGTTTTATTACACCACCTACATTTCATTTACAAACAGACGAAAGAAATAGGGTAAAGCAGAAACTATAGGCAGACCTTAGAACAATAACGCATAGAAGCCACGTCTAGAACAATACACAGTCGAGATCGTGTGTCCGCTTAATTTTCTTTGTGTGCGTAAGACGAATGTATCTACGTTCCTCAAACGCACACAAATATAGCTTTCAGTGATACCAATACAGGCCATTACCCACAAAAATATGGAAAAACGCTCTACTATGTTGCTGGATCAAATCAAGACAAGTATTTTATATTATCAGGAACTGGATGAGATGAAGATGATGACCAGGTTATTAATACAGCACTTGGTGTATGTACCTAATCAAAGAATTACAGGAAACTAATCACAAAAAACTTAGTTATTTGGTCCGGTTTTATTTGAGTACAGTAAATTACCAATTAACTTTTAGTTTAAAAATACTCCAGGTAGCAGAGTCGATAACGACCATAATTTAGAGGCTTAAAATAAATACGGTTTAGTTTGACGCACACAGAATCGCCAGAATTCTATTTACAAAGACTAATATTATAAAATACCTAATGCCAAATTAGTTTCTCGAAAGTGGCAAAATGTTATATCGTATTCAATAGCGTTGGTAGAAGGTACATCAAAAACATTTTTTTTGGTAAATAAAAATAAGAACAAAGTTGAAAGCAATGTGGGTACTTTTTGAAACATCATTACTCGATGGACCATCTAATCGATATCTTTGGTACCGTATCTATTAGTTTTCGTTTTCGACTCTGTATTTGGACTTATTTTTCGCTTTGTAGTTCTTTTTTTTTTTTTTGGAAGTCAGTATTTTTTTTTTGATAAAAAGGATTTTAATTTTTCTCTTTTTAGTTTTGGTACCATAAATTTCCATGAAAATCATTGATAGCTGTAAATGTCATTAAGATACGACAATAAACCCAAACACGACTAGGATAAATTATTTTATTAAGGCGTTTCAGTGCGCTTCCGGCTTCATAGTCAGTACCATTTATTCATAATTGCTTCAAAAAGTACTATCATAATCGGTTAACTATTCAAGATATCTTATACCCGTGACATAATTTATCATTAAGTAGTTCCAGTGGTAATCTGTGGTCTTCTTATTCAGTTCTACTGCACCAAATTATACTTTCTGAGTGCAAATGATTGCATTGTTGATGAAAATAACAAAAACGCTATTTGTATGCCTATAATATTTGAGGAGTTACCTCGATTTATATGGGATCCCAGCATCAGATTCTGACTTGGTAACAATGAAACCAGAGTATTCCCTTTCAAAAACAAAAAGAATTTTCTAAATCGGTCCAAAATTTACGGAGAAATTGGTGAACTTACAGTCGAACATACAACCTCCTCCTTTTTGGGAAGTCAGTCGGTCGAGAAATGATGTTTCAAGATAATGGGCCTTTGCGCTGCCGATAATTCGAGCTTCTAGTTATTCGAGATTATGATGCATCGAGGTAGTGAACTGTCGCTCTCATAATTTTTCGATTTCAAGGACTGTCGAGTACCTAAACGTTTCGAGCAAGTTTTTTATTTTTATTATTATCAATAGGCTCGCGCTTGACCACTATCTCACCTGATGGTAAGCGATGTTGTGGTCGACGGTGAAGCACGCTTGCCTAGAAGTAACCTATTCACTCTTGACTTAAAGACCCCTAGATTGTAGCTAGATTGTAGTAAGAGTTATTCGATCCCACGTCACTCGATTTCAAGTGGGGAACCCGGCTAAGTTTTAGTTGCCTCACTTTTTGGACTCGTGCGAGGTTTCTATGCGATATTGTTCTAAAAGGTAGAAGCATGTTGTGACTAAGACAAGAATGGCCCACAATCAGCATGATGCCGTAAATCGCCTATCGATGCATTTTAAATTGTGTCCCGCCATCAGGCTAGTTCCTTACTTGTTCCATAACAACATTAACTGGTTTACATAATATCTCCTTCATCAATAGTTTTCTTGGCATTGCCATGTTCGCTGGCAACTTGGCGTTTGAATGGGTCCCCAAGATGTTTCAATTCCCCGGTTGGCAAGCCGCCATTGCATTATTATCTACACTATTGTTGGCGATGACTTTGTAAGGAATTGGGAACATTGTGGTAATAATATATGTTATGGGTTTAAAATGTCCTACGGTGTTGAGACGTGGACACACACAATACGGTTGGTTCGTCAGTTCAAAGTTGCTCAGCGAGCTACGGAAAGGGCTATGCTCCGAGTCTCTCTAAGGGATCGAATCCGAAACGAGGTGATCCGGCAGAGAAACAAAGTTGTCGACATAGCTCACAGAATAAGTAAGCTGAAGTGGCAATGGGCCGGCCATACAAGTCGTAGAACCGATGATCGTTGGGGTAAACGTGTTCTTGAGTGGAGACCGCGAACTAGTAAACGTTAGGACGCCCACAGGCTAGGTGGAGCGACGTTCTTCGCAGGGTGGCTGGTAGCAGTTGGATGACAGTTGCCGAAAATCGAAGCCAATGGCGTGCAATTGGAGAGGCCTAAATCCAGCAGTGGACTGCTATAGGCTGATGATGATGATGGGTTTAAAATTATGTTTTGAGTTGGTTTCATTTGGATGTTTTGAAAATTTTTATGAATTTATTTCTAATAATCCAGTTGGAATCGTACAACGGGCTTCAACATTGTTTACCGTAATGTAGACAGAAAATATTTTTTGTGCTAATAACCTGCTAGCAGTTGAAGTTTTATTTTCGGATTTAGTTTTAGTTTTATTTTCATAGTGTAGAAGGAAGGCGCTGTTTCGCTTGACACCGCTATAAAATAAGCTCCGGGTTAGAATTTCATTTATAATCCGACTTTCCTGATAAATTACTCAAAAAACAGTGTATAAATCAGATTGCATCCAGGAGTCGATCAAAAACATGTTTTGCTGGACGCCTGCCATCTCACTACAGTTACCCTGATGAGGGAAACTATGAAGAAACTCGATGACCAACACTACGTCCTGTCATCCCCTAAGCAAACGAAAGTACAAATTATTTGTCGCTAAAAAGACTACACATCGCTCTAATGAAGTTATTTCGCTACAACTCTCGTTGGATGTCGACTGAAATCTGAAGAGTTCACCACAGTAGATGCCGACGATGAAATCATAGGCCAACCTCCAAATTGATCCTCCAATTTGTACTCCGTGGATCTTCAGGGACTACACAGCATCTATGACAGAATTTCAATCCAGAACCCCGTGCAAATGGGCAACGCGCAAAAGAACACCTATCATACCACAAGAACTAGCAGCCTCCGACCGTAATCCTGAAAAAAAAACTCAGATCCCGACGAAATTCCGGTAACATTTTCATTCAACGTGCTAAAATAGTTGCCGTTCTAAGGGTGGAGGTGTCACGTATGCCTAGGAATCTGCTGACAATATGGACACTAAGTATTCATAGACCTTGATGACAGTGCAGTTACCTTGAAGTCAACGCACGTAGCTAGGCATTTGCTGACACAGAAACTACGTAGCATCTATATAGAAAGTTACTGACGGTGCAATTACCTTGAAACTGATGCAGCCATGACGTCAAGGAATCGATCAATACCGAACTAATATTTAAGAGCATTTCTTGTAAGTAGAAGGGATTCCAAATTCCCACTTCAAGTAGGATGGATACTCGTAGGCCAGTTATTATAATTATTGTAACTACTCCATGTCCTAACATCGACTTGGAATGGACATTTGTAGGACATGTAATTTTAGTTAACTTTATTAATTAAAAGTTTAGAATCATTTCGGGTTTCTGTCCAATCCCCCGGCTGTGGTAAACGTAATTCGCTTGACCACTATCTCACCTGATGGTAAGCAATGATGTGGTCGACGGTGTAACACGCTTGCCTAAAAGAAACCTATTCACTCTTGACTTAAAAACCCCGAGCTATTAGAGCTTAAAGCCCCGAAACACAGACTACGGCAGGGAATTCCACTCCTTAGCTGTAGGCATAATGAAGGTATTTTCTAATTAATATTCTTGACACCACAATCATGATATACCGGAGAGCAAGCACGACACTATTAGCGACAATGACTTTTTTAATGACTTGAAATAACAAATTAAATCACTTAAGATACAACGTATGAGCGCACATCAGGCAATAGAAGACCTAAATAGCGAAAACTGGTGACTGAAGTCAGACTTACAGAAATCCCTCAAGAATAACCTGCAAAAAGATCTGCCTAACGCCTAATAGGAGAAGTAGCAAACCATTGTCATCACGTAAAATAAAGTCCAAATGCCACAAAATTATACCACTTGCCTCTACAAGGACTCCAAGACATCGAACATCGAGACAAAAGTCGCCACGCTCAATAAAGAAACATAAACTGGCGATCTGACTAATGACATTTTGACAAAAAAAGCTGACATCACATTCACAAGTAAGTAACATTGCTGTAAAAAAACCATCAGGTGCGATGCCTAAACATAAACTTTCAACAATAAGCAGCAGCTGCACAAAATGAAATTTGCCGTTAATCGAAGAAGTCTTCTCAGACCAATTTGATTATTGTCATTATTTGATACCATCACTGAAGGCTCCTTAGCTAAGATCGAAAACAACTAAAAGACTTTTCAATGGATGACTACTGTTTATTTTTATTGGAGAAAACGATCTTAGAAGAAATGAGTTTATGAGCATCCTGGATAATTTAAAACACTCCCTGAAAAATGTTACCCACACTAATGTGTTATTTGTGCTTTATCCTATATAAGAGGGGCACTTACAGGCATATACATAACTATTAAGTGGAGCTATTCAATAAACTTCCCTATCTTTACAATAAAAAACCCCAAATATGCATACTTTTTGGATAACAATCTCACCCTATCACTCGACATGTTTACTTACAAAACAGGTAAAATAAATAAATTTGGATGGAGAGATATCTTTACACACATCATGTCAAAAATACAGATGGATTACAAGTTATTCGGCTCGGAAGGTGTTTCAACAACCTCAAACATAGAAATTGAAGACGGTTTATCTGCAACAAATAATACTGAGCAATTGAGCTTAATTGTTAAGGACCTTTTTCGTGCACAAATGCAGATTCTAAACACACTTTGATTAATAAACCAGCTTTTTAAGGATATTTCATCAAAATGTATGTGGAAAATGTACTAAAAAAACTGCGCTAGAATTGTATATCACAACTACAGGTATTCTTGTAGAGTACCTATGTTTAACAGAACATTTTTAACCGACTTACCAAAAAGGAGGAGGTTCTATGTTTTTTTTTTAATTGTATTTTCACCGATATCTTCGTCAATTGTGGACTGAATTTGAAAATTCTTTTTTTGTTTGATAGAGTATATTCATAAATTGGTCCCATTATAATTCTGTGAAGTTCTGATAAAGAACTTCGGAGACATACAACAGAACTCTTCAATAAATAACGGCAAATCTCTCGGAATTTCTGCAATCGCATGTCTGTTTATTGTTTAAACCATTTCATAACATAACATCACGCCAGTACGCTCTACGGTACGCAGATGTGTACAGTTCACCTTGGTACACTCTCATTTCACCGGTTATGTTTAAGTTTTATGGTATTCGGGTAATTTATTCTGGCGTTATAAGTACCTTACTAAAGGCAAGTTGCTTAATAGTGTGACTGTTCCTAAACGACCCTAGGGTGATAAAAATTTCGTTTTTCCTAAACGTGCCCTAGATTCAGAGTTAAGGTCGGCCCTTTTGATAAAAGAGAGACAGTGCCCCACCATACCGCGCTGTCTAATGAACCTCGCACCATTGACTGAACGGTTCTCTTCCGACTATAGTGAATACCAAATTATGTTTTGTTTTGTATTGGAATTCACAGTTATAAATTTATAACTTGGAAGTGGTTTAGAAGGATAAAACGTAACTAAGGGGATATAAACTAAATTGTTATAATTAACTGAATCTTGTGTGAGAAACCCTTTACACTAATGTATAGAGTATTAAATCAAAGACCGAAAAGTGGTCACGAGTAGTGAATATATACATTCAAGAATTAATACAAATACAATTAAATAATTTATCAGAGAGTTTAACTCTAGAAGTAGTTGGAGTTGATTAGATCAACTCTCCCAAAGACAGCCCCAAAAAGCGCCCAACCCACCATCATTTCCTATGTGCAATAGCTGGGGAGAAGAAATGATGAAACAAACTCCCAGCACACATTTCTGTCTGTTAGCCATAAGGGCTTTATAGGTAAAACAATAATGATGTATGAAGTTAATTAGATAAAAGGTTGCAAAATGCATTATTTACCTAACGGAAGGAAATGGATAGGAACGCTACGCTTGCGCTGTTAAATACGTTTACTTGATTTACGTTAGTGAGTTCATTGATAATAGTCTAGATTTCCCACCCACGTGACTAGCAACCGCTCACAGCAGCAAGCACGTCGCACATGTACTATGGGGCCTAGAATGCAGGTTCTAGAGAGGATCTGCGGCTCCAAAAATACAAGTTTCCTAAGCTTTAGCATGGCTTGCCCAGTCCTAAGACAGTGGTCAGTTTTGTGCCTATTTGCCCCTGCAATTTGAGCTAGACATGCTACCAGATTTACTGGACGCGCGCTATGGTAAATAGCTCTCCCTATCTACCTAAACACCCCTTATAAAGACAATACAAAATAATGCAAGCGTACCGTAGACTCGGTCTGCTCATTGCAAAAGATACTTGCCGTACGTGGGAGCGGATTTATTCGTCGCTTCTCATTTCCTTAATCTGCCCATTGCGTGGATTTTCGGGGCCGCTAAGGAGCGGCAGCCATCCAATATCATGTCTCGCTAAATAGTGACGATTTTGAGCTGCCTACAAAACGGCGTGGTGTGGTTTTAACGAGACACTTTCCCTAAGCGTCTTTAGAAGATGTAAGTAGTTTGGGGATCTTTGTGAAGCCTACCGTGTGAATCCTACCCCCCTCCCTGGATCTGAGCGACAGCAAGTATTACGCAAAGTGTTCTGAGCTAGACCTTCTATAGGAACCAGTATTTGTCAACAAACAATTGGTTGTCATACGTTCTCAATTAAAGGAGGCCATTTAGCCTATTTTATACGAATAGTGAATATTAGCGGTTCCGCCTTCCATGTGTGTTATGTCAGTTAACTCTCAATAATGGCCCATAATCAAATTGGTTATTGTAGAGTGTAGCAATTGATGAAATTAGCGCTTGTAAGTGTGAAGGAAGACTTCACCGCTTCCCTAGACCAAATGCTAGTGACAAATATCTGTCAAGGTGTGGATTAGGAGATAATTACAAGTTCTCGCCATGCTAGAATAAAGTGTTCATTAGTGATTTGTCCCTACCTACGTTATATAAAGATTAAAACTTACCCAATCATTCCGGCACTCACTCACACAATACTATTACGAAATAAAACTAAATTATAATTTAACTTAATAGTAATTAACCTCATTACCACGATATTTGCAACGACACGACTTTCAATTATTGGTTCCAAAGTAATACCCTATAACCCGACTTCTCTTGATCTCTCAAAATCAGTCCGTCCTGTTTCCCTGCCTAAAGCTAAGTGTCCCTCGTCTCCCTCACAACCTCGTTCTTTCCGCTAGCTACCTGGACTCCGCCCCTTCTACCCTCGCCCCTCGGGCGCCTGCGACGACCAGTCCAACGTTAATAGCTGCCAGATGTCGGCATCTTAAGGTGTTTTTTTTATAATGAATGCCTTTCTTGCTATGCCTGCACGTGGATATTTAAATATGAATATTATATTATCTGATAATTAATTTAGGATAAATGACACGGTAGTCACAATAGGTACAACTAAAAAGTGAAAAATAAAAAAACTTTTTTACAAAATAATACTACCAACTTCCAAATAAAAACACTACAAAGTGAAAAATAACTTTCTTTTTCAAAGTCAGTGTCCATAACGAAAAAAATTGGTACCTACCAAAGACATCGACGTTGGAAGTCGGTAGTATTTTTTTGTAAAAAAGTTTCTTTTTAAATCAAAAATCTGCTCATGTGTTCAATATTGCCTATTATAATTTAGTGTCATACAACACAAGGACAAACAAAAAAAAGTGAGGTAGTCTTATGTAAGCACATATAAATAAGGAATGTGAAAATATTGATTTTGTTAAAAAAAATGTATAGAACAGATAATTTCGAAATATGTGGGGTTAAAGATCTTGAAACTGGATTATTACTCTGTTGTTGCTACAGAAGTCCTTATGATAAAATTTTTGAAGGTTTTCTAGCTAGAAAACTTGTTCGAACTTTTTATCAACAAGAAGTGCTTTATATGTGCTGCTTTTAATATTGACGAACTTGTTGAGTTGTAAAGTTTTAAAAAATAAACTGAAACTTGTTTGGAACTGTGCCCAATGTATTAATTGGCGAGTAACGTGTCTTTTATGACGTCAGAATTCTAAAGCTAAGCGCAATGAATATCCGAAAATTATTTGGCTGATTTTTTTCTAGGCGAATACTTTTTATTATCTACATAAATTTAATTACAGTGTCCAAGTAGCTTATTTAATTCCGCTAAGTAGCTGATAATAATCGATTGGTTACGAGTGCTACGGCGTAGCGCTACGCCGTAGCCAGGCGTAGACTTTGTAGTACTACCGACGGTCCGTGGCTAGGAGATTCTAATTATAGAGAGAATTACTAAATTACGAGATGGTAAACATCGTTTATTTTGTTCAGTTCAGTAAATTGAACCTGATATCCTGTGACTGTATTGAATTACAAGGTGAAAGTATACAAGTTTGTTTTGTTTCGGCTAAATAAACTTTTGGGTAAACAATAAGTAAATGATGCTTGGAGTTTACTTTGTGTTGCTTTATGTTCGGAGTTGTAGGATCGTGATTGATCGTTGAGAAAGGGAAAATTGGAAGTGGGCGTGGGTTCGAATACCACTTCTGATGACAAAAGGAGTCTAATATATCAGCCACGCGTCTACGAACTGTTAAGTCGGACTATCTTACTTGAAAAACAATGACAACTTATTCCAAGTTCATCCTCAGCCTTATAATGATCCCACTGCTGGGACACAGGCATCCTCTCTGTGGGAGAGGTAATACGCCTTAATCCATCACACGGGTCCAGTGCAGGTTGGTGAATATCACACATCTTGGCATTTTTGGTTCTAGGTCATCCCGGTTTCCTCATTACGAGTATATTGTCCTTCACCGTTTTAAGAGCAGTGGTGAGAAAATAATTTAAACAAAGTAAAGCGCCTGTCTGGGTTCGGACTCAGCATCTACGATAAGTAAGTCAGGGGCCTTACCACTGTGCCACCTCTGCTCACAAGTTAGTCAATATAAACATGACTTAGATATATATGAACTAGTGTAATTACAGGTTGCTATCACGGTAGACGAAAAAGAGAGTTGAAAAAAAATTACACCGTCCTTTCTGGAGTATTCATCCAACTTCTTCTTCTTTTCTCCGAGTTGACGTTTAATGATTAAGATAGTTAGGGCCTACGATGTGGCCACTTTAGTTGTAGCCTCATTGTTGTTCACTAGGTCCTCTAGAGTGCAAGTGCGCTTTCCGATCTTAACTATGTATGTCGTGGTCATCTGCCAGCACTAGTATGTTAAATGGCGCGACTGCCTATCTGACCTCCACATGCCAGGTAACTGTGTAACACAATAAGTCTTGGCAGGGCCCAGTCAGGTATCCTGCCCCCCGGTGGATTCCCGCATTGTCGAGGCAGGGGCGCCCAGTGGCCGTGGCTTGGTCACCCACAGTGAAGCGAAGAGAATCCCGAGAAGGGGCCGCTAGTCAGGGCTTTTGCAGATTAATCTGACAACGTAGCGGCCAACAAGTAGGTTGCGTTGCCGCTTGGTAACAGAGGCGTCATCGCAACTGAGGCGGACCGCAATGTTATATGGAGCGTCCCAGGTCCCATCCGATATCGCGGCGGATGGTTGGAGGCCGTGGCGAGAGAGGAGTGCCGATACTGCGTTGCGCCGCCCTACATTCCGCGGCCCGAACGGGTTCGCCACCGTCTGATGGCGGACGTGGTGGGACCGCAGGACAATTTCCTATTCCCTATTTCCTGCAGCCGAAAAGTGGTAGGTGGCGGGGCCACTGACCTGATCCGTCACAGGGGGACCAAGGGTGCCATATACGGGATCGTCACTGACGCCTATGTGCTGGTTTGGTAACTGGGGTGGTCACGGCGTGCAATGTGTTCTGGTTCTCTGGTAATGGGTGTTATACCCCAGAGGAGAGCTCGGTGACGGACAGCCGCGGCGAGTTCGCGGTGAGTGCTAACGCTTGCCCATGTTCCCGCTGTAAGCTGCACAGAAGGACATCATGGAGTTTTAGTGGGTTGCAGCCCCACATAACTGCGCTATCTCCCCGTGGTAAAAATGACAACCGGGATCAAAGGCTTCACGTACTTTACGAGGCACGGAAGGGCCTCGGTATGTAATGGTTGGTCACCCATCTACAGATCAACCTCGGAAAGCGTTGCTTAAATTTGAAGGCATACCCATGCGGCTGTTATTATTTAACTACGAGCTCCTGAGATTCAAACATTGAAATTGATAACCCAGCAGATAATTCTCAGTACGGTTGACTGGTAGAGAATGCCTCAGGTATTAAGTCCGCCTATGTACCTGTATGTTGCGTGAAGTTTTAATAAATAAATAAACATAATAATGCATACAGCCGACGATCCATAGTCCTCCTCCCTCCCATTACTTGCACACGTGTGTATCCACTAATTGATGAACCGCAAAGCGTCCGCCTGATAAATTGCCGCTGCCATACGCGACCGCAGCCTAGCTCAGTATACCACAGATAGATTAGTAGCAGTACGACTAGTCTTTAGAAAAATGAATGTGTAAGGCTGAAGGCTATTTATTAGCTACAGCTACTAAATGGTAAAGGTATTTTTAACAGTTTAAAAAAATACAATACTAAAGGCTTACCCACAAAGCCACGACGCGACAAGCAACGATTTTACGAAGAAATTATTCTAGTCGCAATTGTTCAAAAGGATGTAATGCTAAATGCGGCTGCAAAAAAGTTGGATTGTTTTTTCTTTAACATGTACTAGTTGTCAAGGTCAGTCGTTCTTCAATGTTGAATCGCCATCAGAAGAGGATTTGTACGATATTAGTGAGGAGACATCTGATACATTGCTGTTAGAACAATTTACTTACAACCAGCAGGATGAAGAAGAAGAATAAGGAGAAGAAGAAGTACAATAAGTCGAACAAGAAAAAGAGGAAGCAGAATAATCAGGTGATTATGAATGAGACGGATAATTTTACCAATTTTTTTATAATTCTCACGGCTTTAATTATTTCCAATAGTACCAGTTTTTACATAATTTTGAATAGTGTTCAATTAAACAGGATAATAATAGATTGTGGATTAGGCCTATCTGGGAAACTACGTTAAAATAAGCGCAAAATACACTATCTCCCAGGTGACGTGGAAACGTGTGCATATTATGAAGAATAAAAGTTTTTAATCTTTTTCAAACCATTGTATCTCAGAAACGATGACGTTAAGGAGAAAAATTGCATATACAATGCTTATAGATAATTTCATAATCTACAATTTTTGCCGTACCTATTTTATCATAAAACTTACCGTTCGGATAAAAAACGCAAACAACCCATATTTGCAAACTATGACCTTAAATAACATTTATTACAAGTTTAGTGTGGGATCGATGGGGATTTAATGATTAAATTATTGCACTTTGAAATGTCTAGTTTAACCGGACTATTCGTAGATAAATAACAATAGGAACGCGTTGTCAGATTGTAGTTTGCGGATCCTGTAAAAGTTTTGTATAATAATATTTTATTGTGTTCTTTTAATAGGTAATTTTCAATTATTATCAAGGTACTTAACCTTGATAACAATTAAAAATCATTTTTTATAGGCTCGCCTTTGACTATTGTTCCATATGATGGCATGCTATGATGTGATCGACAATGAATATTATATTATGACTTTATAGTGCATATGTTACGGCTAATACCCGAAGTGCGGCTACACCTAGTATTAGCCGGTTGGAGCTTAGGGTTACTTTAGACCCTGCGGACGGAAATAGGAGCCCCGCGCAGCGGGGCTCCGTCGACTATGTTGCGTGGCTACACCTAGTTCTAACCGGCTAATACTAGGTGTAGCCGGGTTCCGTCGACTATGTTGCGTGGCTACACCTAGTTCTAACCGGCTAAAACTAGGTGTAGCCGCACTTCGGGTATTAGCCGTAACACATATACCAAATGCATTCCCAATGGTTATAGTACACCCTCATTAGGTACACCAATTACGTTTGATTCCTATATTTACTAATCAGGACACAAATACAGACACCACCGGGCTGCTATTGAAAAAACCCAATAACATTTTCCTCGATCCGGCCATCGAACCCAGAATCTAATGCTCAGCTACAGCGCTTGCGAACAATTACAATAACAATACGAAAACTCTCCCGTATATTCTTTATGAACACGAGTTGTTTACTATGCCTACCACAATATTGTAGATAGGTGTAATTTTGATTTATTTTACATGAGTAAGAAGTTGATTTTTATTAATACTGACAGAAAACCGATTTCATCAAATCCGGATAAAGTTTCATCAACAAATTTTCGTGCGAACTATAATTAATAACATTCAACTATACATATATGAGTACATAAAAACATGTTCATGCTAAAATAAATTCCGATCTCTAGCTTTAAATCGACAGCACACAGTTCACTATCACAATCTAAACTACATACTAGTACTATTCCCCCAGTAAAGTCCAACTGAACAACCCATCTAATGTCATCATCTTCCATCCCCGATGGGTCCATTCGCACGTATCAAGAGTGCAGCATCCGCCATGAATGCCAAGATGCTGAGCATCTGCAATTCCACAGAACGCATCGAATGATGAGCTATCCTTCGGGGCTAGTGGTCATCTCAATTGTGCGAGTTACTACGAGATTGTAAAGAGAAGTGATTTTCTTTCGAGTTGGATTTGATGACGAAATAAGCCAAGTGAATGGTATATATTTAACACTGTACGTTGGTTATCATTAGCGAATACTTTTGTATGCGATCCAAGAGAGAGAATCTAGCATATATAATGTTTCCACTGCTGGGAGATAAACCTTTTATCATGTTTCACGCGTACCCTGTGCGAGTTGGTGAATGTCTCATGTTATTTTTGGTACTCAGAAATGCCGGTTTTTGTACCGTTCACTGTTTTAGAGCAGTGGTGATGAAAGACAAAAAAACATCCTGGATTCAAACGTATGACCTGTGACTTGCAAGTTTTTTTTTGGGACAGTCCTAACGCACTATACCCAAACCACGGCAACTCCTGAAAACCAGAATCAACGGTGGTGACCACCAGAAAAGCGCCGAGGCAATGAAGTTTGACGAAGTCACGGAAAATGAATTTAACTGTTTTGAAATCCCGCAACGAAATTAGTCAAAAAATAATAATGTAGGAGTAGGAAAAATACAAATTTCCACTTCCCTCCATATCAAGCAGAAGACAGAGCAAACAAGGCCAATAGGCACAAAGGGTCGCTTACAACTGGGATATGCCCAGATGTCTAGCACCACAGATAAAAATTAGCATTTATATTAATGGGCCCTAACATTGTGAGCTATATTTGATTCCATTATAATAGGTATGGCAAAAACGCTTGAACGCACGGAAATTTGTTAAACAAATCCTGATGCAGTCTGTACATTATTCAACATAGTATTTCGTTCATTCTGCCAAAGAATACACTCCCATAAAGTATGATGTGCAGATTGTACATATTCGCAGTCAGATGTAGAACACCGACATAAAGGCGAGGCAACGAGCTTGAAGGAAAATAATTTACTTAAAAGTTACCATGCCCTGTGAGAAATTGGGCAACACAGTGATCCACCTCCAGCCACGTCCTGGGCATCCGCGCGCAGACGGATGGAAAGAATTGGTGAAGGCCCTTGATAGAAGTATCTCACCCACATTGCCATTCGGATAAAAGTTCCTCCCAGATGTCAATACATGGTTTAAATAATCGAGAGATTTACTCACGGTCACTCCGCTTTAAAAAGTCTGCAGCCATGGTCTCTCGTTAGGAATAGTACATTGCAGCACGTCGCTGCACTTCAAGGTCGACGCCAGCAAGTACCGGTAAGGCCTCAGTACTAACCATCCTGTATGCTTTGCATAAGAGTATCAAAGCTAAACGCTGACTTTGAAGTAATTTACGTCGTACCGCCCCTATGGTGGCCCTATCAGCCGAAACCGGCGCCCCATAATGATAAATGAAAAATGATTTTATTTCTGTAAGTTGGTTTGTTACTTTTACATGTCGATCATATTTTTAAAACAAGATGAGATCGGCGTTTCCTATCTGACTTCTCTGAGAAGAAAGGCCGAAACAAACTCAGAGTTCACAGTCTCTTTTAAAGTCCAGACAAAATCTTGGTTAGATCATGTGAAGATCATGTAGACAAAATTAATTGGAGCAGCTCAATCCCAAGCCTGTTTGTCCTCAACTTAATCTTTAATGGTATAAAACGCTTTCTGGCATAACTTACGTTTAATAAATGATTGGAATTTATTAAGGCTTAGATCTTGTACGTAGCTTGGAAGCATATTATAAAAGCGTAAACATTGACATCTAAACGAGCCACCTATTTTCTTGAGCCTTGTTGAAGGTACTACAAAGTTGTGTTTGTTCCTAGTATTTATGTTATGGATATAACTGATTTTTTCAAGTAATTTTATATTTATATGGGCATATAAAAGATTTTCATAAATATACTGAGCAGGCACAGTCATTACATTAATCTCCTTAAATTTCTCTCTGAGAGAGTGTCTCCGGCTTAATTTATAAATTGATCGAACAGCTCTTTTCTGCAAAACAAAGGTAGTCTGGATTTCCCCACAACAGAATACCGTACGACATTACACTATGAAAATAGCTAAAATACACTAAACGACGACGACTGTAGCGTGCTTCGCACTCAGACGTGAACAAGGCTAGCGGCCCCGACGGAATACCAGCTATAGTTCTTAGAACCTGTGCGCCTGAACTGTCTTCGATCTTGACACGCCTATTCTGCCTTTCGTATGAGGCTAGAAAAGTGCCGAATGCTTGGAAGCAAGCTAACGTAAAGCCCGTGCCCAAGAAGGGCAGTCGAGCTGACCCGGCCAACTACAGACACATATCTGTAACCTCCTTCTCTGTAAGAGTAAGGAACGTGTACTCAATATTAAGCACCTGGCATACCTAGAAACAGACGATATCGTTAGTGACCACCAATATGGCTTCCGCCAAAATCGGTCTACTGGAGATCTTCTAGCGTATGCCATTTACATCTGGAGTGAGGCCATCGAGAGACACGGGGAAGCGCTTGCCGTCTCCCTCGACATCTCGAAGGCTTTTGATAGGGTCTAGCATGAAAGCCTTATTAGTAAACTTCCTTCATTCGGTTTGCCCGGTGGTCTGTGTGATTGGATTGCAGACTTCCTGAGAGATCGGTTCATTCGAGTGGTTGTCGATGGCCGCTCGTCGAACCAATTGGATATCAATGCCGGGGTCGGTACTCTCAGCCACTTTATTCTTGTTGCACATTAACGATCTGCTAAAACCTTTGAGTATGCTGACGACAGCACGGTTGCTGAGAGATACTTGTCCAACACTCGTGCTACCGGGCCTCAGATCTAGTCTCTCCGGGAGGCCATGGTGGAGCGCTTGAACCTGTCCTTGCAGGCAGTCTCCGAATGGGGCGAAGCCAATCTGGTCAGGTTTAATGCTTTGAAAACCCAGGCGTGTCTTTTTTCCGCTAAAAAGAGCCAATTTCACCCGGCATCAACATTCCGGGATGCGACCGTGCCAATAACTGACCATCTTGAGCTTCTTGGCATTACGTTGACATCGACTCTCAATTTTGGCCTATTCATTGAAGCAAAGGCTCAGCTGGCTGCCAAAAAGCTGGGGATACTTGCAAAGGTGAGAAGGTACTGCACGCCAGAACAACTGCTCAGCTTGTACCAGGCGCAAGTTCGATCATGCATGGAGTATTGTACTCATCTCTGGGACGGATCTGCCAAATACCAGCTTGCACTAGAGTCGATCGAAAACCGGGCCAAGGGGCTCATCGGCGATGACGCACTGGTTAACTCAAAGCCTTGAACACCGTCGCCGAATTGCCAGCTTGTCTGTTTTTTATCGGTTACCAGTTTCATCATCGGACTACCAGACGTACGGCGATGCGCCATCGGTACATGGTGGACATCCCACCCATACGCACTAAACGTTTTGAGAATACTTTTATTATGCGTACAGCTAAGGAGTGGAATTCTCTGAGAGAGTCTATGTTTCCCGATAGCTACAATCTAGGGGTCTTTAAGTCAAGAGTGAATAGGTTATTTCTAGGCAAGCGTGCTCCACCGTCGACCACATCATCGCTTACCATCAGGTGAGATAGTGGTCAAACGCGAGCCTATAACAATTAAAAAAAAAAAGAAACGGGCTGTCTCTATGTCAGTTAAATTACGAATTTTCCTAACAGTATATGCTGCAGAACTTAGCCTTTTTGACAATTTATCTATATGTGGGTCCCACTGAATCTTAGCATCCAAAGTTTAGCCTTAGGATACTGTACTATTTTCATTATTCAATTCATCACCCTTTATCTACATGTTAATTTTCAACTGCCTAACGTGAGGTAGGGAAATAGCACATACAACTCAAGTAATTAGGCCCAAAAATAGTCTTTAAAGTTAAAAAAAGACAGACCCAACGTAGATTTAGATATTCTCGTCAAGGCATAGAAGTTCTTTTTTGCTTTTTCACCGACTATTTTTATATGATCCATAAATGCAAAATTCCTCTCTAACACTAGACTAAAATAGCACATGGACTGCTTACTTTTTACGGGAACGTTATTACATTTAATAGCAGAACACGATTTAAGATTACCTTTCAAAATGAGTTGATAAGTGTGTGTGTGCAGAACAAAGATCAGGTGGTTTCGATCACTAAGATATTTATATCTCAGTGGGGCGATCGAAACCGCCTACGATTAATCGTAGGCAAATGTCAGCCAAGTTCTCGAGTCCAGCTCGAGTACTTGATTGAATGAGCAGAAGACCGTTGTCCGCGTAACCAGTTAATGAAAAGCCGCTTGGAAGCGAAATTGCGAGGAAATCATCTAAGCCTAAATTTCATAAAGGCGGACCAATAACTGAACCCTGAGGACATCCCATGGAGAGAGACTTCGACATGGAAAGATGGCCAAGTTTGAGTTTCGCGGCATCATTTAAAAAGTAAGAGTAATCTTTTTATATATATATTTCATTTTCATGAGTTATCATTTTAAGTAATAGCATTGGTTCACCATGCGTTATCAAAAGCCCCAGAAATATCTAGAAAAATCCCAATTAAGTACTTATGTTCAGATGTATTAACTATTTTCCTAACAGTAAGGGCCGCGTCTACGGTAGATTTTCCCATAGTGAAACTGAATTGATTGTTATGAAACTTTGGTCCGTCCGGTAGCAAACGTAGAACGATAAGGCGCTCCAGGAGTTTTCCAAAGATGGAAGTAATGTTATGTTATGACTTTGGGTCCTCCAGGGGTTTGTCGCCACTTTTCGGGATGATACGTATAAATCCGCGTCGCCATATACGAGGATATACGTCCTACGGTAAACGGTCAAAATCCCATCACCGGCTGTATTACACGCTTCTATAATCATCCGATTAGATATTTTATCTTTATCTGATGATTTGTTGAGTGGTAAACACTTGACAACGTAAATAATATTGTGAGTGGATGGAAGGTCTGACGCTGGTGATTCAGGTGGTATAGCTGCCCACGATCTGTTGATGGTAGTCGTTGTCATTAGCAAGTAAGTCATAAGGTATAAGAGTATTCAGCAAAACTTCAGTTGTTTCCTCAATACCACTGGTGTATTTATTACTTACTTTAATGTTCTGAATAAACGCGAGGTCGAATGATCGAGAGACCACGCACCTTCTTTATTTAATTTATCTTCTATTTTACGCAACACTAATGCAAAAATAACTTGCAAGTTGTAACCGTTCTCTCTGCTCCAACTCAGCATATTGCAATCTATTTTGGGACGTAGGCATCTCCTCTTCAAAACACAGTAAACCCCGTTTAGCTCTCAAGCCTTAGTAGTTTTCACCAAACCGAGGCAATTTCACTACTTCTAAATACATTTTCCGTAGTAGTGTCCGTCAAACGATTTCTTTTCAACTCGTTGAAGGGATCAAACGTAAAATTTTACGATCTCCGCTTCAATTCGTTTGATGTCCGCTCACAACCACTTACATTTGTTTCTGCAAATTTTTTACTAATTAAATGAGTTGAATTTGAATAAAAATGGTATTTTATTCAGGTGGTTGATCAATATATTTTTTTATAAAGTGTTTGACTTTCGGAGGCGCAATTTTATTGATATTATGACACACCACTGCTGCTTTATAGTTAATTATGTCCCTTGTACAGTGACATAATTAGCGTTTTCAGGTTGGAAACAACGATTATTTGAAGCAAAAGGAGTGTGTAAGAACTATAGCGTGAGGCGTTCTGTAGTTTCTGGCTTCTTCCATGGTAAAAAGGCGGGCTTTTATGTACCTATAAAGGTAATTATGAGTTAAGCTCGCCTTTGTACATATGCTGTCCTATTGTATTTGTGTCTTAATGTTTTTGTGTACATTAAAGAATAAGAATGATTGGTTTTATAGTTATTGATTCAACGTTAAGAATAGTGAGTAAGTCCTTGGTAAAAAAACATAAACTGGATCTTTAACTCTAAACCAAGAAACTTGTTGTATATAGTAGCCCGTGTAGCGATGTGGTATTTTTATATCTATTAGGCCGGATGTACCGCCTAATTTAAATTAATACTAACACAAAACCGACTTCATCATGTCTGGATAGAGTTTCATCAACTAATTTTTTGTGAACTACGCAGCCTGGATATGAACATGCAAAGCAAGTTATATACAACACTTCTATCGCTAACCGCGCTTTAAGTTCGTCGCTGTGCGAGCACTCATTTTAATTCTCTATACGCCACCAACGTCAAGAAGTGTCCTTTACCTTACTCAAGTCCGAACTTCAAAAACCCGCCGTGTTTACTACCAACTTACTAAATATCCCCTAAAATGTAAATCACGACCTTTATTTTGAATACAGTAAAGTCCAAATTCAAACATCATTCGAAATTTAAACCGCATAGTATATTTGCTTTCGGACGCATGCGCGTTTTCCACGGCGGCCATTTTCAGGAAAACCAACATAGTGACATCCACTGTACATACACAGACACTTCGTACGCACACACACAAGAAAGTATCAAATTTTTCGAAGGATTGGCTCGCTGTGTGTGTGTGATTGGTGCGCTTGTATGCGTGGGATGCTGGCTAAAGCTGCATCCATACGGACGGCTGATTGAGTTCCTACCATTGTTTGCTTGAGTCGTCTGCGGATTATGTGGAGTTTACAATCGCTGAGTGCTTACACAAGGTTTGAAATACTTTTGATTATTCGTGACACGTCGCCTCTGTGTATTGATGGAACATAAATAATTATAGTATTCTTAAATAGGTTATTTTGAGCAGGACTGCTTCAAATAAATTATTGTATTTTGTTGTTCAATGTTTGGGTTTCATTTTGAAATATATATTTTGATTGGGCATTTGGCATTGTACTGCTTTAAAATCTATTTAAAAGTACCTATTGATTCTAACAATTTGATTAACCTCTTGTGAAGTTCAGATTTCCTGTTAAATATTTAAAAATATACGCTAACAATCACTGTCCCAACATAATTCCCCAAAAGCCATTTTCCCGCAAATCATTTGACGGGCCAGCGACCGCTGTTTACTTTTTAATCCCAAATCTTTTAAAAATGTAATCTAAACGGTTAATCCTCTAAATTGAAACATCAAACGAAATTAGACGAACGCGTTTGATCCCTACGTGTTTACACATGCGGCCAAATAAATCGGACACAATAAAATTCGTACCGACAGCTTCGAATTTGTTAGAACGAACCGCAGCCGTCAAATTGCCGCTGAAAACACGAGCCCATGTTAAAATATTTACACAATTTATTCAGGAAATGTTCGCCCTCTGGACGCGGCTCTACCCTGACCTGACCTGGCTTGAGAGGGACACAGATTTAGTCAGCCTCGCGCCGCCACCGCCGGCGGGTGTTCGGCAACGCGCTCTGTTACCATCCACTGTGTCCATCCCTCTCCTGCAAACCGATACTACCGTTTGTGCGAAAGAAAGGCACGAAAAAACGCGTTAAAATAGGTACGTAGTAATTAAGTGTGACCGGCGGAATGCAGGGTTAAAGTCTTTTTGAGTGCACCCGTAATTAAACTTTGATGTTCAGTTTATGTACGAGGAAATGTATTCGGGCGTCGATTGTACGTGGAAATTTGAGGTTACTTTTAATGTTTTGTACATTTCGTCAGCTGACAGTAATTGTTTTAGATTCCGCTCGAAAGTAAGCCATTATTTTGGCACTTCTGTGTAATTTTGAGAAGTAATGTTTCGGATATTCTTTATTTTCTCTGCTTGTCATACTTATGAACAAAGGTGTATTACCCGAATTTATCTTAAACCCAGGTGTAGGGGAAGTATATCAAACGCACAGCATCACTAGAGCTATACATATGCCTCGTCATTAATGACTAGGAACAGCGCAACTAGCTAATGGCATGTAATTTGTAACCCCTGTTTATACACAGCACAGGGTTTGACTAACTTTCTAAACATTGCACGTTCCGGAGAAACATTTACAAATACGAGATGTGTTTGGGAGATTTTGGCTGCATTGGGTTCAAAATTGAACGAATAGTTTTCTTTTTTAAAGAGAGCGGCAAAACATTCAGCTCTCTCTTAATGCTTATTTGCAATTTATACACTTTTAGCTCTTCATGTTTATGTAGTAGTAACGTGGGTGTAAGTTATTCTCTGACGTTAATTACTACGCTACTCATCTCATTAGGATTCGCAAGTGTTATTTTATTCAGTCTAAAGACTTTGCAAAATTTAAAAGCACACTTGAAAAATTACAACAATGCAATTTAATACTATAAAACAAGATTAGAACTCATACTTGGCTATAAACTTATACTCCTTTAGAACATAAATAAAAATCTGTGATACTATAGTTTTTGTCTCTAAACTATTAGGATAACAATATGGAAGGGCTTTTATTTTCTACTAGAACCCGCCGATTCACACACATGAATTGTTTATTCTCCAAATATTACAAAAAAGAGCATGAAAGAGTATTAGTTTCCTATAAAAACAAAACACATGTGACCCCAACCCTTGTCAATACAATATAATGCCATACTCAAATAACTTGCACTTCTTAGTGCCATAGATTCTTATCACGCGAGAATAGCCATGCTTTCACACCATTACGAAACAGTCCCTCGGCCGAATGTTACTATAAGTAGCTGATTCGTTTCTTGTTTTTATTTGTTTTGCCGAACCGTAACGACATGCGACATCAGACATTATGATTGTGTTAGAATTTTGGTCATGACTGCGATTTCAGATTTTTATGGAAAGCATAAATTATGATTAATAATTGAATTTTTTAATTAATGGTGGCACAAGGTGATTTGGAACTGGCATATTGTGTGCTTAGATATTCCATCTTTAGGATATTTGTAAATATGTCCCATATTTTGTAAAATATAGTAAATGTAGGCCTGCTGTTCACTGCGATATACAGACTTACCTATCTTTTACCCATATCTTGGTTTTGACATCAATAAGAATATGTTAAAATCCACTCACAAAAAGATTACCTAATAAATTCGCTCAGCCAAATAAATGCTCGGTCTTGGTTAGTTGATTTACGGCTCCCTCGAGACTGCATTATGATAGCTAGCGGCCAGCAGCCAGCTCTTCATAGCTACGATCTAATGGCTCACAATATTGGCGCTCTCCACTTGAGAATCTGCTCACATCTTAAAACAACAATCTCTGGAGCAATCAAAACATTTCTCTGGATATAAAATGTTTGCAGGAATGTTACAACAAATATTATCGTTCACATTTACTACGGAACCCCTAACTATTGCTTCCGTTTCTATATTCCGGACTTTCGTGTTTTCCTTCGCACTTAATACGACTTTGGAATAACTTTCGACTTTATTTTTACTTCGTTCACATAATATTTATGCGAGCTAAGTGTTACATGAAATTTTACTTATACGTAATTTGAATAATGTGAGAAAGAAAAACAGCAGATGTTAACCCTCCCACACCTATGATAGTCGCCGAAGTGAAATGGATATATAATGGGTTGGGAGGCTTACGAGTAATACTTGTATCCGTAGACATCATTGACATCATTTGACATACAGGGTTATCGGAATACCAAACAGTTTAATTAATAAATCAACGTTTGTAAGCGATGCTAATGAATTGAATACTCTTCAATGCTATTATTATGTTTATTTCACTGGAAGGTTCTGGATTGAGAGGTATTTCTCAGAATAAGCGAGATAAGATAAGATATTTATTTTTTGTTAAACATGAGTATGCGAGCTACTTGTTATTGTATTGTAAGTGTTCATCTTCTTCTCCGATTAACGATCTTCAAGGTTTTCTGAGAAATACTATTTTTGTGTTTATTTGTGGCAAAAAGCAACAATTATGTGCTGCGGCTTTCGTCGGTTTGAATGTAAGCATGTAAATCCAGTATCGTAGCCGTAGGTTAGCGTGTGATGGAAATGAGTGCCCTTGCAGTTTCTTGCACATTCTTCTCCATAGAGACCTACTGACGCTTGCGGATGTGTAACTAGCTTCATTTTCTTTGTTTGGCAATTCAAAAGTAGCTTTAAATGGATTATTTAAATTAAATTATTTGATTTATATTTAGCAAAAACTCGAAAATCTTTTGGGCGATGTATGTGATCTAAGGTGGTAGCGTGGATGGACTGGATGTCTTTCTTAAGAATCAAAAAGCAGTAATGCAGAATCTTGACGGAAGGAAGGACAATTTGATATAGGAATTAAAATAATTTGACCTCAAGTTAGTCTTAACTCGGTAACCTTCAAAATAAACTCAGTCACGAAGATTTATCAATCCTTAAGCCTAGTTTGATGTCAGTCACACTTCCCATCAGTCGAGCCGTCACCAACCCGTCGCAAGGAATACCATCAAGGATGCTACGTGATGCGACTTCCAACCATCCCTAGAGGTAATCAGGTCAACGGACGAACCAAACTGACAATTGGGATGTCACTGCGGAAATAGAAGTTTTAAGCTTTCGTGAATTTCCGTAATAGTGTTGAAGTGGCTCTTAATCGGGAAAGGGTTTAAGTGGGTTAACGTTGTTATGCAAATATGGGGATAATTCTGGTTATGGGTTGTTTTCGATCTAGCTTATTTAATGCAAATTATAATTGATTTCAATTTAGTAAAAATATAGATAGATTCACCTTTTAGCGTGTTTGTTATGGCATTTCTGGTTTAGTTTGGACTTACATGAAGGTTTATTGAGTAACCTATGAAAGCAGTAAATGATAGCTATGCAAGAAAGGCTAAAGAAAAACCAATAACGGTGGAATGACGTCAAGCAGGTCGCTGGATCAATCTTGAGATACAGCGGCCAAAGCATTGACAGGAATGCAGAAAATTGGAGAAGGCCTTCTGGAAGCCGACTGGGAAACCAACACAACAAAATATAAACAAACATTAAATACGAGACTGAAGACTTCTCTTCATAATTATTCGATTAACAGATGACTGCTATTTATTTTGTCAATTGGATAAAACAAGCCAATCCTGTCTTTTAAAATTTTATCTAGATTAAAACTCATACAGCCGGAATTAAACATCCGATCACAAAGTCATATACAAGCTTGGCTCAGTCATTCAGTCACAATCAGGAATCTGAAATAGTTACTGATGCTCCTCATGAATCCAATGTGACGCGACTCGTAAACGAACTCGCGATATCCAGGTCAACAGACTAGTTCGTTCTTAATGGCGAGTTTATTTTGCATTAACTTTTTGTTTTGTTGAATAAATTTTATAAATCGTGCTTTTTTAAGAGCATATAAAATATGTTGATGTAGACGTCAAGCGGTGTTTAGAATCCTTAAGGGAGAGAGAAAATAAAAATTCTGAGTAAATTTTAAAGGCTTCTAGAATATTGTGCTTGCATTATTACTTTAATATTTTATTTTACACACACCTGTTCTTACGTAAGTAAAAAACAGCTTTTAATGATATAAAATATTACATTACGCATATAACCTGTTCGCCGAAGATATAGGTATATCTATAATACACCAACATACAAAATAATTTATTATAAAATTGCAATTTCAGTATCCTTATTATTGCATCATATTTAATAATAAACTCAAATAATATTAATCATCATTAACTTTAATTGTCTATAATTATGAAATTGCTCCGCGACGCAAAGCTCTACGCGAGGTCTACGACACTCGTAGCACTGCTACGCCGTAGCGCTCCTACTGGTTCAAATGAGTAATTAGGGAATTCGTCACGAGCCGAGCGTAGATTTCGGTAACTTTGTAATAAAATATGTATTTTGTTGAAAATACTTTCCTAGTTTTCGCTTTAAAGGTCTTCAGAGACTCAAGAGAATGGAAAGAATGTTCATAATTTTATTTTTTGTTGGCTAAAGGTCGTTTAAAGTGATAAAGATTGGGCTTGTGTTAATACGAGTATATTTTAGGATTATGTTTGATTCGGTCGTACAGTTCCCTTGTGGGTTTCGTAGCGTGTCAGCGAGATTTTTTGTAAAAAATATGGTTCATAATAACACGATTGAAGTCAATATGATTCACGTTCGTTAAAAGATTTTGGTGTTGATTCGAACTTGAACGTTAATTGTATATATTAAGGTGGGTTTCCAAGATAAATTATTGACTAGCTGTGCCTGCGGCTTCGCTCCCGTCAACTGCCTACCATAGCCTACTTACCTACCTACCTACCCTACTTACCTACCTGCCCACCCTACTTACCTACCTTCCTACCGTTATTACCTACCAACCTTTTTTTTTTTTTGGATGGGAAATCATCCAATGACTTCTCCCGCTCTGGGCGAAGCGGAAGGGCGTGAAAAACTAACCTAACTAACCTACCAACCTAACCTACTTACCTTGCTACCTATTCAGAAAATGACGTCAAATTTACAACGCCATCTATCGAATATGGAGTTCAACTGTCCGAGTGTCTTAAACACTTTAAATTCATCTAGCTTTTGATAGAGTAAAGCGATTGCGATAGTGAAACAAAAACTAAGAAATACTTCTAAATACGTTTTTGTTTAAAAGTTATTAATATTGGTTTCGTACATTTAACGTGATGCGTGCACAACTAAACAGATAAACAGACAAAAAATCCAAAAAACCTGCTAAGTGCGAGTCGAATTCGTGCGCGAAGGGTTCCGTACTTGGTAAATTGCGGTTTACGATTTATGACGTATTAAAAAAAAACTACTTACTAGATCACGTTCAAACAAATTTTTGGTGGAAGTTTACATAGTAATGTACATCATATATTTTTTTAGTTTTATCATTCTCTTATTTTAGAAGTTACAGGGGAGGGGGACACATTTTACCACTTTGGAAGTGTCTCTCGCGCAAACTATTCGGTTTAGAAAAAATATATTAAATGCCTCAATATAATTTTTGAAGACCTATCCATAGATACCCCCATGTATGGATTTGATGAAATTTTTTTTTTGAGTTTCAGTACTAAGTATGGGGAACCCCCAAAGTTTATTGTTTTTTTTTCTATTATTTTATGAAAAAAAGTGCCTGTGACATACGGGCGGACAGACAGCCAGACAGACATGATGAATCCATAAGTGTTCCGTTTTTTGCCATTTGGCTACGGAACCCTAGAAATGCTGCAAATGGCTTCTGTTGGTTATCCTTTAACACCCTAGCTATTTTTTTTTATATTTTCTATGTACAAAAACGGCTTTTCTACAGATTTATGATATGTTATTTTATTGACTATTTTTTTGCCCCATATCATAGGAAAAGAACATATTTTAGGGATAAAATATAGATCACGTCACTGATAGTGTACTTTTCTATATTATGTGAAAGGATTACCGTAATTGGATCAGTACTGCCGGAGATAACGTCCCAAAAACATATAAACTAACAAAATAACACAATTTAACTGCCTTAAAAGATAAGAAAAACTGAGACGACTAGTTAGGTTCAGTACTATAGCCGACCAAACCACAAGAAAGAAACTTAACTACTCGTTCAGACTCCACAAAATCTTTCCCAGACAACTAACCAAGAAAATGTAATATCTAAGATAAACAAACATATACAGCATGTTGCCTCAGATGTGATCAATATCGTTATCGCACATAATACCTTTTTGTCAAGGGACATGACATATTAATAATTTTGCGACGACGTCTAGGCATATGTGCGATGCGGCCTTGCCGCTAATATCTGATACAAGTTTGTATTTATGTATGTAGGTACAGGAGCTTATTACTTTGGTCGACTGTGTCTCGTGTGCGTACACCTATGTAAATGTTATGTAATAGTAGATGGTAAAGGATATTGTATCTGTAACTACTTACAGTCAGGGGAATTGTACCACTTTTGTGTTTCCAGGTAGCTGAACTAGATTAGTTTAGTAGATAGTAACTTTAGAAATATCAGACACGTAAATAAAAAGACCTTGTCTTTTATTATGACACATAACCATGGCAATAAATAACAACAACAATAGCAATATATACATTTTTTTTTTGTAACTGTGAATGAACACTCATGGTAAACGAAAAAACTAACTGAGCTCGGTGTGGTTTGATATTGAGAAAAAACATCGAAACGACTCCAGAGCTCACAATTTCGAGTGATAACTAATTAATTTAACTGACTGTAAACACTATGTATTGAAATTGGAATAATGAGAAATATTAAATTTTTGCTTATGAATTCTTAATTCATTCTTAATTAATACTAAGAATTCAATCTGGCTGCACTTTTCAGAGCAACCTGCATACATTTTTTGTCTTTTTTGAAATAATAAAAATTTATTAACAAGCAAATACTGCTACTTAATCTTCTGATCTTAAGAAAGGCTTTAAATTACCCGACCGTTGTGTTATAATATATAACCCATAGCAAATGTTTACCTATCCCAAAATTCGAAACGATCGGTTACCAACACTTTTACCTTTCAATGGCTGACAGTTAAATAATATATGGAAGGGTCAAACATCCACAAACAAAATTAAAGTTTGCGACTCCATCCCCGAGTACAATGGGCACAACTTGAACCATGACTCTTGGCGTGAATGCGAGCCGGCCAGTCCGTTTCCATTTAGTCTCGGGTACCGTACAAGGGAAGTTTTTCACCATGGAAAGCGTCAGCAAAGGGAAAATACGCCACTTTTTATCCCATTGAATGGATAGTCCCCATGGGATGGTCGGAACAATTTCCTTGGCTCTGCTATGGCGTCTTAACAAGTTATTTTAATCGTATGGAGTGTTGGTATAAGAGATTTGGATTTCAATTCTTGACGTTTTGGTTTATTTTATGTATCGTGTAAAATATAATAGATTAAAATAATTAATTGAATGGAATTTTGTGGTGTCTGTTGTTGAAGTTACTTATTCAAAGCCGTTCTAATATTAATAGAATATTTAACGAAAATTTAGACAACATTTAAATTAGTTGCGTAGTGATCGCTAGTCAGATTATAACAAGAAGAGCTTCGACCAATATATCACCTGCTTCATAGATCTACATAACAATTGATCGGTTATTCAAAATTATATCGGTACATGGTGAGCACTTAAACCGATCCCGAATTCCAGACTTAAATAATTAGTCGTATCAAATCTGCCGTCATTTCGAATAGATCCCCTTTATTATTTAAACCCCCATCTCTTGTCATAGCATGCATAATTGATCTCTCAGGCTCACGAGTGGCTTGGTTGTCTATAGACTTCAATTTACTATTGGATCAGGGTAGTTTGTGCTTTATGAGGATGTGGTAAGATTGAGGTAGGATGCAGTGCTGTGTTTGTTTTTGGAGCCTAGACAAATAGGAGACATTGCAAAAGCAGATTGGAGTGGAAAAGGAAAAAAGTATTTCAGACTGTCTGTGGCTGTTTGTGTGCGTTTTTTTTTGCGTCTGTGTGTGTGTGTGTGTTCGTGTGGAGCGACCATTGAAGTCTGAATTCACACTTGACGTGAGGGTGCAGTAGAGTGAGCCAATTGGTATGTTTGCATATCACTGAGTTTCTTGTTACGTATGTTATGTTGTTTTTTAATGATCTTTGGCTGAGTCCTTGCAGCATTCATTCCAAATAAGTGTTTTCTTAAATGTTACTTGGTTATTTTTCTGTCTATCCAATTATGCGTCTAAATGGACTTGATCTTTTTAGGATTTTCTTAGAAATACAATAATTGCACTCTTTGTCTAATATAATGCTAATTTTCGTTATTTAAATATAACAAATCTCATGAAATAATTAAAGACCATTTTCTTAATGAACGTCAAGATGAAACATATAATTATATTTTCTTTGAAAAAATAATATAAAATAGACTTAGACCTTATTGATGAATGATACCATACTTACCTTTATCTAAGACTTTTCTGGAACGGAAATAAATCAGTGTCTGAGGGAGAAGCAGATTTTAAACAAATAATAATAGCAGACAGCATACATTCTAAATCAGAAGTTGAGACTTCATTTCTGTATTTTATCTAAAATAGAGAAAATCGATCCTTGTCAAGGATTCTGGTGCCGAAATAGCTGACTATTTATAGACCAATTTAATGATGCAACTGGCTAGGATTATAAGGGCTCAGTTAAACTTGTCCGAATTTAACCGTTGCCTCGGTTATTATAAGCTGATTACTGGGGAATTGCGCAGACGAACTTGTCTTGTGGTATTATTTAGTTGGATAAAGTTAAATTTTAGTAGGTATTACTAGCTTGTATAGTTACTCCTGTAGCCTTATTGCGTAATGAATTTAGCAAGGCAAAGGGTAAAGAGTTCCAAAAATCGAGCAATCACATGCGATATGAAAGTCGCGATGTGGATTTCCGTCTATGTGATTAATCGATTATTCATACTCATTGCCCTTTGCCTTGAACCGCCGAATTCATTACGCAATCAAGTTGCTAGTCTTGAAACTTCTGGTATATATTTTGGCATTAGCGGTACTGATTTAGAAGTTTAAATTAGTCTCAAAATTCTGCTTCAAAGATAATTTAATTATTATTTTTTGTCAATAATAAAACTATTTATTTGGCACATGAAATGAAAAACATTAAAGAGTTGGTAGACAACAATAAATGTAAAAATGAAAACATAAATTAAAGACAGTATATTATGTGCCTCACAGCTGCGCCAAATAGGTTCAGTTCAGCAAATTCCCAGACAAACAGTAGATACACACTTATCGGACGCTAGATTTTCAAAATATTGAGTCCAGAAACAAACAGAAGTAAGTCGGCAGTCTAAGAAGATGAAGTTAGATCAAACGAATATCAAGAAAAAGTGACCACTGACAAAAACTATAATAATCCAATTCCCTTCCGTCTCAAATTGACTTCGTTGGGGATTCCAAGAGAACTGTCATAAAAACAAAAACCGATGATAAAATATCTCTCCCAAAGTTCATCAAACGGATCTTATCAACGAGTTATAGGTTCCCGTCCAGCTCTCCAGCCATCACTTCTAAGTGCTGAAATTAAAAGCGTCATTTTAAAATATTCTGGAAGTTTCAAATGGCGTCGAAGAAGAACCCGCTCGGTTTAAAATTTTATCTGCATTTAGATAAGTTTTAAAAACTTCAGAGAGATCGTAGTAATATCATGAAAAACCAGCAAAATTTGAGTCGGACTCGCGCACCGAGGGTTCCGTGAAAGCATTTACATTCACCAACATAATTAAGTAAAAAACCAAATTAGAAATTTTGAAAAAACCCACGACGGTTAAAAAATTTATTGAAAAAAGGATAAAATAATTTAAAATCCCCGACTTAAATTGAATAATGCAAAATTAATAAGGGTTTTTAAATTATTTTATTCTTTTTTTCAATTACTTTTTAACAAAGAGAATATAACCACTAGAGAGCTTATAGGCCGATTTCTTCGAAGCACACGACTCACTACCGCGGGCCGGGAGACGAGGAAGAACGCGCGGCTGCAATTGGTCAGTTCAAAGTAAGTTGCGTAGGTATGGCTATCGTTAGGGTTGATCAACTCGATTAAGGGAAAATTGTCGATATCGATAAAATGGATTTTAACATTATTAAAAATACTCAATTAAAATCATATAAATATTATTTAATAAAAATCAATCAATTACAAATATAAATATGTGTGTCGGGGACATAGAGAAACAAAAAGTATTTTTCCAAATCGGTCAAGCCGTCTACGAGTAATCCGGGAACATAATACATAAGAAAATTCGACGAACTGAGAACACCCTCCTTTTTTTAAGTCGGTTAAAAGTAGATAGATATTTTTTCATACATTTTTTATTAAGTTTAATTTTATTATTATCGATATCGACTTTCAGCTATTAAAAATAACAGCACAGATATTTACGATAAAAATACAAAAGGAGAGAAAGGGATAGAAGCATTAGAATTGTCTAGTGAAAGAGCGAGACTTTTCCAAAAGACATCAACGCGGGACTCAAAATTGTGCTCGTTTACCCCATCCACCATTTTAACTAGATCCCTGCGGTGTCTCATAATCTGATTAAATTAAAAATAATTTTCGTACTGTTTACTTACCGATGAAAAGTTATGCCATCCTTTTTGTAACTAGATGTCTTGGCATGTTTCCCATACCCCTTTACGGCGCATGAGGGCATTTTTATGCGTTATAATTGCAATAAAAAGATAAAACAATTTGTATTTATTTAGCGTGCATACAGGTCTAATAACTGGACACAACTAAAATGGTTACTAGTACCGAAGCCTTTACATAGGCGACAAAATACTTATAGTTTTCGAGCGTCGGAGCACTGTATGCGCCGTCAAGTGGTTATATCGTCGTTGCTTTTTAACCATCGTGGGTATTTCAAAATTTTTATTTTTTCTTTTTATTTTAAATTTTTTACAGAGCAATGTTTGCTGCAGCGCCCCCTGGTGAGTTGTCACCGTAACTCCTATCTAAGAGCATGCACCTATCAAACCCGAACTCTTAACTGAAACCTGTATCAAAATCGGACTACCAGTTTTGGAGAAAAATGGCAACATGGATGTGCACAAACATACATCCTCTCACCCCAAACGCATATACGGTCTCCGTTCCGTCGTGGATAAAAATACTAAAGTTTATAAACAATGAAAGCACCGAACACAAGTACATTTTACAAGTTAGTCGACTATTACTTGCAAATTTGTAAAGCCTATTTAGCTGTGATAGCTTTCATTTTAATTTCGATATACATATATATTACTGCCGTAAATTTTTCACATATCCTGAAGCAATCATTTTGCTGGCATTCTTGACTCTAACAAAAATTAGCAATTTAATGCTTAATTTTACGCAAATAAATCTCTGAATCGAAAAATGTTTTTCACAGACCCGTAATATTTTTGAATGGCCTATGCAACCGCATTCCACAACATTGGAAAGGCGAGAAAAAAAACATTCCCACTTTACGTGTGCAGGCTATAGTTTCTTTCCCATAGTTATGTTCCTGTTTTTTTCACCACTTTGTCGGCGTGAATAATGTGTATAAGTATGCCAAATTAGCTTTATAGTACTAAGAGTCTTTGAGCTAAGCTGCGGACAGACGGACAAACGGACATGGCGAAACTATCAGGGTTCCTTGTTGACTACGAAACCCTAAAATGTAAAAGGAAGATTTAGAGTACTTCTTTCAATGCATCAGAATTCTTTTTGTAAAGTCAAAAAGAAGTTGTATCTCCAATTATTCTCAAATGGCCGTTGTTTTCTTCCATCGTTGTAGATCGTTTGTGAATCGCAGTAAATTATTATAATATGTAGCAAAAGTAATCCAGTTAATGTGACATTTTATCAATGATATAAATTTCCAAAAAAATTGGCAAAAGTTCGACTTTATCACGATCATATTCTCTGAAGCGCATCTCGATCCCGAATATTGTAGACTTTTTTACAACCTTTATCGCCAATAGAATGTTACTTTATCTAAGCCTTCTTTATAAGTGATATCGTATTACAAAAACTAAAAACAAAACACTTTTCAAAAACTAATGAATTCACTATTTATGTATGTCTTGGTATTTACAGGCTGACAAGAATGTTAAAATAAATAAGTCGAGCACAAGTTTTTTACTTCATCATACACAAATAAGTTATCCTATTTCTGGGAAAGTTTTATCATAAGTCTCTATGAAATAACTCTGACGGACGTAAAACTAAGTTTATTCTTCTTTATTTTCCTTGGTCCGTCAGATATAAAATTACATTTCCTCTACGAATTACAATGAATTGTTTGTTTGTTTATAATGAACACTAAAACACTAGGTAAGTTACATCATGACAATCGGTGAACTAACCAAAGTCGAACTTATACCTTTTGACATGATTCACTGAAGCTGAGACTGATCAATTTAATATTTGGTATTAACAGCATACTGTAGTGGTATTCCTGGCTGTAGTTTATGTTTCCTGATAGCTATAACATGGAGGTCTTGAAGTTAAGAGTGAATCAAGCAAGGATTTGGAAAGAGTGCTTCATTGTTAATCATATCATTCACAACACTCAAGTCTTCTTCTCAGATGTTCTTTAACCACTATCAAAGGCAAGTCTATCAAAAGTAAAACAAAAACACCAACATTGTAAAAGAGATGTGTAACTTATTTTTTTGGTGTACAATAAAGAATATTCTATCTACTCGTATCTATCTATTGCTTTTACCTAAAATATAGGCTATAGCTATAGTTCTTAGAACCTGTGCGCCTGAACTGTCTCCGATCTTGACACGCCTATTCCACCTTTCATATGAGACTGGAAAAGTGCCGAATGCTTGGAAGCAAGCCAATGTACAGCCCGTGCCCAAGAAGGGCAGTCGAGCTGACCCGGCTAACTACCGACCCATCTCTGTTACGTCCATACTCTGTAAGAGTATGGAGCGTGTACTAAACACTAAGCTCCTGGCATACCTAGAAGGTAACGATATCCTTAGCGACCGCCAGTACGGCTTCCGCCGAAATCGGTCTACTGGGGATCTTCTAGCGTATGCCATTCACATATGGAGTGAGGCCATCGAGAGGCACGGGGAAGCGCTTGCCGTTTCCCTCGACATCTCGAAGGCTTTCGATAGGGTCTGGCACGAAAGCCTTATCGGTAAGCTTCCTTCATTCGGTCTGCCCGGTGGTCTGTGTGATTGGATCGCAGACTTCTTGAGAGATCGGTCCATTCGAGTAGTTATTGATGGCTGCTCGTCGGACCAACTGGATATTAATGCCGGGGTCCCTCAGGGGTCGGTCCTCTCAGCAACATTGTTCTTGTTGCACATTAACGATCTGCTTAAACCCGGCACCTTTGGGTATGCAGACGACAGCACTGTTGCTGAGAGATACTTGTCCAACGCACGGGCTACCGGGCCACAGATCCAGTCTCTTCGTGAGGCCATGGTGGAGCGCTTGAAATTGTCCTTGCAGGCAGTCTCCGAATGGGGCGAAGCCAATCTGGTCAGGTTTAATGCTTTGAAAACCCAGGCGTGTCTTTTTTCCGCTAAAAAGAGCCAATTTCACCCGGCATCAACATTCCGGGATGCGACCGTGCCAATAACTGACCATCTTGAGCTTCTTGGCGTTACGTTGACATCGACTCTCAATTTTGGGCCTTACATTGAGGCAAAGGCTCAGCTGGCTTCCAAAAAGTTGGGGATCCTTGCGAAGGTGAGAAAGTACTTCACGCCGGAACAGCTGCTCAACTTGTATCAAGTGCAAGTTCGATCGTGCATGGAGTACTGTTCTCACCTCTGGGACGGTTCTGCCAAATACCAGCTTGATGCACTAGAGTTGATCGAAAAGCGGGCCAAGAGACTTATCGGCAATGAGGCACTGGTCAAATCAAAGCTCCAGAGCCTTGAGCATCGTCGCCGAGTTGCCAGCTTGTCGGTTTTTTATCGGTTACATTTCGGGGAGTGTGCGATGGAATTGCATGATTTAATTCCGCCCAGCCCGTTCCATCATCGGACAACCAGACGCACGGCGATGCGTCATCGGTACATGGTGGACATCCCACCCATACGCACAAAACGTTTTGGGGACACTTTTATTATGCGTACAGCTAAGGAGTGGAATTCCCTGCCGGAGTCTGTGTTTCCCGATAGCTACAATCTAGGGGTCTTTAAGTCAAGAGTGAATAGGTTACTTCTAGGCAAGCGTGCTTCACCGTCGACCACATCATCGCTTACCATCAGGTGAGATAGTGGTCAAGCGCGAGCCTATATACAATAAAAAAAAAAAAAAAAAAAAAAAAAAATTTGCATCCACAGCGATTTACAAAGTTTGAAAACTTTAATGAAAACTATTTAGCCATGCATTGTGCGCTGAGCAGTAAATTATTTGTTTTAATTTAGCGCCCCTTGCAGGGTCAACGTCTGGTTTCTTGTGGCTGTACTTACTTAAACTTGAAGGGAACTTTTACAACAACTGAGCATTATTAATTTACTTTTATGTTTTGTGATGAATTTTCTCATAATGTGTATGTTTTTATGTGGAGCTGCGGTTCGTGCTTCTTCGGTCTTATGTTCTTATCTATGTAGGTGTGTAGTGGCCTATCAGAATCTTAAGTTTAGGTATTGAATAATGATTGTATAAAATAGTATTCTATATATCTCCGAGTTAAAACAAAAATAATGAAACGATCATTAAAGTGAAATAAAAACTTTTGTATTAAAAAGTTATCACCACTGATTTTGAAAGCCGTTTTACACTTTGTTAATTAAACAAAGTGTAAAACGGCTTTCAAAATCAGTTCTATACTTTTTGAGTAAACCAAATTTCGTGTTTATATTATATAATAGTAGGACAAATAAACGTCTTTGTTTTGAGACACCTCAAAGCGAATTCAGAGACGACAGACTGATGCGGCTACACAATAAAAACAGAATTCTCATCAATTGATCACAATAACTCAGTGTACACTCCGACGTCATAATTGGCAACTCATATAACCGTGAGAAGTAGAATAAATTAAGAGCCGTCTCTGAGCCGCGTGCAGAGGGCGCGGGGGCGGGTAGCGGAGCGGGAGACTCATTTATCTCCGCCACACTTCACTTTACCAACTTGTCTCAGAGATTTATTACCAGCACATAAAAATGTCTCATGACTTGTAATTATACTCTTTGGAGTAGATGGACGAAATATAGTACAACGTCAGTTGTGCTCGGAGTTGGGTTAAAGTTTAAAGAAGTTTGGCAGTCTTTGAGAGGTCCACGTTCAACACTTTTAGGGTTCCGTTCCTAAAGGGTAAAAACGGGACCATATTACTAAGACTCCACGATCCGTCTGACTGTCTTTCTGTTTGTCTGTCTCTTTGTCACCAGGCTGTATCTCATGAACTGAGATAGTTAGACAGTTGAAATTTTCACAAATGATGTATTTCTGTTGCTGCTATAACAACAAATACTAAAAACAGAATAAAATAAATATTTAAGTGGGTCTCCCATACAACAAACGTGATTTTTTTTGCCGTTTTTTGCGATAATGGTACGGAACCCTTCGTGCGCGAGTCCGACTCGCACTTAGTCGGTTTTTTAGTACTAAAGTGACATTATGAATGAAAAGTAGTACCAAGGTGTTTCTGTAAACGCTTTCGACAAAGTTCAGTCTAGATAAGATTTCATTGAAAATTTATATAATCTCAATATAAACCTGCATTGATACTGTAATGTGATGTTTAATTTAGATTTGTCAAGTCCGCAAACTTTAGAGATCTTTGTAAACGATTGGTATTAAAACCAGATTTTTTACATTAGCCTGCAAAGTTAGCCTTACCAGATTTAACTGACAAAAGAGCTCGTGGCTAAAGATTTACAGCCGCACGAGTCGATCTTCGAGGTTAAACAAGACGCAAGAACAGTCCGTGGATAGGTGAGCATTCATTACATACCGAGATTCCTCCGTGCACGTTAAAGCGTTGGTCCCGTCTGTTATTGTGCATTTTTGACAGTCATTGTATCGTGATACCCAGTTACTGGGTTGTAGAGGTCAGATAGGCAGCCGTTCCATGTAAAATACAGCTGAATCCAGCAGTCTACCCTTAATATTCTAGTTATATTAGTACCTATTGCCTTAACAAACTCAATTATTTAGACAAAACTGAACTGTCATGTCGAGAAAGCGAAGCGACACCTAATGTTACTGCGATTTACATTGTGAAGCTCCACCAACATCATGGGAATCAAAAACCTTGTTACACAACTTAATGGATATTCCCCCAATTTCACTTCCCTAATACCCCTAATGAGCGTGGGGACTTAATCCCCATAAGTCGACGGTAAATCTGTTCCACGCACGCGAAGTCACGGCCAAAAGTACGTAAGCTCATTTTATACAATTTTGTAAAACATCACAAATATTGCTTTGGCGTGATTACAAGGGTGTAATCAATTACGAGCGAGGATAATCTTATTGTTGGTATATTCATTAATCTAATTAATGTACAATTTAATCTGTTTGTTCTGTTATTAACGCCTATTTAGGTGCATATAATTTAAATACCTTTTCGAAATAAATAATTGTGACACTGAAAATCCTAGAATTAAAAGGTTTTAGAGCATAGATGTTTGTTACTCTTTTGTGCAAAAACTACTACTACTTGGGTCTTGATGAAATTGTACAATAATTTATAAATATATTAGCGGGTGAAGTCACTGGCGGCAACTACTGTTTTTTTTATAAAGAAATGTCATTATAGTTAGGCCCGCCTGCACTACAAATCACTAAATGTACTAAATGTGTGCTAATAACAGACATAAACCTAACTAGATAATGAAAGTCTCTCTATCTGTTTGAAAACCAAGCGTGCCGCTCAGAAACTATTAAAAAAAAAAAACTTACCAATGAAAGAAAATATTTCCAATGCCTCGGCCAGCTTTTTCTATACATTCTTTACAGTTCAATATGACATAAGACGCATTTTTCTAGATTTCGGTGGATTTCCGGTGGCGATAATGCTAAATGAAAAGCTCAGATTACGATCATTGATCGTAACTGTACTCCGTTTTTTGGCACGCGAAGTACATATACAATCGCGTCATCTAGTTAATTTATGTCTGTGGTGCTTACCAAGAAGACATTGAAACGATTGACAGAAACAAAACAATGTTTGCGTAACAATATCTGTCAACTGTAGCTTCCTGTCAAAATTTTATGAATACATATTGCTAAAAATAATTAATATTGATTTACTACCAATATATAAATTTGCATGATATAAAATACCCAATTAATAATAACTAGCTATATATACAATTAAATAAAAATAAAAATTAAACTACCAACGCGAGTAAAAGGGCAGGGGTCATTGGGCGTCAAAAAATTCGTCCACATCGCTGTTAACGTGAAAAGTGCCCAGAACACTGGCAGTATTGCCAAGTTGGATGGCAATGCTGATTCTCTGGCCAAGGAAAAGCTCAGCACTCTGGTCACGTGAAGAGTCGACTAACCGTTTGCTTACATCTCGAAATACTCGATGAGCACCCCATGGACCTAATGTTTTAACCCCAAACGGGAAAAAAAATCTTAAAAATAATTGAATAGAAAAGTAAATTATATTTCTATTAAGTTATCTAAAGAATTTTTGTTTCATAACTTTACAGACGCCAACGGAACAGAAAAAGTGTTTGTAAGAGTTGTGAAGTTTTCTTAAGACTTGAGCAACTTTTTTGTTAAATCCTCCAAGTTGGTCTTTGAAGACGTTTCTTTTTTTAAGCCGGAATGTTTACTAGCAATATAGTTATCATATTTTTATTACAAGCTTTTATTTAATTTTATTTGTTTGTTCGTTTGGTAATATGTGTGGCTCAAATCTTGCAACTGGATTTTAAGACAGTTATCGTCAACCGATTGAGTTTGGCAACTGAAAGCTGAAATTTTGTATACATTCTTGGTTTGGATGACAATGCACGAGCTTAAAAAACTTGTTCAAAAGAGGTTTTTATTTAAAAAAAATTCTTCGTCAAATTTATGGTCTTGATATTAAATTGTGATGATTATATTATATTACCTAGAACTTGACAAAAGACAGAATTCTCGGAAATCTCTAACACTTGCTCGAAGTACCTAGGTACTCGTAACTATACTAAACTTCAGTCTAATATTCTAATAAACTCTAGCGTTCGACTACTTGTGTTTAACCTATATGCTGGACTTAAAATGTATACTCTATCAAACGATAACAATCGTTACTTGACGTAACTACTACAAATTCTAATACCTATTTCCCAGTAGCGTAGTTTCCTTCACTTTATCTTCACAATGTTGGACATAAACAGCATGCACCTAATGAATAAAATTTAGATACATAAATAATAATATCATACCATTCTGCTACGTTGCGGCAGGTTATACAGAAGACCGAAGAGTACAACTTGCCTCTCTGCTTAGCGTTTATGGACTACGAGAAAGTCTTCGATTCGATCGAGACTTTGGGCTGTACTGCAGTTTCTCCAACGGTGCCAAATTGACTACCGGTACATCGATGTGTTAAAGTGTTTGTACAAAAATGCCACCATGTCAGTTCGACTTCAGGGTCAGGCCACGGAACCCGTCCTTCTGCAGCAAGGTGTGAGACAGGGAGACGTTGCACCGGATAATGTCTTCAAGGTTCTTGTCTGGAGAGGGCTAGGCGTCAACGTCAATTTCAGGTTTGCCGACAGCATAGTGGTCATGGCTGAAACCATGGAGGACCTCAGTACAGCTTCCGAAAGAGTAGGTCTTAAAATGAACATAGACAAAACCAAGGTGACGTTGAATGCCCATTTTACACCTATTCCTATCAAGTTCGAAGATTCTACACTTGAAGTTGTAGACGACTATGTCTACCTGGGACGAACGATCCGGTTGGGCAGGGCCAACTTCGAGGAAGAAGTCAACCGTCTAATCCAACTTGGCTGGGCAGCGCTCAGGCAGTTGCGCGGTATCTTCTCGTCCAATTTACCAAGGTGTCTCAAATCGAAAGTCTATGAGCAGTGTGAGTTGCTAGTGATAACCTCTGGCTATGAGACGTGGTCACTCACAATGGGTATCATCAGAAAGCTTACAATTACCTAAAGGGCAATGGAGGTGGCTTTGCTTGGAATTTCCTTGCGTGTGTGTAGAGATCAGCAAGAGAACCAGAGTCACCAACATTGCCCGAAGAATTGCCAAACTGAAGTGGCAGTGGGCAGGGCTCATTGCTCGCAGAACGAATGGCCGATGGGGCAGAAAAGTTGTGGCGACCGTGAACCGGAAGACGTTGCGTTGGAAGGCCTCCAATCAGATGGATCGATGACCTGGTAAAGGTTGCGGGAATCCGCTGGATGCGAGACGCACGGTACCAGTCAATGTGGTCACGCTTGAGGGAGGCCTATGTCCAGCAACGGACGTCTTTCGGCTGATATGATGATGATGATGATTCTGCCCCGTTGGTCTTGTGGTCGCAAGTAGGATTGCTATGAGTGGGGTTACGGATTCGATTCCCAGGTCGGGCAAAATGTGTTCTTGTGTTATTTTACTAGGAATTTTTCTGTAGCAGCCCGGAGTTTTGAATGTCGTGGTGTGACATCGTATAATATATCGACACCGTATCACTCAAAGCACGTAAAGTTTGGTGGTTTTGCACCTAATCTCTCCCCGGTCGCTTCGGATTACTGTTCCATCGAACTATGAGAATAAGGAACAGAGAGAGCACCTATGATTGCGGACACGCCTGCTCTATAATATTTTCTGAATATTAAACTAATCTCCTTGAGATTGGCCACCGTAACTGTTCTTACTGTTCATCATTGTTTGCGGGTTTATGATCTTGAAATTGTTTGTTCTAGACCTCGTCCTCCCAATGTGAAGCAAGCAGGCCTACTAGACGATGTAAGCGAGGCCGCAGTGACGTCACCATGTGCTCCTGGGTCGTGTCGGCCCTCATCATCCTGTTTGCCATGGGTAAGTCCAAATTCAACTTTTACTGTAGAATAGAATAGAATACTCTTTATTGTCTGTAGTTCTGGTGATGACTAATGCCTGACTCGATAATGTTAGGGGCTCAAGGCTAAGTAGCCACATGGGTTAACTTTGAGGTTGAGCAACGATTAGTGAGGTCGGTCCGTGGATGCGACCATCGGTACGTACCGCAAGTCCTCTGTGCCTTTTCAGGGTACAATCAACCGTATGTACAAGCTGTCATATCTTTGGCAGTCAGTTACCAATGTGTATCGTGTTACCTAGTAACAGTGCATTCAGCTGCATCTATTTAATTGTGAGAAAGCAAAGTAGATATAGATTAATTCCACAAAATTAGGTATCAATTTCAAGGAACATTTTTCTTATAACAGACAAACAAAGTGAAAGTGAAAAACAGTGCCTTTGCGTACGACAAGAATCTTAGAAAATGAACAGATATTACCCAAATAGTTTTGCTACCAATAGGTACTGTTCGAGAGTAACATTGCTTACAAGTCTTGTCAATGTTAGTCCTTCCATAAGATAATCCTAGACGTGTAATTATTTAAGAAGTCTAATTTACTACGAGTAATTAGGGGATTACGTCCTAAAAGGTCTTTCGGTAATTTGTTGGACACATTCTAGAATTTTCTTAAAGAATTTGTTCATTTTCATTAGTAATAGAAACAAAAGTCAGTCTGGGAATTTCATCAACTTTAATCATTAATCACATGAAAGTTCATCTACATCAGAGCCAAATTCAATCAAAGAAACTCAGAAGACGTGATGAGGATAAATAAAATCAAAAAATCTAATCTTTCTACAGCTGATTATGGGGGTATAGTCCGCTAGTGGTAGTACTCTACTAGCGGATGTTGTTAAATTAAGAGTTTCGATTTTTTTTTGTTTTATTTCTATAACCATTAGAGGAGCTCGTGGCTAAATACTAACCACTGCACAGTTTGATCTACAAGATTTAGCAATGCTTGCCGAGGTCCGTCTGGAGAGAGGTAACCATCTATACATAGCGAGATTTATCCATGCCTCCGTGCCTCCATTCCAGCTGACATTTGTCTCTCCATGTAAAGTACTGCTACTCAGCTGACTCCAATATAGTTGGTAAATGGCAGGCAAATTGATTGTTTCACAGCCATTCGAAATCGATACCCAATACAACTGCGGAGTTTCGCAAGCTAATTTAAATGGATCCTTTATAGTATCTAACAGTCAAGTATCACAAATCAAGCCCCAGTGGAATCAAATTAATAAACAATCTCCCGTTACTCAATGATGCCACTTTGCGGGATTTAGTGGCTTACCCGGGTACTGTCGCTCATAGTCATAGTCATAGTCATAGTCATTTATTCATGAACAATCATTTGTATCTGAATTTACACATTTCAAAATAATATTAATAATAAAAAATATAGAACACAAAAAAAAAAGAAAACGTTAAACGAGATAAATAAATGATTCAATCATTCAGAAAACTGAGACTGAAAATATCTTAAAAACAAAAACAAAACACAATTTTCAATAAATAAAATTACATTTAAGATGTCAAGAAATAAAAAATTACTTAATAAAAATATAAAAAATTACATGTCATCGAATAAAAAAAAATAAAAAATAATAATAATAATCCAATTTTAAATAATAAACAAAATGTCTTTAAACCCAATAAACAAAATTTACAATTACAATTAAATAGAATTAGCATGTCAAAAAAATAAATAAAAATAAGAAACAATACAATACATCTAAAACAAAAATACATTTAGACAAATAATAAGACATGTCAATATTATAATTCTTCTACAGCATATAGACACTTACTCAATAGGAAATTCTTTAATTTTATTTTAAAAGAGCTATTATAAACTAAACCTTTTATGTCTAAAGGCAACTTGTTGAATAATTTTACAGATTGGTAACGTGGACTATGCTTCACAATTCTGAGGTTATGATTGGTCATGTTATTTTTTAAATCCAGTCTACGGGTGGCTTCCCTTATCAACTGCTCCTCCCCTGTTTCATATTCATGCATGTTTTTGGCCATATTACTTAGAAGTACATGAACATATATACCTGGTACTGTAAGTATGCCCAAGTTTACAAAATGTGGACGGCAACTTTCTCTTTGAGAAATGCGGATCATAGTACGAATTGCGCGTTTTTGTAGTATGAAAGCCCTTTTGCAATTATAATCGTAGCTGTTACCCCAAAGAAGTATGCTATATCTAATTCTGGACTCCACTAATGCAAAATATACCATTTTCAGCTGTTCTAAACTAATTTCATTCCTCAGCGCTCTCAGGGCGTAACACGCAGAAGATATCGATGCATCAATTGCCTTTAGCTCTGGTTTCCAATTTAAGAGTTGGTCTATAAGAATACCTAAAAATTTAACCTCGCTAGCGACTTCAATTTTGTCTTCATTCAAGCATACATTTAAAATATCATTGTTCCGTGATGTTGTTTTAAATAGCATTACTTGAGTTTTTTTACTGTTTATTAATAATTTATTTGCTGTGAACCACGTATGAAAAGCTTGTAATGCAGCATTTACTATTTTAGTTAATTCAACCATGTCATTAGCAGCTACTATAGCATTTGTGTCATCCGCGAAAATTACAATTCCAATGTCCGGTAAAATAAAATTTAAATAATTGATTAAGTCATTAATGAATAATAAAAATAAAATAGGTCCCAAAATAGATCCCTGTGGAACGCCCGTAGATATGCTAACAATTTTAGATTTAAAGATTTTTTTGTAAGTTTTCTGTGTCTTGCCCATCTCAACAAACATCTTCCTGTTTTTTATATATGACGAAAAAAGCTGGAGACTTTTACCTCTTACTCCGTAATGACTCATTTTAGTAAGAAGTAACTCATGGTCAATGGTGTCAAAAGCTGAGCTCAAGTCTAGGAAAATCCCTGCAACTCTCATTTTTTTGTTAATCTTAGTTATTACGTCATCCAGTAAAGTATATATGGCGTCAGAAGTGCCAACACCCTTTTGATACCCAAACTGTCTCTTATTTAATACATTATTTATTCGCAAGTGAACTAGGAGTCGTTTTTTAAGGATATTTTCAAATATTTTAGACAGCACTGGTAATAGAGAGATAGGTCTATAATTTTTAGGATCGATCCTACTGCCCTTCTTATAGATTGGTATTACTTTTGCAATTTTTAATTGTTCCGGGAAAATAGCTTCGTCTATACATTTATTAAAGAAATCGGATAGCGGTTCAGCCAGTATTGAAATATGGTCCTTGATCAGACAAATAGGAATTTCGTCATTTCCACAAGACTGTTTGCTTTCCATGCTCTTAACAAGATTAAATACCTCATTTGGAGTGGTAGGAGAAATGCACATTGTACTACTTACCTCTTCAGTATACTGGTTAAGAAAACCCACAGCAAGGTCTCCATCCTTAACCGTAGAAATACTTTTATGATCAAATTGTTGAACTAATATGTCACATATCTCCTCGGGATCCACTATAATTCTTTCATTGACTTTGAGTTTTAGTTCCGGTTGAAAGATTTTGTCCCTATTAGTGCATTTATTCACCACTTTCCAAATTTCTTTACTTATGTTTTTAGAACCATTTATTTGTGTCATTATAGCTTGCTTTTTAGCTTTGGAAACAATTTTTCTGTATAGCCTTATATACATCTTTTTATATTTTAGAACACTGGGCTCAAGGTCATTACCATTACGTGCACATAAAAAACGTTTCATTTTGCTAGATGTACGTATTCCTTTAGTGATCCACTTTAATTGGGATTTATTTGTTATATTAATTTTGCACTCTCTCTTCTTATAGCTATTACGAAACACTTTATTGATATTTTTGAGAAAAGAATTTATTCCCATACTAGTCCAAGCTTCATTTGAAATACCCTGAGCGAATGTTTGGGCATTTTTGCTGTTAAAAACTCTTCTATTTATGACAATAAAGGGATTATTATTTGAGGTGACTCGACTTTTTAACAGAAGGTCAGCAAAAATACCAGCATGCCCGTCCGCCAAACCATTATGATCTATCTCACATCCTACAACATATGAATCAGGCAGATTAGTTAAGATATTGTCGATACAAGACTTACTATTATTACGGATGAAAGTAGCGGAAGAGATTAGATGCCTGAAATTGTAACACCTTAGCAAACTAAGAAATTCCCTTTGTTGTTTACTGTCAACAAGCAGATTAATATTAAAATCACCGCAAATTATGCATTTCCTATTGAATAAGTAATCCAACAATTTTTCCAATCTTTCCAGGAACTGTTCAAAATTCTTATAATTATATAATTATATTATATATAGTTTGCTCAGCTCAACGTGCTCATTAATTTCAATCAGCCAGATTATCTGTACCAAAGTTGTTTTGATTCGTGCACTATTTAATAGAAATAGACGCGTGGTTATGTATGTATAAGCTTTTGTGGGAGACAGGAGATATGGTGTTGTAGTTTATGTTATCCCGCTGCAGAGCAAAGGGTTTTCAATCTTATAACTATTCTTCTACGTTTTGTAAAAGCGCGGACGCGGCTGCAGCCTATATCTGCCAAGATGAACTAAAGATGTGGTAGATTTAACCCATGAGCATTAATGAACAGATCGATAAGTCCAACTTTAGCTTGGTTGATATTTGGGTAACATTAGTCATCTTTGTTTTGGAGTGCAGCACGGTGTTGAGATTTTTTATTTGTGGCAGGCTCGCGTTTAAGCACTATCTCGCCTGATGGTAAGCAGCGGTAAAGCACGCTTACCTGGAAGTAACCTATTCACTCTTGATTTACAGACCTTAAGGTTGTTACTATCAAGCAACAAAGACTCCGGCAGGGAATTCCACTCCTTAGCTATACGCTAAAGTACGGTGAAAGTACGATATACGCGAAACGCTCTGTGCGTAAGGATGGCAAGTCTACCAATTACCGATATCAGAATGCTGCGCTCCATGGATGCTTTGGATGAGATTGTAAGAGATATATAACTTCTATATAAACTATAGTATATTCTATTCTTAGGCATAAATCAAGGGGGTCTTATTAACAAACGTATCAATATGGTCAAGGCCTTGTTCATGATCTTGTGGGACTAACCAGGCTCCTTCAAACGTGATAATTCGAATGATATTTCAAATTCTACACTTTTAAGTCCTGTCTAACACAATAACTAACTTAGTTTAATTTACTCTTACTACCATTAAATCGATATAAATGGTTTAATCGAGAAGATCCCAGTTTACAGGATTAACGTGAGCTAAGTTTTTGTTAAGTTCATAACTTGCCGCCTCGGATTAGTCTTACCGACAACTTAGCACGAACTTCATCATATGCCTTAATAATGTGTGCTATCAGTATACAAGTGCTGCGTTGTTTATTCTTTTTTTGGTTTCCGAACCCGAAGGGCCCAAACGGATCCTATTGCTGTCATTCACGTGTATGTCCGTACGTCTGTGCGTCTCTCTGTCACACAGGTTTTACACACACGGGTTTTACCAAACGGTCTTCAAATTTTCACAGTATAAGCATCTTGTTGAACAAATTGTCAAAAAAATTAATATTTTTTTATATTTTTAAGAGGGCCTGCCATACAGTTAAATGGGGGCCCGAAAAAATAATTTCGGTCTACCCATCAAGTGGGATATTGTTGTTTAGAGCTGGATGATTGGATAAATACTGTATTTTTTGTTTAAAAAAATATTGGAATACAAAGGAATAAGAAGCCACCAAAATGAGTTTTTTTACAAAATTTTGCTCCGAAGATTTTTTTAACTTCCCATTGACCTATGAACTTATTTTTATTCGATAATGTTTATTATTAGGTACGCATATTTTACTAAAATCTATTAATATATTGAATAATCACATTTTTCTTTGAAATGCCCTCATTGTTCCTATTACAACCAACTTAATTTTGCGGTTTGGTACGGAATCCTAAATGTGCGAAGTCCGACAAGCACTTGGCCAGTTTTTTTTTTTATATCACTGCACATGCTGAGATTAGCCTGAGCCTTTTTGGTCCCGCACCGGGTTCTTTTTTTAAATTTTGGTTTAATTGTTTTTGTTTCTCTCGTGCCTCCTGAGCGGATCATAAATAAAAAGATTTGCTGCCAGAAAATACCAACTATAAACAAAGAACTTTATCTGTTAAGAATATTGTTAAAAGTTAAATTACTTATCCGATTTCATTTACAAAATGAATATTGCTCGAGTCTTTTCAAAATATTCCGCAAGAGAGACCCGGGGATCATAAAACAATTTAATGTGACCTTATCTTAACATCAGAGATTAATATCCTTTACTTTCCTCTGACTTTCCGTTCTACATTCAAAAGGAAATCGTTCCCAAAAATGGAGATCCTTCACTCCGGCCTTCCGCCGAGGAAAACAAAGAGTCCCCTAGACAAAGATACGGCTAAGAAAAGCCGACCCAACTCCCATTCAATTTGCCACGTGACATTTCACTTGAACTTATCTCACTCATAGTGGGCACTGGGTAGATAGTTCCAGAAGAACTAAAACATACAAACATGCTGACCTACATAAGCATAATTGGTTTATCCCGAACCAATTACGGCAAGAATACTTTTATTAAAAGAGCATGTCGACTGTACAACGACATAATCTCATTAAAAGAAAATCAAGATTTAGATATTTTTCACCTTTCTCTACCCAAATTTAGGTTTTGCATAAGAAATATTTTGGCATATAAAATTAAATAATATAATGTTATACAATAATATTATATTGAATTGTAACTTCTTTGAGCTGTGTGAACTTGTGGTTGATGCTACACTTAGGTTATTTTACTTGTATATTAATCTGTGGAAACTGTTTTTGGATTGTGTTGAGCTAATTGTTTACTTATGTTTGTTTCCCAAATAAAATAAAATTAATGAGCTCGATCCAAACCAATATTATAATTCCGAAAGTAACCTTGTGTGTCTGTTTTTCCGTTTTTGTGCCAAATCAGCTGAACCAATTGTGATGAATTTTGGTACGTATATATATAGAACTTTGGTGAAGGACATATAATACTAATTATCTCGGGCATACGCTCCCTTGGGATAGTTCCTGACTGTCATGCGGACACAAGCTAGTAACAAACAAAACACAACCGTCACGCTTTAACGCACTTTCATCGACATTTTCTTGCTTCATTATGCGCGAGACCTTGACATTTTCATTATTAACCTTCTGCAAAATGATCTTTTATAACAACTCTGCCGCTCTTTTATCTTCCCTACGCTTTTGTCTCCAAAAAACAGTTAAAGAAAAAATTCTATTATCATTTTTAAGACGTTTTTGCAATTATGGTTCCGTCTTCCTTTTTCGTGGAGGTATAAAGGTGCGCGATGGTCCCCATGGGCGTTGTAGCAACTAATGGATTATGGGGCTGCTTTCTTTCCAGCGCAATATCTTTCACCTGTGATCTAATGACGTTATTACGATGTTTGTACCGACTGGGAAACTCTTGCGGGAATAGAGACCAAGTATTTGTGTAACGGCTTTGTTGGGTCTGAGATTGAAATTTTTAGGTTGTTGTTGATGCTAGAATACTGAACATAAGAAAGTTTTTTCTTTTTAACTAATATGTTAAAGACTTGAAATCGATTGTTTGTTTGTGAGGAAGTACGCATCTAATTATGAAAATGCGTTCACTAATGGCTATACTATCGAAAACTACTACTATTTATCCCGAAAAAACAAACAGTTCCTGTGGCCACAGGAACAAAGTCACAGGACAAGTTAGTATTCACTTAACCTATCCAATAAAAACTAGAGTCCTAGTACATGGCATTAATCAACACCAGCTCAAGGCGGCTCTGTGATTTCAGATTTATAAATATAGATGAGTATAAACCTAAGTATAAATTGACCATATTTATAATTCATAATCTAAATCCACCGACCGGTTATTACTTAATTAAATCTTGCATGAACTCTGAACACCCGTCGGTCACGGATTTCAACAAATCCGATGTTTTATTAAGCAAATCCTCTTTGCCGCTTAAAATGTGTACACGGAAATAAACCTATACACCTAAAAACTGTATTTATATGTAGCCCGCAGGGATGTCCAATTGTCCATTATTCTTTTGAAAGAAATTGTTAGATCTTTAATCATATAAATTGTGTCTCCGGAAAAATATCCCCTATTTATAGACATAAAGAGAATCAATGTTATTTTCGTTCAACCATAATGTGACTTTGAAGTAAAGAATCTCTGATGGTCACTATTCTTCGCTATTGTGGATTTTTATGTCTTAAACTGGTGTGTATTCTGTTGTTACTTGTTGCTATGCTCTGAAATTTTTACTTGTTGGTATGCTCTGAAATTGTTATCTTTGCCCTAGCACTTTGTTTGTTTGCCTCCATCAAACCTGGCGTCCTCAATGAACCCAATTTCGGAACACCAAAAGGGTTTTCAGCTTAAAAGTCCCTATGTGGCACAAAAAAGCGACGCTTCCGTATCCTGGCACACTTGAAAGGGACAGCCCTACGCTCGGGGACTCATCAGCCAGCGAGTCCAATTTACATGTTAATTGACGAACGTCCGATGAAAAATCACGAAACATGACACAATTTGTACGTCCGGAGCTGGCAGCACCAGCAGGGTAGTAGGGTTGCCTTTGAAGAGGACGTGATGGGTTCTTGGGATGTGTAAACTAGTTTTAAAATTAATTAAGTTTCACTATAAGGTTACTCCTAAGGGTACTATAACCTCTCTCGCAGAGAGGATGTCTGTGTCCCAGCAGTGGGAACATTATAAGGCTGATAAGAATGATAAGGTTACTCTATTTTTGTGTTATAATTTGGAATAAAAAAAAGTTAAAATCCGTCTACTTAAGAAGTGAACTAAAAATACATAACAAGAAGAAAATCATGCTATGCATTCGGAAGATACATTTATGGTTTTGGTCAGCCAGCTTGTGAATATGTATCGGTCCACATGTATGTAAGATATGAGGTAATAAATAATGTTACATTCATTTATAAATACGAGACACGCGCGAGAAACAAACAAGTCTTTTCTTGAAGTCGGGACAGACGAATTAACTCAAATTAGGTGCAGTTTGTCATTGCTTTAGTCACTGTGTTAACTAATATTTATTCATATACTAAAAGGAATATTCCTGTTTCAGACCAAAGATAAAAACAGGTACAGGCCTTACGTTGTATATTTTACAACCTGCAAATATTTAATTTCATTTGGCTTTTATAACCCGATCAGCAGAATGAAATTTTACTATTAAAGTATCTACCATATTTTACGAGAAACCATAAAACAGTTGTATAAAATAATAAGTAAACCCTTTTGTAAACAGTTATGTTACAGTAAGATACGACAAAGTACGGTAGATAAAATAAAATAATTTTATGTCAATAACAAGGCAGTAATCTACCATTTTACATCTCATGAAAATAAAACACCCTATTTCATTTTGTTTGTTTAAGTTATCTTAAGCTTGACATAAAGCTTAGGTGACAGAAATCAATGATTCTGCCTAGCTTGCACCAAATTATGTTGCGGCAAGTTATTAAACATGGTGCAGCAGAATATCAGTAATTCAAATGCAGTGACTGCTTGTCTGTCCTCCACAGCCCAGTAACTGCACCGGCACTGGTAATGACCGTCAACTTCTTAAAATGGCAGCTGGGAGCAACGACTTTACTTGCTTGCCGGGTATTTAATATATAGTTAAACATTTACGGACCGACCTCGACGAGTGTTACTTATTTTTTTTATTCTCTGTGGGCTGGCGCTTGATCACTATTTCACCTGATGGTAAGCGATGATGTTGTCGACGGTGAATCACGGTTGCCTAGAAATAGTCTATTAACCTTGATGGCGACCCATGTGGCTGTTATAAGTTAGCCATAAGCATCACTCATGTCTTAGTAAACAAACTTAGCTTGTAGTGTGGTCCGAGTAAATACTAATATCAATAAGATAAAAATTTATTATATGAAAATGGCATTTATTGCCTACACTTCCAATCCTTCCCTTGAAATGAGAATTTCTAATAAACCAACTCAATTACTGTTAGCAGTCGTCGGGACATGAATTTATAGAATCATAACTCACAATATATCCCTTCGGCTGTTGATTTGTTGTTATAATATTATGGAGTAGTTCCATAATATTATTGTTTTCATAGGACGGCAACAACGCTGAGTAAGGAATCGTTTTTATTAAAGCTTTATTATAGCTTATGCCGGAGGCTTTGTTTACATTAGTTCTTACTGTTGTGTTAGTGAGTTTGTATTGTTTATAGTAGTAATGTGTAGACTTGTATAGCTTGTGTTTCATCATCATCATCGTTTCAGCCGAAAGACGTCCACTGCTGGACATAGGTCTCCCCTAAGCGACGCATCCATCGGACGCCCGCGGTCTTGAACAGGTCTTCGCTCCACCTAGAGGGAGGCCTGCCAACGCTGCGTCTTCCGATACGCGGTCGCCATTTCAGAACTTTTCGATCCCAAAGGCCATCCGATCTGCGTGCAATGTGCCCTGCCCACTGCTATTTAAGTTTGGCAATTCTACAGGCTATTTCGATAAACTTAGTTCTCTTGCTCTCTCTCTTTCATTTCTGATTCGATCACACAAGGAAACTCCGAGCATAGCTCTCTCCATTGCCCTTTGGGTGACTTTAAGCCTTCTGAAAAGGCCCATTGTGAGCACGTTTCTGTCCCGTAATAATCGCTGGCAACACAATCTGGTCATTGACTTGTTAGACGCACCTTGAGCTTGGTAAATGACAATAGTAAAAATGTTTGGAAGAAGAAGCCACGTTGCGCCGACTTTAAATGAATTGGGATAAAGGCAATAGAATGTTGATGATATGGCAGGAGAGATGTTAATTACTAGCGAAACGTGAGTGTACTTATATTGCACCGAGGTGTAATAATATTACACACACATAGGTACTCCACCGAGTTCCGAAGGGTTAGACAACCCTTCAAGAAATACAGCACATTCACACAATAACACAATACCAGGTGTTATTATATGAATGTGCCGAAGACTATAATAGTAGTTAACATTGTACATGTATTAATAAATTGTTTATGTATTATGATATATTGAGTTATAGTTATTTTAATCTTAACTGTATCTTCACAACAAAACAAGTCCAAATATAAACTTCAGGACTTCTAAACCGTTAACAGTTTCATGCTGAGCTACTCAAAATTACTGTACACTAACGAGACTAAAAATAACTTCTCTATTTCAATAACAAACACAAATATGAACACTGAACGTTTCAGAACCATTCTGTGTTCTCAATTGGTACCTATGCAGCGTAATACGAAGATATTAAAGTACTAAACATTCTCACACATTGATAAATATCTAACGTAACTGCGGGTAGTTTACATGTGTTATGTGTATGTAGATAGTTGCTTGCTGCCTCAGGTTATGCTATGGGATGTAATAATGTATTGTAGTATAATGACTGTCGAATAAACGAGTATAGCAATGTTACTACACGGTTATTTAACTGAAGTTATAATAATATTTCTCAGACCTGAGGGCTTTGATAAGTTGCAATTGCTTTTAAAGCGTTTTCCAGTTACAAATGATTTTAAAACTAGGCGCAAACGGGCCGACACCGACCACTGCCGCCGGTGGCCAGCGACAGCGACTCAACACTTTGCCATAAATTTTGGATAGATGCACCGCACACGTATAGATGGTGGCGGCCACTCGCTACAGCTCGACACCAATTGTGGTCGCTGTGGGCCACACAAGACGCCAACACCCGCCACTGTCACGCTGCTACATCCCCGCGCAGTTAGGCGTTAGGCATCCTACGCATGGCACGCGTCACCATGGCACATGACGACGCCTCAATGAATACCGATATGAAATCGGCAATCCAATTACGTCCCGCTATTTGGATTTACCTTCTGATCTATTCAGCAATAGAAACGTGGCTGCTTTCGAACACCGGTGCCTGTCGCGCATTTCTGCCACTGTTACAAATGTGCAGCAGCGCGTGACAGCCACCGGTGGCTGTGGGCGGTGGCCCGTTTGCGCCGACCCTAAGATGGGGATCTGGCAGGGTTTTTGCGCATATTTAGGGCGAAAAAATAATAGCTAGTAGGTGGCTAGTAGGTGTGACTTGCTGAGAGAATACCGACAATATATCTGAATAGTCAGGTAGAAGCCAAGTACAGAGGTCTATGGTCAGATTAACCTGCAGGGCCAGTCATTTTTATTTGATCAAATGACATAAATACGCATATCTGACCGGACGAAATTGTGAGATTTTCCTAAATCTGACGACTTTTAAAAATAGCGTTATCTTTTGAGTTCCGCAATGTATCTAAAACATTTCCTAAATTACACACAGCTTTGTGCCTAAAAGTAAGTATTTTATTTAGTAGAATGTTTGTCCTTGCTATACTTATTCATAGCTCTAGCAATTCCGCCAACGATCATTCATATGAATGATTTAGAATAATTTTGTCTGTTCATTTACATTTATATTATTTTCTAACCCTTTATGTACCTCTTCTTGGCAAAATATTAATCGGAATACATTATATAAATCTTGCTTCTTGCATGCTGTTTGTTGAATTTTATATATGACAATGATTTGCAAATTCGTGGCGCTGTCTTATTTATTCGCATTTTATTTAAAGTGTTACTATCGCATATAATATCGCATGTATTTAAATAGTTAGATAAGTAAACGTGTAAGTATATACTTAGGACCGGTTTCTGCATTGAGTTTAACGAGTAAAGAAATACCGGCTAAGTGCGAGTCGCGCACGCATTTAGCCGGTATTTTGGCCACACCATTATCGCCAAAAAAACAACAAAAAAATCACGTTTGTTGTATGGGAGTTTCACTTAAATATTTATTGTATTCTGTTTTTAGTATTTGTTGTCATAGCGGCAACAGAAATAAGTCATCTGTGAAAATTTCAACTGTGATACAGCCTGGTGACAGACGGACAGACAGACAGACGAACCGTTCCGTTTTTACGGAACCCTAACTAGTAAAACCTACTTTAATGCCAAAGATTGTCAGATTTTCGGTTAGAGTTTGACAAATACTTAACTTCAGACAGGTTACTGCAGACAATGCAGCAAGATTTACTTTTATAATTCTTTATAATAGGCTCCGAAAACCATTTAAAAGAGCTTTGGTACATAGTTTCCCTGTAAACAAAGGGTAGTTCCAAGATCAGCATATAAATTGCTATAGTTTCCTCATATACCTTTCAAATTTGATCCCCCTTCAGCACGTTATTAAAATGTAATGAGTTCACAAAACATTTTCATTAACTTTCAGACGAAAGACTGTTGTCTCCTTGTATATATGCTAATATGTTTGCGTGCACCCCTAACGATACCACTAGCTCTGCAACTTTAGATCCTACAGCTGCATCTTAGAGTTTATTTTTGAATGGCTAATTCACGAAATGAGGGGCACGATAAATGGCTGAGAGAATTAGAAGGATTTGGTATATTTCCTCATTTTTTGTTTATCTTTTTTATGAAGTGTCGGTTAAGGATAAATTTCCTGATAAGTTGCTTTTGGTAGACTTTGATTTGAAAAAAATACCAAATGCCAAATACTACTGAGAAATTCCATCAGGACAAATCCAATAACTCGTCACCCAAGCCAGGAATCATTTCTAAGACCTTATACCCAGCAGTAGCGCTCCCGACTACTAAATCAACGAGGCAGTCTTAACATAGTTCTTGTATAGAATAGAAACATTTTTCGACACAGACACAAAACAACACAGCAGCAACAATGACAAAGTAACAGGGAATAACAGTTACAAAGTACAATCAATGTTCAAGAAGAGCTGCGCTGGACGTGCCCATACCGAAAGGGTTACCAACTCAGCATTTGCTGGGCATCAAACACCCAGCGCTGATAAAAATACCCAATACCAAATAGCAATTCAATAGACAGTACCTACAGTATAACCATCGCAGCCGTTTACGACAGACATTAACATCACTAAACGCAAGTCCTTGTCAGTCAAACGATGTTTTGGAAAATCAACAGTTCCTCGAACAAACAACAATTCGGGTGACCGTTCTTCAGGCAATAATTCGTTCGACCAACAGTCTACGGGCGAACGTTCATCGGTCAAGTAAAATTCGAATCACTGTGATGCAGTCCACACAAACATTTCACACGTTCTTCCTATAATGTCACACATCCTGCTACCTTGGTAGTCCTCTTGGCCTGTAAAACTGTCAACAGCAAACTCGTCACTCGTCCATCATACGTGACGGTGCCAGCCGGCTTCGAATTCCCACCAAATTACGTTAGCCCTCGTCCGTCTGTCGGGACAATCGGATTGCGTCGGTTCAACTCGCTTATTAGATTCCGCGCTCACTCGCTTGGGTAACCGTTGAAAAATATTAAGCCTATTTCTTGGAGGGTGGGTGCCTGAATGTTTGGGAAAATATAGGCTGAGAATATAAGGTTCAGGTATAGAAAGTTGAAGTTTATAAACCATCTTTACACCTAGGAACTGTATCCACTAGTAGGCTCCAACGTACATAGATCAGAGTTGTCTACGAAATCGCTCTTTCTGAAAATGATGTTAAGTTTTTTGCATTGTCATTTGATATTAAAGCTGAACACTGGCTCATTAAATCGCAGTTCAAATAACAGATACATAACAGTTTTGAAAATAAATTCTTAAAATCTGCTAAATATGCATGTACATACATACATACATAAAATCACGCCTTTTTTCCCATGGGGTAGGCCGAAACTACAGAACGCCACCTGCTACAATCAAGTCATATTTTTATATCATATCATATGCACGTCTGATTTTAAAAAAAATATAATTTAGTAACAGTTGATAAATACGAATACATTCTGTAAAACGGCATCACTTTAAAACGCATTTCACCTCTCTATAAAAGGCAAGCATGTGGCGATGGAAGAACAATATAGTAACTACATCAGCTACTTGTAACTTGCACTAGCACTAGACGTGAACTAGAAGGACTTGACTTGAGAAAACTCGAAGACATTACTCATACGGATAATCTAGAGAAGCGACTGACTTCAGACTATTTCATCAAACTTTTATCGTTGCGTTCAAATTGTGTGGATAGAAAGTGGAGACTAGTTTCTTAAGTCTACACATCTATACGACGCTATCTTAACCGATCACCAGTAAATAAAATTATCTTTTCAGCTAACTTCAAAAAAGGAGGAGGATCTCAATTCGACTGTATGCTTTTTTTGTATGTTTTTTACGCGATTGCTCCGCCGATTGTGGATCGATTTTGAAAATTATTTTTGTGTTTGGAAGGGTATACCCCCGAGGTGGTCTCATTGACAGAATCTGATGATGGTGTCCCATGAAAATCGAGGGAAGTCATGAAATATTATAGGCAAACATATTGCGATTTTAGTATTTTCATCAAAAGTGCGATCTTTGCTCTCAGAATGTGATATTTTGTAAAGTGGAATTGATAAAGTCACAGATGGCCACTGGAACTTCTTCATGCTAAGTATGCCACGGATATAAGATATCTCGAATACTTAATTGACTATGATGAAGCATATATTTATAAATAAATGGTACTGGTGAAAATTATACCATTGAACTGATCTGATGATGATGCTGGGAGGTAGGGACTGGAACTCCGAAATAAAACACTACAAAGCGAAAAAAACATACCTTTCCGAAATTCAAAAAATTAAAAACAATAGGTACCAAAGACACCGACTTCGGAAAAGAAAGTTGTTTTTCGGTTTGTAGTGTTCTTTTGGAAGTCGGTTTTTTTTTTTGTTAAAACGTTTTTATTTTTGTATTAACCTTTTAACTTTTTTAGGTATAGTTCAGATCACTTCAGCGTTTAATGAATGTTGTCTTTGGAATACCACAATTTTACCCTTTTTCCTTAATAATCACTAAATCTGAAGCCAATCTACCTATAAACCAATTAGGGACCTGCCAGAATCTACTTTGTCTGAGGTATAAACTTGATGTTATTAATTACTAAGACTTCAGGATTCATTTCATAGCTTCACCAGGGAGCTGTTTCAATCCTGAAACATTGATTTAACTCCTTATCCTCGAAATAGTTAAAGGCTTTGTGAAACCAAGTTTAATTTTGGCCCCAAAATTACTCAAATTACTTAGAATATTACCGCCGTTGATTAAACCCAACCTTTTCATTAAAATAAACAACTTTGGTACTAACATAATCAGAATTTCCCCTCTCCGGGTGACGAACGACCGTATACTAAGCGCCATTTTTGTTTTTAGAATATTCTAGAAACGACGAAATATTTTTATCTGAGTAAATATTCAGGCAAGCAGTAGGCTTCGCGCGACACCGTTCCTAAGAATGGACCATGAATATCCTTATAATGAATCTGAAGGTTAACTTAGACAATGGACTTCTAAAAATATCTCATCCTTTTGAAACTCTGGAAAAAAAAAAATGAAAACTGTACAATCTTCGTTTATCCAAAAACTAACGTCATCGAGCTTTTCAAAACTGAATGAGTGTCTGTGAAAGACACATAGTGACAACTATAAATAGATTGAAATAGAAACATGAAAAGAAAATGTGTCCACTTTTTCATGATGTTCTCATGAAGTTTTATTCTTGCAATGCTACCTACTCATTTTCACACTATTTATGTACATATTCCTCACTATTACTACAGAATACAAATTTATTGTTATTTAAGTATACATACACACGTCACCATGTAGTGTTAAACTGATTTACATCCGTCACCTCAAACATCAGATCCAGTTGAAAACCAGCGTCAGGCTTCGTAACCCTGGCTGAGGATGCTTGCCTGCAGACTAGAGAGGAAACTTGGAGTATCAAGACAAGCTCTTTGTGAGGCTTCCTAGTTATTGGATGCCTTCTTTTCTGCTGCATTATTAGGAATTCCTCGCCGTAATTTAAGATTGAAGAGACTACTAAATGAATACTTGAGAAAAAAATATAAAATGAAAACTTAGTAGTTTCTGTTTATAATGAAAGTATTTTTATTATTTGCTTGCAACGGTGATTTTTGTTTAGGTATAGGATCTAAGATTTGGCTGCGTTGGAAGGCCTTCCACTAGGTGGATCGATGACCTGGTTATGGTTATGGGTATGCGCTGGATGCGAGACGTACAGGACTGATCAGTGTAGTGACGCTTGGGGGAGGCCTATATCCAGCAGTGGACGTCTTTCAGCTGAAATGATGATGATGAAAAGATAGATCTGATTCATAAGAGATGACCGCAAAAGTTAAAAAAGCAGTCATTTCTTTTTCGACGTAAGTCGATGGATTGTTACGAGGTTATACTATTAATATATTTTCATAAATGTTCGATTTTGTGCCATAAATTAAGCGTAAAATGATGTAAGCTACAAAATTCTGCAAAATATAACGCGTTTCATCCAAACAACGGGTTTATTTCTCGTTTTTATAGTTCCATTGCATTGTGCTCCGCACCAAGCCTTATTTATTACTGTTATAACGATTTTCACGCAATACTGTCTGAAAGGATCCAGATTTTCATATTTTCAGCAAACGATCAAAACATTCCGAAATTATTATTACCGATTTAAGTACTCTGAATACATAAATTTATTTCGCGTGGTAGGTAAATTTAATAAATTTATTCTCAAACGAAACCCACAACAAAATCGACTCTTTTTCCAACCCAAATCTCCCAAATTACAGCTGACATGTCTTTGAGCACACTATCTACAAAAACAGAGGCACGGGAGCTACAGACCAATTCCAAATGAATTGTGAGTGACGCTCACCCGGCGCGCGCTACATAGTGCGGGAGCCCGCCGGCAACATTTTAACATCGTACTTTCCCATTTTTCAAACTCCTAAACTTTTATTTGGGTAAAATATATGTTTTCGTTCTCCATTGTACGCGTAGGTTTTGAAAAAAATCAAAAAACAAAAGAGCATGGAGTTATGACGAGCTGAATTGTTGCCGCTATTGTTGTTGTTCTGTTCGTTTCAATTTGAACTGTGGGTAGTTGAAACACTTTTGTTGACTGCTGAAAAATAGGCCAAATGAAAAGTAAATAATGTGAGGAGAAAAGTAATGTGTACTGTGGGTAACGACTGCTTTGTTATTCTTTATGGGTCGAGTATGGAGCTTGTGTTTGTAATTACAATTGGACTTATTCTTTTATTCGGGTCTACCGGAGCGCGCAGCATAAATATGTATACGGGTTCATTTCACAATGATTAACACAATCACCAATTTACAGAAACTGCCTTCATTTGCTTGTTGAAGAATTCGTTATCGCTACAATAAAATCTGATAGCAACACAAAAAGACTAGACAGAGAGTAACAATCATCTAAACAATATTTTTTCAGAGTAACAATAATCTAAACAATAATCTTTATAGCTCATATCGAGGTAAGATTTTCCTTTTTATCTCATTACTAAGCTTAAACGAAAAGCGATGTAAAACAAAGTAGACAACATTACAGTACTTCATTATTAAAAGTCATACTAGGTGGATCTCACAAAGAAAGCCTTTATCTGAACCAAATTGGAAAGCAAAACAATTCGCTTAAAGCTGAAATACTGAGAAATACCAAAAAATAGAACCTTTATACTGTAGATATATAGACTTACATTTTATAATATGTACTTACATAAACAATGTTATGCATTGAGTTTTCGCGCCAGGACTTTGAGTTCGCTCTTTTAAGAGGATCTTAAGTTTATAACACTACCAATAAAATAAGAATACTTTTGCCGGAAAGCATAGGCGCCTAATTTTTTTGTTAAGACGTGTACCTATATATACTAATTCCCTCTTTTTATAGGATTACACCAGTTCAAAAGCCAGGTGTAAATTATTTACAGCTATATTAAACACTTTATTTGTCCAGTTTGTGTGTTGTTCAGCAAATTGCGCCATTATGTTGCCAACGTCACGTCCGCAGCGTAAAACATTAAGTCGAAACACACGGGGGATGAGTATGAGCGGGTACGCGGCTTAAACGTTCTACAATGGCTAATTTGCATGGTAAAGCGTTGTGATAATAAATGTCTTGGACTGAGTCAGTGACGAGCGAAACTCGATGTGTTTCTGAGTGTCTGCATGAACCACTCAATCAATCTTCTTTTATCCCAAGTATTTGGGGTCGACTTCCAGGCTAATCGGATGCAGTGTTTTATATGGAGCGACTGACTATCTGACCTCTACAACCCAGTAACTGGTTACCACGATACATCTTTCACAAGACATGTGTCAGTTATCATGTTACCTGGCTTCTGACTATCCGTAACGACTTTCAAAGATGTACAAGTGACAGCCGCGACCAACGGTTCAGCGTATTTTCCGAGGCTCGAAGGAATCTCGGTGTGTGAAGACAGTAACACATTCACAGAACGAGCTCGGCCAGCGTAGCTTAACCATGAAGATAAGAAGACTCATACGGCTGATGTTATTTATCCACGAGCTTCTAACCACACATAAACACTGCCGATGAATCACGGAATCATCACGCTCGAAGCGACATAAAGATGCCATTACTCATAATATTCAGGCCCACGCAATGAGACAAACAATTACAGCTATCATAGCCATTATCAGAATTGTTACGGGCTGTCAATTTGTTGCTTAGTTTGAATGGAATGTTTTGACAATGTCGTTTCGAACCGTAACTGCCGGCGCGGAGGCCTAACGGTCCTCTGTGGATAGCCAAACTCAGAATAGTCTTGGGACGTCAACTTCTATGAGCAGGTACAAGAGGCTCTAGACAAGTGTCATTCGATGTTATCGATGGTGATGGTCGAAACGCCAAAATGTAAGAGATTGATCACGTGACATTTCGATAGCGTTCGACATTCCCATATTATTTTGTAATTTTTCCAATCGCTTTCGCTACGCTTTTGATGATAGCAAGTCACTTATCTAGGGCATTTTCTTTTTTTTCTATGTTTTGAAATGCTCATGCATACTGCGCTACCACGGGGAGATAGCGCAGTTATGTGGGACTCCAACCCACTAAAACTTCACAGTATCTTCCTGTGCCACTTATAGCGGCGAACACGGGCACGCGTTAGCACTCACCGTGAACTTGCCGCGGCTGTCCGTCACCGAACCCCCCTCTCGGGTGTACCCCCCATCACCGGCGCACCAGAACACATTGCTCTCCGTGACCACCCCAGGTACCAAACCAGCACATGGGCGCCAGACGACCCCGTATTTGGCGCACATATCTAGGGCCTACGGTGACACTATCTGACACGTTTGGTTTGTATGGTAAATTTTGACAATGCCGTCTCTAGCAACAACGTCTGGTGCCAAGATGTGTCGGTCCACTGTGCATTCTGTGGTCAAAAGTGCAGCCAATTAGGATCGGTAACAGAACTGTATTCAGAGGAGACAATTCAAAACAAAGCATAATAATTGCAAGTTCTCAGTTTAATTTAAAACATACTGAATTATACAAATGATAAATTACCATAAAAGCTTTTACAGCACATCACATAAACTAGAATTATTTACTGTTTATCACACCGCGACTAATGTAAATTATCACACTCTCATAAAGTGCTATTACACACATTACACCGTCGTGGACAGTCATGATGTACAATGTAAATAGCATTGTTTAATTGGGCCTGAAATCGTTTGTCGCAGAATGTAACATGCTAGTACTGTAATTTTGGAATTATGTTATACCTATGCTTAGTAACAAAATGCTGTTGTAATTAGCGTGAAATATTCTAACGCACCCTGTCCTATCAAGCATAATCCGCCTATATTCTGCCCATTACTGGGACACAATGAACTAAGTCTCCTGTGAGAGGTAACGGGCCATAACCTACAACGCGGGCCCAGAGTGGGTTTGTAGATGTCTTCGATTTTTTTTTGTTCTAGAAAATGCTGGCTCTCTCGCTATGTTTTCCTTATTTTTTTTTGAGAGCAGTGGTGATTAAAGAAATTACAGAGAGTAATGCGCCTACGAGTATCTGAACCTATTCAAACCTAAGATCTACGACTCGTAAGTCAGGGGCATTCACTAGGACACAACTGTCCTATCAAATAATTTTATTATTGAATACCTCTTAAATTTCATCCCAATTAAGTCCATCATTTATTGTTGGGTGTCGTGTTTTTCTGCTCCTAGATGTAATTTTCCTATTTAAATCACAGAAAGTCTTTTATAAAACAAATTTTCCGGCCAATAGGCCGGAGAAGGAAAAATGAAAAAACATGGGATAAACTTTTGCCCAGCTGTGGGACAAAAATTGTTACAAATACAAGTAGCCACAAACCGCGTAACCCTGCTCATATTTGTCATCCCTATATCCCAAAAACAGTACCTATCTACTTCTTTCTTTTTCCCTAGAATCTAAATCACACTGTCAAAGTTAGCAATAAGAATACCTATCATAAACAAACTTGAAGTTTAGGGGTGACAACTCTTGTATAACGTAACACAAATCTTAAAACTCCAGCCTTACTTGACCATTTAGGACTTCTTTAAATTAAAGAAATTTAGAGCGATATTCCTTTGTTAGATAAATTATATGAAAGGCTTTTATTTTTGAAATTAGTTTAGTGGTGTTGATATTAGTTAGTAGTACTCGTAGTTATACCACAACTTATTTTACTAAAAGATTTTTAGAGAATGCCATGTAAGTATTCAAGTTTTAAAATTATTGATTATAGTGAGCTCAGTGGTTATTTCTGACGGATAAGTTGATCCCTGACGATAAAAGGCGACGTCGAGGCCGGCCCACAAAGAGGTGGCGAGATGATTTGGACGCTTACCATGAGAGCTGGTTCGCGATGGCGAGGGAAAATAATGTCCGGAAAGACTTGGGGGAGGACAGCAATGGCTAAAAAAATCAAAGTCAAATCCCAGTTCCATTAATTCAGCAGATAGGTATCAAAGTACTTTATCGACACAAAACCACTTTACCCGACAGAACTACGTTCTAAACAAAACCCCAATCATTTTAAATTCGACTGAAAACTTTACAAAGCGAACACCCTAATTTGTGCCCTAGATTTCATAGTAGCATCCAGACTATCGGCGCGACAGGCTCTTTGAACGAACGTGCACAAAGAGAGACGTCAGAAACACATAATCGATACGTACAGAAGACCAGCTTCATACAAAAATAGTCTCATCAAGTGAGAACGGGCGTATCTACACATAGATGCGCACTCAGCTCTCAATCAATCTCAAATTAATAACACTCGGCTATCAGCGCGATCCAAGAATCGATCATCATCATTTCAGCCGAAAGATGTGTCCTGCTGGATATCAGCACCCCAAGCGTCACCATATCGACCAGTCCTCTCGCATGCAGTGAATTGCCGAGGCCTTCACCAGGTCATCAGTCGACCTTGTGAGATGCCTTGTAAGACTTTATTAGTGGAAATAATTTAGACAAGATGTTTAAGTCGTTTAACCCCTTGAGAGCCTGAAACGAGAATCCACGCGAGTCACGAGTTTTCTTTGTTTTAGGCTCGCGTTTGACTACTATCTCGCCTGATGTTAAGTGAAAGCAAGCGTGCTTCACCTTCGACCACATCGGTCGAAGGTGAAGCACGCTTGCGGCGGTTTAATTGTTTCGGTAATTACGGGATTCTACCAGTTAAACTCAATTAAAATTCGAATCCTCTACCTATCTCTAGTCGCGAGTGTACTTACACTTACTAAACGTAGATGTGTGCGTACTATATGAACAGTGTCTACCTTTTGTACCTCTCTATTTCGTGTCAAAACCCAGGTTCAACAAAACTGAACAAAAGCGACACGGCCAAGATAAAAGTATTAAACGTCCAAGTTTCAAGGATTTTTTATCCGTTCGTACAAAAGTACGGACGCGCTATGTTTTTGTTTTGCTTTTAAAAATATTGGGTCACTGAATTGCGAAAGTTAAATCAGCTTTTTCCGGTTACTTTATGCAAAACTAGCTTCTGCCAGCGGCTTCGCCCGCCTGAAAAGTGTTTTCTTATCCAAATGTAACATTATACCGAGATTAAAAGTGCTATGTGCTATTCCAGATTATAATCTCCGTTCTGGCGTGATTGAGTCACAAACCTACATGCACACTTCCACACACACCCATCCAAACTTTTTTAATTTATAATATTAAGTAAGATGAATCGTTTTTCTTAATTATGGCTTTTGTTATGAACAATTGGCCATATCGTTCAAAACTTTTAGAACTCTGTGATGCTGGCTCTGTATAAAGTGCTATTCGATGCCAGCGTAGGCAATAGTCAAATCGATACCGCTTTACAATACATTTTTGTCATTTTTCCAACCGCTATCGCGACGCCTTCGTTCATAGAATGTCGCTTGTCCAAAGCTTTTGATATTCAATGTTGATGATAAAAATGCAGAAAGAAAATAGCTGACGCAGGTCGTGGCTCTTAGAATTAGTAAGGCGTCGACCTCGTGAGTGCGAGGGGGCGTTGGATGCAAGTGGCACAGAACTGTTCTAGGGGCTCTACCTATGTAGCTGGATTTTTGAAAGTAACAATTTAAACCTGTATTCCCAAATCTTTGACAAAATAAAAACAACGAAAAATATCGTTATCTACAGGACAACGTCCCTTCCTTACTAGCGTTACAATACCCGCTTAAGCTTAATTATGCAAATACTTTAAAACTTCAAACTTCGTATCAAGATTTGGCAATGCCCTTTACGAAAATTAAAAAAAAAAAGATTCCTCAAACATTTTTGCCAGCCAGTACTCGTAGTACAGATAGCAAAATTTGATCATTCAGCTACAGGACGCTTCGAAACGGTCGCGATACAATGACGTCACAAGGCACAAAACTGCATATTTATGCGCGCGCAAATATAAGCCTGTCTGTACTGCGTCGTGTATTTGCTGACGGCACTTGGTAATAGGGAGGTGCAAATTTAACGAGGGAGACTTTTCTATATATAGATGATTGGCGACTCAGTTAGGGTTGGTACTTCAGGAAGTTAAGAGTGTGTGGGACTTTTGAGAATGCTTTGTTGATACGATAAGGAAAATATGAGAAATAAGAACCTTTTTTCTACGCGGCCTGAATATCGAATCACTAGTTTGTATGTTTTCTTTTTAAAACCATAATTTGGGATAAGTTATAGATTTAATGAGTATAAGGGACCTTTCAATGGGCGATATCGGTCGGGTATCGCGTATATTTATTTTCTAAGACCAGTGCAAATCAGTCGAATTGCATCGCATTACGTCCTTGTGAACGATTTGCAATTTATATCGCTTATCGGTTTGATATAAATCGAAGCACATCGAGTCATCAGGGAGGTTGCTTAATGTGGCATAGAATAGGATTGTTAAAAATATCCATAGCTACCAGAGTTTCAAAACAACAACTCAACAGATCTCAAACAAACTTGCGTCGAACTAAATAGATCCTCAACCAGTTCGAACTAGCACTAATCCAATCTGAGTCCCCATAATCCAAACTTAGTTATATAACACATTATTATGTTAATTCCAACATAACATTGTGGCAAACGCTAGTTGAATCCAGTTCACGGAGGAATGGCGTTTGAAATTCAAATAGCGTATTATACATATCAAGGCAGCCGTCTGTCTGTCGGCAGTAACCACGTTAAGACAGTTAACCCGATGTCTAATTTGACAAATCTCGGTTAAACCCGGAATCTACAGAACGATAACAAGCTCCGGATTGAATGCTAACATTTTTGTTTTCGTTGTTTCGACGACTAGGATGCGACGAATGCCAAATACAGTGCGAACTTATTTCCGAGACTGTAGGTGACCGACTCGGTCTACTTATTTTGGATGGTAGGTCACATGGCGTCATCGTCAACTATAGTCAAACGGTAACCCTAAAATTATTCTGCTACCAACTTTATTATACGCTAGTTGTCATTCTCAATGAATCTGTTCTTGTAATTGAGTCTGTTCTTGTCAATGAATTTTGAAAGCAAAACAACAAACAAACTCAATCAGGCATCTACATTTCACACTGCACCAATCACGAGCAATCTTTGCTTCAAACTTAGTCCCACCCTGTACAGTAAGTTCGACGCTACAAAGTCGCTGCAGCCAATGTGTCAATGTTCACAATCTGTGCAAGTTCTCCGATTGTTCGCTCTCAATGATATCTTTGTGCATACTGAGTAACCGACATTCACAGACTCCAGAGTCCATTCCTGGAAATTCGTTTATGTATATTTGATTGTGACTGGCTTCACACCGGCTTGGGTTCTTGTTCCCAGTCATGCATTGCGATTTAATCAAATTAGAATAAGTAAGCTTGAATCAAGAAAGGTAAATCAAATAGATACGTAGTGATGATTTAGTGAAATTCAGGGATCTGTATTGTATCTGTAGTGTAAGTTATTGAAATAAACTTTTAATAGATATAAATAATATATAGATAAATTAATAGATATAGAATTACCTTTATAAAACTTGAGAGCTAGTCATCTCATTAGTTCACGAAAAGTTTTAAATGGGCAACTTACCATTTTCGACAGAGCAGACCCGAAATTAAGTGTTCATTTCCAAAGTTAGTTTTTAACAACTTATTTTATCTGGATAGCGGCATCATTAGGCAGGTACGTTGGCTTCTAATCGCAGTTTATCCCCTGGCTAGTACAACTCTATTGCGTTTATAAAGACCTTAACGACTGTCTAAAAATTTGCAACCCCTTGGAGAGAACCCTTTGTGGAATTTTATAGCAGTCTTTATATTTTCGGGTATGCCAAAAATTGAACAGAGTACCCAATTACGATTACCAAGTTTCTGGAAAGTCTATTGGAGCAAAATAATAGGATTTCCTTCGGTAAAAATACAATACAAATGGGCAAGTTGTAAGCATTGCTGAAATATAAGTAAGTTATCGTAACCCGAGCAGTTTTGCGGAAACGGCAAGTTTGCCGGAATATTCTACACTTTCTATTTTTAGGAGTTATATTTTAAAACCTTGGGAAAAGGGTAACAATGTAATGTTCTCGGTATTGTAAGTAAAGTAACGGAAACATTGTTCGTTCAAACTCTCGTTGTAAAAACTCGCTTTATGTCGTTTTGAGGGTTGAACCAGTATTAATGTTTCACACATTTCTAGCTTCATCGTGTGGTTCTGGAAATAAGTATCACAGTCATACAATGAGGAAAAGTTATTTATGATTATTTTAGGATGACTAAATCAGCTTGAACTAATAAATCGCATTATTATCTGCCTAACCATTTTCCGACTAAGTTATGACTAAGCCTGCCAGCCCTACCGGATCCAGCCTGCCCATATCTAGATCACAGTTACTAGGTTCAGCGATATCCCTTTCAAGACTGGTTGAACAATTCTATCGGAACCAAATGTAAATATTAACAAGTAGATAAACGTACATGATCTCAGACAATCACGTTATCAGACTTAATTAGATACTCCTACTTAATTAGTTCGTATTGAAACCAGAAAAGACACCCCCATTTATCTAACATTTTCATCTTCGTCCCCAGGTGGTGAAGGCCAGGAGCACGGGCCGGTGTTCCTAATGGAGCCCCCACCACGGTTGGTGTTCTCCAACAGCACGGGAGCCCGTGCCTCTTGCGCGGCGCACGGGTTCCCCTCGCCGCAGATCGCGTGGCAGCAACCTGATGGCGCACAGCTTGACGATGTGCCGGGGTTGAGGTAGGTGAAGTGTTATTTTTATAAATTTGGAACTAGATAACTCAGACCTCATCGTTTTTTAAGCCAGTCTGACAGCACTGCTAACAGCAGCAAATTAGTAAGCATAAGCACAGTTTTCCGTAATCTACTAAACTTCTATTAATTATTATTCTTCAGAGGCTCTACGAAATGTGTCATTTTATCAGCGATGGTGATGATCGAAATGCCGAAATTGAAGAAATGTCACGTGATCAATCCCTTACGCTTTGGCCATCGACCATCGACCATCGCTCATAAAATGTTTTTTTTTTGTCTATTGCCTTTGGTAGGCATTTAGGTATAGCAAAATATAGCGTTGAATTGGCTTTAAAGGGACTTTATAACTCTGAAGAATTGTCGTGTCTATAAACTTACAAAGAGTGATTTCTATAGCGAAGATCAGTACCTTGGATGAATTACCTTTACCGGAATACCTTACTCCAAGAAACAAGACATGAATGAGTTTTTCGAGCCTAAAATAATGGTAACGGGCTTTTTGTCCAGAATGACCTAAAATTAACTCCCATCGTCTATCCTAAAATAGCTAACCCTTGAAACCGAACCATAGCCTGGATACAATATTTTATGCAAATAACATTTTCTCGACAACGTGTGCCAACATGGCGCGTCCAAGTTCATGCGTAGTTTATAAACACGTAGCTGTTTATTGGGGACGCTGAATAAGAGGGATCACATCAATGCCAGCTGCGGCTCTCATAATACATTATGCTTCTTTACCCTTCAGTACAGAGTGTACCTTCTAATATGCTGGAAATGAACTGAAAATTATATTTTCCCCGAAGGATAAAGCAGAAGGCTACCTATCTATAATACACCCATTTTTGCCAATTATTTTCCAGATTCCAAGCTTACTAAAAAATTGTACTGTTAATAGAAACCCAATCTTAACTTAACTCAATTTCTCATTGTTTTGTTCTTGCATGTGTATTGAATCAATCTACAGTCTACAGCTGCTGGAGGCCACTTCTTATTCTTACAGTGGACTTTGATTGTTTGGACTTGGACTTTGATTTATTAGGACTCTGCTGCGCGCATTTACAACCGGGTAACTAACTTTACACAGGTGATCGAAACAAATTAATCACATAAAATTATGCCGAGGAACGAAATTCTCTAATCTGAGTTACCCACCTTCTTGGAAGCCAGACTATCAACCAACAGACTACCCGAACTTTTATAAAAGTAAATAAACACGTACCCGACGTATCGAACTCGTGTATAATCTAAGAAAGATCACAGCGCCACCTGGTGCCAATGCTCCGAAGATTCTGTTTCGTGGCCAAAGTGCCGCGAATTACAATAAGATGTGGCTTCTCCACTATATGGAGGAATACGGGATGTTTTAGTAATATGTGTGGTTCGCTTTGAGATTGGTTCGCGAAAGAAATTACGAGTATGTTGGGGTACGGTGATGTGTGATTTTTGGTGGATGTTTTTTTAAAGATTTTTAGCAGTTTGCTGTACATTGGTGACCTGTTGATTTACCCTTTGTCTGAAACCTGCCTGTAGTATAAAGATAGTATAAAAACCTCACAAAGTTCTCAAGCGTAAATCTAATGCGTATCAATTGCGGTTAAAACTAATGCTTGCGGTTTACAAAAACGTAGCACTAAAGGAAAATATCGCGAGGATACTTACTAGTTTCTGTCTACTTATTCTTTGGTGCAAAAAACCGTGTTCCTTTCAAAAGGACCGTAGATTGTTTGCATCACGCGACGACATACAGTTCGCAAAGAAGATCGAAGGAACACTACAAATTGTATGAGCTTACATTTCAATATTTTTTCTGAGTTATTAATTTCAATTGATTCACTAGCAATTTTTCAAGAGGTGAAATAAGACATAACCTTAGCTATAAAACCAACTCTGAATTCACGAAAAAAACAGTCTCTTAAAATCAATCTATTCAGGGCATTTATGTTCACATAACTCGATACGGGATTGCTGAGTTTTTTTTCAAACGTCAGGGTATTTCAAAATGAAAGTTGGTCATATGAATTAATACTTTTTTTGCTCTGTAACATTCCCAATGGATTAAACGCCATGCTGTAGACACTACTACATACATACTTAGACATCAGTGTGTATAAATGCTGCGGTTAGATATGGCTCGCACTAGCTACTCGAGAAGAGCTCTTCTCTCAGCTACAAGTAAATATAGAGACGACTAACAGAGCGTGCTTCAGTGGAGCAGTGTGTAGTGTTCTTTAGATGACTAGCTTGTTGCAGTCGATATGTCGACAAAAACATTGCTTTTAAATATTAATCTAGCAATGTTGAACTAGTCCATGTGTTTTGGTTCATTGGCACATTTTTAGCACCACGGATCTGAAATACGAGTGCAAAATCCAAACTAAGATCAACAACAAAAATAGAAACCAAAAAATATTTGTTTTTAGTTGGGTATTTTGTGTTTCGAAGCTGTCATGATAAACTTAAAGGGACGTCATAATAACCCTTGTAACGTGGCTTATTCATACAAATCCAACGACACCTCATGTGTCCAAATCTGATCAATAATTTTGGAGCTATGAAGGAATAACACATTCATACACAATACATGGTTTTTTGGTGTATAATGAAGTACATTTTATTCTAAAACATATTCTGACAAACTCATATTCCCCATATTATGGTAAAAATACCATTAGCGTTAGTTTAAGTCAAAACATAAATCAAAAAAATTCCTAACCATAATTCAGACAATGCAAAACGCAAAATTAGCAAATCGCCACCGCGTCAAACCTTGAATTTCAATGATACAGTTTGCGGTACAAACGGTATATCTTTAAAATAATCCAAGTGTCGGCGGATTCTGGGAGCGTCATGAAATATGTATCAGACAATGCGAATAGTTCCACACCGTGGCTGAGGCACACCGGGTGCGGGCGTGGGCGCTAGTGTTGCACCGTGTATACAAGTCCACTCTTTTTCTTTCATTTTCATTTGCCGTCTGTACAGATTTCCTTTGTGAATTTTTGAATTTTCGTTTGAGGTTCCTTTGTATTGCATTTGAAAGATGGTTTTAGTGGTGGTTTATCTATTTTATTTATTTTGTTGTCGTAAGGAATAATGGTCTCACTAAAATAATCTTCTATACTTGCAAGTTCAGGCAGACCATATTTCTAATGAAGTAGGTATAAACGTAAATTTCTAAGGTTTACGAAAAACGGAGTAGGCATTTTCCAACAGCAAACGTGAAATCTGAATACCATAACACCCCTTAACAACATCAACACTATTATTTTACTCCCTTCAAAGCTGACTGCCTAAACTAATATTCGATATAATAATAACATAGGACGCTAGCCGCCGGGTGGAGTACATTAGGCCCCCAGGCTCTCATAACTAAGTTGAGAAGTAATCAGCTGATAAAATTCTCCTGTTTATCCTAACTCGGGGTCTAATCGAGTGTGAAGACCAAATAATATCATGCGCTACTTGATTTATGAGAGTTGAAAGAGTGTTTGTGTGTTTAGGCACTTACATAAATATTGTAATTTTCATATCCTAAAAGTACGAGTCACAAACTAAACTAACTGAATAAAGCCTATTTTATAATTTAATTCTGCTCATAATTTTCAGTTCAGGGTATTTATTTCTCTAAAAAAATGTTTGTAAGTAAGGATTCTCAAAGCAATTTTAGGTCTATATTATTTATAATTTCCTTTGACAGCAGAATACACCCATCTCAAACTTATACCTTTAAAATTATATTATAACGAACAGGTATAGGGCATTACAAAATGTCTATGTAAGAACTTTTTATTTTTAGAAAATTTCGACATCTACCAAAAATGTATCAATCAGCCTAAGATCCCAGTGTGTCCTCAAGTCAACATCTGTTATCGATCAGCCAGTTATTTTGAATTCTTGATTTTTAGCGACGTTCCGTGAAACAGCTCGTAAATATTCATACATACTCAAACATTCTCATGTGACTTGCATGCGATAGAACATATCAAAAGTCAGAACTATGACTTGCATAGTTCCCACTAGTCAAAGTCATGGTGATCGTGATGTAAAGAAATGTCACGTTTGCTCAAAATTTATTGCCTGTGTTCTATATCTTTGCGTGTCATGTAGGTCGTAAAATGCGCCTTTGTTGAATTAAAATCAAATAGAAAAAAAGAAAACGAAAGAGTTTCTATAAACATAGTATTATAAAGGACTGAGTGCATGTCAGAGGTAAATAAATAACATTGGAATGTAATTATCCCATTTCAGGATAAAGCCACCAGACCTGACATTCTGCAAAGCTACAATACCAGTACAGGCTTGCTTTATTCATCTAGATTTCCCATCTTTCTCCTTTTCGTTGAAGAGCTCGTGGCTAAATAATAATAGCCACACGGATCGATCTTCAAGGTAAGCAACGCTTGACGAGGTCGGTCCGTGGATGGGTGACCATTTTCGACATACCGAGTTTCCTCCGTGTTTCGGAAAGCACGTTATGCCGTTGCTCCCGGCTGTCATTTGAAGATCTTTGACAGTCGTTAAGGGTAGTCAGAAGCTTGAGATCTGACACCAGTCTTGCCAAGGGGTACCGTGTTACCTAGTTACTGGGTTGTGGAGGTCAGATAGGCAGTCGCTCCACGTAAAATACTAGTGCTCATCTGAATCTGGTAAGACTGGAAGACGACCCCAATATAATTGGGAAAAGGCTAGGCAGATTGACTTCCCATCTGTCTCCTTTTCACATCGGAGACTATTCATTTGAAATTTTTGGGAAAGTAAATGAATAAATATGAACAACCTTTAGCGCGGTTACGCACAATATCCGATCCGTATCCGTGAAATTTCGGTTCCGAAGTAGCCGTAGTACTTTTTGTAGGAAAGCATATGCACTACATCCGAACTCTTTCCGTCATAATCTGTCATAATTCAGAACATTTTGAACTCGGAACTCAAATCACGGACACGGACCGGATGTAGTGCGTGACTATGGGACTAACCCACAATTCAATCCGCTGCACCTAAAGTTGAGTGCCGAGTAATGCGTACAAATTTTTTTTGCCACATTATTTGCTATTCATAATCATGAGCACTTTGATCTCCTTATCGATCGCAAATGAATTAAAAGTCACCCTATTTAATCAAACCAACATCTAAGACATGAAAGAAAACGGACCAAATAAAAAGGAGCAAACCTTTATCAAAGACACACAGAACACAATATCGACATGTACCACAAAGCTTGTTCATCTTTATTAAAAAAAAAAACCTTCTTCAAACGTATTGCGCTATTCTTCGCGAGATGTAACCTTTTCGCTACAACATCACATTAGGCACAACACACGCGGGCAATACTTGCTCGCTATTTCTAAATATAGTGGCGTTTCCTGGTCCCACTCGATCAATAGTTCACGCTATATTTGGAGAACGAGACTCCTATTGGACGTCAGTTCAAGTCCTAGAAATAAATTTACTTTAGAGTAGGTCATGTGTTGCGTCATGATACTTTCGACGAATAAAGACTTAAAAGTAATAATTTGATAAGGATCCTGAAATAACTTGTGTTGGAAAGTTTGTAAAAGACACAAATGTTTATCGATATGTTCAACATTTCAAAAGAAAATACTTTTGCTATAATTCGTTCTCAGGTGTCAGTAGGTGGGCGTACGCTCTTTTATTATTTTCAGAATTTATTATTTTTAAAGTTTATAGGACAAAAATAATTCCAAACAACGTTTTCAATTCCCTCGGCTGGCAACCTTTTCGGCCTTCAACCGCCAATTCTTTATCCAAGATAAGAATCAAATATTAACGACAATATTTCAAGGACCAGGCGACCAGGCGCTGCCAAGAAGTGTCACTAGTTTGAAAATAAATGTTATTGTACGCTGTACCGAGCCCATGTGTCGTAATAAATAACCTCTATTTTCTGTACAATACAAGTGATATTTCAAGGTAATATTCCCTGGAGGACGGCGGTAAGCCATCCAAAGCTGAGGTGTAAGCTTACTGACCCAACACCTGTATCACGCCTAAGTTTTTGAATATTATCGTTTATTCTACGACAATGGAAGGATTAATCTGGGTTCAAAGAGAAATAAAGCCAAATCAACCTTAGTCTTTATTTTTCCTGAATTTCTTGACTATTATTTTAAATTCAATTACCATTTTGAATGGGTGGATATAACGTCTAGTTTACCTTCCTATTCAGGGTGGCTTTTAAGTCCATGACCATATTTCATGGACTGAAAGTAATCGGGAATACAATTTCCTTTAATATAGAATTAATCCTGACCAATAAATAAAAAAATCTAGGTAAAAAGCTAAAAGGTACTCGATAAAATGCAGAGAACAAAAGATTTAATTTTTTCGCGATTTCAGGGTTACTCCCACTGTGAAAAGTGTTCCGGTTGGTGAAATAAACATTACACAGTATATTAGGTAGGTGTCACAATCCTATCAAATCCTGATGAACTTAATATTTATATAATTTGGTAAGCTGTAGGTTACCTTGGTCTAAAGTTATCCGACGACAGAGATGTTCATTTACGATGGACATGAACTCATAAGCCGTGAATTCCCTTTTAAATATTTCTTTATACACTGCAAACCTACTCATTCTCAGCACTTTTACCGTAAATAAACTAATGTTAGTGATCTTATCCAGTGAAAGCAGCAAACATTTCGTGTATCGCCGTCAAAGAGACGGATGGCCGTCTTATCTCACCGTGATACGAATCGCATCGTATTTCTTACTAATCGCCGGCATAACCGTCTGACAGTAATCACCAGTCACGATCAGCACGCGACTGGTGATAAGGGGGCGTGCATTCTTTAATAGCTGACGCGTATTTTAGCAGGTTGTTTTGTTTTTCTTTTGTGGTAGAAAGTGTGGGCTTTAATTAAGTTGTCTTGAATTACAATGTAAATTGTGAGATCGTTGCTTGAGCAGTAGTAAAATCCGACCAAGTGCGAATCGGACACGCACACGAAGGATTCCTTACCATTATCGCATGAAATGGCAAAAAAAAAACGTTTGTTGTATGGGAATCCCAGTTAAATATTTATTTTATTCTGTTTTTAACCCCCGACGGAAAAAGAGGGGTGTTATAAGTTTGACGTGTGGTGCTGTGTATCTGTTTGTCTGTCTGTGGCATCATAGCTCCTAAACGGATGAACCAATTTTGATATATTTTTTTTTATTTGGTTGGTGATTTTGTCGAAAGTGTTCTTAGCTATGTTTAAATAAAATCGGTTCAGCCGTTTGAAAGTTATGGGCGATTTACTGTTTGAATCGGGGTGTTTTCGCAAGATATCGTGTCATAATTACTTGTTCAATAGATTGCCGATCGAAGCGTATCTACTATGTACTAGATAAATTAAGCATGAAATAAAAATGTGTCGGGGGTTTTTCAAATTTTGAAGTTTTACTTGTAAGTATTTGTTGTTATAGCGGTACCAGAAATACATCATCTGTGAAAATTTCATTTGAATTGAATTCTGTTGAAATTAATATCATATACTCAAAATTGCAATCCCTTGCAGCAGTGAAAAAATCAAACTTCTAGATCAACGCTATCAAGAGATACAAATAATGCATATTTATATAATTATGCATATTTTACACTCGCAAGGGGATCAAAATCTACAGGATACTTCCTGTTGACCTAGAATCATGAAATTTGGCAAGCAGCTATGTCTTATAGCACAAGTAAAGGAAAAATCCGAAAACCGTAAATTTGTGCCTATTTAATAAAAAAAGCTTATTAGCAGTTGGTAAACTGACCGCGACTTATGTCGATGTATGGGGACTACAGTTTTCCAACGGCAAAGTTAATTTTGTCCCTCAATTCAGTTTATCTTATCGTTAGAGCAATGTTCGGTGCTCACATAGTTTATGAACTTCACAAATGTTATTTAATTATTTTGGTGAATGTAGCTGTTTGTACGGAACCCTTAGTTCAAATTCGCACTTGACCAGTTTTTATACAAGATAAGTATGTTTTAGTTCTAGGTACCCAGCAAGCCTATTGCCAACGGGGCACCCGGGCTCCTCAAATCCTATCTTAGGGTAAAAACCAAGAAATTCTTATTTGGAAAGGAAATCCCAAAACCACCCAATTTAAAAGGCGACCGATACAATACGTATTTTTTGAGTTAGAGCGAATTTTTGGATTTGTTGTCTCCTTTTTTTATCGACTGAAATGCACCTTATTAAAATTAACAGCCGGATCACGTGAGCGCAGCAGGCAGCACAACTTACAACGTACTAACTAATATTATAAAGGCGAAAGTTTGTGAGTATGTAAGTGTGTTTGTATGTTTGTTACTCTTTCACGGCAATTTGGCACAGAGATAGATTATAGTCAACTTACAAATTGTGCTTTACTTAGTGTAAATTATTTCATCACCACAGCTCTAAAAACGGTGAAGGAAAACATTGCGAGGAAACCGGCATGTCTTAGAACCAAAAATTCAAAGACGGGGAATTGTGGCATTCTATTCGGAAATGTCAGATTTTTTAAGTGCTGATGGAACATCTACCATCCATAATTATTTCTTTATGTGACATCCACCAACCCGCACTAAGCCCGTGTGGTGGATTACGGCCCATTCCCTCACACAAAGAGGAGGCCTGCACGCACAATGGACTAAGTGGGAACCTATCCCATCTATCTATCCTATCCTATCCAAGGAGGTCAAATTAACAGTATTAGTACTGGTAGTACACGGGCAAGAAAGGTCCTATCCAAGCACATAGGATACTTCTGTTCCCGGGAATATTATGTTCTCTTGGGATAATTTGCCTCATCCACGCGGGCGAAGCCACTGGCAGAAGCTATTTTTAATTATATAACTGTGCAGGCCGATAGATCACTTCAGGGTTAACATCAACTTTTTTTTTTACTTGTGATTGATTTGCTCTTGACTCTAGTCTAGGTCAGAGGTGACAGAGACAGAGTCGACGATGGAGTAAGCTTACCCAGAAGAAGTCTGTTCACTCTAACTTTGAAGAAATTCGGGTTGAATGCGTTCGGAAACACAGACGCAGGTAGTGAGTTCCATTCATTCGCTGTGCGCTTATGAACGGCTAGCTTTTACCCGCGGCTTCGCTCGCAGTAAAGCCATTAAATTATTATTTTTTATTAAAAAGTATCCTATGTTACTTCTAATACCTCCAAGAATATATGTAAAAAGTTTCACGATGATCGGTTTTGTAGTTTTTGCGTGAAAGCGTATCAAACAAACCTACATTCACATTTATTATAATATAAGTATGACAAACTTACATTTACATTTATAATATTAGTATGAAGTATGATGTTTGGAAGCGCTTGGTAACTTACAGTGCGTCTAGATGTCCGATGGTAGAAGGGGGCTGGTGGGATGAGATCGTGGAATTCTTGAGCACACTCACTGAAGTACAGTCTGTAGAAGACCGACAAGCAGGCAACCTTGCGACGATGAGCCAAGCTGTGAAGCTTGGCATCCACCAGTTTAACGTCGCCGATGAGCCTCTTGGCTCTGCGTTCCACCGAGTCAAGCGCGGCAAGCTTATACTTAGCTGAACCATCTCAAAGGTGGCTGCAATACTCCATGCAGGATCGGACTTGCGCTTTGTATAGGATTAAAAGCTGTCCAGGCGTAAAGTATCGCTTCACTCTGTTTAGGATGCCCAGTTTTTTGGCCGCAATTAATGGCAAAATACAAAGAATTACTACATAACTGTTCTTAGTAGGTATGCAGATAGTTCGATTAGCCTCAGCCGAGCTGGTGAAGGTCGCCTCGAAAGGTGCTCCTTTGTGAGCCGCTGTGAAACTAATTAGATTCTTAGCTCCCTTTGTCTCTGCATATTTTAGTTTCGTAGATGTACATATTATTTTATCGGCTTTGTGAAAAAAGTTCTTCACGAAAAATATAAATACGTGAAATACACCTACGTTTTGTTTTATTATCTAACAAAAGTTTAAAGTGCCATAATCAAACCTTAACGATTATAATTAAACATCGAAGTTTAAAATATAATGTAGGTATAGTTCAATTTTAAATTCACATAATAAATGCCCTCTTCGTATTCTACGTACACTAGAATAGTCTGTTACTTGTATTAATAACATAACAAGCGCGCTACAGTTCCAATTTTTTTTTCTAAACGTCGAGGAGGAAGGAATCATTTACTTTTTTTTTTAAATAATATTGCTGAGTAACATTCACAGAATTATTATTTTTCAGCTTAGTGATAGGTCTTATTACAGAATAATAGATACAGAAAATTTGATTGCCGACCTCATAATCTTGTTTACTATGTCTATTACAAAAAATACTATCTTGTATTTGTTCGATCCCCACTTACTGTGATACAGCACGACAAATAACTAGGAAAATATTTAGACATTTGTGTCAGACACAAATAACGTCTCTTACAGAAGACACACGTGTTTTTTCCGTGTAACTAGGTTATACCATGTTATCTTATCTTATCTTGTGGAGGGACCGAGAAATAAATCGGGACACTTCGACCCATTGGGATCTATTGTGATCCTCTAGATAACCTACTCTTCCCCAATCTCGTTGAAAAGTCTCTTCATGAGTTTCGAGGCTGGAAATATGAGCTTATAGTCTTCTGGTTTTGGATAGCCAACCCCTAGGAGACTCATTCGCTTACGAGCTGGCGCATCGCATATGCACAGAAGGTAATCCAAGCGTTCCGTATGTTCCCCACACAACCTGCGCATGGGTGTCGCAGTTAGAACCATCTACACGAGCATGTCGTTGGTACCAAAGTGCCCAGTAAAGGCCCCAAGCAGGTAGCGGATTTGCCCCTGCTCATATTTCAAATGCATTCCCGTGCTTTGAACGTAGAGCCCAGGAATTTCTAGGAGTTTTCCACACTGGTATTAAATAGCCAATGTGTTTGTTGTATGTGATCTGCAAACTCCCTAAATGTGGCTTTTATGAGACTAAATGCCTACATATGTTCTGGGCCCACAAAATCATTTGCTGAGACCTCTCTTGCCAGTTCATCTGCCACTTCGTTACCATGGATTCCTTTGTGCCCAGGGACCCACATCAGTCCTATTCTGTTATGCTTCCCAAGCCTGTTTAAGGTTTGGATAGCTTCCAGAACAAGTTTGGAGTCCACTTTGTACGATGCCATGGCTTTGATTGCAGCCTGACTGTCACTAAGAATATATATGGATTTACATCTGGTTCCTCTATCTATATTCTCTTAAGCACAGGTTATTATGGCATATTTTCTTCTTGGAATACAGTTGCCATCTTTCCTTAGCTTTTACTACATTTATTACCTTTTGTGCCCGCTCCTGTACCAGATTCCATTTTGGATCCATCAGTGTACCACACCAGTCCTTTATTGTTGGGATTTGGACCTTGAAAGACCTTTCAAACTCAAACATAGTTTGCATTTTATCGGATATCATGCTTGTTACCCGATCCAGGTCTTCATTTCCATCGAACTTTGTATGGTTAGTCTTTGGCTTAGAGGTATCCCATAATCCAGCAACAGCAAGACGATGTAATGTCTTCCTTGCCTCGAGTTGAACCTTCATATGCAGATGAGGGATATTGAGGTATCTCTCAATCGCTGCCGTGATTCCGAGACACACTGTTTTTTGTAGCCTGGTGAGTGGCGCTTTGCACGAGGCAAGTTTTTTTCTTAGCCACTACACTATGCTGCCGTATGTGATAATGGGTATTATCAGTGTCCGGTACAGCCATCGTTTCACTTTCTGCTGAAGCCCCCAAGTATTACTGTTACTGTAGGTGGAACAACACATGCCGAACACCCGCAGGGCCTTTGTCGTAATATTTTCCACCTGAGTTAAATATCTGGGTCTAACTCTTGATAAAGATCAAGAATTAGACCCATTTATTTTACTTCGGTGGACCAGGGCAGCTTTATCCCATTAAGAGCGGGCTCTCCTAGGTTTCTAGTTGTATCTTTCTCGTGAATGTGATAATGAATGCCTTGCTTGGATTGATAAACTGTTGGTTCTCTGTACACCAATCCTCTGTCATCCTCAGTGCTTGTTGTAATATTCCAGAGACTATGTTCAAGACTTTACCATTTACCATTATAGATATGTCATCTGCATAGCCTACTGTGTAGAAATGCCCTATATTGAGTTTGGTAAGTAGCGAGTCTACCATCAGTCCCAATCTGGCTATTCTGCTTTTCAGCATATGCTGCAATCTAGTTGCACGTGGTATCATTGATGCCATGATCCTTTGCAGTCATGCGTATGGACTCAAATGTTGTCTTGTCGAAGGCTCCCCCTATGTCGAGGAAGGCCCCGACACAAATCTCTTGTCCCTCTAGCGCAGCCTCGGTGCAATGCCGTTTCCGTAGATTTGCCAGGGCTGTAGGCGCACTGTAGTTTATGTAGAAGGAATTCTTTAAGTGCAGGTCCTTCTTTTTGGTACCTGTCTACCAGTTTCTCCAGAGCTTTTAAGACAAAGGAAGACAGTCTGATGGGCCTGTAAGCTTCAGCTTCTTCGTAAGTCGGTCTCCCAGCCTTCGGTATAAAGGTGACTTTGACCACCCTCCATGCCTTGGGTACGTACCCAAAGGGTATGCAGGCTCTGTAGAGCTTACTCAAATGGGGAACCAAACAGATGTCCCTTCTTGCAATAGTATTAGGTCTATAGGTCATTCTATACCTAAGAATATAATCGTCTCATGTAAAACCATTTTTAGGTATTGATATTATTTTTTTTACTTAATTATTTTATTTATTTGTCTTTATTTCAGACGAAAGTCCATACATTTTTACAGATATAGCGTTAGCAGAACACACAAATATTTCCGGTATAACAAACTATTTTTAAATAACAATCACTACATTAGTATAATAAAAGAAAGTCGGAGGGACTGTATGTATGTTCACAATAAACTCAAAAACTACAGAACGGATTTTAATTTGGTTTTCACCAATGGGCAGAGTGATTCATGAGGAACGTTTAGTTGTATAATGCATTGAGTTTTCTTGTAAATTGGCTGTAATGTGACTATAGTAATTGAAGAAGTCTGAAAAAATCATGCCGACTGGGAGCTTTACTGGCGTGCGGTGTCTAAATCACTGAAGTTATATGAAAACAATGTATTACAGAATTATTAATACGTCTAAAAAAGGTATATATTGCTTTGCTATCCGTGCGAATCTAGGTAGGTTTGCTAGTGTTATATAAGACGAATGAATTCATACCCAATTACTAAAGCCTAAGCAAAACGATTCGGGTCACTAACCTGTTCAAAAATGCCAACTAATACCTAGTATTTAAAAATCATTCTTGCAAATAAACAATTCGAGACGATGAAACGGTCTTTTATACTGAACGAAGAGACCTACACTTTGATATTAGCGTAGCAATAGCACTGTTATTTGGTTCATGGGCAAAGTGTTATTGGATTTTCTATCAGGAATTTAACAGTAGCAACTCGGCGGCTGGATTCATACCCGGTTAATGGTAATAGGCTCGCCCTCTAATCTTACTATCTATTTTACTAATACACTAATCTTACTGATATATTATAATAAATGCGAATATATGCAATGCGTATGTTTGTAACTCAATCACGACAGAACAGATAAACGGATCTCTATGAAATTTGTCACAGATATAGATTATAGTCTGGAATAGCCCATATGCCACTTTTTAACCGGGTATAATGCCCTTTTGGGACGATGGGTGAACCTCTGCCCAACCCTTCGGGGAATACAAGCGTGATGTTTGTGTCATGGGTAAGACCGTTTAATAAAGCATTAGAAATTAGCTAGCTCAAGATAAACTTCCCCAATAGTCTATGGCTGTATTTAGAATAACAATTATGGTACATCCGTCCCAACTGTTGACTGACGTGGAACACAGTAATTACATTAGACATTGACGTTTGAGAAGCTGAATGTCCTCTAGTAGAGAGAGAAAAGTACTGAGACCAATGACTGAGACATTATTTTTTGGGACAAATTAAAAATACTTACCACGTTCTAGTTTCTAGTAAAAGATTTAAGTTTCAAAATTATGTGTCTGTTAATCAAACACTCGAAGGCAACTGAACGCATTCGGAAGGAATTTTGTAACGGTAGCCTTGCCGTGAATTAAGGCACAGGACTCTTATTCCTGTAAATCGTTACCGCGTGATAGTATTTAAATTTCACGCGGGTGAAGCCGCAGGCCCATTATAAGGTAAGTTTAGGTTAGGATTACTTTACGGATGTGGCCGGCTCCGTGAAAACTCAGAAGAACCTGAAGTGGCCCGGTGATAACGGCTCCAACTTACATATCGTAGGTCGTGGGCAGGCGCTTTACTTTGTGTAAATTGTTTAATCATCACTGCTCTGAAATGGTGTAGGAAAACATCGTGAGGGGTTTCCTCAGGCATGTCCTAGACTCAAAAATTCGAAAATATGTGACTTCCACCACCCCCCCTCAGTCTACGTGGTGGATTAAGGCCCATTCCCTCTCCAACATAGAGAAGGCCTGTGTCCCAGCAGTGGGAACATTAAAAAGGCTGATGATGATGAACCGAAAAAAATGCACTATTTCATATAATAAAAAAAAACAAGCAGCACACAATAGAACCACCGTTCCCATGGTATTAAACACCTTCCACTGTAATCAGAATAGCATGCACTCTATAAGCGTGACGTCATCAATTACGCGCGTCATAAATAGGAGGACAAAAGAGAGCGCACAAAGATGGCCTTTGTTTGGGGTGAGTTTGTTTGTATAATATATTTAATGAGTTGTGATGACACAGATTAGGGGTATGTGTATTTTGTGTGTGTGCAGGTTTATATAAGCCACATGTGATGAAAAAGACATGGGCGGTTTCGTCGCAAATTAGCATACATCTGTGAAAATCTAAATTCGGTGTTTATTTTTTTATTTGTCTGGTTATTTTCCATACTGGATCTCTTCTTATTCGTTGTCTTCATTTCTGGAGCTCATGTAGTCACTGATGAGCTGCATGCTGCATACTGCATACAGGATCATACTGACAAAAATAAATCCTATTCTATAATTAAATATTTGAAAAGTTACAACTTTATTTTAGTGCAAATTATAATTGATTTCAGAATTACTAATACAATGAAAAGTCCTACAAAATGAAGGTTTAAACTTTATTTATTTATTGATAGCAACACCAACTACATTTACAAAAAATCTTACAAAATTATACATAAAACATCATTCTGTGTAAACATGTCACTTATAGATGAACACAACAAATACAATTTTGATTTTTGGTTACTACATTAAAGTAGACTTAAGACCGTTTTTTAAAGATTTAAGTATGGATTATATATGTTTTAATTTAATAAAACATTTGATATAAAAATTGATAATGTTATATGTCATCCTATTTTGAATTATGGCTGCGATTTAAAATTAGAAACTGGTTTAGGTACTTACTTCATTATTGACACGTGCCTATTTGTAGATGGTTAGATTCTATTTACAAATATTTAGCCTATTAATAAATATCTGGTACATCAAGTTGAATACATTTCTATAATCTTCAAATTCACCGCGTTACAAGCGATATCAAAACAAAGGAATGTGTGGAGAAAGAGTCTTTTGTCCCGAGCATGTGCACACATAAGTACGTCGTGTACGTCGCAATTAATTACAAGACAAACGTCATGCGACCAGCGGGTCGTATTGCTGAAAGAAAATATTAAAAACATTGTTTAGTCAAGGGGTTTGCTTTTCCCACCATGCATTGTGAAGGTACTTTTTTTCTAAAGTATTTTTTATTATTCATCTTATAGTAGATATAAAAATAACACCCATAATTTTTCATGCTAGCTGTGTCATCTGAACTTGCTTCCATGGCGTATATCAAAAGAAGAAAGAAAACGTAGCTTATGGAACTCACCGATGGTAAAGTTTCCTATTACAATTTTCGTTATTGAAACAGTACTTTCAGAGATTATGTACCTCTTAAAAAAATAAAACAAAAATAATTAATAATAGACCAGGGCCGAAGCCTTCAAAAATGGTAAAAAGTAAAAAAAAAATAGTAGGATGAAACCCATTAGAAAAGGAGGGGAATGTGATAAAAATGAAAGGAAAAATAAATTACGGGCGATCCGAGTTCGGGAAGTAGGAGGGGGTGAGTTTTTAAGGGTAAAAAATGGTTTATCTCGATTTCCGGCAAAACTACAAGTTCTATGGAAAAAGTTAAATGGCAAAGTTGTAGGTAATAAGAAGATCTACAACTTCACATAACCTCAAAATTGTTGTGAAAAATTCAATTAACCAAGTTTTTGCTTTTTTATTTTTATATATTATATTAAAAAAAACTACGAAATTTGGGGAAAACTTATCTTATTATATCCCAAATACACTTAATTTATTTGATTTAAAATATTTATGTTTTCGCCTTGTTTTGACTAAAAAGCACCCCAATTGTCAATCGAAAATTCTCGCGTCAAAATATCAGCTTTTTTCAAAAAGTCGATGGGCTTTTTGTTCGTTATAATCTCTACTTTCTGATGGTGTAAAAAATATACATAACTATAGTAAATGTTCTCAGAAAATGCAAAAAAAATGAAAAAACTCGATTCCGAATTTTTTTTTTAATCATTATGTCCAATTTTGAGCTATTTATTAAATTTACACTTTAATTACTCAAAAAACGTAAGATTTCATGTTACATTGATAAACGAAAAAATTGCAAATCGAAATATACTACTATAATTAACAAACAAGTTAATATTTAATAAGACATCTACAATATTTTGAAAAAGTTGTAGAATCTTCTTTAAATAATATTTGTAGATGCCTATTTATTGCTGTTTTAAGATAATTTAAATACCTTTAGTGAGCTACGGTAAATTTTAGCCCATCGTAAGATATTTCATAGAGAAGTGGGGACGGACATATAATGTGATTTTTAATTTCCAGTTGTAGAATCTTTTTATTACCTACAACTTTGTCATTTATTTTTTTTCCATAGGACTTGTAGTTTTGCCGGAAATCGAGATAAACCATTTTTTACCCTTAAAAACTCACCCCCTCCCACTTCCCGAACTCGGATCGCCCGTAATTTATTTTTCTTTTCATTTTGATCATATTCCCCTACTTTTCCAATGGGTTTCATCCGACTGTTATTTTATTTGGTTTCAAAAATTATCGACCCTGGTCTATAAAGATAAATAATTTTCTGAAATCTCTGATATATATCATTGTCACATTCAACAAACCTAGACACTTAGGTGCTAACTAAAACTTGTGAACTTCATTAAAAGCTTCTAATGAAGACAATTTTTTTCTTTTATGAAATAAACAGGAGCGTAGAATGTCCCCTTTGTTTTCCAGAACACTCTGTTACCATTAGAACATCATTGTGCCACATTTTAAAGATATCGTTGCGCCGTAGCAAAGCTCGTAGCAAGCTCGTAGCACCGTAGCCGCGAAGCACTTAGACGATGTTACGAAACTTGTAGCTTTTGATATGTGGTTTATTTATTTGTATCGTACCGTTTGTTGTCTGATTTTAAACCATGCCTTGTGATTGTCTTCATAAAGATAAATTACATGAGAACCTTGGTGACAAACCTATTGTTATCATCTGCTTTGTCAATGTTGTCGTCTGCTTTGAAGCAAACTCAGCTGCATCTGGTTAGACTAGAGTCTAACAAAGACTTGAGTAAAGTAAGAAGAATCTAACTGCTTTCCTGACAGCTTGGAAAAACTGGTTTTCAGACTTTCGCACTTCTGACCACCCGTAAACTAAGTCAAAAATCAACGAAAGACTTTAGGTACTTTACCGAGTACTTATCGTCAAAATATGTAATCATAAAAAATCTTTTTTACAAAAAAAATACTACCGACTTCCAACTAAAAACACTACAAAGTGAAAAATAACTTTCTTTTTCGAAGTCGGTGTCTTTGGTAGGTACCAATTTTTTTCGTTATGGACACCGACTTCGAAAAAGAAAGTTATTTTTCACTTTGTAGTGTTTTTAGTTGGAAGTCGGTAGTATTTTTTTTGTAAAAAAGATTTTTTATTTTTCACTTTTTAGTTGTACCTATTAAGCAACTTGCTTTAGTGAGGTAGTAATGCCAGAATAGATTAACTGAATGCCATGAAACTTGATCATAACCTGTGAAATGAAAGTGTTTCAAGGTGAACTGTACACATCTGTGTACTCCTTTAGAGCGTACTGGCGTGATGTCATGTTATGACATGGTATAAACAATAAAAAGACATGCGGTTGCAGCAATCCCGAGAGATTTGCCTTCATTTATTGAAGAGTTCTGCTGTATATCTCCGAAGTTCTTCATCAGATCTTCACCAAATTAAAATGGGACCGATTTCGAAACATACTCTAAAAATCAAAAAAAGAATTTTCAAAATCGGTCCACAATTGACGGAGATATCGGTGAACATACAGAAAAAAAAAAAAAAAAAAAAAAAAAAAACAAACATGAAGTCGAACATAGAACCTCCTCCTTCTTGGGAAGTCGGTTGATAAAATGTTTACAAAAAGAGGAGGTGACACATGGTTTAGAATGGAGTTCGATTCATAAAATCTATAGTCTTTCCGTTTCGTAAAATATGACGAAACTAAAATAACAACAACAAAGTGATGCTCAATGTAAACACAATAGCGGCTGCTAGCGTAAGTACTGCATGTGTCTAGTCAGCGCGCACTCGTACGTCTTCGGTACTCCTCGTTCGCCTCCGGGTCTCTCCTCGGCGTCTTCCTTTTGTGCGGATCTTCGTGAAACACATCATTCATCATCTTCTGCATGAAACACGCTGTAAGAAGTAAATATGATTATTAACCGAGTTTCCAAAAAGGAGGAGGTTCTATGTTCGACTTCTTGTATGTTTTTTTTTGTGTATGTTCACCGATATCTCCGTCAATTGTGGACCGATTTTGAAAATTCTTTTTTTGTTTGATAGAGTATATTCTGAAATTGGTCCCATTTTAATTCTGTGAAGATCTGATTATTCAACCTCATTTCACTGGTAATGTTCAAGTTTTATGGTATTCGTTTAATCTATTCTGGCATTATAAGTACCTTACTAAAGACGAATTGCTTAATAGGTACAACTAAAAAGTGAAAAATAAAAAAACTTTTTTTACACTACAAAGTGAAAAATAACTTTTTCGAAGTCAGTGTCTATAACTAACAAAGACTTCGAAAAAGAAAGTTATTTTTCACTTTATAGTGTTTTTAGTTGGAAGTCGGTAGTATTTTTTTGTAAAAAAGTTTTTTTTATTTATATTAATAAAAAAAGGGTATTTAAACGTTAAAACTATAAATATTTTTACATATTCTACAGTTGAAACGATTTAAAAAGTTTTAGTTTCCTAGGTGATCGGGCAGTGCCCCAAAAATCACTGCAAAAAGGTGTCGTTTTTTTCGGTATAGCTCTTCAGCCCGCAAACAAATCAGAACTATAATGTGCAATAAGGAACTCCGTGCCAAAAACATTCAGGAAAACATTAAACTAAAAGTAACTTTCCATCATTAAAAAACATTTAACTGTTTACCGTAAAAATATTGAAGAACAACAATCAGAGCACATTACGCAACGCAAAACTTTGCTGGATGGAGGGTAGAATGCAAAACTGCAGTGGTCGCGACAAAGCATCGGGCGCGGAGCGAGCGGAACATTAAGAGCGCCAGTAAATCTACAAGTTGTACAACTACTTGTAAAATAAGGAACCTTGCACACTGAGTGTGACGTTTTTCGAGCGTTTATTTTGCGGGTATATAGATAGGACGTTAAAATGAACATCTCTATCTTTAAAGGCAAAGATTTTAATTGAAAATAGGTTCACAGGATTTTTTGAACACCTGAGGAAATACCACATTTTTAGCGTTCCGAAGTTAACAAGGAACCTTTATAGTTTCGCTATGTCCGTCTGTCCATCCGCAGCTTAGCTCAGAGACTCTTAGTACTAGAAAGCTATGATTAAGCATGGATATACACATTTATAATTCCGACAAAGTGGTAAAATAAAATCATGAAAAAAAATACGGGTCTGTTTAAATCATGTTTTGATTCAGAGATCTGTTTGCATAAAATTAAGCTTTAAATTGTAAATTTTTGTTAGAGTTAAGTGTGTCCTCCTGCCTGCGAAATAGTTGCTTTCGGGTTTGTAAAAAAAATCACAGCAGTAGTACATATAACGAAATTAAAAGGAAAACTATCACAGCTAAGTAGGCTTTACAAGTTTACGAGTAATAGTCGACCAACTTATAAAATGTACTTGGAACAGTAAACGTTTTGTACATTAAAAATTACTTAAATAACGTTGTTAGTTGTGTAAAACAGATAGTAAGTATATGCTTATGATTCATGTAAAAATATACAAAAAAAAAATCATGACAACCTTAATAATAATGATTTCTAAATTAACAATGTTGGAGCTCGAATAACGCATTGGAGTGGGCAGAGTCGTTGACAGTACCGGTCCGTACGGCGCATGCGGGCGGGGCAGTTTATTTTGTGATTTTGTAGAAGTATTTTCGACGTTTTGTAATCTGTTGTCAAACTAGATACCAACCCGACCATAAATGGCGGTATTCTCAGTAGTCGCAATTATAAACTTAATTGCCAAACCAAGGTGCGTGCGTGCGAGGATCCAGGGACAACCCATACCATTCCCCGTGGCTCTAACGCGTGCTCGTATCTGCTCCTTTCGCAATTGACGTCCTTCATATAGATTATTTATTGCATTTACGTCGTTTGTTTGTTCTCTTATCATTGAATAATTTCATTTTACTTTTTGAGTAGCTTGTTTGAAAATACTCATACTAAAGTAGTTATTTAGAGATTTTAACAAAGACTATCTCTGTAACGGCAATACTGCAGTATTCAAATTATTAAGTGACGCTAGTTATAAATGTTTATTACAAACGCTTGCCTCTACCCGCGGTGGATAAATAAATCTATAAGATTTTTTTTTCTAACTTCACTTGTGAAATTAGATTTTATAACTCCTTTAGTTACCATCCATCCATATGTGGGCCCATTTTTTGACGTTTTAAGTAGCTGAAACTGTTTTAATGTTCATGTAACAATAAAAACCCTCTTCTTAGTCCGCATTATTATGCAAATACGGAACCCTCTTTCTGCGCGTGGGCCGACACGCATTTGGCCGGTTTTTTTAAGATAACTTTCTCTTCAATGAGTTTGTACCAGCCACTTACCAAATATAAGGCAATGAATCTTATCAAACCAAGAAACTATGTTATTTCGGTTATCATTTTGTTTACCCTGTGGTATTCTGCTGTGCAAAAAAAATTACTTATTATTTGTCTTAAAGATAAAAAAGGTAAGGTAATTACTATTACTATACGAACTATTGCTATTTACTATACGAACCTTACCTTTTTATCTTTTGTAATTGTATCAACTAATGTGATTAACTTTTATGTAGATATTCTTTGATACTGTTAGCACCTGAAAAGCATACTTTTAGTTATCTCTGATTGTTTTAAAATTCCACAACTTAATTTATATTGCTAATTTGTAAAATCTCAGAATATTTTATATTCTGATATTTTCATCTGAATTGACATCTGTCGGTCCAATTTATTTTCTTAAGCCATAGATTTAACATACCATGGACTAGACATTCTATAGGCTGGTTCTACATTGTAATTTTCATAGTAATGGCAGCGGTAGACTGCCCCCTCTGTAAACCGTTTTTTTTTATTAGATCTGGACATATAATTGAGATTTTGAATTTGAAATTGGCAAAGAATTCGGAAGAGACGACACAGAACGAGGGAAAAAAACGGGCGTCAGTTTTTAGTTTGGTTTTGGTTGCGAAATTTGAAGGACAAATATTTTAGCCTTGAATTACAAAGTGTATTCTTATCCACAAAAATAACACTAAAATTGTTATGAATTCAGTTTGTGAATAAGTGTTTAATTCCCTGAAGCCTATAAATAAATAAATAACAATTATACTCTCAAGTAAACTTTTACCGTTATAATAACAAGTTGTGCCAGACTGGCACGTGGTTTATGAACTGCTGAAGACATGTCCTCAGCGGCGCGGCGGTTTTCGCGCTAATGCCGTGCGAGCCCTCCAGCAGTATTCGTAGGGTGCGCACGCTGAACACGAGGGTCCACATCTCGCGGTAGCGCTCCACCAGCCGTCCTATCGCACCGTATCACGCCGCCCTGGTCTGCGGTTGCCCCTTCGCCAACTTAGAAGAGGCGAGTGGCAACGGCCGTAGCTGATCCCTCAGTCTGCCGTTTTGCGCGGGAGGCACGTCGAACGAAGCCGGCTCTTATTTATATCTAATTTTACTAACGTTACAACCCGTGGAAGACTCCAAAATACTCTGGAATAAAGTTACCAAATTTATATTAAAAAAACAAAAAAAAACTTATTTTAAACAAGTTTTTTTAGCCTAGCGTGCATTGTCATCTAAACCAAACTTGTATGCAAAATTTCATCTTAATCGGTTGAGGATAACCGCTTTAAAATTCAGTTGCAAGGTTTGACCCGAATATACATAGATACAAACATACATACATTGCAAGTTAATAAAAAGCTTGTAAAATTTCGATAGCCGTTGTCCAAAAATGTGACTTCTTAACTTTTCACCTGCACAACTCAGTGTGAAAGCACCGTAACAAAACTGCAGCGGGTTGCAAGTCAACAATAAAAAAAATAAAAAATCTCGTATACTTTTGGAGACTTTCGAAATAACGGAGATAAGTTTTAGGAGTGCTTTTTGTAAAAATAAAAATGTTTAGTGGTGCAGATTACTTTTATATGTTCTTTTTATGTGTACACTTGTGCTGCCACAATGCTGGTTTATGTTTGTAGACGAGAATGACAAATTTTTAAAAGCAAGCAAGCATTTCTACTTAAACAATGCTTATGTGTGAACGTCTCTGGGACAGTTATGTAAACATTTTTTTTTATTCCTTTCAATAGGTTCAATAGACAAAGAAAGATATTTTTAGTTGAAAGATATTTTTACTAGAGAAATATAATTATGCTACATTTTTTTAGGTATATACAAAAACTGCATTAATTAAATTATTTATTAAATTTAATGAATGCAGTGACACTGTTACAGTATTATGCTGTAACTGTACAAGTTGTATAATCAATACATGTAATAAATCTGTAGAAAAGTCGTTTTTGTACATCGAAAATATTACCAACAGAACCCATTTCCAGCATTTTTGAAATTTTCATTTGTTTGTCTGTTTATTTGTGCACGCATCACGTCAAATGTACGAAACCAATGTAGATAACTTTTATACATAACAATTATGCGTAACTTGAAGTATTACTTATTTTTTTGTTTCATCGCAATCGGTGCAGTCTATCAAAACCTATATGAATTTAAAGTGTTCATGAAGTAAAATACGACACACGCTTAAACAGTTAAACTCTATATTCGCTAGATGGCGTTGTGCATTTTACGTCATTTTCTGAATGGCAGTGTTAAGATTCTCCGCGGTAAAATGACACTAGAAAAAAAAAATGGTAGATAGGTAGGGTAGTCAGCAAGTCAAGTAGGGTAGGCGTCTGAACCATAGATATAGTATGTACAAGATAAACGGAGTCAGATGAAAAGCGAAACCAAAAAAATAAAATCTATGTGTGAGGGAAATTGTCCATGTGTTAGTTAAAAAAGTGTTGTTAAAAAGTCCATGTTCAGTATCGATATCGATACTTGGTGAACACAATAAGAAACAAGATTAAAGGGTTGTTGCCGTTGTTGTTTATATTGAACTGTTATAAAAAACTGGGCAAAATACATGCTTGCTTTTATTAAAATACAAATTACAGAATACTATCTAGGTTAGCCACTAACTAACCATACGATAGGAAGTGTCATTCTTACAGGCACAAATAAATTAGGTATAGATTCTTTCATTAGGATTCGTCGATGTTTTCTTAGTATGCAGTAGGTATTTCAATACGAAATGTTTACTACATATTGTAGAGACCATCCATCTCTGTTTAAAATTCGAATCCATTTTCTCTTAATACAGAATTATTTGGGCATCTGTAGGTACATAAACATTACAAATTATTATTTACACAACAGAACAATTTGCTTGTGAGCAAAGCACTCATGTATTCAAGACACTGTAAAACTAATAAATGCAAACATTCTTAAACCTACTCAAAGTAATAAAACATCAAAACTCTCCGAAACATTTTGAAAAACAAAGGCTAATATAATAAACATGCAACTTAAAGTACAGTTTAGATGAACACATCTTCTCAATCCTAACTTAAATCTATTTAAACAAAACTTGACTAAACAAGTTTGTATTCATGCCATGATGTCACTATAAAAAGATTAAGTTTTTATCGATACTCCTGACGTCACCGCTTTGTCAAGCCCTAGCGTAAACAAACAATTTTCTCTTTTACATTATATTTTAGCAAATTCTGTTTAAATATACGAAATATACTTTTATTAAACAATGGAAATCAATATACTATTGTAAGAATATTTTTCTGAGCCGATTACTAGCAGAAATTTGTCAAAATATGGTTCGAAACAATCCAAGGACAAAATTGTATTTACCTATGAAACATGTATTTATTGGGGTTATTTCGTCTTGTAACGTCACATTCACTCACAAAATAAGACAACATAGTTGCATAATTAATATTATCAATTTAAATCTAAAGATTATTATTTAAATGCAAGAAATTCACCGCTGTGTAAAACAGAAGGGACGCTATGGACCCCTTCTCGCGAAAAAAATGACATATTGGTACTTCATTCACTCTCTCTTTTTCTCTTGGGCGTTTAGTACTTGATTAGGTTTTCTCGCTCGCACCCTTCGTGTATCTTTTTGCGTAGCAAAAAAATTCTAAATCTATGGTCTGAACAGCCTAATTATAAACGCGGTGGCCCACTACGCCGAAGGCGCCGATATTTTTTTTTATTTTTTCGTTTCGGTGTGGTGTTCTGGAATGCTTCTAGATGGCGCGCAGCAAAACTGTCTTAATTTTTTTTTTGCATGTTTTCGATATTCTTCTCCCTAAAGTAAATAATGTTCTGTAAAAGTAGGTAAGTTCGGTAGTTAGGTATTTACGTAAGTAGGGTAGGTAGGCAGGTTAGGTAAGGCGTAGGTAAGTAGGTAAATAGGGTAGAGTAGGCAGTTGACAGGAGCGAAGCCGCGGGCACAGCTAGATACTAATATAATTACCATCAGGTACCAGGCACTACCACAATGCATTCACCAATCAATCATTAATAACAATCATTAATAGCGTTACCTATAATCTCGAAAATGCCCAAAATTTGCCGAAATATGCCAAACATTTCCCATACAAATATTTGCATGTAATAAATAATAATTATTGAAACACGAAACAGAGCTTATATTATTATATTGTTCTGTATTTACAGGTAAATAATAAAATACCGGTAAATCATAATGTAAGAGTAAATACTCCGTGGTATTTCGGTAAATAACGGTGAATTGTACAAATATTCCCACTGCCCCGTGCAATCGGAACTGCGATAACCTATTGATTGAAGAACATCTAGTGGTCGTAATTGGAAAATGATTGGAGGCTAGAGTTAGTTATTGGGTGAATATTGTTGGATATTCTATAAAACTTGTTTTTGGATCGCAATTTTTATGGTAACAATATTATTTTTTCGAGCAGTGTATAATTTAACCTAAGTATGTCAATTCGGCGGCGCAAACACGGTTACGTTTATAAATCTTTTTATTTTTTCAATCAACATTAAAATAAAATCTAAAGCGCCTGGCTCCATGAAAACAATTAGTAAATTTTTGTAATGGGGTCGGCGTCCTCAAAGAATCATTACAAGCAAGTTCCCTTTTCACAATTTCCTTATCACATTGGTTGTTACTTATGGTCAGCGCAAGATGTTTTCTTCTTCTATTCCATCCTGCCAACTGTCACGCTATCACTAAGGCCCTTTTCATTCGTGTTCTCGGAATACAGACGAATATTTGAAAGCACTCCACATAAACACACAGAGGTAGCAAAATAACATTGTGACAAAGCGCAGCACTAAATATTAAAATGTTTGAATGGAAATGGTCGCTCCATTTATAACTGAACTCTTCTTTAAAACTGACCTAGTTTACTCCCTGTTAATGGCTTTTATTTATTTTGAGAACAGAACGATGTCAACGTTTATTAGCCAAACAGAATATTTAAACAAAGTAAGCTGAGCCAGACTACAATAAAACTGAAGCGTCTGTAAAAGTTTATTTCTAAATTTAGCAATGAAATAATTAAATAATACTGGAACTCTTGTCAGTTCTAGTATTATTTAACACGTACATCATTTTATTTTTCACTAGCACTCCGTCCGCGCCTTCGTTCGCATGATTTCGTATTTTATTCAACTAAATACAGATGACTTTATTATGTGCAGTTAGTGAAGGCGACCAAAAATAAGTTATTGTTAAATCAGTAATGAATAGGGTATCGTAGATATCTTAGGTTTAAGTTAGGATTTACGAAACTTAAATGACTCATCCGATAAATTTTAGCTAAATAAAGGGCTCGTGGGTAAATAACAGTCACACCGGTCATTCGATCAAAACCTCAGTCATGAGGCTTTACAATAAGATCCATAGCGAGTACACCACTCACCATCTAATACTATGAAGAAGACAGTGCAGTAGATCTTCCACACGAGTCTTACGATAAATATGGATAAAACTAAGGTTTTTTAAATACCCATGTAGTACCCATTCTCATGAAAATCGGTGACTTTACAGAAGGTACGAGTATTCATCAAAGCCGGCTTGGAAAAACGGACAGAAAAAATGAGGTAACTGACATAGCCCCAAAAATGACCAAACTTCGCTTGCACTAAACAGAACAGATTGTTCGCTGAACAGATGGCCTATGGGACTGAAAGGTTCTGGAATGGCGAGGTCGTTACTTTAAGATGCAACATTGCAAGGCCTCGCATAAGTTGGACTGATGTCTTGGCGAGAGCCGCAAGTCTACTGAATCCGAAGAGCAGAAGACTGGTCGCGATTTTTGAATCGCATAATTTCGGATGGAGCAAAAATTACTTTAGTATGAAAACGAATGCTGCGTTTGTTTGGCCTTAAACTTTTTGTTGTGTTATGTTTTTGTTTGTTTGGCCTGAGACAAATAGTCCAGTGTGATAGTTCCAAATCGAGGTAGAGGTAGTCTCAGTGCCGTAAGATTCTTCAAAAATCGTTGACACCCCTAAATCATCTTGTGTGGGTAATTCTGAAAAACTAATGATGGCAATTTATTATTTTGCCAAGGAATAAGAGCCTCCTTTTCACCTTTTTAAAAGTTGAATTTCCAAAGATCCCACCTTAGTGCTCCCCTACATCATAAAAACCATGTGCAATAAAATACTTCAATAATCTTGATCACCTCCATAATAGTATTTTGGGGATGGTTCCGAAAACTAATAACTAATAACAAATCATTTTTAGGGGTAGTTTCGATAAACTAATAACGACATCCTTAATTATTTACTGAGGTTAGTATTTGTGCCAAGTTTCATGTTTATTAACCCAAAAAAAAGAATTTCCATACAAACTTTAACATCCCTGAAATCGTCTTTTGGGGGTAGTTCCAAAAAACGAATGTTACGTTTATTATTTTGCCCAAGGAATTACACTTTTCATTACACAAATATCTCTCGTTTGCTCCCTTAAATCAAAATAGAAGCCTTGTACAGTAAAATTCTTCAGAAATCTTTAACACCTCCTAAATCGTATTTTAGGAACTGTTTTGAAAAACTTGTAATGACAAACTTTATTATTTGCTGTTAGTATTTATGCCATGTTTCAAATATAAAACCCAACAAATTGCCACCTTTAAACCCCTAAGAATTTGGACTTATGCCTGGCTACTATTAGTACACACAAAATTGTTATTTCACAAATTGTAACAAGTGCTTGCATACAATGAGAGCGCGTTTTCTTTTGTAAACATTTTCTAACAGTGTCATCATCATCAGCCTTTTAATGTTCCCTCTGCTGGCACAAAGGCCTCCTCTCTGTGAGAGGGAACGGGCCGTAATCCACTACGCGGGCTCAGTGAGGGTTGGTGGATGTCACATAAAGAAATAATTATGTATGGTGTATGTTGTATCAGTGTAGGACCACTCAAAACATATGACATTTCCGAACAGAATGTCACAATTCCTAATATTCGTTATTAAATACACCATTTGAAAACATGACTTTGGCTTGCAGATTTTATTTACGTTCCGAGGTGTCTACACGAGAATATAAGAAGATTTGCTCATTGGATTAGCTTTTATATTTTATTCAAAAATAAAAGGAAAAGTGCTCTAACTGGATGCCCCAAACGCCAAGAGCTTCAAAACAGTACTGTGTTACAAACAAATGATAACAAATGTTTTACTTGTTACAATTTGCTAATTAACAGTTTTGTGTTTACTAACATTACCTAACATGAAAACGTTTTCTTAACATTGTAATCATACAATATGCATTAAAGCGGAAGTTGCGGCATTATTTCCTACAGCATTAGCAGAGTTGTTTCAATCACCTTTCTATTACTTTGTATATGTATATATATAAAGGTATTTATGATAGTAAATATATATGTATGTTGATTCTAAATATAATATTATTATATAGATTTTAATTAATTTAACTACAATAATTATTTCTATTACAACATGGCAGGTGCAGATCCTTGGTTGACTGGTAGAGAATGTCTCAGGCATTAAATCCGCATATGGTCCTGTATGTACCATGAAGTTATAAATAAATAATTTAACAGGAGTTTGGGAGCACCTTTAAAAATCATTGATAAGAACATCGTACAGCCTCACGTAGAGTTATCCTAACTACCAGCCCATTGGCACGTCGGAGGCGAGTAGATAAGAGAGTTACTGGCGAGCCTATAAACCGGCTGCTAATGGTGTCATAACAGTGCGCGCATTAACGGTAATGATCACAGCTGAGCGTGGCAGCGGGCAGCGGCACTGACCTCGTTAGTGATCATAGTTTCATGGAGTTTTCGAAAGGCTTTGTTTAGGATATTGATAGAGGTGCTTCATAGCTAGGTATTACTCGATATGGCTATTATTCACACACTTCAGTTTGGCACACTCACACACACATGCTAATTGCCCAATGTGGCCCTACTTTAGAGGAACGTCACTGATGCGACTGAATTAACATGGCCACTTACTGAGTCCAAAATATTTAAAGAGTTTTGTATTGACTCGGAAAGAAGTAGAAGGTTGAGCGATTGGTTTTATTATGGTTGCCCTCTCCACCATCCATCATCATCATTATCGTCAATTCAGCCGAAAGTCTGAATTATCGACCACTTCTAGACATAGGCTTCCCCCAAGTGTCGCCACATTGATCGCTCCTGTGCGTTTCGCATCCACCGGACTCCCGCAGCCTTGACGTAGAGGGAGTGTTTCCAACGCTACGTCTTTCGGTACGCCACCATCCAAAGATATATATTTACTTTTAAAGTTGGAGTTTGTAAATGTTCTTGTATGAGTATCTGATGGTTTGTAAAATTTAACACAAACTTAAAAAAAAATATATAAGATTACCAGGAATCATTACAATCTTTCGCCCCACTATCTGTTTACAGAAGTTATTAAAAGTTAGGATTGATTGATCGGAAAACAGTAGTTAAGATAATAATTTTATTGTTCCAAAAACAGTGTTACAAAATATATTTTTCGACCAGATATTGATGCAAAGACTATGCAATACAAAGTAGTAGTTAACTTTTCCTGTACGAGTTATAGAAAACTGTGTCACAGCAGACAGGGCCTTCCGTTTACAATGAGAAACCGTATTGGCAGTACATGTATGCCGATGTTTGTTGGGAATATCTAATTATGTAATAAGGAATGCAATCAAAAGTAGGAACACGTTAGTAATAAAAAAAAGTAAATGTATGTGTGGGTGTACTGTGTAGGCGTGTAGAGTAAGTGTGTGTGCGTGTGTGTGAAATTGCTCATGAATGTACAGATTTCACTGTAGAACTATATCGGTTGTACAAGAAGGCTAAGAAGGCTTTCAGTATCACTACATACGTGAGAGAAGAGTATTGGCGCAGAATTTATCTGAAAAATAGTCAAAAGAGAATTTCCTAGAAGTAGTTACTGCAAGCAATCGGTTGGCGATCACAGTCGATAAATTCGTTTTAGGTCGAATATTTACGCTATTTAAAGCTCTGGAAAAGATTTTCAAAGAGACGCTGCTTGTGAAAACCGGAATTTGATGTTGAAGGACTTCAAACAAATTCGAAGCAGCGTACTTGTAAATGCCATTCATATTAAACTAACGCTAAGGCGATATATCTGGACAATCCCTGTTGGAGAAACTGCGAAGGATTAAAATTGTTATGTTGATCTTATCGTTTGACAATGGAAAAAACAGAGAAAACCTACAAATAATACCGTAAGGAATGAAAAAATATTGTCATGTCATCAAAGTTACCTTGGTTATTGGTAGCGCAATAGTATATTATGCAACTAGTGAATAAAGGACGGTTTTAAAGCGAGGGCCATAGATGAATCACGAACAAGTGAAGGATTCTAACAACTGAATCACGACCGTAGGGAGTGATTCATGATGATTGAATCACGAGCATAGCGAGTGATTCAAGTGTTAGAATCCTGAACGACGCGAGTGATTCATGGCCCTCGATATAAATCCGTTTTATTCAAGAGTTGCATACTATATTTTATACCATGACTTCGACAAAAAGAAGGATTTAAGCCAAACGCACAAGGAATAATAATAAATAAATAAATGGTTTATTACCTTCAAAATTTACAGAAAATGAGAAACCTTAGGGCTTCACATTTTTTTGTAAATTGAAGCTGAGCCTTTGAGTTTGAGTTACCTAAACAGCACCTGTGTTTCAGGAGCCAGTGACCACCTCCGTTAAGTTACATAATTATAATTAATTAATTAAACACCAATGCAATTAATATTAGAATTATAATCCAAATAAGTATTCACTAAACATCCTAGACCAAAACAAAATCATTATCAAAATCCTAAATATAAACAAACTCAAAATTAAATCGACGAAGGAGTTTGAAATTCGAATATTCTTTGCACAAGAAGTTTGTATCGAGTATTTTATGCGCAAGTAGGTTGTATTGCATTGAGATTGAGGTCAAATATATATTGGTGTGTTCTAAATTCAAACACCAAAACAGTGATTAAAAGTGCTTTTTATTCACTGTTTTCAGTGAATAAAATAAGCTTTTTAGAGGGGGAATGGTATAAAACTTGTTTTTGATCTACTTCTTTTGCAAGCTGGTTATCGAAAAACACGTAACAATAGATTATTATACGTAATCGTAATAAGTGAGGTAGGTATATACCTACAGCTATATGGCTTCGCTCTTATAAATAATTACTATAATTTATCTTATAATATTTTTTCTTTTTCTCTGGTAATAAGTAAGCCCAAGTCATATAGATACAGTAAATATAAACCCATTTAAAAATAAATACACATTTCATTAATAAAATACACATAAAACCATGAACTGAAGCAAATTAATTTGTCATTCCTCGTGACACGAAACTTAAAACCGCAATGCTCGACATAAAGAATATCACATTTGACGTTATTTCATAGCACAAACTAATTTGTTTGGTCCGCGTACGTAAATCGGGGCTTGGACCGGTTGGACCACACTCGCTCCGTGCCGGGAATTATGACAATTCTCTTATTGTTTTGGGAATTCACACGAATTTTTAGATGAACAATGTGTATTTGTTTTTGAATTTATACAGAGGGAATTCGCAGTAATTGTAAAGACAGAATAACCTTTGCTTCATAAGACTTTCATCCTTGTTACCTGTATCACAGATAATGTAATACTAGCATACAGATGCCTCATCCCATACAAAGAAACCGTGCCGACGCGCGACGTAACTAGTGTTTTTCGTCTGATAATCTGATGATTTTGTACATCGATCGCGTTTGGTTCCTTTCCACGCCGATAGATAGATGGTGTTAGCAGCGACTTGCAAGTGGAAGGGTTTACTCGTGTTTTCTTTAATTACAGTGACGATTTTGTTATTGTATTTTTTGCACTTTTTTAAAGTTTCATTGCACTAAAATGTGTTACTATACAAATTTAAACAATCGAGTAGAATGCCTCAGAAATTTAAAACTGCGCTATCTATTGACATCAATTTTAGATGATCCTATCAGATAATCTTTGAAATGTGAATCAAGAGTCGAACATTCCATAATTTTGTGCTTATGAGAAATTAAAATTGTTATGTTCAATTCCTGAAAATGTTAATTTTACACACAATTCAATAACAAATCGGTGCATATAGCGCCATTTAGTGAGATTTATTTGAACAAAATTTTCTATCTTAACGCTGGTGCCCCGTGTTTACGTGTAGGAAAAATGTTTTAAAATATTTCATGCTTCAACAAAATGCAACCAGAAATATTTGCACCAAAAATTCTAAAGCACGTCACAGATATTTTACCACATCACAACAGCGGCCCTCAACGAAAAACACACAGATTTCTATTTACACAACACTAAAAAAATATTGCTGAAATTTGTCACGACCACGTATGTCGTTGCAAAAACCGTCCGGCGAAATGCAGCGGGCAATTCGGGCAATACGGGCAACAGGCAATAAATCAGTCATATTTGCCCGGGGTTTAGATCCTCGGGCACAATGTACCTGGCGGGCAGGTGAGGGTGGCATTGTCCCACATAATGTCTTGTTTTGCCCCTTTCATGCATATTCATGTGGTTTATCCTGCCGGGCCGTCGTTGTCGAACGAATTAATGCTACACTATATTTTGGGACGAATAATAGGATAATGTTTTAGGAGCTCGGTTTTGTTGGACTACTGAGAGTGTTTTGTTATACACACGTGATAGTTACTCAGGATTTTCATAACTATGGAAACAAGCACTTTCTCTCGACAGACTAATTAAGAGTTTGATTTTGACATCCTTGTTTTATCATTGTAATCCATGAATTATTAGGCAAATTAAAATCACTAAATTAAAATCATCTGTCATCATAAAATGTCACAAAGTTAATCGACTTTGTATTATTAAAATGATTTAAAATCATATACCTAACCGAGTTTTTGCTCAATTTGCATTGTTAGGTTTTTGTTCAACATTGAATTAAAGAAAGATAATTAAGTTTTGTTTTTTGTTTTTATGGTCCAGTTACAGAATCTAAATAATACTATTAAAGGAAATTTTACAAGTGCTACTTGGGTAGCTAGAGGTACTTGAAATGGAATTCTTCCGCATTCTACTCTGGTTTAATAATTCATGTCATCCGTTCTGCAAGTTTTTGCTTCTGTGGCTCCTGGCTATTGTCCTCTAAAGCGATGATAAAAATGTCTCATTATGATACTACTGTCATACATTCTAATTTAAACTTTATCGCAACCACATAAAGTTTACAAACGACGACTCGACACATACTAGCATTAAAAGGACCGCTAAATTACGTGTTTCCGTAGAGATAATTAGCGAAAATGTTCTAGTATTGTTTACAAAGGAGTGGTTCTATCAAAATTGAATCTTACTGTAGTGAAATTAGGATTTATTTATGTTTTGTTGTATTCAATGTGGGAGCCTTTGTCGCGTAGTTATTTGAATTTCCTTTTATCTTTGTGCTGTGAGGTCGTCAGAAGGATGTATATGGAACTAGAGCACTCAAAGGCAGCTGATTGCTGTGCAGTTCTGAGCAACACCAATTGCTTGGTTTGTTGTGAACAGTTTCTGAGTAAGACAGTCTTCTATTCTAATTGGCTTCGAGATTAGGAGCAGTTTTGAAAGACAGAAAAACGTATATAGGTTATCATCATCATCATTTCAGCCGAAAGACGTCTACTGCTGGACATAGGCCTTCCCAGTGTCGCCACATTGATCGGTCTCGTGCGCCTCGCATCCAGCGGATCTCCGCAACCTTCACCAGGTCATCGTTCCACCTAGTGAGAGGCCTTCTAACGCAAATTCTTCAAGTTTGCTGTCGCCACTCCAGAACTTTTCGGATATAGGTTGTAGATCCTATGAATATCAGTAGCGTCATAGGTAAATAATCTTCAGGTAGATATGACTGGAATGGTTGCATAAATCGAAGTTACACAATAATCTTAGCTACAAAGGTTTCTGAAATTTTTATTCGAAATTTAGATGACGCCAACCCCTGCTTTAATGACAAAGTTTTTCTGATTTTCAGGCCTTAAAGTTTGACAAATACTTACTCAACTTCAAATTCCTAATTCGGAAATATGCTACAAGACATTATTGTTATGACCACGTATAGGTATTACCATCTACTGAATGTAGATATACGAGCGGCCGGATGATACCAATTATTAAGTCTTAATTAATTATTAGGTCCTACTCAATACCCATGTCTTGTAATGAGATACTGAAACTTATTTTTCAGAATGGTTAAAGTTATGTTGTAATCAATTAGGAGCCCTTGAAACTAAGTTTTCAAGAATTTCAAAATTGAATTACAAATCAAAAGCCCTAGATCTTTCGACGACACAAAGTAAAATCTGTTTACTAAGTAGATTTTAATCACAGCTCAACAAGTTAATTTCAAATCGTTCACAAAACATTTCCTAATCCTAACTTAGATGAAACATCCTTTATATTTGAATAGGATTTGACTGTGACAAGTAGATATGACTGGAATGGTTGAATAAATCAAAGTTACACAATAACCTTAGCTACAAAGATTTCTGAAATGAGTATTCCAAATTTAGATGACGCCAACCCCTGCTTTAATGCCAAAGTTTGACAGATTTTCAGGCAGTTTGACAAATGCTTACTCAACTTCAAATTCCTAATTCGGATATATGCTACAAGACATTATTGTTATGACCACGTATAGGTATTACCATCTACCTAAAGCTGAATGTAGATATACGAGCGGCCGGATGATACCAATTATTAAGTCTTAATTAATTATTAGGTACCTACCTACTCAATACCCGTGTCTTGTAATGAGATATTGAAACTTATTTTTCAGAATGGTTAAATTTTTGTTGTAATCGATTAGGATTCAGCCCTTGAAACTAAGTTTTCAAGAATTTCAAAATGGAATTACAAATCTTTCGACGAAACAAAGTCAAATCTGTTTACTAAGTAGATTTTAATCACAGGTCAACAATTTAATTTCATCTCGTTCACAAAACATTTCCTAATGCTAACTTAGATAAAACATCCATTATATTTGAATAGGATTTGACTGTTTGTCTTCAAATTATCTAACAACTCAGTAAAACACTGTTCATTGAGTTTATTACCGGTTAAGCTGGTGCTAAGTCAGCGAGTCTCTTCGGGTGCGCTCGGGCGTTGTCGTAAATCTTTGGCTGACGTTTGCCAGTTTGATTTATCCGGGGCGGGTACAGACGGACTGGACAGCTATGGGATTCTGCTGAGAATACTTTTCCTCCAGCATTGTTCAGTTTTAGGAAATGGGTAGAATAAAATGGTTAATGGGTACTTTTCTTGGCGCTGGGAAAGAAAATGCTTTGCGCAGTCAGCGGGGAAATAAATCTGTGTTGAACGCACGTAATTTTTCTGTATTTCTGTGCTAAGAAATTATACCTTTCTTTCAAATGAGTGAGCACTGAGTGCTGTGATCGTCACAAGAACTAGGAAGAATTTTTATTTTTGCATTCTTCTTCTTCTTAGTTCCAATATTTCAATAGCGAAAAATTTCATCACGTATCTTCAGTAAACAATACCTTTTACTCCATAATAAATTGTTAACCTCCCACGGAAAAAGAGACGCATTTAAGTTTGACGTGTGCACCTGTGTGTTTTTAATTTGTGACGGAAACCTAAAATGTATTATTCTTTAAGTATTATTTTTTCTCTCTTTAAGTCAGATAATGAATCGACCCAAACCAATAAACCTTAGATATCTACAATACCCGACTTTTAACAGCCGACGGAAAAATGAGGGATGTTATAAGTTTGGCGTGTGTACCTTAGTGTTTGTGTATTTGTGTATCTGTCTGTGGCATAATAGCTCCTAAACGGATGAACGAATTTTGATTTTTACTAGATTAAGATAAATTATGTAGCAAAAAATAAAAATGTGTCGAGTGTTTTTATTTTGTTTAAACTTTACTTGTATATTGTAAACCTAGCAAATAATCTCGGCATAGGTACCTATATAATATCATACAGAGTTCAATGTAATTTTATAGTTTCGGATATGCCAGGTATTCACCGAAGAAGACCTCACGTTTATCGTAGCATTCGCGAAGCTCTAGAAATGTACAAAACGAAGAGACCATGATTTTGTGCTAACGCTCCAACGATACAGGGGAAATTCCTAATGTAGATAAAAATAAAAAATAAACTAATTGCGGCTAGATATTGCCAGACAGTGAGCAGTGGTGGCCCAGTGGTATCGGCCGCGACTTACAAGTTGTAGGTCGTGGGTTCGAGCCGGAGCAGGCGCTTTACTTTGTGTAAATAATTTCATCACCACTGCTCTCAAAACGGTGAAGGAAAACATCGTGAGGAAACCGGCATGTCTTAGAACCAAAAATTCGAAGACATTTGACATCCACCAACCCGCACTAGGCGGCGTGGTGGATTACGGCCCATGCCATCTCACAGAGAGGAGGCCTGTGTCCCAGCTGTGGGAACATTAATAGGCTGATGATGAGATGTGTGATGTGATTGCCAGACAAACCTGCAGCCATCTATTCTACTAAATGAACTTAAAAATAAAAAGTGAAAAATACTACTTACAGGGCTATAGGTGAGTCGTTATCTTTGATGGTTCCTGAGTTTGAATTAGAAAATAAAAAATATCATCACAGATAGATTTTGCATTATAATATCATCATCACTTTTTTGTTTGTTGCGTAGTGATATCAACATAAATGTAGTTGCAGATTTTAGCGGTGGGATCTTAGGCTATATAAACCAACAGCCGTGGTGGCCCTGTGGCTAAGACTTTTACGATGGTTTCGCAGGCGTCTAAACAAAAACTGTGTAATGTTTCCACTGGCGAGCAGGCTTTCTATGAAAGCAAGTGAACTCTATATTCATTAATTAGGTGATTAATTGGTAACAGCATAGTCAGAGAGCCAGTCAACCACTAAGCACTCTCATTAATTTGTATAATCTAACTACATACATAATTTCTATTTACATAACATTACATTATGTTCAATTCCTATTATCACGCGGTTAGCCTACGTCATAATTTAATGAAAATGTGCAGATGTGTGATGTAACGTTATGGAATGACTGCGGTAGCGTTAGCTTTGAGTAGCTTGTTGAGTAGCTATGTTTGATTCAAAACATATCTAGTAAGGGAATCCTAACTAATATTATGAATGCGAACGTGAGGTTGTTTGTTATGCGTTCAGGCCTTAATGTCTGAACGGATTTGAATGAAACTTGGCCAATGGGTAAACCAGAGCCTGGATCAGAATATAGGATACTTTTCATCCCGGTAAAATGCTCCCTTGGAATCATCAGCTTTTTAATGTTCCCAATGGGACAAAAGCCATGAGAGAAAATGGGCCTTAATCCACCACGAATATCAAGCATTTATAGTCCCTTGTAATAATGAAACACTTTTCACGCGTACGAAGCCGTGGGCTATTACAATAGACTTGTACCAATATGACAGATAACCACATTTATCACTATTTTCAGGAACAATTTTTCGAAATACCGAAATCAGCTTTAACGTTCTGAATGAGATTATTATGAAAACGACACAACCATTATTGTAAAGGTTCTGTGGATGTTTGTGAGCCGATAAGAGACAAATGAAAAGTCTGAACACAGCTGTTTTTTTTTTATATATATATTATTCTTTAAATAACGTTGCCCCACACTAGGATTTTTTTCCTGTATCGTAGGAGCGTTTACAAACATATAAACTCACATACACAACACCAGAGCCGGAACAACTATCCGTAGGATATACAAATATTTGTTCCGTGCGGGAATCGAACCCGCGACACGCAACGCAGCAGTCAATCGCTCAACCTCTGCGCCAACCGTGCGCCCAAAAATGAAACCTTTGAATCTGAACATGATATAATTGTACAAAAAGAGTTTTTGTGACTACATGAATCGCTTCAGTAATTGTAAACATGCTGTCCTGAAAACTTTGCCGTCCTTCTCAATGAATTTCAAATTTTCATAATAGTCAGACTAAAAGTTTTCTTTAATTTACATAATTTGTAGTCTTTCAAAGCGCCCAGTTATATATTTCGTGGGTCAGTCGCAAAGTTAGGCGCGGAGCTAGGGAGTTTTATTTTTCCGTCATGTGAACGTATTCTATTTGAACAAAATCAATCTGCCTAGCCTTTTCCCAACTATATTGAGGTCGGCTTCCAGTCATACCGGATTCAGCTGAGTACTAGTGTTTTACGTGGAGTGACTGCCTATCCGACATCCACAACCCAGTAACTGGGTAACACGGTACCCCGTGGCAAGACTGGTGTCAGATCTCAAGCTTCTGACTACCCGTAACGACTGTCAAAGATCTTCAAATGACAGCTGGGACCAACGGCTTAACGTGCTTTCCGAGGCACGGAGGAAACTCGGTATGTTGAAATGGTCACCCATCCACGGACCGACCTCGTCAAGCTTTGCTTAACCTTGATGATCGATCAGTGCGGCTATTATTATTTAGCCACGAGCTCATCCGTATTCTATTTGAACATGAGGGAGTTATTGTGCTAAGGTGTTGTCTGTACTTAATATTATAAAGCTGAAGAGATTGTTTGTTTGTTTGAACGCGCTAATTTCCCGATCTACTGGTTGGAATTAAACAATTGTTTTTGTGTTGGATACTCCATTTATCGAGAAAGGTCTAGGCCTATGTAACATCACTCTACGACCAATAGGAGCGGAGCATAAATGAAAAATGTTGCAAAAACGGACTAAATTATTCCTTTTTGAGAGATTCCGTTGCGTGCGCTGCGTAAGCGGTTAAAGTTACGCAACAATCATGTATGTAGGGTGGTAGGGTAAGTAGGAAAAATGGGTAGGTAGGTAGCCAGTTGACGGGAGCGAAGCCGCGTGGGACAGCTAGTACATTACATTAAAGCTTTTATTAAAACTAATTATTTGCTTGTTTTGAACGTCGGTAGATACTGCAGTTGACCAATGGTGAAAAAACTGAATCCATTACACCTTAGAAGACATATTCACATATTGGTTATGTCATGATGTTCAATCAATTTGGGAGTTTTAGTCATTCTCTGTTTACCCGACTACGGCAAAGCAAAAAGGAGGGCTATTGAAAGCTTCTATTTCATTCCAATTCTTATTGTTGGGCCCAAATGATAGAATTTATTTTGAACACAACGACACAGAACCGACACCAACCAAGACAACCATTACTTAGATACTAATTGTTCTAATTTCTTAACAGATTATTTATTCAAATACAGCCTTTCGGTATGTAGGCACTATTAAAATACAAAAGACTAAAAATACAAAATAGCACACGTACGATCTTTTCATAATTATAAATAGAAATAAATTTATCATCACAGCTAAACTCTTCAGAAAACTCGTAATTTATTTGCAAAATTGCAATTATTCAGACTAGCAGATAATTTTGATGACGCAACCAATTTCTGGACTTGATAAAAGTCATCAATTTATTCATGCGTTATAATCCGAAGACTTTCAATTCAAGAACTGATTATTTACCGCTTTTATTCAACTGTAAATTCCTATCTTCAAATACCTTCGTCAGACTTCTGCCTATTTCTTGGAAATGCAAGGCAAACCGATCTAATTAAGTTTAGTAATTCTGACTCGAAGAATACACTGTATAGTGGGAAAGGTTGGAAGTTTGGAAGGTCGGAAAGAAATAATTGGGAGAACCAATAATGTTTTTCAGAAACCAGTACCAAGAATTAAAATACAGGATGTCGTCTAACTCTGTCGCTTAAAGCACTACATACATACATAGCATACTGTAAGGTTGGGTATTAGAAGAGAATCAAACGCTCTGACTGCAAGTTGATAACTGAATAGGCTGCCAATATCAGCAACAAACCCAAAATTATCTTCATCACAATGCTTATTGTAGAAAGATGAAATTCTAGCTGGTAGGTACTAGCCAAATTTGATGCTCCAATGCCATTTTGGTTTATTATTAAAAGTGTAAGAATTGCACATTGTAAAAGTTTATGATAGTTCGCGAACAAATTTCAATAACGCAGCGTACACTTAGAACGAAAGTCTGTACCACACACGGTGCGTCTGCATTGCGACCCGACACCCCATCTCCAAATATGGCAGGGTCGCCATGTAAGGTTGGGTATTAGAGGAGAATCAAACACTCTGACTGCAAGTTGATAACTGACACATTTATTAGTAATAATTGGTATTTAAGTACACGAGTAACATACATACGTATATGAAAACTTAGTACATAGCTTATACACTAAAATACACACGTACGTACGCATACCTTTATGGGCGTGTGTAGGCTTCTCCTTTGCTAGTTCTGTATTAGAAACAGAACGCATCTGTCAATGTCAAATGTCAACTTAACCTCAATTTAGAAATGACACCCCGCTGGCTCTGAGATACATTAACAAGAGCCATACTACAGAACTGGTACTAAATATTAATTAAAGATGATAGTAACCTGTGACAATTACATAAATAAACCAATGATGACATCAAAGGAGCTTTAATTATATCAATACATGGCTTATACAAGTTATCTTGCTTGCCTATGATGAATTCTCTGATGTATGGCATGTCCGAACTTGGTTTTAAAAACCAAAGTATGTGCTTCTACTACGTTATTTACACGGACTAAATATCCTATATCTCCTATCTGGGGCAGAGGAGCCGTGTTCACGCTCCTCCATCACGAGCGGTTTTGAGCTTCCTGCTTCACCCCGCTCCATGCCATTCCGATGTTCGTCTCTTCTATCAACACTGTGCATCGCCAGGTTTGACGGAGACGGCATCGCTTTCTTATCCCCTAACTAAGGCCTTCAACTTATCCCTTTTGTATTTGTAATATTTATTTTTTGTGTTCAATAAAGAATATGAATATGAATAAGGATTCCAAGTCCATTCAACTGTGTGAAATTGATGATGATGACTGACAAAAAGATCATCATCCACGGCGTTCAGTTCGAGCACCCTCGCACATTAAGTTGTGACTAATCCCATCCTACTGACATAACGACAAGAGCGGATAGTCATTCCTTGCCAACAACCACATGACACAAGTACCTATAAACAGACTTGTTTTATGATTGCACAAGTTAAAGTTCGTGGCGTCGTAAATCATGGTGCTTGCAGGGAGCTTGCTAGCTATAAAAGTAAATAAAATGGGTTATGACCATTCTTGTTCTCTCGGCTCTTTTACGAGACCCCTGGTGGAGATTAACACGCCCTGTTACTGGTTTTGTGACAATAAACAGTTAAAATCAAAAGTTTTAAGTTTGATTCCTGTTGGAAATAAAATATTTAACGGAAAAACGGAAAGTTTTACTGTTTTACTCTCTCAATTTGATTTCCAAAACCAAAGGTAAACAGTAAAACTTTTTTTCTACACAGTTTAAAAAGTTTTACCAAAGAAGTTTATAAAACAAATAAAATTTGTCTTCAATTAATGTTTTCTAATCCAATTATCTGAAAATTTTGACAAGAATATGAACAATGTTTTCCAACTAAACTTGCCAAAAGTTTACAAAGTATTCGTCTCATTAGATGTTAACAGACCAGGGCCCCGAGCTCCGCGACTATTAGTCGACCTATCCGTCCGATAGCTAAATGAATGTTTTACTTTTTTCATCTTCAAAGAAATAAAGAAAAGAAGTCCGCAGTTAATCGGATTTTAACAAAATTGTATTTCTAGTACTTTGTTCTTTTGAGAGACTATTTATTTTACATTTTTCTTTTTAGGGTTCCGTACCCAAACAGTTGAAATTTTCACAGATGATCTATTTCTGTTGCCGCTTTAACAACAAATACTAAAAACAGATAAAATTAATATTTAAGTGGGGCTCCCATACAACAAAGGTAATTTTTTGCCGTTGTTTGCGATAATGGAACGGAACCCTTCGTGCGCGAGTCCGACTCGCTTGGTTTTTATTGAAAATTTATGCTTGCCCGTTTGTGGGTTATGCTACGAGTTTTTAATCAACTGGTTTTACACATGTGTATTGAATGTATGTGTGTGATAGTTTGGAGTATATATTTATTTCGTAGTGTAATATCTTCCCTATTTGTTTTTATTTCATCTATTATTTTTTAATAGTAAGCATCATGCCTGGTGCAAATGAAATTCTTTTTCTTTCTTCTTATATTGTTCTGTTTCGTTTTCTTCAAAATTTTATTGGTCTTTGTTCATTGTTTCTATAGAATTAAAAGCATTAATGTCCACCTTTTAAGTCTGGTTTTGTAAAAACTTAATCTACGAATCATAACCCTATAACATTATTATCACCGAACCTTTCCCTTAAAAAAGTCTAGGAACAAAATATGCGCATTTCATAGCTCGTTCTATTGTATGAAAATATTCGCGTCTTAAAGAATCGGAACAAATGTTATATTTATGTTTTATGCCTGTCCTCCATTCAAGTCGCTACAGTTTCCTCGGAATACAGAATAAGGTTTCAATGAAAACTATTCGCATTGAAATATTTTTGAGAAAGTTGGCAGTTTAATAATTTTTAGTTTACTTTGCTATTATTTGAGAATTCTGCGAAAGATAAAATGTAAATACTTATAGACAACAACTTTAACCCTTAGTTAACCTAGTGAACTAGTCCAGCAGTCTCCTTTCTTATTAATCATTAATTTTGTTTAATAAATAAAAGCAAACACTTAGCAACATTGTACTTATAGGCTTATATATTAAATTTCTTTATATTTACGTAACCGTCTCGATAATAGTTGAAAAAAGTAAAACTAAAAAATATGAAAACAAAAATAAACCTCAACTTCTTCTTCTTTTATAAAATACTATATAAATTACTTTCAACTTTTTTTTGAATATACACACTTTCATATAATTAACTTAATAAGAAATTGGATACTTTTATACATAAATAAAAGACCTGCAGCGATTACACCTTATTTTCATACATCATTCTGCATTCACAACTGAACTACTTGCGTCCTCATTTAAATCTTGTACTTCCACATGGCTCGAGTCAGGTGAGCACTCTGAATCCGAGTCATGATCAGAAGGTATGCTCCCATCTTCACATTTGGTACTGACGTATTGTGGTCCGCCGTGGACTTCTTGGACATAATGACTCAACGATACGTAAGGTGTAGGCTCCCGTCCTCTTCACCCCGTGTCTGGCACGTTACTTCAGGAAGGGACGATGCACGAAAACAAAACTGCGATATTTCAGTTTCTAGAACAGTATGATACTTTGCGCGGTAATTTATAGAACCTGGATGTGATTGGTACAGAGATGTAGTTTGCCTTAGAATGAGTGAATAAAGACGTCAGAAAACCTAATTAAGACTTCTCGATACACAAACCGGAGGCTACTAAGCATCATTCTATCAGTCAGTGACGGCGATGGTCGAAATACCAAAATGAAAGGGTTTGATCATGTGACATTCCGATAGCGCTTAACAATCCCATACATTTTTGACATTTTTTAAATAGTTTTCGCGACGCTTTCGTTAGTAAAATCTCCCTTGTCTAGTGGACGTTATCGTCCAACTATCGCGCCTGAATAAATTCATGAAAAAAAGTATTTTAGTTATAATGATAAAATTATACAAATGAGCCCCGGCTAAGTCGATCTAAAAAGTCACACCGAGTTCTGAAATCAGATATGAAATTTCATCTTACAAGCTAATTGAGAATATTCGAAATCACGGTTAAGGAAAGAAAAAATTAAATGTAAATGTTGCAAGTATAAGAAGAATAAGGTGATTGTAGGAACCACAGAGCTGGTTGTATAATCAAGTGAATGGTAGTCAAATGAAAGGCGGTTAACTTCAGAAATATATTTAGTAATGTGACATTAAAAAAAATAAACTTAGAAGTTTGAGCATTTTTAAAAGAAACAGATATCAGTTAACACTTTATTTTTATAAATTTTGTCGAGTCACCTTATGTTTAAAACACATTTATTATTTTGTATTATATTTTTACCGCAATGATTTTCTGTTCTCTTTACAATGTAATTTTGATGACAATTTTAGAGCACTAAGATGAAAAGCATACTTGAGAACATTACACAAAGTTCCGACACCAAAGCTTTAAACAATAGAAGGAAACGTCGTGTAAATAGTTCGCTCTAGTTCGCAAAACTATTAAGAGTTCACCATTCTAAGTAAATCGCTCTCGGAGTGCAGTATTATGCGTCGTAAGACATGGTTATGTGACTTTAATTTTATATTGTTTTATTACAAGACATTCAATTTAGTAAAATCTAGGAGGAAGAGCTCGTGGCTAAATAATAACCGTACGGGACGACTTTAAAGGTTTAGCAACACTAGCCGAGGTTGGTCTGTTGATGGATGACTGAACTTCGAGATGCCTCAGAAAGCACGTTTTGCCGTTAGCCCCAGTCATTAGTGCGGATAGTCAATAGCCAGGCAATCTGACGGAATTCCCCTCTTGGCATAAGACTTTTAGGCATAAAATTGTTTACATAACGTTTTAGCATAATTTTTACTAGCATAGGAATGTTGTGGCATAATATTACTTTGGCATATGCAAAGGTTAGCATAACTTTCAACTGATCTAATTTGTTTTGGCATAATTTGGAGTTGCATACATTTTTAAGGGATAATATTTTTTGAATCTGAAATATAAAAAATAGGACACAATTTTTACATTATACATTAATTTGAAAATTACTCTATTGGATTAGGTTAAAGTGCGGCGGGGGGCTTGAGCCGCGAACATTTTTGTATTTATTTGAGTTAATAGCTGTGGCCGTGGCTTCGCTCCCGTCAACTGCCTATCCTACTTACTTACATACCTACCTAACTTGGGCACCTACCTAGGTAGGATGGTAAGTAGGCTTACCTTCCTATCTACATACCAATCTATTTTCTAGGGTCATTCTTCCGCGGCGAATTTTAACAAACAAACTGTAACGCTATTTATAAAATGACTTCAAATGCACAACGTCATCTATCAAATATGGAGTTCAACTTAAATTATGACTTTAATTATATATGATAATAATGACGGTAATTGCATTGTGTTAGACTGGAAGCCGATCCCAACATAGCTCGAATAAGGCTAGACAGCTTTAGATTTAATTTAGTAGCATATTTTCCAAGAAATTAGGACACGTTAGGAACTTAAACCTTGCAAAGTCTTACGGCATTAAATATTAAAAGCCTAGTGAAACACTAAAGGTTTTTACGCCTACATCGCCTTTGAATAGAGCTCATATTTTGAGAGCTAGTAGGTACTAGGCAGTTTTTTTTCAGAGACGGCGCGTGATGCGAGCCTGCTAACGAACGTGGACATCCTTTGAGCACTGGCCCGCAAAAATTTACTGAGACGAGCGGTGCAAGGTGTAAGCTGAAAGCGAAAATCATTAACTTAATTAATTCTTAATGTTTTCTTCTTATTATTCACTAACGTGCGCAGAAAAACCCTGGTTATCGAAATTTTTCCGAAGAATTCCAAAACATAAGTAGCAGTGGGCAGAGCTCATTCCTAGCAGAACGGATGGTTGATGGGTCCGAATAGTGGAGACCGCGTACCGGGAGACACTGCGTTGGAAGGCCTTGCTCTTGATGAACCGATGACCTGGGTTAGGGCTGCGGGAAACCGCTGGATGTGAGTCGTGGTCAGGACCAATCGATGTGTTGACACTTGGGGGAAGCTCCAGCAGGGGACGTCTTACGGCTGATGAACGTGCAACAGTAATCAACGTTGAATAATGATCGGGTTTTCAAGGGCTGACTGGCGTAAGAGTAGACAATTTTTTTAAACAGATCAATGTAATGCATAGAGATATTATTTATAGCGTTTCTATTCATCCTGTTTCACTCCCATAAATATCATTCCCAAAAATCTGAATTTTATTTAGAGAAAAAAGTGCCGTAATATTGAGTCAGTAGTAATCTATACATTTTTAACTCGCTAAATCATGTAACTTGTACCAAACGAACACACACTACGAGACGTAGCTAACGAAGGATATCGTTAGGAGATAATTATAATGTTTACGAACATATCCACTTGTTTTGCACGTAAATTACTTTTTATAACAATATTATACGTATATTTGTTTACTGTTTTTTGGTAATATTTTAGGAGCCAGTTCATAAATTCACGCCCAGTTTTTTTCAACTGAATCTAATCATCACTTTCTGATGAAAACCATTTGTCAAAGATGAAGCGGACAACAAGATGTTATAGAAACAATATCAAACTTAGGTATAATTTATCCGCAGCATTAAGCAGGCCTCAAATATCAACAAAGGACGATGTTCGAAAGCCCCTTCATCCAACAAAATTACATTACCTACTTTAATGGGAACGACAAAAATTTATGTGAAAAGTTAACACCAATAACTTTTGTTCGGAAGGACGATAATGAGGCTCACCCTACCGGTAATTGGGTATTAAAATGGGGAACGGGCTAGCCAATGGATTAGCGTTTATTTCGACATGTAAAAGGCCTTAGCTGAAGGAGAAGGGGAAGACTAAACTGTGGGGAAGATAAGATGGCTAAAATAGACTACCGATGGAGGAGATGACGACTAAGGGTGAGACCTAACGAGCGTAATTTTTTGAGCTGTGAGCTGCGTAAAATGAGTCTGCATTCGGTTTTATACTAAAGTCCTGTTTGTACCACACGGCGACGCAAAATAAGTTGCCTGCTGACTCACGCGCATTATTTCAACTGAATTGCGCTCGGGGTGAGGGAGGGGCGAGAGGAAAGCGTCAGTAGTCTCGTACAATCTTTGAATAACAACCGACGTCCGTCCGTCTAGCAGCCTAACCTGATTTCAGTTGAACGTAAATTGCGGTACTCAAAATACGCGACTCACGTCTCACAAAATAACGCTCGTTTGTCCTCGCTCTAAAAGAGAAGTTTGGAAAAAGAAGACATGCCGCTACCGGCTATCGCTGAAAACCAGCGCTGTGGCTCTGTCTCGCATGCGAGTCACAGCATTATGCTGAGCGATGACCGTTTTGCGTAGTTGTATTCCATTCGTTTTTTTTTTGTATGCGTCGTGCCTAGCGCAAATAAACCATGATGTGCCGATCCTAGATAAATTGGGGAAGGGCAAGATAATAATGATGATGAGCAAGATTTAACTTAAGTGGCAGTGGTCTGTGCACATTGCTCTCAGAACGAATGGCCGATGGAGTCGAAAATTTTGGAGTGGCGACCGTGAAACGGAAGACGCAGCGGTCGAAGGCCTCCCTTTAGGTGAACCGATGATTTGGTCAAGGCTGCGTGAATCCGCTGGAAGCAATACGCATAAGAGCGATCGGTGTGGTGACACTTGAAGGAGACCTATGTCCAGCAGTGGATGTTTTTCGACGGAAATGATGATGATGACCAACATTTTACAAACTATGAAAGTATCTATGCTAAACTTAGAAAAACTAAACTAACCCTTCTTTGTAGTTGAGTAAAAGGGCAAAGACAAAAGAATAAATTAGGTACTAATGCATAAGTAGGTTTAGTACTTTTACGTAAAAAGTTATTATTTACCAAGTCAAATGAACTAAAGGCTGTGTTCCAGTTTCAAGGATAAGGGTACAACTTAGCATTGTCAACGTATATTTGTTAGATACCCCTTTCTGCACGTACTAGTCATTTTTAAAGAACCTTCTTTTCATTTAATGATAACATTGATGGCAATAGGACCAAGACCTCATGCTCGGCAGTAGCACTTGCTACTACTAGACCAGCGAGGCAGTTGGGAACGAATTTCTAATATAACCGAATGCAACCGAAACAGTGTTTACCAATTTGGTTGTACAACTACTCCACTAGGTGGACCGCATGCTTAGTACTACAACGGATAGTAATCAGTGCAGTGGTTATTGGATAATAGATAATAAGGGGAACAGACGGTTTGTTGTAGATTAAAGCTTATTGATTCGATCACATTGTTGACCCTTTGCATGTGTTTGTAGAATTGCAGAATAATAGTGTTATTCGAGTAGTGGGAATGTATGGAGAAATATCCATCATCTAGCCTTATGCAGTTTCATCCATCTGCATACAGTGGAATCTGTATTCCCTTGTTTTCGCTTTAGTCATAATAGATAGCTCACAACTGGAAAAAAAAAATCTCATTATTAATACCCGTATGATAAATTTTAAAATCACGATAGCTCGTTTACTAGCTGTTAGATATGTCCAGGCTTACCTACAGCAATCTATAATACTATAAAGTATCATTCATAAAAATTAAGTTTAATCAAAAACATAGTACCAGCTTTTTTACCGACGTCTGCGCGGCAATCAAGCTGACCAGCTTGAGTAAACTCAGTCCGTCCTGCGTCTGGCCGCGACGCAAACGTACGTTTGAACAGTATGTTTATCTCTTTTTGACATCGGGGTCCTATTTATATATCTGTGATCTTTTAACCTACTCAGTGATAGAAATTAAATTCCAAGTTCCATAGGTCCTAAGTAGGTAGCTAAAGTAAAATATGTTTAGTCGTGTTTTTATTTCTTTGTAATGAGTATGACTTTGTATTTTGTAATAAAACCAATGAGATTTTACCAATAGAGACGTCTATTGGTAAAATCTCATTGGTTTTATGGCGTTTACGAGTACTTCCCAATTTAAACTAGTTACTTCAATAGTAAAAGAAATTATAGTGGGTACTCCAACCGAAGTTCTAATTTTAACAAGCAACCTTTATATCTAAATAAAATAGACAATTTATTTGTCGTTACGTGCGTATCATTACCATCGAATGGTCACTTTACCCTACGGCTTACTTCGAAAGGTCACGGAATATCTTATGAATTTTATAAGAAAACATTTTGTCCATTTTGTTACTATTATTTTGCTATGAATATAACACATCTACACGCCTTTGTTCTCCGAAGGATTGGGCAGAGGTAGACAGTATACCTACAATACTTTAACTCACTAAAGTCTAACGACATTCTAGATTAGGGATGATACGGAGGTTTGATTCCGTCTCCGAAAAGTCGACACTTCGGATTGTTTTTAAACCTCCGATTTCGATTTCGTTTCCGAAACTTTTAAATCGGAGGTTATTGGAGGTCAATGAGCATACAAACTTTAGAATTATAGATTTTAGAATTTGTTTTTTTTTGTCAACGCCTAGTTAAGTGTAATGTGAAACAACTGAAAAAATGTGCATTTTGTTGAGATAAAACAAATACTGCACAACAGCTGGGTCATTTCAGGACCATGATTTTTCTTTCATATTAGAGAATCTCGGTAATCATGAAAATAAAAATGAAACAAAGAAACTTGTCTCTAAAGGCCGGTTTCTTAATTGAGTATTTGTAGTTAAGGACGTACCTATCAGTTCAATCAGTGGTAAATGTTAACATTCAAAAGTGACGTTTAATGGCCTTATTAAAATAAATAAATGATTATACTTTGACAAACATACCTTACGTTAATGCCAAAGACAAGTTTCCAACCATTCATTCTAAATTAGAGTTTGACAAATACTCAACATTAAACAAAATTAATAATTGGCTTTTTCAACACTACAAACTAATTATTTAGTAACACGATGCCGTAACGAACATAATTAATAGTCACACCTACAGTGAAAATAAACAAGTAATTGTACAAGCGTTAGAGTTGTGTCGCTAACAAGGAAGTGCCGCGCTATAATTGGCTATTAATCCATCGGACACAGCTTGTTTCACTATGAGCTATCGATTATTGATTAGGTCAATAATTTAACTAACTTCGGGCTTGGGGTCAGAACACCTATGTATTTGCTATCCACAGTATATCCTTAATTAAATGCATCAGAGTAGTAAATTCATAATTAAATGTAAGCAGGAAAAAGCTTCAGAGTAAATAAGGCACTCTGATTTTCATACAGAGATTTATTTACCGATTTTCTAAAATATTACTCTGATCGCCTGCCTATAAATTAGTAATCACTTCTAAGAAAGTTTATCAGAAATTACTGGACAATTTCCCATTAAAAACAGCTTAGATAATGCTTCAAGAAATAAGTTTTGTCATCAGTCGGCCATCAACTCCAACAGTTCTTTAATCCATTTGAGGTTGAAACACTGGGGGTATGAGGCCTAACTGCTGAGCGAGTTTTTGGGGACTTAGGCAAGCATATTTGACTCTTCATTTAACCAGAAGGTTGACTTGTTTTCAGCCACAGGATCTAAGGCCAAAGACAACGTTGAATGGCAATACTGTCAGCACATCGGCAGGGTTATTACGTATCTTTCAAGAGCAAAACGATAGCAAATTTTGCGCAATAATTGCTCTTCAATACAGAAGTTTTCGAGTTTTTGGTGATTTTGTTTAGAAATAAGTGCATTTGACAAACAGCTTGCGATTAGCAAACGATTGTGTAGGACCTATCACACTTAAACTATAGGTAATTCCGACTTTTATGTCATAAAGCGTTCAATTGCGCGATGATTGCTGATTGCTTTTTCTTACGTAATAAGCCTGCCGTTCCTTTTTCCATTAACAGCAATGCAGACGAACTTTTTTATGTCCAATAAGTTGTTCTTCTCGTCCTTTTTATAGCCCTAGTACATAATTTATTTTTATATGCTTGACTTGTATTTACTAGCTAATATATCAGTATATATTTCTATAAATAACTATTTTTCCAACTTTACAAGCAAGTTCACAATTCACCATAACATTATCTAGTAACAATATGATCACAGTACTCCGTACCAGGGTAGCATGACAAGCGAGCAGTGTAATCAAATCAGACATAATTAGTTCGCGCTAGTCGCTGTGATTGAATCTCAGCATTATCGATCACTAATTGATACATGGCTCGGACTGGTAAACTGGTAACGGTCAGAGGATTATCAGCTTAATGTTGTAGTCATTTTAGATTTGGCTGTCAATTTTGTGCTATGCTTTGATATTAGATAAGCGAAAGTTTCTATTGTTCGGCAATTTACTTTCACACAGTTGACACAGTTGAAATTTTACCTGGACAATACTCAAATTGAAGTAGAGCATGACAATCGGCATCTAGGAAGTAAATTACTGAAATTACAATTCTGATACTGAGTGTCCAATATCGGAATCTCGGAATTAGAAAAAAACTATATTTTAGCTCCTTGTGAAGCGCCGAGCGCGATAGCGCGTTTAAACCCGATGACTTGATTGATTAGCAGTGATAGAATAATTGGGCGCTTATCTACTTATACTTCTCTTCATGAGAAAATAATAATTATGGGAATGCCTTGATGAATCCCGACAGTCTTGAGATTACAAACAATTCTCTCATGAACTCCACGACCTCATCCCACCGGCCCCCTTCTCCCATCGGACATCTAGACGCACTGCAAATTACCATCCTCACCTAGTTGCCATTCCAGCAATTCGCACCAAGCGCTTCCAAACATCCTTCATAATGCGCACAGCAAAAGAGTGGAACTCACTGCCTGCGTCTGTTTCCGAACGCATACAGCCCGAATCTCTTCAAAGTTAGAGTGAACAGGTTTCTTCTTTTTAAGCTCACTCCCTCGTCAACTTTGTCTCTATCACCTCTGACCTAGACTAGAGTCAAGAGCAAACACATCTAAAATGAGTAAAAAAATTCAATAATCGTCGATTACTACGATACTTATACCAATCAATTAGTAATAATAAGTAATTAAATCAATGTAATGAGCATTAGTTCTTCAAACTTTTAATATAAAACATGTTCGTTCGCAATCAGTCCGATTAGAAAGCATCAAATGAAGAAGACTATGCTCAGAATTATTTTAGTCTATAAAAAAACATAGGAAAAAGCAAAATTAACATTTTGTTAGACCTCTCCTATGTCCCATGGATTTGACTACTTATGGAGTAGACCATGGAGTAGACTGAATTTATAAATCTTTATTATTCGGAGTACTTTCAGATTGATCGACAAACATTTTATCTTCTGTCTTTTTTATCATTGCCCTTTTTCAGAAAGGCATACAATTTGTATTCCTTCTTGGGAACAAATGTGAAGCTTAGGTAAATAAGCGCCCGAATGTCCAGTCACTAGTAAGAGAGAGAGACGCAATAGAAAATCCTATTATATCGCAGCCTAAACGTGTTTTTTTTATTGTATTTAATCCATTTTCATAGCATATTTGTAAAATCACCAAAATAAAAGTGTGATATCTAACGAATGTGCAATTTCGTTAGTAATATCAGAATTCAGATGTTGACATCTAATATCGGAAATCAGTATCAGAATTGAAAACCTTCCGATATTACATGCCCTCTAATGAAGATTCGCATTATAATCTGTCTCAATCTGACAAAAACGTCTCCAGTTTTCACATTTTTGACAAGTTTTTTGACAAGACATCGATTGTTTGTTGCTGAGTTTATCTCAGTGTTGCGACTAGATGTTGAACGTTATAAATGACTAGAAAAGACATTTTACTATCTTAGTGAAGGCCATCTGAAACAGCTCTTCCTATTATAATGTAAAAAGTCACGGTCCCTAATCAAGTAGTCAGTCTTGCCTTGTTAAAAAAACAGCGTTGTCCAAAAAAACCTCGAAAATATCATCCGCAAGCGTATAATCTTCAACTTACTGGCCATAAGAAATTGAAGATGTAATATCTGTCATAATAACCGTTCTTAGCCGTAGCCGTTCAATTTGGGGTGACCTCTGGGACGGTTCTGCCAAATACCAGCTTGATGCACTAGAGTTGATCGAAAAGCGGGCCAAGAGACTTATCGGCAATGAGGCACTGGTCAAATCAAAGCTCCAAAGCCTTGAACATTGTCGCCGAGTTGCCAGCTTGTCGGTTTTTTATCGGTTACATTTCGGGGAGTGTGCGATGGAATTGCATGATTTAATTCCGCCCAGCCCGTTTCATCATCGGACAACCAGACGCACGGCGATGCGTCATCGGTACATGGTGGACATCCCACCCATACGCACAAAACGTTTTGGGGACACTTTTATTATGCGTACAGCTAAGGAGTGGAATTCCCTGCCGGAGTCTGTGTTTCCCGATAGCTACAATCTAGGGGTCTTTAAGTCAAGAGTGAATAGGTTACTTCTAGGCAAGCGTGCTTCACCGTCGACCACATCATCGCTTACCATCAGGTGAGATAGTGGTCAAGCGCGAGCCTATTTACAATAAAGAAAAAAAGAAAAAAAAAAACAGTCCAATGGTTCTCCTGTCACTTTCACGATAGATATCCACTAGACATATATCGTACGTCTTTATATACGTACATCAATAGGTATTCCCTGGCCATGCCAGCCGTGACATGATTAATGTTTGCATTGACGACGACGCCGCCTCCAAATATTGATACTATTATAATAATATTTGCCTATTACCTACATAGGTATTTGAGCAAGGATAATTGTTTTGTTAGCAGGTATTTGCCTAAGGTACAATTTATATTATTTGTCATCTGCTTACCTAAACATCTATCTGTGTTAAAATAAGACCCACTTCTGCCACCAAAATGAAAGGGAATTGGATACCAAATCAGATCAAGATTCCAATATACAAATCGAGTAATGAGCAAGATTTGTAAACCTCCAGGCGATCTGATTTCAAACCAAATCGACGGCAATCAACTGGCTAAGGTAAACGAAGACGCTTTGCCGGATCAGTCACCAATAAAACCATTCTTACACCCTGATTGCTACGAAATTAGGTTTCCATATTAAAACTTTGGTAATATTACAAACTACGCCAAGTTTTCCAATCATATTGAGAACTCCCTCTATGGCCCGTAACGCACCACAAAGAAATTGCTACGGTAGGTAGGTAGGTAGGTACTATAATTTAGGCAAAACTCTTATAATATTGTTACCTCGGAGTTATCCGTAGATTTCCCTTGAGAAATGTACCTCCTGTTCAATGATGACATGTATGTAAAATTTGCTCCTAGTCGTCGTGATCGAGTGCGAGAAGTACTCGTATCGGTAAATATGTAACTGGGAAATGTGTTTTCTTTTTCTGTATAAAATACTTACACAAGCTTTTTCGTGGGTGTTCAGAATGGTAGTATGAAGTAAAGTACGTATCTAACTATCTTTCGGCGCTGTTGCCGCGTGTACGACTACGCTTTCGTAGCAACCATAATCCGCTACGCGCTTAGTACAACATAGGTGATTATAATTTTGTCAAACGATCTTATTTTCAAATGCTAAAGGTATATGGTTGAAAAAAAGCCTAAAAAACATGTCCCACAGTAAATAAAACTTTCTTTACACAAACATAAAACATTCACAATAAATAAAACAAAAGGTATACATCTAATAACGAAACTGAACGTCAATTAAAGAACAATATACCGACCGAATATCGTCCTACAAACATTGACCAAAATGTCTTCTGAAAGATAACTAAAATAAACCAAATTATTTTCACAACGTTCACTGAAACACATCCCAATATATAATATATTTACATTTTCCATTTGGGCTCGCGTATAAATAATTGCTCAAACGTTATAAAAAAAACTACATTAAAACCGGTCTGTTTCGGCCGCAGCCCCGCGAATATGAAATGCTCGTTAATTAAAATTCGTACGACTTTTACCTCAATTATTATACTAATATGAACCGGGCTAGGGTAATGCGGGACTGGTACATACATAATATCATGTTAATATATTACTGGCCTTCACTTCTACGAATGTAGGTCTTCCCTGAAGACCTCTGTAATGTTTGAACTCAACTTGGTTCGTACGGCACCAACTCTTTGATGACTTCTCCGTAAAACAGGTCATTCCTTCATGATCCTTCATTATAAGATCTAGTAGAAGAGGTATGTCCTGTCGAGGTAATTATCATCAAAAAAATGTTCAGTAAAATTGGTATTCAGGAAATGCAGCACACTATATGTCACTCATTTCATACCTACATATTGTATAGTCAACATAAACACAGTAAATTGTTTTTTTTTTAAGGCAAACTATTTGCCACTGAACACTGCATCCGTTTTACAATAGTAAATAATAATTTATTATTTCAGTGTCTGTACTATTCTCTCGAGTCCCAATTTCAGCTCCAAATTGGGTCCAGAACAAAGTCACCCCAATCAGCGCACATCCTAAGAGCACAAAACATCTAAGCCTTCAACAAAACGAAGGAAATCCGTGTCCCTGGGGAATGCCTACAAAACGTAGATTTTTTGCCCTAAACACGATATCTTCAGATCTAACTTCAGACATGACAGATGATAGGCCTTGTGTGGCTTTGACTTTCAAAGTCTTTGGATTTTTGCTTGGTGTGAATGAAGATGAATGAGTTATTGCTTGGAGTTGGCAAATATGTTGTGTGGAGAAAGTTTGGTGACAGCGGTGTCAATTGATGTCTCGGGAGACACTGGGATTTTATATCTCGGGTGTTGTGAGAGTGATGTAAAGGGTTTTACTTGTGTCTGATATCGTTTCAAGGACAATTTTATTTTCAAGGATTTTCTCATTAGTTTGTTCTTTTAATTGCCTGAACTGATTTTATAAATACCATATTCATTTCACGTGGTGCTACTCAACAAAATTCATGGTTAAACTCTAGCTGTGTCGTTAATTAATTCGATTCATTAAAGATTTTTCAACTAGACTCACAGCCGAAGTTCAAAACTAACCACCCAAATCATTATCCCCCATTTTGGCAAATACATTAAGGATTAAGGTCGGCTAGCCAAAGCAGATTAAACATTGATCAAAAAATCTTGGAAAGCTACTCAGTTAGCGTGAAACCCGGGCCGAAACCGCGCGGCACATAAAACGATTACATTTGAACATCAAAGGCCACTCGCCGCTATCTGCGGCTTGCGGGTACTAACGTAACGTAACGTAACATCGGGGGTTACGTATGTGTTACACAGTTTCGGCGGCTACTTGCTAGTTTAGTGACCACACCCAAGTACAGTTTGGTGTAAATATGACTTTGAATTGAGCTTAACAAAGAGTATATTCGTAGCTCTTTGACAGTCGTTAGGGTAGTTAGAAGCCCGAAAATTTGAAAACTAGTCGTGTCAAGGGGTTTTGTGTTACCCAGTTACTGAGTTGTAGAGGTCATAATGTGTGCAGTCGCTTCCAATAAAATACCGGTTTTCAGATATCGGAAAAACTGGGAGCTGATCCCAAAATACAGCAGTAAAGCTTTCAATAAAGCTGTACCGCTGGTCTTAGATCCATTCACGTTTTTAAAATTATCATTTACGTTTTCATTTAGATTCTATGGAAAGTTTTGTACACATTTAAAGGCAAGTTCAGCAAAACAAAGTATTAGTTTTTCTTTGTATAAAGATTTTGCTCCGCAGTTCCACTAATTGTACTTTTATAAAATGACGCAAAGTTTACACGATTAAAACGATAAATATTCACATTACACACTTGCATAAGTACAGTCGCATTGCAGCAGCAACTAACAGAATTAAAATCTTAACTAAAGCAGCCTCGCTTTCCTTCTCTAACAATGTCACGATGCCATCGCAGTTTCAGATGTGTTTTCTGCAACATAGTCGTTTTGTCACAAGTCCCTATTGACCTTTGCTCTCAACCCTAATTAGAAGCGAGCTTTCCACCATTGCTAGATAAACATGAGTAAGATTGATGTTTCCTATCATATCCAACTATGTTATGATGTTTGTGTCTCAATATCTCAACGGCTAAACGGTTATGGATGAAACTTGACGTAGGGATCGGCCATATCCTGGATTAAGACACAGGATAAGTACTTTTATTCCCGGTAGTTAGTACGATTACTACAAATAACTAAGGCGATAATTAAATATACCAATGCCTAAACTGCTTGTTGGATTTTCAACTCTCGGTCTGAATTGAACTTTAAAAGTCCAACGGAGCGATAATAATCTATAATTATTTAGTTACTTATGTAAGTGACACCAAGTGTTAGTGAGAATTGGCGTAAAACAACTGACATTCTTGTAAGAATCACAACAGCTAGTGTTGTGCCTCTCTTTGTGGCGTGATTGACGGGCGTGAATGATAACTTCACGAACAGGTGTCAGACTATTGCTTTGTATTGCCTCGTGGAACGGATATTCAGTCTTACCTTATTATATTATGTAGTCACACAACAATTAATAAGTATAAACATGTCCTACAAAGCTTTAATGATGTCAGATACCACAAGGTACTATTTTTTTTATACATAACATCACGCCTGAATCCCGAAGAGTTAGTCCTATAGAGGTGCGCTTATTCGACCCACTTTTAGCCAGTTATTATATTTTTTCATAGTGAAAATATTCGACAAAAAGTTAAAATGCGATGAGCCTGTCGAAAATATAATCCAATTTAAAAAGCGAAATTTCAACTGATCAACCAATTTATTACTTGTCAAATACCACAGAACACACCAACATTCTAGCTTACACTAGCATTTTATCTGCCGGACAGATCTTTAATTCTTGCTCACTTAGTTATGGCGGCCTGTAAAATGTTTCCTGAAAATTTGCCCGCCGTTTACCCTGGACCAATTACCAACCGCGTTTTCCTTTTTAAGCCAGTGCAATTCTTCTTTAATTCGGTCCTATCCTTTTTTCATTGAGGAAATTAAAGCCAGGAATAATTGAAGGAATCGCGCGGTTTATGGTTCCAGGTAAAATTTTCAAGGTATTGGCCGTTTCGCTTTTCTTGCGGGTTAACTTCGGAAGTGTTGAGTTCGGGTACTTTTTATGAATTCTATTGGATTATGTTTAAAAGATTACGGTAAACTGTGTATTGTTTTATTCTAGACAGTTTTATCTATGTTTCATTGTTTCACTTGTTCCCATTTATACCTTCTAATTTGTCGTTCTTCTTTCACAGACAAGTCCTGGATAACGGCACATTGGTATTCCTGCCATTCAGCGCGGTGCAGTACCGACAAGACATCCACGCGACAGTATACCGCTGCCGCGCACACAACGCACACGGAACTATTGTGTCCAGAGACATGCGAACACAGGCAGGTTGGTGGAAATAGTCATCCTTTATGTGTCCACTAATGTGTTCAATACCGTTATACGTAAAAAAAAGCATGAGTGAATAGGCCAGTATGCAAAGGCAGATGGAACTTCGGGGTCGCTTACGTTCAGAGTGGGTAACCTATCTGTACACCAAGTAACTCCAGGCAGACGTTGGCATTGTAATCCCATGCTGCCGTATACAGCGAGGCTCAAGAAATACCCCTATAGAGTCTCTCCATGGATGTACCCTACACTCTTTCAATGAGATTGATGGTTATTACTGGGGCGGTTTTAGTGAGGTAAACATCCCACACTTCCTGGTCCCCAAAATCCAGGTGTCTTTTAAAGGTTTCCTCTCGATATCAAATATTAAATCTCCTCAGCAAAAGATCTCCACCATCACAACTGAAAAAAAGTTGGAAAGTGCAATAACTCTATCAATTGCGGCGACACCTTTTCTTTGTGACATCGGAAACACATTCGTGGCCCACCGATGTCATTATTACTCCGTCTTTTCAATAAATCCTATTCATAACCTACCATTCCTTTCCCTATTAACTAACGAAGGAAAACTTCATAGCACGTCATAAATAACGCAAGTTCGCGTATAACACAATAGTACTAATACATGTCGTCACAGTACTGTGCGTAGGCAATTTACTGCTCGTTAGTGCGCGTTTCTGTTCGAACCGCTCCGCGTCGGAGGTCCCTATACCGATCATATTTTCTTTATGTGTTACTCGTACGCAAAGTTTCTTATGTTTACTTATTGTGTTAGTAACTTGATGTTGTGTTTATATTAGAAAGTTACATAGTTGAAGATACAAAGTTGTGACTTTTTTAAATTAAACGTATATCATCCCACTATCGGCCAAAGGTCTCCTCCATAGCCGTAACTTGTGACTTAAGTCTGTGATTTTTTTAGACCAAAAATGTTGTCCATGAGTCCATGACTTGCTGAATTTCTTGACTTTCTTTTCTTGTGCACCTACTAATAAACTACGTAATATAATATACTCGTTATGCAAACAGATGTACAATATTCTTAATCTCTATTTTACACCTCAGTCAACGATAAACATATTTTTCAGATTTCATAGCAAGTCAAAGTAGAAAAACGATCTTCGGCTTACTGCACCACGTTCTCGAAAAGCAAAACAGGAAGTTCAGGGGCCCACAAGAAAATCTCGAGAATCTTCTTTAAAGACTTGCATGTTGGTGTTACACGCGTGGAATAAGATTAGAAGCTAATGCTGAACTTAAAGCTCATTTTCTGCTTTCTCTTTAGAACGCTATGCTCTCTTTGAAAATGCTTATGATGAAAGGGAAAAGAAAGTCACATTTCTTAGTTTTTTGGTTCTTGAACATGTCGGTTTCCTCAGGAAAGTTTTCTTCACTGCTTTGATAGAAGTGGTAAAGGAATAATATACACATAGTCAAGAGCTTGTCTGGGTTTAAATTGGTTTGCCGTTTTTGTAGCCGTTGACAGTACACTCTTATATCTTTAAAGAAATAGATTATAGTATACATTGAAAAGCACTATCGGCCTACACACAACAAAATAAGGGCCGTAGGAGAGCTTTGTGTTAACCATCTAAAGCAGCTTAACGTGACAATACATATCTGTTGAATAGGATGAACCGGTTCAATAGGTACACGAGAAACAGTAAAGTTGTTCCTAATGCCGCAAATAGCAGGGAGTCTACAGAATGATAGTGACGTTAATCGATTGGTTTATTCATTTGTAATAGTATTCATGCATATTCTTTAATACCCGAAAACAATCCAGACTAATCTTACTACTATCATAAACGCGAAAGTTTGTGAGGATGGACGGATGAATAAAATGATGGATGAATGGATGTTTGTTACTCTTTCAAGCTAAATACAGAACGGATTATGATGCAACTTTACAGAAATATAGCTTATACATCAGAATAACTATTAGGCTATAATTTATAGAGATATTGGGAGATAAACAAGCGAGCGGAGCCGCGGGTGGCAGCTAGGGTTATAAATGTGAAAGTAATTCTGCCGGTTTGTTTCTTTTTCAGATCTTAACCCCTGAGCGGATTTAAATTTATCTTCGCGCACGGATAAACCATATCCTTATCCCTGGGAATAATTATCGTCTTTTACGCGAGTCGAAGTCGCTGGCTGAAGTGTTTCATAACCTACCTACCTACCTGGTAGGATACCTACTTTCTTGTCTTCGTAGGAGGAAATTCTTATAACAAGAAAACGAAAGTATTCGCTTACATTATAGTTCACTTACTTATAACAAAATATGTTACACAATAAGCGATTACGTTCTGCGCAGCTTTCTAACTTCAAAAGATTGTGGCAAAATTACATTCTAGATGTCAACACACACATGCGTACATACAAACTTATGTGTAGTCATACGCTTCACAGATGATGTATGAAAGCAGATATTTTATTTTATTTTCTCGTGTTCGTAAAAGTAATGTTGGTGCTTTACGTACACCAATATTGTGCTGGTTTCTGAATCCGTATAAAAAGGATTGGGAAAACTGTTTGCATGATTTGTATGCTTGGATAATTACGGCATTGTGTATTGTAGGTACGAGTTTATGTGTAGGCATCATAAATGACGAGAATCCTTGCAATCACAATATTTTTGTGGTAAAAAAATACAGTGAGCGTAACTGAAAAAAAAACAAACATGATCGAATCTGTGCATACTAAAGAATAGGTCATCAAATTACGCCCCCTAGTTCCTCTCGTGCCTTCAGTCCGTGACATCACAGATTCTCCGCCCAATTCCCTTTAACGACGTTATGAAATAATATGTAAACATTTACCGAGACGCGCGACACTCCTGGTCTTAAGTAAAATTGAGTTCCCTGTAGTAAATGGCGTTGCGATGAAATCCGTCCATGAATGATTTGATTTGTTTTTTTAAAGAATCGATGGGCAAATACGGGCGATGAATGGCCTTGTGTTTGTAGTAAATTATTTTCGTGGCTGTTTAGAAAACTACTAAATTAGTTAAACGAGAACTAGGGTGCAGCCAAATTAGTATATAATATTTGTCATGAATATACGAGTCTAATATATTTTTCAATAAAACTGATGTCAGTGAGTGATTGATTAAAATAATATTATATGATTATAATCTCAAACCTATATTTTGCCCGAAATTATAGGCTAAAAAATAAGAAATAAAATAAATATATTTATTAGATGCTCAACGGTCATTCCAGGTTGCACCACAACAAACAGTTTTGCGCCCTCTTATTCATTGTCTTCACACCACAAAAGGTTCAACACATTCAAAGAAATCCAGATAATTCTTCATCATAACTCCAGCATTCATCTCACGAGTAACTTCTAAATCTTTAATTCGAAAGCAAAGCAAAGAACTCAAAACTTGGGCACATACAGCTTAGTGCACATCTGATTAAATTAAGTGGTTCTCAACTTACATTCTCGTGAAGATTGGTACAGTTTGGATCAGTGTAACTGGCAATTGATTTGTTAGTGAATAAGAAATGATAGATTGAAGGGCAATGTGTACGGCCTTTAGAGAACCTTTGGATTGCGTTTTGTTAAGAAATGTCTCAGTGTTTAATATTATATTTTTCATTACTGGGGCAAATAATTGGTTTTCTTTAATTGCTCAATATGTCAGAAATTAAAGCTGTTAAAATAGATGCTTCTAGAGAAACCTCGCGATCTCGCTAACCTAGCTTGGATATATAAATTTAATGTATCAATCAAAGCTTTATGAAAAATAACTTCTTCGTAGGTAAAAAAATATTGCAATACGTCTATTAAAAAACACAATGTGATGACATCATTATTACCTGGCATACCTGATGTTTTATTCATTCATACATTTAGGTGTTGCATGAAGTAGAGTCATCATGATAGTCACTGGTTTTCATTTGCAAATGTGTAGAAGTAGAAGTAGTAATCTTTAAGTTCGTGTCGGGGTCGGGGGCGCCGGTATTTTTGTTACATATTCACGCAAAAACGGCTGGTATGAAATATGGCTCACGATAGTTTTTAATGTGGATTAACACATAGAATACTTTTTATCCCAATCTAAAGTCCTCGCAGACAAAGAAGCTAGTCGATGATAAATGATTGTGCAGAAATGGCTAGTCTCCGCTGAAACTGGTTTCCATGACCGATAATCGGTCTGAAGGATAATTATACTTCTGAGTACCTAGTGCCGTACCGAACTAATGAACATACGCCAAACCCCATTAGTAGATGGATACCGAGTAGAGGACTAGGCAATTATTCTGGTTATTACCCGTCTCATATTCTCATAATTCGTTGATCTCACCCGGCACTCTCGGCACTCCCGACCACTCTCGGGCCACAGTTTGTGTTGCCTTGCGGTTGCTCTCTGACTGGGTTTACGTCATACGAGTATCTAATTACTGACCTACGCCTCTGTGTAAACACAGGAATGAGCTTTACACAGACAAAATTTTTATTAATCAACAAACATAAATATCTTGTTTAGAACAATATCTTAATGGATCTGTAGGTATTTTTTGGTTTCTACCAAGGGAATAATAAATAGCGAGTACATTTATACAACTTTATGAAAGTTGTGGCATTTATTCGTGCTTTTGGCATTTGCCCTGTAGTGGGTCAATTCAGACTGAACATAAATAATAACTGCATAGGTGTAGAATTAGCAAACAAATGAAATGATATACTCTAAATTGGTCTTAAAATATAGCGTTTCTTTTCACCTGCAAGAATGAATGCTTCTATGATGCAACCTTAACATGCAGCCCTCGAATCTGCACTGAATAAACCACTCTATATCCCGAGACAATTACCATTTGACCTACTGCTCCACCCACTACACTCACAGAAACCTAGTAATTAACAGTACCTCCAGCAAAAACCGCCTTTTTCCCCGACACAGCAGCCGTACGATCCACCGCACGCCTGTGGTAACATTTCTACATTGACATGTGCCTTTATTCTGTAGCAGTAAGGGTGGTTTTTGCAGAGAGAGGGCTTTAATCAAACAACTCGTTAGGTAATAACTAGGAGTAGAATTAGTGGTAAAACCGTTGGCATAGATCTAATGCGGTAATTATAGGTAAACGTTAGTTTGACTTGACTGTAGTTTTAGCGACAGCGGGGTGGGTGGAATTAGAATAAGAATTTGTTTTATTTGTTAAAACGTAGTTTTACGGACTTTCCTGGTGACGCTTTCGACTTGCTTGATGACGATTTAAATTGCGCGTATTTTTAACCGAAAAAAGGTGGAGGTTATCAATTTGACTGTTTTTTTTTTATTATTTGAATGCTGGTGATCAAGATCTGACCTTTCTTTCTAGATCCTTAATAATGCGTATTTTCCTTAATTATGGTACGAAAAAGAGCAAAATTACAAAAAAACTAAACCGACTTCCAAAACAAAACACTACAAAGTGAAAAATAACTTTCTTTTCGGAAGTAGGTGACAAAAACGAAAAAAATAAGTATCAAGGACACTAACTTCCGAAGAAAAAGTAATTTTTCACTTTTTAGTGTTTTTGTTTTGGAAGTGGATTTAATTTTTTTGTAAAACAGATTTTTCTATTAAAATTTCCAGTGAAAATTGGATGGAATTGCAATTTTGTTTAGTAATAAAAATATTATTCGTGTGACATAAATCGAATCGCGGTGAGCCATCAGTAAGGTCGCTTGGTGTTAGCTTAATTTTAAATGTTCTCTACATTCTACCATAACTTAAGGTGTATAAATATAATTAAAGTGTTAAAAACAGTATCCACTCTCATATAGTTAGTTTCATTATTAGAAAAAATGTTTTCAATTTTATTTTACATATTTGATGATGAAAGATATAATTTTTTTGATTTATATTTAACAAGAAATCGTAATTTGGTGTTTGCGTCAAACACAAATTGTATAATTGCTAGAAATACCTTCCTTAATAGCCATTAACTTAGTTTTAATTACGAAACAATCGAGTCTAGTCAATTAACGTTACTAAAAGTTAAGGTCATGTATTTTTTATTATTCGTTATTTGCTGATTAAACGTATTGTTAAAAATAAACAAGTACTCATAGAAAATTAGTTGTTCCCGTTTTTATGCTCAGATTGACACATTCCATGTAATAAATTCGCGTTCCTAGTGAAAAATCTAACTCGCCCAATTGTGTGGAGTTGTGGAAGACAAACATCACTTATTGTTGGACTGTGTAGTGTGATACGTGTCTCTTAGAAATTATTTGTTTAGGATCCCGAGGTTCATCATCATCATCATCATATCAACCGAAAGACGTCCACTGCTGGAAGTAGGCCTCCCCCAAGCGTCGCCATATTGATCGGTCTCGTGCGTCTCGCATCCAGCGGAACCCGCAACCTCCAGCAGGGTCCCGAGGTTGAAGGAGTTAATTTTGGCACGTGATATAGATTTTTCTCAACCAAATGGTGATGATGCGAAGACTCTGTTCATGATCATAATAGCCCAAATCTTATTGTTATAGGATATTTAGGCTATGATGCCCTAATTAAATAAATAGTAAAAAATTAAAATACACTTTTCCTAATCTATTTTTAACCGACTTACCATAAAGGAGGAGGTTCTATGTTCGACTTCTAGTATGTTTTTTTTTTGCTTATGTTCACCGATATCTCCGTCAATTGTGGACCGATTTTGAAAATTCTTTTATTGTTTGAACAAAAGGTGTTTTGAAATTGGTCCCATTTTAATTTTGTGAAGATCTGATAAAGAACTTCGAAGATATACAACAGAACTCTTCAATAAATCACGGCAAATCTCTCGTGATTGCTGCAATCGCATGTCTGTTTATTGATTATACCATTTCATAACATAACATCACGCCAGTATGCTCTTAAGAGGAACGCAGATCTTCAAGTTTCATGATATTCGGGTTATCTATTCTGGCTTAAAGGTAACTTAAACAACTTGCCTATTAGGTAGGTACAACTAAAAAGTGAATAATAAAAACTTTTTACAAAAAAATACTACCGACTTCCAAATAAGAGAACTACAAAGTGAAAAATAACTTTATTTTTTGAAGTCGGTGTCTTTCGTAGGTACCTTTTTTGCGTTATGAACACCGACTTCGACTTAGTAGTTTTCTTATTTGGAAGTCGGTAGTATTTTTTGTAAAAATGTTTTTTATTTCAAAACAAAATCTGTTTGAGGAAAATAACCCCTCAATGCGATCATCTCCTAGTTTTCCTTACTTACCTACATAACATCACAAATCCTACTGAGCGCTCTATTGTATTCAGTTAAAAAACACTCAATAACAGGGTTGAAACATTTATCTTGTGTGGCACGCAAATTCACGGGAGCGAGGAAGAGGCACGGATCCCTGCCAACAATGGGAGCCGGTAACCCGACACCTATTGTTGTGCAGCTCTATCGGAGCTCCAACAACATGTAGATAGGGAGCTACAGAGCAGAACTTCAGATAAATATCATGTAGCACGGAGATTATAAGAGGCTTCGTTCTTCAGGTTACCTACCAGGAAAACATCAATAGTAAGGACCTGATCTAAATTTGTATCGTATTTGTAAGGAATAAAGGGCAGTCCCTAGGAAATGAAACTTTTTTTAACCTTTTTTGTCGTTAATTTTTCCACGTTTTTGATGGATTAGCAGGAGATGGAAGGATCAAAAAACGTTGGCAGGCTATTCTAAACTGACTATGTTTCTTTCACGTTAAAATAGATCTCTTATAGGGAAATATTATAGTAAATAGTACAGTAATGCTACAAACACTTTCAGTGGTTATTATTTGGAATCAGAGTTAGAAACAGGGATAACAATGGTTTACGAGGAAATATTACACAAGAAGTGCTGCAGAATTGAATAATTCGTTTGAAATCGTTATATTGAATATTACAATTAGAAGAGCATTATTGAACATTCGGAGTTCTAGGAATGCTGCTAAAATGGGATCGGTACATAAACGTTTTGTAAAGCAAAAGTCGGATATCTCATCATTTCGACTCTTCAAAAGCATTGTTAGTTTTGTATTGTTTTCACAATAAAATAATATACCAAGAAACATAAATAAAGCACAAACATTATTCCAAGAAATGTAAACAGCACATCGTTAATATGTATGTTTAAGTTGTTTTAAAAGGATGCAAAACTACAAAAACTCAACCCTTGCGCCAATACTTTCATATTCGTCACAGGTTGACAGGCAATTCTGAACAGTTCGAAATGACAGAGCTTGGTTATCTGACGGAATTCTGTAACCTTTCAATTCAGTCAATTGCAAAAGTCGATGGATGTTGCGTAACTTTTAATTGCATTTTTGTGGTCCTATAATTAATACACTTTACTAATTTTAATAAATTTCAATCATCACAAAAATTATTATCATCTATGTCAATTAATATATGGTCACCTCTGATGTCAGAGTTAGTTAAGCCGTCTCTCTGGACCCCACAGGCTTCTGACTTGGCTATTTCAGACTTACATTAACCATATAAGTCCAGGTTTCCTCGCAGTGTTTTCCTTCACCGTTGCTTGTGTTATTCGTTGGTTCCTTATCTAACAAATATTTATGTACACATTTTACTTTACTGATTGTTTCTTTTTTTATGCTCCTGCCATGTTATATCTCCACCACCCTTGATTGACTGGTAGAGAATGCCACGGGCATTAAATCCGCCTATGTACCTCTATGTTGCATGAAGTTAAAGTAAATAAATAAATATCCAAGTTAAACTATGAAAATGCATATGAATTTGAAAAGTCACATTGGTACTTGCCCGGATTTGACACACAAATACGACCTCAAGCATGAGAGGCAAGGTCTTAGCCACTAGGCCACCACGACATTATACAATTTATAATGACACGATACAATTGCTTACAACTTCTCCAGTGACTCTCCCAAACTTACGTCTCAATATCTTTACAAAACCTGAAATTTTGCTCACAACAAGAATCAAATAAAAGTGTACATATGGCCATCGCATCGCAACGTTATGAACTGTGCGCTGTTATTGTTACACATGACATTTATGAGCGGCGCGGGACGCGTAAAGTGCGGCTACCCTACGCCACTACAAAGAGAAGCTCAGAAGTTACATTGATATAATTATTTAATAGGAACAGTGATTTTGACTAATAAATGGCAATGTAGTTTCTATGGTTCTTTTTAGGGTTCCGTACTCGAAGAGTTCAAACGGAGCCGAATTGCTGTCACTCACGGGTCCGTCTGTTTGTCCGTCGTCAGTCACAAAATTTTGTTCCGAAGAATTTTTTAACTTCCCATTGACCCATGAACTTGAAATTTGGTGATAATGTTTATTATTAAGTATATTTTACTAAAAAATACCAACATTAATTTGGTACAGAACCCTTAATGTGCGAAATCCGACATGTACTCGGCCGGAAGTTTCGCACCTTCGAAATTTCTATTGATCTGCCATTGAGCTATCAAGACCTAAAATCTTTAAGTTTTTACCTTAGTTAAAAACTTTAGTAACTTATGACCATAGGTTTTTAACGAACAAGAGTGTAGATTGCAAATTACCTCCGGGCCAGGCTATTTTAGAACTTCAACAGCATACCTGTAGTGTCACAGTGTTTACTGGTAATAGAAAATTTTACACTTGCACAAATGGACACTTGAATCCACTTGCAGTCGTTGACAGTATATTCTCTAACTATCTGCCGACGTCGTTTATACCCTGATAAACTCTTGACCATAACTTTTTTTGAAACTAGCCATCTTATCACGACAGTATTATGCCTCTCCACTTCTTTACGGCGAACCGCGGCTTATTAACAACCGTGGTCTTGTTTTCTTTCTGTAATAGGGTAGGACAGCTGCTGGTATGCTCCGATGTTTACAAGAAAAAACCGAACATTTATTTGATAAAAACAAGACGGTTATTACTACGGTTACAACAAGACGGTTATTACGACGGTTATTACAAAATTAAAAACGACGAATATTTAAAAAAATCGGTTTAATATTTTAATCTTATATTCGGACAGGTTTCCTTACTTAAAAATACACCTTTCGAAATAAAAATGAGATCGCATTTTTGTGTTAAAACTGCACATTGTTGATGTTTAAGGTTACTAAGAATAGTTAAAAAGTTATTTAAAAAAAACATTTTCACAATAAAATTAATATCGCATAATTTCGAGTGTTTTATCCACTTTATTTTAATAAAGTTTTCATGCGCCTAGACATGTTGAGAATATTGGTATCCATTGTCTCGTGTGGTAGTCGCAATCATTCCTGTACAATAGCACTTCGCAATGCATCCACATTGACAGGTGAATTTTGCCCTTCGTTTTATCAGGTCTCAAACGTGTTCTATAGAATGCATAAATGGTGTTATCGCATATTGAATTTTTTTACATAGACCGAAGTTGTGAAAATGGTATGTGGCCGAGCATTATCCTGAATTAAAACGAAGTAACCACTGAAATAAAGGCAAATAATATCACATTTTATTCTTAAATAATACTTATATTAAGATATTTAACAAGATCTCCTCTATCGATAACCACCAAGTCCGTACGAGCTCCAAAACATATCCTACCTGAAACCAAAATTGTGCCTGTACCATTTGCCACAGTAGTTTAAAAAAATGGCAGATTATTTTGTTCTTGTTTAAAACATTTAATGCATCCCTCAATTTCATTTAAATGAGTTGCACCCTCATCACTAATATTTTACTCAATTAGTCCGTTGGCCAAAGTTGATGTTTTATAGCAAAAGTTATACTGTTCTTAAGGAGTGTACCTCATGCTATGGGCTTTTGGCGGGCAGAAGTCAGTTTCTTTCAATCTCCTTCGTTCCGTCAGCTCACTTACTGTTGCACCGCGTACTTCCTCCAGCTCATTTCTGGGGTGAACGGCCTTTAAACGCAGATTTTTGCGAACGCGAACCGATTTTGACGTGAAATTGAAATGCTTTCTCGTCCACTAAAGTGACCCCAAAATATTACACTGAATCTTAAGATGTAAATTACTAGACCATGGTAAGCTACTAATATTATTATCATAACTTTAAAAAGTTCTGCGAAATACTGGCTCCGCTTTTCTAAGACTATGCAAATAATACCAGTTAAATTATTGAAGAACTTTTAAAATAATGAGTCATTAAGTTTTTATGTAAACTCAAACATAAAGCATTGATTTCAATCAGTCTATTCCCCGCCCGATATCAGCCCAAGAGACATTCAGCGGGTTTCGAGGAAAAAGCAGCAGACTGGGCTGGGATTGGTTCTCTTCGGCTGATCCTTTCGTGACGGATGTGTTGCGACAGAGAATTTAGTACTACATTCCGTTTTCTGACGTAGTAATGTCTGGCGTTGACCGGCCATGGTTTGGCGTCGAGTGCAATCGCGCCAACGCGCTAAAGGCGTACCTGGCCTGGTCGGACGCGCAAGGCGAACGACGAGAGTCAGCGGAAGAGAGCTTTCAATCGGGCTGCCAATTCTGCAAATAGGTGATGCGCAGGGCTCAGCTTGACCATATATGTCGTATTTCGACCAAACTTTCGTCCCCGGCTAAGTCGGTTGAATCGAACTTCTGCTGTCCCTCACTACCACCACTGCTAAAACCCGATGGGCCGCTGGAGGAGAAAGCAAACTTGTTTACCAGACGAAACACCCAGTACAATAGAAGAACTCAAAAAAAAAATTACACACACTTACAGACCAACACCCACCTACACACACACCATCAACACACGCGTACATATTCACACACATCATCATACACACACACATATGCAAAGTTATTGCAGACCAAAAGAGCATTCGCATCTTTCATTTCTATTGTTTTAACAGGTTTTTTTATTATTAATTGCACAGCTCATATGTTACGAAATGTACCAAAAATGGGTGAAAACACATACCAGAGAATGGGCAGCAGCGTACTCTGTGAACTTCATAACAAACTGCGATCGAAAACCCGCTTGCAAAGCGTGGCGATTACGGCAAACCCCCCCAAACCGATGAATAGCGCAATAACGATATGGGCCCTAGTGCCCGGTAGCCCGTCTACCCTCGACTACGGTAGCGGTCGAGGTTACAGCATGGCAAGGGATGCGAGGAATCCCTGGACTGGATCCAGCTACCAGATTACAACCTGCTCTACTTCTGAGAAGGTAACCGGCAGTCCCAGGGTGTTGTCGGATTTACCGTCCATAATTCCCTTGTGGCCAACGTAGTTGGGATCGAGAGTGTGTCGACCATGGCGGCGTGCCTTATACTTAGAATATCCTCAAGGTATTCGCTGAAGGTCATACAGATAGATGCCCCGACTTCGACACACCCCGAAGAGGAGGTAATAGTCCTAGTACATGGAGACCATGTACGAGGACATTTCCTGAACCATGCATGGTCATAAAACTCACTTCACCGTGGTCATGGAGGAAGATCACCTACTGGCCAGTTTTATGATGAAGGTGGGCATCTATATGATGAAATCCTTCTTCAGAAAGCGTAAGCACAGGAAATGGACCTGGCAGAGCCCCGATGGTGCAACGAAAAATGAGATAGACTGCATCATATCGACCAAGAAGCACATGTTCAATTATGTGTAATCTGTGATCGACGCGGTAAAAACCGGAAGTAATCACCGTATGGTAAGACGCACATTGATCTCGAATGATGCAGTCTATGCTCCGTCCAGCACAGATTCAGATTCAAAACCCGGAAAGCTTTCAGCTCGAACTCCAGAATCGTTTCGAATGCCTAGGGAACTCCGTAGACGATTACAACGTTGGGTTCGTGGAAACTGTCTATAAGGTCGGGTCTAAGTTTTCAAGACCCGTTGTGTAAAAAGACAAGAAAGTATCCGATCCTACTCTCAAGCTCATAAAGGAGAGGCGTGAAATGATCCTGCAGTCTTCAGACGATGCGTGGAACTACCGGCAGCTCTATAGACAGATCTCGAAGTCCTTGAAAAGTGACATCCGCCGCTTTAATATTGAGCGTATTAAAGACGCGATTGAGCGGTATAAGGGCTCCAAGGTGTTTGCAAGAGATCTGGCAATAGGGCGGATTCAGCTCACGAAACTGGAGACCGACGATAAGAAAGATAAGATAAGATAAGATATATTTATTTGCTTGAACATGGGTAACACATACAATATGCATGCAAGATAACAAAAGATTCCGACACGTTTGCCACGTGCTATGGTTTGCAAATATTATAGAATTTAAATCATAAATGAAAACAATGACTAAGTTAAATTATAAATGAATTCCATTATTATCAATGCCAACAATAGAACAAAATAAAAAAGTGAAAATTAATCATGATAATAATAGTTATCTCAAATGTCAACGAAATTAAAATAATAATATCTATCAGAATTGTCAAATACCATATTAAATCTAAGCAGAAATTATAAATCAAATGTCAAAATGTAAATAGTGCATGTCAAATCAATGTAAAAAATAATCAAATTTAAAATAGCAACATCGCATCACTAACAAAACTATGCAAAAAATATATAAATAAAATGTTCTATAAAATAATGCATGTCAAATATAAAATTTAATAAAATGTCGAAATGAACACATCAATCAAATTCAAAATAGCAACAACGCATCATTAGCAAAACTATGCAAAAAAATAAAAATAAAATGTCAAATGAAATAAAATAATGCATGTCAAATATAAAAATTAATACAATGTCAAAATGAAAATATCAATCAAATGTCAGATAGGAATAATGTCAATAAAATATCAAACAAAAATTACTATTAGAATGGATTAGATTTTTATATTTGTTTAATCATTGTATACATACAAGAGCTTGCAAGATTTTACATCGAATTAAAATTCAATATTCATTTAAATTTATTATTATTGTCAGGAAAAGATAAAACTATTCAATCAAAAAAAACTTTTTCAGCTAAAAATTCGGAGACACTATAATATGCCTTTTGCGAAAGAAACACTTTTAATTGACGTTTGTATGCCCTACCATTTAGCTCCTTCCAATGTTTAGGCAATTTATTAAATTTAGTAGGCGCCATGCAGACGATACTTCTGCCCATTAGTGCCGTTTTTGCTGAATAGCCTTGAAGAACGGTCAGATCCCGTCTGTTACGCGGTAGAACATCCTGTAGACGTGGAAACAAATTGGGATTTGTTTTTACAAACATTGCTATTTCGAAGATATACAGACAAGGAAGAGTTAATATCTTGTACCTTTTAAAATATGTTTTACATGTATCGACCGTTTTTAGCCCGAACATGGATCAGAGATGCAGTATCTCTTTTGGGCCTTAAATGCCGTGTTAACGTCTGTAGAGTTTCCCCAAAACATGATACCGTATCTTAAGTGAGACGCAACTAAGCCATGGTAGGCCGCTATCAAGGTATCTACATTCACAACTTGAGCTAGTGAGTGCAACGCGAATGCGGCACTACAATTTTTTTTGCAAAGGTTCTCGATTTGTATTTCCAGTCTAGCCTTTTATCAATTATTAGTCCAAGGAATTTAGTAATATTTACGATTTCAACAATTTTATTATCTATATTTATGTCCATATTTTCTATAGTCAATCGCTGGCTAAAATGTATGATTTTAGTTTTGTCTAAATTAATCTTTAAGTTATTGTTGTTTAACCATTCTATTATAGATGTCAAGGTATTGTGAATGTCAAGTTTATATTGGATCATGTTATTGCTACTACTAGAAATTGTCACCGTGCTGTCTTCTGCAAATTAAGTCATAGGGTGTGGAATTGATTTTGGCAAATCATTAATGTATAGTGTAAAAAATGGCGGTCCCAATACACTACCTTGTGGAACACCAAAAATAGATTGACGATGGCAGAATTGTATCCGCCAAACCGGAGCTTCTGAGGGAGATCAAGGGGTTCTATGGGCAGTTATACAAATCAATCAGTAAAACCGTTGCAAATCTAGCAAACGACACATGAGCTAGATTGACCCGACATTATACTGAAGACTTTCCGAATGTCAGCCACTAAGAGATTAGGATGGCTCTGAGACAATTTAAGAACAACAAGGCGCCGGGTGACGACGGAATTACGGTCGAACTCCTGAAGGCGGATGGAAAACGGGTACTTAAAGCCCTTCAGAAGCTGATTTATTCTGTCATACTCGAAAGGAAAACACCACAGGCATGGTGCAGGGGTGTGGTGGTACCCTTCTTCAAGAAGGGTGACAATGCCCGATTGAAGAAGTATAGGCCCATCTCACGAAGTTATTACGAATAGGTTAATAACAAGCAGAGTTTCCGAAAAGGCTTTAGTACCGTAGAACACACACATACACTATGGCAGGTTATAAAGAAGACCGAATAGCCTAACCTGGCTCTTTGTTTAGCGTTTGTAGACTACAAGAAAGCCTTAATTAAGTAAGCGACAACGGAAGAGTTTAAAAATAAACTTTATTTGATCCCAGTTACAGCAAGACAGTAATTACTTAATTCTACAAAATGTTGATCTTATATACTAATCTTATTGCTAACCAATCATCTCTGCTAATGACGCATGTCCTAGATATTATATGCTGACATATAGCTGTTATTCTAATATAATATAATTATTGGCTGATGAAGCTAATATTGGGGGATTGGGGTTCCTTAACTCCTCCCTCCCTAAGAGAGAAATTATCCGAAGGCGTCGCAGATGACTTCGGAGAATTTCGGCAAAAACGAAAAACATTTAATTTGTATGAGATGACGACAATAATTATTATGATAATGATATACTCTAAAATGGTCCATACGCTAATTTCTATTGTCACTATTTGGGTTGTATCGTCACTTTCACTAAATTTGGCACTTTGTAACAATTCTTTCACGTCACTAAAGTCCACGTTTCTTAGGTCGACCTTCTCCGTCCTTGTCTGTATGTCTTGTTGAAGCTCTGGCATCTCGACCAATGGGAGCTTGAAACTGGAAATTGTAGTGTTTGTGGCGGCACCAACAATTACTCCTATTTGCGCCTCGCATTGTTGACTCAGTGTCACGATATAGGTCCCAAAGATGTTGTATTTGCGGATTTCCTCATTGCAGTTTTCGGTAATGATCAGGTTGTCCTCTGTGTAGACCAACCATTGGCTATCCGTTATCTTCTGCACCTTAGGCTTTTCTATCTTGATACGATTCTTTACGCAGCTATTGTAGTTATTCTTCATCAACATAATTTGTTCTATACAGGTCTCGACTGGATTCTGAGCTAAATTACTTTCATCACAAAGAAATCTGTCATTTTCAATTTCAGTACATGAGTTTACCACGGGCATGTATTTCAATCGATTCACCATTAGGTAAGGGTATTTGGGAATAATGGTAAAAGTGTCTGGAGAATGGAAAATAGGAATAGGAATAACCTTATAATAATTATATGTTTCGTTGTCTATTAGAGGGACTTCTAACACAAATACTAATCTATTGTTATTTAAATATGATTTGACTATGATATTACGTTCTAGTTTTATTAAATTACTTTTACTAACTGGATATATTGTTCTAGCATGTTTACTAATTGTTTCTAAACTGCTGTACAGTTCTGTGCTATTTATAATAGACTGGTGCAAAACATTTAGTTTGCTAAAGGCGATTGCGGACTCTATTTCTTGTATGTTCTCATAACAAGTTCGAAAGTTGCTTAAAATTTGGTACATAGTATCTATTATTCGTAGTAACTTGTTAAATTTGAATTCATTTTCAGCTAGTTTTTCTATGCCATTAGTGTGTGAGCCTAATCTTTTAATATTTGAATTTATGATTTCTGAGTCATTAACTAATTTATCGAAAACTTTTTGCATTGATGACACTTTACGTTCGACTGCATGTTCTCTATTCTGGAGTAAAACGATTTCCTTATCATATTTAATTGCATCGTCTTCATCTAAATTACCAGATATAGCTTTTACAAATGAGCCCAGAGGGTTGAACAAAGCTCGTTTGTTTCTATGATTAAGGGGTAAAATTTGATATAATTTATCTTTAGTAAGTCTTATTAAATACTCGATTTGGTTTTCTATACCTAAAGTTTCATTACTTAATTTGCTTTCTATAATTTTCGATTTCATATTGCTAAAATCGCGAATATTATTATCTATTTGTAAGCTTAAGGATTCTAAATCTAAAATCTTAAATATAGTCCAATAATTATTCTTCTTCACCGCTACTCCCATCTTCAACGACGCTATCCCCGGATTCCGAGTGAAGTTCTGGAGTTCCAGCGTGAATCCTGACATCACTAGTACCAGAAGTACTAGGCATGACCTGTGGAGGACGTTTTACATTTTTTATCGCCACTCTAGTTGGTCTTTTATTTAATTCTACAGGCACTATATTACGTTCGGTTTCACCAGTGATTTCGGCTTTTTCATAGCGAGGTTTTTCCTTAGCTTTCCTAGTCCTAGTATTCTTCATGTAAATAGTATCTCCTGTCTTAAGGACTGGTGTTTCTTCACCTCCTTTCTTATCTCTTACCTTAAGTTTATCTGTGTTTAATTTATCTGTTACAAATTCGTATAGTACTTTGAGACGTTTCCTATGATCTAATAATAATTTCTGAGTTAAATTTTTTCCCCTATCGACATTAAATACATTTCCGGCATCGGTATGCCCAAAGACTAGTTCAAAAGGCGTAAAATCTGTCGCTGAGTGTATGGTGTTATTATATGCCATAATAGCATACGTCATAACGGAAGCTGCATCTAAATCGTTTTTTTCATATTTTGCTAATCGGTAAATTTCGATGATAGTAGAATGGAATCTCTCGACTATTGCCATAGAACTGGGATTGTTTGGAGTCCCTATGTGCAATTCTATTTTGTATAGACTTAACATTTCCTTAATTAACATGTTATTAAATTCTGTCCCTGAATCACAACTTATTCTACTGGGCAATCCATAAATACTAAAATATTTAATTAATGCTCTAACTATCTCTGGTGTACTCCTATTAGGTACCTCTATTGCCTGTGCTAATTTACTAAAAGCATCTACAATAGTTAAATAATATTTTCCTTCAATGTATAATAGATCCATAAAAGCTTCTTGGAATGGACTATTCTGAGTTTGGGTTAACTGAATTTGAGGTTTAATGGGCTTTCTATCGTACTTCATTTTTCTACACATTTCGCAGCTGTTAATAACTATTGTAACTATTTCTTTCATGTTTGGCCACCAATAATATCTCTTAAGTTTAGCTAAAGTTTCCCTAATGCCTCTATGACAGGTTTTCCCGTCGTGGTATTTCATAATAACTTCTTTCTGATCCTCTTCTGACTCTGTCAAATTGATCACTCTTTCTGTACATTCTGTTAACTTAACTGAACCCTTTTTAAACAAGTTAATAACCGTGTTTGAAAAAGATTTTCTAAACGATGGATGTTCAAAATAAATATGATATTTATGTTTAGGATCTATATATTCTTTTAGAAAGTCTTTAACTAATTTGTCATTATTTGTTGGTAAGTGAACTTCAAAAATTTTCTGTTTATTATTAGAAATATCCTTTACTGTCAATTTATCTTTAAACCATGAGTGAACTAAAATTTGTCTAGCTTTAGTATCTACAGCTTCATTTAAAATAGGAATACCTTCATGTTCCCTATTTGAAACTGAATTAGCTGTGACGCCATCATCAGAATCCGAAAGTTCTATCGTTTCTATGGGCGTTTCGTCAAATTGCAGCTCTTCATCTATAATTTTTTGTATTCGCTCTTTCCTATCACCTACGTTAACAAATATCGAATCTAAATCGTCGTTAATTGCATTAATTTTAATCCTAGATAAGGCATCTGCATTTGTATTTTGAGGCCCTTTCTTGTACTTAACCTCGTAGTCATATTCCTCTAAGCGTAAACGCCAACGCGTGAGCTTACTGTTGGGTTCTTTTAATGAATATAGCCATGCTAATGGTCTATGGTCTGTAAAGATAGTAAATTTATTGCCATATAGATAAGGCCTAAAATGCTTAACTGCCCATATTATGGCTAAAAGCTCCTTCTCAATAGTACTGTATTTTACTTCTGTGTCACTCAGAGTCCTGCTAGCATATGCTACTGGCTTGTCTGAGCCTATTGATCCTTGTGACAATACAGCCCCAATTGCAAAATTCGATGCGTCGGTAGTTAAAATAAAACTTTTACTAAAATCGGGATACTGTAATAAAGGTGCGTTTGTTAAAAGTTTTTTACATGTTTCAAAACATTCCCTATACTCCTCATTAATAATTATTTTACGACCTTTCTTTAAACAAGCTGTTAAAGGTCTAGTTATTTTTGCAAAATCTTTGATGAATTTCCTATAATAACCAATGAGTCCTAAAAAGCTTTTTATTTGTGTAACTGTTTCTGGAATAGGATATCTTAAGATTGCATCAATTTTATCATTATTTGGCTTCAATCCTTCACTTGTAATAGTGTGCCCTAAGTAAAGAACTTCCTTTCTAAGAAAATGTGATTTGTCGAGTTGTATTTTTAAATTTGTCGCCCGAAAACGATCAAAAACTGCTCTAAGTTTTTCTACATGCTGAGTCAGCGATTTAGAAAAAAATATGACGTCATCAAGGTATACCAGGCAATGTAAGCACTGGAGACCTCTTAGAACGTTATCCATAGCCCTCTGAAATGTTGCAGGTGCTGTTTTTAACCCAAACGGCATCCTGTTAAATTCATAATGTCCTGAAGGTGTACTGAAAGCTGTTTTCGCCCTATCTTCTTTCTGGACCTCGATTTGATGGTATCCACTAGCTAAATCTAAGGTAGTAAAATAGGTACTATTGCCTAGCATATCAAATAAATCATTTATGTTGGGCAAAGGGTATTTGTCATCGGTAGTAATTTCATTGAGACGTCTATAATCGACTACCATCCTCCATTTTTGCTGTCCTGATGAATCTAATTTTTTTGGCACTAAATGTACGGGAGCACTCCAGGGGGAGTGTGATTCCTGGATGATATTGTCCCTTAACATTTTATCTACCTGATTCCTAATTTCTTTCGATTGAATGGGAGGTAACCTATGTGCTTTAATATTTATAGGATCTTCATTCCTTGTTCTAATTCTATGTTTTACTTGATTTGTAAACGTTAATGGAATATTCTCACAATAAAATATGTCCTTATACTCATTACATAGCCCTTCGATGGTTTTACGTTCCTCAGAATTCATGTGGTCTAACTGTAATTTTTTTAAATTATCTGTTAGCATCCTATCTATTTCTATGTTATTTTCTGTAAAATTAATGTGAACAGATGGGTTCTGCCTGTAAGGTTCGACCGTAAAAGGTCCTGTTACCACTAAGGTTCTGGTTTCATCCGTATAATTCTGAATAACGGTTGATGCGTAACCTTTAATACACTTAACTAATGCGGTGGGCATTCGAATCCCTTCCGAAAATTGTTTAAATTGTAGTATAGCTTCCCCGTCTAGTAAGTTGACTGGCAATCTAACTCTTAATTCACTACGAGATGGCAATTGATATACCTCTCTCATAGGTGGTGCGTATATTATTGGAATATTCGCATTTTTTAAATGCAAAACTTGACTTTCCATGTTTATTTTTGCCTGTAACTGTTTAAGTAGGTTACTACCTATTAACCCATCATACCTATCATCAACACTGTAAACATAAAATTTATGAAATTCCTTACTGCAAAACGTAGCTGGTAAAGGAATAAATGCCGTTTCGCTATGAACACTCGATGCGTGAGTACTAACAACTTCGAAGGGTTCATATTGCAACCGATCCCTAAAGTACTTGTTTGCAATGTGTGGGCTTATGAAAGACCTAACACTGCCTGTATCTATCATAAACACTGCATTTAATTCTGGTACAACTATGTGTGGTAAGTTAAGACGTTTATTGCAATTAATTTTTATTCGCTCTCTAGGGTAGAGGCGGTTATACAAAAATTTCCCTGTGTGGGATCTTCAGGAATTTCCTGGAACTCATTATTTGAGTTGTCAAAACTTGGTTCGTTATAGCTATGATTATTAGTGTAATTAACACGGCGTGAACTTGCAGTGCGCATAGTAACGTCAGTGTTCGACTTTGAACCCGGCGGAGATGCTTGCGCTGCAAAAGGTGACGTTCGCGGTGCATATGCCGTGGACTGTTGGCTTTGTTGCGCCATCGGAAACTGTGACCTACTTGTCCTATTGTTATGATCATTATTATTTGTCCGATTGAAATTATTTTGATTATAATGTTGCCTATAATTCCTAAACTGCTGCGAATTGTTCATCGTAATTGAACTACTCGTGGCGTTATTCGGTGCAACTGCACTGGATAGGCTCTGCGAATTATACTTCGCACTATTGAAATCGGAAAAAATATTTTTATTAGATCTATTATAATTGCGGTGATCGTTTGTTTTAGAATTATAGACTGATTGAAAGTTCTGTTCTTCTAAAACAATTTTCAACGCGTCTTCCAATGTCGAAACGTCGCGTAAACGAACTAACCTAACTAGGAATGGCGGTAAATTGAATAGAAAAACATTCATCGCCCTATTACTGTAGATTATCTGCTTAGCCTTCCGTAAAGAGTCATCAGCAATAGTCTCTGATATTTTGGAAAATAAAATGCTTCTCATATGCTGTATCCTATGACACAAATCTAAGTAACTTTCACCTTTGTAAATTTTACAGGATTCTAACTCCATTGCTAGACAATCTTCAGTACGTGGGTCGCCAAAGTGTTGATTTAACAGCATTTTTAGCTCATCCCACGTATTTATAGAGTCCCTTTTGCCTACCAAACTAGCTGCTTCGCCTGTTAATCTACTTGTTACTACATGAAATAAATAATTGTTTTGTACAACGCTCCCTTGGAATGTTGTTAAAATGTATTCACATTTTTTAATAAATAAGGGTAACGCTCTAACATCGCCATTAAATACTGGAATTATGTTTACCATCTCTTGCGGAACACGGTTTATACCTTCCATTATGAAGTGAAATAACGAAGCTTCACAAAAAGTTAGCACAAAAATTAATAAATTATCCCTAACTATTTACTACAACTAACAATCTATAAAATATTATTACGGCGTTGTCCAATCCCTAATAATACACACAACATAGATTAATACAAGGTTGGGATGCAAATGGAAGAGCTGAGAGGAAGGTGAAAAGATTTACTCACAATTCCGCAGCTATCTTCATGATCCCTGAATTACTGCTTGGCTCCTGGTCCTCTCCTGGCTTGATGTGGCTTCTTAATGTATTTGTTTGTTCGGTGATCTCTGCTGAACCGTTGAAACGGACGTCGGCTGCTTCCCGTAGATGTGGATACGTGACAGACTGACTACAGAGATCCTACCGGCTGCGCCAATTAAGTAAGCGACAACGGAAGAGTTTAAAAATAAACTTTATTTGATCCCAGTTACAGCAAGACAGTAATTACTTAATTCTACAAAATGTTGATCTTATATACTAATCTTATTGCTAACCAATCATCTCTGCTAATGACGCATGTCCTAGATATTATATGCTGACATATAGCTGTTATTCTAATATAATATAATTATTGGCTGATGAAGCTAATATTGGGGGATTGGGGTTCCTTAACTCCTTCGATTCGATTGAGACTTGGGCTGTACTGAAGTCTCTCCAATGGTGCCAAACCAGTACATCGAAGTGCTGAAATGTTTGTACAAAAACGCCACTATGTCAGTCCGATTTCAGGATCAGACTTCGAAACCTATCCTTCTGCGGCGAGGTATGAGGCAGGGAGACGGCATATCTCCGAAACTGTTCTCTGCTGCACTGAGAATCGGTGAACATAAAAAAAACATACATAATGTCGAACATAGATCCTCCTCCTTTTTTGGGAAGTCGGTTAAAAATCTTGCGTAACTGTAAGTATTACTTAGTTTTTGTTTCATCGCAATCGGTGCACTCTATCAAAAGTTAAATGAATTTAAAGTGTTGAAGAAGTTAAATAATCGCAATGCACGCAATTCTGATACTGGGACAGTTGAACTCGATATTCAATAGATGGCGTTGTGCATTTGAAGTCATTTTCTTAATGGCGGTGCTAAGATTCTCCTCGGAAGATCCTAGAAAAACAACTGCAAGGTTGGTATGTAGGGTATGCACCAAAGTAAGTATGGTACGGTAGGCCGGAAAAGTAACTTTTTGAGATGTCTCATGTAATATTTGACTATCTGTCACAGGCATCACTCGGCCCTGGGCGTCGGGAGTCGCAAGTCGATTCCCGGCCACTTCAGGCGCGGACGGCGAGTAGTGGGTAACTCACCGTCCGATAAGGACCAGACCCGAGTCGACGGCGCGTAGTGTTCCAAGCGCGCCTCAGAGAATTGTCATCAAAAACTGACGGGGTCCGCTAGGACCGATGCCTGTCTGGGTCGCAGTTAAATTTAAAAAAGTGGCTCAAGCAACTGAAGGAACACGGGTGGGTTTTAGTCAGTAAAATCTGACACGCCCTCCTGCTTCACCCAGAACGGGAGAAATCACTGGATGATTTCGCACACAAAGAAAAAGGGTAGGCAGTCAGAAGACGGGAGCGGGAGCTAGTATTAGTTTGATGTTTGGCCAAGTCGCGTTATTTGAGTTCAAAGATTAAAAACAGTAGTAACGTTATTAAAACGACTTGGAATATTATTAATAGTGAAACGGGAAGATCTGGTAACCGAAATATTGACTACAGCCTGTCTATTAATGATAAAATCATAAAATCAGACTCACAAGTCGCAGTGGCCTTTGAAAATTTCTTTTCAGATATTCCCATTTCAACTACTAAATCCCTAAACTCATCATCTTCTGTTGCTGAGTCTTTGCTAAAAGAAAATGTTAATGTTTGCGATTCGGAATTTCTTTTTGAACATATTACTTGTAGAGACATAATTAAAACCTTTCACACTTTAAATGTTAAAAAGACTGCAGATCTGTGGGGTCATTCTGTAGAAGTTGCTAAATCTATTATTGATATTGTCGCACCTAGTTTAGCTATTATCTTTAATAATTGTATCGACTGTGGGGAGTTTCCTGACCTTATGAAAAATAGTAAAATAATACCATTGTTTAAATCAGGTAGTACATCAGACCCTACAAATTATAGACCTATTTCAGTACAAATATTTTACTAAACGTAGGTACATTTAGTAAAATATTTGAGAAATTAATTTTAGAGCAATTGCAAAGATTTTTTAATAAACATAAATTATTACATAGCAAACAGTTCGGTTTTACAAGGGGTCGTTCAACTACTGATGTGTTGAGCTTTTAGGACATATTTATAATGCATGGGAAGATAAGTGCGATGCCTTGGCAATCTTTTGTGATTTGTCCAAGGCATTTGATTGTGTTCTTCATGAAACGCTAATCAGGAAACTCCGCCACTACGGAATCCGGAACAGCGCTCTGGATCTTCTTACTTCATACTTAAGTAATAGGATTCAGAGCGTTGACGTTAACGGAAAAAGATCTCCCGGATCTATAGTAACGATGGGCGTCCCGCAGGGCTCGATTCTTGGTCCTTTCTTGTTTCTTATTTATATTAATGACTTGCCATACCTCATAAAGGATAACCATGATAATAATATAGTGTTGTTTGCGGATGATACTTCACTTTTGTTTAAATTTAAACGTCAGCAGCTGGTTACTGACGATGTAAATAGCGCGATCTCAAAAGTAGTTCACTGGTTCAATGTTAATAATTTACTACTTAATGAAAAAAAAACCAAATGCATTAAGTTTACCCTACCTCACGTTAGGCAGGTGAAAACTGATTTGTTGGTAAAGGGCGAAGAATTGAATCCTGAAAATAGCACGGTATTCTTAGGCTTAACTTTGGATGCTAAGCTTCAGTGGGGCCCACATATAGATAAATTGTCAAAAAAGCTAAGCTCCGCAGCATATGCTGTTAGGAAAATTCGTAATTTAACTGACATAGAGATAGCCCGTTTAGTATATTTTAGCTATTTTCATAGTGTAATGTCGTACGGTATTCTGTTGTGGGGAAATGCCGCCGACATCCAGACTATCTTTGTTTTGCAGAAAAGAGCTGTTCGATCAATTTATAAATTAAGCCCGAGACACTCTCTCAGAGAGAAATTTAAGGAGATTAATGTAATGACTGTGCCTTCTCAGTATATTTATGAAAATCTTTTATATGCCCATAAAAATATAAAATTGTTTAAAAAATACAGTGATATCCATAACATAAATACTAGGAACAAACACAAATTTGTAGTACCTGCAACAAGGCTCACGAAAATAGGTGGCTCGTTTAGATGTCAATGTGTGCGCTTTTATAATAAGCTTCCAAGCCACGTACAAGATCTAAGTCTTAATAAATTCAAAACATTCATTAAACGTAAGTTGTGCCAGAAAGCGTTTTATACAATTAAAGATTACGTTGAGGACAAACAGGCTTGGGATTGAGCTGCTCCAATTAATTTTGATTTTTTTATATATTTTGCACCATGAATTTTGTTTTTTTTTTCTTTTTTTTGTTTTCTTGCAATGACAAGAATATTTACTTTTTAAAGTATTATATTATTTTATTTTAAGTTCTTTTTTTTTTTTTTTTCTTAATTGTTGTGAATGTGAAGACTATGTGGATCATACTTTTTGTTTGTTTTTAATTTTAATTTATCTAAGTTAGTTTTAATCATGGTCTGGCAGTTTGAGTAGTTTGTGCGGCCTACCCGAATGTCCTTTCTTTGGTATTGTTCGTCGAATCGTTGAGCTCCTTAATTTCTGAGTTGAGCTGCACGGTTATTGACAAATGCGTGCACTGACTGGACAGGTCCACTCAATCTGGCTGGTTCTTTCCTCAAAAGACCATTTCAGACTTCAGTCTACATGGTCTTCACATGATCTAACCAAGATTTTGTCTGGGCTTTAAAAGAGACTGTGACCTCTGAGTTTGTTTCGGCCTTTCTTCTCAGAGTAGTCAGATAGGAAACGCCGACTTCATCTAGTTTTAAAAATATGATCGACATGTAAAAGTGTTTGTACAAACCTACTTACAGAAATAAATCATTTATCATTATCATTTATCAGTAAAAAAAAATTACAGGCACTTTTGAATTGTCGTGATCGGTCAGTGAAAAAGATGAAGCTAGTTGCACGTTTCAAAGCGTATGTAGATTTCTATAGATAAGAACGTGCAAGAAATCATTTTAACCTAACTTGATAATAAGCTCCCTTTCATCCTATAACTAACCTGGATTTATACTATGATATCTACTTAAAATCTCTTCTCAGACGCTTTAAGTTTCCTGAAGACCTCTAAGCTAAGTCCCTTCATCTGACTACAAACAAAGGACGGTGAAGTTAGTAAAATTTTTGCTCTAACCGAGCGAAAGGGGATTAAATGAATAATACCAGCCCCAAGATTTTTTTTTTGTAAGTAGTATAGGCCTCGTGTCGTGTTGATGTCGTTACTAAAACCTAGCGTTACCCAGTGCTTCACAATTACTTAGATGTCTCTGTGTTGCAAGTAAACGGATACCTTCAAGCGTGTTTTTTTTTGCGAGGGTAGCTTAGGTGAACACAAGTTTTTTGGAGCTGTCATTTAATATTAAATTAAAAATAGTTTATTTATATTTATAAACGTGCAAATGCACTAGAAGCCTTCAGTACCCTCGGCTGCACTCACTGCACATATAAACTCTCCTCTCGCCTTCACCTGATCTGCAAAAATTTGAAATTCCGAATGGATCTTTATGCAAAGATAGCAGGCAGTATGGAAGATCTTGCTGCCACTTTTACCGCACGGATGCACGTACGAAAAGGATCTGAAAAGCGTCAGCAGTAACGAGGCCACCCACAAAACAATAGCCTGCCTATCCCGAGAATTCATGGAGTTCAAGTGCCTCATTAGGAAAACAATGAGCGCACTGAAGACACAGATGGAGTTGCTGACTGTCGGGCTGGATCGTCACGAGATGGCGTCTCGCAGGCAGGTCTTGCTCCTCCATGGCCTTCCTGAGCAGAGGGATGAAGACCACATCTCTCGGGCTATCTCAAAGGTGGTGGACAAGATGAAGATACCAAACATCTCCCCGTCGGACATCATATCCTGCCATCGCCTGGGAGTGGACACAGGCAAGCCACGTCCTCTGCTTATAAGGTTTGCAAATTATAACCAGCGTGGTGAGGTACGGCGCAGCAAGACTTTGTTGAAGGGGTCCGGTTTAATTTTCTCGGAGTTCCTTACTAAGCCAAGACATGACGTGTTCCTAAGGGCTCGAAAACACTTCAGTGTGAAGCAGTGTTGGACCCCCGAGGGCAAGATTGTGATCCTGCTCCCAGATAAGTCGCGCCGAAAAATTGAGTCGGCGGCTGAACTTTAGCAGGTGATTACGCGGTTCACGGTGGCTGCATCTGCCAACTTGTCGTTGGATAAAGCATCACGCAGGCAAGCCAAATAATCGTACCATCAAACTTTTACCTATTGGTCATAATAGTCATTTTTATTTTTTATTTTTTTTACACCCTGTCGGCCATTCGACTCCGATCTTATTCATTCTGTTCTCGTCTCAGAGACTTTTCTCAAACCTACACTTCCTTCAACGCAATATTCATTGCCCGGCTAAAAGCTGCTGCGTAACGACAGAACAGGCAAGGGATGTGGAGTCGCCATCTATCTCCGTGGAGATATTACTCACAAAGTCGTCGATCAGTCTCCGAGTAATTATTCTAAATTTGCTGAACACCTTTTTATTGAAGTAACTTTTAACCACAAAAATGTACTTTTAGGTGTTTACTACAGTCCTTCATGTCATATAGATTATTTCCTTTCACTCGAATCCAAACTAGAATATTTTTCTTCGTTATATGACCACACGATAATACTCGGAGACTTCAACACCTGTTTGATCAAGGATGATGTGCGCAGCCGTAAACTCCAGTCTCTGGTCTCTTCTGTCAACATGCATATCCTTCAGCTTGACGTCACTCATCATGCTCCTCACTGTAACCCCTCACTTCTAGACCTTATCCTGGTTTCTGACCCAATCAGAATAGCCACTCACGGGCAACTTGCTGCCTCCTTCTCTTATCATGATCTTATCTTTCTCTCTTATGAAATTCGCCCTCCTAAACGTAAATCTAAATTTCTCTTCCTTCGTAGTTTCAAGAACATTGACCTGGATCGCTTGGGAGAAGATGCGGGCAATATTGATTGGTCTTCTGTTTATGATAGCAATGACTTGGACAGTAAGGTTGCTGAATTTAACAAGATAGTGTTGAAACTCTTTGATAAGCATGCCCCACTCAAAAAGGTTAGAGTGAAGCACCTTCCAGCCCCTTGGTTGTCTGACAGCATTAAAGGTGCGATGTCGAAAAGAGATAAGGCTAAAAGGCGGTACAAAAAGGATCCTACTGATGAGAACTGGTCTCTTTATGCGAGGCTGCGCAATCGGTGCGGTCGTATGTGTAGGGATGCGCCACATCCACAACTCTGTTCAAAATTTCAACACAGCACAAGTATGGAAATTTCTTAAATCTCTTGGTATCGGCAAAGCAGCTGATGACAGCACGCTTGATATAGACCTTAATGCAATTAAAATACATTTCTCAAAATCACCTGTTACTCTTGACGACAACGTTAAGGCTTCCACTCTTGACAATCTCTCTAAGCTTCCTCTGCCAACGTGTACTTCGTTCTCTTTTCAACCAGTTACAGAAGGGGATATAAAGCGGGCCGTCATATCTATATCCACGAAGGCGGTGGGTGATGATGGTCTTCAACTCCAGATGCTTCTCCCTATCCTCAATGAACTCTCTCCTGTCATCCTCCACATTGTCAATTACTCCCTCTTTTATGGTTGCTTTCCTTCGGCATGGTAGAAAGCACATGTTCTGCCTCTACCCAAAGTCCCTAATCCCTCGTCAGTTTCCCAGTACCGTCCAATTTCTATCCTCCCAATCTTATCTAAAGTCCTTGAGAGTGTTGTTAATAATCAGCTGTCTCATTACCTCTCTACTAATGGCCTGCTAAGTCCTTATCAATCTGGATTCTACCCTGGCCACAGCACTGTATCGGCTCTAGTTAAAATAACTGACGACATCCGACTGGCCATGGAAAACAGGCTCCTTACAGTATTGATTTTACTGGACTTTAGCAGTGCTTTTAATTCAGTTGATTTTGACATCCTCTTAGGTATCCTATCCTCTCTTAATAGATCTCCTGCTGTGATCGAGTGGTTTAATTCTTATCTTCGGAGCCGCTCGCAATCGGTTCGCTCAGAGGAGGCTTCCTCTGACTGGTGCGATCTCGCTGCGGGTGTTCCTCAGGGTGGCGTCCTTTCTCCTCTTCTTTTCTCTGTTTTATAAACGCTATCACTAAGGTCTTAACTTCACACTTCCATCTCTATGCCGACGACCTGCAGCTTTATTGCCACTTCAAAATAGAAGAGCTCACTAGTGCTGTCGATGCCATCAATAATGATCTTAAAAATATCTATCAGTAGGCTAAAAGTTTTGGTCTTTTAGTGAACCCAACCAAATCACAAGCGCTCATCATTGGTAGCAGACATTTCGTCAATTTACTGAGTAACCAGCATCTCCCTCCAGTGTTGTACGATTCTGTCGCTATTGCCTATACAAAAAAAGTTAAAAACTTAGGTGTTTTCTTAGACTGCACCCTATCTTGGGACGTTCACATTGCTGAAGTAAGCAGGAGGGTATTTTGCTCGTTTCGGTCTCTGAAGCGTCTCCAGAAGTTTCTGCCTTTCTGAACTAAAGTAACTCTTGCTCAGTCTCTTCTTCTTCCTCTTCTTGACTATGCTGATGTCTGCTTCCTTGATGCGACTGAGGAATTTCTTAATTAACTCGAACGATTGCAGAATTTGTGCATCCGCTTCATTTTTGGCCTCCGAAAGTATGACCATGTGTCGGATTTTCGGAGGCGGTTGAGGTGGCTGCCCATTCGGCAACGCCGAGATACACACACTCTTTCTTTACTCTTTTCTGTTCTTCACAACCCTACCTCCCCTTCATATCTTCGGGAACGCTTTGAGTATCTTGTTCCGAGAGGAAAACCTTGCCGTTCCTCATCATCTCTTCTCCTTCGTTTTCCTCCCCACTCATTAAGTCGTTACGGTGGATCATTTACTGTTCGTGCTGTCCGCCTCTGGAACAATCTCCCTCACTCCATACGGGATAGCCCTTTGTTGGGCATTTTCAAGAAAAGAACAAGGGAACATTGCCTGTCAACATGACGCATAGATGATAATGTATTTATTTATTAATTAATATTTTATATAGTATGTATTATGTTTATGTATTGTGTGCTGTACACGCATTTGTTTAGTTTATATAGTTAGTAAGAATTTAAATTTTAAGTTTTATTGTGCACTTAAGTATGCTGTCCTCATTTAGTAAAATATCTCTATGACACTGAGGTTTGCTGTAAGAGAACCCAATTATGGGTTAAGCTCGCCTTTGTACATAAGCTGTCCTACTGTATTTGTAAATGTTTGTTTTGTGTAGGTACAATAAAGAATAAGAATAAGAATTCATGCTTCATCGTGAATTGGATTTACATGTCACTGAACGTAAGGTGAGATAGGATGAACAGCGTATTGTAAAAGGGGGATGCGGGAAGAGGCTAATAAAATACTATCCGACTTCTACGACGTATATTCATTAAAACGTGCCGCCCGCAGGTCGGCTCTCACAGAAGTCTCGGCTAAACAAAAAAACTACACGTGTTCGATATATTTCTAAATATTCTGTATTCGATTTCCTTCCAAACTTAAAATAAATATAAGCTGCCAGCTTTAGGTGTCAGCGGCCGAACAGGTTGGTCGTCTTATGTGGAAAACCTCTACAGTATCCTGCTATTTAAAGAGCATATCTGTTGCTGACTTATTTACACATATAAACAGTCTTATCAAACATACAGTAAACGAAGTAATGCAGACAGAACTCAAACACAATGCATTGATTTTAATTAACCGGTTGAATGCCCGTAATTACCGAAATAATTAAAAAAGCCATTGTGTCTAGGAGTCGGTAAGTCAGAAATATGAAGCTCATTGCAAGTTCCAAAGCGTAGAATCTGTATGTAACAGAACGTGCAAGAAACTCTACGAACACTCTATTTTTAAATCAATTAATAGTAAGTACAGATGGACTATGAAGAAAATATAAGATACTACTAACCTGTCAATACAAATTAAATATCAAGTAGAGGCAGTTGTTAAATAGAGTCGTTCGTATCGTTGAGCTCTAAAATGTGAAGCGATCCGTCACCTTATTGAAGACTTTTTCTTTCCGTGTGACGAATTGATTGAACATTTATTTGTAAGTAATACTCTGCTGTAGTAAACTTTATGCTGTCGTAAGTAATAAAAAGTGAGTGGCACGTGTATTACGTGTGTGACATCGCCGCGTCGTGAGATGTTCATAATATCTTTGAATGGAAAAGTTCTTTTTTTTAGTTTTATACAGATCTCGTCATAAATAGATCTTAGGTTCTAGACAAGTGACATTCTATCAATGAGCTGGACTGGCAATAGCGATTGGAAAAATGTCAATAATGTATGGAATGTCACATGATCAATCCCTTTAAATTTTGCCATTTCGATCATTGCCATCGAATGACACTTGTCGAGAGTTCTTGTAATTAATAATTAATTGGTCGAAGTTAACACTAAAACAAATCGACATTGAGCCTTTGCGTGAAGTCACAAACTAATATTTGATTAAAAAACTTTCTCTCTAAAGTTACTAAAACTACATTGAAATATTTCAAATTATGTTTAGATAAATTGCAAAATACACAAAATTTTAATGGAAATGTTGAGTTCAAAAGATTTAAAAAGATACCTAATGCAAATAAATAGTGTTTTAATTAACTCTACGATACCTCAGTGTTTCTGAGTAAGTTCTGGAAATCTAGACAATGATTGAAACTATTTTTAATTGGAAGGCGTGACTTCTACATTAGTTAGCTTTGCCACACCTCGTTTTTAGCTTTTGGCACAGACTAGACGCTTTTGTTATTCCAGAAGGTCGGAGACTATTTTTAACATCGTTAATTTATTAAGAAAGTTATATTTGAGTTGTATACGTCATTGGGCGCAAACAAACTCATTATTTTCTTCTTAGAAAGACGGTTCAAACATCCTGATGAGATTAACAGTTTCACGAATATCTAACCGACTTTCAGGAAAGATTAATAGCCCAGATTTACATGATTTCATAAAAATATAGGTCGTAAAGTAGATACCCACGCAAAAAATTTAAACATAACCTTATAGTTTTTTTTTTTGTAAATGTTTCTAAATAGGCTTTTGTGCATTATATTTACGTCTATAAAAACGCCATTATCAACATCATCATATCAGTCAAAAGACGTCCACTGCTGGACATAGACCTCCCCCAAGCGTCGCCACATTGTCCGGTCCCAAGCGTCTGGCATCCAGTGGAACACCGTAACCTTCACCAGGTCATCGGTCCAGCTAGTGGAAGTCACTTTTTTATACCCTATAGGCTAGCGCTTGAACACTATCTCACCGGATGGTAAGCGATGATGTGGTCGACCGTAAATCACACTTGCCTAGAAAAAAGATATTCACTCTCGACTCAAAGAGTCTAGGGAAGAAGAGTCTGTAGAGAAGGAAAAATCTAGGGCTAGATTACAGCTGTCGGGAAACACAGACTCCGGCAGGGAATTCCACTCCTTAGCTGAACGCATAATAAAAGAGTTCCCAAAACGTTTTGTGCTTATGGTTGGGATGTCCTCCGTGTATCGATGGCGCTTTGCCGTACGTTTGGTAGTCCAATGATGAAACGGGCTAGTTGGAATTAGATCATGGAATTCCATTGCACACTCACTGAAATGTAACTGATAAAAAACCGACAAGCTGGCAACGCGGCCTTCCAACGCAACGTCTTCCGGTTTGCAGTCGCCACTCTAGAACTTTTCTGCTCCATCGACCAACCGTTCTGTGAGCAATATGTCGTCATTATAAATACATAAAATTCTATTCTTTTAACTTCATCAATCTTGACTCAGCAAAATATTTCAAAAGGTGGTAAGCCTACCCCAGTAGAAAATTGTTAGGAACGTAGGAGTAAATTACGCCTACGCCTCTACCAGAACCGTGTCAAACTGGCGCTGCCAAATATTGAAGCTCCTCTTAGTTTATGGCGTTTTTGGCTGCAATGACACACCAAGTCTAGAAATACGCGAAAGCAATGTAAGCACAGAGATTTAACAACTTTGCTCCCAAGATCTAAAAACGGAATATCTGGAAGAAAAATCTTCTTCTTCTTCTTAGTCGGGCACTCTTAGCAGAGTGGTCGTAGTCAGGGTGGGTTCTGATGCATTTTGGCTCTTGTCATGCGTCTTCATTCGGTTTAATTGGACGCAATGTCGGTCATTGGTGCTGTCTTTAATAAGATCTGCCCATCTGGTCGGAGAGCGACCTCGGGATCTTTCGCCCTCCATTTTGCCTTGGATTACAAAACGCTCCATTGAGTCTTCACTGCGAGTTATATAACTTTAGTATTCGTGTTTGAACAGGAAGTATACAGATTACGAAAATTCAGTTGCTGATGGGTGTTTCCATATCGCTGCACTTAAATCCTAATCCAGCCTATGACATTTCAAAAACTACTTTTTAGCCCAGAAAATGTACATGTGTGGTTATGATAAGCCATGGGATCAAAGTCGCGGGGTTATATTGTTTATTGATATAAAAAAAAAACTTATTACAAAAAAATACAACCGACTTCCAAATAAAAACACTATAAAGTGAAAAATAACTTCAATTTCGGCAGTCGGTGTTCCTGTTTTCGTTTCTTCGTTTTTTGACACCGACTTCCGAAATAGAAGTTATTTTTCACGTTGTAGTGTTTTATTTGAAAATCGGCTGTATTTTTTTTGTAAAAATCTTTTTATTTTTCACTTTTTAGTTGTGGTACATAATGGACCAATTCTATAGTTAGGTACCTATAATGCCCAAAGTGATGCCAGAATAGATTAACCCAGGAACATGAAACTTGAACAAAATCGGTGGAATGAGAGTATACCAGGGTGAACTTTACGCGTACCCCTGAGAGCTTACCAGTGTGATGTTTTGTTATAAAATAGTGTAAACAATAAACAGACATGCGATTGCAGCTACGAGTATTCCGAGTGATTTGGCGTCATTTATTGAAGAGTTCTGTTGTATATCTCCGAAGTTTTTCATCAGATCTTGATGAAATTTAAATGGGACCACTTGACAAGCACCAGCGTTCATCATCAAAATCAAAGAATCATCAAAATCGGTTCATCTAGTAAAAAGCTCTGAATAAAACACATAAAAAAAATACAGTCGAATTGATAACCTCCTCCTTTTTTGAAGTCGGTTTAAAAATGCATTGATGTCCTAGGTTAGAGAACCACGAAGTTGGTATTGATTTGTTTGCCAATACTTACCTCATGTGGCATAATTTCAGCTTGAAAAAAGCAAAAACCGGTAATTAATAACATTTGATTTCATGATTACGACATAGCGACAAAACAATACAAACAAAACGCGCAACAACATAGACAATCAAAACGTATAAAAATAAATGACAATATAGTTTATTTAAAAAAAAAAACTTTGAGTAACGTTCTAAAATAGGAAATTTATCTTTAAATAGCTTTATTTAAGAGTGACACAATGCGATAGTGGAATAACGAAGGTACATGTCAAATGTCTCACCCTCGTCTAGTGGATCAGTACCTGAAGAATAACTATGTTGGTACTTACAGAGAGGCAGCGTTTAAAAAGACACCAATATTTTTACTGAGATGATAGGCGACGAGTATGGAACTGTCATTTACACACAAATATATTGTAAGATATTATAGGTTATTTTAGCCTTTTTCAGTTAGGATGAGTTGTTCATTTAGGTGACCTCAATTAGAAGTAAAGAGGTTATTATTTTGTCGAAGACAATTCCAGATCTCTGAGATTTCTGAACCAGGGTCTATCTATTCAATAGTTCTATTGGTAAAAGTCATTTTCTGAATATTATTAGTTGAAATAGATAGATAACTTTGTAGTATTTTAATTTGTTAATAACTATTCGGAGTTTATCACAGACTTCAGAGACCAGACGTTAGTTTTGTATTATTGGTTTAATATTATATTTCATACTATATAATTACCGAATAGATTGAGTAAACATTGTTCTGGCCAGTGGATTATGCAACGAATGGTGCAGTATCTTTTTATGTTACAACAGTTGGATTGATGAATCTTAATTTTATGAATATTGAGGGCAGAATTACTAAATCAACACGAAAGGTACTCCAATAGTTTACTTAGTAAAGAAAAATAACACATTACGTACAATGACAAAGGTATCCGTCAAACGTCGCACCCTCGTCCAGCAAATAAATAGCTGACAATGTTCACGTACAGTATACGTACTGTTTACGTAACGGCTATAGTTATTCGTCATCAAGAGGACTGTAATTATAAGCCTTTCTACTTTAATAGTAATCTGAAAAGAGCGAAATTAATAAGGTGGCTTATTACTACGACGTAGTGGTTGTTGCTACGGCGTAGCAAATGTTTAGATTACTATTTGTAATTTGAAATGTAGTTTATTGAATGGCAAACCAACCGTTTCATTATTATCTAAACTGACACTCATTATTGGTTGTGAAATGTGGAAGACATGAATGCCGAATTAAAACGAAAAATAACAGATCATTTGCAGATCTTTCACAACTGTACTTTTGTTATTTTTTTTAACTGTTAAGAGTAGTCAATGTCTGATACCGGTAATAACAGAGAATACCATATAAGCCACTAACTGGGTTATAGACATCAGATAGAAGTATCGCGCCAAATAAAATACAGCTGCATTTCTTTAAACTGGAAGCCAACCAAAAATAGTTAGGACATGCAGTGGAGGATGATGACGCTCAATTTCAAACATTTAAAGCTAATTTACAGCCAGATTTACAAAAACATCTCCCATGTAAATGTATCTTTATAAATCTAGGTCATAACAATAACATTCTGCGGTACATAGGCTGTCCAGTGCAGTGACGCATCATAACGTCAATTTGTAGGAATGTACTGTGTAATGGACATGATTATCTAAAGGTCACGTAATATCCCAGCAAGATAACTGAAAGTAACTAAAGAGACATAGATTACCTATTACTAACATGCAATATATTGCTTCCGAGAGAGTTGTTATCCTGTTTCCTATCTTCTTATTAGTATTATAAATGCGGTGTTTGTTAAACAATCCCGCCTCAAGACCTGAACTGATTTGGATGACATTTTTTACCTGGTTTATGTCTTGGTTTACGTTCTCGAAGAATAATTTTCTCCTTTCAGGCAGCAAAAGTTACTTGCAAAGCTAGTCGAAGTCATAATTAATTGCAACTTGAAGGAAACGTAAATTACCCCTTATTAATAATATTTACTTTGCTTTTGACAGACTTTAACGTTAACTATAAGGTGTGCAAGACAGTTCGTGCACAAAGAGAAAATTTGTTGCTACGAGATCTAAATCACTTTGTTCCAAATTAACGTGCACTATTTAATTAAGCCCGAAACTAGGAATCTTACTAATAATATTATAAATGTGAATGTTTGGATACATCCTATGTCATGTTAAGTCATTGGTTGAATGGATCTGAGTGAAATTTGGCACAGAGATAGATTATATTCTGCAATAGCACATAGGGTACCTTTAATCCCAGTATTATATTCCCTTGGGATGATGAAATATTTTCACGCGGGCAAAGCCGCTGGCAGAAGCTAGTACACTGTACGTCGAAAAGGACAATTCGAATTCACTTGTCATTATCACGCCTAGATTCCCCTAAGGTGTAGACAGAGAGGTATCGGAACATCGAAATCAGACATATATTAATAGCGGGTACACAAATATTTCGCCATGTAATGGGCAATCACATGTTCATTTTGATATAAGATATAATATATTAACTATTATAGCCGATATACAGACCAACGTTGCCTGATAAAATATATAGTTAGACAAATAATTTCATTTTTATTTTCTGTTAATACCCAAATAGAAAATATCAATTTCACTTTGTCTGACTTGAGAATCAAACCTATGTAGCACCCTATGCTCAGACGCCGCACTTATCAAAACTACATCAAGGAGGAGATCAATTTGTTATTTATACCTTCCCAATCCCATGTTTGTAACATCAACGATTTATAATTTACAAACACAGCTTAAAGGTTTAAACCATCCCTCATCAATCACAGTTCACTGCTACCTCTGATGGAGGCCTGTACCCGTAACACCTCAATCGAAACACATCTTCATTTGCGTCGGATAAATCATGCAACCTCCATCAGACTGTGACTGAGATACGATCTGATTGGGCGTTGCTTTGTCGGTAAATAAGGCTCGGATTTGCCGCGCGGTTTCCGGCGTAAAACAGGCTTTACCTTTATTGGTGACGTAAAAGGTGGGAGGATTATGTCAAGGATGTGAGAAGGAAATGCGTTTTTATAGCTGCGTAACTTTCGACACGGAATTGATAAATTACTGCAAAGTTCGTTTGGCACGGAATACAAAATGAAAAAGAACCAAGAACTTACACATACTCTTTTTAACCCCAACGAAAAAGAGAGTAAGTTTGTCATGTTTGTGTATCTTTTCGTGGCATCATAGCTCTTAAACGGATGAACCACTATTGATTTTGTTTTTCTTTGAAAGGAGGCTTTATAAAAAAAAGGTTTTATAAAAATAAAGAGAAAGCCACCGTCCACCTTCAAAGCGGTTCAGTCGTTCAAAAGTTATGGGCATTTTACTGTTTGAATCGGGGTGTGTTCGCAAGATGTCATAATTACGTTTTCAATACATTTTCGATCGAAACGTGTCTTTTACTACATAAATAAGTAGCATGAAACAAAAATGAGTCGAGGGCATTTTTTAATTCTTAAATTTTACTTGTTTGTAAAAGAGATGTGTATTTTGGTAAACAATAAAGTATAGTCTATTCTATTACATCCTGCCTGAGAGTGCACCCAAATTTGCTGTCGTGATTAAGAATGGCAACGACGCAGCAGCTAAAGGCTGTTCGGAAAAAGATTTCCAGAAATGCTTCCATTTTTCCAAAGGGTCTACCCCAGAAACTACTTAACACCTTGGCAAGCGATTGATGATAATTTATGTTTTTTCTACCTATGCATTTCCAACAGAATCGGCAGACAACATCGACTCCAACCCTCTTTTACATAAAATATCTCAAACCAGTATTAACGATGCGTATATTTTTATGAACTCGCATTATCAGCGAGCAGCATGAAATTATGATAGGAACACGTTCCTATTCCAATTTTATTATGAAAACGTGTGGGTTCCGCCATTTTGAATGATGCTTGAATATATTATGGTATTAATATAAAGGTCGTTCCTAGTTAGTTCAAACTTCAATGTGAAGATACTATACTTGATAGAAGAATTGATTACAGGGTTACCAGGTAATATCTAGCCTTAATTATATTTTTTTTACCTTTGCCCTACACAAGGAAATTTCCTGTGTCGCGGGTAGGTATGCAACATCAGCCAGCTCTAATTTAGTTGCAATTTATGGCTTTATAGCTTTATATTAAATTTAGTTTTATCAAAAACAAAACTAACTGCAGATTATAGCAATGGGATCTTAGGCTGTAAGGAAATCAAGACATGTTGGGTTCCGTATACCGTATACATACTACCAACGCAAATTTGAAGGGTCTTGCTAACAAACGTAGGTGGAGGCTATTTATGTCTGCTTTCGTCCTAACGTTTTTGAAGTAATTAATCCTTTTGATTTGTTCTGAAGAGCAATTCGAGGAATTCATTAAATTTGCTCTCGACGCTTTATAAACAAGATACATGATCGCTTACTCGCGATTCTTTTCTGTACCTGCTTGTAGGTTAATATTACGGAAAGAAAAAAAAAAAAATATTACTCCCATAGGAAACAAAAAAATAAGTTGGAATAAAAAATAATCCCTTGCGAGACGTAAAAAGCTCCATCTCAGTATACGCAGCGATATTTAATACAAAATTATTAAAAAAAAACCCGACTGCTTAAAAAGGGAACTAAAAAGACGTAAACAAGAAGAAAATCATGCTGTGCAGTCAGAGGATACATATGCGCTAGCTGGCTGACCAAAACCAGCGTGTTATCTCCAGGCTGGTTCTGACAGGTCCTAATATGTACGGAAACTACTTAGACACGATCTCAAAATGCCTTCTTCCCCAAACGACCCAGAAGACATTTTATAACACAAAAACAGTCAACCATCATCATCAGCCATTTATAATGTTACCACTGCTGGGACACAGGGCTCCTCTCTGTGAGAGGAAATGGGCCGCAATCGACCACGCGGGCCCAATGCGGGTTGGTGGATGACACATGTCTTCGAAGTTTATTTTCTAGGCGGTTTCCTCACAATATTTTCCTTCACCGCTCTGAGAGCACAAAAACAGTCAATACATTGAATCAATCAAAATATACAAATAAATCAGAGAGTCGAACATTGATTTAAAATGCTTTATGAATCACAGTGATTGTCGACCAATCCCTCCCGTAAACAATCCCAATTTATTAATATTAACCAGCTTACCACTGTTTGATGATTTAATGAATAATTCGCGAGATGCAACTGATACTTTTAATGAACGACCATTAATTAAAGTTCGGTTTCATGTGATTAATAAGTTTAATATACCAATTAATTTACCTATGACTACGATAGTAGCTGTTAACTTTACAGTGGATTTATTATATTGATGAATATGTGAAATTACAAATGAATGTCGTATTTTTTCGTTATTATAGTATTTTCTGGTGACAATTTAGCACACAAAAATAATCTTTATTGTATTTATGTATGGTTTTGCAAGCTTCCACTTGACCCTAACTGAAAAGTACTAAGAATTGAATTTTGAAGGCTAAAGAGGCCGTTGTCAAGACGACCTGAGGCCCTACAAATGTCACGGGTTCAATCCGATACATTTTGGCATTTCGACAAGCGTGAGTCGACTGTCTACTTGTCCAGTGCCTCTGGATATAGTATAAGTCGAGGAAGTTTTAGTTCATTTCTGTTTAGTCCTGTTATCATATCACAAAAATCCTCTTAGGTACTTACTTCGGACTGTGTTCAAGGCATCAAAAATTATTATTTTTTCTTATATGTATCTACGCCCGCACGAGTGTATACCAGTGAGACGTAACCTTGTCTGTTCCACATCAAAACGACACGATTACCTGTGGCGTTATTTTTTCGGGTTGAACCTAAGGATACGGTTACCGACGAATGATACTTTAATATCAACCGAACGGTAATGTCATGGCTGTAATAGCTTATTACCATAAGTGTTCCATTCTTACAATTCGGAAATGGTACTGAATTTTCTGTTGATTAGATTTTGATTATGTTCTACTGTATTTGTATATGTATGTTTTTTGTACAATAAATAATAAATGGATATGATATATATAAATATGAACACACAGTCTCGGCGAATCGCGTCCTGCTTACCGGAGAATCGCACCTTTTAGGCATTGTTATGTAAAAGCGATATACATACGTATCTGCAAACATTCGCTATGCACCAGGAACCAAACACCTACTCTATTTTTGACCCATAAAATATTATTACGAGCTAGGATTCAGGGATAAATTATTTAAACAGCAGACTTCAATTAATCACACTTTATTACAAAAAACACTTCTTAAACAATTCTATTATTTCGTACTATTTCCCTTTTCCAATCGCTCTGTGTCACTTCCAAATCGAAACTGAATCACGACGATTTTTTTTTTTTTTTTTTTTCTATGTGGCGTCTCACAGTTCGGTCAAAGTGACCGGATACTGCTTAACCGGACTACCCTGTGGAGACTAAGCTATATTATAGCCTCCAGCCAGGCTTGCAAAATTACTAAAACTAAGCGACTGCGCTGAGGGCTACCCCAGTTGGGGTCGGACCTCGGCTCAGGGCGTCGCTGGGGGGACAACACAACTAAGGCTGGATCTTAATAAAGTGATTCTACCATCCGTTCGGAAAAAGCCTACGTGGAGAAGAACGGACAAGAAACTCCGATATTTTCTAACGTTAATCTAACTATTTATTGCACAGCGCGCGGGCTGGCTTGTAGATCTTGACGGGGATTTCGCGACGGGCCTCGGCGGCGAGGACGGAACGAGATCGGTCTGTGTCTTCGAATTGTGCTGGTCTCTTTGTTGCTCTCTTGGAGCAGGGTAGTGGCGTCATCGGGGATGGAGAGTACGAGCCTTGGACGGCGAATTTTGGAGATTCGAGATGGTTCGTAGCGGGAGGCCGCTCGAATTAAGGGGTTGGGGTGATTGACAGCAGAGTCGAAAAAGCGCGTGGAATTGCGTTTCAAAAACTGCTGAATTGTGGGGATTTTTAGATCGACATGGAGGTCCTGAGTACGTACGTACCAGGGGGCTCCCGTGATCATACGGAGGAATCGGTTTTGAACAACCTGAAGCTTATGGATGTGATGGGGCTTTGCGTGTGCGAAGACAGCGCATGCATAGGTCATGATGGGACGGATGACCATGGTGAAGGTGCGCAGTTTGCACCTAAGTGACAGTTTACTGCGTGCGTTCACCATCCCATGGAGTCTGCCTACAGCGAAAGCGGCCCGCGAGCGCGCCGCTTTAATGTGCTTGGCGAAAGTGAGGTGATTATCTAGGGTGACACCTAGGTACTTGGCTTGCTCCTCCCAGGGGATCGGCTTGCCGTACATGGTGATGGGTTTTGGGGGGCGGGGGCTTTTATATCTATTATTATATTTCCGGTCAGGCCTTGAGAAGAGGACAGCCTGGCTTTTGTCGGGATTGACTTCTATTCTCCAGAGGCGGAACCACTTGGCCAAGGAGTTGGCGGCTCTCTGGAGTTTTAGGGCTATGTTCGTGGGGCTGCGGCCCGAGTAGTAGAGGGCTGTATCGTCGGCGAAGAGTGCCAACTGGCTCTCCTTACTCTTTGGGATATCGCTGGTGTACAGCGTGAAAGCTAACGGGGATAGTACGCAGCCTTGAGGGACTCCGGCTCGTATGGGGTGAGGGGAGGAGAGTTCTCCCTCGACACGATAGCGGAAAGTTCGGTCCGACAACCAGTCTCGTAAGATGAGCACGAGACGATCTGGCACGCCAAGTTTGTATAGCTTATAAACTAAGCCATTGTGCCAGACTTTGTCGAACGCTTTCGCTATGTCGAAGAACAGAGCACCCGTCAAATTACCACGCTGGAACCCAGCACTGGTGTGTTCGACGATTCGGTGAACCTGTTGGACGCAGGAATGTTTGGCCCGAAAGCCGAATTGCTCGTCAGGAATTAGGCTTTTTCGCTCGACAAAGTCCTTGAGCCACTTATAAATAAGCCGCTCATAGACTTTTCCGAGCGAATTCACTAAGCTGATGGGCCGATAACTGGTTGGCTCCGATTTGGGTTTACCCGGTTTAGGGATGCCTAACACAGAGGCTTGTTTCCAAGCTTGAGGGAAGATATTTTTGCTTAATGCAGCGTTGAAGATGGCCGTCATTAGCAAAAAAATGTGTTGGGGGAGGAGTTTTAACACCTTATTGGTGATCCCATCTAAGCCTGGGGCTTTTCTGGGGTGGAGCCTTTTGATGACCTCCTCTACTTCGTCTGGGGTGACGGGAGGTAGCGGGTCATCAGGGTCTTCGACGGGGAGGTCCTACGTGCGACTTCAGCGTCCACCATGTCTAGGTGAGCTTGGTCCACTGGTTGAGAGCTGGGTGTGCATTGACTCTCGAGGCTGTCAGCCAGACATTCGGCTTTTTCAGTGTTGTCGAATGCGACACTCTTATCGGGGCGAATGAGCGGGGGTAAGGCTGACTCTTCAGTGGAGCGTAATTTCCTCTGAAGGTGCCAGAAGGCGTGGTGGGTGGGCTCGAGTTCGCTCAGCATCTTATTCCATGCCGCAGAACGATGCTCAGCAGTGCGCTCCTTTACAGCACGCTGTAAGTTGCGCATGTGAGCCTTGTTTGCGGCACAGGGAAAGTTGCTGTAGGCACGGATAGCTGCGTTCTTCTCGGTTATCAAACTCCGTACAGCGTCCGGGAGTTTCCCTTGCTAGACGTCCAGCACTGGAACCTCCCTTGAACATTCGTTCAGGACGGTCTGTAAGTGTGTTGTAAGCGAGTCGATCGCCGCTGTCGTGTCAGCGACCGAGTGAAAGTGCTCGGGGATCGGGGGTGACTCGGTGGATTTCAGTTTATCACTTACTTTCCTCCAGTCGGTGACCAGTCTAGTGGGAAGAGGTTGTCCTGAATCTGGTAGGCCTGACCTACTATCTAGGAGCATAACCACAGGGCGGTGGTCGGAGTCAAGTTCGTCTAGCGCTTCTATGGAGCGTAACCGAAGGTTAACGTTCTTAAGCAGCGCTACATCGAGAATGTCTGGGTTATGCGCAAGATTATTCGGGAAGTGAGTGAAGCTCATCGGGGCGAGTACATCGTAATTGAGTACTGAGCCAAGGTTCAGCACCAACTTTCCCCTAGGGTTAGTAACGGTGCTGTTCCAGGCTGGATGTTTTGCATTGAGATCACCTGCTAGGATAACAGAGTCACTCATATTGAAGAGGGCGGTAAGATCTTTTTTAAGATCGTCTGGGTTCATAACCGATGACGGGGGGCAATAGGCGGAGATGATGGTGATCGATTGATGACCAGTCATTCCTAGCCGACAGGCTGAATATTCAAGGAGCGAAACGGGCTTGGGAGGGGTGATTTCGCTACAGTGGAGCTCATTTTTGAAGTAAATGAGGGTGCCTCCACCGTGGGATCGAGTCCTATCGTTGCGAACTAACCTGTAGTTGGCAATTTTGGGGGAGCGATGGTGTGGTTTTAGTAGAGTTTCCTGCACAAGGAAGATGTCCAGCTGGTGATCGCGAAGAAACGTTGCAATCTCACCACGCTGGGTATTAATGCTATTAGCATTAAAGAAACCTAACCTAAGGGATCTGGGTTTGAGGCAATTACTTCTCACTTGTGAACCCATTGTCCGTCTATGAAGAGGTACTTATCGAGTACCTGGGTGATGGTGGGGTATTTGGTGAAAACTTGAAGGCTCGATAAGCCTCCAAGGGGATTAGCTGGGTCTGACAACTCAGCGCGAAGGGCATTGGCCTCTGGAGTCATCCAGATCGCGTATGCATTGAAGATGACTTCAAAATTGCAGCGATAGGAGCTCTGGGCGGGTTGGGCTACAGGGGGCAGACGTGCACCGACGACGGTGGTGGAAGCCACCTTGTTGGTTTGCGCTGGGGCCGATGTGGCCGAGATTTGGCTGGGCACTGGGATCCTAAGATCCATCAGCGCCGGAATGGGCTGGGTCGACTGAGGTGCCACACTTGTGTGGTTCAGTTTGCCCCAGGGAGAAGTCCTCTGAGGGGCTAGTCGAGTGGGGGCTTGTGTGGGAGGGGCGGTTTGCGAAGTGGGAGCTTCGCGAGATTGGCGATCGTCGTGACGTTTGGCCATTTTAGGCGCAAGTTTGGGCGCTTTCGGGCAACCCCGGTAATTGGCAGGGTGCCCTACTTGGCCGCAGAGTACGCAGCTGGGAGGCTCCGTACACTCTGAGAATCACGACGAAACCAACCGCTCTTTATATAGCACGGAAGATGCTTCTAGAATGTTCCATACTGTTCTAGATAATTCGAGAATCTTCCAAATCAATCGTCTTTCGAACTCATTGTTCCCGAAGCTACTAGAAGTGTTTCCAGAATGTTCGGCTCAAACATTCTGGTAAATCCATTCTACACGAGCTTTTGAGAAGATTAGTTCCGCTATTTGATACTAGATAGCGCTACTAGTTACTATTAGTTCTTCTTCTCGTCACTAGATGGCGTTGGCCCGTCTTGAAACACTATTTTGCATAAGATTGTGACACACCAACCTATATACCTTTACCTATCTTTAGCTAATCTATAAGATCAACCATCTTATAGATTAGCTAAAGTACACACATCTTTCTTGGGGTACTGTGTTAAATTCTATAATAAAATACCTTGTGAGATATTAAAATGAAATGAAAGAAAATTTAAAACAATAGTTAAAAGTACACTTTGTAAACAAGCATATTACAAATTAGATGATTATATTTAGGATAAGAATGCTTGGAAACATGCTGGTCCTGCTCCATAGAGCAATCTTTAGTGTGGACAAAGTCAAACTGGTTGATTTATATTATATTCATAATTACACTAACGCTTTATTCTATATTTATCTACTCTTTTTGTTTTGAAAAAAATGTGACTCGCACACTGTTCCGTTGTTGTTTAATTAGATAATTTACTTAAGTTTGCAATATTTGTAAGTATGTGAGAACCATGTTCCTATTTTTCAAGTGAAGGAATTTACCTGTTAGTGCTTGTAATACTTATATGTAGTATAGTACTGCTAGGTGCATCGTCCTCACATATATCAATTTATTAATGTATGTACTTTAATATTGTAAAAGCTTTTTTTTTTAAAAAGAGTAAGTTTGGAGTTTCTTGTGCGTTTTTCTCCATAACAATCTACTTTTCCGGTAGAATAAATTTTTATTACTTGTTAATTTTAATTTTAACGTTCCAAAGTGCCGCTTACTGGCCTAGTCGAAATAAAAACATTTGACTTTGACCACCACGCGGGTTCAGTGCAGTTTGGTGGATGTCACGTGTCTCCAAATTTTTGTTATTAGGAATATGTCGGTTTCCTCGATGTTTTCTTTTACCATTTTTAGAGCAATGGTGACAAAATAATTTCTGCAAAGTAAAGCGCCTATCTGGGCCCGAACCCACGACACGTAAGTCAGAAAAGTAAGCATCTGACCTCTAGAGATCCAAACTACTAATAAACCTAGTTTACAAAAGTATACATTTAAATTAGAAGCCAAATAACATTAATAAAGTACAAAGTGAATTGACAATCTGGCAAACAATTAAACTTACTTGAAAATTACTTTTATTGGGCAAACTGCGTTCACCATAAAATTGAGGGCAACAAATTATATAATTCTCTAATTAGAATATTTAAAAGACCGCAATTACGACAATTTAATTGTTCTGATAGAATTTTACCTCTGAAAATTAAAAAGAAATTAACAAAACGAAAACAACAATCTCAATCTTACAAAGAAGACTGTTGGGTAATGATTTTCCTGTATACATTGTTTGTACAGCGTTGCCCCACACTTTCTCCTGTATCGTAGGTGCATTTACATAAAATGAACTTAAATACACAAACAGCCAGACACGAGACAAATTAGTCTATAGGCCATACAAATATTTGTTCCATGCGGGAATTGAACCAGCAACACGCAGCGCGCCAATCGCTCAGTCGCTGCACCTATCATGTCGTCATTGATAGGTGATCGTCATCATCATGATCATCAGCCTCCTAACGTTCCACTGCTGGGTCACAGACCTCCTCTCTTTGAGAGGGAATGGGCCCTATGTGGATTAAGACCCACTCCATGCGGGCTCAGTGCGGGTTGGTAGATTTTACATTCGAATTTTTGGTTGTAGGACAAGCCGGTTTGCTCACCATGTCATGATTGACAGGACCAGACATATTATACACACACTCACATACACAGGCCTCTTTTCTGTGTGAGGGAATGTGTGTGTATAATATAAATCCAGTACGGGTGGATGTTTATTTATAATACTTCTCAGGGTTAATGTACCTATGTTTGGAAGAGGACTTACGAAAATTTGTAGTGCGTACGTAGTTTCAAAACGATTACTATTTTAAGTCTGCGTACCTGATACGCGGATGAAATATTTTGCAGATGAGTAGTCACCTAAGTCATATTGAAGTGTGACCTAGCTAGCTTAATAAGTATTAGATACTCTTTCAACTTTTAGAGGTGTTATTAATACGATTTTTTTTTAAGTTTGGGTGTTAGGGCTCTTTCAATTTAGACGTTCGGTGCGGAAATATAATATTAATTGTATGGAAAAATCAAAAAATCGTGCGCAGTACGACTAACGCACCGCTCCAAAGGGCCCTTATTTGCTTATAATATTATTTAATCAAAAACAATTTACTGCATAGGTGGCGGAAGGTACCAGTGGCTTATTAATAGACCACAAATTCTGGGATTCATGACGGGATAAAAGAAAAATTGTAGTAAAGGCAAGAGGGTGATGGAGTGAATAAAAGACATAGATCGATAATATTATACGTCACTATTATACGTTTAGCTTAAGGTGCAGTTATCTCCCGTAATTAATTTTAAAAAGAACATCACGTCTAAACGTCTAGTGGTAATTTATTGAAATATATAATATGTTATACTAAACCATTTTCTTAATAATTAATTTGTAAAATTATGTCTAACGCGGACATGTTCACGAAAATTGCACCAAAACCTTCGGGCGTATTTTTGTAAAATTTTCACCAAATCAAAGACAATTTAATTATTTAGATTTTGTTCTACGGTATTGTTTGTCAAAGAATCTATACTAATATTATAAATGTGAATGTAAGTTTGTTTGTTACGCTTTCACACAAAAACTACTGAACCGATCATCATGAAACTTTGTACATATATTCTTGGAGGTATTAGGAGTAACATAGGATACTGTTTATTAAAAAAAAAAAAATGGCTTCACTGCGAGCGAAGCCGCGGGTAAAAGCTAGTAATAAATAAAACACTAAAAACGACAAAAGTTTAGGCATGTGTGAAGCGAGTATCCGTTTTGTTCCCTGAAGGTCCTTGGCGTCTGCCGTCGTCTTAACATCCTTTACAACGCACGGAAGACCACTGATACGCAAATACCCATTCATCCCCATAGTGCTTACATATAAGTACCTTAAGCCATATACGTATCTAACGTGCTAATAACGGCCCGCTGATCCATAGTATATAGCAGTGAATCAACCGGACAATTGATTTACGTGCCCACCCGAGTAAAGGCTAGTCTGTGACGCAGTTTGGATATCCTGCCGTAAACGAGACGGATCGGGGTGATAAATACTACTGTGATTAATTCGCGATGACAGCGCTGTTAATTAGTGCCAGGGTTTATTATTACAGTCATTTGTTAACTGGTAATAATATGAGGAGGTTTAACTTGTTTGATTGATCGTGAGGCAAATTGAAAACGATTGTCTAATGCTGTTCCAATAAAATCAATAAAGCGTCACTCGCTAGTTAAGCATAACATTCGGTGAATTTTCCTGACTTGATAGGCAGGCTACATTTGCAACATAAGAACATTAATTTACTGTCGAGCGTTGCCTTTTAATCAGCTTAGTATATTTAGTGTATCAGTAATATATATATATATGTAATATATATATATATATAATAATATATATATAATATGTTTCGATAAACAAAAACCGGTCAAATGCGTGTTGAGCCACACGCAGTAGTAGGGTTCCGTAGTTGCACAATAGTTTTTCAAACGATACTCAACTAAAATCAACTAATCGAATCGAAAAATTATAAATTTTTAATTCGATTAGTTGATTTGAGTTGTAATTCGAGCGTAAACATTAATTTAGAAACTATGCGCTGGTCGACTCAAAGCTCCAGAGCCTTGAACACCGACGACGAGTTGCCAGCCTGTCGGTTTTCTATCGGTTACATTTCGGGGAGTGTGCGATGGTACTGCACAATTTGATTCCGCCTAGCCCTTTCCATCATCGGGCTACAAGACGTACGGCAATGCGCCATCGGTACATGGTGGGTATCCCACCAATACACACAAAGTGTTTTAAAAATACTTTCATTGTGCATACAGCTAAGGAGTGGAATTCTCTGCCGGCGTGTTTGTTACCTGATAGCTACAACCTAAGAGCTTTCAAATCTAGAGTGAATAGGTTACGTCTAGGCAAGCGTGCTTCACCTTCGACCACATCATCACTTAACATCAGGCGAGATAGTGGTCAAACGCGGGCCTACAAGGAATAATAAGAAATAGAGACAAAATAAACATTATTATTTAATGTCGGTGGTAAAGATTCAGAAATTGAAAGCAAAATAGTCTTCCATTATTTGTACCGTGGCAATCGATCACACGAGAACTCCGGAGTAAAAAATGTCATACAAACTTTCAACCCCCTTGGTTTGTATGAAATTTCTACAGATTGTAAGTTGGACACGTGAAATTTTAGATTTACGTTGTTGTTCAATAAAAAGAATTTATGTATTTATTGGTTTTTGTAAATTCCACCCGTGTAAGATGCAATCTTTCCTTAAGTCTAGGCCTGCCACCCTTAATGATTGATCCTGAGATTTGTTTATGGTCATTGCAAAATAGACCTTAAGGGGGAATTGTTATCGTTTATACTCAAAGACATAGTCAGAGGGTATCAATGGTATTCGAGGTATGAAAACTGATTCCTCACTAGCACATCCAGTAGGTAATCATTCATACAAACCTTTACACCCCGTAAAAGACATGAAATTAAAAAAAATATATGCTTAAGTACGTTTTTCTTTCATTGTATTGAAGTGCAGAAATGCTAAGTTTTCAACAATTTATTTTTCTTACAAACTTTAACACCCCCTTTTACCCCTTTACGGCATGAAATTCAAAAAACCTTAAAAAGTTATTTTGAACTTATATTTTGAGGCTAAATGCCATATTTCATTCATTTGAAAGAAATAATCACATAGTTTCATACAAACTTTCATCCCCTATTTAACTACCTTAGGGGTTGAATTTCAAAAAAATCCTCCCTTATTCCTTGTCCCCATTATAAAGGGAACCTCTGTGCTAAATTTCAGCTTTCTATGTCCAAGGATTTGGGCTGGGCGTTGCTTGATGAGTCAGTCAGTCAGGACTTTTCTGTTTATTTATTTAGATATTTTTGCTTGGTTCATAGACTTATATTTACTACCAGTTTTACACAGCTAACAACGTTATATAAGTCATTTTTAGAAGGAATTTGTAAAATACAAAAGCAACTATTTACCTGACAGGACTTAACTCTCAAAAAAAATTCAATTTGAAGCACAATTTTACGAAAACGAATGCCTGAATCGAAAAATGGTTTTAACAGACCCGTTATATTTTTGAATGGTCTATCCAACGTTACCCTAAACCATGGCATAGAGCATAAAAGAGCCATTCCCACATTACGTGTACAGGGGGTAAAAAAATACCCCTTTGTCGGTGTGATTAATATATATATCCATGCCAAATTATGGATTTCTAGTACTAATAGTCTTTTAGCTAAGCTGCGGACGGACGGACTAACGGACAAGGAGAAATTATAAGCATAAACATAAATTATTTTCTCTTGCCTTTTGGCAATGCATTCCATCCAAGCAGTGAACCACTGTTTGGCAATTGTTCCAAAACAATTTAGCAACTAGAACTGATTACAAACATGCCTAGATTGTCTTGTTGCCCAAAAACCATACGTAGTAGTTAGGTATTCTAGATTCCTAGAAACCACATGTCAAAATATTTGTTTCGGGTCACCCCACGTCGAGCTGCTGTCAGAACTTCAGGTCGTCAATGAGCGTCACGTTAAATGTCTCTCATCCCTCCGTTGCCTCTCGGGGCTCGTAAATCTTTAAAATGGCTACCTACACGTAAACTATAAACCCACGCATTACGTTGTCAAGTAACTATACCTTTTGTCGTGTCGTGGTAACAGATAAGGAAGTATTGTAGGGTCGACTTTTACAATTTTCCGGATGTGATGCAAACAGTTTTTTGCAATTATCGGTTACGTTTACGTACGTCTGCATCTAATCAGGTGTCTTTTAAATTATTTAGAACTAGCTTATGCCTGCGGCTTCCTGCACATGAAATGAGTTCTTTTATCCCAAAGGATCATACAGCCAGAATAAAAAATATCCTACATGGTCTACCCATGTGCCAACTTTTATCCAAATTCGTTCAGCCGTTGGGCCCTGAAAAGGTTACAAACAGACAGATAGACAGATTTACTCTCGCTTTGAAGTATGAATAAAAATGTTTATGACAGATATTTTATTTCATTGAACTTATATGTACTCACCAATGATGACCTTTGTAAAATTTAGGTAAACCTCTTATACCATCTACCAAACACAAGTATTCAAGGTAATCCGATACATATTTTAGTATGGTAACAGGCTATTTAATGTCGCTATACAGGAGGAATTTAACCCCGATTTTGACCAATCAAAATGTGACTGACGGCCTTTAAACTGCCGAATCGTTGAATATCCTTGTAATAGGGGATCAATGTGCTTTGGTTCGGATCAGCGGACAGCGGACATCACAGAACAGTGATGTCAAGCGATTGTGAAGTTACAGCTGATTTATCCGACAGTTCGGATAATTAATTGGTTTGGATTAGAATTAATTTGTAGATGATTCGATTTCCTGTAGCTAGGAACAAATTGTTATGATGTGAAAGTAACGTTTCATATTATTAACTTCGGAATTATTTTGATAACTTCGTAGATATTAGGTTTAAGGTCTATTGTTTGTTCGTCTCATTGATAATGACAGTTTGTATGTATAAATTGTTCTTAGAAGCTACTTTTCCTATTTCACTACAGCTGAATCATATTGAATTTCTGAATAAAAACCTATTCTTCTATCGCAATAATAGAGCTTCATTCAACACAATATTCTTGTGATGAGTTCGTGACATAATTGCCACAACATCACAAAGTTAACACTGCCGTATGCCGTGCGGATATTCGGTTATTTTCGTACACCGTCCGTACGTTCCTGGGCGCTAACGAGCCAATCCCGAAATGGAAGCATTCATGCGTCGCCATCACGAACGCAAAAATCAGGTGTTCTTGATGTTCATACTATAAGCTTTATAGCCTTATTGCCATGTGCCGTAGTGGGTTTATGTGTTCGATCGAGGAGCGTGCGAGATAATCGATAATATGCGTTTTATAATCGTGAGTAATCGTTTCATCCTGAAACGTATGATACGTTTCAGGATGTTATTTTTACTCTGAAGGTAGGTTTTATAAAAAAATCTTACTTTTTGGTAAGACATTTTTATAAAACCACCTTCAGAGTACGGTTACAAACATTAAAATTTTATAAGAATATCTCGAAGAGGGTAAATGGTTCCTATAGTTATTTAAGGGAAACTTAAACCATTGAGTTATAAAACTAAACCATAGACAATAATCATCCGGAATTACCCTTACCTACCTAAAAGACAAGTTTTTTTGTAAGTTACCTTAACGCCAGATTAGATAACCCGAATATCATAAAACTTGAACATAACCGGTGAAATGAGAGGTCTGCGTACCCCTTAAGAGCGTACTGGCGTGATGTTATATTATAAAAGGGTATAATCAATAAACAGACATGCGATTGCAGCAATCCCGAGAGATTTGCCGTTATTTATTTGAAGAGTTCTGTTGTATATCTTCGAATTTCTTCATCAGACCTTCATCAAATTAAAATGGGAATATACTTTTTCGAACAAAAAAAGAATTTTTAAAATCGGTCCACAGTTGACGGAGATATCGGTGAAAATACAAAAAAAAACAACCTGAAGTCAAACATAGAACCTCCTCCTTTTTGGTAACTCGGTTAAAAAATTGCCCGGAATGAAACACACATCGAACTTGTGATGGTTCCTAAACGACCCTAGGCTGATCAAAATTTCGTTTTTCCTAAACGTGTCCTAGATTTACAGTTAAAGTCGGCTCTTTTGATTAAAGAGAGACAGCGCCCCACCATACCGCGCTGTCTAATGAACCTCGCACCATTGACTGGACGGTTCTCTTCCGACTATAGTGAAAACCAAATTATGTTTTGTTTGTTTTGGAATTCACAGTTATAAATTTATAACTTGGAAGTGGTTTAGAAGGATAAAATGTAACCTAAGGGATATAAACTAAATTGTTATAATTAACTGAATCTTGTTTGAGAAACCCTATACACTAATGTATAGAGTATTAAATCAAAGACCGAAAAGTGGTCATGAGTAATGAATATACATTCAAGAATTAATACAAATACAAATTAAATAATTTGTCAGAGAGTTTTAACTCTAGAAGTAACTGGAGTTGATTAGATCAACTCTCCTAAAGACAGCCCCAAAATGCGCCCAACCCGCCATCATTTCCTATGTGCAATAGCTGGTAAGAAGAAATGATGAAACAAACTCCCAGCACACATTTCTGTCTGTTAGCCGTAAGGACTTTAAGTAAAACAATTGTGATATATGAAGTTAACTAGATAAAGGTTTGCGAATTGCTTTATTTACCTAACGGAAGGAAATGGATAGGAACGCTACGCTTGCGTTAAATTCGTTTACTTGATTTACGTTAATGAGTTCATTGATAATAGTCTAGATTTCCCATCCGAGTGACGTGAGACCGTCTGTACAGCAGGCACGTCGTACGTGTAATGCTGGTCCTAGAACACGAGGCCTTAGAGAAGGCTACGCAACGGTCCAAGCAATACATGTTTCCCTAAACTTAAACATGTCTTATTCAATCCTAAGACAGAGGACAGTTTGTGCCTAAGCGCCTCTGCCATTGAACAAGACATGCTCCCAGAATTACTGGACGCGCACTATAAATAGCTCACCCTCGATCAACTCAGCCTTTATTAACACAATACAATACTATGCAGGCGTAGCGCAGACTCGGTCTGGTGCAGAATTCATTGCCAAAACTTGCTGTACGTCGGAGCGGATTTATTCGTCGCTTCTCATTTCCTTAATCTACCCATTGCGTGGATTTTCGGGACCGCTAAGGAGCAGTACCCATCCAGTATCGTGTCTCGCTAAATAGTGACGATTTTGGGCTGCCTACAAAACGGCGTGGGTTGGTTTTAACGAGACACGTTCCCTAAGCGTCCTTAGACGATGTAGTTGGGGTTCTTTGTGAAGCCTACCGTGTGAAGCCTACCCCCCTCCCTGGATCTGAGCGACAGCAAGTATTACGCAAAGTGTTCTGAGCCAGACCTTCTATAGGGATCAGTATTTGTCAACAAACAATTGGTTGTCCTACGTACCCATTTAAAGGAGGCCATTTAGCCTATTTTATACAAATAGTGAATATTAGCGGTTCCGCCTTCCATGTGTGTTCTGTCAGTTAACTCTCAATAATGGCCCATAATCAAATTGGTAGTTGTAGAGTGTAACAATTGATGAAATTAGCGCTTGTAAGTGTAAAGGAAGACTTCACCGCTTCCCTAGACCAAATGCTAGTGACAAATATCTGTCGAGGTGTGGATTAGGAGATAAATACAAGTTCTCGCCATGCTAGAATAAAGTGTACATTAGTGATTTGTCCCTACCTACGTTATATAAATATTAAAACTTACCCAATCATTCAGGCACTCACTCACACAATACTATTACGAAATAAGACTAAATTATAATTTAAATTAATAATTAAACTCGTTACCACGATATTTACAACGACACAACTTTCAATTATTGGTTCCAAAGTAATACCCTATCGACTTCTCTTGATCTCTCAAAATCAGTCCGTCCTGTTTCCCTGCCTAAAGCTAAGTCTCTCGTCTCCCAACATCCTTCGTTCTTTCTGCTAGCTACCTGGACTCCGCCTCTCCTACCCTTGCCCCTCGGGCGCCTGCGACTTCTAAAAAATACCACGGTACTCTGTTCACGGCTTGCAGCCTCTTGGCCTATCTTAATTTATGGTTTTCGGGTTCGTGTTAGAAATCGGATATTCAAAGTCTCTTTAGAATTTCGTTGAAATACTACTTTTGTCTTGACAGCCCTTACATCAAGAGGCAATTTACGAGTTTCTTTAAAAGGTTTTGTTTTAGAAATGTATATTGTCTCATAGTTTATGACGTTGCCTGTCAAACCGATCTTTAAACCCAAGTCCGTGCCTCAATGTGTTTCGCACATATGGCGGCCACGCGCAGTTTGAAATATAAAATAATATTCGGTAACCACAATATAGAGATAATTGGCGTGTAGTCACATTCCCCCCTCTGAAAATCAGACGCGTGACGTAGTACAGCGGATGAGCTTTCACAATAGGATGATCTCTGTTGCCTCATAAAACAGTCCTAGATTATAACCTCGTACCCTAGTGCTAGGTTCACAGAGCCGTGCTAGGTTCACCAATTGGACTAGTTATAATTACTCTAATTGGATCTTTAATCCAATAAGATTCAATATCTACTATTATTTTGTATTATTTCGCAGTAACATCTACATTCACACCTACGTTCGAGTCACTGCTTATTTCGACAGGTATATAATCTCTTGTCAAATTCAAGTAACAAAGTTCGTATAAATTTGTGCATGTTTATAGTTTAATTTCAGCTATCACAGTCTCGTATTACCTTCTATCAGTCGATACGTAATTGCTGTATCTGAATAAATCATTTATAATGACGCTAATCCATTTCATTATCAAGTAACTAATTTCAATATACCCGTAGGTATGCTTTTGCTGAGTTTTACACTCCAGAGTCTTCTTAGCTTTCAATCGCTACAATAATCTTGTTAGAAAAGATCTTAAAAGACCTGAGCATGCTTATTATTTAAATTTACATACCAGATTCTCTCCTATTAGTACTACCTATGGTACTCTCTCGTTCTAAGCTCAGCCTATCGCAGTTGCGCTGGACAGCGGTCTCTACTTAAGCACCTTAATGCCGAGTCAGCTGCCGAATCCTTTTCAGGAGTAGCTGAAACATTTCGCACGTGTGCTAATTAGAATTGTATACCAATAAGATGGAATAGCCCCCCTCTGACCTTAAGCATTTCTGAAACCGAACAAGTATTAGAAGGTTAGGTACATAAATCTGCCTGCCTAGCCTTTTCCCTACTATATTGGGGTCGGCTTCCAATCTTATCGGATTCAGCTGAGTACCAGTGTTTAGGTACATCAACCATTAAAATTAAACAAAGTTATTAGAATTCTAACATGAGTTTGAGAGTTATATCCAACTGATTTTAAGAGGCCAGAGACTTCAATTAATCCAACAAAGGTTTGAAAGTCAAATGTTAACTGTAACCACCTCAGATTTTACAAAATAAATTTTATTCTATGCACCATAAGTTTATCTTGCTAACGGGGACACGCATTGGAAAGTCAGAATCATGCCCTCCTCAGATTGTAACAATTTTGACAAGATAACTTTCATAACTTTTCTTATTGGTAACTAGCCATAGTTCCAATTATCGGTTATGAGCTCATGAGTCATAATTAGAAAACAATTGTTTTTCTATTGTTTCACACCTGATTCAGGTATCGCGGCCGTTGAGGCATCGCGTTAAAAAACACAGGACTTATCTTAGGGACTAGAGTCACGCAACAGCATCTGCCGGTTTCAGCTGGTGTCAATCACCTGGATGAAGCTCAGGGCCAAGAACACACCGTTGGTCTGACATAGAGAAGCAGTAGCTATGTGATGACTCGGGTATCCTGGAATTTGAAATAAGTCCACACAAGTATCTATCCTCTTAAAACATGGCATACTCTGTTGAGTCAGCAGTATTTAGTGAAGCTTTCTATAGTTATAATTATGTTAACGTACCTATTAGGTAATTAAATAGTCACCTTCACGTTTTGTATATCTTAGGAACCAGTACTATACTTATAACTAAGAATATGTGCTCAGATTTCTCCGTACACTCAAATACGCAACCTTATTTTGTAATAAAAAAGGACGTAACAAAAACGTATCATTTGAACTACTTCGTAACTTCTTTTAACTATAAAATTTTAACTTTATGCGAATTATTGTTTCCTTACCCGATTAAATGAGCTAGATTAGCCGACCTATCCTGTAGTGTGATTGCCTATAAAGTTAAATGATATTGAGCTTAAGAATATTGAACAAGATTGTTTTCAATAAAAATCATGTTAAACCCTTAAGGCCTCGTCATCTGCATTTACAGTGTCGAGTAGGCTAACCGCCAGTCGAAAGTCACGCGTAACCACGTGTGTGAATTTCACGACGTTCGAGTAGCACTAATTATAACATTAACTGACCCATAACTTACTTGCCACGACATCTGACCATTAGCGCGTTTAGTTAAAAGTTGTCCGTTGTCATTTTGTGTTGATTATTTTACGGACCTAGATGATACTATTTTTTCCTAGATTTCGTCTATTGAATTATGCAATAATCCAAGTGCTTAACCTTATAAACCTTAAAATAATCCATACATCGAAAGATGATTGGTATTTTCTTTCATTATTCAGGTGGTTATTAGTTTCATTATTGAAGTGGTTTTACTAATAACCTATCAAATCTACTGAACTTCTTAACAATAGATAATTCAGTTCACTCTTTTTAACTTTATCCTAAATAAAGAAACATTAAAATCACAAGCATACCAAACGAGACGCAAAAACCATAAATATAAAAAAGAAGGGAAGAAAAAGTGATGCGCCAGGCACGATCCATTCCCTAAACATCTGGCATTTGACGAGTAACATTGACGTATTATTGAACGTATGTAACGCAAGATATGTAAGGCATTCACTTAACCAGTAAGTTGTTACCCGAAGCTCTATTTACGTTTGTGAAATTAACAAAAGATACTCGTAGCTTTTACGTGCCACTTAGCGTTAACTTGGACATAACTAATCAACGCTTTATTTTGAGATGGTGAACGAGGCCCTTAATGTGCGGGCCTTATTCGCAATTAGCACATTGTTCATGTATATTACGATTGGGGTTATAACTCTGTATCGGGTATCCTTTTTTTTGTCTGTTCCGGTCAGTCCTTTGCTTTTGTAAAAAAAACGAAAAAGAAACGACGTAGTCATTTGGCTAGGGTCGACGCAAAAAAAAAGGACGCAGCTGTGGTCATCTGTACACGGGATTTTATTTTCTAAATGATCCCATAATCATAGATTCCGGCGACAGTATTTGCTATGTATGATTTGCACAACCTGTCAGGCAAAAAAAACTCACGTTTGTAGGGAATCGAACCCATGATTATTTTTCAGCTTTTGGAACCAACAATAATTCTTTTATTTACTTTAACATAAAATCGAACTCACATTTACAGGGGGTCGAACCCATCATTACGTTAACTTTGGAACCGAATAAATGAAACCATACTTAAATTATCTAACTGTTTATGGGATTAAAACCCACAGTAGCACAGACACGAGATTGTTATCTCTCATCACCCAGTATATCAGATGGGAATTGAACCCAAATCCCTGACAATAGAATCCATGTATATTCTTAACTAAATAATTCATACGGGACTCGAACCCGTTACATGTAGTCGTCAAATTCAACTAACATATTGCGAGCGTTAACTATTCAGTCGTTGTACTTTTTATCGTCTAACAATTCTAAGTAACCCTAAAATTACGTTGTGTTATTTTGTCGTAAATACATATGATATTATTACCTATAATATTTTTAACCGTGGTAACTCTTTTTGTGCCTAACGAATAATAGAAACTTAACTTACGTTGTGTTGTTTATAGTAACCCTTTCTAGTTCTTTCTCGTTGCACTGACGTTAATCAGTACATTTAATGACGAGAATCCTGGTCACGGCACCAAATGTGATGGTTCCTAAACGACCCTAGGCTGATCAAAATTTCGTTTTTCCTAAACGTGTCCTAGATTTACAGTTAAAGTCGGCTCTTTTGATTAAAGAGAGACAGCGCCCCACCATACCGCGCTGTCTAATGAACCTCGCACCATTGACTGGACGGTTCTCTTCCGACTATAGTGAAAACCAAATTATGTTTTGTTTGTTTTGGAATTCACAGTTATAAATTTATAACTTGGAAGTGGTTTAGAAGGATAAAATGTAACCTAAGGGATATAAACTAAATTGTTATAATTAACTGAATCTTGTTTGAGAAACCCTATACACTAATGTATAGAGTATTAAATCAAAGACCGAAAAGTGGTCATGAGTAATGAATATACATTCAAGAATTAATACAAATACAAATTAAATAATTTGTCAGAGAGTTTTAACTCTAGAAGTAACTGGAGTTGATTAGATCAACTCTCCTAAAGACAGCCCCAAAATGCGCCCAACCCGCCATCATTTCCTATGTGCAATAGCTGGTAAGAAGAAATGATGAAACAAACTCCCAGCACACATTTCTGTCTGTTAGCCGTAAGGACTTTAAGTAAAACAATTGTGATATATGAAGTTAACTAGATAAAGGTTTGCGAATTGCTTTATTTACCTAACGGAAGGAAATGGATAGGAACGCTACGCTTGCGTTAAATTCGTTTACTTGATTTACGTTAATGAGTTCATTGATAATAGTCTAGATTTCCCATCCGAGTGACGTGAGACCGTCTGTACAGCAGGCACGTCGTACGTGTAATGCTGGTCCTAGAACACGAGGCCTTAGAGAAGGCTACGCAACGGTCCAAGCAATACATGTTTCCCTAAACTTAAACATGTCTTATTCAATCCTAAGACAGAGGACAGTTTGTGCCTAAGCGCCTCTGCCATTGAACAAGACATGCTCCCAGAATTACTGGACGCGCACTATAAATAGCTCACCCTCGATCAACTCAGCCTTTATTAACACAATACAATACTATGCAGGCGTAGCGCAGACTCGGTCTGGTGCAGAATTCATTGCCAAAACTTGCTGTACGTCGGAGCGGATTTATTCGTCGCTTCTCATTTCCTTAATCTACCCATTGCGTGGATTTTCGGGACCGCTAAGGAGCAGTACCCATCCAGTATCGTGTCTCGCTAAATAGTGACGATTTTGGGCTGCCTACAAAACGGCGTGGGTTGGTTTTAACGAGACACGTTCCCTAAGCGTCCTTAGACGATGTAGTTGGGGTTCTTTGTGAAGCCTACCGTGTGAAGCCTACCCCCCTCCCTGGATCTGAGCGACAGCAAGTATTACGCAAAGTGTTCTGAGCCAGACCTTCTATAGGGATCAGTATTTGTCAACAAACAATTGGTTGTCCTACGTACCCATTTAAAGGAGGCCATTTAGCCTATTTTATACAAATAGTGAATATTAGCGGTTCCGCCTTCCATGTGTGTTCTGTCAGTTAACTCTCAATAATGGCCCATAATCAAATTGGTAGTTGTAGAGTGTAACAATTGATGAAATTAGCGCTTGTAAGTGTAAAGGAAGACTTCACCGCTTCCCTAGACCAAATGCTAGTGACAAATATCTGTCGAGGTGTGGATTAGGAGATAAATACAAGTTCTCGCCATGCTAGAATAAAGTGTACATTAGTGATTTGTCCCTACCTACGTTATATAAATATTAAAACTTACCCAATCATTCAGGCACTCACTCACACAATACTATTACGAAATAAGACTAAATTATAATTTAAATTAATAATTAAACTCGTTACCACGATATTTACAACGACACAACTTTCAATTATTGGTTCCAAAGTAATACCCTATCGACTTCTCTTGATCTCTCAAAATCAGTCCGTCCTGTTTCCCTGCCTAAAGCTAAGTCTCTCGTCTCCCAACATCCTTCGTTCTTTCTGCTAGCTACCTGGACTCCGCCTCTCCTACCCTTGCCCCTCGGGCGCCTGCGACTTCTAAAAAATACCACGGTACTCTGTTCACGGCTTGCAGCCTCTTGGCCTATCTTAATTTATGGTTTTCGGGTTCGTGTTAGAAATCGGATATTCAAAGTCTCTTTAGAATTTCGTTGAAATACTACTTTTGTCTTGACAGCCCTTACATCAAGAGGCAATTTACGAGTTTCTTTAAAAGGTTTTGTTTTAGAAATGTATATTGTCTCATAGTTTATGACGTTGCCTGTCAAACCGATCTTTAAACCCAAGTCCGTGCCTCAATGTGTTTCGCACATATGGCGGCCACGCGCAGTTTGAAATATAAAATAATATTCGGTAACCACAATATAGAGATAATTGGCGTGTAGTCACAAACTCTAAAGTAGCCTCACCAATGCATCCTTTTATTCCAATCATCAATATTCCAGCATCAACCACAGACACATTATTCTCCACTTCAGCTTATTAAAACACAAAACGAAAAACGATACGTCAGAGCGTTATTTCACAATCACTATCAAACATTAACACCGCAATCGTATTTAATGGTATTATTTCACAAATGGATGCTGTATCTCCCCTGGGTATCATCCACACGCCCCTACGACACCCTCGGGAGGAGATAGGATACTCCTATTTGCAACCAGGAACTGTCATGAATTGAATATTACCTGAAACCTAGAAGGCTGCCTGACAAAATACTAGCTTTATATTCTTAGCAAGGCAATTTCATAAAGGATATTACACGGAAGCAAAGGAGACGAATCGATATAAAATTAGCTTCTTAAATTTATTTGGGAGAATCGCTTTCTGACTGGTGTCGCGTCTGGTGTCTGTGTGTGAAAATGTTTAGTTTGAGATTAAAATTCTTCAAGTAAGTTGTCCTTTTGCAGTCTGCCACAGTTATTCACGTTAATTTTACCCCTAATAAAACTCCTTCCTTTTCCATCACAAATTAAGAACTGACCACTCGGAACGTTTCGTAACGCCAGTCCTTCGCACTTCCACAGTCCGGCACAAAACCAATCAACTGATTCCCCTCAATAATCTACAGAGGACAGTTCCATCGTTCCATTGGCGTCAACAGCGAGTAAATCTGAGTATATCGGCCAGTCCATTAGGACGACCCGCCAATAATTCAAGTCTGACAACTGCATTACAGGTTCCATTCTACAGATAAGGCGCGCTCGGGACTGCATACAAATGTACTTCGTGATTAAGCAAAAAGGTTTTGGTGTATGCAAATTTTCCGACTGACCTTTTTACTGTGCGTTTGCTGCCTAATTTAAGAACACTCTTCCGGGTTTTATTTTGGTGTGAATTATTTAGGGTGCAAAGCAATTTTCTGTTTGAATAATATCTTGCTGTGTGAAATTCTGCGGTTTTTAAAGGCTCGCTCCGTTATTAATGAAAAACTATACTGTAAATGAAGTAGCAGGCTAAGGGAAAAGAAAAGTGGTGTTTTATGAGTAACCAGCAATGAATGTCAAAAATAGGGAAAAGATAAAATTTTATTATTTCCTTTGCCAGGCGGTCATAAAGACCATTCGAGACGAGCTTGCGGCACAATTTTTATTCCAATTGAATTGAAATTGATTAATCCGTAAAACAGAAAGTCAATTTTATATAATTTATACTTGACTTCTATCGCTATAATTATTGTTTATTTGAAAATCGTTTCTGGAACTCTGGATATTAGTTATGATTCCCAGCCCAATTTCTAAATAAAGGTCAACGTTCAATTAAACAAGGGGCGTAAAACAACGTCACAGCCAGATGTTAATACTTAATTGCAAATTCATCAAATAAACGAACGAATAAAATACACATGTATAAATAGAAAAAAGATCGTCTTTTGTTTCTACTTGCTATTTATACATGTGTATGGTATAAAAAAAGTATAAACTTACTACTTGTACTAAAAATAAAACACGTCTTGCCAACAACTACTTACTTAAAAGGGTGACAAGAAAAATTATATCGTGAGTTTCTCAAATAAAAATTTCTTATCGTCCGAAACTTGGCAACGGTTTACATTTTAATTTTTCCAGTTGACGGAACAAACAAGGGGAGGCTTGGTTCACTTATTCACACAATTTTACAAAAAATAAAAACTGTTTCACCGCTTTTATCCAAATTAAATTCATGTACACATAACTTCACAAAGGTTTTCTAATCAGAACTGGCCGCAGAAAAGGCATTCCTATTAAATATTCTTTTTTATCATATATTTCTCTAATGTAATTCCTTTAATTAATGCAAACAATTCTCAACCTTATTACAAATGGGAAGAGTCTACATTGCCTCTGGTTTTTTATTACGGTCACCGATTTCCCGTTGTAAATAATTTGTGGCGGCTTTATGAATTTGTGAACCGTTTTCTTGTAATTATTTTACTATTATAGCTGGTTTAATTCTTTAAAGGCATGTGTCTGGGCACACGCGAACATTTAATAGTCCGTGAACAATTTACAAGGTAGATGTAATTTAAGACTTAAATTCATAATGTTGATGTTAATATTCCATAAATATGTACGACAATATTTTGTATAAAATTATATTTTCTATAACGTTTTAATAATAGTATTTCAACCGCCATTTTTAATAATTTTAAAATAAAAAAGCTATCTTCTGTAAAAAAGCGCCAACAAAAATACAAAATTAAAAGCGTCATAATTAAACAGTTTCAATTTTATTAGCTCATTAAAATTCATCTATCATGTTAGCCAACAATACAGCTTGCTATAATATCACTATCTACCCTCCGGGCGGCCATTAATTTTATCATTACGGCTGAAATAATTGACGGCTTGATGTCTCACTGCTGATCCTCGCTGCTCTAGAGAGCTTCCAATTTATCCGCTAACGAACGCTTTAGAGCGCCTAAGATGAGCGCTTAGAAAGAGCGCATGCATTCGGATCTTAAGTGGAAGAGTGTAAGGTTTCAAACGGTAAAGAGGGATTAAAGGGTGGAGAGGCTTCTATAATTAGTATGCAACGGGGCTTCATATTGCATCTTGTCCTGTTGCAACCTAGATGAGAAACGAGTAGGAGTGTAGATATTCGTTTTATAATATTGCGCATGCTTATAGCATAGGTATCCAGTACAAATTATTGTTATAGAATGTAACATTTAAACTTATTAATGTAGAAAATTAAGTATTACTGATGTACCGTAGTAGATGCATCACTCAAAGATTATCTGGTAGAAAATAACTATGGCTTTAAATCAGCCTCTGTACGTTTTTGTGCATAAAGGGTTAATATATAAGTAAACATATTCGGTGACACGAGCATTGCAGTAATTTTCAAGCGCTGCTCTCATTAAGCGGATGGACTTTACATAGCTTTCCAATAACCGGCAACAATCAAAAAATGAGTTCCAATAAACGTACCTTCATTCACCAAGCCGGTAACCTACAGCAGTTATATAAAATGCGTTCAATACACACTCAAACCTCCTTATCTTCTTCAGTCTGTAAATGTGATTAGTTCATAGACGGCATTAATCGAGGCGCGCTTAAAATATTCAGGAGGGGCAGATCGGGACGCCTTAATTGAATCAAATATGTATACAGGGTCAAGACGGCACCGGGATGAAATTCACGGCGACACCGGTCATTTCAGTTATTCAAAACTTTACGCCATATTAATTTTGTAGGTTTGCTAATGTGGCTACGTTTCTGAGCAGTGGTCGCCGAGATGTTCGGTTAGTTTGCCAGATCAGTTGTAGCTATATGGTTAAAAGTTGGTTATAACTTAGTGTTTGTTGGGTAGCCAAAACGCCTCATGGTTTTAAGTTTTATAAGCCATAAAAAAGTGTGAGCTTCTACTGAATGCTACTGGTACTACTACATATTTTAGGTGCTAGCATTAAAACTACTCTGACTATGTTTTACATGCAAAGGTAGCATACACAGTGAAAAACAAACGAACAATCCAGGACCCCAACCAACCAGCAGGTCACACCGACAAAATGCTCGGTTGATGACAGTCGCCAACATAACGAGTTTTCTTTTAATTCTGCGAGTGTTTATGAAAGTTTCTCTCCGAGTGTCCCCGAGCTCCCTCGAGTGTTTCCGATCTCAAAGGACCGAAGAGACAGCTAATTAAATGATATTCAAGTTGAATGACGTCCAAAATGTTCGATCAGGAAGTTTGTCAATAAACTCATAACGCTTTATACTCTGCGGGACAGGGTTTGCCTGTTTATTTAAGGTTGAAGGGGTTACAATTTTATGAAAAGACTAATTAAAACCATGAAATGATTGAAAACCATGGGAACGTAATAGAATTTAGAAGGGGTAAAGTTAGTTAGTGGCCCTTGTAGTTTTTTTTCTTTGGACAAAACATAAAACTGTTATCTAACATAAGAAAAACTTCAGCTTACGGCTACTATATCATTTTATCCCAAAAGACAAGAGAAAAAGGCAAGCCTCGGATCAATTTGAGCATTTTTTTGCTTCACTAAATCATTGTAATATTCTAAATGGTCCTCGGGTACTGACACTTTTACGAGTGTTTGCAGACCTCAACGAACGCGTTCTAACAAACCGCATTTTATGTACATTACTCTTAATAAATCTTAGGCTTGGTTTAGGGAAGCGTAAATTGCGCGCGTAACTTACACTTCTTCGTCCACAGAAACTAAAATAATGGTTCTAAATTAAGCTTCACATAAGCTGATGTGATTAGTGTGTACGATAACTACGAAGTAGGTAATTATAAACGGGCAAGATTTAGACTTGAAACTTAAAACTCTTACCCTTCCTCTACCAAACTGATTTAAAGCGAACAATACCTTTTTTTAGAAATAAAAAAACACTTTGTATAGAAACAATTTTGCGGGCACTACCCCACCTATTGATAACTATACCTTCATAAATTAAAACAGCAAAACCTCCTATTATTTATTTAAACTTTACGCACAAAGGTACAATAGCAGACACAATGCATTATTTAATCCTGAATCTAAAACATAATAAACTTTGCAATGTTTATGAAAACTAGTATTGCTAATTTTGCAAAAATCATCCCGGAAAAAAAATATATTTCCACAAACATTTCGAAATTGAAATCGTCGCGACAAAGATCTTGAAAAAAAATATTAGAAAATTCAAGACGTTAAAAAGAAGTTTCATATCCCCGAGCATTAAACCTGTTCTCATAACAATCACTTTAAAGTGCTCGAGTTATGCTCGAAGAGAGCAATCGCTTTATAGTGCTCGACTTTATGCTCGTGAGACGAATGCTTTTATTATTGAAGTTAGTAAAAGTTTGTCAAAGACCGTTTCGGTTTTATCTTGCCAGTTTTATTTGCATGTTGAGTGAGAATTATGATTCTCTTTCGTGATTCCAGGTTTTTTGTACTTCCTCGTTTATTTTGTTGGAACCAGAAAGTTAAATAGAGGTACATTTCTGTTTCACTTTTCAGTTTAGTGCTTGCTGTAGTAAACTGGCAAACAGTGAATCCAATCTTTGCTGCTGCAATTTTCTAGATCATAATACACAAAACATAATAAAACATCACGCGTGTATTACCGAAGGGTTAGGCAGAGGGGTACTTATTTAAAAAAATATTTAATTACATAAAATTTTAACAGTTTTCTGAATCAATCTCTTGTAGCAATATAATTTTTGCTTTCTTGTAACTAATTATCCTCAACATCTAATCTACTAAAAATATTGAACAACATCTTCCGATAGACAAGCAGAAAAAATAAAGAAAGTTGCCTCTGATCCAATCAAGCTCAGATATCCGAAAATATTTAGAAAATTTTACATCCCCTAAACGTGTTTCAAATTATGTTAAGCACACTTAATTCAGTATCTTTTTAGAGTTCGATCATGATTACGATCGATCGTGTTAGGAAAACATCGCGGTCGTATCGCGATCGTGTCGTGAATGTGAAACAAGCCTATTAGCTTTATAGGATCTAAAATTGTTATGTAAAAAGAAAGTATGGTACGCCTAGCGGTTGTTACAATAAAATAACACTTCGGGCTGAAAGGATTCTGAAGTATGAGGTAACTGGCTACAGGAAAAGGCTTGGTTTAGTGGAAGTATATTTTGTTGCTAAACCGTTTCTGAAGAGGAAGAAATTAGCCTGTATAATATTTTAAAACACCTTCTGTAAACACTAGAATTGCTAAAACCGCCCTTACAACTAGGTACCTACTAAATATGAGCAGTCAGACAAATGTCAAAGTCATATACCACAGATGTGCCGTTATTCGTAAGTAATGATAGTGGCAGACGATTCTTTGACAATTTAACAAAGTAGTTTAAGTTAGTTTAAGTTCGTAAAAAATAAAGCATGTCAGCTCTGTGGCAAATGAATATTTGTTCTTTCCTCAAATACAAGATTTTAAATAAAACAAAGAATCAACCAATAAATCCGCTAAGTGCATTACCCTTCTCAGTTTGCCCTGAAAATCTTCCGCCAGAACCTCATTACCGGCAACATTGACACACTTTTAAGAGCCTGCAATTAACTAATTGCATTTCCGACGCTTTTAGCAAAAAATTTTAGCGTCCAGACAGTTTTCCTTGCCTTAAGAGAAAGGCAGCATGTGAAAGCAAATAGTGAGCCTTTTGCCACTAGGTACGCTTCTAACAAGACGTGTTTAAAGATGCAACATGTAGACGCCGTGACGCTCACAGAGGCCTGCGAAAGATTTGAGTACCTTTACAACTTGCAGCTTGGCTACTAGGGTACCTGAAGTACCTGTCTTGGCGAGTTGTATGTTTCAAACTGCTTGAATAATACTGCTGACAAAATGTAAAAGTGCAATCTGCATTTTGAGATCAATAAAAAAAATCGGTCAAGTGCGAGTCGAACTTGTGCACTATAATAAAATTGGTATCATTTTTATTGTTGGCTAAGTTTTAAGGATATGGGCAAATGTTGGTTTTCGCGAAAACTTGTAAGTACCAAAATTTTACCCATATCTTTTTATCGTATTGACTCAGTACGTTGATTTTTATACACCTAATAGGGACTACAGACTTCAGTATCTGTTATAAATTTCAACTTGCCAGGTTCACCCGTTCCTGAGAAAATTGGTGATGACACAAGGACAGACAGACGGACAGAAGGACAAGAGAGTGATCTTATAAGGGTTCTTTTTTTACCTTTTGAGGTACGGATCCTTAAAAATAACAATGCAATGAATTAGACGCAAAGGACGGATCAGTGTGGTGATGCTTCGGGGAGGCCTACGTCCAGCAGTGGACGTTTCTCGGCTGAAATGCTGATGATGACGAAAAAATAATAGGGTATGGTTCTGTATGACAGGGGTTCTCTATGGACATTATAATATGCTGTAACATTATTTTCTACAGCGCGATGAAAACAAAACAGGTAAAGTAGAAACTTATAAAGCTGTTTCTCCGAAACGCTTCGCAAACTGTAAACAGTTATAATAATTGCTCAAAAGAGTTCGTTGAAATGAGACACAATGTTCAAAACTTATGCTCAGTTAACGTCATCTGCCACCCCTAGACAACCAGTGTCTGTAATGTTGCTATTCCCATAAGAATGAACACGAAACTTGACTTATTTAGCTATCTACTACTTCGTTTAATATAAGATGAAGATTTCCCAAGAGCGACGCTTAAAAAAGTTAAAAAGTTAGCTAAGGGGACGAAACACAAAAGTTCTCAAGCATCTGCTACGGAGTTCCACTGTATGCAAGAAAAAGTTGTTGAAAAAAAAAATAACAAGCTAGCAAAAGTTTGGGAACGTCTGGCTAATGCTGATTCACTGAGTTTTTATTTTGTCACCCGCTTTACCAAGAACCGTATTAGATGTGGAATTTGAAGACCCATTTTTAAAATGATTTTGTTTTTCTCTTTGGCTAGCAGTAACATTTATTTTAAGTTAATTTAAAAGTTAGATCGGACTTATTTACTTAGAAAATATATCTGTTCAAATAATAATGTTTCTCAGACAATCGAGTCCTAAATAAACTACACAGATAACACCTGAAATAAATTAAATTAAAATTAAAAAAGCCTTTATTCTACCATAAATATAAAGAGAATTTTAGCATAGTGATGAATATTTTCTATCACAAAATTTTCTTAGATTATTATTATATTATTAATAAGTATTACTATAACATAATTTTGTATTCATTAAATCATCATTGAATATTATTAATTATTATTTGCGATAAATTGTTATATTTATATAAATTATTACTAGTATGCATGCACGTGGAATCAATTATTTATTTATGGAAGTCGCCTCTGCGGCGTAGGCCTCCCCCAACTTTCTCCATTTTTCCCTATCTCTAGCTAGTCTCATCCAGTCTGGTCCACATCTTTCTTTAAATATATCTTCCCAGCGTTTCCGCGGCCTTCCTCGTTTTCTTTTTCCATCTCTAGGTACCCACTCAATGATTTTCTTTGTCCATCTTTCGTTTTCCAATCTACAGATGTGCCCCGCCCATTTCCATTTCAGACTTCTTATTCTCTCTACTATGTCAGCTATTTTGGTTTTCTTCCTAATTTCTTCATTTGTAATTCTGTCGGACAATTTTATACCCAACATGCTTCTCTCCATTTTTCTTTGCATAACTTCGAGTTTGTGTTCGTCTTTTGTCCGAAGAGACCATGTTTGGCATCCATATGTAAGGCATGGAAGGATTGCTATCTCGTACAACTTTCTTTTCAAATTCATGCTTATCTTGTTGTTCTTCATGATTTCTTTATAGCTCCAGTATTTTTTCCATGAAATTGCTATTCTCCTATTTATTTCTTTTTCCGTTTGGTCTTCAAATGAAATGGATTGTCCCAAATAGATGTATTCCTTAACATATTCTATTTCCTGTCCATCTATTAGAATTGGTACTTCTGATCCGTTTGTTATAATTTTGGTCTTTGTAGCGTTCATTGTCAATCCAACCTTCTTGCTTTCGTCCGCAAGCTCTTGCAGCATGTTTTCCATCTGTGTGGACTCTTCTGTAAACACAACGATGTCGTCTGCAAAACGCAAGTGGTTTAAATATTCGCCATCTATTTTCACGCCTTTGCATTCCCAGTCTAGGTTTCTAAATATTGACTCCAGAACCGACGAAAATATTTTAGGTGATAGCGGGTCGCCCTGCCTGACGCCTTTTCTAATAGGAAAAGTTGGTCCTTCCGATTCTAACTTTATTCTTGCTGAATTTTTTGAATAGATGCTATGGAGTATCTCTACATATTTTATGTCTATTCCTTGTTCTACTAGTGTATTCCATATTGCACCATGTTCCAGAGAATCGAATGCCTTAGTGTAGTCGATGAAGCATAAATATAGAGTCTTGCCATATTCTTTGGCTTTCTCTACTATTTGTGTTACCACTTGGATGTGGTCAGTTGTTGAGTAGTGTTTGCGGAATCCAGCTTGTTCGCGAGGTTGATTTTCATCTAGAGTAATTGTGAGCCTATTTAATAGTATTTTTGAGAAAATTTTCTATAGAAACTCAGAAAAAGACAAAGCACCCGGAGATGACAAGATAACAAATGAGATACTGAAGGCTCTATCAGAATCCTTACAACACCCACTGGAAATCTTGTTTAATAACATTCTAGAAAGAAGAGAAACTCCAAAGCAATGGTCCGAGTCGTCAATAACTCTTCTTCACAAAAAAGGAGATAGATGTGACCTCAGTAACTACAGACCAATTAGCCTTATGACAAACTTCTATAAAATTTTCTGAAATAAATACCAACTGAAAATATTACAAACCGTGAGCTCGGGTAAAACAAACCAAATCCGATCCTGTACTCTCAGGTACATACTAGAGAAACGACAGCAATTTGTGTCGAATACATTATGAGAAAATGAGAAATTATTCACCGTTCGCAAATCACGGTCGTATTCGTTTGCAAATACTTTTCTCTCGAACCCCATCGCTCGCTCGACTCCGCTTGAGTTACATCGCTTTACGCTTAATTAGTCGATATCAAAGCTCCTATTTTTAGGGTTCCGTCCCTCAAAAGGTAAAAAAGGAACCCTTATAAGATCACTCTCTTGTCCGTCTGTCCATCTGTCCGTCCGTGTGTGACCACCGATTTTCTCAGGAACGGGTGGACCTAGCAAGTTGAAATTTTATACCAGATACTGAGGTCTATAGTCCCTATTAGATGTATAAAAATCAAAGTACTGAATCAACACGATAAAAAGATATGGGCAAATTTCGATTCTCGCGAAAACTTGTAAGTACCAAAATTTACCTTAATTTTCAACCTTTTTATTTTTCGGCATTTTTCCTCTACTCGTGCTGTAAGACCTTGCTTTTAACCAAAATTTACAATTCTAGGTCAACCGAAAGTATCCATAGGTCTTTGGTCGAAAACCTATATGGTAATTCCCATTGACCTAGAATCCCGAAATTAGGTATCAAAAAGTAAGGTCTTACAGCACAAATAAAGGAAATATTCCAAAAAATAAAAAAAAGTTGTAAATTATAGAGTGTACATATTAGTTAACGTCACCCTGGGTACGGAACTCTTCGTGCGCGAGTCCGACTCGCACTTGGCCGGTTTTTTGCAGTTATTTCAGTTTTAACGATATTTTGATTGGTTTGATATGGATACTTTTACAACTTTGTAATTTGCCTTTTTTCGTTTCATTTTGTTTTAGGCATTTTATAATTCAGTATTGAACGATTTTATTCATAGCTCTATGCTGTTACTGTTCTATATTGCGTACTGATTGCTGGTTTGTATTCTATCTAGCTAATTATTTATTTATTTATTAAAAATTTCATGCAACATACAGGTACATAGGCGGACTTAATGCCTGAGGCAATCTCTACCAGTCAACCAAACAAGCCAACCAAACACAACCCAACCCATTAAAAACAACGTTGTCTAATTCAACCCATTACTTAACCTTAACCACACAGTGTGTCAGACAATATATCGGTGTTTGAACTGGTATAGATAAAATATTAACTATTACGTTCAAGACAAATTAAAAGAATCTTATGAACAAGAAATACAACTGAAGGCTCTTTTTACCCGACTGCCGAAGGAGGGTAATGTGTTTATCAGTCTATGTAAGTATGTATGTATGTTCCTATGTGGCGTTCTAGAGACCAAACGCGTTGGCCGATTTTAATGATTCTTACGTCAATCGATTCGTCTTAACCCTGCGAGTGTTACTGGCTACATTAAAATAATTGGAAAATAGAAAAATGGCGGATTTTGTGCGCAATATTGTGGGGCCCAATATTTTTCCATCTTCCTAGCCCATCGAGTAGGGTATCAAAATAAAGGGTTTTAAGAGGTGATTACAAAAATATTAAATTTCTAATTCTAAAAAAAAATAACTAAAAGGTTGTAAATTAAAAAAAAATTAAAAATAACAAAAAACCCGACTGCTTAAAACTGCTTAGTTCGCTAAAAAGAAGTAAACAAGAAGAAAATCATGCTGTGCAGTCGGAGGATACATCTGGTTTTGGTCAGCCAGTTCGCGCATATGTATCCTCCGTCTGCACAGCATGATTTTCCTCTTGTTAACTTCTTTTTAGTTCGCTTTTTAAACAGTCGGGTTTTTTGTTATTAATAAATATTTTTTTTTTCAATTTGTACCTTTTCCATCCGCACTTTCATAATAACTCGTTTATTTTTCGTTCCAGTCGTGTGGCAAGACTGGCAGGTGCACGTGACCTCCACGCCTTCGGAGGTAGGAGGGCCGGCCCTCCTCACGTGCGTGGCTCCCACCGCGCTGAGGGAACATGCCTCTGTCGCTGCGTGGTACAGAGATGACGCTGTTCTGCCCGCCGCCGAACACATGTGTAAGTAGTAATAGCATAGCATTGTATAACGACCCACCTTTCATAATGAAAGGTGGGCCTTGTAAAAGGCTATGCTCCTTGCCCTGTTAACGGTTCACGTGAAGACCTTATGACTGCGTCAGAGGACGGCATTGCCATGAATGAAGACGAGGCCAAGCAAGGGGTTTAACTAAGAGTACAACACAAATATTTCTACAAAATTGAAGAGCATTCGTGATATTATATTTTCATCATATTTATATTTACAGATCTAAGGTCTGTACCTATTGAAGAGAAAACTGAATGATTTTAAAGTAATGACAAATATCTAGTTAAAAGATTCACGCTCCAGTATTTCGTTAAAATACGAAGATTTTGTTTATTGATCTTTAACTAAAGAAAATGCTCCAAGAACCATTTGGTATTCCATTACATTTATTTTATTGTTTTAACTAAAACAAGGATTTCAGTACAGTCATCGTCGGTCACGTTCAACTAACCCACTGTCTTATCCGTTAGAATAAACTGTCTTTTCCAAAAGTTTACTACAGAGAGAGAATTTAATTCCACGTAAATTCTACGGAACTTCAGACTCAGGGGAAAAATTAAAACATCGTCTAAGTCTGATTCTCTTTTTATGACGGGACCTTTAACTTGTAAACGAAACAAAAAGGTCTATAATATTATTTTCTTCTGCCACAACGCTGGCACACTCAAATAAGTGTAAAGAAATTTTTAGTTAGTGATTGACTTCGTCGTTGGTCTTGTGGCGTCAAGTGTTACTGGAATAAATAGTTCAAATTATTTATGCGCGCGGCGCCACGTATGCGTCCGCTTGTAATTTACATTATGCATTTGTGTGGCAGTGACGCGGCAGTCGTCGTCCGAGCAAACAACCACCTCATCAAACACCATGATTACCATCAAACATAGCGCCGCGCGCAAAGATTATTTGAAGTATCCATATATAAGTAAAATTTGTTGGGTTCGATTCTTAGGTCCCAGACAATATAATATTAGGGACTTTCTGCGATTTCTCCGTAACAGCCCGGAATCTATATTTGTGCTCCATAGGTGGTAATTAGCTCACCTCTTATTACATAGCTTGCGTGCATAGCTCTTATTACATGGCTTGAACTTACCTAACTGGTGAACTGTGGGTGTACTGAAAGTCTCTGCCTTACCCTTGCGTCATGTCATTAGTTTTATAATAGTATATTATTTGCAAGTCAGGCGCCTATACACCGCTCTCTATGTTCAACTGCACAACTAAACTAACTTTTCTTCCCACAGCTGGTACCACACTCCTGGCAGATGAAGGCTGGCGACTCATCATCCGATCAGCCCGAGTAGAAGATTCCAGGGCACAGTACTCTTGTTCAGTGCTTGACTCTCTTACTGGAGAAAGGCGAAGAAGTACGCCGGTCAATATTGATGTTGCTCGTAAGTTTAAATTTTCGTAAAAGATAATATCAACTCGGTAATAACTCGGAAAATCGATTGACCGTTCGTCATTCGTTTTGTTTTTGTTAGTCGACAGTGTGTATCACTGCTGGGTAACAGCCTCTCTTTTCTTCCTCCAAAGCCATGTCATGTGCGATCTCTGGCTATTTTGCTCATAGGTTTCTTCTAGGCAAGCGCGCTTCATCGTCGACCACAATCATCGCTTACCATCAGGTGAGATAGTAGTCAAGCGCAAACCTATCAATAATAATAAAAAAAATATTAGTAAACTGATTTTTTAAATGAGGGTTTGTGTATATTTCATTTTGCGATTTGGCTGACAGTGCACAGTTATCATCTCCACTAACGGCCACATTTGGCATGTGTGCATGCAGCGGTTTTAAAATGGTCAAATGTGGTTAGTCGTAATGGATTGCTATCTGACCACCTATGTTCATCGCAATGGTTGATGACCTCTTTTCTAGTGCAGCCTTTTTTATGAAAGCCCGTGCTTCTGACCGTAAATTGTAGCACAAATATTTCATGTTAACAAATCAAAATGATCGTAAAAACAAAATATCATTTCATTTTAGTTCTGGCTTAGGAATAGGCACTAAAAATGAAACCTATAGATATAAAAGTCAGAAAAAAATATTGCGTCTGAATGATTTTAAAATCATTTTACACACATCGATATTTGGGGAAACTTTGATAATAACTTATTTTTTTAGGCGTTTTAAAGCTTACTTCGTGAAAACGGAACGCACTTCAATGTTCTTTTTAACCGACTTATCAAAAAGGAGAAAGATCTATGTTCGAATTTATATTTGTTTTTTTTTGTATATGTTCACCGATATCTCCGACAATTGTAGTCTGATTTTGGAAATTCTTTTTTTATTTGATAGAGTATGTTCCGAAACTGGTTTCATTTTAATTTGGTGAAGATCTGATGAAGAACTTCGGAGATATACAACGGAACTAAGTGCAAAACTCACTTCAATAAAAAAGTGCAAATCTCTCGGGATTGCTGCAATCGCATGTCTGTTTATTGTTTATACCATTTCATAAGATAACATCACGCCAGTAACTACCTGTTGGAGTGTCATGACTTTCGGGTAATCTATTCTGGCATTATAGGTAGCAACATAAGACATAACTAATTGCCTATTAGGTAGGTACAACTAAAAAGTGAAAAAAAAACTATTTACAAAAAAATAGTACCGACTTCAAAATAAAAAAACTACAAAGTGAAAAATAACTTTATTTTTGGAAGTCGGTGTCCATAACGCAAAAAATTGGTACCTACCAAAGACACCGACTTCCTAGACAAAAGTTTTACAAGTCATTATTTTCATGGTAAAACAAAGACGATAACGTCTATTCTTCGTACTTGACAAAACCAGTTCATCCATTTAATTAAAAGAACCAATGTTCTGGCGATGACCGTTGGAACCGGTTGAATGTGAGCAGCACAGGGCCGGACGCTTGGGGAGGCCTGTTTCCAGCAGTGGGCGTATTTCTTTGCTTAAATAATGATGATGACTTTCAGAATCACGACTACTTGCCTTGCCAACCAACACACTTTGTGATCATGGTCAGTGGATACGAAACACGGCACTATAAAAAAAACCTAAAAAACATCACCAAAATCAACGCCTAATCAAGTCTTCGGGACCCGGTGGGATGTAGGAGTAGTAGAGTGGGGGAACACCATGGGACACCTCAAGCCTCAACCTTGACATCAAAGTCATTGACCTTGAGGTCAAGTTCAAAAATCCGAAAATCAAGAGACGCGATATTCAGGAGTAGTAACAGGTCAATATTCATCGTTAGTGCCTTTGACTTTGAGGACAAGGTCAGTGATCAAGGCAAAGTGCCCTGAGGCTATCAATCACTTAACTTCGAGTACAAAAACATTTTCTTTTTCTAAATTTGCTTGTATCTCGAAAACGGTGTGTCCTATAGCAAAAATAATGAAAAATTTGCACCCATTAATAACACCTTGCCACGTAATTCTCAACATGAAAGTATTGTAACACTTTAAAGTTGCTTCTACATCGCAACAAGTGCAACCCCTTCGCCCTAACGTAATAAAGGATAGACACATCTTTGTTACAGCGGGCGGGGGTTGCTCTCCCTTCGCGCCTCCGGTTTTTATATACACTCTAGGTGTAGCAGCCAAAAGATTACGTGAAGCCGGGTCGTAAAAATGGGTCGAATCTGTTTATAAAACCGGTGCGATTCGGTGCGATTCGGTTTTATGAACAGATTCGACAAATTTTTTCGACATAATATTTACGTCAAACAGCTAATCGAAGACAAAAAACTCGATGACGCTTTTAGCCTTATATTTAGGTGTTATATACGATAGATTCGAGAAAATAAACGACAGGCGAAAACAAAAAAAATATGGTTAAAATTTGTCTTTTTTCCTCAGTGCCCCGTTACGTACACTTCAACCGTGATCATTGTAACGATTAACCACAATCTCGTCCCTGTTCTAGCCTTGAGCGTGGCATCAGCTCCTCGCGGTGTTGCACACGGCCAGTGGGAGGCCACAGTCAGAAGAGGTGGTGACGTGGTCCTCCCCTGCCTGGTCCATGCCAATCCTCCGGCCACCATCACGTGAGTACCTAACTTAAAATCGGAGCTTTTACATATATCGGAGGGTTTACCACACGATCTTATGTTATGTCAATATCAAGCGTGGGTATCTTGATCGAAACACACACCACTGCGGTATGCGGTGCCGGAAACATAATCCTCCTCACCACTGACGCATACTCAATGCGATGCGATAGATGAAGCCCCTTTCTAGATGATTCCAGACGGTTATGTGTCCCGCACCGCATACCGCAGCATTGTGCGTTCCGATCAAGGGATAAAACTTTATGAAAAAGTTATGATTTTGTACCACATGTAGTACAACTGCAAAACACTGTCCCCTAGATTTTCCCTGACACGTAACCTCCAAATTATTATGATATTGCTACAATTTTAGAATATCTTTTTGAAATAGAAAATACGAGTACTTTAGAGTAAAGATTTTCACAACAAATTCATTTTATAAAAATAAAATGATTCAATTATGAAAATAGATTCATTTAAAAAAATAAAATGATTTGATTTTTGTTTGTGTAATGTATTCAGAGATTTGAAATGAAATTCAAAGAATTGTGTCCGAAATGTAATTTCGGACACAATTCTTTGAACCCAACTTTCCTTAATTGTAGATTAATTTTCAGTCTGAAAACTAATTCGTAGAAATGTCTTGTTAAAATTTTAGTCGTTAATTAAAGCAATTAGGACGTACGAAAGCCTTGAGTAGGTTTTTTATGAATTATTCATCGCTTTACAGCTATAATTCTGGCTTGACACATGTTTCTACCCACCCACTGATTATTTTGAGCAAAACGTAGTTACACTGTACTATGTCGATCATAAGTGTATTTTCACTGAAAACGAATTTCACCAATGTTGGTAATTACCTTTTCTACTTGCCTTCTACTATCTTTCCTACTTTCGCATTACTTTCTATTTACGAGTATAATATATACCTATAAATCTGAAATTCTGTGTTTTTGGGTGTTTTTGTATTGTTGTTAATCAATCACGCCTTAAAAAACTGACTTGAATGAAACTTGTACAAACTTGTATAACTTGCACGGTACAATAATGTCATCAGTTGGAGCACGGGACTCTAAGTCCCTACCCTAAGTCCCCGTGATTCATCCAGGTGGAAAACCTAGGTGAAACACGAGTCCGGTGCCATTTTGCATCCCGGTAGTATATTTCCTTGGGATTACGCGTGAAACCCCATCACGCAGGCGAAGCCAATACCATCAAAATATTCACATAGAATCTCACAAAACAAAACCATTTTATAACCTTCACCAGATCTTCAACTATTCAGTCCCCTGCCAACCAGACGCATTGAGCGGTAATGCGGCCGGTATTACCAATTCATTTGCGTTATCCCGAGCAAACAGGCGTAGTACGGCTAATGTAGACAGGGATAGCACCCAGGGGAGCCATAACTACTAGCTTAGAGGAATAGTGAGAAAAATAATGAGGCAATACCCACGTAATAGTTTGCCCAGCATATTTAACGAACGGGAATATGGACTGGTCTTATATCCCTACTAGTTCTTGTCAGTCAATTCTCCCGTTGTCGATAATTTTCTCATGGGAACTATCTATTATATATCTCTATTTACCGGCCTACCGGGATAAAAGTATACTATGTCCTAATCCTGCCATCAGATTTAGATGAAACATGGAACACAGTTAGACCTACCTGATTTCTTACCAAACATATAAACTCTCACATATATGATATGGAGCAGGATGCCATGTTGTAACGTCATAAATTCTACCCAGGTTGGTACAGTATGTTTGTTAAAACTGGAGCTGTTGACTGGAATATTATTGATAGCTACCTTCCCGGAAAACGACGGGTATCTATCAGTAAGCGCCTTCACTGTTGGTGCGATGCAATTCGATTTATTTCGCACCGATAAGTGATTTTTACTAAGCGAAATTGCAATTGAAAAGTACGTTCTCATGGAAGCAATGCGATGCAATTCGACCGATACTCACTTGATATTTTCTTTGAAAATACATGCGAGATATCGCCGTTCAACGCTATTTAAATTGCGTTGCGCCATCAGGCAAGAGCCTACCACATGAAAATTGGTTACAGTTACACAATAAAATAAAATCATAGTAGCCCACTAGTGTTGCCCGTTTTTAGTGACAGGTTTAAAGCAGAGATATATGATTTATTATTTTCAATAGTGCCTGATTTATGAATGCAAATGGGTCATGGATGTATTTATTTTATTTGAACTATACAATTTTAAACTGAAACCATTACTTTGTTTGCCAATTTTATTGTCATATTGCTGCCCTGCATAGCAGTTTTCCCAACTATTTTTGAGTCGACTTAGGCTAACTTAATGCAGCTTGAAATACAATCTACAACAAATATAAATATTTCATATATTGCGAGACACGAACACAGACCTGTGTGTCGCATGTAACCCTATAGCTAGCCAGAAATGTTTTGACATAACTGTGTATAGTTCATTCAGCAGCCAACAAGAATCTCTCAGCTAAACAAAACACTACCGCAAAAAATAGTATCTCGAAAACCAGCATCCAAGGCACTCCATGTCCCCGACTTATATTCTAGAAACAAAACAAACCTGGCAGTGCAAAGTGCGCATCGCAAAGACACAAAGTCAGGTTCAGACGTCGTAAGTAGGGACGTTACGGAGGTCGATTCCGATTCGAAACCTCAATTATATATATTACACCACTGACTCCGACATCGGACACTATCGGAGGATATTATAGGAGGTCAATTGCTACTTTTGTAGTAACTTTACATTTTGATTTAGTTTGCAAGTAAATAATTATTAACTAAGATTTCTTTATTTTAATTTTCAACCCGTAGGTTTAATATTTTTAACCTAAAAATAAAAAGAGTGACTCATATTTGTATTTTTTATATTACTTGACCTGCCCTTAACACTTTTCGCATCTTTCTCCTGCCTCCGACTCCATTACTGATTTCAGTAACGACAAATGAAATTTATAAAATTCGACTCCGAGTTAGGTGCCTATAAAACCACCTGCGTAACATCTCTAGTCGTAAGCGCTGAGTGCGTACGACGACAGCGCGCCGAAGAGCGGCCGACGAGTTCCCGACGAGTCCCCGACGACTCGTAAACTGGAGGCCACTAAAACATAATTACCTCCGTACTACGTGTCAGCTCTAATATACATAGGTAGGTACGTCAATTCTGCGTAATTAAGATTTTCTTAGCACTTACATTTTTATTGGGGAAGTTTAGTTTTTCGGACGAAGCAAATTCAAATCCACATTATTTATTTGTAAAAACATAGGTACAATATGATAAGATGTAATTCTAATGTCAGGATCACTATGTTTAACATAATAGGCAAACAGATTTTGGATACATATAATTTCAATTTTAAATATATGTATATATTTTATATGTGTTATTTAAATTATTATTCAAATTAAAGTATATACTATCAATACCATTAAATAGAATTGAGCTTAAATAAATCGTACACTTGACTCACACAACGACGTTAGCATCATCATCATCATATCAGCCGAAAGACCTCCACAGCTGGACATATTCCTCTCCCAAGCGTCGCCACATTGACCGGTCCCGTGCGTACCGCAACCTTTGCCAGGTCACAAAGACATACGTAATTATTATTTAGTTAAATTGGTAAGAATTCACCAATGGAATGTACGCTTTTTTAACCATTAAGTCATAAGATTAGCATTGTAGAAGAGTTATTCTGGGCTGACAAGAAAGAGTTGTTGTGTTCATATCCACTGGCAAAAACTACAATCAGACTTGAGGCAGACCCGCTTGATCCAATTAATTAAATTTTAGTCAGGGGTCAAGCATCCGTAAAAACATAACTTTCCAAAACATAATTTAGAATTTTCGAGTACCTACCAACTAACGAAAACGAACTCCAAAAATAAACATTAATTAACGCGAGTGTCGAGCATATTTCACAAAAATATAAAATGGCGGCGGTGGCGGTGCAGTTAGTGCTCAAAGCTACTTAAATCTGAGCTCGCAAGTGCACACGACTACACACTAACAAACTGCGCTTTGTTTGTTAGATATATGACGGGACGTGGTTTTTCACCAACGTTGTGTATTTTCTGAAAAAAAGCGGGTTTCCAGGAACTTGATATTCGGAGACAGACACCAGTGTTGTTGGGTTATTTTTTTCTATCCGTATATTAGCAGCCTGGAAGACAGACGTCCTATGTCATCTAAGGAATTATGTTATAACAGCTCAAGTATCTACGTAGTTATCTTGCCCTGCTATGTCTTTGGAGTGTACTACCGCGTTATGAGGACAACACAAAATTATCTATTGCCCAATTAGTATAATACCAAATCAGTGTCACTATTTTCCTTACCTTTACCTTTATGATAAGTACAATATAGGAACCTAACGAGTCCTAATTTCTGCTGTCACGTCTACAGGCTGAAACGGAGGGACAAAACTCCTTAAATCAGATCTAATCGTTGCAGTTAGTTGTGCACAAAACTAACAAAAGAGTTTTTTTTATACCTATTACACTTAAATTGCAAGTCATTTCAATTTATAAAGATAACAGCGCTATGTTCACTTGGATCGCGTTATTTTTTCTGCTCGTTAATTTTTTACGTTTTTATCAAAACTTTCTTAAAATTGACAAAATCATAACCAATAAGGTTTTATGAAAACTGTCCCTAACTATCATATCTTTTTTTTTGTGCAAAAACAGTTTAAAAAAATTTGAACGAAGTATAATTTTACATTAATAAACAATTTCATTCCAAAAGAGATAAAACGCCCGTCATAAAATAACGTAACAAATCACTCTTTTATTATTTTTTCAGAGAAAGACTTAGCTAACAGAAATACAAAAATAATTTACAGTCACGGACCTTTTGTAGGTAGATACAAAGTTTTATCTAGTCCCCATTTAGATAAAAGTTGATTAATATTATTAACTTGTAAATTATGGGTAACAGGCAATTTCCATTACTCATTACTTTGCTATCAACATTTTTATCAGAATATTGGCAGGAAACTCGTGCTTGGCTCGCGAGGATGGCCGCAATAAATCATTTCTATTCGAAAACAAGTCAGTCAGCTCGAACATAAACGAATAATAGCTAAACTTTGGTGTTAAACACGTCTTATATGATTCTTTGGAAATATGTATTCCAAAGAATCATATACGTAGTTCTTTCAGAGCACTACGTAGTTCTCGTAGAAAAAATATATGAATAAAGCAGCGGTATATTTTGTAACATCTAACAATAACAAGGCCTAACAAATCTGGCGAAATTTCCTTAAGACTATATTCTGAAACTAAAAGGTTAACAAAAGTCAGAAGGAGAGTTAATTTTGCCATGCCTCGTCAACCTACGTCTTCTCCAATTACTGCCCTACATTGATTTCTTCTATCTACATTGCGCCGCCAGTGTAAGCCGACTTCGCGGTCTCGCGTCAAGTGTGACAAATACACGTGCGTGACCCGCAGGCTTTTGTGTAAAGGTTTTTGGAACCCTGAACAAGTGGTGTTGTATTTTTTTTATATTTTGTGGATTTAACCCTTGTCTGTCTGCCTATCGTGTCGCTCCCAATTATGATGACTGAGGACCCCTTGTTACATACTCTCGTTTATTTTTTATCAACAATTGTGTTCTATTCATTTGTAAGGGTAAGTACACTGGACCCTTGGATCAAGTGCGGGGTTGTAATCCTTTATTTGGAGCTAATGAAATAAAACGATAGAAAGTCCTTGAAGATTATTTACCCATACAAATAAATAGCTACCTTATCTAATATACCTACCGCACCAAAAAATGAGGACAGTATGTACTGACGTCCTTACAAAAAGTGCAACAACTCGGGTTTTGGGCCTCACAAAGTTACGTAACATATCCGTAATCAGCAAAACGAGTAGCACATTTTCTTCTTAGACACTTTTTATGAATCTACCTATCACCTATCCGGTATTTTAATTAAGCATAACTGCAACATCTGGGCCATGGTTTGTGATTCACATAACAAAATGGACACAAGTTTAGTTATGAAAAGGTTTGTTAAAGTACTTAGTAATATTACTAACAATAACCACAATAAGTCTTGCATATTTATTTAGATATATTTATTTATTTTATATTTTAAACAGCAATAACTTTGAGTTATTGCTGATATGTTTTGACATAACACTAATAAATTTTGAAACAAGAGACAGATATTTGTCGAACCTGTCTTACTAATAAACACCACGGCAGTATTGCACTTACGGTTACAACACTACATAACACACAATGATTATTGCTGGTCTAAAATGCAATATGGATTTATTTATTCATTAACACATACATTTGTTTTAACAGTAAAGTCCCAAGCTAACAAAAGTAGTCATACATTTTTAATTGTACAGTTGTGTTTTGAGGTGTGGGTAGAAGCACAAGTTACAGAGTGGATAAAATATTAAGTGTCACCCCCTGGAATTCCGTCAAAGAGTAAAAAAAATAATAAATAGAATATGTTTATTTACTAACGATTATTGCGATAGGTATATAAGAGTAAGACGAGAAGCAGTGGTGGCCCAGTGGTAACGGCCGCGTCTTCCAAGTTGTAGGTCATGGGGTTCGAACCCAGGCAGGCGCTTTACTTTGTCTAAATTATTTCATCACCACTGCTCTCGAAACGGTGAATGAAAACATCTTGAGGAAACCAGCATGTCCTAGAACCAAAAATTCGAAGACATGTGACATCTACCAATCCGCACTGGGCCAGCGTGGTGGATTAAAGCCCATTCCCTCTCTAACAGAGAGGAGGTCTGTGTCCCAGCAGTGGGATCATTAAAAGGCTGATGACGATGACGATTGCAACAAGTAAACTATTTCTTGCGGGTATTCGGACTAGTAAACGTTATATTTATGTCATAAATGGTCCTAAGCTTAAGTAGAAGTGTTTAGAAGCATTAATATAATGTATTTAAAACATTTGCTACTAAATAATAATTTGTTTAATTTTATTTATAATCTTGTGAAAGTTTCATGTTGATAGCATGTCTAATGATGGAGATATATACAAAACAAATATTAAATCTTTTACCACATTTTTGTCGAAAGATGCTCAAAGTCTCAAATCTAGTTATTGCACTTATTTATTTATTTATTTAAACTTCATGTACAATAGTGGTACATAGGCGGACTTAATGCCAAGTGTGCCAGTGTTTACTTATCGTAAACACGACAGAGTATGTACCATACTACTTACTCTACTGAAAATTTTAATCTATGGAAAGTTATAGGTAGTCTTTTTTAACAAGCTATGTATATTTAATTTGTACTTGAAACATCAGTATTCTTTATTTTCATTGAGACAAAGACAAGACAAGACTAAGATATTTTATTTCAACTAGGCCACCAAGCGGTACTTTTGAACGTTACATTAAAATTTACAAGGAATAAAAATTGATTCTACTCTAATCATTCATAACTAATAATTAAAAAAAAAACTATATTTATGTACATAAGTACATACATTAATAAATTCTTATATGTGAGGACAATGCACCCAGAATCACTACACACTATACTACGTACAGGTATAAAGTATTAAAAGTACTCACTACTGTGCAGATATACTACTACTATGTACTAGAAAAACATTAACATCCGAAGCAGTTAAGTTATGACCAATCCCAACTGACGGCGCCCGTTCACGAACATGACGCATGAATCGTCACCACCCAGCTCAACCATCATGAAGGGAACCGAATGATCCAACACACGCGCCGCCATCAGAGAGCTGACATTTGAGAGAGCATGACACACTCAACTGCCAGGGCACACTTGTGGTTGACTTGTGTCAACGAACGACACAAAGGTACAGCAAATGGTAGATTCGCAGTTGTGTACATAGTACTCACACACGTGCTGTGCAGTTACATAATACTAAAATAAATTGAGTTTATATAATACAAATATATTCAAATATATACAGTCTTCAGCAGTGCCAACAATACTTCAAAACAATAATGTACTGCATATCAGTTGTTTTTGCGCCCTATTGGTTGTGGAGCAGGACTAGCATTGAGCCAAGTACTTGTATCAGTGATGTAATCCCCGAACTTACAATATGCCTGCCTGCATTGTGTGCGTTTTATACAAAGTATTAAATTTCGCCTCATTCAGTTCTAGAATGTGGGGAGGAATTTAATTGTAACATTTTGTACAGTACCCCATGAAAGATGAGGGTACTTTAGCCAGTCTGAAACCTGGTTGAACTAATTGGTCCCTATTTCTAGTAATGTAATTATCTCTGTCTCCGTTTTTATTAAAAAGATGTAAATTCTTTCTCACGTACATGATGTTTTCATAAATATATTAACAAGAAACCGTCATGATGTTAATATCCTTGAATAGTTCCCTTAGAGAATCGCGCCGGCGAAGATTGTATATCGCTCTGATGGCTCTTTTTTGCAGAATAAAAATTGACTCAATGTCTGCAGCCCTTCCCCATAGTAAGATACCGTAAGACGTTATACTATGAAAGCAACTAAAATAGACTAGTCTCGCGGTATCTACATCAGTAAATTGACGAATTTTTCTAACAGCGTAAGCTGCCGAACTTTGCCGCCCTGCAAGTGATATTAAATGAGGACCCCATTGTAACCTTGAGTCTAGCGTGATCCCTAGGAAAACCGTTTTATCGACGAATTCTAGCTTCTCCTTTTTTAATATAATGTCACAATCACTACTTTTGACATTCGGCAAGGAAAATTTTACACACTTGGTTTTTTTACCATTTCAAACTAAATTATTGGCAGTGAACCAATCCTGAACCTGCCGTAGCGCGTTATTAACGTCGTCAACCTGACAAGTACGTCTATTTATTAAGATGTGTAAAAAATGTAAGATGTGTCATCGGCAAATAACACAATGTTTAGTTTGTTTTCCAATAAATGGGGTAATTGACAACTATAACAATTTAAAACTGACCTTGGTACCTTGTAATGTTACTTAACAAAGCAAATGTGAGAACTCCCACGTGTTACAAGGCTGTCATAACTAGCGAACACGCGCGGGTGTCAACGACACACCCCACTTACCTCCCCGGAAACAACTGAGACTTTCAACTTCCTTGAACTTATTTACATGAAAATTGTGTTATTCAAAATTACCGTTTGTAGGTCTAATTGAAATAAATGATTTGACTTATTCCATTTAGGTACAGAACGTAGAATTTTATTTCCTTATGTACTCCGGGCTGAAAAGATGATAATGATGAAACGAACTCTGGACATAAAATTACTACTATTTCTTCTATTTGAGTGCTGAGCTCGGGTTTGATATCCAGGTCGGCCACGAAGTGATATGGGGTTTTTCCATTAGTAGTTTCTCATTAGTATCCAGGAGTTTGGAGGTGATGGAAGAAGTGTGACAACACCTGGCCCTAAGCCTGATCTCTCCCCGGTCGCTTCGGATTACCATTCCATCCAACTATGAGAGTAAGGAACAGAGAGAGCACCTGTTGTTGCGGACACACTTGTGCATTATAATATCTACCGCATCGATAGATAGTCTCCACTGAGATTAAGTCTGGAGGAATATTATTACAAAGAAAATAATAAAGTACTATCTCGAGGACTGCCCGATATCAACAGATATTAATGCAATTTTATGAACTGGGCCAAATTATTTTTCAGACACAGCTATTTTTTATTAGATAATTATTTCCAGGATATTTTATTTTCGAAAAATGTAACAGTTTCTAAATGCTTTTTAACTGTGTAACATCAATCAAGTCACCCCAAAGTAGGTAAATACTCATTTCTCCATGAATACAAACGTTGTGTATGTAGCCATGTTTATTCTGAGCCTAGTATCCACACAGCTAGGTATATAGCTACACCGCGCGAGTTAAGGAACCCCAATCCCCCAATATTAGCTTCATCAGCCAATAATTATATTATATTAGAATAACAGCTATATATGTCAGCATATAATATCTAGGACATGCGTCATTAGCAGAGATGATTGGTTAGCAATAAGATTAGTATATAAGATCAACATTTTGTAGAATTAAGTAATTACTGTCTTGCTGTAACTGGGATCAAATAAAGTTTATTTTTAAACTCTTCCGTTGTCGCTTACTTAATTGGCGCAGCCGGTAGGATCTCTGTAGTCAGTCTGTCACGTATCCACATCTACGGGAAGCAGCCGACGTCCGTTTCAACGGTTCAGCAGAGATCACCGAACAAACAAATACATTAAGAAGCCACATCAAGCCAGGAGAGGACCAGGAGCCAAGCAGTAATTCAGGGATCATGAAGATAGCTGCGGAATTGTGAGTAAATCTTTTCACCTTCCTCTCAGCTCTTCCATTTGCATCCCAACCTTGTATTAATCTATGTTGTGTGTATTATTAGGGATTGGACAACGCCGTAATAATATTTTACAGATTGTTAGTTGTAGTAAATAGTTAGGGATAATTTATTAATTTTTGTGCTTACTTTTTGTGAAGCTTCGTTATTTCACTTCATAATGGAAGGTATAAACCGTGTTCCGCAAGAGATGGTAAACATAATTCCAGTATTTAATGGCGATGTTAGAGCGTTACCCTTATTTATTAAAAAATGTGAATACATTTTAACAACATTCCAAGGGAGCGTTGTACAAAACAATTATTTATTTCATGTAGTAACAAGTAGATTAACAGGCGAAGCAGCTAGTTTGGTAGGCGAAAGGGACTCTATAAATACGTGGGATGAGCTAAAAATGCTGTTAAATCAACACTTTGGCGACCCACGTACTGAAGATTGTCTAGCAATGGAGTTAGAATCCTGTAAAATTAACAAAGGTGAAAGTTACTTAGATTTGTGTCATAGGATACAGCATATGAGAAGCATTTTATTTTCCAAAATATCAGAGACTATTGCTGATGACTCTTTACGGAAGGCTAAGCAGATAATCTACAGTAATAGGGCGATGAATGTTTTTCTATTCAATTTACCGCCATTCCTAGTTAGGTTAGTTCGTTTACGCGACGTTTCGACATTGGAAGACGCGTTGAAAATTGTTTTAGAAGAACAGAACTTTCAATCAGTCTATAATTCTAAAACAAACGATCACCGCAATTATAATAGATCTAATAAAAAATTTTTTTCCGATTTCAATAGTGCGAAGTATAATTCGCAGAGCCTATCCAGTGCAGTTGCACCGAATAACGCCACGAGTAGTTCAATTACGATGAACAATTCGCAGCAGTTTAGGAATTATAGGCAACATTATAATCAAAATAATTTCAATCGGACAAATAATAATGATCATAACAATAGGACAAGTAGGTCACAGTTTCCGATGGCGCAACAAAGCCAACAGTCCACGGCATATGCACCGCGAACGTCACCTTTTGCAGCGCAAGCATCTCCGCCGGGTTCAAAGTCGAACACTGACGTTACTATGCGCACTACAAGTTCACGCCGTGTTAATTACACTAATAATCATAGCTATAACGAACCAAGTTTTGACAACTCAAATAATGAGTTCCAGGAAATTCCTGAAGATCCCAGACAGGGAAATTTTTGTATAACCGCCTCTACCCTAGAGAGCGAATAAAAATTAATTGCAATAAACGTCTTAACTTACCACACATAGTTGTACCAGAATTAAATGCAGTGTTTATGATAGATACAGGCAGTGTTAGGTCTTTCATAAGCCCACACATTGCAAACAAGTACTTTAGGGATCGGTTGCAATATGAACCCTTCGAAGTTGTTAGTACTCACGCATCGAGTGTTCATAGCGAAACGGCATTTATTCCTTTACCAGCTACGTTTTGCAGTAAGGAATTTCATAAATTTTATGTTTACAGTGTTGATGATAGGTATGATGGGTTAATAGGTAGTAACCTACTTAAACAGTTACAGGCAAAAATAAACATGGAAAGTCAAGTTTTGCATTTAAAAAATGCGAATATTCCAATAATATACGCACCACCTATGAGAGAGGTATATCAATTGCCATCTCGTAGTGAATTAAGAGTTAGATTGCCAGTCAACTTACTAGACGGGGAAGCTATACTACAATTTAAACAATTTTCGGAAGGGATTCGAATGCCCACCGCATTAGTTAAGTGTATTAAAGGTTACGCATCAACCGTTATTCAGAATTATACGGATGAAACCAGAACCTTAGTGGTAACAGGACCTTTTACGGTCGAACCTTACAGGCAGAACCCATCTGTTCACATTAATTTTACAGAAAATAACATAGAAATAGAATAGGATGCTAACAGATAATTTAAAAAAATTACAGTTAGACCACATGAATTCTGAGGAACGTAAAACCATCGAAGGGCTATGTAATGAGTATAAGGACATATTTTATTGTGAGAATATTCCATTAACGTTTACAAATCAAGTAAAACATAGAATTAGAACAAGGAATGAAGATCCTATAAATATTAAAGCACATAGGTTACCTCCCATTCAATCGAAAGAAATTAGGAATCAGGTAGATAAAATGTTAAGGGACAATATCATCCAGGAATCACACTCCCCCTGGAGTGCTCCCGTACATTTAGTGCCAAAAAAATTAGATTCATCAGGACAGCAAAAATGGAGGATGGTAGTCGATTATAGACGTCTCAATGAAATTACTACCGATTACAAATACCCTTTGCCCAACATAAATGATTTATTTGATATGCTAGGCAATAGTACCTATTTTACTACCTTAGATTTAGCTAGTGGATACCATCAAATCGAGGTCCAGAAAGAAGATAGGGCGAAAACAGCTTTCAGTACACCTTCAGGACATTATGAATTTAACAGGATGCCGTTTGGGTTAAAAACAGCACCTGCAACATTTCAGAGGGCTATGGATAACGTTCTAAGAGGTCTCCAGGGCTTACATTGCCTGGTATACCTTGATGACGTCATAATTTTTTCTAAATCGCTGACTCAGCATGTAGAGAAACTTAGAGCAGTTTTTGATCGTTTTCGGGCGACAAATTTAAAAATACAACTCGACAAATCACATTTTCTTAGAAAGGAAGTTCTTTACTTAGGGCACACTATTACAAGTGAAGGATTGAAGCCAAATAATGATAAAATTGATGCAATCTTAAGATATCCTATTCCAGAAACAGTTACACAAATAAAAAGCTTTTTAGGACTCATTGGTTATTATAGGAAATTCATCAAAGATTTTGCAAAAATAACTAGACCTTTAACAGCTTGTTTAAAGAAAGGTCGTAAAATAATTATTAATGAGGAGTATAGGGAATGTTTTGAAACATGTAAAAAACTTTTAACAAACGCACCTTTATTACAGTATCCCGATTTTAGTAAAAGTTTTATTTTAACTACCGACGCATCGAATTTTGCAATTGGGGCTGTATTGTCACAAGGATCAATAGGCTCAGACAAGCCAGTAGCATATGCTAGCAGGACTCTGAGTGACACAGAAGTAAAATACAGTACTATTGAGAAGGAGCTTTTAGCCATAATATGGGCAGTTAAGCATTTTAGGCCTTATCTATATGGCAATAAATTTACTATCTTTACAGACCATAGACCATTAGCATGGCTATATTCATTAAAAGAACCCAACAGTAAGCTCACGCGTTGGCGTTTACGCTTAGAGGAATATGACTACGAGGTTAAGTACAAGAAAGGGCCTCAAAATACAAATGCAGATGCCTTATCTAGGATTAAAATTAATGCAATTAACGACGATTTAGATTCGATATTTGTTAACGTAGGTGATAGGAAAGAGCGAATACAAAAAATTATAGATGAAGAGCTGCAATTTGACGAAACGCCCATAGAAACGATAGAACTTTCGGATTCTGATGATGGCGTCACAGCTAATTCAGTTTCAAATAGGGAACATGAAGGTATTCCTATTTTAAATGAAGCTGTAGATACTAAAGCTAGACAAATTTTAGTTCACTCATGGTTTAAAGATAAATTACAGTAAAGGATATTTCTAATAATAAACAGAAAATTTTTGAAGTTCACTTACCAACAAATAATGACAAATTAGTTAAAGACTTTCTAAAAGAATATATAGATCCTAAACATAAATATCATATTTATTTTGAACATCCATCGTTTAGAAAATCTTTTTCAAACATGGTTATTAACTTGTTTAAAAAGGGTTCAGTTAAGTTAACAGAATGTACAGAAAGAGTGATCAATTTGACAGAGTCAGAAGAGGATCAGAAAGAAGTTATTATGAAATACCACGACGGGAAAACCTGTCATATAGGCATTAGGGAAACTTTAGCTAAACTTAAGAGATATTATTGGTGGCCAAACATGAAAGAAATAGTTACAACAGTTATTAACAGCTGCGAAATGTGTAGAAAAATGAAGTACGATAGAAAGCCCATTAAACCTCAAATTCAGTTAACCCAAACTCAGAATAGTCCATTCCAAGAAGCTTTTATGGATCTATTATACATTGAAGGAAAATATTATTTAACTATTGTAGATGCTTTTAGTAAATTAGCACAGGCAATAGAGGTACCTAATAGGAGTACACCAGAGATAGTTAGAGCATTAATTAAATATTTTAGTATTTATGGATTGCCCAGTAGAATAAGTTGTGATTCAGGGACAGAATTTAATAACATGTTAATTAAGGAAATGTTAAGTCTATACAAAATAGAATTGCACATAGGGACTCCAAACAATCCCAGTTCTATGGCAATAGTCGAGAGATTCCATTCTACTATCATCGAAATTTACCGATTAGCAAAATATGAAAAAAACGATTTAGATGCAGCTTCCGTTATGACGTATGCTATTATGGCATATAATAACACCATACACTCAGCGACAGATTTTACGCCTTTTGAACTAGTCTTTGGGCATACCGATGCCGGAAATGTATTTAATGTCGATAGGGAGAAAAATTTAACTCAGAAATTATTATTAGATCATAGGAAACGTCTCAAAGTACTATACGAATTTGTAACAGATAAATTAAACACAGATAAACTTAAGGTAAGAGATAAGAAAGGAGGTGAAGAAACACCAGTCCTTAAGACAGGAGATACTATTTACATGAAGAATACTAGGACTAGGAAAGCTAAGGAAAAACCTCGCTATGAAAAAGCTGAAATCACTGGTGAAACCGAACGTAATATAGTGCCTGTAGAATTAAATAAAAAACCAACTAGAGTGGCGATAAAAAATGTAAAACGTCCTCCACAGGTCATGCCTAGTACTTCTGGTACTAGTGATGTCAGGATTCACGCTGGAACTCCAGAACTTCACTCGGAATCCGGGGATAGCGTCGTTGAAGATGGGAGTAGCGGTGAAGAAGAATAATTATTGGACTATATTTAAGATTTTAGATTTAGAATCCTTAAGCTTACAAATAGATAATAATATTCGCGATTTTAGCAATATGAAATCGAAAATTATAGAAAGCAAATTAAGTAATGAAACTTTAGGTATAGAAAACCAAATCGAGTATTTAATAAGACTTACTAAAGATAAATTATATCAAATTTTACCCCTTAATCATAGAAACAAACGAGCTTTGTTCAACCCTCTGGGCTCATTTGTAAAAGCTATATCTGGTAATTTAGATGAAGACGATGCAATTAAATATGATAAGGAAATCGTTTTACTCCAGAATAGAGAACATGCAGTCGAACGTAAAGTGTCATCAATGCAAAAAGCTTTCGATAAATTAGTTAATGACTCAGAAATCATAAATTCAAATATTAAAAGATTAGGCTCACACACTAATGGCATAGAAAAACTAGCTGAAAATGAATTCAAATTTAACAAGTTACTACGAATAATAGATACTATGTACCAAATTTTAAGCAACTTTCGAACTTATTATGAGAACATACAAGAAATAGAGTCCGCAATCGCCTTTAGCAAACTAAATGTTTTGCACCAGTCTATTATAAATAGCACAGAACTGTACAGCAGTTTAGAAACAATTAGTAAACATGCTAGGACAATATATCCAGTTAGTAAAAGTAATTTAATAAAACTAGAACGTAATATCATAGTCAAATCATATTTAAATAACAATAGATTAGTATTTGTGTTAGAAGTCCCTCTAATAGACAACGAAACATATAATTACTATAAGGTTATTCCTATTCCTATTTTCCATTCTCCAGACACTTTTACCATTATTCCCAAATACCCTTACCTAATGGTGAATCGATTGAAATACATGCCCGTGGTAAACTCATGTACTGAAATTGAAAATGACAGATTTCTTTGTGATGAAAGTAATTTAGCTCAGAATCCAGTCGAGACCTGTATAGAACAAATTATGTTGATGAAGAATAACTACAATAGCTGCGTAAAGAATCGTATCAAGATAGAAAAGCCTAAGGTGCAGAAGATAACGGATAGCCAATGGTTGGTCTACACAGAGGACAACCTGATCATTACCGAAAACTGCAATGAGGAAATCCGCAAATACAACATCTTTGGGACCTATATCGTGACACTGAGTCAACAATGCGAGGCGCAAATAGGAGGAGTAATTGTTGGTGCCGCCACAAACACTACAATTTCCAGTTTCAAGCTCCCATTGGTCGAGATGCCAGAGCTTCAACAAGACATACAGACAAGGACGGAGAAGGTCGACCTAAGAAACGTGGACTTTAGTGACGTGAAAGAATTGTTACAAAGTGCCAAATTTAGTGAAAGTGACGATACAACCCAAATAGTGACAATAGAAATTAGCGTATGGACCATTTTAGAGTATATCATTATCATAATAATTATTGTCGTCATCTCATACAAATTAAATGTTTTTCGTTTTTGCCGAAATTCTCCGAAGTCATCTGCGACGCCTTCGGATAATTTCTCTCTTAGGGAGGGAGGAGTTAAGGAACCCCAATCCCCCAATATTAGCTTCATCAGCCAATAATTATATTATATTAGAATAACAGCTATATATGTCAGCATATAATATCTAGGACATGCGTCATTAGCAGAGATGATTGGTTAGCAATAAGATTAGTATATAAGATCAACATTTTGTAGAATTAAGTAATTACTGTCTTGCTGTAACTGGGATCAAATAAAGTTTATTTTTAAACTCTTCCGTTGTCGCTTACTTAATTCGCGCAAACAGACTTCACTACACAAGGCCTACCCCAAGGGAGCGATATACAACGGTCATACAGCGAATATTACCATGCGTGGCAGCTTTATCAGTTATACAGCAGAGCCTACAGATAATAATATACGGGGTATTGTCTCTTTGAGACCGAAACTAGAGCCTAGGCTATTTGTACAGAGAAGAGACATAAATACAGACACAGATACTTTTGCAATAGTAAACTAAATCTATTTCCATTTAACCGTTGGTGTTTTGCGGACAAAGCCGGTTCTCTCTAACGAAAGCATATTTTGTATATGGAAATGTTATTAATAGCAGCTTATAGGCTAATGCTAAATCAACGATTCGCTAGTTTACTAAGAACTGTGTTGACAGTTCAGTTGTGTTGATCCAGTTCTGAAGTCATCCATCCAAAAGTGATAATCATGACAACATTTCTCATGAAAAGATAAATGTAGATCTGGGCTGATACCTCAGTCCTGCTGCGTGTAGTGGTAAGATTATTATCAGCAGTGCAAAAATAGCGATCGATAAAGATAACACGCTTACTTTTTTAGCTTCAAAGAAAGAAGGAAAGATTTTTTTTGTAACCCACACAGGAGACACGAGAGGAAAAACAAAGAAAATAATAAAATGCTTTCTCCATTAACTATATGTAATTGGGTAATAACCTAAGTAAGTAACTACATTTCAGATCAGACAATTATTAAATACCTATGTACTAGGTACACGGAACATTTCGTGTTCTGTCTTAATCACTACGGAAGTAAATAACGATATCCGAGTAAATCAAAGCGGAGGCTCCTTCATAACAAGCATTGTTCGCCATTGTCTACTCACAATGGAAGCGACTATTAATCATAACTTGGAAAACGTGGGGATTTTTACATTCTGTTGTGATTTATTATTGATTTTATGATAAAAAGCAAATGAACATTCACATATTCGCAAGCTAGCTGACCAAAACCAGATGTATCCTCTACCTGCACAGCATAATTTTCTTCTTGTTTTCGTCTTTTTAGTTCGCTTTTCAAGGTGTCGGGCTTTTTGATTTTTTTTATTGACTTGTTTTATTTATAACTTTTTAGTTATTATTTTTTTTAATTCGGTTAATTTAAACATATTAGTAACAAATATTTTTGAAATCAACTATTAAAACCCTTTATTTTGATACCTCACAATATGGGGTTGGAAGGCAAAAAAATGGAGCTTCACAATATGGCGCCCAAATTTCACAATTTTTCTATTTTTTTCAATTTTAATGTAGCCAGTGACACTCGCAAGGTTAAGAGGAATCCGTTGACGTAAAATCATCAAAATCTGTCGACGCATTCGGTCTCTGGAACGCCACATAGGAACAAACATACATACACACATATACTGATAAACAAATTACCCTCCTTCGGCAGATGGGTAAAAAGAACAACGCTCCAGTCGCAATTTTATCAACACTAATAATATATAATATTACAAAGAGGAAAGATTTACTTGTAAGTTTGTTTGTAATGCATAAACTCAAAAACTACTTAACCGATTTAGAAATTATTATTAAAAAGGCTATTATTTATACCGAAAACGGGTCCTGTGGGGCGCGCCACGGGAGTGAAGCCGCGGGGAAAAGCTAGTCTTAACTAAAATTATTTCACAATACGATAGAACCCACTATCGCTGATAGCCCAAGCTAATTTTATCCCGGAAAAATCACGATTCATGTGAGTTGGCCCAAGGGAAAGAAACCATGTGAGTACTATTTTGCCATGGCAGTTTAACAGATAAAGTGGCCTCGTTGCGCGTTGGTCTAGATTTTTGTTTTTGCTAATCTCTCGCTTCTCATGTGCGAGTCACAAATTAATATATTTTATTTCTTTCTTTCTGTGATCGCATGCGCTACTGCTGAGTATGAGGCCCTGGGCTCAATACCCAAGTCGGGGAAAGTGTTTTCATCTGGCATTTTTTGGTACCAAACCGAAGACTGAATTTGTGCCTGGTTGATGGCAATAGGCTCCCTCCGTGGAATTTAAATATAACTGGCGAAATTTGGGCGAACGATAGTGCACCTCTACAAAACCCTCGGGGAATAATGGCGTGACGTTCACCTCAACAGATCTTCGATCATTAGAAAAAGACATAGCTTTCACTGTCGGTGTTCCCTTTATTAATCATTCACTTTCATGTTAGCGATAAAATCGTAAATAAAAGATTAGACTACGTTCCGCGCCAGACACACCGCTTGCACACGGAATTAAATTAGAGATATCCAAAAGTTGCCTTCATGGTTGATCCTTATTACATTTTCTAATTCCCATGGTGTGTCGGTGAATAATTTAGCGACATTAGGACAGAAGCCATTAGGGTTGATGGAATATCGTCTTTGCGAATTGTGGCACCTGAGGGTGGGACTGATTCTTTGTAGGAAATCACAGGTGGACATTATTTCTTCAACCGGTGTCCACTCAATGCAGAATTTTAGGTTTCCAGTTCTCCACCGTTGCATGCCATTGATCGGAATCACATACGATACGTTTCCAAGTTTTCAAAAGACCTTTTCTATACCGTCTGATGATATCAATTGAACTAAGCATATCTAAGCGTATCTTATCTGCTTCCTGATGATGAAGCATATCTAAACTAAATCTTAATCTAGGATCAAACTAAAAGCATCTAGTTCAATCCGACCGAAGAGCTCTAAGATCGACTAGTTAAGCCTGGGATAATCTAAGTAGCTTCTCAGATACACGAAAATACGTGGAAATCTGCTCCACTCAGAAACTGTTCGCCTTGTAGTCTGATGGGTAAAGTTTCTATTCTGTCTCTCATCATAAGTCAGTGGCATCAATCTTGCTAAGCTTGTAACTCACAACAATCATAGTTTACTATCTCAGACGAAAGTGTGACAAGCTCTTTGTTATCTATCAGTCATAACGTTAGGTACCTAGCAACACATTATTTGATCTGTCATTTCCAGGGAGTTAGATAATTATTGAGTTGTATCTTTTATGATAATATCACAGCAAAATATCGTGCGTCATCTTGCTGGCTGACCAACTTCCTTTGATTTGAAGTTTGTACAAAGTTATCCGAGTCACACAATTCTTTAAATAAATACCATGGCAACAATTTCGTCATCACAGCTTTAAATTAGAATAAACAATAGTTCATCTCGCATCCAAGTTTAAACACACAGCCACAATGAAGTTAATACACGGACAGTGCATATCAAAGACAATCAGCACAGTCATTGTATCACGACAAAACAATGGAATAGCTCGACCATTCAATTAGCTAGCTAGTCTACAAGTTTACTTCAGCCAATTACAAGAACTTAGCAAACAGACGCAAACTTCTGTAGTAGTGCAGGAATTAATACATTTTGGATCTTACATTTACGTATACTATACGTATCTGAAAGTTTGGGAGTAATATCGTAGGATCTTGGGCATTTTCTTATAATGATGATGATGGGCATTTCTAGGTGCGTCTTCTTCTTTGTGACTAAGTTAAATTTCGTTTGCACAATACTTCGCCACTTCCAAGCAAAGTCGACGGCAGCGCATATATTTGGCTGCCCATTTTTACGCCGAGAAGAAACTATAATAATAAGAATCTACCTTAGACATTCCTAGATGCATCTTCTTCTCCGTGTCAATGATAGTACCGACAGTAAAATTGTGTTCGCCCAATACTTCGCCACATCCACAACATTTTCGTTGGCAGCGCATATGTCGTTGTGACTTTCGGTTTTGGGACAGAGAGGGCAAGTAAGTAGGTTCGTCAACTATTACCATCGTGATCTTGAATCTTGTCAAACTATATGGTAAGAGTGTAATCACTTCTGACGGAGCATGTAGCTAATGTAATTGATTGACTGTACCTACCATGTTATATCGCTCAGCAAATCTTAACATCACTGAGATTTGTCAGCTTAATGACTGGTTAGATAACTAGCTTTGATTAAGCTTTAAATGTCTGAATTTTCTTAGAGCGGTTGTAGTATTCAACAAGCATTTTCACGCGGCTTCGTTCCCGTAGCCTATATACCAAATAACGCTGCTTTTTTTTCAAGATACAATGTATCCCTGGAAGAACACTTTGCGAAGTTGCAGCTTTCTATCACTATCACTTAGCTTAACACAAAGTCAAAATAAATTGATTAAATAATTTTTCTGGGCACTTTCATGTTGACAGCGATGTGGACGAATATTTTGACGCTTATTGAGCCCTGCCCCTTTTTATACGCGTTTGTAGTTTTTGAGTTATTGTTAATTAAGTATTTTATTCTATGTAAATTTGTATGTATATAAATAAATGCTTAACACATAAAAATGCGTGAAGTGAGTGATATCAGAGATATTCTCAAACGAATCTCTTTATAATATAAGTTTAGGTTAAGATGATAATGTGGGTACCTGAGTATCTCAGGTCTAAAAGTTGTGTGTCTCCTGAAGCGCGCTTCATATGCATGTTTATGTGAGACAACGTTAAACTTTAAATAAGACTATATGACAATGTCATTGTATCCACCAACAATGTAAGTAGCTACACAGTAAATCAGTCCCATATAATACAACAATAGAGCATCTAAGGCAAGACAAACAAGCCACACAGTAGATACCCGCTTCAATTTGCATGGTCTTCAAGTTTAGTTCGACAATTACAGCGAGTAAACACGGGAGTAGTTAGTATATCGCTACACGTTCACTTCACGAGGGCTCTTGTTAGCCCAAGTCCTTCTAAGTTTTAATCTGCGAGTTTTGAAATGTACGGATTATTAGTTAAGCGCACTCAACACTTAGATTTGAAAGTAACTAGCGACCCGCTCCTGTTATGTCCGGATTTCACTACTTGAAGTATAGCATTAATACTGGTAATATTATTCTGAAAATGATGGTGCAAATAGCACCAAAATCCGTTGCGAGTTAAGATAAACAAAGCTGTTTCACAGACAGACATGTATAGTTCTCGCCAAACTTCTTGCCTATGGCATTTCTTCATATTTTCCCACGATGTTAACGCTATACGTTTTTTTTTTATTTAGCTCTCTTGTTTCGTTTTATTGACGACTAGCCGCAACCCTAGAGGGAAAACAACGACTTCGCAGAATAGCAATTAGGTGTGACTGGTGACCTATATTCAGCCATCTAGGCACCTACTTACTTCCAAAGCTTTTGGATTTCGCGAAATATCTATCAAATGGATGGCATTTACTGAAATAACACAATAACATATTTTCTTTAGATATTCTGTCTACAGTTTATTCATTTTGTTGCACCAGCATCCTTATTGCGTAACTTTAAATAATAGCGCACACCTGCTTTGTTTGCGTTCTTTGCTTCAAATGTTCAAAAATTCCTGGACGGTGTAAAATACGCAATGAACAGTAGTTGAGTTGTCAAAATGATAGCGAGCTTTGCTTTGTGCTGTCAAAACAGTTACACAATTAAGGTGCTGCTTTTAAGTCTAACGCATTTCAGTGCATCTTCACGTATCCAAAGTTTCGTACCTAAATTATTATCACAGAGAGCTTTTATAGTGCAACTTTTTATCCCTGCGAGAAAATAAGCTCGTGTAAACGTGCTTTTTTCGCTCAAAGAATCTTTCCGGTTCCAACAACAAACACAGCGTGCTCGCTAATAATCCGACTTCCTATGTTTCCGCACACTTCACACATGGGGAGTTATTTCCCGAGTAATTACGCACTCGTGCGCGCAATATAATTTTATTGAAAAGCCCTTCGGTTATGCTTTAATTGCGGAACAAAGGTGGCAGCCGCGCTAAATAATTAAATACCCTTGTTATTGCTTTTTCACTTTCAGATAAAATGTAGGGAGGAACTTTATTACGGGCGCCTGGGATTCCCTTTAATATAGTGTTATAGAGATAAAAAGGAATCCATGTATCGGGTTACTATTTAGGTACCTAGGTTTTATTTAAAAATCTATTGCCCTCAACGTTTTTGTTTAGTACCTACCTACCTACACTCCAGCAAGATTATCTCAGTTCATACGTTTCATCGCGTTGGCTCAGTTTTCCTGAGAAGGCATACGAAAAGTGTTGAAAATGAACACCTACCTTTTTATTTTCTATAGAACCTATCCATTTTCCATCACCTAAATCTAATATAATTTCTCATTAACCTTTACCTGTAATACTCCACCAGAAACTAAGAGTCATTTGTTCAACATATTGCCAGGAATAAGATAAAGACCAGTATATTCCCGCGCGTTCACTTGTTAATACGAAGAAATAAAGGAGAGTACATACATATACGTAGAGCTACAGACACAACATTGTGTGAGTGGGTCTGTGCATCCCTGAACAATACTTATTACGTTTGGGACGGCTCCGCCAGCGTTGTTGACCTGTAGTTCGAGGCTGACCTACTTTAAATATACTCCCCTTTTTAAATGCCCACCTGACTTATCTATGCCGTTTGACTGGAAGTAATTTAGCAATAGTTAACGATACATCAGTGAGTTCTGTGCATGGAGGAGGAAATTGAGAGCCGTGATTAGTACTTCCATCCTTTCGAGGCGATGTTATTAATATACATGTGGATGGTTGGAGAGGTATGGGGAGGGCAAAGAAAAGATGCATGGACTGTGTGAGGAGTGATATGAAAGAAAAGGGAGTCAGTGATAGCGTGACGGGGGACAGGACGGTATGGAACAAGAAAACGTGTTGCGCCGACCCCAAGTAACATGGGATGAGGGCAGGAAGTTAATAATAAATTAATATAATAATGAATAATTAGAAATGTTGAGCTTTAAACTCAAAAAGTTACTGAGTACGTATTCTAGGAATAAAAACAGTGCCTTGGCAAAAAACTTGCGGCAAAGGTCACTAAAGTTTATTAAAATTCAAATTCAAAAACACCAAGCAAGCAACACGTTTATAAGATATGAGATTTGTCATATCTCAGAAATTTAAGACACCCAAGTATTTCACACGAATCGATACAATTGAGCACTTTACAAGTTAGGCCACACACTTAGTAGTTTCCCTAATGTTTTAAACATCATGTAACTGTTTGCATGGTACGTAAAGAGTGTTCGCATTAGCGCGAGAGCACAGTTGAGTAATTTGTCATCACAGTTCCTGTCACTGTCTGTTTTGGCAGAGGAATGTAGTCGATTAAGAGCGAGGAGCAAGCGCTTAAACTTCCACGAAAAAGCTTTTAAATCCGCCGTCCCGTCTTACTACATCAGCAGCCCATGTTTGAACATGTCAAACCATAAATTAGCAGTGCGTGGTTATGGCATCGCATTTGCAATAGAGTCCATAAGATCTTGCCATATACAATCTTTTATTTTTGGAACTGGGACATCATAAGTGGATATCCTATCTTTTTGTGAAGCTCAAACTTCATTCATGTTTTACTGCTAGCAGACTGCTCTAGACAAAAACATTATAACAGCGATGGCTATGGACTAAATGTCAAAATGTAAGTGATTGATCACGTGTCACTTCGATAGTGCGTGGCAGTCCTTTATAGAATGGCATTTTGTTTAAAACCTCTGATAGAATTAGTCTACTAAAGTGGATATAGCTATATGTTCATGAACTTAGGCAAAACATTCTAGAGTTATGTCGTCACAATGATAAACTAATGCAATAAAAAAAATAAAAAAATCACACCATGATTTTCTTCTTGTTTACGTCTTTTTGGTTCACTTTGTAAGCAGTCACGTTTTTTGTTATTTTCAAATATTTTTTATTTACTTTTTAGTTTTTTTTTTAGAATTTGGTACATTTAAACATATAAGTTTTATTTATTTTTATAATCACCTCTTAAAACCCTTTATTTTGATACCCTACATGATGGGTTTGGAAGAAAAATATGTGCCCCCCACAATATGGCGCCCAAAATCCGCCCCTTTTTTCTTTACAATTTCAATGTAGCTAGTGAAACTTGCAGGGTTAAGACAGATCGATTGAAGTACCTAAGAATCATCAAAATCGGCCAACGTGTTTGGTCTCTAGAACGCCACATAAGAACAAACATACATACATACATAGACTGATAAACACATTACCCTCCATCGGCAGTCGGGTAAAAAGGGGCTTTATTGTGTAGGTATTGATCCCCGTATTCATAAGTAGGTACTCACAGATCATGCGTATAACAAATCAAAAACACTCCCAAAACTTATCAATACTATAATTAATCTGAAATCCTGCTAAAACTCAGGCTCGCTCGGATTCGAACCGCAGCTCAAAACTCGGCAATAACCGACCATTTGTCATGTGTCAGCGATTCAGGCTGAGCACGCGGCTCTGACCGCTAATGGATCTCCAGCGATGTTATACTAAGGGCTGATTCCACTTGCTTGAACTGAATTCAACCAAATGATCTGAATTTATTCATCTTTTTGGACAGACTCCATTTGTAAGCCATTGTCAAGTGAGTGCGCGATAGTTGCGTTGGTTTGGACGTCATTTTAAAAAGCTTTTGTACTCACTAGATACACTGAATTACTGTCTGCCCACCAAGTGACTCCAGGAATGACGGTAGCACAATGATCAAGAGCTGCCGTGCACAGCGAGACTCAGGAAAGACTCCTGTACAGTCTCTCCAGGGATGTAAGAGGGGTGGTCTGGTACCTAACGGGGCTCCTTCTATTTGCTGACGGTGATCACTGGTTTGGTTTTAGTGAGGTAAAAATCTCACACTCTCTGTTTTTCCTCAAAAACCCAGGCGCCTTTCGAACGCTCCCCGCCGATAGCAAAAGATAACTGGCTTAATACGGTGTCATTTAGACGACTAAATTCAGCCCAGTGTATCAGCCCCTTTAGTATCAAGAACTGCCTACAACTTTGATGTGCGTTATTAATTGTTGTCGCTCCCTGCCACGTCAGTTACCTACTCTGCATCGGTGCCGAAGATTTTAGGAGTAAATAATGATGTGGTTTCAACAAAAATACGCGTGTGTGTGTGATGGACGTTATTTTAGAAATTTACAGGAAAAATATAATGTTCAGCGTGATTTATAAGCCGTGAGTTGCTATTATATTTGTGTCTAAAGTTGTGCTGAAACGCTAAAATACTCGCACTACTACGTAGACTCGCAGGAAAGTTAAGCTGCCTATTGAAAAGTTCTAAATACTGGCGTTCCTATGAATTATATTTGGAAAAGACAATAATAAGAATCGACATGACGCCGCCAGATAATTTGTCTTTATTTTATTTTTGACAGGAATCTTGGCAACATATCATACAAAAGAAAGATGCAATTTGAACCAGACCCAATATGTTTCTTCGATTTTACCTCCAAGTAATATGACAGAACCTTCTCAAATGACTGTTGCTTAGCAAAAACTAGAACACACACAATAATACTGGTTCTACATAAACAGGGTGTAACGGCAAGGTGTGGTCATATTTTTAAATTGCTTCTGCCCATGTAAATTAACAAATTTCTCTAAGGAAGTCATAGTCAAATCTCAAACAATAATAGATTTACCATAAAAAATTGTTGTCAGCTGACCAAAATTTGTATGGGATCTAATTTACATTTGGAATTGAGTTCCTTACTGAATTTAGTTCTGATTTATTTGGGGGCTAGACCGGAAAAAGTCTAGTCTAAAGTCTACCAAAAATCTTCACCTTAACCTGGCAGTGATTTTTGAGGTACTGCTCGATCACCTACAAAACTAAAACATTTTCAATCGATTCAGCTTGCCATCAGTTTTGAGACCCATCATCAAATCAGCCGAAAGACGTCCACTGCTGGACATAGGCCTCCCCCAACCATCGCCACATTGATCGGTCCCGTGCGTCTAGCATCCAGCAGATCTCCGCAACCTTCACCAAGTCATCGGTCCAACTGGTGGGAGGCCTTCCAACGCAACGTCTTCCGGTTTGCGGTCGCCACTCCAGAACCTTTCTGTCCCATCGGCCATCGGTTCTGCGAGCAATGTGATCTGCCCAATGTCACTTAAGTTTGGCAATTCTTCGGGCTATGTCGGTAACCCTGGGTCTCTTGCTGATTTCTACATTTCTCATTCATTCGATCACGCAAGGAAACTACGAGCATAGCCCTCTCTTTTGCCCTTTGTGTGACTGTAGGGTTTCTGTTGAGCCTCATTGTGAGCGACCACGTCTCAGAACCATTATGTCATCACTGGCAACACGCACGGAACGTCTTCTGTGATAAGTTGGACGAGAAGATACTGCGCAACTTCTCGAACGCTGCCCAGCCGAGTCGAATTCCATGGTTGACCTCTTTCTCGAAGTTGGCCCTACCCAACCGGATTGTATATCCTAGGTAGACATAGTCGCCCACAAGTTCGAGTATCGAGTCTCCGACCTTGATAGGAATGGGTGTAACATGGACATTCATTCAACATCACATTGGATTTGCCTATGCCATTTGTTCATTATAAGACCCACTCTTTCGGAAGCTCTACTGAGGTCATCGAGCATTGTGCTGAGGTCCTCCATGGCTCCATGGATGGGAAGCCATGATCACGATACCGTCGGCGAAGGTGAGTGTTGTATTCTCCATTGACGTTAATGCCTAGCCCTCTCCAGTTCATAATCCTGAAGACATCCTCCAGTGCAGAGGTGAACAGTTTCGGAGATATGACGTCTCTCTTTCTCACATCTCGCTGCAGTATTCGAATCGTTGAGCTCCTTAAATGCTGAGTTGAGCTGCACGATTATTGACAAATGCGTGCACTGACTGGACAGGTGCTCTCAGTCTGGCTGGTTCTTTCCTCAAAAGAACATTTCAGTCATCAATCTACATGGTCTTCACATGATCTAACCAATATTTTGTCTGGACTTTAAAAGAGACTGTGACCTCTGAGTTTTATCGGCCTTTTTTTCTCAGAGTAGTCAGATAGGAAACGCCGAACTCATCTAGTTTACAAAAATATGATCAACATGTAAGTGTTTGTATAAACCAACTTACAGAATTAAAATCATTTATCATTAATCATTATCATTTATCATTAGAAGGGTAGAAGGATGGGTTCCGAGGTCTGATCCTGAAGTTAAACTGACATGGTGGCGTTTATATACAAACACTTCAACACTTCGATGAACCGGTAGTCAATTTGGCATTGTCAATGCCTACAAGCAATGTCTACAAGCTGTTTTCATGAGTCATCACGTATCGGGAGGTTTGACGATTTCCAATCTCCCGAACAAGACGGATTTTGTAAAGGCTTCAGCACCGTAGACCACATACATACGCTGCGACTGGTTATACATAAGACCAAAGAGTACAACCTACCTCTCTGCTTAGCGTTTGTGGACTATGTATGTGTGTATGTGTGCCTTCGATTTGATCGAGACTTGGGCTGTACTGCAGTCTCTCCAACGGTGCCAAATTGACTACCGGTTCATCGAAGTGTTGAAGTGTTTGTATATAAACGCCACCATGTCAGTTTAACTTCAGGATCAGACCTCGGAACCCATCCTTCTACCCTTCTAATGATAAATGATAATGATTAATGATAAATGATTTTAATTCTGTAAGTTGGTTTATACAAACACTTGCATGTTGATCATATTTTTGTAAACTAGATGAGTTCGGCGTTTCCTATCTGACTACTCTGAGAAGAAAGGCCGATAAAACTCAGAGGTCACAGTCTCTTTTAAAGTCCAGACAAAATATTGGTTAGATCATGTGAAGACCATGTAGATTGATGACTGAAATGGTCTTTTGAGGAAAGAACCGGCCAGACTGAGAGCACCTGTCCAGTCAGTGCACGCATTTGTCAATAATCGTGCAGCTCAACTCAGCATTTAAGGAGCTCAACGATTCGAATACTGCAGCGAGATGTGAGAAAGAGAGACGTCATATCTCCGAAACTGTTCACCTCTGCACTGGAGGATGTCTTCAGGATTCTGAACTGGAGAGGGCTAGGCATTAACGTCAATGGAGAATACAACACTCACCTTCGCCGACGGTATCGTGATCATGGCTTCCCATCCATGGAGCCATGGAGGACCTCAGCACAATGCTCGATGACCTCAGTAGAGCTTCCGAAAGAGTGGGTCTTATAATGAACAAATGGCATAGGCAAATCCAATGTGATGTTGAATGAATGTCCATGTTACACCCATTCCTATCAAGGTCGGAGACTCGATACTCGAACTTGTGGGCGACTATGTCTACCTAGGATATACAATCCGGTTGGGTAGGGCCAACTTCGAGAAAGAGGTCAACCATGGAATTCGACTCGGCTGGGCAGCGTTCGAGAAGTTGCGCAGTATCTTCTCGTCCAACTTATCACAGAAGACGCTCCGTGCGTGTTGCCAGTGATGACATAATGGCTCTGAGACGTGGTCGCTCACAATGAGGCTCAACAGAAACCCTACAGTCACACAAAGGGCAATAGAGAGGGCTATGCTCGTAGTTTCCTTGCGTGATCGAATGAATGAGAAATGTAGAGATCAGCAAGAGACCCAGGGTTACCGACATAGCCCGAAGAATTGCTAAACTTAAGTGACATTGGGCAGATCACATTGCTCGCAGAACCGATGGCCGATGGGACAGAAAGGTTCTGGAGTGGCGACCGCGAACCGGAAGACGTTGCGTTGGAAGGCCTCCCACCAGTTGGACCGATGACTTGGTGAAGGTTGCGGAGATCTGCTCGATGCTAGACGCACGGGACCGATCAATGTGGCGATGGTTGGGGGAGGCCTATGTCCAGCAGTGGACGTCTTTCGGCTGATTTGATGATGGGTCTCAAAACTGATGGCAAGCTGAATCGATTGAAAATGTTTTAGTTTTGTAGGTGATCGAGCAGTACCTCAAAAATCACTGCCAGGTGAAGGTGAAGGTTTTTGGTAGACTTTAGACTAGACTTTTTCCGGTCTAGCCCCCAAATAAATCAGAACTAAATTCAGTAAGGAACTCAATTCCAAATGTAAATTAGATCCCATACAAATTTTGGTCAGCTGACAACAATTTTTTATGGTAAATCTATTATTGTTTGAGATTTGACTATGACTTCCTTAGAGAAATTTGTTAATTTACATGGGCAGAAGCAATTTAAAAATATGACCACACCTTGCCGTTACACCCTGTTTATGTAGAACCAGTATTATTGTGTGTGTTCTAGTTTTTGCTAAGCAACAGTCATTTGAGAAGGTTCTGTCATATTACTTGGGGGTAAAATCGAAGAAACATATTGGGTCTGGTTCAAATTGCATCTTTCTTTTGTATGATATGTTGCCAAGATTTCTGTCAAAAATAAAATAAAGACAAATTATCTGGCGGCGTCATGTCGATTCTTATTATTGTCTTTTCCAAATATAATTCATAGGAACGCCAGTATTTAGAACTTTCCAATAGGCAGCTTAACTTTCCTGCGAGTCTACGTAGTAGTGCGAGTATTTTAGCGTTTCAGCACAACTTTAGACACAAATATAATAGCAACTTTCGGCTTATAAATCACGCTGAAATAATGAATGTGTGTTTATTGTTTGCATCATTTCATAACATAACGTCATGCCAGTACGATCAAAAGAGGTACGCAGATGTGTACAGTTCACCTTGTTACACTCTCATTTCACCGGTTATGTTCAAGTTTCATGGTACTTGGGTAATCTATTCTGGCATTATAAGTACTTTACTTAAGAGTTGCCTATAAGGTACTACTACAATGTGAAAAATAACTTTCTTTTTCGAAGTCGGTGTCCATAACGAAAAAAAATTGTACCTACCAAATACACCGACTTCGAAAAAGAAAGAAGTCGTTAGTATCTTTTTGTAAAAAAATTTGTAGTTTAATTTTTTTTGACAAATTTGTTCATTTACATAGGCAGAAGCAGTTATAATACGAACAAATCTTTCCATTGCATCCTGTATAATAGTTCTGTTACATACTGGTAACTTGAAGTAAGTACAACGTTGACTGTTCGTACTTGGCAAGAGTTCTGTATCGACTGGTGCAACTCACAGGTCGTAAGTACAAAGTTTTAAGTACGGTACGACTTTGTTATTGTCACTGCACTGTGTCGTTTATAGTTATGAGTTGTGTTGCAGAAGAGGGAGTGGGTCTGTCTTTGTTTATTTGATGTAAAAAAAATATAACGTATGAGGACTTTTTTTGATTACCTAATAAATAAATAGCGTCACAGTTATCTGGAAAATAGTGTTGTTAGCGATAAGACCGCCATTGAACCCATATCGTCATCATCATACAATAAAGTAGGTATATTTCTATTCCATCATCAAATTATTTATAATTCACATTTCACATCCAGCTCTATAATCGAAATTTACATTCTTTAACAAGAATTATTATACGTACAATTGGTATTGATCCTCACTTTGTACCTACTAATGTCGTGGTGGCCCAGGGGCTAAAACCTCGTCTTTTGTACTTGAGATTGTGTTTTCAAATCCGGGCAAGATGCAATGTGACTTTTTCAAATTCATATGTACTTTCTAAGTTTATTTTGGGCATCATAGACAACGTGAAGAAAAATATCGTGAGGAAACATAGACTTACATAGTTAATGCAGGTCTAAAATAGCAAAGTCAGAGGCCTGTGGGGTTCCCAGAGGCGGCTTAATTAACTCTGACATCAGAGGTGGCCATATCCTCACACGAACAAGAAAAGAAGGCCTTCTAATGCCAAGATGTACTTACTAATGCCAGGATGTACCTACCTACTTATTCTAAATAAATTCTAACGTGTTTACTGCGATCTGAATATAAGGTTGACTGAATAGAAAGAATTATTTCATAAGCGCAGTGCAGACTATTGCCAGCCTTCTCTCGCCACCTCTCATACCTCGGCCCCATTTTATCATATGAACTGCAAAGCATGTAGTTGAAAACTTGTATCGGTAAATAGCGGACGCCGTCGGCGGCAAATCTTTAACACGTAACCTTTGCTTATCGTTATATACTTCTCTTGAACGTTTCTGTGAAGTTTCCACGTGTACAACTTCTAGTCATGTAAGTGACAGTTGGAATTGACTTACAGATTCGATTGTGCATTTTGATGATGTAGTTTTTGGTTAGGAGTTTTAGGACTACACAATTGATGATGTCAACGGTTCTCACGCTCATCTGAAAATTTTGGATCTTCGAGCCTGATTGTTCCGGTTTTGTATACTTAAACGGATTTGTAAGCCCAACATTTTTTCACATAAAATAAACCGACGTCCAAAGCAAAACACAAAAACGTGCAAAAATAACTTTTGTTTCGGAAGCCGATTTCTTTGGTACCTCTTATGTTATCGTTTTTCAACACCGAATTCCGAAACAAAAGTTATTTTTGCACGTTTTAGTGTTTTGCTTAGGAAGTCGGTTATTTTTTGTGAAAAAGTTTTTATTTCTCACTTTTTAGTTTTAGAACTCTATCATTAAAAACGCAAAGTCTTTACTTTAACTGTTCCCCAAATTTAGGGATACTAAATCCAATAAAAAAGAATAAGTACTTATTTTCTGCGAAACGCGTGAACAAACATATATATTTACATAAAAATATACATACATACACCTATGAAATTTGACACACGTGTTTAGATCTAGAGGTCTTTAAGAGTTAGTTTTTTTGTTTTTAAGTTATGGCTACCTATGAAAATGTCTGCAGATTCACTAGCTTTAACTGTCGTTCATTTAAGAACTCCATTGACGATGTTAGAAGTTTATGTAAAGCATCTGTGCTAGTGTGTTTACAGGAGACTTGGCTTCTTAATCATGATATTCCATTACTGGGAACGGTTAGTAGTGATTTTGAATATACAGGTAAGTCTGCTGTGGACACATCCGCCGGTTTACTGAGAGGGAGACCATACGGTGGGGTGGCTATTCTCTGGCGAAAGGGTGTATTTGAGATGGTGTCTGTTGTAGAGTGTAGTAGTGCCCGACTTACTGCAATTACGGCAATAATCGGGGGACGTAAGATCTTAGTCTTTTCCGTATACATGCCTGTGAACTCCATCGATAATTTGCCTATTTTCTCGGAGGTGTTAGGTGAGATTAGTGCCATTGAGGAGAGCAGTGACGTCGAGACAGTATTTTTGCTGGGTGATTTTAATGCCCATCCCAAGGAATTGTTTTACGAGGAACTTGAGAGGTATGGTTTGGATAGGTCGTGGGTATGTGCAGACGTGAAGAGACTTAGCACCGATTCGGGAAGTTACACATTTGTCGACCATTATCACGGCAGCAGGAGGTGGCTTGACCACTGTGTAGTCTCCCTGTCAGCTTGGAAAACCATTGTAAATGTAGGTATATTAGAGGACGTATATGTGTCCGACCACCTTCCGATATTTATCGAATGTGACCTGGATGCGATTAGGCCAAAGATATGTAATTCTAATATGCCGAGGAATGCAGTTCTCTGGGGAGAGAGAGATGATTCGCAAATCAGTGAATTTCATGACTTATGTCAGAAAGGTTTGCGAACCATTGATTTTCCTTCCGAGTTCACTGACTGTAGCTACGGGACTTGTAATCTAAGTGCCCATAAATTAATAATAGACTCTTTGTATGACCAAATTGTACAGGTCTTAAAAAAGGCGGCTATCCAAACCAAGGATATTAATAAACCTAAATGTCGGAAAAAGGTTGTGTGTGGCTGGAACAAAAACGTGAGGGAAGCTCATTGGGATGCCAGGCTTATGTTTAAGTCGTGGGTTTTGCATAATCGTCCACCAGTGGGCATAGTGTACGAGCAAATGCGTGAGTCTCGTAAGATTTTTAAAGGCAGGCTAAAGTGGTGTCGAAAGAATCAAGAAAAACTGAAAATGGATGTGATAGCGAATTGTCGAGCCACTAAGAACTTTTCCGAGTTTTGGAAAGCTACCAAAAAATTGGATGTTAGGCCTGGCCTCCCGGTGAGTGTGAGCGGCTTAAGCGGTCCGAGCGAGATCGCTAATATGTTTAGCAACCATTTTAGAGTTCGGTCGCCGATCGGTCCTCCAAATGCGATGTTTGACGCCGCGCCCTGCAGCCCTGGAGAGGAGCCTCTGTTGCGTTTCCCAGCAAGTCAAGTTAGTGCTCTTATTAAAAGAATGACCAAAGGTAAATCTCCTGGGCATGACGGGCTCAGCGTCGAACACCTGAAATATGCTGGAGTGCATCTCCCGAGGGTCCTATCTCTCTTGTTTACTATGTGCATCAGTCATGCGTACCTTCCAGCTGACCTAATGAGAACCACAGTGGTGCCCATAGTTAAAAACAGGACAGGTGACATATCGGATAAGGACAACTACCGCCCGATCTCCCTCGCGACCGTAATAGCCAAGGTGCTGGATAGTCTGCTTGATTCTTGCTTGCAAAAGTACCTAAAACTACACGATGCGCAGTTTGGGTTTCAGCCCGGGCTATCTACTGAGAGCGCAATCTTAAGTCTCAAGCACACTGTCCAGTACTACACAGATCGTAGGACACCGGTGTATGCCTGTTTTCTGGATCTCTCCAAGGCTTTTGACCTCGTGTCTTACGAGGTGCTTTGGAGGAAGCTAGGGGATAGTGGTATACCGGTGGAGATGTTGAACATCTTTAAATTTTGGTATAATAATCAGACGAACTGTGTCAAATGGTCAGGCAGTCTTTCCGAGTCGTACAGGCTGGAGTGCGGCGTGAGGCAGGGGGGGTTATCATCTCCAAAACTTTTCAGCCTGTATGTAAACAACCTCATAGTGGAACTCAGCAGCATGCGTGTCGGTTGCCGGGTGGGTGGTATTAGTGTTAATAATATCAGCTACGCGGACGACATGGTGCTGCTGAGTCCCACTGCAGGGGCGCTCGGAGAGATGCTGAAAGTCTGTGAAGCTTACGCCGAGTCACACGGACTTGTTTACAATGTAAAGAAAAGTCAGTACATGGTCTTTAAGGCCGCCGGTAGGTGTCCTGAATCTGTTCCACCCATTACTTTGAATGGTGTTAACTTGGATAGGGTGTCGCAATTTAAGTACCTTGGACACTACCTTACCGACGACCTTAAAGATGATGTCGACATAGAGAGGGAGCGCAGGGCTCTGTCAGTCCGAGGAAACATGTTGGCCCGTAGATTCGCCCGCTGTACAGACCAAGTCAAGATCACGCTGTTTAAAGCTTACTGTCAAGGTCTGTACACGGGGGGCCTATGGGTCAGTTATACCAAAAAATCCCTGGACACTCTGCGCATCCAATACAATAACATCTTCAGGATGATGCTGGGACTTCCTCGTTTCTGCAGTGCCTCTGAGATGTTCGCGCAGGCTTATACTGACGGTTTTCATGCCGTAATACGGAAAAAAGTCGTGTCACTTATGAGGAGGGTGCGGGGGAGTCACAACAGCATCCTGAAAACTATTGCTGAAGATGTACGTGCACCTGTGTTGAGGCACTTCGTCCGTCTGATGATCTACTAGGGAGGTATCTCGCTATTGTCTATCTTGACGGGGCGGAGTGTCTCAGCACAGGGGCATTTTTGTACATTGTTGAACATAGTATGTGTTTAGAATAAGATTTTAATTATATTTAAGTACTAACACTAGTTTCTCTAAGTACTTGTATACTAACCTTTGGATCCAGTTGTCCTTAATAAATAATTTTGAATTTTGAATTTGAATTTAAGTCAAGAGTGAATAGGTTTTTTTCTAGGCAAGCGTGATTCCGTCGACCACATCATCGCTTAACATCAATTGAGATAGTGGTCAAGCGCAAGCCTATAGTGTATAAAAAGAAGCCCATACAAAGTAACATATGTGAATATTGTGCAATTTCAACAATAATTCATTAACCTCCTCTTTTATGAAGTCGGTAAAAAATACGTGTTAATTTCGTCATCTGTCACTTTGCATGTATGTAGTTTAATTCGTGAGTACAAAATAAAAATTACGATATTAAAAAAAAAGAACTTCCACTTTGATCAGGAACTGCATCGTCGGTTCTTTACCGTATCGTCATCGTCTGTATGTCGATAAAGAAATAAAAAGTGAGCCGCCCATCCCCGGTACTTGTTTATTTCCCCTGTCGGCGATACACACAGCCATCCATCTAGCCAGCCCGCCTGTCCACTGTATCGATACGTCAAACAGAACGTTTATTTTGTATCACACATCAAAGCGCGCCTAAAGCGGCTTACTCACTTGGTTCCTAAGCTGCAACGTTTCCCGACATTGTGTAATGGGTGAGATTGGTAAATTCTGCAATCCGTTGTTAACAAAGGACACTGGGTGCTTACGGAACACTAAGTTTTTTTTTCATATTTCACATGTAAAGTGAGTTAAAAGTAGGACTACCTTTAGGTTAGTTACCTAGCCAAAAATCTTTGACCACATTACCAGCAGCACGCACCGTCGCCCAATGAACAGACAGCCTTACGAATAATATGAGGTGTGAGGCCTTAGGTGAATAATATGAGAAACGACACATTTCGACAATTTATGGGCGTTCGGCCATGGCGTCGCGGAGTGGTAAGGGATTTACTGGTGACTGATTTATGGACCTGTCACAGTGTCTAGACGTCTATAAGGAGGATATGTCACGAAAATATATTGAATTCTCCGCTTTGCCATCGTTTCTTTTGCCAATTTTTGTCAAAATTGATCTAGATTTTTGTAGTTGTTGATCTACTAAGGCGATAAGTTTTCGCTGTTTTTAAAATTGCAGGGATTTATTTTAAGTTGTGATTTTTTTTCAGAATCTGAAGCAAACTCGAGCCAGATATTCCGAGTCAATTTTGATAACAGAACCAATATACATGTCAAAGTCATCAAAACCCATTCCTCTAACCTTCTTTCCAAGCAAAAAAAAAACATTATTATGTCTCCATTCTTCTCACAAACGATCGCCGGTCGTGACGCCGGGACTCCGGAACGAATAAATCCGAGTGCTCGCGCTGTATCCGCTGCTCTCCCGGCATGCCACCGTACCCACCGTCACCGCTACCGTTTCCGGGTCTCTGTAAGGTAATGAATTGCTTTTGGTACCCTCGCGACCTTTAAAGATTATTATTGCCAGATATTTTTATTAAAAAGGTGGAAAGCACTTTTATGTCAAGAAATAAGAGAGCGAGAGAGAGTATTTTCGCATTACTTTTTTCACAACTACGACGCGATTTTTAAAGGAATCTAGCTAATATCTTTAAATTAAACCGAATCTCATGAAGCTACTGTAATTTACATAATGATTACCTAAAATAATGATAATTCCTAAGATTACTTACCATTCCTTATTCTATTACTTACCGAAACCACACACGGAAAAATACTCTCAAAATCATATTTGCATTCTTTTCTCCGCAATCCTTTACACAAATACGGAGAGAGCATCTTCTGTCACTCCCTGGAGGGTAGAACAAGCGTTTTCCATTACCACAGATAACTTAGTGAAGCCTTTGCGGCCAAGTTTCGTGGATATTGGAAACCAGTGCAATGTTACCAAGGAGATTTGCGTACGCTTCCAAGGAGCTATTTGTGCCAGGCAAAAAGTTTGAATATTAAGGGAGTTGGAGAATTAGCGTTTTGTGTTTAGGGATATTGTTGAAGAACGTTTTGATAAATTCTTTATTGATTGGCACATTACGGTAAATTAAGCGTTTGTTTCACTTTGACTTGTTATTTGTTATAAACGAACGAACCTAAGTAGATTCAAATGACTGAGTATCTACTCGGAATGTTTGAAGCGACTGTGGAATGTGTTGAAAGCTTGTAGCGACTAAAACTACGGAACTTCACCAGTCATGCTTGCATCGTTACGCTTGCCTTTCATAATTATGAACATTGAATTAAACATTGAAGTGAATTATTTTTCTACACAATACCTAATCTTTCCAAATTTATAATACCCTGTTAAAATTGACACCGTTCCGATTTCTGTCAATAACACTTGAATTCGATACCTCTTTGATATTAATTCATGAATACCAGACTGAGCTTATATTCCTATTTTAGCATAATTATGGTTTCTCGAAGATTCTCTTGGCCTTATCCAAATTTATATGGTTGTTTTCCAATGATGGACTGAGTTTATTATTGCTTCTTAAAATTGTTGTTTTGAGAAATCAATTCCTGGAAACGAAATTTTAATTGTTTTTTCACTTCTTAATTCAAATTTTCTACGAAGGATTCGACTTTAGGATCTATCTACTAATAGACATACTCTAGATATTTATTTATTAAATCTCTGTTCTGCGCCGTTTAGCAACTGATTACCACATATTTAATTCATTTTTTCTATAGAGAACTTGAATTTAGAATCACGTCAGCCAAACTAGACTCACAAGAAGCCTTCGTTGAATAAAATATTTCCAAGTAAATGAAAATACAGCGACCAATAACAAGTTCGTAAACATATTTTATTTACGAGCATCTGTACTGGAAGTCTTATTACTTGCGACTAAGCTCAGACTTGCTTATGGTACACACATCATATGTATATTTTGCACAAAACGTTTTAAGATGCTGTTGACTTGTTGACGTCACATATCAACGCAGTCATAAAAACCTGAAATATACCGCCGCCCGACATTGCCGATGTGTATGAAATTGTGGGACAAGTGATGAGCGATCAGCGATTTACCCAAATGTCATTACCTAAATATAATTCCCCTAACATCATGCTCTCAGGGTCACAGTTTATGGTTCTCAGAGAAGATGCAATGCATTTATGACTCAATAGAGCTAAAATAGTTACTTCGGTATAACTGGAATTTCATCGACAGAAGCGAATGAATACCTTTTTTCCGATTGCCAAAGGAGGATAATGTGTTTATCAGTCTATGTATGTATGTATGTTAGTTCCTATGTGGCGTTCTAGAGACCAAACGTAAATTATTACGTCAATCGACTCGTCTTAACCTTGCGAATTTCACTGGCTACATTTAAATTGGAAAATAGAAAAAAGGCGGTTTTTGTGCGCCGTTTATAATTATTTAATATTATAATTATTTTATAAAAAAGAATTATTTTTTTCTTCCAAACCCATCGTGTGGGATATCAAAATAAACGGTTTTACACAACACTTTATGTTTAAATTTAACTAATTCCAAAAAAAAAAGTTAATTCAAAAAATCATAAAACCCGACTGCACTAAAAAAACGTAAACAAGAAGAAAATCATGTTGTGCAGTCGGAGTATACATATTTAAGTAGTCGGTTTTTTATGTTTTTATATTGCGGAATTTCTGTACTCTTTAGTTCAGTTGCATTAAAGCTGTAGCCTTTACGTAAAACACGAAGTTGCTCGTACCACCTGGTGTCGAAACAAAATCCCAAGAGAATATTAAATTGTATCTTCCTCCCGAGACTGCACAACTTGTCCTTGAGCAGCTTCCGTGGAACCCTGCTTACCCTGCATCCATTTATGGCGTAAGATCAAAACCACACGCTGACGCACGCTCCCCCGGGGTTGCGAAAACGAGAATTTTGCCGCGATCATAGAAATAATATTGGCGGAGGTTTACAGCACAAGTTACAGGCGATAAGAGGTTCGGAAAGAATTTTAAAATGCAACTGCATTTTTTTTAAGGTGTCATATTTTCTACCCATTTTGCCCTGCGCTTGTTGCCCATTTTGCCAAAATGTAAAATGAATTGAAAATAATAACTTGGTATTAAGATAGATTTTGGGCTATAGTGGTGAGTTGTGACTGTTTCCAAGCTGTATATTTATCACGTAGTATTTTTAACATAGCGTTCTGTGAGACTGCAAAACGATAATGCACCTAAGTTGAGATCGCTTTTCTCTCATAGTATAAGCCGTCCTCGATACCCCGGAGCGAGTCAAGGCTGTATCTATCACCCGCTGAGTGGCGCCCCGGGGGAGACGATCAGCACCAACTTTTTATCATGCTTAGACCAAACGTGGCCAATGTAAATACCTTTACGTACATACATAATTTATATACACAACTATACATTTAAGTGGTTCTTTTTGGCGATTTATACAATAAAAATACGCAAAATTTGTCCTAATCCGATATCTTAAACGGACAGTATCGGTGTTGGAATAATTTTATAAAATTTATAGCCCTATATTTAAATTATTCATCATATCCATAATTTTATCGAGTTTGACCACGATTTTATGACATACCTGTATCATTATTTAAATAGAATTCAACAAGTACTAGGCTAGGTAAATCTATACTACAATTGACCTAGGGTTGGCTTCGACCAACTACATAAATCGCTTCACCAGTTCCCGTAAACACATACCGAGTTTTGATTATGGTCCCCGGCAAGACCAGAGATTTCCATCTAGCATACTACGTGCGTTTGATTCATGGAACTATGCAATTTTGATGAATTCTGCATAGATAAATACGTAATTGCGGGGCATACAGAGATTTTCATTTTAGTGGCTCAGATATTAATGTGAGAATTGTTGCAGATACCAAATAAGATTCCTGTTTTTGTACATATTGTAATTGAGAATCATTTCATCACATTTAGGTACCATTCAAATTGCTTACTCTCATCTCTTTTGCCAATTATGCATGTAAACTGACCTCGTTAAACTGCCTGCCAATACCTCACTATAGTCATCAGTCATCAACAACAGTCCAACAAAACGAAAATCGCTTGTTCCTATCGTTTGCCCCATCATTGTATCCCGGGGCGAGTCAAGGCTGTATCCATCACGCGTTGAGTGCTGTCCCCGGGGAGTCCGCCTTGCCGCCGATCCCGCTTTGATTCCCATCCCTACACCACGTGCGTTTGATTTGAGAAACGATGCGATATCGCGGGATTTTGCATACGTTAGTACACCACTATGAGTAAATGTTTGCGGCGCTTGTGCGGTCGTGATTCTGTGTTATTTAGGTCGGTTGGTGAGATTTGTGTCAGCTGTCGGTTTTAGCATTCGGTTTCGTGTTTGTTATAAATATTGAGAGAAGAAGGAAATATGTGACATCATTTATTTATGCTTTTAAGGAGATTGGTCTACATCCAAGGAAATTGGGATTGGGACCCAAGTAGGAAGTTATCTTACGAATTCTATTAATAATTTGTGATTAAGTATAATAAGTCCTCAATATACAAAACCTAGCCAAGTATCTTGACAAAATTAGATATCAAAACAAAAGCTTTATCTTATAATAAACAGAACTTAATTAGGCAAGTTCATTTAATTACAATACAATGCATTAACTAATATAAACTAACAAGTCATTAAAAGCAAGTCCGCTGTAACCCTAAGAGACCTCTAATGAAAACTACGAGAGTGTGCGTTAGGCATGTGTGTGCACATAACAAACAATACGTCTGTGTGTGAGTAACAAAGGAGTTCATTTCTAGTTCAAATACAAATAAATGTTTTGAGCCTTCTGGGTACGCAGAATTAACCCTGTTAGCGTAGGTACTCGCGTAGTGGACCGGTAGGGGTCCCACGATGTGGTGCCAATTGAGACATTTGGTATTTAAATGTTGTTTTGCGGACATGAATGTTCACCTTATTTAATGTAGTCGGTATTTAATGTGTTACCGGACCTATACGGACTTAGAAACCCGCCGGTGGCCTTTAATACCCTATTGAAACAAGGATTTTGTTGGACTGTTTTACCTACTTGTAGGATTACTCTGAATAGCTAAAGCATTTCTACTTAGGAAGGTACCTACCTACAGCGCTTTAACAAAATTAAAGAGGTACAATCAGTTTATTCGTATGTTTATTAAAGGTATCCTATTTCTGAAAGAAGGTACTGATCTAATGACGAAATTATTTATTTATAGATATTGGGACTTTTATAAAATTATAAGTACTATCTCTTTGTAATAGATACAACCCATAGGATATAGGTTACTTATTTATCCGCGTAAAACGCACGGCTCATGTGGAATATCGGCACGGTATATATAGTTCATTTCTATGTATAATACTAGAAAAGAACCTAGCTTAGTTTAAGCTTCTTAAGAATCCTATAGGTTCTATTTCCATAGATAAAGAAAACACAGCAAAAGGTGGAAGTTGCCGACGCAATCTAGCAATCTATGCAAATGAGCGGAATTGGTTCCTGTGGCTTCGTAGGCTAAATTAGTCTGTAATTAAATGCCCACGCTGTTCATTAAAGAACCGTTTCTTCAGAATCAAAGTATTGAGTTTTATTTGTATTTTATTTTTAAAAGATTTCAAAAGCAGCTGGGTAGGTAATTTTAATATGTTTTTGAATGAAGGTATGTAATTGTATCTACTAATCTAACTGGCTCAAATCTATCTATTTGTACCTAAGGACAGTTTCTGAGGCGTAAAGATCGCAAAACTGATGTGACTAGGGAATCCAATCCCGAATCAAAATCGCGATCCCGCAAGCTTAAAAGAAATAAAAAAATTAAGAAAAATAAATTTTTATTACTTTGAAGTAGAGTTATTACTCATTTTAGTCATAACACAAATAATTTTTCACTTGTTTAACTTGCTATGAAAACTTTTATAACAGAAAATAATTGTGTCTTAGCTTTTGAAATCACCTTCTTTGACAATAATTAACCGCGTGCGAAGCTAAATATCTCCGTGCCGTGGGGGAATCCCTAGACATAGAGTACTTCAACTGACATTGATTACGTTCGTTCTGTTCCGATACACAATTCACACAACACAAAATAGAAATTTTAAATGTAGTTAGCTGTAAATTAAAAACAGAAAACAAAATTATTTTCCATACAAATTCTATAGAAAAGTCATGAGTTCTACGGCAAAGTTGTTAAATCACTTATTAATGAGACTGTATCTGGGGGGTCTAATAAATAATCAGAACGTCGTCTCAGCCTATTTTTCATAAATATATTTTTTTAATTCCCGCAAATGTGCGGGATCCCGCATTTCTGATCCCGCAAAAAAGGTTTGGTGTCCCGCTTCTGCGGGATTGGATTCCCTAGATGTGACAATTATAAAACGCGTGGTAACTGTCGTGATTGGTTAAAAGAATTTTCAACAACCAAGACATCATTTAATTTGACGCATCGATAATACATGTCGTGATGGCCCAGTGGCTAAGACCTCGCCTCTCATGCTTGAGGTCGTGGGTTCGAATCTGGGCAAGTACCAATGTGACTTTTTCTAATTCATATGTACTTTCCAAGTTTATCTTGGACATCTGACAACCGTGAAGGAAAACATCGTGAGGAAACCTAGACTTATAGTAAGTTTATTATAAGATTGTGCTCCATTGGTGTAAATGCTGCAAGGCGTTGTGCGAGGATAAACTAATAAATAAATAATTTATTACATTCTAAAAAACCGATAGTTTTGTTTGTTCAGAACTTCTCGGGAGCCTACAATGCCTATAAGTCAACTAGCTAATTATATGACTTATTGATAGCCAGGCTGCTGTAGCAAACCTACCTACCGATCATAACCAAAAACAATTTTTCGTCCTCTAAGTAACGCATGGTCAACATGTCACCTCGACCGCGCTGACCTACCAAACCTAATTACGTGGGTCTCAGAGACCCGGCTATTGCGACCCACGACAAAAAGAAACTCGCAGCGACGGGTTATTCTTAATAAGAAATTTATTTGGTCCCAGAAAATGCCCTGGAAGCAACTCATTACGGACGGCGTTCTGTTCAATTTGCTTTTAATGTAACTTTTATGAAAGCATCAGAGATATTTTATTTATTTTAATTTTTCAAAGTAATAATGTTTATCCGAAACAGGTAGAGTTACTTTTAGATGGTCTTGTTTTAATGGAATGCCAAATGAAATTAACAGAAATCGTTTCAAAATTCTATAAGCAGTATTTTAACAAAGTAAATAGAAAGAAACCCTTAACTTTGGGATATTAATAAACCTAGCGTTACAGGAAAACATGAAATGTCTGGAAAAAGTATCATTATGAATCTCCTGTTTAGGCAATGGCTTTAATGATGAAACATGGATACGATCAAAAGCAAAACACATGGGATAGTCCAAAGAAGGCTTCAACCAGCAGCGGTGTGTTCAGGGGATAATCTTGATCAACAATGGTCATTATCTTATAGCCTTTGCACACTGGTAATTGGTTACATCATATATCTGTCCATTCCACATTTATAATGCACATACTAACCTAAACATAACTTAGCTGCACCTACCTACAGCGAGTTGCCAAGTAAAGTTATTTAATTGAATTTCAGACAGAGGGGTAAACGAAAAGAGTGTAGGGAGACAGGTACCCACACGATGTCTGCAAGTAGGAACATTACAGTTGTATCGGTTACATTTGCGTAAGTTAGCGCACGTGACCGTTGTACTACTTACGAGTAGGTATGTATGTCTTAGCTGGGAATTGCTTTTGCCCAAATAGTCATGATTGGGTACCTACTGTAGGTACAGGGTTGCTCTAACTAATTTGGTTCAAGGAATCTGTGATTTTAGACGTAGGAACTTTTCGGCAAGTATTAATTTATTTACAACAGTAATTTTATCTATTAAACATCACTCAACTTATCAGCTAAATTAAAATTAATGTAGTTTGTTTAAGTACCAGTATTTTAGATCCTTTTGTCAACATCGTTTATTCAAAAGAGGCTAAAATAAAAATCCTTTGAACACCATACTTACAAAAGCGCCCGTAAATTCGCCCACCCGTTTCCTTTGTTTCATAATTTCCTTGAAACATATAAAAATTACTTCAGACTTCCTTTTAAGATCACATTATTTGATCAGGTTGAAATAACTTTCACAACAAAATGTTATTTTAAATGAACATTGAGTTTCTTTGATCAAAGTTTAGTTGTAGAGTGATCAATGATCAGGCACAGAAGGTACTGAAGGGAATAAAATGGCCCGGTCGCGTTACAAAGCGGACTTCACAGATTTAGTTATTATACTTTTTCTATCGTATATTTTTACTGGTAATACTGATTTGTTTGTGAACGGTACTTAGTGTTCTCTAGTTTAAAAAAAGTAGACGTCTTTTTAATACTCCTAGTTTATAAAGTGGAAACTCTACATTATACTAGCAACCCGGGGTGGGCCTTGCCCGTGACAAATTATAAATGACCATTTTTGAGGGCCGAGTCACCCACGTCCGTAGGAGTGTACCCCTTTTTTGATTCACGTGGTCCCCGGGTGGTGCAAATCAGGTCAAACACACTAACTGGTGGTAGGTTTCGGCCGAAGGCTTGCGACCACCCACCGGGCAAAGACGTACCGCCAAGCGGCCTAGCCGTGTTCCGGTACGATGCTCAATTTAGCCAACTAGAGGAGTTAGGTCGAGATAGCTGTTCTACTGCAGGCTAACCAGCCTGACGCGCGCTGCTAATGATGTATCGGGAGACTAGTCTCGGAGGGTAGCGGGATCCGAGGCGCGGTGCGCTGCTGGCCGACCGCAGTTGGTTGGGGGCCCAAAGTGTGCCAGCCACACACGAAAGGCTGTCCCGACGAAAAGTCCCTGAATGCACCATCGTGCTGGTTGGCGACCAGACGGGAGGGCTCGATGGACCTTCCGAGGAGGGCTCGGGCTTCCCCGCAGTCTCCAGACTAGTGCCCCAATGATGGCGTTCTTTCAGTGCGTGTCTGTAGGTTAGCAGCGTGGAACCTCGTCTCAATTCCTTCTCCTCTACTCCATTCACTCTTTTAAATGATGAAAAAGAAAAGAATACTGGAGATAAACAATGGCTGCACCATCTCTCCCACAAGGTGCACCCCACCAATATTAGAGGTCTGCACTCAAATATCACTATAGTCCACTATCACCTGGGGGGCAGAGAAACCAGCGCTCTTTTGCCTTACGGTGACGTAGATAGCGAATCCGTCCGTTACACAGGGTTCACTCTGGAGCACAATTTTAGACGACAGGCGGGCATATGTATGTACGCCCGTGAAGACATTTGCAATCGGCGTCTACGTCATCTTGAGGACTCCAGATTCACAACGCTCTTGGCTCTGGTGGGCAGAGGTCTGGTTAAAACTATCTAACCCTGTATCTACCGTTTACACAGTGGAGATCAGGAGACAACCAGGCTCACAGAGTACCTCAGTGAGGCGACTGATGCGGCACAGCAGCGGTACCCTTCCGCCCAATTAGTGTTAATGGGGGACTTTAATGCTCATCACCAGGAGTGGCTCTTCCCATACCAGTGCACTGATCATGCTGGACGGGAGATGCGTGAGCTTTCGCTAGCGCTAAACCTCACCCAGCTGATCCAGGGGGCAACGAAGATGCCAGATGTTGATTCGCACACAGTGAATTGTGTGTGTGTGTGACTTGGCTCAGAAGAAGAAGGCCTTTAACAGGGCTGTCAAGTCCTGCAATTTGTGTTGCGAAGGGCTCGGTTCGACGACATTGGCCGAATAGGGACCAAAGTTGCTTCTTACCCAGCACGTAGTTAAGCGTTTTAGCCCCTGGCTAAGTCAGCCAAGTCGAACTTCTGCCGTTCCTCACTACCACCAATGCTGAAACCCGACGGGTAGCTGGCCCACTCCGCTGAGGAGATGGCAAATTTATTTGCCTCTCTTTTTGCGGAATCTTCACGCCTCAATCCTGGTGCCGCGCGGCCACTTCCTTCTCCTGATGGATGCGAGACGAGTACGTCGGACATTCGCATCCATCAAAAGGACGTCCGAAGGGTGCTGAGCAGCCTCGACGTAAACAAGGCTAGCGGCCCTGACGGAATACCAGCAATTGTTCTTTGAAAGCACAGGTTCCTGAACTGTGGGCAGTCGAGCTAACCCGGCCAGCTACAGACCCATTTCTGTAACGTCTGTAGCCATTACTTAAATCGAAGTTCCTGGCATACCAAGAAACTAACGAGATCCTTAGTGACTGCCAATAGGCTGCCGCCGAAATTGGTCTACTGGGGATGTTCTAGCGTATGCCATTCACATCTGGAGTGAGGCCATCGAGAGGCACGGGGTGGCGCTGCCCAACTCCCTCGACATCTTGAAGGCTAGGGTCTGGCACGAAAGCCTTATTGATAAGCTTCCTTCATTCGGTTTGCCCGGTGGTCTGTGTGATTGGGTTGTAGACTTCCTGAGAGATCAGTCCATTCAAGTGGATATGGGCTGCTCGTCAGACCAATGTGATATTATGCCGGGGTCCCTCAGGGTTCGGTACTCTCAGCAACTTTATTCTTGCTGCACAATAACGATCTGCTAAAACCCGGTGCCTATGGGTATGCAGACGACAGCACTGTTGCTCAGAGATACTTGTCCATCGCTCGTGCTACCGGGCCTCAGATCCAGTCGCTCCGAGAGGCCATAGTGGAGCATTTGAACCAGTCCTTGCGGGCAGTCTCCGAATGGGGCAATGGAAAGGATTTGCGTCACCTTCTTGCCCGCCCACCATGCATAACCACCTGCACCTTCCAGGATTTAAATTAAGAAAATTACAGAGCCTTCAAGTGATTACATACTGACAAATTTTGAATTAAGCCAAATTAATAACTCTACCTTATCCATTTTTCTATTCAACAGCTAAACAGCTCAACTTGAAATCCTTGTAGGAAATATTCCCCCCGTCCTCATTCTCCGCAGTAATGACAGAGACACGTGCCGTTGCCTAGCAACCGACTAGGAGCAAAATAACGCATTAATGAGGAACTTTCTAAGTTTGTCGGGAAAATATGGTGTTTGAGATCGAGGTGGCACGGGTTAGGTTCCTTTTGAATGAGTGCAGTCTTAGATATACACACAAATCTACTGAAGGTGGGATTGAATAGGAACCGTGTTTTATATAATGTGTTCTTAAAACATGACTTTCAGTTGTTTTGTTTTACTAAACAACACGGTATAACCGTGGAAAGGAGATGATTCGTGCCCTAATGTGCCCTAATGGTGGTGATAGGACAAAGACTGACTTTGTGTTTAACAGTTATATTTAAATAAAGATGACAAACTGTCGACAGTCAAAATACTGGGTTGAAGGCGAAAGTGAAGCGCGCGCTTAGGACGGTGGCGAGTGATGCTGGACTGGCTGGTGCGCGCTCGCAGGTCTAGCCCCCCTCCGGCATGTAGGGAAGGCGGCGAGCGCTAATGATGTCTCAATAAACCGACTGTACTTTGCTAACTTTGTTTGGGTAGATATTCGGTCTAACCAGATAAGGCTGATCAATACAGGGATTGATTGGTTCCTGACCTTGATATCAGATTCAAGTACCTACCTACTGGACAATACCTTGGAAAACCCAGTCTAAGTTTACCAATCTGAAACTTTGTTAACAAATAAATGCATAATTAGCACATTATATTCAGTATCTATTTCATTTACCAACGTCCTTGTGTCAATAGCTGGGTGCCGACTGAACATTAGCGTCGGGTGTCTGACGCCCAGCAAATACTGAGTTGGTAACCCTTTCGCCCAGCGCTGGTCTTTTTCTTTGTTATTTTGTGCTTGTTTCTTTGTGTTGTGTCTGTATCGAATAAATGTTTTCTATTCTAATTGAACTTATTTAACTGAATTCAGAAGAAAAAATGTCACCACTTCTCGAGTTCTGAAGAAAGATATATAGCACCTAATGAATAACACGCGCCATCAGAAACAGAAAGGAAAATCTTCGTCGAAAAAAACCAAAAAAATGTCGAACGATTTTCCACAATCACTTTACTTTATTGTACGCCAAATTAGAGTACCTTTCCGAACGCTACCTACCGTTAGCTATATAAATTTAATGAGGACTTCCGGCTTCCTGTACCGATGTGAGCACACTCCGGATAAAAAGTCTGTTAAGAAGGATGTGGCCCATTCATGCGGACGCTCTGCGAAGGGACGGGGTCCGATGAGGGCCTCGACTGCTCGACACTTCGCCTTGATTGAGAGGGTAGGCCGAGATTTAATGTGATTATTAGAAACTTTTCAGAAATACCTGTGTACAATCGTGGCCAATAACTTTTAGGTGGGGACTTGTCGGAAAAGGGACTTGAAGATTTATTTTCTAATAGGTAAACTTCGCTTTCATTGGTGAAACTCACACTCAGGGATTTTAAGAAGGTGATTTGAAAACGAATATGTCGTAAAGTGTGGGCAATCGCTGGAGTGCTTGACAGAAAACTGACTGAATATAACATGACAAATAACTAATATAGAAAAGCTATTAACGCCGCCGTGAAGAAGAAAACTTAAACTTCAGTTAGAAAAACCAAAAAAAAATGTCATCTCATACATCGTGTCATACATAAACTAAGGCAGCCCCAGTAAGTTACAATAGTACTTGTGTAGGAGCTGTCTCACTCTTCCTTTAAGTGGTACCTTAACAATAAAATTAAAGAAGATAATTGATAGAAAAAATAAGGAAAAAAAAAAAAATTAATGGTTGACTGGTAGAGAATGCCTTGTGGCATTAAGTCCGCCTATGTACCACTATTGTACATGAAGTTTAAATAAATAAATAAAACTCGATGTGTGAGGAGCGCATTTGTATGCGCAGGTGTGTGTTTTGTGCATGCGTTTGTGTTTGTGTTCATATCTCTCGTGACATGCTCTAAGACGACATATATTATTATATTACATTGTTATGACCCTGTTTTTTTATAGTTCCGTTATTAATCTCGATGGAGGTACACAGTCCCACATCAATACAATCAATAAAATAACAATAGGTATCGCACTACTTATCACTTTTGATAGTGCCAACTCCGATTACTTCAGCTCTATCTCTTTTTCAGAGAAGCCAGTATGACAAAGTAAACTGCTTTATACTCAGTTAATGAACGGAGTTAAAGTTAGGCAACCAAACCATCACTCCATATAGTGGGCAGTGGTAACCACCATCTGCTGTGGACACCTAAAACAACATAAGGGTTTGATCGACACATGGTATTATCTAATAACTAACTAGTTCTCTTGATGTTCTCATCTACCTAGGTCCAACGAGTTACTAAACCCTGACTTCATTCCAGATGGTACCGCGAATCCAGTGGGGGTGTTCTCCGTGAAATCCGCGACGGTGAGGGTGGAGGTCGCTACAGCAAGACACACGACGCGCTCGGCATCCGTCGCGCGGAGATAGCCGATGGTGGCCGATGGGCGTGCCGAGCGGCCAATGCTCATGGACATCTGACACTGAGGCTGCACCTGGCAGTGAGGGCGCATCTTACAGCACATGCACAGCCGCATACACAGGTGAGTGTTGACAGAGATGTGGGAACTACGAACCGACGGAACTACGGACTACTGGACCTACGAACGATGTGAGCCCGGAATGAACTGGCTTTCGTAGCTAGTGTGGTATCAGACATGCGGCGACGAAGATGAACGAGACGGAGTATGTTGATTGGATTGAACCTTATTAAAGAATAGAAGCCAATCCAGTGAGGGTCTATATAATGGGTACCCATCTACTTGTGTATCAAACACTACACTAATGAGTCTAAGCCATCACGCCCTTTTGATCATCAGTCTAGAATAAGAACTCGTTTCAGAAAAATACGAAATGAAATTCTCTCGCAAAACCCTTTTCCGTAGCTTGATTTTTTACCCAGTAATGTATCGTGTCGGAAAATAAATATATTTACTCTTTTTGACGTGCTTCTATTGCGAATTATCTAATTGGATGCGTTTTATTTTCTCAACGTTTGATCTCGAAATCGCCGTAACGATGCTGAAATATCACCAATAAAGTCGATACGCGGACTCGTATTTTTCATTGGAATGACATAGAAAGTAAAGATGGTAGTAAGTATTTTAATTAATTAATTAAAAGAGCAGTTGAATGAAAAGAGAATGCATTAGAGCAACGGGGGCGTTCAATATGGGTTATGCGCATTTCATCCCTTTCACACTTTGTTCCATTCGCGTTCAGTCAAATCAAATCAAATAATATTTATTCCACAAAGATATTACACATATAATACAGAAAAAAATAAAATGAGAATGTAACGCTAGGAGTTGGTAAATATAGGACTTTCTGCATCCGATCTAGGCTGCAGCCTGTATCTCGGCTTGTTTTTTTATAACCTTCTTTAAATAGTGGTGCCTTAGTAGCATTCCATTATAAAATAATCCTATTTGAATGCCATTTCATGTGAAGTTGTGTACATGTGTGTTGTGTGTGTGGGGTGTGTGTTGTGTGTGTGTGGGGTGTGTGGTGTGTGTATATAAGTGGGGTGTGGTGAGTGTGTGGTGTGTGTATTTGAACTAATATGAGCGATATTATGAATGATTTAAGAAATCGTTTATGTAGCTTTGGTAGGTATCTATTTGGTAATGTTCAAAAGCGATCCTGTTTTGTCATAAGAGAGTCCTTGTCCTGAATTTTTCTTTTACAGTGGATCTTATTAAATGGATATATAATTGCGTTGACTTTGTCCACCTATATGGACAAAAATTAACGTTTAAAACTGCATATTTCCTACGTTTAAGGAGAGTACGTGCGTCATATGTGAGATCAGCATGTTGCTTAAGAATTATGCTATATAAATAGATAAATAGTTGTTAAAACTGCTTTATAGGATAAATAAACGGGTTGAAATAGATAGTTTTTAAAATAGCTCTTTGGGCTATTTCTACTCTCTTTGGGGTGTTTTCGGCGCTCCTCCCAAGACGAGATGCAGTAAGAAACTATAGACTGGCAAAGCGCAAAATAGACTTGCTGAAGTAGTTTGGCATCAGTCGCGTGTCTGAGTTTTCTAAAGACATAAATAAGTTTCACTTAGCTATTTAAAATGTTCCTTGAAGCTAAGGTTGCTATCAATAATGATACTCAATCAAATTCGCAGTTCATCCCATTCGCAGTTTGACCCATGCAAGTAGTTTGTAAGGGAAGAGGTAGGTTTATGGACCAAATTGGGTTGGAATTATAAAAAATCTACAAATATAGGTAGAAATAAAATATCCAAATGAGAGGTGTTGTGATAGCACGCTATTGGAGTTTTTATATGACTACTACAATGTGTTTGCGGATAGCATGTAGTTGATATATATCTGGGTGTATATGTACATCTTAGCTTTATAGGAATAAAATCATGAAAAGCACAGTAAGTAAATATTGGAAATTTTCATTAAAACTTTTTTATCAAATTACATGCGGATCCCCGCGGCTTCGCTCCCGTGGACCACCCCACAGGACCCATTTTCGGGATTAAAAAATAGCCTATGTCACTCAGGAATAATGTAGCTTTCTATTGGTGAAAGAATTTTTATATCGGCCCAGTAGTTTCGGAGCCTATTCGGTACAAACAAACAAAAAATCTTTCCTCTTTATAATTTTATAGTATACACTAAAACTTCTTATTCCTTATTAAAAAATATAGTCAATATAAATTGCAGTGCCAACACCACGCCCTTTCATAATGTAGAAAAATGATAAGATAACTCGGACATTAAGCCGAACCCTGTGACAGTTTATAAATGAAACAACCTGCGCCAAATTAGACGCATTAATCTTAATTAAGCTCCTGAAAATATAATCGAGTAACGGTGTAGCGAACCTGACAAGAAATATGAAAACATTTCTTCACTTTTTAGTCATGTAAAGGAAAATAATTTTCCAAAAAATGTACTTCAAAATTCAAATTATGCAATCGACACTGTATCGTGTGAAGTATATATACACTGAGACAAACAAACACCTTTATAAGTCTTACAAACTGCAACGGTATCTACATGGATAATGTAACGTCAGATTTAAACTGAAAATTACCAGCAGCTGCCCTGCCAGGTCCATTTTGAGAACTGGACTGATAGTATCGCCTACAGTCCGCGCCCTTAGATACAATCCAATTGAACAGCACCATCCAATCCCGAATCGATGTAACATCGTTACGCCGCCGATCTAATTCAATAAAACCAACTTCTTTCTTCAACAGCTCCACTATTTGCAGACCTCTGTAAATATTGTAGTTGGAAGTGCGGACCTAAACTGCCTCTCAAGATTAACCTCGCTTATCCAATTAAATATTAAGGCTATTTCTACACGAAATCCGATTTTTTAACACCGAGAATTTTCGTGTTTTTGCGGAAGACTTGTTTGCCTTTTTCGAACATGGAGCTGTGATCCGTGACGCGAATAACGTGAGACTGGCTTTTTTATTTGTCACACCATGTTGCCGATGAGAAAATAACTTGAGGATCAGAAAATTCGTGTGAAGGCAGAGCGGGAACTGAATATTGATGGATATTCGGAAATTGTGACACCGGGTTTTTTTTTAATTCGGAATGCTGATTCGGATTTCATTCCAAAACGAAATAGAACACAGATTCACATTCCAGGCACATGTAACTAGGCAGATAAGAGTACCTGGAAGGTAAGTACTGACAATACAAGATAAAGTGTGTAACTAAATTATGTTTGTCTAAAACATAACTCACAATTAATTATCCTATGTAAAGGTACTAAATTATATTAGGGATTACTGCCGACGGCGTTTTCTCTCCGCTGAAAAGTTACGAGATTATTTCTAAAATTAGCAACTTGTCACGACAACTAAGTGCGTGACTTGACTATATCCCAGTCGTTTCGTTGCTAAAAGAAACTTTCCAACTTATTAGGTACCTAATTACCCACATGCTAACAAACGCGTAGGCACATGTAGGTAACCTGATTAATATGAATCGTAAAAGGACATGAACCACTGCATTGTTGTGCTGAAACTTACCACATTCTAAGCTGATACACGTACATAAAGGTATAATTGGCTTGTCCCGGCAATACAAGAGCTATCTGTAGTGCAGTTATTAGGTACACAATCGTCACCTACTACTCCGTTATTTCAGAGAGCTAAAAAATATAGCACTTCCCTCACTCTTCCATCACTTCCACTTACTGTTTGCCACCAAAATCATGTAAAGGTGTCTGGCGCAATTGTACCTCCTCGTACATAGGCTTAAGCGCCACCTTCCCTGATTGTTTCAGAATGGCCGGGTGAGGCTACATTCAGAGGCCCAATACTTGTTACCACAAACCCTTTTAAGGACTCGAATTGCAAATCAGATTGTTACAACAAGATTCTCACTTCCATTTGTAAAAGAAAATCTTTTGAATGTTCTAGAGATGTTATTATTTTATATGCTCGACTTCGCTGTGGGTGCTATAAACTTGGCCTCCGACAATTTTGTTTGGATGCAGGGTATTTGGGCTAAAATGTAGCGCATAGCGGTCGTTGATGGGTTTATGCACGGTTCGAGATAAAATCTTAGGTCAGACCGCACGCATCTTTGGAGGAATTTCGTGTTTTCAACTACGTTTGTAGGAATGTTAAGTAGGTACTTACTTATTTTGATGCAGGTTTCATGTAGAAAATGAATAGTATAGAATAGAACAGAACAGAACAGAGCAGAACAGAACAGAATAGATTAGAAAATAAAAAAGAAAAAAAAGATATGAATAGAAAAGAAAAGAAAAGAAATGAATAGAAAAGAATGGAATGGAATGAAATAGAATACAATAGAATAGCATAGAATAGAATATTTTCATATTTGTCTCTTATATCGTTAGGCCAACAAAAACCTTGCTAATGCCAACCAAAACGTTCCAAATATCAGTTTTCGGTATTAAATATCAGAAGTGCAATATTAATCACGAAGCAACGCTTCAAAAGCAGGTCATTTTCATTATAATGATAAATTGCTTTGGCATAAAGAGCTATCAAAGTGGAAAATCGGTGTACAATCAGTAAACGTTCTCGTAATTCTGCGAAAGGATCAGAGGAACGCGCGAAATATCCGGTGATTGCAGGCTGAATCGCTCGATCGCTGACATTATTCCGAGCCTCCGTGTCCCTATTGATTTTGCTAACTATTCTATTATAATACGATGTTATTGACTATTAGATTTGTTTGCTTGCGGTTAGGTAAAGTTAGAGGGTATATGTATTGTTGCTGTAAGTTTGGTTTCGATGTTTTCGTTAGTGGTTAGGTTAAACTCTCTGGTGCCTACGCTTCAAATAATATTATTGTAACTAAGTAATATAATCGCACCCGCAACAGACATAAAATGTAAATGATACGCAATTAGAGTTATTTCCAGATTATAAGCCCGAATGATAACAATCATTTTATTTATTACATACGAATTATTCAAAACTGTACAAATAAACTGAACAATAAAATTCACTTGTAATTAATCAAGTATTGCAAACAATTTGGAAGCAATGTGGTATTTTATCAGCTAAATAAACAGCAATCACTGCGATTGTAGTAAAAAACCGGATATTTCGAGCATTTCATTGTAGCTACGCAAAGTTATTGCAGGCAGGATATTTGCGACGTAAAATAAATGCGTCCCGATACCGCGCCGCAAACATTACGCGCGCAATTATAGATAGGGTTGACTCGTGGAGAATAAAAATATTGATGTTTGTAAGCGTTTCAGATTTGTTTGAACGTTCTTTCTGCTTATTTTCTCATCATGCTTGTTTAGTACTCAGTGGTACAAATTGAAATAACCCAGTGGCAATAAAATTAAATTAGCTCAAGAACGACTATAACAACTTGGGTAGATAATGGAGTGCGGGTAAAGCTGCGACATAAATAAACTTTCATTTGGTAAGGTAGGTAAAATATCAAGTAAAGTGCCACAAAATTGTATAACGCCCCAGGCTAAGATTCTGAAGGACTGTGTCAAAATAACCAAGAAATAATAATAAACAAAAAAATTCATAAGGATAAAATATACCAACAAACTCCTTGATTTATTATAGCATAAATATAGGTAAAAGGGTACTTTATCTTTGTCATATTTAGTAGAATAATGTTTTGGTTGGCCTGGGGCTGACTGTCGACTGATACGCAGGTCATAAAGCTTAATAAAAAAATACTTTTGGGTAGATTGATAAAAAGTTGACTCACTTTAATGCTATCCTACCCTTATTTATTTATAAGCATTTTTATGAGAGCTGATTTTATTGACACAAGGCAGTCTCTACTAGTAAACTACACCTAGATACTATGACGATTCATAAAAATAGCATATTATGTTTTCTTTTCATTCGTAGTGTCATCCTTATTTGTAGATCGGCGTATGTAACGAAATTATTGATATTCGTGCGCGAATATATTCGGTTTAATTAAACGGGTCGTCGTAAAAGCAAATAGTGTCGTTTATTAGCAAATAAACCTCCGCTTCTGAGCGTACTTATTTGTTTGATTTAGATTCGTAGGGAGAGGAAAAAAGACATGAATGATGCTTGAACAATTTTGTAAGTCGAATTATTCCCTATATCTGGTGGTAATACATTGTTAAGTATGAAACCTCCTCTTTTACACCGCGCATCAGGACAGTCTTACACCCAGTTTTTAGAACAAAATACATTAAAAATAAAACATTAGTTTAATTATGCCATTGGCAATTGATAATTCACTAATTCAGAATCACACTGGGACAATTTTCGTTCTTGTAATTGGGGAAAATAGATCATGATCTTGTGAAAATATATAAACTCATTAGCAAGCAAAATGTCACAAATAAATATTTCTTTCTTTCAAAAAGTTTTATCTTGATATCTGCAGAACAAAGCCCGCAATCAACATTTCTTCTGCCTCAGGTTGTAAACAGTGGAGGAACAGCCATTATCAACTGCACATGGGGCGGCTGGCCTGCCCCTCGTCTGGAATGGTTGCACAACGGCGTGCCCCTCGGAGCCGGTGTGGCGGGAGGCAGGGTCAGGGTGCAGAACAATGGAGAACAGCTGGTCATCACCTCCGTACATAGAGCTGATAAGGGCGTTTACCAGTGCATAGCCAGAAATGAGAAGGACTCGGCGCAGGCTAGTGCGGAGCTGAGGTTAGGAGGTGAGTTCGGACATAGACTAATTTCTAAGGTTCTATATATTTTTAAATTATTTTATCAAAATAAAATCCTTGTATCCTTCTGGCTTTGGTTCGTCTACGTATGTCCAGACGTTATCAACAGATAAAACTTTTAGAACTCCATAAAAACTATTATCCTACAATTTTGGAAGTTAAATAGACAAAAAAAATATATATTAAATATTAAAATTTAAAAAAAATAACTAGTTTTTTTAAATTTGTTTAAATTTGTTCCTTCTTGGTTAGAACAGTCTGCAATCTGTAGCTGTCTTCAATTTTCATGCAGAAAAACCTGTCAAAAATCCTTTTATTTTCCACCCAGACACAGCACCAGAGCTCCAGTACACGTTCATAGAACAGGTCCTTAGGCCTGGACAGGTGGTGACCCTCAAGTGTTCTGCTGCCGGCTCCCCACCACCGCACTTCACTTGGTTGCTGGATGGACAGCCACTGAATACCATGGCTAGAGGACACAGGTTTGTAAAGATATCTCATATGTTTTAGTGAGTCTCAAAAAGCTTAGAAATGCCAAGATCCAAAAATACGGTAATAAACTTATAAACTACACCAATATAAGTAAACTACACCATTGTAAGTGTATCTATTTCCTGCAAGGCAAGCGTGTTTTACCGTCAACCAGTACAGAAAGCAAAAAAAAGTATGAGGCAGATATATTATATAGAGACAGATAAAGTTTCCCATGTGACTTTATTCAAAAGATCTTGTTTGCATCCTGAATGATCCCTAAGCAAACCACTTGTCTTAGTTGAGCAAACCTACGTTCTAATTGGTTGCCTTTTCGAATTGGTTGTTCGGGTTGGTTTTCTTAGAACCAGCCGGTCATACTGGCAAATCGAAACTTACCGAACTTTTCAAACGTTGCATTTCTAACAAAATTCTGTCTGGCAGATACAGCGTGGAACAGTTTGCGACAAAAACTAATGACGTGGTGAGCTACCTGAACATCTCAGCAGTCAGGTCTGAAGACGGAGGGCTGTACACCTGCAGGGCAGCCAACTCTCTGGGAGAGGTGTCACATACATCCAGACTCAATATTTATGGTAAGAGTGTGTCGCCTTGTTTCGTTCTTAAATTCGACTCGTCCATTTTATCCACTGATTAAATTCGGCTTGTGGGTATTGAAACTGCAATTCTGAGGTCCAAATATATTTGCTGAGGATTTATGCCTTATGCCTTCCACTAAAAAAGGGTAATGAGCGGAAATGGAGGTTACGAACTGAGCGGACCGGAGTAAAATAGTTGTGCACTTCCACTAAGAAAGAGTTTCAGCATTTGCCATCCACTGCCAGCGGACTTTGCAGAGCGTGAGGGATGGAAATGACAGATGAGCCAGTTTGTGACCTTTCATTTGAAGACTTGACATTTTGGACTTTGCGCAGTAAACTCGGGCAGCATTCATCATACGAAATATATGTGATTAATATATGTGATTTTTTTAATACTATTGGAGAATTATATACAGTCTAAACTGAACAATGAGATATTTGAAAAAATAAAAATTATTTACCACTTAGCGTCTGTCATTTCTAGTATAGGTATTTAAATTCACAATTTTCTTCCACGCTATATCTTTTTATCCCCTCGGCGATAATCTTTGTCATTCACATTCGATAAACAGGGTCACGCACGAATGGCTTCAATAAATAGCTCCATATTTGCACAAGCTCTCGGCAAAATTGTCTGTTGCATAACGAGAAAGCGTTAGGATGATTAGAGAGAGGCGGGGGTCCGAGCGGCGTCCGTTAAAACTAGCGTGCGACGCCATGGCGCTTACTCTCTCGCGGTGTAAGTGTTTGTATGAAAATCAGTATTGCGAGTCGAGCCGAGAAGGCGACAGTGGAAGGCGGGCATTAATGTTTGCACATTGTTACACTGTCATAGGTTGTGCGGCCACGCCACTTACGGAAACGATAGCTACGCAGTTGTGGCAGTTTGCTACGCAGCCGTATCAAGTGCTAAGCCCTCGCAGCAAGTACTACGCGATCGTAGAAAATCTTTACACGTAGTATTAGTTTGCGTAGAAGTGATGTATTGTCTGTGATGAATCGTATCTACGACTTTTATTAGTAAATACAATACTTCAATTGTATGTTTTGTTCCAGGTCCACCTTACGTGAGGTCAATAGGTCCAATCAGAGCAGTAGCAGGACGAGAGTTGATTCTTTACTGTCCTTATTCTGGCTATCCAATCAGGTAATAAAGAAGTCTTCAAATTACTATATTATTACGAAAGCATTTTCAATTATATTATTTTCTAATCATGCCTTCTCTTTCAGTTCAGTAAAGTGGGAGCGGGACGGCAACCCCGTAGAATGGGACAGCAGTATTGACGGTGCTCTCAAAGTGTCTCGAGTAGAGCCTTCATATGCAGGGGCTTATACCTGCGCGGTCATGGGCCCTCATGGGGAGATAGCCAGGAGAGAACTGCAGCTTGTTGTTAGCAGTAAGTTATTTGATATCATGATTAAGTACATATCATACCTGTTTTCCCTAACGTGCAACGGGTTGGTGTCTGGCACACACTTTGCACTTCAAACAGCAGTCAAACTACCATTTCGACAACCACAGTTTTCTTTTCCAAAAGGTAGAATAGTTTCCTTTGCATGAGCCTATTTAATCAGGACCTCGAAAATATCATTATTAGTTTACCTCTGTTTCTGGTATTAAGTCAGAATCTTAATTTTTCTTGAGATTGTAATCCACAGGCGCCCGTTTTGCGCATTTATAGATTTTTTTTTGCAGCTATATCGTTCAATTTCAGAAACAATCTTCCTTTATACAGATCCCCCAGAAATAGAGCCGTTCTCCTTCTCTGCTAACTTGCAAGAAGGCAAGCGTGCGCAAGTCAGCTGCAGTGTTACGTCAGGAGACATGCCAGTGCACTTCACCTGGCTCAAAGACAATGCACCCATTCCTTCTAGCTTACAGGTCAGTTTAAAAATGATACAGTGGAGTTACCCAGTGTCCAAACCGAAGGCGATTGTCGCTCGTATAATATGCGATAGACAGGATCGTTTATAAATATTGACCCCCCTCCAACTGTCGAGACGCCTTATAAGGCGTCTGTCGAATGATTTTCTTATTATTTCGCTAATAACGACAGATGAAGGGTAAGGATTCGATCACAGCATTAATGCCTAAGGCATTAAGTCCGCCTTGTACTTGTGCATAAAGTTTTAATAAATAAATAACTGCACAGCGCGCAACGTTTGTCTTCGGTTTTGATTCTTGAAGTTTTATGGTGTGAATTTGTTGCTTCACATCTATTTGGTAAAGAACTTTTTTCAATTATATTTCGACGTATCAATACTAATTATTCGATTCGTCGGTCATCCTATCGACAATTTCAATGATTCCAGAACTAAGCCTAATCTAACTCTTCAATGTAATTTACCTATATAAGCATATCTTCAAAACCCGGCCTGGTATACAGGTAGAAGAGCGAGGTGCTGATTTTTTCAGCAACCTCGTATTCAAAGAGGTGTCGGCCCGGCACAGCGGGTTGTACACTTGCGTGGCCTCCAATACCGCGGCCAAGGTTAACTATACCGCCGAACTGGTGGTCAAAGGTACCCGCCATGTCATTATGCACAACAGCACCGAGCACCGAACACTCATGATGTCTATGAGAGGGGGGAGCGCGGGCAAGGAATTGTGGCACTTTTCAATTGCCTGAGATTATTATCTCAGCCATTTAAAATCCACATTAAGGAATTCTTGGAAAAAGAACCATTCCAAAAAAATAGAGTAGTAATTCCAACGGACCAATTTTTGTAGTGGTTCCAACGAACTGATTATAATCATTATAAAATTACTACAGTTGACAGCAATTTGACTTGAAAACATACGGCATTTTTAACCTAAATGAGCAGATATGTAATGTTTTACTTATTTTTGAAGTGTTGAAAGCGACACTGGCAAAATTACATATTTTTAGAAGTGTTGATAGCGACTTAGTTAAAATAGTCCAGCTTAAATTCTAAGTGATTCCTCAGCTTTTAAACATATTTTAGCCCAAAACACCTCAAGTATGCCACGTTTCGAAAGCCATGTTAACATAGCGAATAAACATTCGGCCCGAAACCGCGCTCCCGCCATCAAACAGACTAATCACGCTTGCACAGAGCACAGAGTTGTCATTGTTTTATCTGTATCCGTATACCGTATGCTGGTTTCTTTGCAGGATCACCGTTACCACAATGTATAGTACCTTTGTTCCAAGAAGTGATGAAACGATGGCTTTATTCATTCTGCACCAATTTATGTCAATATACTTTGTTTTCCATTTACCCTCCTAAAAGAAAAATAATGTATTCTATCTTGTCATTTCACATATCGTAGTTTGAATAAACGCCATTGAATTTTTTTCAGTTTTACCAGCACTTTATTCACAGCGCACATTTATTTTCCACAGCAAATGTTTTTCATATTATAAATTTATAAATTCTTAATCATTTTTCTTTTGCACAGCGTCGGATTTCAGATGGCTTACGAAAATGGTAAATTTTATTTATACGAATTTTGTTTTGGAACTCGTCTATCTGAAAGAAATGGGCAACAAAGTTTTATAAATGTATTAAGAATTTTCCGACACTTAATCGTTTTGTAAACACTTGACTTGTTCAAGGATGATAATTATAAATTATGGGCTTTCCAAACCTAACATTTAGATTATAAAATGGAATCATCTCTTAACAAAGATAAATGAAAAATGAATATTCTTGCACATAAAAACCTTTTTCCAAAAAATAACCGACTTCTAAAGCAAAACACCATCACTAAAAAGTAAGCAAGTTCTATAGTGCGGTACCTAGAGGATTGTCAAAATACCCATAATAACTCAATTTACACATTCGTGCTGTTTGTCGCTAAGGAGTTCGGTTGTATGTTCCATTTTGAATCGTGCCGAACCGATTTGGATGAAACTTGCACTATTCCCTATGTTGTGAGATACTAGATAGATTATGTCTACTACTAGATAGATAGATTATGTCTAATAAAAAAGAATGGTCACGATCCGATAAGTAGTTTCGGAGAAATGCTTGGACAAACATACATATATACTTATGAAATTTGGCAGACATGCTTAAAAGCCCAATTAGAATAACATATGTGAATATTGGACCGTTCCAGCAATATTACAAACATACCTACGTGTCGAATTGATTACCTCCTTTTTTTGAAGTCGGTAAAAAAGTGCACTACTTGGCCAAAAATAAAACCTAAAAGCCTAAAAATGCCCAGACGGTCGTATATTTTAAGAAGCGACGTTAAAGTTCTTAGCTTTAATAACTGAAGTAGCTCTTTATATTCATAACAATGTTTTGCTGCTGACGGGAAAGGTAAAAATAGTATTATTATAATGTATGCAAAGAACTCATTAAGGCAACAATGTTTTACAAAGTAAGTCGCTATAAGTAGCATAATTAATAATTTTCAAGTTACTACTGCAAAATCGTATATTGAATCCAAAGTTAAAGAAACTTGACTTGCTTTCACGCTGCAGTCTCCCCCAAATGGGTGGTGGAACCCAAGGATGAAGCAGTGCTGGCTGGTGAACAGCTGGCTTTGCATTGTCAGACCACAGGGTCACCAACCCCACAAGTTACCTGGCTGAAACAAAGAGGTAGGTCAAGCTCACATTTTATCAAATAGAAAAGCGCTGGAAGCTGTATTTAAAAGCAAGTAAGCAACATAAAACTGATACTGCCACCATTATTATTTTAAACTAATACAAACAAAGTTTTTGAAATATACACAATAAACACTCATTACAGTTACTTTCATGACTGAAGCGCGGTTTTAAGGTTGGACAAAATTATCTTGATGACATTTTGGTATCATCACTTTCATGTTCTTATTATAAACTCGTTATTTTTCAGGGTCATCAACAGATTACGTCCCTCTTATAAACCTGGGTGGAAGATTTCAGTTCCTTTCAAACGGAACACTATGGATAGAGTCAGCCCTTCCCTATGACGAGGGGAACTACATGTGCAAATCAGAAAACGGAGTGGGATCTCCGCTTACCAAAACTATTTTCGTTTCTGTAAACGGTAAGTTTTACAATCTCTAAATAAAATCTGGAAATGTTTTTAGATTTTTAACAGGAAGCATTGCTTTAAGAAGTTTTATTTTGTTCTAATTTTCTCCCGACAAAAAACGTGGTGCGTGTGGTGCGAAAAAGGGTGTTACAAGTATGACGTGTATGTATCTGTGTGTCTTCTTGTGACATCGTAGCTCAAAAGGAAAAATCGATTTAGATTTAGTTTTCAGGGTTCCGTACCTCAAAAGGTAAAACTAGGAACCCTTATAAGATCAATTTCTTGTCCGTCTGTCTGTCCGTGTGTCATCACCGATTTTCTCATCAACGGGTGGATCTTGCAAGTTGAAATTTATACTAGATACTGAGGTCTAAAGTCCCTATTACGTGTATAAAAATCAAGGTCCTAAGTCAACACGATAAAAAGATATGGGCAAATTTAGATTTTCGCGAAAACTTGTAAGTACCAAAATTTACCTTAATTTTCAACTTTTTTTGTTTTCGGTATTTTCCGTTTACTTGTACTGTAAGACCTTGCTTTTAACCAAAATTGACAATTCTAGGTCAACCGAAACTACCCTTTAAGTTTTGGGTCGAAAAACTATAAGTATGATAGTTCCCGTTCACGTAGAATCACGAAAACCTGTTTACGGAACCCTTCGTGTGCGAGTCCGACTCGCACTTGGCCGGTTATTTTTACTTAAGTGTTACAAATCAAATGCAACATTATACCTGATACAAATAAATTTTGTTTATTAATCTGAGCTATTTTTCAGAGAAATCTTTCATTTTGTCTTTCTTTTTGCACTCCAGAGCCTGCTCGGTTCGAGTTGACGTCACACAATATGACAGCACGACGCGATGCGCCAGCGACACTAGTCTGTGACGTGCGCGGAGACAGCCCCATTAGAGTGACATGGGCACACAATATGAACCACTTAGATCTTAATACTTATAGGTAAGGATTTGAGGGAACCTAACTGTGACCAGCCAGGATGACAAACTTATTTATTAATGTCAAGGAAAACCTCCTGCAAACAAAATTATCTAGATATCAATAAGTAAATAATTAAGTTTTTTCATCAAATTGATGATTAGATTTCTGAGTAGAGGCTTTAGTACTTACTTTTTGTACCTGATTTCCAGGTTAAGCATCTCAGAAGCAAAGACTGATAGTGGTTTAAGATCCCAGCTGTACATCAGCCGGGCGGACCGGCAGGACTCCGGCGTGTACAAGTGTCAGGCCGTCAACGCGTACGGTCACAGTGACCATTATATTTATCTTTCCGTCCAAGGTGAGTTTTCCAGCGTGTCGACTATAAACTATTTGAGACAAATAACTCTAATACACACGTCGTTAAGTTCCTTTACTTTTCTGTTGAGATACACGATTACTGATACATGCTTGTAAGACAGGTCAATTCAAATATGTGTGGTTTTTTCTCCAAAATATTATATCAATCACTAATCGGCAATGTCCTCACACCCATTGGATCTGCTTTGGCTCATTCGGGTTCGGTACTTCTCAGAGTAGGTTGTCGGAGTGCAAACACCGATCTTATTTATTTAATTTACTTATTTATTAAAACTTTATGCACAAGTACAAAGGCGCACTTAATGCCTTAGACATTTTCTACCAGTCGACTTTAGGGTGATGCAGAGATAAAATAAGGCAGATGCAACTAAATGAAAAAGCAAATGGAGAAAAGAATAAATATAAATAAAACAATTTAATATATTTATAAATAGATACATATATATAAATATCCATATTTTGTTTTAGCTTAAATATGTCACTATTTCAACTTCACTCCACAGAAAAACCCGACACCCCTCACTCTCTATCAGTGACGGAGATCCTGAGCCGCGCTGTCCGTCTGTCCTGGAGCCAGGGCTTCGACGGCAACTCTCCCCTGGTGGGCTACACCCTGCAGTACTGCGCGCTGTCGGCCCAGGGGGCTATCAGAGTGAACCAGTGGGATGCGGCCGTCACACTCAATGTGTCCGTCCATGGGATCGCGCACTCGCATGTCACGTGAGTAAATCATTTCTGTATAATTATTTTCAAAGGAATTTAGAAATCTGAGAAACCATAAAGTAAAGGTTTTGAGGTTGCTCCCTTATAGCAAAAGAGGGCCTCGTTTCTTACGCGGCTGCCGAACTAAGACCCCCACCCCACAAACCACACACTCCCCTCGCACGCTTGAGTTCTGCGCGCGAGCGGTGACAACTGACTGGCGGAGCGGTGCCGGACTGCGCGAACGTGTAGGCATTAATCGCTATAAGTACAGTTGAGTTAAGGAGGTCTGGTAGAAGTCAAGTGGTTTAGTAATCTGATAAAGTTTATTTTGCCATTTTAATCTTGCTATTTACGTTATCAGATTTACTCTGAACTTGGTATCAAAAATTTCAGCCTGACCAAGAAAGGCGACATCCATTACGAAGCTCTGCTAAGCAGTCTAAAGCCACACACCGCGTATATGATCAGAATAGCAGCTATTAATCAGATTGACAGGAGTGCGTACACTGAACCAGTTGTGGTGAAAACACAGGAAGAAGGTTAGAAAAACATTTACGTACCATGTTAAACACGACAGAGATGAACTATTGATAAACTACACTCAGTAAGTCACTAAAATCCTTCTGTAAATATTACTTTTCTTGATTCTAACCTTTTTGTAGTCCTAACTTACATTCTTGCCATTTTCGTTAGCCATCGACTCTATAAGGCTGCGCAGCGTGGTGTTGCTGTAAATCGGCTCGGTACAGTTCACAGCTAAGCTACCCAAGAATGCATGAATAGCAAACAAATTATATTAAACCAGTCCATGCACACACCACCTAGGTACGACCTTACACTTGCCATATTTTTGTACAATACATATTTCTCTTATACTGTTCCCAGCTCCATCCGAAGCCCCCACCAACGTGCACGTGACTCCCGGCGGACCCGGAGAGCTGCACGTGTCGTGGCGCCCACCACCGCGGGATGCGTGGCACGGAGAGTTGCTCGGATACTCTGTGACATGTGCAGAGCTCAGTCCTGCTTCACCGGCTATGAGGAATTCTACCAGGTATATACAGCTACCATTAATAACAACGAATTTAATTACTATTTTATAGAGGTAATTGAAAATACTATTAAAACTAAAGGAACATTAACCAATAATTACGTTATTGAACATTTGAGTTCACAATCACTTTTTATGCTACCTGTTTCAGATTCTGATATAATCAAAATAATTAGCAGCCTAAAAAATACAAATACGGTAGGATTTGATGGCATATCAACTAAAGTTATAAAATTCGTAAAGGAAATTGTAGCGCCTCTACTCTATCACACATAATTAATCTTTGCATTTCTGATGGTTAATGCCCAAATAGCCTAAAAAAGTCATCATTAAACCGCTCTATAAAAAAAAGATAAAAGTGATGTCCAAAATTATAGACCCATTGCAAAAATACCAGATTTCTCAAAAATTGCTGCTATAGTGTAGATGATTTAAACGATATTTCGCTTGTATAGAATCCTCAATATATGTTTTTTTCTGTTTGTCTTAATCTAATTAAATTTAAATTTTGACTTAGTGATTTTTAATTGAATTTAAATTTTGACATTGTATTTTTTTTGTATTGTTTGTCTAGTGCAACTAATTTGTACGCCATAAATGGCAAAACATGTAGCAACCTCATATTAATATAATATCTTCGTACTGTACTCATGTTTTACAAAATAAATATATCTTATCTTAATAGATTATGGGAAGATAGGAGGAATTTTTATAACCAAATACAAAACTGTCTAAATCATTGTAATAACCTAACCTAACCTAACCTTATAATTTTGGGCGATTTCAACGCTAGAGTAGACTGTAAGTTGAAAGGCGAAGACAGAATACTGGGCGGCTCATGCTTCGGAAGAAGAGATAAAAGAGGTAAATCTCTACTCCAGTTTTGCTGGGCAAATAAATTGTTTGTAATCAACAGCCTCTTCCACAAAAATTTCAATTTAATTTAAATTACTTATTTCAATTTAATTTTAATTTATTTATTTCAATTTCATTTTAATTTATTTATTTCAATTAATTTATTTTAATTTAATTTTAAATTCTTGTCAATTAGTTCTTTCAATACAATTTAAACTTACATTCAATCATTTGTATCCGCATGACTAAAATAGTTTTAAGATTATTTAATACTAACAAAAAATGTACATTTGAATGGTCTGAATTAAACGATTTTTATTTTATTTTTATTTATTTAAAAATACCAAGAACTTATGGATATGGCGGTCGTCTAAGTACAATAAAAGCCAGATATATTATTTTCTATCGAACAAAAAAAAACACCAACGTTGAAGTATTACACAAATTACCCTTCTCAAGCGACCACAGACTCGTCAGAATTAGTCTCCAGCTAACCAACAATAAAAAATCTAGAGCAAATTATAAAAACAAAACCTAAGCAACACTGAAGAATAGCATCATATATAGAAGCTCTAAAAATACACTCTTTAAACATAAATCTAGAGGACCACGACAATTTACAATGTCAAGTCGACAACTAATAATAACAAGAAGCGACAAAGACAAGCCATTATTTCAGATAGTAGTGCTCATAAATAGAAGAAACGAGTTATCAAATAAAAAAACACTTAACGAAAAACAAGAGAGAAGCCAGATGGCTTCTAAAAAAATAGCTCTTTTGACCACTTTATTCAACAAAATACTAGAAGAAATAACAATTCCATGCGAGTGGGCAAAATCGGACATTATTCTCTTATATAAAAAGGGAAACCCCATGGATAATGGAAATTACAAATCTTTTCATGCTTCTTGCTTCGTGCGTGGAGGAGCGTCTCGCGGAGTATACGGAAGGACGTCAGCCGGTAGAGCAAGCGGGCATTAAAGAAACTACTCAACAGTAGATCAAGTTAACTCTCTAGAACTAGTGATAGAAAACGCGCGGAGAACACGCTCCGGTCAAGAGGGTTAAACTCAGGCGTCCACCTGCTCCTTAGATGACGGTATGGGTTCGTATGGCCATCGCCATGCGAACCCCTACGCAGGGACCGAGCCTTTCGGAAATTTAAAAAAGGTCGCAGTGAGGCAAATAGGAACGTTTTCAAAGCTGCTAGAAATCGGTATAATCAAATGATACGCAATGCCAAACACCGCCATATTCTAGATAAGATTTCTTCTGCTTCTCCTGCCGATATCTGGAAATTCCTCGGAACTCTCGGTATCGATAGGCCTCGTCATGTAGATTTCCCCAAGACGATTGGCCTGGATGAAATCAACCATCACTTTACAACCACTTGTCATTTGGGGAATCCAAATGACAAATTTTGCCTCAGACGGTTGATTCCATTACTGGCCTACCCGGTCCTATCATAGAACCATTCCGTTTTTCGCCAGCTACCGAGGATGAAATCAAAAAGATGATCCTTTCTATAAAATTCAAGGCCATGTGTGGGCCATGACGACATTAGTCGTTATATGGTCACCTTAATCCTTGAATTTCTTCTTCCTCCGATTACCCACATATTAAAATTTTCCCTAGATTCCGATCAGTTTCCATCTCTGTGGCGAAAGGCCTATGTCCGTCCACTTCCTAAAATTTCAAATCTCTCTGCGGCGAAAGGCCTATGTCCGTCCACTTCCTAAAATTTCAAATCCCTCCCTACCTAATAATTTTCGACCTATTTCCATACTCCCTTTCCTGTCAAAGGTGCTCGAGGCCTGTGTCCACAAGCAGTTTTCGGGATTCATTCACCGTAACAACCTTGTCAGCTCATTCCAATCTGGGTTCAAGCCTGGGCACAGTACTGCATCCGCTCTCCTTAAAGTAACTGGTGACATCAGAGAAGTAATGGAAGATACCAAGGTTACCGTTTTGGTACTTATTGATTTCTCCAATGCCTTTAACGCCGTCAGTCACGATATTCTTCTATCTATGCTTTCACATCTAATTGTTTCTTCCGAGCCGCTGGAATGATTCTCTTCTTATCTTCGGGGACGCCAGCAGTCGGTTCGCGTTGACGAGAATTCGTCGGGTTGGCGTGACCTAGGTGCTGGTGTTCCACAAGGTGGTATTCTATTTCCATTGTTATTCTCTATCTTCATTAATTTTATTATCATCTGCCTTCGGTGTTCGTATCATCTTTATGCCGATGATCTCCAACTGTATGCAGCTGCGCGGGTAGAAGATTTATCGGACGTTATAGAAGATGTAAACCGGGACTTGGATGCCATTAAAATTTGGTCTGATAGATTTGGTGTGTCTGTAAACCCCTCGAAATATCAGGCCATTTAAGTGGGAAGCTCGCGTATGATGGGTAGAGTGGCGGTTAGCTTTTTCCTGCCCTTATTTTCGATGGTACCGTTATACCCATTAGCTCTAGCGTAAAAGATCTCGGTATGAATCTTGATTCGACACTTGGCTGGTAAAGTCAGGTTACTAGTGTCAGTCAAAGAGTCAACGGCACTTTGCGATATCTGTATCGTCTGAGGAACTTTTTGCCCGCAAAGACGAAGACTATGCTTGTGCAGACTTTAATTTTCCCCATAATCGACTATGGTGATGTATGCTATTTCAACTTTAGTGCGGTTCTGCTGGATAAGCTTGATAGACTCCTAAATAGCTGCTTATATTTAACTTGAGGAAATATGACCACGTGTCGAGCTACAGGTCTGAGTTCAAATGGATGCCCATTCGCCAGAGAAGATGTTTGCGTGCTCTTACTACGCTTTTCTCCCTACTCAACTCTCCCACCCCACCTTCTTACCTTATGTCTCACTTTCAATATTTAAGTACTTATCACACTAGGAATCTGCGTTCTTCCAACAATCTTCTCCTACTCTGCCCTTTTTTTTAATGGTTTCACTGCGATCGAAGCTGCGGGTAAAGGCTAGTACTAGATAAAAAAGGATCTGAATTTGACATTAGTAGAGGCGTATGGCAAGGTGTCACCCAGAATATTTGTAACCGTACTGCATAATGAAAAATCTGAAATGGGCAAAAAAGGCATGTACATTAACGGTATTATTTTAAGTAATCTAAGATTTGCAGACGATATTGTACTCTATGCAGAAAGTGTATCAGAACTAGAAGCTATGGTAAAAGAAATACAAGTGGTTAGCCAGGAAATTGGCTTGCTACTGAACACAAAAATAAAACAAAAATAATGACAAACAATAAAAAAACTCGTTCCAGAAACCAGATATTATACGAGTATATCCCTGGCAAAGATTATTTTCCGGTTATTTATTATTCTCAATCACTCAATAAATTCTTCTATTGTATTTTTTGTACGCAAAATACGTGCTTAGTCGTGGAGTTGCGGAAACAGCCCGTCGAAACTAAATTAAACTAACTATTGTATATTTTCCAGGACGCTGACAGTGAATGGCTGGTCGGCAACGGAGCTAAGTCTATCAGCCCTGCGCAAGTTCACGCGGTACGAGGTGCGTGTGAGAGCGTTCAACGGCGTGGCCGCGGGGCCTGCCTCCGCGCCGGTGTCTGCTACTACGCTAGAAGGAGGTATTTTTCAAGGTTTTGGTTTTTCTACTAGGAAGCTTGTCTCAGACTCACAGAGCACGGAAACACCGCGCCGGCAGCGTCTATAGAGATGGCAGTACAATCCGTGGCGCCAACAAGATGTTTGAGCATATCAAACTAACAAAGCCGTTAGTTTCTATAGCCACAGAATTTGTCATGTATTAGGTGACATGCTTGGTTCGGGATCCCTTCTTTTCGCATAATGTTCTTTATCCTAATATACTTCGGCATAACGATTTTGGCACAATTTGTTTTGGCATAATAATACTTCGGCATAATTTTTTTAGGCATACATTTTATGTTGGCATAATCATCTTAAAGACTAATTTGTTTTGGCATAAATTTGATTCGCATAACGTTAGTAGGCCTAATGACTATTAGCATAACGTTAGTAGGCCTAATGACTATTAGCATAACGTTAGTAGGCCTAATGATAGCATAGCTTGTAAATATGTTAGTTTAGAAGTATACTCATCTTTTTTACTAATATTTTTTTCAATTCTTTTGGTTTTGTCCGTGTATTTTTTCTTTTTTTTTTGGTATAAGTGATGTTCCGACATCCAGTTTGTCTATTTCAATGGTTTGATGTTTTATTTCTTGAACGATCTTTTTTGCCAAGAAATAAAATCCAGGATGGTGTTTTCCCACAAAATGTGCAATTCTATTGTGCCATGCCTCTGCATGATTTTGTGTCCTAGGTCTATTTTCCTTTTCTAGTAAATACGTACTCCAGACTTTGGGTGGAAATGGTGGTGGTGAACTTGTAGTGCCCCATACATAATTCTGATCAAACCAATTTGCTATAGTTTCTGTAACAATTAAATATTATTGTTGGTTAAAAATTTAATATGATGTGCAACAAAAGTTAGTGACAGAATCGAATTGCTGCAAAACCGACTCTACGTAGTCTTGTTTGTCCTACCCCTAGAGTGTAATTTAAAATCGCGTAGGCGCGTAGGGGCGAGGCGGCCCACGGGCTGAGGAGCAGGCGGCTGCGAGCGAGGCGCCGCGGCTGAGGCTGGCCGGCGAAGCCGGCCAACAAGCCGAAGCTGCGGTGGTGAGCGAAAGCCGTCTGCGACGATTAGCACGCGTGGGGCCGCCGGAAGCCCGCAGCGCCGGAGCCGAGACAGAAACCCTGCCTGCTGCATGTTGCCTGCTCGCTTGAATGCTGCATGCTTGCTTGCATGCTGCATGCTTGCTTGTTTGCTGCATGCTTGCTTGCATGCTTGCTTGCATGCTTGCTTGCATGCTTGCTTGCATGCTTGCTTGCATGCTTGCTTGCATGCTGTATGCTTGCTTGCATGCTGTATGTGTAAATAAATTTATGCTTTAGGATATTATGCTTAAAAAGGTTATGCTTTAGAACTTTATGCTTAATTAATTTATGCTTTAGAATATTCTGCTTAATCATTATTATGGTTAGAGAAATTATGCTTAAAAAAAATATGCGTAAGCTGTTATGCGTAATTATATTATGCGAAAATATAATTATGCCAAACAAAATTATGCTAAGATATATTAGGTCTTAAAATTTTATGCAAATGGATAGGGAACCGCTTGGTTCGTATGTAAAGTGCAAGACAATGCCGCCCCTAGCAGCTGACCTCGGACCCGGGACTTTTTTGAACGGAAAGAACTTGGTGGAAAATTAAATCAGAGCATTTCATAATTTAATAATTATGAAATGCTCTGATTTAATTTTCCTTTGTTCAGGCTTTTATTTATGGAAGAAGTTAGAAATTAAGTACTACTTAAAATAAATGCGATATCTTGTTTATTTCAGTGCCAGAATCTCCACCAACAAGAGTGTCCTGCTCAGCCCTATCATCTTCAAACATGAAGGTGTCATGGAACCCACCGCCAATCGGCCAACATGGCGGGCTCATACAAGGATACAAAGTTATTTATTCACCACTTACGACAGATCACGGTAAGAATAGAACACATGCCTTATAAAAGCTGAATCATAAGCAAAAAAGATGGGAGACAATAAATTTTCGTTTGCAGTGGACGTGGGCGAGATCAAAAGGGTGGCAACGACAGATACATACTTGCATACTCTACGTAAATACTCCAACTACTCGATACAAGTCCTGGCTTTCACCAACGCTGGGGATGGTAAGCGGAGTCAACCGGTCTACTGTATGACTGAGGAAGATGGTAAGTCCAAATTAATATCAGTTTCTTCTGTGACAGAAAAGACATACTCATTAAAAACGAATCAAAAATCGTGAATTGAGTGTATATGTTTATATTTTGTTTGCTTTCAGTTCCTTCAGCCCCCGAGAAGATCAAAGCCCTAGCATACTCCAGTGACTCGGTGCTGGTCAGTTGGTTGGCACCACTGCATCCTAACGGAGTAATATCACATTACACTGTTTACTATAGGGAAGCTGGACGGTAAGAACACACATACTCTACATAATGTAACATAAGATACAATGCAAATGCCGAAAAATAAACACTTAGCACCAAATCATAATTATGAGCATACTGCCAAAACCTTTTATATGATTATTGATAACTCTCCATTGGTTTTCGGTCACGGCGGCCAATCTTACCGGATATTAGCCATCGATGCAAGAGATGGCACAAGTTTGTATGCAAACGCACGTGCACTCTCTCTTCCCTGCCTCCCATAGTCCGATGGGACCGTTGGGGAGTAGCAAACGCATTTTTTCGTATGGCAAATGGGAACTTGTTAAATATATAGCTAAAATACGTACAATCTATTTATTTCTAGGCTCGGCAAGCACTCGAGCTTCACTGTGCCTGCTGACAAGAAGGTTGATACGGAGCTGATGTTCCAAGTGCGGAATCTGATGGAGAACCAACTGTACGAGTTTTGGGTGTCAGCCACCACGGGCTCCGGGGAAGGAGAATCCACGCTCGTGGTGGGACAAGGCCCTAGCTCTAGAAGTAAGTTGAGACCTTTCTTATTATTATTATTTATAATTTGTTTCAGACCAGGTTGTCCATATAAAGAGTGTTAGTAATACACTGAAACTGAAGAACTATGTTGGTAATACACACATACAAAAACAAACAATAATAATATTCCTTTATGTAGGCAAATCCAGTGCCTCCCGATAGGACTCTCAATATGTTCAGCAATGACCCTCAGGTAGCCGTTACGACTGTTTCTCTGTCTGTCTCTGTATTCTTATCAGAAGTATTCTTAAAAGAATGTGTTATAGAAAGCTGTTTAGATTTTTACTCGAGGTTTGATTTTGATTTAAATAGAAACTGCTTCTCTATCTGACTCATCATCCTCTGCCCGTGCCTAGCATATCTCAACTATGTAAGAGTCGGCTGCCAGCCTACTTGGCAGCCGACTCGGCTGCCAGGGGGTGGATAACATTATCATAATTGGAACGGGGTTAGTAGTTAGTGTGGTTATAATATTTTGATTACGGTCCACGATCTACAATTGTCCACCGGTACTACCGGCTGAACAGACACTGCGTGCACTGACTGGACAGGTCCACTCAATCTGACTAGTTCTTTCCTCAAAAGACCATTTCAGACATCAGTCTACATGATCTTCACATGATCCAACCAAGATTTTGCCTGGACTTTAAAAGAGACTGTGACCTCTGTGTTTGTTTCGGCCTTTCTTCTCAGATTAGTCAGATAGGAAACGCCGACCTCATCTAGTTTAAAAAAAATATGATCGACATGTAAAATAGTTTGTACAAACCAACTTACAGAAATAAAATCATTTATCATTTAACATGCTTTTCAACGCACCTGACCTAGACTGCCTGACTAGCAAAGTTCAAATGGTAGAGCATAATTCTGTACCTTTGACTCTTAGAGATAGAAGAAATTAGTTGTCTGAAACTTATCAAATACGTATCGTTCTCTTTCCAGTTCCAGCCCGCATCGCGTCGTTCGGTCGTTGGGTGTCCGTGGGCGCGGGGCGCGCCGCCCTGCTGGCGTGCACGTGTGTGGGCGCGCCCGCGCCGCGCTCGCGCTGGCAGCACGCGCGCGTCCCCGTCACGCACCACCAGTACTACCAGGTCACGCATAGAGGACATCTACATATACGGGGTACGTTATAAGAAAATCAAACAGACGATCGCATTTCCTCTTCCCTAGAGTGGCGGCAGTTTTTGGCCAGCTGATTAAATTCATTATGCTGAACTCTTGAATGTACTGCCTATAAGATGCAAGCCAATTGATAAAGAAACCAGTATAAGCTGGCCTCTTATCCTATTAATACTCCGTACTACACTAGGTCAGCTTAAGATCAAAGCAGTCGGTTGTACATCCCGATTGAATGGTAAATTGGTAATGAGTTCAAAACTTGTTGCGTGCAGATTTTACTTTTCAATTTCGCCATGTTCTTCACAAAAAATAAAGTCTTGCAAGACAAACTGAATAGGTATAATGTATGCAGCAATCTTATTCTACTCCTGCGGTCAGAAAGCGTATAATGTAGATGTAATCCTTATCAGTATCATCAGCACATGCTTTTGATTTTTTCGAACCGTTTAAAGTTAACAGTTTTCTCAAACTTTTATCAACAGAAGTAAACGAGCAATCGTCTGGCAACTTTACGTGTACGGCTAGTAACACAATAGGCGAAGACACGATAGTTTACGTCGTGGTAGCTATCATGCCACCCGCGGCGCCTGCGCTCTCCCTACAATACACTACTACGTCGAGCATCAAGCTGCACTGGCAGCTGCCTGGGGACGCTACAGAACCTATTTTAGGTTGGTATAAAAAAAAAACAAATTAGTTGCTAAAAGGAGGAAACATTGGAGCAAAGCCTTTGCCTTTAAGTGGGACAGAATAGGTGAGCAAAAGATAGTTCAAATAGCTGAGAGGAACTGTTTAGGTAATGAAGCCTATACCGAGCAGTGAGTGATTACAGGCTAAAATTATGACGAACTTAGAATAAGAATACGAGTACGGCAATCCACCGGTACATGGTGGAAATCCCACCCATACATACAAAGAGTTTTCCGAATACTTTCATTGTGCGCACAGCTCTTTTTTCCTGATAGCTACAATCTTGGGGTTTTTAAGTCAAGAGTGAATAGGTTACAGCTAGGCAAGCGTGCTTCTCCGTCGACCACATCATAACTAACCATCAGGCAAAATAGTGGTCAAACGCGAGCCTATCAATAAAAAATAGTATATTATGCAACTAGTGAATAAAGGACGGATTTAAAGCGAGGGCCATAGATGAATCACGAACAAGTGAAGGATTCTAAAAACTGAATCACGACCGTAGGGAGTAATTCATGGTCCTCGATATAAATCCGTTTTATTCAAGAGTAGCATACTATATTTTATACCATGAGTACGAGAAAAAGAAAGATTTAAGCAAAAAGCACAAGGGATAATAATAAATAAATAAATGGTTAATTACCTTAAAATTTTAGAAAAAATGAGAAACCTCAGGGTTCCACATTTTTTGTAAATTTAAGCTGTACTAAGTAGTGTGTTTAAGACGCCAGTGACCACCTCCGTTACGTTACATAATTATAATTAATTAAGCACCAATGCAATTAATACTAGAATTACCTACAATCTAAATAAGTATTCACTAAATATCCTAGACCAAAATCAACATGATTATTAAAATCCTAAATATAAACAAACTCAAAATTAAATCGACAAAGGAGTTTGAAAATCGAATATTCTTTGCACAAGAAGTTTGCATCGAGTATTTTATGCGCAAGGAGGTTGTATAGCATTGAGTTGGAGGTAGAATATGTATTGGTGTGTTCTAAATTCAAACACCAAATCAGTGATGAAAAGTGCTTTTTATTCACTGTTTTCAGTGAATAAAATAAGCTTTTTAGAGGGGGAATGGTATAAAATAATTTTATTGTTATGAAATTACATTCGAATGCGTTGATTCCTGGAACCCACACTAGGATTTCCTGTGTTTTGACTCGTGACATCCAGGCTCCTTCGTTCCGTTTGCATTTATTGCTATTCAGTATCTGGGCGACCGAGTTCTGCTCGGGTGAAAATAGAGAAAACGATGTTTTCTAAAAATGAAAACTAGCTTAATCAGTTTTGCCCCCGAAACACCGTGCATACTAAATTTCATGAAAATCGTTGGAGCCGTTTCCGAGATTCAGATTATATAGATATATACTGTGGGCGCAGCGGAAAAAAGGCAGTAGGTAGGTACTTACGGGTGCGGGATTGGAGCTTTGAATAATAATGTCCTTCGATAGTTTTAGCAGTGGAGTTTTCACTATAGTTGAATGCTGGTAAGCCACCCACAGAGTCTGTTTTTCACACACAACACTTATACTTGAGTTTTCTTTGAGAGCGGAGAAAACGGGAGCGCACACGCGTTACCGGAGTTGCGACTTTTTGACAACTGAAGAGCGGAAGGAGAGAGAAGAGGTGTGCGCGGGAGTTAAGGATTGGTCCTCGTGTATTTGATTGAATGATGTGAAATGAATGTAAGTGTTGCTATTTTAATAATTTGAGTGCGTCAGTAAATATTTATAATATTTAATTTATATTTCTAATATGGCGCAGACATATACAAGAATTGCTCGTTTAAAGGTATTAGATGTAATAGGTATAATTATAATTAATTACAATAAATTTCTTCATTTTATCTAATCTACTTGTAATCTACTAGAAATGGAATATACGATAAAAAGCTTATATACAAAGAAAACTAATACCAATACACAAAGACAATCATAGATAACCAAGTATGTGTAGTAATGCATGCATGATGTGTATGTATGTGTGATGGTGTGTGTATATGTGATAGTGTGTTCGTGCGGCTGTATGATTTAAGATAGTGTGTTGGTGTTGAGTGTGTCTGAATGTTATACCTGAGGATGTATATGATTATGTAGAAGTTTGTGATATAGAGTAATAAATATATAAATAGAGATATTATGTATTAGTACCTATCAAAGCACTCCCTTTTTTTAGATTAATAAGTTTTTTGTCATAGTCCAGAGTAAAAAGCCATTTTGTAACCGTAATTTTGCATTCCATTTGAGTAAGTTGTTGAATTTTGAGTTGGTTATTGGGTTTTTTGTAAAAGTGCGGTCCCATAAAACGCTTGACGACCTTCTAACGCTTGCTTTACGGCATCGAACCTTTTCCCACTGTACCCTTGCACCTGCGGCTTCTTGTATATCTTAGCTTAGTGCAATAATAATTATATCTTACTATAAGACCATTAGTACCTACCAAAAAATAATGGTCTGTCCATCCAAAGGTTGTCTAGTAGATATTGCTGTTAGCAATAAGACCGTCATCGTACCCGTTGAAATGTTTTTGTAAAAGAGTATTTGATGTACCTATTTGTATATTCTATTCTAATAGTTTTTCTTCAGCTGAAACGCTGGGGATGTTTTTCAATTAATATTTTGCTTGAATTGTTTTGTCTACGACTTAAAAAGATGATGATCTAAAGACTTTTTTTATTATCTCCAGGTTTTCTACTCCACTACAAGCAAGCCTCAGACAGCGAATGGCACACGGTAGACTTGCCTGCCGAAGTGAACTCCTTCACGATGGACATGCTGAAGTGCGGCTCTACATACAACACGAAGATACAGGCACGGAATAGGATATCAATAGGACCGCCCAGTGATGTGCTTACAGCAACGACTAGAGGAGGACGTAAGTTTAACAGGTTTTGTAGACTTAGTAGTCCTGGAGCACTATTAATAAGTATTCATGCCATTGTGATTCCTGTCCAAAATAGGAATAGTGCAATTAATTAGCAATATTTATAAAGTTCCGGCTCTCTCTCGCACTGTAACTATGATGGCATTAAACTTCTTAATACAGCACCTTCGATCAAAAGAAAATATTGATCGAAGTACAGCACCTGTAATTTTTATTCAACCACTGGCTGAGGTCAGAATTTACGTACTATTATCAAATGCTTTGAGAGATTAATGGTTATTTGTTTTAGGACCCAAGCCCCCGAAACCAGAAGACCACGTGCACATGAATTCAACGGCAATCAAGATTAACTTCTACGCTTGGCGTGATGGTGGCTGCCCCATACTCGGCTTTAGGGTGTCCTACAGAAGAGCAGGATCTGAACATTGGATCAAGGTGACTGTTCTTTAACCTGGCGTGCTACCTTTATTACTATTTAAAGAGTATACACCTAAAGAAGCCTACTAAAGTGACGATGGTATTTGGAAAAGCGAAGAAGAATATTGATCTTTATTGTGCTGGCATTCTTGCAGGTTGGAGATGGGCTGAGTTCAGCAAGCCACGTAGTAGGGGAGCTGTCACCAGCCACATGGTACGAGCTGGCCGTTGAGGCGTACAGTGATGCAGGGTTGGAGCGAGTCACATTGACTGCTGACACACATACTCTTGCAGGAGGTAATCGTCATTGAAATAAGAAGATGTTTAGGAAAGGAAACAAAAAAACACAACAAAAAAAAAGGTTTCAAAACTGTAGATTAAGTATAAGAGACGTGTTATTAAATTATTGATTTCAACCTGATCTGATGATTAAGAGTTCCAGGAATTTCCAGCCGAATTTCCATTTCAGAAGGACAAAAATATTCCATAGTGACTATTCATGACTGCCATACAGTCATTCATGAAGTTAGAACGTCGCACGACCCAATCAGGCTGCAGGAAATTAACCACCCCCACATTGCATCTCAGTAAATAATGGTGTGTAGGATGAGGGACAACTGCAATTCTGCCTTATTTTCGAATCGCTTAGACTGTGTGTTCGTAGGTCGCAACGGTGATCCACTGTTATTTGTTGTATACGGTGTATACTTTTGTTTTGCATAATGTCAGTGATAACCTACATAATCGTAAGGTTTACTAACCATTTTTGAGTCACAAATACCCTATTTGTAACCTCAGGTCGCATCCCTCCAATGAAGCCATCTTCACCTCTGTCGGGTGCCTCCCGGCCAGCGTCCCTGCGGACAGTGCTGGTGTCATGCGTCGCTAGCGGAGTCGTCATTGTCGTCACGCTAGCAGCCATCGTGTGTCTAGTGCATGGGAAGAAGAAGTAAGAAGGACCTTCTTTATAAAATAATCGCAATTATATATAAAATAAATACATAACATAATGGGTGGAATGGTTTGAATCTTAAATATTCTTGTGTGGAGATAATAACACTACTCTGGTACATATTCCTCATAGTGATGGGCACAGGTGTACACTATCCGAGTTTTGCCATCTATTCTGCAATCATCTGCAATCTACCTATTTATTGCCTGCTGCGGAGACATTCCTAATGTTATCTAAACCCCATAACACTTCGTCTTACCGGGGATTAAATTCCACGCTTGCAACATAAGGACTTGACATCTGAAATCATTCACATTGCTGATAGTTACCTTTCTACCTTTCAGGTTCTTCTGCATCTCAAGTGACCACTACATGCGAGATGACAGGAAGCTCAGTGAAAGCAATGAAGCAGAGAGGGAGAAGCTTCGAGAAGGACAGAAGCTGTACTCTTCATCCTCTATCAATGGGAATGAAAAGTCTAATGATGATTCTTCAGGTTGGATTAAATTTTGCTTTTATCAGGTTATAATATCAATGAGGAAGTTCTATGTTCGACTTCATGTTTGTTTCTTTTTTTTTGTATTCTTTTCAAATGTAGATCGATTTTGAAAATTCTTCTTTTTTTGTTTGAAAGGCTCTGAAGATCTGAAGAAGAACTAAAATCTTCTGTTGTATAGATATATTATATTATAAATGACAGCAATCATCATTAGCATCTCTCGGGATTGCTGCAGTAGCATGTCTGTTTACTATTTAAACCATATCATAACAATACGCAGATGAGTACAGTTTAGCTTGGTACACTCTAATTTCACCGGTTATTTTCAAGTTTCGTGATATTCGGGTAATCTATTCTGGCATTATATACCTTTCTACAGAACTTACCTATTAGATACCACAACTAAAAAGTGAAAATTTAAAACTTTTTTACATAAAAATACATCCAACTTCCAAATAAAAAACGTGTGCGTCTCGGGACGCCCGACAGAAGTGATAACTTAAAATACGACTAGCGCTGTGGGTTAGAGTGAGAGAGGAAGAGCCTGCCTACCGTTGCCGTATGCGTGAGAGAAAGAGAAGCCAGACAGACTGGCGCCGTAACGCGTTACGTTACAAAGCTGTTTACCTTCCCATAAGAAGTTATCACTTCAAAAACACTACAAAGTGAAAAAGGTGGGTTAAACTTTCAATTATGGGCCGCTGATTTTTGGCGCGGGGAGGGGGGGTGGGGAGGGAGGAGGCAGGGCTACCCCCCTATCCCCACTACTCGGAGCCCCATGGTTATGGAGATATCAATGGTTAAAGTTTTTAGGTTAGAATAAAAAGTTCCATCAATATCCATCGATTTTTGGGTTGGGAGGGGAGTAGGGAAATGGAGGGGTAGGTGGGCTACCCCACTGTATCATCCCCACCCCGCGGAACCCCATGGTTATGGAGATATCCATGGTTAAAGTTTTTACAATTACTATTTAACAACAATGTCGACGACCCTTCAGACATAAATAGGAGCCCCGCTGCGCGGGCCTTATATTTATATTTATCTAAAGTAACCTAACACGACGAAGATGACGGGTGCTGAGTTCGCTCGCTTTGCTCGCTCACTTCAGCTCCCGTCACCTCTTCGAATCTAAACTGTCCGTGTCGGGGTGCCCTAAGTTCCCGAGCTCGCTTCGCTCGCTCTTGGACTAATTCACAATTTTTTATCTCACGAATTAGGTATATTTAAGTAAAAAATATGACATAAAATTGAATAAAATTTCAGAGTCTGGAAAATTCGTAAATAGCTTTCTATTTATGAGTATTATCTACAAAAAAAAAAATGAACTTCCGAATCAGCGGCCCATAATGGAAAGTTTATCCAGAAGGTGTTCCTGTTTTCTTTTCTCCGTTTTTTGCCACCGGCTTCCGAAAAAATAGTATATTATGCAACTAGTGAATAAAGGACGGTTTTAAAGCGAGGGCCATAGATGAATCACGAACAAGTGAAGGATTCTAACAACTGATTCACGACCGTAGGGAGTGATTCATGATGATTGAATCACGAGCATAGCGAGTGATTCAAGTGTTAGAATCCTGAACGACGCGAGTGATTCATGGCCCTCGATATAAATCCGTTTTATTCAAGAGTTGAATACTATATTTTATACCATGACGTCGAGAAAAAGAAGGATTTAAGCTTAAAGCACAAGGAATAATAATAAATAAATAAATGGTTTATTACCTTCAAAATTTACAGAAAATGAGAAACCTTAGGGCTTCACATTTTTTGTAAATTGAAGCTGAGCCTTTGAGTTTGAGTTACCTAAACAGCACCTGTGTTTCAGGGGCCAGTGACCACCTCCGTTAAGTTACATAATTATAATTAATTAAACACCAATGCAATTAATATAAGAATTACAATCCAAATAAGTATTCACTAAACATCCTAGGCCAAAATAAAATCATTATCAAAATCCTAAATATAAACAAACTCCAAATTAAATCGACAAAGGAGTTTGAAATTCGAATATTCTTTGCACAAGAAGTTTGTATCGAGTATTTTATGCGCAAGTAGGTTGTATTGCATTAAGATGGAGGTCAAATATATATTGATGTGTTCTAAATTCAAACACCAAAACAGTGATTAAAAGTGCTTTTTATTCACTGTTTTCAGTGAATAAAATAAGCTTTTTAGAGGGGGAATGGTATAAAAGTAAATTTTCATTTTGCTGTGTTTTTATTTGGAAGTTGGATGAATTTTAGTGTAAAAAGTTTTTTTAGTAACACTGTTAATGTTTCACCTCCTTCAAGAAATCAAGACTATCGTAAATTATCTTATTATTTGTCTGTCTTTAGCGGAGTTGTATGAAATAAGCCCTTACGCGACGTTCGGCGTATCAGCAGCTCACTCGCTGCAGTTCCGCACACTCGCCAGGCGTGAAGACGACGCGGCACCACCGCACCGGCGACGACACCGCGCCTGTGATCACTACAGATATGGTCAGTTTTGTTTTTATTTTATTAAACTCTGTTAAAACTTCATAACATGAACATTTGTTTTTTGAATTGACATAACTTTTGGTGGTAAGAAAAAAGATTTTGATGATTAATTAACGACAAAAAAACTAGTAACGTAACAATGATAATTAATTAGTAAGATATTGTAATACGCAGACCGAAAAATCGACTATTAATAACTGTTTAAAACTTTTGTCATTATTATTGTTCAAATACCTAAAACTTTTTAAGCAATCTTAAATTTTTACATAGCAAGAATTATAAAATTAGTAACTAGAATACTTTTGAACTGAAGCCAAGCCACCGCTTGGTTCCGACGTATTATTGTTGTACCGACAGATGAATCGAGTCTGTCTAAATGCTCGACAGTGGAGGCGCGGCACCGCATGCGCGCCGCCTGCGCCAGCGCCGGGGGAGGCGCCGCGCCCAACAACTGGAGGGACACGCACACCGACTCCGACGACAACAGCGATAGTGCTGCTAATACCACTACTAAAGGTAAGACCAGCGATTGTCGGCCTTATCGTATGTACGGTCAGCAACAGAAGTAGATTAACACTGTTACACATGTATTGTGATTTAAATAAATACCACTGATATTATTTGCTGCAATGCTTTTCAGCATTTCATAAAATATTTATGAATTTATAATAAATTAAAAAATAGCATCTTTTTAAAATTTTATTTTATTTCATCATAAGTGACTTTCGTTGCTGATCATACCTTACCATTTTCAAAAACAAAAGTAAGTGTTTGTCTTGTGGTCTAGCACCTATTTTTAAAACATCATCAATAAGAACGGAATCAAAAATAGTGCTATTTTTTTTCCTTGCACAGTGGGTTCGTATTATTATCTGTGGTGTGATCGAGTCGAGTAATAAATTGATGCCTTTGAATTTTAAAAATGGGTAAATTGTCGATAGCATTTTTTATTAGTGTCGGTTACCACCAGGTTCAGGCACGTCTCCGTGCAACAGCGCGTACGGCAGCGGCCGACGAAGCGCCCGCACGACCAGCAGGTAGAACTCAGGTACCTCCCCCGCTCACTCCTCACCAATCGCCGCTCACCGCTCACCTGATCCATGCACCTCCATTATTGCTATACTTTTAAAGTTTAAATTACTGAGTCTGAAATTGTTATCATTTTGTTTTTTTTTTCACTATTTTTGTAGCCAGTTTAGCGCTCCGTGTGAGGACTAATTAGATTGTTTTATTTTCTTAAAATAATGGTGTATTTAATGCATTTTATTGATTTCTAATTAGTTTATTTTCTTATTTAAGTAGTTGGGTTTTAAGTTTGTTTTCATTTCCATAGCCATGCATTATTTTTACATTTATATATTAGGTGTTTAGATTATTGCGAGCTAAAATATACCCAACATAAAGCTTACAACTACCAGCTTTGCTACAAATTATGTTATTGAATATTAATTAAGTTATTTCTGGCATAATTAAGACTGAGTTAAGTGTATCTTTGACAGCGGAGGCCCAAACGGGAGCGACGGCCTCTCGGGGAGCTTCGCCCCTGTCCCCGCTGATATATCTTCTTTAATTGACAAGTAAGATCTTGGACATAAGATCACTTCTGGTATAATTTTATTGTTACCATACTCTTTGTTATTTTTTTTATAAAAATGCATTTACGCTTGATATAAACTACAATTATGTAATCTTGATTAACAAAACATGTATCGTAATAGAACTCGAAATATTCCCACTAGAACTTTTAAATTATTTCAACCTGAATATCAGATATATTTTAGATAGAACCTATATAGTATTACCAAATACCTCCAGGAAAAAATGTTGTTGATAGTTTTGTTTTAGATATAACAATAATTTCTTATTTTTCTGCGCAGATATCAACAAAGAAAAGAACAAGAACGGCGAGAATGTACAATTCACGTGTAACGTTAGTGTTTCAAACAATTTTCTAATTGAACTAGTCCATTCACACATTGTGCAATTTAACGTCTATATATTTAAAAAGAGAGGACAATTTTTCTATAATTGTGCAATTTGAAAAACGTTTCGAGTATTACTAGAGCAAAAAGCAAGCGGTTCGTTTGCTGTCAATTGTTTGTAAAAAGGGCTTAATTCATATATGTGATTATGTCACAAACTGTGACTCCCCATTTACTTAATGTTAAATAAATTATTGTTAAATAAATTATTTATATAATAATGTGATTTATTTTAAAGCTGTTAATCTATGACAGTTTAGATATATTAATGGCATCTAATGAATTGTAAATATTAGTAGAAGTTAAGTATAATGGATTTATCCCGTTTGCTGTGAGATTTATAGTTAAACAAATAAATGTGGAGATTTCGCTGTCCAAATAGAAACAAGCTAAGCTCTCAATAGGTATATATCAATGTGCTTATAATGATCTCACAGCAAACCTAAATATGAAAATATAAAATGTGCATCTGTGTTTTTTCTAAATTCCTCAATAAGTGAAAATGTCTACGCTAAATCTGATGCACATTATATATTTTTGAAGCTTAAATGAATACTTATTTAATTTATTAAATTACGTAGATCTTAAGTACCTAATGTTAAATGGCTGTTCCAAACTGCAAGAGATACATATCATTAAAATAGACTGCCAGTATTTAAGTAATTCGTAATTCTTTTTACTATATTGTTGATTAATATAGTTAATAGGTATTAATTATACACTATTGTATAAAAATCTTTCTATATACATGTTGTGTAATAATAAAATTATTGATATTAGTGCGAAGAAGAAAGAAATAAAGATGTGTGTTGTGGTATGAAATTTTGTTTTCATTGCATTTTGTAACCCAGTAGGTAGTAGCGTAAAAAATACTGAATAATAAGTAGGTACCTAAGTCATTATTCAACTCAAACAGAGAATTACCTAAAAGGCCTTAAGCCCACTTTTGTAGATACGTTTTTTGTTCCAAAAAATTGAATAAATAAGTAAATTAGTGTAGTTTGTGATTTTAACGTACAGGTTGGATGTCTAACATGTACCGATGGCATCACCGTACGTTTTGAAGTCCTGTGATGAAACTAAAAATTAATCTGGTGGCACGGTAATTCCCCCGCCAAGATGAGTCAAGCGAAGCACAAGGGCACTATCGTATGGATATGATGTCAATTTATAGTGGACTTATTAAACATATAAATATTCAATTGCAATTCGCTCTTATACTTTTGATTTTATTGATATCTAAAATACCCCGATTTCGTCACTGACTCATTCAGACACTCACTCACTGATGATCATTCATCATTCATTTCGCTACCGTCACATGGGCGTTGTTGTAAAGTAATAGTAGATTGTTGCATTGAACTCAAAGTAAGTTATTAATGCACGAGTGATATGTTGGTGCCCGAGCGCATGCGAGGGCACTAAATGAACACGAGTGCATTAATTACCTACTCACTTTAGCGAGGTGCGTAATCTACTTTTCTTTCAACTACTAATCTACCTACCGTGATAAAATATATCTAAGCAAAATAAAAACTCAAGTTAATGAAAAATATTTAACCCGCGACTTTTGCGGCAAAAGGTTATTAACAATTTAATTTTCAGCTGTATTTATACTTTCTGGATTTGAATTCATATCGCTATCGCTGTCTATTTCCATTTTTTAAAACTTTTACATAGAAACAGTAAAAAATTACCAAATTAAATAGAGCAAAATTCGGAAACCACCGAAACCTATTAAAGGGAGAATAAAATATAAAAAAATTCATAAATGAATTAAAAACAAATGACATAAAGTATCTTGTTACGAAAAGGGCGACATGGAATCATACTATAGTAAAATAGAGTCAGCCATAACGGAAAGCATAAAAAACAGAAGTACTAAACAAAAAAACTAATTACAACATTACATTATTTGAATTACAACATAAACAACCAAAAACTAAAGAAGTGAGACAAGAACTTTCGAACTTTTACAAAACTACCAACAAGAAGTTAAAAACTACAGGATGAAGATAATAGAATCAAACTTATTAAAATTTGGCAGTCAAAAAAGGGCGTTTTAAAAACTTAATACTAGTAAAGAGTGGATTCCAGAGCTAAAATCAAAATTCAATCAAAAATATACGCAAACAAGGACAAGGCTTAAAGAAGAAAAAAGTCCCGGACATGATAATACCCCAAATGAAGCTCTCAAACTGGGAAAGTATTTACAAGATTGTCCTCTTTCAAATCTATTTAAATAAATCCTCCAAGAGCTTAGAGTACCTGTGAAATGGGCGGAGTCAAGAATAATACCTACTTCTTCACAAGAAGGGGGACGCGTCGAATGTGAGTAATTACCATCCAAAATCAAAATCAAAATCAAAATAGTTTATTTCAAATAAACCTTAAAGGTACTTTTGAACTGTCAAACAAAAAAAAAAATGACTCTAGTTGCAAATTCGCAAACGTCAGTAGATCTCAATGGAAAAGAATTTGCAAGAAACTCCACGGACACTCTTTTCCATCAGTTTCAATTACAAGTTTTTGGTTACATCATTCTTGTTAAGAAATAAATACATATATGTGAGAACAATGCAAAAAGACGTGCACGTAAAAGCGTCTAGAGTAACAAACAATTTCAACATAAAAATGCAATAACAGGCCGAGGCAGCTAAGTTATGACCAATCCCAACTGATGGCGCCCGTTCACGAACATGACGCATGGATCGGCACCACTCAGCTCAACCATTATGGAGGGAACCGAATGATCCAACACATGTGCCACCATCAGAGAGAAATTAGAGAGAGCATGACACAACATCCTATAAGCTTACTCCCTACTATGTACAACCTGTTCGCGGCTTGGTTAGACAAGAGAATAGAGCCAGAAATAGAGAAGCGCTAACCCATGGAACAGGCAGGTTTTCGAAAGGGTTGCAGCACAATCGACCACATTCATACCTTGGAAAAAGTAATTGAAAAACATCAAGAACGTCAACAACCCTTATACCTAGCATTTATTGACTATGCAAAGGCCTTCGACTCCATATCCCACGACAGCATATGGCAAGCACTAAGTCATCAAGATATCCCCAAATCATACATAAATATCCTGAATGACATCTACAGCAAAAGTGTAAGCCGTGTGAAACTCGACAGACTGAGGCCAATAATCAAAATATGTAGAGGCGTGAAACAAGGAGATCTGCTATCACCTACAATCTTTATATCTGCCTAGACTGGAAACACAAAGGTATTAACATAAAAGGGAAAAACCTGAATAACCTTAGATTCGCTGATGACATAGTCCTCTTCTCAAAATTAGCTAAACAATTAGAGGAGATGGTGTCGGAGCTATGCGGGTTAAGCAACAGTATAGGATTACAGTTAAACACATCAAAGACGAAAGTAATGACAAACGCTATCCAAACGCCTATAATAGCTGAAAATTCGCAGAGTTACGGGTATGTGGAGAGCTCTATATATTTTGGGAAATGCATTTCAATCAGCAACTCCAGAAACAAAGATGAATTTGATAGGAGAATAAACATGACATGGAGTAAGTTCAGGAGCTTAAAAGAAATAATGAAATCAAAACTGCCCTTGAAACTGAAAAAGAAAGTCATGGATACCCTGCCCGTTATACGGATCACAAACATGGATATACAACAAAATATGCAAGGGACAGAATACAGAAGACCCAGAGGGCTATGGAAATGAGTATCCAGAATATAAGGCTGAAGGATAAGCAAAGGTCAGAAAAGATAAGAAACAAAAACAAAGTTATAGATGTTCTCCAGCATATGAAACGACTGAAGTAGAAATGGGCAGGTCACGTGGCAAGATTGACAGATGGAAGGTGGACAGAACTAGTCACAAATTGGCTAGGCCCAAGAGACAAGAGAGCCAGAGGACGCCTTAGAGAACGTTAGATTGTTGAAATAAAAAGAAATGCTGGAGAAGACTGGAAAAAACTAGCGAAGACAAGAAAAATACCTAAAATACCTATACCCGCCAGGGGCCTTAACTAAAAAAATAAATTTATGTAAATTTGTGTAGGTACCTATTGTTAAGAAACTCAATGTTTGTTAAGGAAATAAAAAGGTTTAATATATAAGTAAATAAAATAATACCTACCGAAGACATGCCGGACGTCAGCCTATACGAGATAAGGATGGCTCTGAAACAGCTTAAAAACAACTAGGAGCCGGGTGATGACGGAATCACGGGTGAACTCTTGAAAGCGAGGAAACCGGTCCTGAAGACCCTTCAGAAGCTGTTTGATGCCGTCATACTCGAGGGCAAAATACCACGGGCATAGTGCGGGGGTAGTTTTCTTCTTAAATAAATAATAGTTTAAAAAAAAAACTAAAAACACGCTTTAATAGAAGCCCAAACAAAAAAGTAGAAAATAATATCCAATTGATTTAAATTAAGAATAGTGTTATAAACAAAAAAAAATATTGTAAAAAGCGTAGGTTCTTGATGTCAATTGTTATAATATTTTATTGACAGATATTGGTATAAAAAAATTAATTCAAAAATCTAAAAAACCCGACTGCTTAAAAAGCGGACTTAAAAAACGTAAACAAGAAGAAAATCGGCTCATCGAAGGTTTCCCGTAAAGCTCCTATCCTAAGAATGGGGACCATGACACTGCTAGTCCAGTGACCCAAAAACGTGCCAAAGTATTGGCAGAGTACCATGATGCGACCACCGCTGGTCACATGGGCGCGAAACGTACGCTGCTACGTTTATCTGGTAAGTATTACTGGCCAGGAATGCGTTCCTACGTTACCCAATGTAAAAAATGTGTTAGTCGCCAACGCGGCAACGATATAAGGCAGACGCAAAGATTCCATCTGTGCTCCATAGTGCCCGCGATGTCTACGAGGACGCCTAGGCAGCATATAAAGGTTAAATACTGATGAACATCGTCGGCATGTTCCCGATTATAAGGTTGGTGACCTACTTCTGCTGAAAACGCTAGGGGCTAATGACACCGGCAGAGGGCAGACACCTAAGTGCATCCCTCGCACCGACGGACCATACACGGTCCAGGCCGTGGTCAGTACCACCACGTATATCCAAGAGTGCCTTAACAATGGCAAAGTGCTAGGCAAGTATCACGCTTCCGTGCTGACAACCTTCGTTAGTCGCATCCAAGCTCCGGTACAAGAGAAGCGTAGGAGGGGAAGGCCTCGTAGAAGCTAACAGAAACGCGAGCACGTTCATTATCATTAGGGTAAAAGGGGGAGACAGTAACGCTCAGTGTGGACGCTTACGGTCAGGGTAGCCGCAGGTAGAGAGACCACGCTATCAGATGGTAACCAGATGTGCGACATGTATCCCGCCCCCGCGCCCACGCAGGCTCTGGGCCCGCAGAACCGCTGACCAGTAGACATTCGATTCGAGTCGCGCACGCTAGATAGATCGGGTAGTCACGGTTCTAGCTCGTTGCCGCCATAACTATTGTCCGCCATAGTTATAGTTATACAAGTAGTTTAAGTGATATACTGTGGTTAGCTCGTAAGAACAGTCATGTATAAAGTGCTGTTGTAGATTAAAGTGTTTTATTGTGGCATTAACTAAAATCGTTGTATTACGACCTACCTAGCCGACAAAATTTGTAAAAAAGCGTGGGGTGCTTTTGAAGATATTTTCAAAATTACTCTACTTTTTACCCGACTGCCGAAGGAGGGTAATGTAATGTGTGTGTTTCTCAGTTTATGTATGGATGCATGTTTGTTCCTATGTGGCGTTCAAGAGACCAAACGCGTTGGCCGATTTTGATGATTCTTCCATCAATCGATTCGTGTTAACCCTGCAAGCCTAAACCCTACTAAAAATTTTGTAATTTTGATTTAGTTTTGCGAGTGTTTTGTTTTGTGATTCGTTTTGTTTGAGTCAAATTTAGTAATTGAAATTGTGGATACCTTATTTTGAAAATGTGTAAAGATTATTATACCAATCTAACTATAGTCTGTACATTTATGCTGTGTTCCTTTTGTGGTCCTGTAAGTACGCTCAACATAACTTAAATTGTTTAGATAATTATGTAAGTTTCTCATGTAAGTGAAATCCATTGTAATTCTTTTGAGGAATAAAGATTCTTTTTTTTAACCGTAAGTGTCACTGGCTGCATTAAAAATGGCGGATTTTGGGCGCCATATTGTGGGGAACCAATTTTTTTTTCTTCCGATCCTATCGTGTGGGTTATTAAAATAAAGGGTTTTGAGAGGTGATTTCAAAAATATATAACACATGTTTAAATTTACCTAATTCTAAAAAAAAAAACAAAAAATTGTAAATAAAAAAAAAAAATTAAAATGAAATCAAAAACCCGACTGCTAAAAAGTGGACTAAAAAGACATAAACAAGAAGAAAATCATGCTGTGCAGTCGGAGGATACATCTGGTTTTGGTCAGCCAGATCGCGAATATGTATCCTCCGACTGCATTCCTCTTCCGGTGTCATTAGACCCTAGCGTTTTCAGCAAAAATAGGTTACCAACCTTATAATCGGGCACATGCCGACGATGTTCATTATGCTGCCTAGGCGACCTTGTAGACGTCGCGGGCACTATGGAGCACCGATGGAATCTTTGCGTCTGCCTTATATCGTTGCCGCGTTGGCGACTAACACATTTTTTACATTGGGTAACATAGGAACGCATTCCTGGCCAGTAATACTTACCAGATAAATGTTGCAGCTTACGTTCCGCGCCCATGTGACCAGCGGTGGATGCATCGTGGTACTGTGTCAATACTTTGGCACGTTCTTGGACTGGACTAGCAGCGTCATGGTCCCCATTCATAGGACAGGGGCTTTACGTGAAACTTTCGGTGAGCCCGTATCCTCTGCTTGTCCATACTCTCCCCTTAGAGGGATCATCGGACTCTTGAGCTTCAGCAATCTTACTTACCTCCGGGTCATTTTTTGGTTCTCACGCAGGTCGGCTGGGGTCAAAAGTCGGCTGGCATCTTCGAATGGGCGTTCATCAGTCCCCTCCCCCTGGAGTAAATCTACCTCGAGAGCATACCACCGCTGTCAGTTCTGAGGACGAAAGGTAACGTCGCATCAGCCTGGCGCAGGATCGGTGACGATACCAGCAGCTCCTTCTCGAGTGCCTCTCTTTTAGGTGGGAATTATCTACAAGGAGGAGAAGCCAGAGGTTCCTGGGTCTCACTTACCCTCATCTTATGAACGGCGAAGTCAATAGGAGGTCCGACCGAAGCGAACTGAGCGACTCTGTGTTGTGAAAACTCGTTGAGTGTTGCTTTGTGCTCCGGCGATAGAAACTTAACTTTTACCTGCCGCAATGTCACGTTACAGACGTCTATGTGCATCACGGCTGCACTGTTTACTGTGTAGGAGTGCTTAATCGGGAACCGGTCTCCTGGACTATCTGCAAAATGCCATGACTCCTGGCCTAAGTATTATACTGTGCTTACTAAGTCGATATTATTGCATTCAGCTAACCAGACGAATTCATTCATACCTATCTAATGAATTTTTTTGCGGTAGAAGAAATGCTTTGCGAGACTTTTATAGTTATATTTTGGATGGGTTATAGTAAATATCCGTGTCAAGTTTAACTTAGTAAAAATGTTTTGCTAATGTTTTTTGTAAAAGCGCCATCTATTACAATTCTCGAGAACTTCTTTTGCAACTGTTTTGTAAAAAGAAACTCATATCCATCGCATTGGCTACGAAACAGCTGGTGCTGAAATAGATAAAAAGTATACAGTTAAATCCAGAATGGTGACATCAGGATGGCAACCAGTCGGCTTTCTTTCAAATTGAAGGCACGTGAGCACATTCGCAAGAAGTTTGCAGAATCATCACAAAATTTATTTGTTCGTTTCGGATTCTATATAACATTGTTTATAGGTATGTATATATCTAAGTATATATTTATTATACCTTTTTTTTCGTATCTTTTCTCTATTCATCCTTTGTACTTATGCATAAAGTTTTAATAAATAAATAAATAAATATCCCAGTGGGTGACGAAATTTAGAATTTCTACTTACAGTCAAATTTATAATTTTATTCCATATTCAATTTATAGACTACCATTGAATAATCGATACAGAATTCCGAAAAATCCTATTTCAGTTTCAGTAGGTATGTTATGAACTTTATAATCATAGAATAATTTTATTATAAACTAAGAGAACTCCGTACAATAATTAATAAAAAATCATATTTAATATTAGAATCGACTACGCCAGCCGATTGTGTTATTGTGAAACTCACAGGTCAAGTCATACAAATTATAAAATAGTAAGTTGAATGGACATCACTAGTATCTACTTAGCGCGCAGCAAGGGAGAAGTCACAGAGTACGGAGAAGTGGTGTCGTCCGTCGGCAATTTCCCAAGAAATTATTTGTTTTTGTTCAGCTATATAGTAATTTCGTCAATGAAAACATCCAATTTATTAAGAAATAGTCTGTAAACTAGTTACGAATATCTAGAAAATTTAGCACGGTCGTTGTAAATCCGCCGTTTTTCAATTGTTTTGATGCCGTTCACCTATATTGATTTATCGTATGCCAGTGACCTGTTTTTAGTATTTGTAATGTATATCGCATAAATAATTAAAAGTATCATTAGAAGCAACAGTGGAGCTAACTAGAGATGGACTTTTGATGGTAAATTGTTTGCAAGAAAGCGTTATGAGGGCAAAGTTTGTGAGAGTATCAGGGTTCCGCGATTGTTTCGTTTGATTCAGCTAGTTTTAAAACATTTGGAACGTTCCAAAAGTTTTTATATCGTTATGGTGTGCATGTTCTACAATGATGACGCCTATTGAGGAGAAGAAAGATGAAAAGGTAAGCCTGCAGTGTTCATTAATTTTTAGTATTTCATTCAGTGGCTCTCATTAGTTGGGTTTAGTTTTTTGGCCAGTGTCTCCTTAGTGCTCATTTGTTTTGATTGAGACTGTTGAAAAGTTGGTAATTCACGACAGTGTAAAGAGAATGTTCCATGTATTATTAAGAAGTAACAAGGTACATTATAACTATGGGTTCCTATTAAAAATTGTAATTTTTCTAGATAGATAAAAAAATATGAATGAAATTATGATAAATGTCTTTGGATAGAAAGTGGATCTGCTATGCTGAAGTTTATATAGATCAGGCCCTCGCAATGCATGTCAAACCTTTTTACTGCATACAAAATATTAAAAACATGAGGAAATTAAACAGATCTGCAGACTTTCTGAAAGTTGTATTCTATCAGTTCTATACCCATAGTTTCATTTTCTGTCCGAATTCACATGTTTAAAGATTAATTAAAAAATAGGTCCAGGTTGTATTCTACAAATGTTATAGAAGAGACATAGTATCATCATTCCTAGGACAATAAAGAATTGAGAATTAATATTATCATTGCTAAAGAAACTCTGTCTACTACCTTTCTGTCTGTCTTTTTGTAAGTTTCATCTCAACTGCTTGAGATTTGGATAAAACTTTGGCAGATGGGCAGACCATAGACTCTAGAACATTGTCTGGTGGTAGGTTAGGACATGGAATACTTTTTATACCAGGAGTATGTTTCCTTTGGATACTTTTCATGCTGCTGAACCCGTTGGCAGATTCTAGTATAAAATAATTTGGCTATTAGAGGCCAAGTATATATACATAACGTTCACAAGAAGCACTAATCGCTGGGTAAACAATGACTAATAATGTTTGTCGGGCAAAATTATTCATTAATGGATTATTAATTCCTTCTCTTGTTTGCACACAGAATAATAGATTAATTTTTATGGGTGCTTTGTGTTTGCAAGTTAGGTAGTTGAAATTAGCATTGAAATCTTTCTTTTGTTTAATGATGATGGATTGAGTAAACAGAAAGATAAATTATGTCCGTAGACTTGAACAGTTTTTGGCTAAGGAATTTTGCAATGGTTTCTCGGATTTGATCTGATCATTGAGATGCTCGTATTCAGAGGCAGGTGTTTGCCCCATACTAGCAATTTAACTCGAAGCAAACTATTTAATAAATATATTATTTCAATAAAACTATATGCAGGGACTTTTAAATTGGCCAGGTTGGTCTTAGTAGCTAGTTGAACATTCCAGGGCATGGATCTCTATGGAGAATAATCTGCCAGAAACTCTGCCACACTTTTAAATCAATAAATTTTAATTGTTGTAACAATAATTTTTACATAAGTCAACTTCAAATCTACTAAAAGCCCACTGTCTCTCAGATACGTACAGGCATGGTGCAGGTCTCGGATGGCAAGTCCCGTCCGAGGCCAGCACGGCTGGTGCTCACGATGGATGCGGTGACCGTACAGCGAGAGGCCCCCGTGCCTGTGCAGCCGAGCAAGGACAAGAGTGTGCCCCACGCTAGGGTGAGTGACCCATGCAGATTTGTAATATGATAATATTGAGGAGCTATGTTAGGAATTATAGGCACATAGCCAAGTACATATATTTTTTATGTGTTGATACTCTTTGGTTAGTCAGAAGGCGTTACACTAAGGCCTGGTGTTGGCAGCCTTGCAGTGGAAATGAAATGGGCCAATAATAGCATATTTGGTCTCCTGTGTGTCAATTAAATTGGCCAAGCTCGAGTCGGACTCGCGCACGAAGGGTTCCATACCATTATCGCAAAAAAAATCATGGTTGTTGGATGGTATCCCCACTTAAATATTTATTTTATTCCGTTTTTAGTATTTTTTGTTATAGCGGCAACAGAATTACGTCATCTGTTAAAATTACATCTGTCTAGCTATCACGGTTCATGAAATACAGCCTGGTGACAGACAGATGGACAGACAGACAGTCAGACAGACGGAGTCTTAGTAATACCCTGTACACCCTTTGGGTACAGAACCCTAAAAAGAAGTCCTTGCTATATTATTTTGTTGTTCTCCATCTCAGAAACTGTTGGAGGTATCAAATCAAAAAGAAATTAATGTTGAATATTTGGTCTATGACTCCTTGGAACTTCAAGTTACTAATTAGTAAAAAAAAAAAAAAAAAATTACACTCCCTGGATGCTCGAGTCAGACTCAAATTGTCCGATTTTTCGAAATGTGCTTACCTTGTGCTTACGTGGGGTAAGCACAAGGTACCTCTAACCTGTAAAACCCCTGTAAGTCTCAGTAAGTCAGAACTTCAGGAGCAACTATACAGAAATTAAATGCAACAAAGATAATCAATCAGGAAGAAAATTATAATTTCCTTTACAATAGAATACTTGGGGATTATCTATGCCCCAACCCAGGCTGTTATTATTCATTATCTTGAAGTTGGCCAGTATTGATGACATAAATAACACCCGTAATTATACAGGTAGCCGATGTAAATCTAGTTTATTGCTACATGCTTTCATGTCAGCACTTAAAACATTTTTAATTGAAAACGCCTCTACGTTCGTGACGATTTTCCGCGATTTCCGTAACTTTATTTCATGGCTAGTTTGTATAAATCGTAATCGTTAACCTTGTATGTCGGAAAGCATTTGATGGTAAACCCAACCTTTTGGCATTCCTGTCTACTATTAACCGCTTTATGCGAAACTACCCACTTTAAACAAATAAAAAATAATATGTTTTCAGACACGTGTGTAAAGTTCATGGCCGCGTTTTTACACTACCTCGTAAAACAGTCGCTGTTTTAAATTAATGCACGAATCACGTGTGCGAATTGATTGAAAGATCATGATTGATAGCACGAGTACGAGGTCATTAATGGCTAGCAGACTCAGGCCAGTCATAAAACAAATGAAAATATAAGATCCTATGAAAATCTTTGTGATGTTTAGCAACTTCTTAGCTGATTCTATATTTACATTATCTATAGAGAATTTGAATACAGCTACTGTTAATCAGTTGTTAAATGGCCCAGAGATCTTCATAAATAAGGGCCATAATGTTTAAAATAGTAATCTATGGTAAATAAATAAATAACAGTCTGCCTGGGTTATCTCGGATCTTGAATACGGGAGATATCTATTGTTTCTGTAGACAATACTTAGCCAACCTATTGATGCCATCTCTCTGCCGACACAAAACTATCAACAATAGGTGCAACTGGGTCACTTCCGACATAATTTAACATAACTATTCTCGATATTAACCTCTCTGTAGTTTTCAATAGGCACTTCATTGTTTAATTAATGTTTGCGTTTTCAGTCAGGTCAGGGTAGAAATTCGTAATACCTGCAGAAGTTTGAATATGAACTCTATTATTTCGTGTGTTGATGTATGACTGAATTATTTCTCGGCCACAAGATGACTGAATTAACAACACGATTGAGCTGTTATATTATGCATCACGGATACACGAGTAGGTTTCATTTACAGAGCCTTTTGTTCCTGAAATCCACAGAGCATTTAAATTTAGACAGCTTGGCGGCAATTAATTGCTCTGTACTAAAATCATATTATTTCAGATTTTCTCTATCTTAATCTTCACCGGATTTGTAGATTTGAAATATCAAAAACAGACAAAAAAGCTCTATGTTACGGAAAACTCTTGCAAACTGCTTCCCAAAAGATACAAAGCCGTGGGCATTCTGCATAATAATTAGAACATAAATCCACGCAGATTATGATTTTTGCATGAAGCAGGGAGCAGCTAATGGGCGGTAGTTGTGAATTATTAAACGCACAATGAAACATTTAGTGCAGGTAGCCCTGTTGACTGTGGCTCCCGGTATCTCACTGTAGCTAACCCGCGAGATGTAGATTTAATACCGGCAGTCCGGGACTGTGTTTAAATTTTCCCATTGTTTAGATAATTAGCTTTTCGCCGCTCGACAGCTACTCTCTGTTGGATTAAAAATAAAATTGTAATTATTTTTTAATCTGGTTTTACGCCTGTTTCCGCTGGGAGAACTCATCAAGAACGTGTCTATTTTATTTGTGATACGAGAGAATCCTTTTATATCTTCATCTACGCACGTGCAGAATAAATAAGTCCCATAGCTTGATAAGTTGTCAACATCATGGCGCCGTCATACATACCTAGCAGCAGACTATTGCTGATCGATATTCATAAAGAATCATAATTTACCGCCGCGACGCCTACATAGTTGTGTCACATGCAAATCGACCAAATCCAATTAACTTTTTGACGTTGAAGAAACCTGATTCCGCTAAGGCTTCAATAATTAACACTTTCATATTTTTTGTGGAAATATTTCCCTTTTTCTCTGTCCTGTAGTTGCGCAACTACGGGACAGGAAGTGGGCCAATTTTGTTGCGGCTTCAAGAGCGTACCTGGTGAAAGCAAATAAAGCCAGATATGCGCGACGCTCTCTCGTATTGGTGCTGGAATGAGGCTGCTTGAAGTGTGAAGAAAATATGCCTTAGGACCTACTCCACCTCCTCCTTAGCAGGTTCACAGTCCCATGACACATATATTGCATTTGTGACTGTTTTAACAATTGTTTTTGATATATGGACAGTGAACCTGTTAAGTTGTGGTGAAGTCTCCAAATCAGCAACGGGTCGAAGAACCGCGTTCAATACCTTAGGCTGCATATCACCACATTACCTTCTGATTTTCGACCTTATTTCTAGGAGCGCATGGTCCAAATCACGCGGCAGAAGGTCGGTGGTCTTGGACTCAGTATAAAAGGCGGCGCGGAACACAAGTTGCCTATCCTCATCTCCAAGATATACAAAGACCAGGCTGCGGACCAGACTGGACAACTGTTTGTGGGGGACGCTGTTATCAAAGGTATGGCCTGGATATTATTTGAAACTCTTCTGTTATGTTTATCTTGACACAAAATATACGAGGGTCGTGTAAATATATTTCTGGTTTGAATGTGGTTCTGACTGCCCAGAGTGCGTTATTGTCACTCGCAATTGCTCTTTTATTTGAATATTTACTAACGTAATACGAACGAGAAAAGTATTATTGTGTTTTTCTATTAAGAATTTCTTAGAAGCCCGGTTGATGGCAATATGCTGGTCCCCTTTAACATGTGACTTAAATAACTGAAAAAATACCCATCCTGCACAATACACCTCTGCCCATGCCCAGCCGGTCGAAAAAAACAGGCGTCCGTCAGGTTATTTTATGTAACCTTATACGGGAGGCCAGCTCAAACTAAAAAAAATGATAATCACACTGTGACTGAAAGTAAATTAGTATTGATCCAAAGTTAGTTGAAGAAGGATATACTACGTCGTATAAGCGTAGTATTTTTGTTTCCATTGTTTAACGAAAATATCTCTTATTTATTTTAACATAAGATCAATAAGTAACTAAGAAGAGACGACATTAATATCTTTACTAAATCCGTTTCTCTTAGTAAAGTCATCGCACAAATAGATAAATAGTCGGTCCTTTATCATAAAATAGGGTTTCGTCATTTATAGGAATAGGGGTCGTTGCCAAGCGTATTACTAATATCAACAGGTACCCTGCCCATCGGTAGCATGGTTCCGTTAAACTTTATTTGAATTTTTCACGCCAAAATTCCTCTAGGCCGTTGCTAGGCTGATACTTTCATGTATGTTATGAACCGAGTGATTAAAACGGCATTATTCATAATGCTCGGACAATAGGAATAGACAATATGACAAAACTATTTTGAAATAATTAAATTGGCCGGGTTTTCTGAATAATGCCTATCACTTATTAGGCCGGGTAATAATAAAATGTGTTTTTATAAATTATTTTAATGTTGACATTGACTTTAATATAAAACAGGTAAGTTCAATTACTATAGCAACAAAGTGACGTGAAGTGAGATGACGAGCTGAGTTCGCTCGTTGTGGTCGCTCACTTCAGCTCCCGTCATCTCTTTCTAACCTAACCTATCCGTGTCGGGGTGCCCTAAGCTCCCGAGCTATTTCTGTAACTTTTATAGTGTACATAATAAAGAGTATTCTATTCTATTCTATTCAGTGACCATAATTATCGAATTGCCCAACCGTTACGTACCAATATTCATAATGACCAGACAACGTGATAAATATAGAAGTTTGAACCAGTATTTATTATATTGCCCGATTTGACTTGACTAGATCCATAGTGCCCGGCAGCCGTATTGCGAAAATAAATACGGCAACGCAAAGAGTTTGACCGCTATCCAATCGACCAAATCGACCAATCACATGCGAGTGGATTTCCGTCTGTGTGATTGGTCGATTGGATAGCGGACAAACTCTTTGCGTTGCCGTATTCACAGACGCAGTACAGCTGCGGGCTTTATACATAGTGCCCTGATTAATCACTTGGTCCATGACATGTACAATTCTTCCGAGAATTCTTGGAGACTATTCGCGACTTGCCGGAACCCTGAAAGTAGGTCAAGTCCTAAAAAAATACTTTTTAATAAGAATATCTGACAAACATTGAATAATGAAAATTGTTGGCAAGCCGATTATAAATGTTCAACATTCAAACATTATGGTTGATCTCTTGGCCTTACCCCAATTTATTTAGGGTTTCGCAACTTGTCTTCTTCCTCTATACCTACTGCTCTTCTTTTGTTCCGTGTCGCCGGTACTAAAGTATAACATCACGCTTATTCCCCGAAGGGTTAGGCAGAGGTACACTATAGTACACCCATATTTCACCAGTTATGTTTAAGTCTCTGTAATAAGGGGCGAGGCTATTCCCATCAACCGGGAACAAGTCCAGGCTGCTACTGAAAAATTCCAGATGGAAAATCCAATAACACTTCGCCCGACTTGGAGATCAAACCCAGGACGTCATGCTCAGCAAGGGCCCAGTAAGTAGCCACGTTTATAGCGACGTCAGAGTTATACTGCTCTATCTTCTTCATCGTATCGATGATTCAAAGTCAATATTTGACCAGATTTCAGCAACAGTGTGCAGCAGTGGTATTGGCCGCGACTTACAAGTTTTAGGTCGTGGATTCGAACACATGCAGGCGCTTAACTTTGTGTAAATTATTTCATCACCACTGCTCTCAAAAACGATCACGGAAAACATCATGAGGAAACCGGCTTGTCCTAGAACGAAAAATTCGAAAACATGTGACATCTACCAACCAGCACTGGGCCCGCGATTTAGGATGATGATTTCAGCAGAATTCAAGCACGTCGACGGCGTCACGATTTACCTAGTAAAGAAACTTTAGAAAAATGATATTCTATCAACGAAACCCCGACTGATAACGATAGCGATTGATAAATGTCAAAAATGGGATTCACAAGCACTATCGAAATGTCAATAATGCTTGTGAATCAATCTCTCACATTTTGACCACCGCCATCGCTGATAGAATGTTTTTGTCTCGAGCCTAAGGTCTTTCAGGGTGCAGGTGTTGTCGCACAGAGAGCTCCATTATTCGCCATAAGAGTTGTCACCCCTATTTACCCGACTGCCGAAGGAGGGTAATGTGTTTATCAGTCTATGTACATATGTATGTTTGTTTCTATGTGGCTTTCTAGAGACCAAACGCGTTGGCCGATTTTGATGATTCTTACGTCAATCGATGCGTCTTAACCCTGCGAATATCACTGGCTACAATAAAATTGGAAAATAGAAAAATGACGGATTTTGGGCGCCATATTGTCGGGGACCAAATTCTTTTTTTCCTTCAACCCCATAGAATGGGGTATCAAAATAAAGCATTTTAAGAGGTGATTTCAAAAATATAAAACCGTTGTAGGTATGTTTAAATGCACCTAATTAAAAAAAAAGAACGAAAAGTAAGAAATAAAAAAAATAATTCAAAAAATCAATATACCCGACTGCCTAAAAGGCGAACTAAAAAGACGTAAACAAGAAGAAAATCATGCCGTGCAGTCGGAGGATACATCTGGTTTTGGTCAGCCAGCTCGCGAATATGTATCCTCCGACTGCACGGCATGATTTTCTTCTTGTTTACGTCTTTTTAGTTCGCTTTTTAAGCAGTCGGGATTTTTTATTTTTTTATTATCTTTTTTTGTCATCATTCTATCGCAACTGAGCTATATAAAACTGCACTGCACCGTTTCGCAATTAAACGTATATCCTTAGTCCCAACAACACTAGATTACAGTTAATTCTTCGAATTTGTTGCAGTGCAGTCCCAGACAATTGCTTAACAAGTTACAATTAACTGCGGGATGCAAATTGTACGTCTGTTGTGTCTTTAATTACAGACAATCAAGCCTTGGAAGTTCTAGGATCATTTTAGACGGCGTATAAGCTTGATGGATTGGCAGAATCGCTGTAGTAATCGAATTTCATTGGCTGCCAGTTTGTTGATATTGTTAGTTAAGTTATCTGCCTGATCGTGATTGATAGAATCTTGGATTTATCTTGGGAACGAGTAGTATATAGTTTGTATAGTAAGATGATCTAACACCAGATATCTCGGACAATCTTGGGTGGTCCTAAGATTGTCTGATTAGAATCTTAAGACCTGCTAGCTGGGTAGTTTGCTACGTGGATTGCGAAATTTGCATTCTACAAGTATTAGATAAAAATCTAAAACTGTGTGAGGGATAATTTAGTTACTGGGCTGTTAACTTCCCAATTATCTGCTGCTAATATTTATTTTCCGTCTTTCTATTTAGGCCTAACGAAAACAAGTGCGTCATTCTTACCCAAAGACAAATATTATTTATTTACTCGTCGTCTAACTTCGGAATTTTTTTGGCGCCACTCAGATCAATTTGTAGACGCGTCACTGCTATGCAAATGTAATTAACCGCGGCTTATAAATACTAACACGCGAGCTCTGTCGAACAAATCAGTTTTCTTATTGCATACTCGTTCAAGTGGGTTAGTTGTGCAGTCTACTTATAGAATACTTATGAAACGTTTAAAAATCGGTTGTAAGGCTACAAATATGATTTACAGAATCGATGTCGAGTTTATATGATTAATACAGGGTCAAATAGAATTAATTAACGAAGTTTTGCAGAACTGATGTAGGTCCTATCGAAATGTAGGTATTGATGATAAATCAAAACAATACATAATAACACGCCTGTGATCCCCAAAGGGTTGGACAGGGGTGCACCCCCATGTCTCCATTTATGTTCAAGAGGAAATGCGGTCGCTGACATCCGACTGAATGTGAACGAATAACCTAAATAAAAAGTCATAATTCGAGGTTTGGCTCTCGCCTATTTCCTCCTCCAATATTGGACCAATATAAAAGACATTCCATAAACTGATAAAGAAAGATATATACGGTCCCCCAATGTTTTCCTTTTCGATGATACATTATCTTTATAAGTACTATAAACTTCAAAAAATCCTCAAAATAGCGCTGTCAACAGCAGAGGTCTAGTGTACAAATTTGAAAATTATAAATGAAAAAAGAAAAACAATGAAGCACAATTTAATTATTCTATTAAATATTTTAATTATTCAATTTATGGAATATATTTTAAATTTTTCCAATATTGGCGAAGAAAATACGCGAGAGCCAAACCGCGAAATATGACTTTTTACTATGGAAATTCAGTGGGATGTCTGCGACCGCATTACCTCGTAAGTCCCGTGTAATATCGTAGGTAGGCAGGCAAAACAGATCTATTCCAAATATAAAAAGATAGGGTCTCTAGCTCTGCTGAGTGGACGACTGACAGAAAAGTATGGAAGAAGAGTCTTCTTTTACTGGGTTTTGTATAGGGCCCAATATAGATTGGGGTAAGATCTGGAGAATGATGATATATGGTGATTAATAATAATTATTATGACCCTGCAAATCGTTAAGAATCACTTGTAAGATCTAGTCTAGAACAAAGATGATTTATAAAGCGAAACGACGTCGTCGTTGTGCAATAGAGTCTAATATAATTACCGTGATCAAACGACCGGGCTATAAATACGGACACGCTAGTATGTAGAACAATAACAATTACGAGACCCGGTATTGTTCCATTATGATTGTAAAAGATGGATAGTGGAAAAATAAATTGCATTAATGCTACCTTCTTTTGTTTGTAACCGTAAATATTCCTTATTTATCTCCTGGATCTTGCTCAAAATACTGAAACAAAGTGAAGGTTATAACTTATTTAGGTTACCTAAAGTTATGCCCCTACACGGAGCGGGAATCTCTACCCTAGGGGTTTGCAGACATTTTGTGCCTCCTAAACCTTGGATTACTGTTTTGATTGAATGCATTGATTACATTTGAGTTTAATAAGAGCGTATCGCGACACAGATCTTCGTAATTTCAAACGAAAGACGTCCACTGCTGGACTTAGACCTACCCTAAGCGTCGCCACGCTGATCGGTCCACCTAGAGGGGGGAGGCTTTCCAACTTTACGTCTTCCGGTTCGCCTATTTGGCCCCATCGACCATCCGTTCTGCGAGCAATATGCCCACTGCCACTTCACTTCGGCAATTCTTCGGGGTATGTCGGTGACTCTGGTTCTCCTGCGGATATCCTCATTTCTGATTCGGTCACGCAAGGAAACTCCGAGCATAGGCCTCTCCATTGCCCTTTGGGTGACTTTAAGCCTTCTATAAAGACCATTGTGAGCAACCACGTCTCAGTGCCATAAGTCGTCACTGGCCATAGACACTGTGGTAAGTTGAACGATAAAAAATACCGCGCTGCCCGAATGCTGTCCAGGAGTCGGATTCGACGGTTGACCTCTTTCTCGAAGTTATACCTACTTAACTAGACCGTTTGTCCGAGGTAGACATAATCATCTATAGCAGTGGATGTAATATGGGTACGTAAAAGTATGCTTTTCAGCTGCGTCTAATTAGAGTGGAAGCCTACTAGTAGGGAAAAAAACTATGCAGGTGACTTTTTGTGCCAAACTTCTAGAAGTCTAATTTCTTCTAAATATTGTCATTCGAGAACCGTCTAACAGAAAATGTTTTTTATTCCAGTGAATGGAGAGTACATAACAGCATGCAAGCACGACGACGCGGTGAACATACTGCGCAATGCCGGCGACATCGTGGTGCTCACTGTCAAACACTACAGAGCTGCCACACCTTTCTTACAAAAGCAGGGTGAGTGTCTTACTTTAAATGATCAACCAAGTAGCAACATCCTTACTGGAACTTGGGACACACTGAAAGTTTTTAGATTAGGCCAGTAAGAAAAGCAGCCGATGAAATAGTAGCTATATTATGCAATTAGTGAATAAAGGACGGATTTAAAGCGAGGGCCATAGATGAATCACGAGCAAGTGAAGGATTCAGTTGATTCAAGTGTTAGAATCCTGAGCGACGCGAGTGATTCGTAGCCCTCGGTATAAATCCGTTTTATTCAAGAGTACTTACTTACTATACTTAATACCATCCATAACTGCGAGAAAAAGAAAGATTTAAGTGAAAATAGACATTTATTGAAAAAAAAGGAAAGTTAAATTAATTAAAATGACAGCAAAGAACACAAAACAGTTTTTTTTTTGTCTTCGCACGGTTTGTGCATTTAGCCAGTGTCACGTTTAGAAGTTTTAGTTCCTTTCGTTTTTAGTCCAATGTCCTAGTTAGGCCCCAGTAAAATGGCGGTAATCTTGTTGGAAGCTTCTACGGATAAAAAAAACCGGCCGGTTTTTTTTATTCGTACATTTAAGGTTCCGTTCCAAACCGCAAAATTAAGTTGGTTGCAATAGGGAAAAACCGACCAAGTGCGAGTCGGACTCACGCACGAAGGGTTCCGTATCATCATCGCGAAAAACGGCAAAACATCACGTTTGTTGTATGGAGCCCCACTTAAATATTTATTTTATTCTGTTGTTAGTATTTGTTGTTATAGCGGCAATATAAATACATTATCTGTACAAATTTCAACTGTCTACACGTAGCACTCCAGCTGTAACGGTTCGTGACATACAGCCTGGTGACAGACAGACAGACGGACCGCGGTGTCTTAGTAATAGGATCCCGTTTTTATCCTTTGGGTACGGAACCCTAAAAATGAGGGAATTTCGAAGAAAAAGTCTGATGTATCAATATGTTGGTATTTTTCTGTAAACTAGACGTAACTAGCACTTCGTTCGCGTGAATTCGTTTATACTATATATGACTCTCTTATCTACAGTTAGTGAAGGCGACCAAAAATAAGCTATTTTTAAGTCGGTAAAAAATGGGGTATCGCAGATATGTATATATGGTTTATTGGTTTGGGACGATTCGTTATTTGACTTAAGACGTAACTCTAATAGGGAAGTCGTAATTGTCGATATTTTATCGATAGTCTAGTGATATACACCGATGTCGATATTTACTAATCCATTTATTATGGCGACAGGGCCCATATAAAATAACTTAAACCTAAACATACATTACTATACAATGATATTATTTATTAAATCGTGTGATTGTAAGTATTACTTTTTTTTGTAAGGCACTTGGCAAATGATTATCTTAAGAACTGGAAATGGTACTCACTGGTATCCATAAGAACTGAAAAGTGCAGTTGCCATTGGACTATCACAAGTTGTTAGGAAAATTAAGCCATGGTCCAGAATAATCCTCTGACCCACGCCTTGCGCGTTCGACCGTCGAAGTCATGGTACGTCTCATGTATAAGCGCATCGGCGCGTTCACACTCGGCGCCAAACCAAGGTCGGTCTTCGCTAGACATTGCTACGCAAAACTTCCATCATGGTGTACGCGGACGACTTAGGATCAGCCGAAGAAAAGTAAGTAGGCTGCCAAGGATAGCATGCGAAGAAAGATCGCATCCCATTCCAATCCGCTGACTTATACTGCCATACCCGCCGGGTGCCTTTTGGGATGATATCAGGCGGATAGTAGACGGATACAAACTTCACCAGACAGTGGTTGGCAAACACAAAGTTAGGGATACCGACACCGAGTAACGATCTGGATCTGCCGTCAACAGAAGGTCCAAGCAATTGGCTGTTTGCGAATCAACATCCGGTACCCTCGTTACCCCCTGGACCAGCTGAGCGAAATTTAATGCTAGCGCAAGTTTTCGTGCCTCTCGACCATCATGGTCAGTGTACTGGTACGGGAAGAGCCTCTCCTGGTGGTGGGCTTTAACTTCCCCTCAGTATCACCAGTTAGGAAGAAGGTTACCGTTGCTGAGCCTCATCAGCCGCCTCACTTAGGTATTATGTAAGCGCGGTTGTCTTCTGATCTCCGCTGTGCGACTGGTAGACACAAGCATAGATAATCTTATCCAGATCTGTGTCAACCAGGGCCCAGAGCACTGAGTATAGAGTTTTCAAGGTTTCGGAGATGGCGATAACAGATGTCGTCCCGGACGGACATGCATACACCCGCTCTTTGAACTATTGTTTATTTATTTAATTATTATAAGGTACAACAGCATTACATACAAAACAGTTGTTTTTGTTGAACTTGAACTTGTGCTCCAGAGTAAACCCTGGGTAAGAAAGGTACGCCACGTCTGACGGACATCCGATCTGCGTCTCTGAAAGGAACAAAAGCGCTGGTATGTCAATCTCTAGGTGATGGTAGATTGCATCAAGGTTTGAGTGTAGACTCTGATGTTACAGAGTTGCACCTTATGGGACGATGAGTGCTGCCGCTGTACAGCCTTTTTTCTTCTATTCCTTGCCATGGTCGAAAGTGAAGGTAGAAGAGGAAAAGGAAGTGAGGTGAGGTTCCACGCTGGCAACCCACAGACACACGCCGACAGATTGCCATCATTGGGGGACTGGTTTGGAGACTGCGGGGACGCCCGAGCTCCCCCGGAAATGTCCATCGGGCACTGTCTTCTGGTCGCCAACCAGCACAATGGCGCATTCCAGGCTTTTTCAATAGTAATTGGCGGAGCAGCCTTTTTGCTGCACTGGCTACTTTTGGGCTGGCACACTAATTGGGTTCCCAACTACCTGCGGTCGGCCAGCGCACTGTGCCTCGGATCCCGCTACTCTTCGCGACCAGTCTCCCGATACATCCATAACAGCGTGGCCGGGCTGCCTTCAGTGGAACAGCTATCTCGACCATACTCCTCTAATGGCTGCACCGGGCATCGTAACCGGAACACGGTTAGGCCGCTTGGCGGTATGTCTTTGCCCGGTATGTGGTCACAAGCTTTCGGTCGAAACCTACCACCAGTATGTCACCTAATTAGCACCATCCGGGGACCACGTGTAGGCATTCAAAACGCTTATTTTACTACGGACGCGGGTGACTTGGCTCTCAAAATGTACAGAATTGTTCGCTGACCTTACGTCCTGTCTGCTGATTTGCATTCTTTCGGTTGGTCTTATACCCAGTATTATTCAATATTCCATAGAAAACTTATAAAAAAAGTGTGCGTTGCAAAAATATCGTTTTATGACTAAAACGTATGAAATAAAAAAAATATCATTAAAAGTATTTAAAAACACGCCTGCCTTGCAGTCGGGGGACGGTTCCGTGGAATCATCATTTGGGGGTAGTTTCGAAAAACTAATAATGACAACCTTTATCATTTCTTGCCGAAGGAATTAGATTTTTCATACCTTTCATCCCCCTTGTTATCCTCTTAGGGGTGGAATTTCGAAAATTCTTTCTTAGTGCTCACTTACGTCACTTGAGGAACCTCCCTGCCAAATTTTATGCTTCTAGGCTTACCGGTTTTGGCTGTGCATTGATCGATCAGTCAGTCAGTCAATCAATCAGTCAATTTCTTCTTTTATATACATAGATAACTAGTTAGTTATCTATAAAGAACAATGATACATTATAGTCAGGAATAGCACAAAGGATACTTTTTATCCCAGGAATATCTTCCTCAGGATAATTTTCGACTTTCAAGCGGGCGAAGCCGCTGGAAGAAGTTTCCAGCGGCTATTCCTGGGATAAAAAGTATCCTTTGTGCTATTCCTGACTATAATGTATCATTGTGTCAAATGTCATCTAGATCTGTCCAGTCGTTTGAGCGTAATGAAGTAACAACCATACAAACACACACTCACACTCACAAACTTTCGCCTTTATAATATTACAGTGATAAACATTATCACCAAATTTCAAGTTCATAAGTCAATGGATAGTTAAAAAATTCTTAGGAACAAAATTTTGTATAAAAAGCTGACTTTGGTGGCTTCTCATTCCTTTGTTTGCCAATATTTTTAAATACAATATCTGTATGTATAATCAGTATCTATCTAACGAGCTTTAAACAACGATAGCCCATTCGATGGGATATTTTTTTCACGCCCCTTTTTAGCTGTATAAACATTCAAAAAATATCTTGAATGTTTATAACGGGGGCTTAATTTATATGAATTTGTAATTCCAACCGTTTGGCTGTAAACCCGTGTGACAGACGGACGGACACGTGAGTGACAGCAATAGCGTTCCATTTGGACCCTTCGGGTACGGAACCCTTAGAAATAGAACGCATTTCAGAAATAGGTAGTTGTTGTAGTATTTCTTATTTTGTTGCGGTTTTAACGCTTTCCTTAAAGGAAAATTTCTTTAGTAAACTATAACGACGTTTTCTATCATTTCCAGCGGATGGAGCGTCAGATACGGATAGCAGTACTGGCGACGACCACCCTTCGCTTCACAATAAGACTGTAGACGCTAACTGTAACTCTGAGAAGAACACCGACCACACCAACGGTGGATGGCAGGTAAGTTTTCGAAAAATCTTGAAATTCTTTTAAAGAATTGAATAGGGTAGTTGACAAAAACATCTATTTAGTCCGTCAGTTGGATAACCTAAAAATATAATATATCACGTATTTTTTTTATTTTGCCTCGAAAACTTAAAATTACGACGATACAGTGCGTTGAAATATCGTGTGACGTCACGCCGTTAGTAAACATTATACTGACATAGTGATGACACAAGTCTCCTAAACTTTGATGCGCTTTATCTTTGTATTTTTTACCCGACTGCCGAAACATACATACATATGACCCTCTCATATGTTAACAGTCTATGTATGTATGTTTGTTCCTATGTGACTTTCTAGAGATCAAACGCGTTGGCCGATTTTGATGATTCTTACGTCAATCGATTCGTCTTAACCTTGCGAGTCTATAATACCTTTAAGCTGAGGTTTATACGGAACCCTCGGTGCGCGAGTCCGACTCGCATTTGGCCGGTTTTTTTAGACCTTCACGAAGGTAAATAAAAAAAAATTGACAAGTATTTTTGCTTTTGTAACTTGAACCTAAAAATAACGACAATATGTGCGATGAAATTTCGCGTGACGTCACGTCTTAGTACCTACACGTTTTACTAAAAGTGACGTCATAAGCCTCTCCTACGCTTTATCTTTTTATTGATTTTATAAAACAAAAAATACATGTCATATTTTTTGATAATCTAACTGACAGAATAAATAGAATTATGATTTTTTACCCAGGCATCACACCTATACCCGTCAGTTTCTCTGCCACAAGCAACCCTCTGAAATAATGGCTTTATACCGTTGAACTATTGTGTGCTAGAATCTTCATAGCTTACAGCACATATATTGTAGCCAAATGAATAAAAGCCCTAACCTAATCTCTATGGCACCATAAGTGAAAACTTTATAAGTATACTGATTTTTATAGAGAAAGCCAATTTGCCAAATCTATTTGTTTTATGTTTTTAACATAATTAGTTTGTATTACAGAGCGCATGGACGGACGGCGAGGAGAACAGTCGGCCGGGCAGCGCCACGGGCTCCGTGCGCGGCTCTCGGCCGCCTTCCGTGGCCTCCGACAAGCCTACGGAGATTAAGGAATGGGTGGACGTTATATCAGGTATGTGATGATAAATCACCGTTATTGCTGAAGCCAAAAACTTATATTATTTGCCGAAATTCCAATTAATCTAAGCCTTCTGATATCATCATCAACCGCGTAGCCCCTATATAGGCGCTTAATGCTTGATCTAATACATCAAAACAATTCTGTCAACTAGCTGAGGTATGAGGAACGGGGTACTGCGCTCTGATTGGTCCTTACCAAGGTCATTTCGCCGAACTGTGGATGGGACAGGTTTAAATATATAGCTGTGGTATGAGGAACGGGATACTGCGCTCTGATTGGTCCTTACCAAGGTCATTTAGCCGAACTAGTGATGGGACAGCTTTAAATAAAACCACGAAGTTAATGATATTTTTTTAAATAGTTATTATACTTATTTTTTTTTATTATTTAAATTAGCTATTTTATTATTAATTATACAGTATAGTGCTCGCCAAACTTCTTGGCCGCCCTGAAGTTGGCTTTCCGATGCGTAAGGCAAGAAACGGAGTTGCTTTTGTATGAGATTTACTACTGCGCAGCCATTGTTGCCAACTTCAGGGCTCCCAAGAAGCTTGGCGAGAACTATAATAACAAAAAAATCAAAAACAAAATTTCGAAAGATTTTCGGCGATTGGTTCGTAATATTAAATATTAGTAAAACAACTTAATCAATATAAAAAAAAAAAACTAAATTCTAAAAGCCAAATAATGATCTATACAATATAATAATCGGTTTAATATTTCCACTGCTGGAATAGAGATCTTCTCCGTAAGAGAGAAATTTTCTGAGAAAATTAATATTCATCTATCTTTTGTGTAATACAAATCACCACTATACTAATCATTTTTGAAATTTATTCACTATGAATACCTCCGAACAGTGTGTTTGTTTGCACCTAACATCAGTTGTGTTTGTGACGTGCTTGCGGGTAGAGAGAGAAACGCGAGATGTTTGGCTGGAATCGTGTCCTACCCTCATTATCCTTTCCGGCACAATGCCTTGGTAACGGGTGTGAGCGAGACTGCCACACCCCCCTACGTATTCGACATTGACAGACTTCATGACAGCCTGACAGACGTCTGTCCAAAGACTACCTATATATCGGCCTGTGGATTCTTCTTCAAATCGTGTCGTCGTCAAGAGCTCTTGCTTCCATGCTGGTGCTAGGTCGAATCTTCGTCGGCCAGTCGAAAGCACAGCACGCGGGCCGAGCTCAAGTCGAATGAGTTCGTGCAATTCGCGAAGTGAACTCGCCAAGATCCTCTTTTTCTTCACACCACTCATCGATATCGGCAGCGGAGCTACTCTCGGACGTCCGAACCATAGGTATTTGTGCTTCACCTAAATCTATCGTAAGCGAGTCACCTTCACTTGATCCAAAATCGCTTATCATCTTCCTATCTCTCGAAACCAGCCATTCGCGTATCTGCGTTGCGTTTAACTGGCGCAACCAGTGTTTCTGCTGAGCAGCCTTTGTAAGAGAGGCTAGCCTTGTGGAAATATATTACACATATAATACAATCTTCAGTAATATACTGTGAACATATTACACTATATTTTGATGGTGCAAAATATGCGCATTTATTAATATTAATAGTTGACTCGCCAACACACCACCGCACAGGCCGACAGTCCGATAACGACTGATCGCCCCACCAGTCGGACCGGTATTTATAACCGAGCGACGTATGCGCACGAGGCAACGTAATAATACTGTTATCGGCTTGTAGCGTGATCTATTCTACATACATTACATTTCCTTCCTTGTTTTAAAGAGTTGAGTGTAACCAGAATTATTAACAAGACATTAAGCATATTCTTATTTTTATTAATAATTATTTGGCGTCTCTGGCATATCAAAATGACAGCACAATAATATTTAAAATCATTTACTGGTTTAATTTAGTGTTTCCTTTTACGCTTCCTCTTCTTCTTCTGTTCCTCTTCTGTTCCTTTTCTGATTCCCATCTCGAGCCTACTAATGAAGTTTTCCTCTCTCCATCAAATTTCTCTAACGTTAGTTGAGAACTCATGTTATTAATTAATTACCTGGAACCAATAAATTAATACACGAATCGTCTCGTGCGCAGGCCCGACGACTTCGAGCCTCCCGAACAAGCCGGCCTCCAAACAGGCTCCAGCACCGTAGACCATACACGTACGCTGCGGCAGGCTATTGAGGACCGAAGAGTACAACTTGCCTTTCCGCTCAGCATCTGTGGACCACGTGAAAGTCCTCGACTTGTTCGAGACTTGAGCTGCATTGCAGTCTCTCCAAGGGCGCCAAATCGACCACCGGTACATCGAGTTCTACCTTATATATAGTCCGCCCTCCGCAGCGAGGGCGACGCCACAAGTCCGCGAGCGTCCACCGCTACACTGCAGGACGCCTTCAAGGCTCCGGACCGGAGAGGGCCAGGCATCGACGTCAACGGCGAGCACATCACTCACCTTCGGTTCGCCGATGATCCCAGAAGACCCCAGTACAACGCTCGATGACCTCAGTAGAGCTTCCGAAAGAATGGGTCCAAAAGTTAATATGGATAAAACCAAAGTGATGTTAAACGCCCATGTCGCACCCACTCCTGTCAAGATCGGAGACTCCACCCCCGCAGCCGTGGACGACCATGCCTACCTGGGACGAATAGTCCAGCTAGGGAGGTCCAACATCGAGAAAGAGGTCAACCGTCGAATCTCACTCGGCCAGGCAGCATACGGGAAGCTGCACGGCATCCTCTCGTCCAATTCAACACAATGTCTCAAGACGAAAGTCTATGACCAGTGTGTATTGCCGGTGACATGTCCAGCAGCGGACGCCCCCCAGCCGAAATGATGATGATGACGAATAAATTAAGGGTTTTGCACTAATCATTTGTCAATTTAATGACCAGTATGTACATACAAAGTACCACTACTGCTGCCTTCTTTTTTTATAAATGTCAACTTAATGACCAGTAGGCATCATCATCATCAGCCTTATAATGTTGTCACTGCTGGGCCATAGGCATCCTCTCTGTGAGAGAGGTAATGGGCCTTAATCCATCACGCGGCCCTGTGCGGGGTGGTAGATGTCACATGTCTGTTTTGTGTCATGTCGAATTTTTGGTTCTAAGACATCCCGGTTTCCTCACGATGTTTTCCTTCACCAACAGTAGGTATATTCTACTGATATTACTGTTATTCTTTGATGACTGTCAATTAAATGACCAGTTGCTATATTCTACTGCCTGTCAATTTAATGACCAGTAGATATATTCTACTGCATGTCAATTTAATGACCAGTAGGTATATTCTACTGCTTGTCAATTAAACGACCAGTAGCTATATTCAGCTGCCTGTCAATTTAATGACCAGTAGGTATATTCTACTGCCTGTCAATTTAATGACCAGTAGGTGATTTTATGTTATGCCAGCGGTTGCCACCTAGGCTCACAGTTGCCACAACGGCCAAGTAGGCTACTCCTAACCCAATAAGATTATTGAGTTCGTGAAAATAGGGAAATTCTTGTATTCTAGTTTTATTCCAACCAAGTCTTACTTTTATACTAACTTTAAACACAGTCGTTCCAAAGAAACTTTAAAACTCTACTGCAGCAAAACTGCCAAGCTAACAGAAACCCTCGAGTTATGCCTCTAACGCCACGGCTCTCTAGCCGACCAGCAATCGTATTGCCCTCACACAACGGTCTATCTAGACCCTGATCTCCGACAAACGCAATATCGCGCACCTACGGACTATTTGTGTTGCCCCAAGACATATCGATTTACGGCTACGACTACGCTTAACCATTGGTTCGGTCGAACACACATTACGGCCGATAGACTAAATTATTCGACTTTCTACAGCTTGCTCATCAATCATCGTTATCAAAATGAACATCGACTCGAACCTAAGTACGTGACCCACTATCATCTTCCTAAACCTATCGTGTATATACTTCTAAGTTCTAAGCGTACCTATTTAAAGCTTTCAGTGTATAACGATCACCGGTAGTGAAAGGTTCCTCTAAGCCTTAGTAGTAATTGATCAGAAACTGTATCAGCTTATATATGACAACGCTCGTGGCACGACAGCCGCAGCAGCTAGTGACACTTATGCCACCCATATTGTCATAACCTCGAGTGATACGATCAACATACAAAACAAAACCAATACAACGATAGTCTCTTTTGAGATTCATGTCCCCGCTACACCATAAGCTACCTATCGCCCCCTGAACAACTCACAAGTGAATTGCAGGTACGACTTCAGACAAGTGCGTACAGTGCGCAACCTAATAGCCACGGTATGTGCTCTCCTGCTCGGTGGAGAAACTCACTATTTTCTACGTTGAACTCGTTAGGAGCACTAGGTATTTCCCTATTATCTAGCGATAGTGCTAGGTATAACCACTACCAATTCAATGTTCAAACACAATTAACTCAAAACTTATCATTTCATTTAGAATTATCATTTTTTTAATGAAGTACGGCCTTGTTACTATATTGCTCTAACGTCCAAACAAAAATAGTCAGCCAAGGCTGGCTAATGGTCACCAGTGATATTCTTCAACAACACTAAGACTTGACCAGTGATAGCCAACATGGATGACCTGACATGGCCCATACTGTATACTAAAGTAGAAGTTTGAATAATAAACACTTGTCCTGAGCCATAATAAAATGAAAACGACTACGGATTGGCATAAAGATCTGTGTGTATGGATCCACACATCAACACGCTCCTCCTTGACTGTTGCTTGCTTCCTTGCTGCTCAGCTCCGGACTGGTTTTTGATTATTCAAGATTCTGAAGGTAGTAGCAAAAAGACTCGACGACTTCTTAAATTAGTCCCACATTGTTCCTGCCATGTAGACGCGAAGCTGAAGGGCTTACTTCTACTGCATTCAGTTTTGGTGGGACCTAAACAATACGACGCCGACGGTGTAGTGTGCCACCGTTCGTGCAACGAATTCTGGTTTTACAAGGTTGAATTCCACAGCACTACTCAGCAAGTGCACTACTTTATCGTATACATTTGATGCACATCAAAAACGAACCGCCACTGATTTTAACTGTCACCACATTTTCCTTTTTTTTAATTTCTGTTTTATGATATTATAAGAGTCACCACATTTTCCTTTTTTTTAATTTCTGTTTTATGATGTTATAGTCTTCATGTCACTTTTAGATAGGTTTTTGTATTATAAGAAAAACAACTTTATTTCACTCTACGGTTTCCTCTTCGTCGCCAATGTAAAATATGCGCAGTTATCAATATTAATAGTTGACTCGCCAACGCACGACTGCACAGGCCGTCAGTCCGATAACGACTGATCACCCTCCTCCTTGGAAGTCGAGTGGTCACGGAATCCCTTGTTCCCTGGCCGCGGGTGCTGCACCGGTGCTCGCTACTACGAGCTCGTCCCTGGGTGATCCTCTGGACCCAGTGAGTTGCGAGCGCGAATTACTAAATTCGCGCTCGCTAGACTGATCGCGTCACCACTCGTACCGGTATTTATAACCGAGCGACGTATGTGCAAGAGGCTACGTTACAATACTGTTATCGACTTGTAGCGCGATCTATTGATATCTACATACAATACAGATGGGAAATAGTTATTTCGCTTAGTTGCAATAATCCACTTGTTTTTTAATTCGGCATCTTGTGGGTCTATCACAAAAACCTAAAATCAATATTCGTTTCGCAAGTAATTTAACATTTATTTAAGCTATTTAATTTAAAGTCCCTTTTTGTAAAAATAGTATGTAGGTTTCTAGAGTTATCGACAACAGATTTGGTCATAGAATATGGTGCATCACTGGTTATGTTTACCAAATTATAGAGGAAAAGAGATGGAGAAAAAATACTTTAAAAAGAAAGAGACGAGACACCAAAGACATCAACGAGCGTGACAGTGCTGTTGCAGTTTTCACCTAAAAATATGACCAGCATAAAATGAACTCCGATAGATAATATTAGAAAATAATTATTACTATGTAACTATTAACTTATCGATGACATGTTATGCCATTTTTCGTGAAAATCGAGTTTGGCTGTTGTTACCAACGTATTGTACAAGGGAGCATTATAATATTTGTTTTTACCAATTTGTAATTTCCTGACGCGGAAGTGTTTACGGTTTACAGAAGTGGTTGCTACGAATTCGAAATTGTTGAGTAGCGACCTGTATAAGATCTTTAAGTCATATAAATGTTGACAGACATCGCTCGTCTGTTATTAGGCGTCTAGGGGCTGTGTGGTCGATGGATATCATAAATGCAAAATTTTGCATGGATGGATATTTGTTGTTCAAGAATGAATCTGGATAAAAGAACAACGGCATTCAATCTCAGCTTGCTAATTGCTTTAGCTGAGATTGAATTCCTACGTTTTTATATGAAAAATATCTTGTTTAACTCAGGGTCATCTTCTGAATTTGTTTGTGCAAGATTTTTTTTTCGAGAATGCCATGAATAATAAATATTCAATCATGAACTTTTGTAGGTTATGTCTATATGGTAACTTTTAATGTGTTTCAATTTCGAGGAAGTAAAAGGGCAATATCGTTTTAGTATTTTTCGCTAACCTAGTTATTTCAGCATGAAATGTAAAATATACTCTTTGGAAAGAGTATATTTCATTCTTTTTTTTTTTTGTTTTTTCTCTGCACCACCCTAAGGTCGACTGGTAGAAAATGCCTAAGGCTTTAAGTCCGCCTCTGTACTTGTGCATAAAGTTTTAATAAATAAATATATATTTATTTATATAAAGTAAGCGATTTTGACGTGTATCAAAAGATCGTCGTCAACAACCATTTTTTTTTGACTTGGATACGATATTTTGATATATATGGTCTTTTTGCGTTTTACTAATTGAAAGTTATTCATGTATTTCTTCTACACTACAGTATTCTTCCCAACAAGGAACACCTACACTCAGAAATAAACTGTATTGTTATTTCATTTACGCCGTTTAATTATGATAAAAAATACAATAATGATATTATACTTACCTACTACAGTTACTTCTACTTGTCACTTGGCAGAATAAGTATAAAATGGCAACACTAAGCTGTGAAAGTTAACAAAAAAAAAAAAACGAATGACTTTAATTTATAATGATTTTTGTTATCCGTGGTGTACCAGTAAATGTTATACTTTGAAGAAACGTAGACAATTAATGGAATATTTAATTATTTTTTTATTATTGATAGGCTCGCGCTTGACCACTATCTCACCTGCCACCTATTAAGTAAATAACTCACTTTCAGACGATCCATTGTTCTTTGACTTAGTGGTAGATAATAATCTGGAATAGGACATGGCTACTTTTTATAATAAGTCGCGGGCAACAGTTAGTAGAGAGATACACTAAGAGCGAAAATACACATGCCTATATCTCGCCTAAAAGTGTGCAAGGAGATGCATTGCATTCCTTTGTGTCGTAATAACTTTTGATAGGTGAATGTCACGATGGCATCCAAGCCACATACACACTTTATGCAAGTAACAGGTATGTGTATTTTCGCCCTAAAACAAGTAACCGGCCGTATAAAGTACATCGAATTTATAGGTTTACTAATGATAAGCATAAAACATATTGTCATAATTTACATTGACATATCGAAATTCAGCATAATGATCATTACGAATAATATTGTTAGGCATAAATGTTTTGCCATAACGTAAATTACCATAAATACTGTTGGCATAATAATAATGAAACATAATATTACAAAGAATAACGTTACAAACGCATAATGATATTTACACAATGTTCTTTGGAATAATAAAAACATGTTCACGGCTCAAGGTTGGCCCAAGAGCCACCCCCGCAACCTTATCCAATTGATTCCTACTCGTTTTTTTTGCGTCGCAAAATGCTCATGCAAACTGCGTGACCACTCACTAACTAAAACAGCACATGGGTGCCAGACGGCCCAGTGTATGGCACCTTTGGTCACCCTGTGACTGTTTAGGACAGTGGCCCCGCCGCCTACCACTTTGCCGCCGCAGGAGATAGGGAGAACCGCCAACGCTACACCGACACTACTCCTCCCCTGCGGCCCCACCGCGTCCGCCATCAGACAATGGCGACCCCGTCTAGGCTGCAGAAGGTATGGAGAGTGGCGCACAGCAATACCAGCTGTCCTCTCCCACCGCGGCCTCCAACCCTCAGCCGCGATGCCTCCCCAATGCGGGAACCCACAGGGAGGAATTGACTCCTGACCAACACACACATCAATATAAAACGACATAAAATTATTATGATGAATAAATATTAGGCCTTAAAAATTTATGCAACTCAAAATTATGCCAAAATAGATTATACCAAAAGACAGTTATGCTTACCATTGCATTATGCTAAAGTATTATTATGCCACAGTATTATTATGCTATTAAAAGTAATGCGATAACGTTATGCCAAATAATATTATGCTTTGAAAATTATGCCAAGAGGGGGATTCCTGAATTTATGATACCATTACACTAAAGACTATTTATTTTATTTTATAGATTGTCGAACTTTTCCTTAAATTCGATCATTATTATGTGATGTATGGTCAAGATTACTTATTTAATTGTGACAAGGATAATTAAATTAATGTTAAACTATTTATTTCGCAGTTCCATTGATGATGGGCTACGTCACGAGATACGTATTAGGAACGGATAAGCTGCGACCCGGAGCCTTCGAGGTATACTTTAGCTAGCTACTTAAGTATTTTGGGATAAGAATAATAGTTAAAGACAGCTGCTAAATTATGATTCATGCTTTCTGCACAATTTTTTTTTTTTACAAACAATATATTACGTGTCCTCAGGTCCGCGGCGCGCGGCCACACTTAACGACAGGAGTGATCCACGCGGAGGACCCGGCCGCACTGTCGCACTGGCTCAAGAGCATCTCCGACAACATTGTAGGACTCACCAACCTACAGGTTAGTGCTACATAGTCACACGACAGGAGTGATCCACGCGAAGGAACCGGCCGCACTGTCGCACTGGCTCAAGAGCATCTCCGACAACATTGTAGGACTCACCAACCTACAGGTTAGTGCTACACAGTCACACGACAGGAGTGATCCACGCGGAGGACCCGGCCGCACTGTCGCACTGGCTCAAGAGCATCTCCGACAACATTGTAGGACTCACCAACCTACAGGTTAGTGCTACACAGTCACACGACAGGAGTGATCCACGCGGAGGACCCGGCCGCACTGTCGCACTGGCTCAAGAGCATCTCCGACAACATTGTAGGACTCACCAACCTACAGGTTAGTGCTACACAGTCACACGGTTTCGGAAGGCATACGGGTGTGTCGAGAAAGAAATGCGGTTCGGCAATTATCGTCTATTTTTCAGAAATACGAACTCGCGATGTCGAGGTCTATCTATCAGATATAGATCTGTTACAGTCATGGATGAGCGTTACAATTTTATTTTATTATGGTTAGAAAATTATCAAATTTATTTAATACCCAATAATTTTCACAACTTTTGAATGATAGGTAGTGATGTGCGACCGGAGTGTAACCAACAGAGAGAAAACTTGAAACAAATGCTCCATGATAGGTCATAATGGGACATGCTTCGTACTTTGTCATTAATCGGAACCGCTAAGATTGCCGAAGCACAAACCTTTTGTGGTCCAACTAGACTAGACTTTATTTTAGTCAAATCAATTGTAAAAATTTAGTGTTCGGTTAGAACTGATAAAGAGACTCGTATAATTAAGTTTATTTTCCCTTCCAGATGAAACTTTTCAATCGTCACTTTGGCGTGGGCGAACGCATAGAGTACATGGGGTGGGTACACGAGGGTGTCGTACAGGCGCAACAACCTTGGCAGACTTACAGAGCAAAGTTCTTATTGCTCAAGGGCACTGACGTCATGCTGTTTGATGTGCCGCCGGTAAGTTTCACTCTCTTATCAAGGATGCTCTTACCAAAACTTTTTTAGATATAAAATTTCGTCCCAATTTTAATTGATGTAGTTTTTAATTAGAGTTAAAAAAGTATTATAATAACTAGTTTAATTCCTAGAAAATAAACGAATTGCAAAAATAAACCTCATCCTTTTTTGTACCTAAAACTGTGAATCCAGTTAGCTATTACTCAAAATATTGACTTGTTAGAAGACAATCTTCTAAAGGTGCCTGTAAACGGCTAGTTTTTTTAACAATTTCTTGCTGCAATTGTATAGCCGCCAAGTTGCCACTTATATAGCTCAATACTGCAACAATTGCTGTAATCTGGCAGTGAAGCCCGGATTATTGATTTATCCCGCTTTGACTTTACTGCAATATCGCCTTATATTTAAATATAGTCTAGGATAGTGTAGGATAAATGAAATGATGATGATGCTTTTTTTGTTTCTTTTTTTGCATTTGCAAGCTAGCCGCTCGACATTGAATACATGCAACTACTATGAAAAATCTTGGCAATATCGTCGGGCTATACTGCAAGACTGCAGTAATTGCTTCATTGTGTTGATTGATATAAGTGGCAATTGTATAGCTGCTAGCTATACAATTGCAGCAAGAAATTGTCAAATAAACTAGCATCATAATAGCATCATAATAACATATCTGCGTACCTCTTTAGACCGTACTGGCGTGATGTTATGTTATGAATAGTATAAACAATAAACAGACATGCGATTGCAGCAATTCCGAGAGATTTGCCGTTATTTATTGAAGAGTTCTGTTGTATATCTCCGAAGTTCTACATCAGATCTTCACCAAATTAAAAAGTGGACCAATTTCGGAACATACACTATCAAACAAAAAAAAACTCAAAATCGATCTACATCTGACGGAGATATCGGGAACACAAAAGACAAAAAAAAAAACAAACATGAAGTCGAACATGGAACCTCCTCCTTTTTGAAAAGGCGGTTAAAAATGAAGTGACTTATTCTTAATTTGCAAGTTGTCATATACAACAGAACTCTTCAATAAATAACGGCAAATCTCTCGGAATTGCTGCAATCGCATGTCTGTTTATTGTTTATACTATTCATAACATAACATCACGCCAGTACGGTCTAAAGAGGTACGCAGATATGTACAGTTTACCTTGGTACACTCTTATTTCACCAGTTATGTTCAAGTTTTATGGTATTCGGGTAATCTATTCTGGCATTATAAGTACCTTACCAAAGGCAAGTTGCTTAATAGGTACAACTAAAAAGTGAAAAATAAAAAATCTTTTTACAAAAAATACTACCGTTTGCAGTATCTTTGTAGTGTTTTTAGTTGGAAGTCGGTAGTATTTTTTGTAAAAAAGTTTTATTTTATATATTTCTTTGTTTTCTATTTCTAGATGAACATAACCGAGCTCGCCAAGTGTCCAGAAACCCTCAAAGTGTACCAGACAATGTTCCGCACAGTTAAAGAAAGCGAGACAGTAGACTGGCGCCAGCACTGCTTCCTGGTGCAGAGCTCGGCGGCCGGGCCCGGGCCCGCCGGCGCCGCCTCGCCTGGCCCGCGCTACTTCAGCGCCGAGACGCGCCAGGAGCTGCTGCGCGTGGAGGCCGCCTGGACCGCTAACATTGTCAACTCCGTCATACGGCTTGGGGTGAGTGGATTTTACTCAGCATCATCTTCATTTCACCCGAAAGACGTTCACTGCTGTTCATGGGCCTACCCCAAGCGTCACCACACTGATCAGTCCAGTGCGTATCGCTTCCACTGGACTCCTTCCAACGCTGCGTCTCCCGGTTCGCGATAGCCATTCCAGAACATTTCGACGCCATCTGTTCTGCGGGCAATGTGCCCTGCCCACTGCCACTTTAGTATTACCTCCTTAAATTTTACTACTCAATCAAAATAACTGTGATCTTGACGCTGTTACGTCACTCTGACGTTCGACTCTTGCTAATAGCCGCATACTCACTGAGCGAGCAGCCTCGCGAGGCAAATCCTCGGTCGGTCAGGACGTGCCTCGGTCGAGGCAAACGCACGCGCTGCCTCGCCCGAGCGTGCCGTGGCCCGAGCCGAACGTTATCGGCTTTTGTTCAAAAACGCGCGCGCGGCAGCTTCATGCAAAAAAAAAGCGTAACATTCAGATCTATACTAATAATAGCTTTTACCCGCGGCTTCGCTCGCAGTTTAGCCATTATATTTTTTTTTTTATAAACAGTCCTATGTTACTTCTAATACCTCCAAGAATATATGTACAAAGTTTCATGATGATCGGTTCAGTAGTTTTTCGTGAAAGCGTAACAAACGAACTTACACCAATATGAATGTAAGTTTGTTTTTTGAGGTATTAGAAGTAACAGAGGATACTTTTTATTAAAAAAAAAATTTTTTTTTTTGATTGGACTGAGAGTGTCACCACGAATAGTTGAAAACATTATTTGAAATAGTAAAATTGAGCGAATATTGCATGCTCGATACACGTGTTGAAGATTCATGATTGCTGTATCACGCGCTATTATTGATTCACACAAGAGTGTGTATATATTTCAAATTGTCACCATAAACGTGCAGTTGGCTGCACAATACAACGTCAATGCAGTCTATTCACATTTGTTACCTCTGAAATAACATCTATGTCAAAATCACAGTGATCTTTATTCTCGTTGCAATAAGGTTGCTAGTGGGTTGGTGTTCCTGTAGATGTAAGAAACCTATGAATAGGTTGAAAGTAGTGGCGAGTCCTAAGGTTTCCTCCTGGGGCGCGGGCTGGTGCGTGTGCGGCGTGCTGCCTCGGTCTCCAGGCGCCGCTTGAGGTGCGGGTAGGGCGCCAGACACGACTGGAAAGCTGCCTGCTCCAGGCTACACGGGACAAGATACCGGCACGTTACTAAGTAAAGCCTTTATAAAAAGTCACATTCCATCAGCGATAGCGATTGTAGAAATGCCTCGAATTGACAAATTTCATCCAAAATACGTCTACTACTAAACACAAGCATTTAGCAGTGGACATCTCGTGCTTCTTGCATCCACCAGATTTCCGCGGCCATCACCGGGTCATTTGGATTAAATCTTAAAAAATCTAGCGCCGATAGGATATCATATTGTACAGAACCTTAGATCATTAAATGTGATGGCTCTCGATATCCAATGAAGTAATGACTATAAAACGAAAAGATTTAAATTCTAAATCCATTTTTTCAAGTACCTACCTAACTAAGACGACAAACTTAGACCTGTGAATCTACAGTGAGACCGTTAGAGGTTGAATATAAACTGAATGAATTTCTTAAGACTCACATGTAAATCACTGTAATTTCGAGCGCAATGATGCTAGATGTTCGCAGCACTCCCGGACATAGCAAGGCGTTCTCTCCGAAAAATGCGCCATCCCGCAGATGTGCTACCTGTAATAAGACACCGTCAGTATCTTCCAAACCAATAGCTACCAGTAGCCGCTAACTAGTTGCGGCACAAACCTCTCTTCCCGAGGCATCCATTACGGCGACAGTCCCAGTCGATATCAAATGAATGGACTCGCCCGGCTTGTTGAACGCCACCACTGTCTGCAAACAACAAGATGACATTTGACAACTTATATAGCAATTTTATTTTGAAAAATGTTAGCACAATCATACCTGGCCAGGCATAAACAAGACTTGGTGTAAACTGAATATGATAGAGTTGATGAGCGCAACGGGCAAGTCCTGGAACATGGGCACGTTCATGACGAGGCGCTGACAGCAGTGCATGTTGATGTCTTGCTTGATCTGCTCGTTGATGGTGCTCAGGATCGCCTCCTCGTGGAAGAAGTGCTCGTTGAACTTGTAGTTTATAAACAATCTGATCTTCCTCTTCAAGTACTTCGGCAATCGCAAAAATTGCATATACTCCTCCAATTCCTTCGACTTCCCGTTGAAGCAGTATGTCTCGTACTGTGTGTATATCGATAATCGCAGTAAGGCCGACAGCGAATACGTTAGGAACAGCAGACCTATGAGTCCTATCAATGATGACAGCATCAACTCTGGTATGAAGTGGGTGTCCAGGGGCGTGTAGTACCCAGCCCCAGTCACCAGACCACATACCAAATAGAAGTTCGTGCTATACTTTTGAAATATTGTCACAACGCCGTGTTCATGATTGCGAATGGAAACATGGAATCGTTGCAGCCACTGTATAAAAGCGGCGTCCTGTGCGTAAAAGTGATAGCACAGTATCGGCACCTGATAGTGGATGTACGTCATCCAGTGAAGAAACATTATCGTCACCACCAATAATCTGAGTGCCTCGTAACTGATATAGGATAGTTGCAACTGACCGATGACGTTCCTCCACTGTTCCATCAAAGATATAATTCTCAGCAACTTGAATATAAACATGACTGTGTGGGTAGGATATTCGCAGTTTGTGAAAGGCACTATTAGCTGCAAAGGCAAGCTCCCAATGAAGTCTCCAATGAAGTTGGTCTTAAGGTAGTCTATTACAATCTTGTGGGGGTCAAGGATGATAATCTTGTTTTCGGCGTCGAGGTACCCGGTGATAAACTTACTGCACACGTTGAGGAAAGCTAAGGCGTCCGTTAATAAGATAAACCAGTCGCAGTAATCAGGGCCTGGAAGGACAATAGAGTTTGCATTATGATATATCGACATTGCTGTAGGGGTGCCGTTCATAGTTGCACGTGAAAGTAAACTATTTAATTAAATTTTAAAAATTCTAACCGACTTCCAAACAAAAAACTACAAAGTGAACAATAACTTCAATTTCGGGAGTGGGTGTCAAAAAAACTAAGAAAATAGTTTTTTTTTTTCAGTTTTTTATTTTGCTATATCCGATTGATGAAATTTAAGTGTTTTGTTGTTCTTAATCAGATCTTCACCAATGTTTTATGGGTCCACCTCGGGAAGGACGGAGCAATCGATGAAAATAAATAAAAAGAAATACATACAGTCGAACATAGAACCGCCTCCTTTTTGTAAAGTCAGTTGAGAAACCAACTTACAATCAATAAAGACTTGCACGGGCATGTAGAGGAAGGCGGCGAACACTGCGAGCAGCTGCATGCAGTCCCAGTAGAACTTGACGGGGCTGTAGGGGTGCCACACGCAGGAGCGGTGGCGCGCGCGCTCTTTACGCAGGCGGCTCAGGCTGCGCAAGTACAGCGTGCTGCCATGGTGCCACGTGCATGGCAGGAACAGGCTGCGGATCTTGCAGCGCTGGGGAGAGACAACTATCGGAACACTGCGAGCAGCTACAAGCAGTCCCAGTAGAACTTGACGGGGCTATAGGGGTGCCACACGCAGAAGCGGTGGCGCGCGCGCTCCTTTTAAAAAAAATAAAAGTGACGAAAATTTGTGTCACGGCCGCGCATTACATCACCGGTTCCATTGCACGCGCTCGGGCCCTAACTTGAGAGTTAAGAATGCGCATTAAACTGAACCTACCTGCTACATAATACCAGGGTGAACTTCTGCCTCGCGATTTCAGCCGTAATATCATTTGTCGTCTTTTTTTTTTGTTCATCAATTTTTCTATGAAAGGATATTTATTTTCCCTTTACACAATATTTTTACAAGCTAGCTTAACTCGGGTGGGGAAGAAAAGCAGACGTCCCGATGTTTGAGTTACTATTATCGTAGACCCCTTCTCGTTTCTTCTGTATTCCGAGGCCGAGTAGATAAAACATGTGCGAGTATGTGAGTATCAAGAATTCATCATCTTCAGCCTTATAATGTTCCCACTGCTGGGACGATGTCTGTGTCTTTATTTTTAAGTTCATTTAGTAGATTAGATGGTTGCAGGTTTGTTTATTAATGTTCCCACAGCTGGGCCACAGGCCTCCTCGCTGTGAGAGACGTAATGGGCCCTAATCCACCACGCGGGCCCAGTGCGAGTCAGTGGATGTCACATGTCTTCGAATTTTTGGTTCTAGGACATGCCGGTTTCCTCACGATGTTTTCCTTCGCCGGTTTAAGAGCAGTGGTGATGAAATAATTTACACAAAGTAAAGCCTGGGTTCGAACTCACGATCAACGACACGTAAGTCGGGGTCGATACCACTTGGCCACCACTGCTCTTCTCTCTCAAGAATTCATTAAAGTGAAACCACTATACGGATGTGACGATGCAGTAATATCGTAAACGGTGCCGTTCTAAGGTATAGAATTCTAAAAAGATTTGCAACAAACCTGTTTTTGGAAAAAGTTAGCAGTTGGCGGCACATCGTCGAATTTCGGTGTTTGCCTCAGCGTACAAACATGTTTACCGTTTCCGTACATTTCTATTTAGTTGTTATACCATTTATTCTTATAATAACACATTGTTTTAGACCCAAAATCTTCATCAATTTCAGGCGGTGTCTTAATATTGTCAACAGCTCTTGACAGCAATGACGAGGGATAAACATTTCAAGGTTCTAATACTAACTTGCTATCAAAGGAGGTTGCGTGTTCATATCACGTCGGGGTCACTAAAATGTGGGTACAGGTATCTCCTGTTTTCCGGCGATGCTCCCAAGGTAAAACGTGAAAATGAAAAATCGGAGGTCGTTTTTCGACCGATTTTTAACTAGCTTAAAGAACGATTTTTAACTAGCTTAAAGAGGTTGTGGGTACAGGTATCTCCTGTTTTCCGGAGATGCTCCCAAGTTTACGTCGTGATGCTCTACTACTTGAAAAGTAACATCCCAATAAATTTAGCACGTAATTTAATAACCTTGGGAAAACGATCCAACCATTACCCACATTTTGGAGACGCCGACGCTTGGTTGATTTGAAGTAGAAAGATCCGCGAGAGAAAACAGTCCTGTATTCCCGTCACGAAGGCTTCGTTCGCTGCAGTCAGAAAGGAGACAAAAATGCGATAAAAAATCGGAACCGATGACTCCGAAGGTAAAACGTGAAAATGAAAAATCGGAGGTCGAAAAACGACCTCCGATTTTTCATTTTCACGTTAAACCTTCTTTAAAATTTCAGTACAAAAATTCCGGTATCGCGTATATACGCTACTTTCAGAATGACATTATCTGGTGAAGATTTTAGTTTATAGTGTAGCCCGTCTCTATTTCTCATGCATCTCAATAACCCAGGAGTTATCCATTATAGACTTAAATATCTTTTTACGCCTAGATGTTTTGACAACCACAGTATTTTCTTTTATGGCAGTCTGTATTGAGCAGGTTAGGTAGTTGAGAGAGAAATCGGGATCGTTGGACTGGAAAATCGGAGTTAATAATAATAATAATCTTTACATATCTCTTGCTCTGTAAGTACACCCTTACACCCCTGAATGCCGGGGTGTATGACTATCATTACAGCATAGGTTTTGGAATTTGAAAAAAGAACTGTCATACTCATACTGCACGAAGAATATTTTTAAAAAGTTAATATTTTTTTTCTCGGTATCGATTAATTACTCGAATCGGAATCTAGACAATTTATTTTATAAAGATTTTATTTTAAATATGGAACTATTTGTTTCCACATCGTATGTTAGATGGAATCGATTTAAAAATCAAACTGGCCAGCAAGATTTGACGCGCTTGCGTGCGTGAAAAAAAAAAGGCAGTCTACTAGTAGGCGCGAAAGCATCGCGAAAATAATTAATTTTCTTGTTTAAGTTCTTTTTCAAAAGTTTTAAACATGTCTAGTGACGAAGACATAGATCTAACGCCCGATTTTATTAAAGAAAGGGCAAAACAGTTGTCGAAAATATATTACCGCCGAACTCGAAAGAAATACACATTTTTTTCTTCTTAATAAATGTTCATTGAAACCTGCTGTCTTGTTGTTTACTTACCTCACAATCGATATGTAAAGCAGAGTATTGATCTCGGGCGTAAGCATCAATTGCATACTCGGGTTAATTAGCGCCTTCGCTTCGCTCAGGCGCCAAAAACCTCGTATGCAATTGATGTCATACAGCCCTTGGTTAATAATCTACTATTACATATCTCTTGCTCTGTAAGTACACCCTTACACCCCTGAATGCCTGGGTGTATGACTATCATTACAGCATAGGTTTTGGAATTTGAAAAAAGAACTGTCATACTGCACGAAGAATATTTTTAAAAAGTTAATATTTTTTTTCTCGGTATCGATTAATTACTCGAATCGGAATCTAGACAATTTATTTTATAAAGATTTTATTTTAAATATGGAACTATTTGTTTCCACATCGTATGTTAGATGGAATCGATTTAAAAATCAAACTGGCCAGCAAGATTTGACGCGCTTGCGTGCGTGAAAAAAAAAAGGCAGTCTACTAGTAGGCGCGAAAGCATCGCGAAAATAATTAATTTTCTTGTTTGAGTTCTTCTTCAAAAGTTTTAAACATGTCTAGTGACGAAGACATAGATCTAACGCCCGATTTTATTAAAGAAAGGGCAAAAACAGTTGTCGAAAATATATTACCGCCGAACTCGAAAGAAAGATATGTAAAGGCATACGACGAATTTATGAAATGGCGGTCAGAAAAAAAGTGAAATCTCTTTCTGAAAGTGTTTTTATATCATATTTTGATGAATTATCTAAGAGGCTACAACCTTCTAGTTTATGGTGCTTTTATTCCATGCTAAAATCTACAATGATGACAAAACATGACGTCAATTTGAAAGATTTTTCTAAACTTACTGCTTTCTTGAAAAGGCAGTCTGACGGCTTTAAAAGCAAGAAATCGAAGGTATTTACTGCAGAAGAAGTACAGAAATTCTTAAATGAAGCGCCGGATGAAATTTATTTAGCAATAAAGGTACCTACGTATTTACTTGCCCTTTTTTATAAGTTACCAAAATATTTCACAAAAATACTATGCGAATTTGGTGCCTTTAATACAACTTATGTCTTTTTTACAGGTTGTTCTAATTTTTGGGATATCGGGAGCCTGCAGAACCGTGGAATTGACAAACTTGACAATAGAAAATGTAGAAAAACATAACAAATTACTACTCATAAAACTGCCTAACACGAAAACTAAAATTGACCGGTCATTTGTTGTGCATGAAGAATTTGCAAATTATGTTGAAAAATATCAAGCTCTTCGGCCTGAAAACGTGGATACAAATCGTTTTTTTCTTAATTACAGTAAAGGAAAATGCCACAGACAAGTAATAGGAAAAAACAAATTTACAGGCATGCCAAAGCAAATAGCCACATATTTAAAACTGAGTAACGTAGAGTTATACACCGGGCATTGCTTTCGCAGAACATCAGCGACTCTATTGGCTGATTCGGGAGCCAACCTCACTCTGTTAAAAAGGCACGGCGGCTGGAAGTCCAGCAAAGTGGCCGAAGGTTATATCGAAGATTCGATGGCAAACAAAAGCAAAATTACTTCTAAAATAACAGAAAATATAAACTTAAAATCACCACGTCAAAGCACGTCATCTGAGCCATTTTTTAATGAAGAAAATAGTACCAGTCAACTGCCGCCATTTACGATGCAAGAACCTCAAGTCACTCAAACTCAAGTCTTATCATCACAAACTCATATTCAAACTATAAATATTCCTAAAAAGAACGTGACCTGTAATAATTTTACTATTAATTTTAATTAAATACACATTTTTTTCTTCTTAATAAATGTTCATTGAAACCTGCTGTCTTGTTGTTTACTTACCTCACAATCGATATGTAAAGCAGAGTATTGATCTCGGGCGTAAGCATCAATTGCATACTCGGGTTAATTAGCGCCTTCGCTTCGCTCAGGCGCCAAAAACCTCGTATGCAATTGATGTCATACAGCCCTTGGTTAATAATCTACTATTATTACACAAGAAAGTGGTTACATTTGTGTGAAGTCCCTGACTCCTGTGCTAGGTTATAGACCTGTGTTAGATCGATTTTTAGTATGTCTTTGCTTAAAGATTGCTCATTGGTTACATTGTACGTGGGGTTTATAGGAGTTTGTGGTACCTTAAGATCTAAACACACAAGCACTGGGTAATGATCAGTTAAAGTAGTTAAGGTATTTGTACGGTAGGAACTTCTTAATAATACATGGTCAAGACATGTACCACTCGCACTACGAGTAATTTCTTTGTGGGCAAGTAGTAATCCGTGAGACGCTGTAAGAGTTAAATATTTATCACCAATTTGATCAATTTTCGAGTCGTTGACAGGAATATTGATATCTCCTATTAAAATCAAGTTGTTCGATCCCTCAACCCGCAAAAGAGTTTCATGTAAAGAGTCTAGAAACGGGTCAACATTTTTATAAGAGGGAGAGCGGTATATAGAAACAATAGAAATCTGTTTCCCTCCTGAAAAGATGGTTCCTCAGGCAGTAACTCAATATGGTCTTTGTAATAAATAGTCACTCCGTCATTCTGTTTAAAGTTTTTCAAAGTAGAGAACGATTGGTATACTGGTAAAGTAGGAATGATGCTTGTCCTTAATAACCAGCATTCTATGAGGACTATTATGACACAATTAATTTTTAACCTGTCAAGCAATAACACTAGTCCAGGGAGATTACAATTAATGCTGCGCATATTTTGCGTGAATATAGTCAGATGAAAAAGAAATCAACTCATGACATTGGTCTAGATCACTGATAGATACTTTTGACACAGAGCAATCATCTATATCATTAAGCTATCTAAGTTACCAAAATTAAATCTATACGAAATGGGACAAAGTAAAAGATAGCAACCAAAATAAAAAATAAAGTTAAACGCAACAGAGGCATGAGTACATGAGACATTTACAGGGACAGTTTACTCTTCGTTTCTTTATGTATGTAAAAGTGTGTGTGAAGTTCAATGTTGAGTGTAGATGAACATGAATTACAGATTAATAGTGAAAATATTGAGGCATGCATAAAATACATTTTAAATACACCTACAATAATATGACCAAATAATTTTCAAGACTAATCACTCGGTACACTTAAGTTTTTCCAGATCAGACTCCGAAGTTATAGGAATTGGCAGATAATTGACCTTTTTTCGAAGGTACACTACAACATTGGCAGTCCAGCAAAATTAGTAACCATGGTTCCGCTGGAAAGCCCTGGCAATATAAAAAGTCTTTGTGCTCGGTATGTGAGGCACTCAGCGACATAGACGGGTGCCACATTGCTTTTTATTTTTTCGTAAGTGGTATTAATTTTAGCTTCTTTAGCCCTGCATTTATTGAAATTTTTAACTCCACTGATAAATTTTTCATTAGTGACAACCGTGGTAAAGTCCACAATAATTGGGTGGGAGTTGTTTTTCGGTTTTAGTCGATATATATCTCTTATCTTGGAGCTTTCGATATCAATATTCAGTGACGTCCCCATATTGAAGATTAGGCTGCAATGGTCTTCCTTTGACTCTTTATCAGCCTTAGGTATGTTTCGGATTTCTATACCCGTCGATCGAGACTTACGCTTCAATCGCTCTAACTTATCTTCTAGTAGTTGAATCTTTTTTTCTGTCATCCATCCGTTCCGCCTCCGGAGTAGCAATACCTCCCAGGAACTCATCGTATTTACACGACATGATCTCGACACTGTGCTTTAGCTCTGAGTTTTGAACAATAATGCTCCCAATCTTTTCCATTAGATCCTCAAAGCGAAGTTCCTGCTTGTCAGAGAAGGTACTAAAAGTAGACAAAGTTACTGGCGCAATGTCTTCCCCATCTTCAAACTTCCTCTTTTTACGCTCTGTGAAGTTTGTTGGTATTTCAGATAGATCAGGCGCTGAGTGGCATTAGTGTAAAGTTGCGTCGTGCTCAGTACAGGCGCTAAGCTTTCAGTTGAAGTTGTAGTTGATGACATAGGTACAGATAATGGAGATGTAAAAATGTGTGTTCAAAAACTTATTGTGTATGTCGTTTTTATGGCAAATAAACACTTTTTCTTTCTTTTCTTTCTTCTTTCTATGTACGATTAATAGGCATGATTCCGTAACGACCACCACGTATTTACCAAGAGAGCAGGTATAAAGGGAGGCAGAAGACAGTTTTTGTAGTAGCTCAAAAGTAGCAATGGCAGATCGACTAAAATTTAAATGATGATATCTTCGGTTCAACAGCAAAACAAGGATGCATAACAATGCTTAGAAATTATTATTCGTCATTAGTTCGAATATTAAGCACCGTCAAGTAATAGGCGCGCAGAAAGTCCGTGGCAGTAGTGTTCGCCTTGAGTGACGCTTGCAAGGGCGGGGCCAGAGACGCGCATACAGTCAGTGAGCGGTACGCTCGCTGTGTGAGGGAGATAGCAGTATTCCAGCAAGATGGTTACGCTCTGCAGGCCGGAGCTTGTCGTGGCACAGGATTGCATTGTGTCCAGCTCCTTACGTTTATGCACTACTAATTTTATACTAAACTGATTTAAAAATTAGATTAAAAACTGTGTGGGGTCCAAAAACACGTCAGCTCAAAAACGAGGTCCGGGAGGAAAGAGACTAAACTACAATGCGACAAATAACTTTCTTTTCCGAAGTCGGTGCCTTTGGTACCAATAGTTTTTCCGTTTTTCGATAGCGACTTCGGAAAAGAAAGTTATTTGTCGCATTGTATTCTTTTGTTATAGAAGTCAATTTGATTTTTTTGTTAAAAAGTTTTTTATTTATCTCTTTTTAGTTTTTGTAGGTACCTCCAATTACCATGAAAATCATTTAAGGCCAAAGTAAATCTCATGACGATTCCAATAAGCCCAAACACGACTAGGATACATTGTTTTATTTCGGAGTTGCGTGCCTACCTTCCGGCTTCATCATCAGATCAGTTTGATAGTACCATTTTCATGAGTACCATTTATTTATAAGTATTAGCTTCATCATAGTCGGTTAACTATTCGATATATCTTATACCCGTGATATACTTAGCTTTAAGGCGTTCCAGTGGCCATCTGTGATATGATACTTGGCTGTGACTTTTTACAAATGATACTTTCCGAGTGCAAATGATTGCATTGTTGATGAAAATACCAAAATCGCTTTATGTATGCCTATGATATTTGAGGATTTCCCTAGATTTTTCCAGGATCCCATCATCAGATCCTGACCTCATGACCACCTGGGAAGTATACCCTTTCAAACAAAAGAATAATTTTCTAAATCGGTCCAGGCGTGTTTGAGTAATCGGGGAACATACATAAAAAAGATTCCGACGAATTGAGATCCTCTTCCTTTTTTTTTAGTCGTTTTAAATTTTGTACAAATGCCATTGAAAAATTACTTAAATAACGTTTTTAGTTGTGTAAAACAGATTCGAAATATATGCTTATAAACCATGTATAAATATACAAAAATAAAATCATAATATATATAAAAAATAAAATCATAATAATAATGATTTCTAAATTAATAATATTCAAGCTCGAATAACGCATTGGAGCGGGCGGAGTCGTTGACAGTACCAGTCCGTACGGCGCATGCGCGCGGGGTAATATATTTTGTGTTAGTGCAGAAGTATTTTCGACGTTTTGTGATCTAAAGTCTTACGAGATTCGATTGCCAAGCAATACCGCTACCCGACTATAGATGGCGGTATTCTCAGTGGTCGCAATTATAAACTTAATTGCGCTCGCGTAAGGTTGACATTCGTGTCATAGGTCTATATTTACTACTACTCAAATCAGTGCAGTATAACACATTGCATTTTTAATTACTTTATCGATATCGATAAATACCCGATTTCTGAATTCGAAAAACAAAGACTTGCAAAAAGCAATTTATTTAATTTAATTTGTATGCTTAAAAAATATTTTTATAAATAAAATCATATATAAAACAAATATGCGCGTGGCCCGACACGCACTTGGCCGGGTTTTATGTTAGCCTACATTATCCACCTCTACCCAGCCGCAGCGCAGTTGCAGTAGGCGTCCTTATAAATACATTGTTTTGTTAACAGAAGAAGACGTTCACCGTGGTGCACATGGGGCGCGCGGCCGGCCTGACGCTGGACTGGGCGGCGGGCTTCTCGCTCAGCGAGGGCACGCCCGGCGCCAAGCCCGTGTGGGCCTACAGGTGACTGGCTTACACTGCAAACCTGCGTGCTCGTACATCCTTAACACGCATTACGCATTAGCTTTACATTATTGTAGCAGCATATTGGTATTCGTGTAGATGCTTCCAAAATATGATGCTGGCCACATTGCATACATTAGTGTGCCACATGCTTCCTGTAAACAAAATCATGTTGTTGTGATGTAACTTGTTTCACACCCACTTGCGTGTATATTTTTCGCAATCTAAGCAAAATTGTTGTATGGATGGCCCCATTAATAAACAATAAAATGCCGATTGATATTAAGCAAATTAATTTTAATTTAGTTGGGAAAACACTTAACAATAAGTTAACTCAAGAAATCAAAAAACCGGACTGCTTGAAAAGCAAACTAAAAAGACGCAAAAAGGAGAAAATCATGCTGTGCAGTTGGAGGATACATATTCGCGAGCTGTCTGACCAAAACCAGATGTATCCTCCGACTTCACAGCATGATTTTCGCCTTGCTTACGTCTTTTTAGTTCGTTTTCAAGCAGTCGGGTTTTTTGATTTTATGAATTAACTTTTTTTATTTACAACTTCTTAGTTATTATTTTTTAGAATTAGGTTAATTTAAACATATTAGTATTATATATTTTTGAAAACACCTTTATTTTGAAATCTCACACGATAGGCTTGGAAAAAAAAAATTTGCTCCCCCACAATATGGCGCCCAAAATTCGCCATTTTTCTATTATCCAATTTAATGCAGCCAGTCACACTCGCAGGGTTAAGACGAATCGATTGACGTAAGAATCATCAAAATCGGCTAACTCGTTTTGGTCTCTAGAACGCCACATAGGAACAAACATACATACATACATATATACTGATAAACACATTACCCTCCTGCGGCAGTCGGGTAAAAAGCTGTTTACCGATAAGTACTACTATAACATTGTTGTTTTTTTAATGATACATTTGGTTTTTTATTTTATTTTATTGTACATTGACATTTGTGTAGTGTGTATTAATTGTGTTATTATTATTTACTACATTTTGTACTGACTGATTGTATGATGAATTATTGACTTTATTTTGCACTGACTCTAATTTAAGATATGAAACTGGCAATAATTTATTTAATTTAAAATTGCCAATTTAATTTTTATTAAAAACATATTTTCATTTTATACGGCGAGTCAGGCAAAACATGTTGGTCTGGTAAAATTATGTTTTTATCTATATGTTTATATTCATGTATCATCCTACACATGATTGAACAAATAAATTTATCTTTACCACATGTTATGTTGCTGCAACAATATTGCGCGACTAAAACTACCTAAACTTGCCTGTACTAAAATGCCCAATCCTTTATTATTTCCAGGTTTTCTCAGCTCAGGGGATCAAGCGATGACGGGAAATCGAAACTAAAACTACACTTCCAAGACTCCGAGACCAAAGTTATTGAAACTAAGGTAAACAAACAAAATTAAATAATTAAAATCACTTTGTTTTCTTTGATATTTCATAAGTTATAGAACTAAACCTTGATAATTATTTTTAGTTTATAAAATATATTTCTTTCCAATTAAAAAAGAAAATAAATAACCTTTTTAGCTTGTGTGTCGTGTATGAATATTATAGATAAATACTTTATTTAAATTTCAAACTCATTTGATTTTTTATTTTCAATTCAATTGCAAAATTAGTTTGAGCCACACATACAGCACGCGTCAATGTTATTGGCCGCCTGAATATAAGTTTTCCGATGCGCAACGCGCGGCGCGCTAATGTTTTTGTCTGAGATTTACTACTGCGAACCCATTGTAGCCAACTTCAAGGCGGCCAAGAAATTTGGCGAGTACTGTACTATCATAGCAATTTAAATAAAAGCTTGTAATACATGTACTAAATCCATGAAACTTTTTCCAGGAGCTAGAATGTCAGATTCTGCAGAGCCTATTGTTCTGTATGCACGCATTCCTGACGGCCAAGGTAGCTTCCGTGGACCCCGCATTCCTCGCGTCCATACAGCAGTCCAACTAGACCCTTATAGTGTATTACATAAGGTCGGTTATCACTTACAACTTATTGGGTACAGACAGTTGTTTAGACAACTTATGGATTGCTCAGTTGGAAATCATTTTTAAATGTGTTAATGATTGAACGATAAATGTGTGGTGAATGAAGATACGATTTTCAATTGAAATGTTCCATAAGTGTTCTGACTAACGATTTGTTTTAGTTTGATTGTAGTTATTAGTATTTTGTACGTACAATATTGTTTAATGACCATGCCTTCTATTACAATGGTTATAATTGTTACAATGGTAACTCGAAATGTACAGTCAAGGGCCAAAATTGCAGTCGCAATCATACTAAGTTAAGGCGCATATAAAAACTTATCGTTGAAGATTCATGGTTCACAACTATTTTTATCTATGCGTAAGTTTCTATACTGTAGACTTGATCAGTTATGGACCATTAAAATTCTTCATCTAAGATATTTTAGGCACTTTTAGGCTTCGAGTGATTTTAATTTCAGTTTTAACTCTTGACTGTACATATACGGTAAGAATAAGCGTTGATAAATAAAGGGCATTCGTAAAATATTTGTAGAACGCAGTCAGGTTTGAAGGACCGACTAAAATAGTCTAAAAGTGATATTAAGGGACACTGCTGTATCTAATTATATCCTGTTTTTTTTTTTGTATACTTTCCATAGTGTGATGTGTGAAGATCAATTGAATGTAGGAGTCCGAAATGAATGCAAACTGAACTCGGTCCTAGTTTTAGTTGCCGTGCTCAGTGTAATAGTAATATTTTGATGATTATTTAGTTCATTTATAAAACATCATAAATATTATTTTAGTTAAAGGCCTAAACTCTTCGAACCCAAACAGCGAATATTGAAAGACTAAAAAGTAAATATAGCACTGTTGTCTCTTACAAATCTATTTTTGAATCTTACCTCTATCGTTATAAGGGTGAATTTTGTGTAAATGCTGAACATTTTCTCAGATATTCGAACCCCAGTCTTCCTTGTACATACCTTCTAGATTCTATTGCTTGGAGTTTTTCAAAAACACTCTATTTCAGAAGAACGATTTAATTCATTTAAATTGTTACGCGTTTTAATCTTATCCACGTGTGGCGTTCTTCCGATATATTCACCTAAAAGTGGAATTGTAAGAAATAAAAAAAAACATGTTCATCTAGTTTTTCGAAGTTCGGTATACTTCCCATCTTACTATAGATACCTATTTCCCCTATCTTCCAACTTTAGACACTCTTCCTTGATGAATCTTTACAAAACTAAGTCTATTAAGGTTGTCCATTCCGATCCAAAATACCTTAAAAGCTGCATATCTAGAATCACTTTCTTAAATTTTAATACATCTATCTTATCAATGACGATCGACAAATAACTATGTATAATTATCTTGCTAATTATATGGTAAAATGTCCTCATAAGCATGGTTTAAGAAATACTCCACATTTGAATAATTATGAAGTATTTGTTACACTGTAATAGACTCTATAATGGTAGCATGGACAATTTCGATGGGCGATATCAAATATAAATACATCATAGGATTGTTTCATTCACATCGACTATTGTGGTGTGACGACTATGGTACGGTAAGCACATAAATGTCAATTGTGATTTATTATTCCACGATAATGCAAATAATCACACATGAGTTAAATATATGTGTATCTCAATTCCATCAATTACCTACCTAAATTATTTTATTCGTGATCGCCTTGAGACATTATTTAATAGTCCACTATCTTTCGACTTTTAACTTTGAGCGGTAATTACTCCTTGAACATCTGCTCAGCTCATAAGGGTAAAAATTAATTGTAATACTCTCATCTCAGTCATCATCACTTTGTACAAAAGTAGGTTACTATGAACAAGATGAACTAACAATACAGTCATTAAAAACCAGAATTACAATGCTACTGTAAAAGCCCCAACTACGCATTCTAAATGTGTCAGTGTGTGTCATAGACATGACCATTTTGCAACATTTACTCTGGGTGCGTTTGAAATAATAACAAAAGTTCTAATGATCATATGACCTAATTTCATTTAATGTATATTTTTTGACGTGATAACGTCTTTAAAATCGTTTTAGTCGGGTGACATGTTCAGAAACTTGTGTCACACCAAAACCTCACGAGCGCGATCGCAGGTATAACGAGAGAGAGACGGACCGATCTCTTGTCTCATCTCGAGCGCTGCCAGTCATTCCGTGAAACTTGTCACGCGGAATCCTCACGAGCGGAGGCTGGCATAGCGTTCGAGTGAGTGGACCGATCTTCCGTCTCTCTCACTCTAGCGGCATACAAACGAATGGAGATTTTCTCGTGCGGTTAAGTTTTCGTTGAATGTTTGACGTTATCACGTAAACATCTCGATCGTAAACCTACTTTACAAACAACCAATTTTTTAATATAACGATCAAATGATATAATAAATTTTTGATATAATTTCATTTTACCTAATTTTATATGGTTTAATAAATATTTTCTATAATGCACTTTTGAATTAATATCCAATAAGTATAATATTCAGTTACTATAATGTTCAAAATCTATAAGTAACATTTAATATAATTTAATAAAATAGGTCGAATCAGCTCCAAAACCGAATCGGGGCGTGAGTGTATAAATGTTACGGCTAATACCCGAAGTGCGGCTACACCTAGTATTAGTGCGGCTACACCTAGTTTTAGCCGGTTAGAACTAGGTGTAGCCACGCGACGGAGCCCCGCTGCGCGGGGCTCCTATTTCCGTCCGCAGGGTCTAAAGTAACCTAACCTGAACCTAACCTGTCCGTGTCGGGGTGCCCTAAGCTCCGGCTAATACTAGGTGTAGCCGCACTTCGGGTATTAGCCGTAACATATATAAAAACTGGAAGTGCGAAGCGAGAGGAAACCCCGCCCGCTGTAGGTTACAATTATTTGTTTTTCTCAAGAACGGTGCGTTATCTTACAAAATTAGTTAATAATGTGAAAGTTGGTCAAATTAACTTATATAAAAAGAGCACCATACAAATTAAAAATTATATGAAATGAACGTTATACTAAATGTTATTATAGCAAATGAAGGTTATATTAAATATGAAAGTAGATCACATGAAATTAGGTGATTTGTTTTTATAGCATATGAAGTTAACATTATTTCAAGTGATATTATACTATCTGTTATTATGCCATATATTACACACCTCATTACTTTGAGGTAAATTTTAAGTATTACCGTGTGAGCACTAGAAAAAGTCCGAAATTAGCGATTATAACAGATCAGTTCGGGCTTTTACAGTAACAACAATAAATCTGTGGTTAAACGTAGGTCGGATAGTTTTCATATAAGATTTTGTGGGCGAAAATTGGTCAGAAGTAAATAAAGACTAGACTAAATACTCATTTTAGTAAATTATACTCAATACACCAAAGATTTTAAACGTTGGATCGTTCAATATTGTTAGCGGTAGAAATTGTGTACGTGATATTTTCTCGAAGGAGGCTATTTAACGACTGAGAATTATCGAAAGTTTTAGCATAGACGGTATATTAATTCGATAGCTGATCTAGTTTGCACTGAATATGATACATTGCATTTTGTGCTGTAATTGGTATCAGGCAATCGTTTAAACATCGACAATACAAAATAAAAAATGCAATTTTGCTAGTGCGATCCCATATTTGTTACAGTTGTGACACATATGGCACACTTTTCCAGTAATCCTTTAGTGGGTTTCTCATCTATCGATATTAATATAATTTCTACGCTAAGCACGTAGTGGTATAAAATTAGAAATTATAAAAAAAATATGAAACATTTTAAATTGTTTGGAATTGGTAAACTTTTGCGCTTGCTTCATATCATTAAATTTAAGTAAATGAATTATATCGTCGCCACTGATATGTTATCGAAATCATAGATTTTCCTATACAGGGTATTTGTTTAGTGGCTGTTTAAGTCTTTACATTATTAAATCCTTTAAGAGTAAACTTTATAAATTACACTTAATATTACTTATAAGCTTATTGACCCTTGATTGAATCTTGAAGTAAAACTTCCATAGGAAAACTTAACCAGAATCATCAAACTTAAATATTTTTCGTAACTTAGGTAAAATATTTATTTTAAAAGTAACTTGTGCAGCCACTGACTAATCGCCAATCTATATAATTTGTTAATATAAAGTGTTATATTTATCTGTAAAGCTATCTGCCATAAGGCTCTATTTAACATAGTATTTACATAGATTATTTAATTTGTAATAGAACGTACATTATTTAATAAATAAAATTTTACTATATTATTTTTGATTTGTGTAAGAAATCGCCTGGATCAGTTTCAAATGATTTCATAGAAATACTGAAAACTTAATTCTATCATAGCTTGTAAATGAGAGAAAGATGTCGTTGTGCTCCAAAATACTTTCTCATTCCAAGAATACATTCATAGGATTACGACTCAGCATATAATACGTGCAAGCTTTTAAATGGAATCGGCTAATTAACGTTAGTCGACAATAATATGTACTGACTAGACTGATATTTTGAAGGACTAAATATTGACTAATATGTAGTCAAGTCTATACGATATCGATAAGCAAGTAATAGGTGTGATTCCTGCCCCCGTACGCTGACGTGTCAAAACTATCATAGGTCGACTGTGATGTATGTACAGATAGATGTATGCAAGTCATATACATCTGTCCCTTACGCACACTCAAAATAACCTTACTCTAAGAGCTTATGGTTTTTCTACCCCCCTGGATAGAAAAGTGATTTTTCTATTTAGTCCGTCAGTAAGATTATAAAATAATATTGGAAACGTATTTTTTTCATTTATAAAATAATTAAAAACTGATAAAACGCATCAAAATTCAGGAGTGTTGAGACATCAGTTTCGAGTGAAAAGTGTACTAAAACATAACGTCACACGACATTTCAACGCACTGTATCGTCGTCATTTTTTGTTTACGTGACAAAAGAAAAAATACGTGTCCAATATTTTATGTGAATCTACTTGAGCGACAAAAAATATTCTCCCTATTCGAAATCGAAAATATCGTGTCCTAAGAAGTAGAAATGTAGTTTAGTCAGAATTAAGTCAAACACAACTGCCAGACCATTTCTTATAAAAAGACTAATATTATATTGTTTGACTTTGTTTAGAATACTTATGAAGTAATTGTTGACGTAGATGTTAATTTGTTTCATTTGTACATTGTATAGTTGTTTGTATAAAGCCTTGTGTACTGTCAATTTGTACGTCGATTGTAACGTGTAATTACGGTAGGATTCGGGTGTTGAATTAGGACTGTATCTTTCACATGCTCTTTCTTGTTTCCTTATTTTTTCTGAAAACTATTGCTCTGCTCTTTAATTTGCTGTATTATTTTAGGGCTATAGTAATTGAAGGGAGACGTTAACAATGATTTGTTAATCTCCCTTTTGTAGTGTCTATACTTTGTATTCGACATAAAGTTGTTTTCGATTTCAAACAAGGTGTGTGACAGATATGGACCAATTTTCTATGTATGTAAACAGTATTACACAATAAATTAACTCCAAGCGAGTATTTAAGTTTTAATTTCTACGTTATCATAATAAGTAGATCATTCACGTATTAGTTTTGTGAATAAATACAATTAATGTCGAACATTATGTGAAGTAGCTGAATTATTCGGTAATCGAATGTTTTAAATGCGATTACGCTTACGTCACCGTGTGTGCGTACTTAAGTATTGTGTGTATTATAATATATATTGAATAATAAACAGAACGTGATTTGTCATAATACTCTATTGAGACTGTATGTTAACTTTAGTTTTCGTAATTTGAGGCTTTTTCAACTTTAATTTTAGAATATTTTTACTGTATAAGTTATTTTTATTATTGCAGCTACATTAATGTGATGCTTAGAATTTATTTTTAAAGTAACTTTAATATTTGCTCAGCATACCTTTCATAATAATCTCGAATACTTTTACTATAACGATTTTTAAATTTAAAATATTCCTTGTTTTATTAACTTAACAATTTTTAAGCATGAGCGTATTAAAAAAAGCTTTTTATTCTCATTTCGCTAATTAGTTTTCTCGCAAACTCGTATGTAATTGTAATTACTGTAACAGATCAATCGATTAGTCAATTTAGAGAAAATACTCAAGACTGAACTTGGATGTTGTGCGAACTCTTTCATTTGAACTCATGCTTCATGCGAGGGCCGTTTCAATAGGCAACTCTATAAGAAATCTTTATAGAAAAAAAAAAACTAATAAATCGATTCAGTCGTAGCGCACTAGGGACGTTATCCCCCATAGTAACTTTTGTATATATATTTTTCATGTAAAGATTGTGGTATTAAAATGCAGAGATTATAAAACTGCAGAGTTACTCGAAACTCTGCAGTGTAACTGTGTATGTATACGAAAGTTCCTACCACATTGCTAAGAACATAACGGTAAAAAGTAATCGACCGGAAACTTATACGGACTAACTACATACTTAATTAACTGTTAGCTGATTTAGTCTTTGCGCTATTTGCCCTCGGGTAGTCAAATATATTTTTTTTGTTGGACGATATTTACAATCTTGATTTTACTTCCTGCGTAAGAGAGTCAATTCGAAAGTCAATGAAGTAAAATTAATTATCTACAACATAAGTGCATATTACAAATTAAAATTAGTCATGTTCATCAGTGCGCCTACAAAACGGTCCTCGATGTGTTAATTATTTATTTTAGCTATGAATTATCGATTGTAGCAGTATATAACAAGTTACGTCTAATTAGTTCGACTAAATTAAATCAAAATCACGAAAACTGGACTGAGGTTTGTTCGATGCAAACTTACTAACGAAACAAGATTTTTTTACAAATCTCCTTTACCTTAGCTTGTATATTTTCTGTAAAAGTTTGTTTTTGTCTGATAACTTGAGTGTTCAAGCCATTTTGCGCGAATACACCTCAGTCTACCAAGTAATATCGGCGTAGTTTGATAAATCTCGGTTATAACGCAGACCCACCGATGTTACTATTAAATGGGCAACATTCTCGTGTCACTAGTGATGGGAAAGACTAAAGGACGCTCTAGAATAGTTAGATATACTACATCATTAATATATAAATATTTCCCAACACTAGTTAACGCTTGTTTTACGAGTTAAATGACTTGAGTGCTACCATCGCTGTTATAAAAAAAGTCTTGAACGAAATTGGTATTTTAACACTTTATTTACTAAAAACAGCGAAAACTTTAGGATAGAATGGTCAAGCGATACTGGTGCCATTTACATCGTCATTTGACTCTACAACCGCCCAAATATGTAAAGGAACTGTACCACATCTGTGTAGGTAGCGGCTAACGCCTAGTTATTTATACCTATTGTTGATTAATGTAACTATATTGTATCCATTAGTAAAATATTAATTCAATTACTACCGTAGTTTCAATTTTATTCGCTTCAAGTAGTTGGAACCCCTTATATTACTACCGGGTATTTTAGAGTCCCGAGACAAGAGGCTTTAGGGTAAACTCCCCCATAATTACTTCTCTCATTCTTTCAACTACTAAAACGTGATTGGGATTGACATGCGCCATCGAAGTACCACATGTTAAATCTCAAATCCGATTAATTTAGACTTGGACAATCGCTTTCGCTGACAGAATTTCACTTTGTCTTGAGATCAAGCGTAAAACGCCGCTAATTGAATTATGTTTTTAAATGCCGCCTCTAGCTAAGGAGTAAAGTGCCACAAAGTCGGTTGTATAGTCAGGGTGTGAATATGAAATGAAACGCATTATTTGTTATAATATTTAATCCAAGCTTGAGGAACAAAGTAAAGCTACACAAGGGGGTTACAAGCGACACGCGCCGGCTCGCCGCAAAGACAAACTAACGACGCAATGCTAAATGTTCTGTACGAGATTAACTCAATATGGTGTAACCATCTTATTATAATATGCATTTGTGCGACAAATCACTTGAAAACAGGTTTAGTAAAGATTTTCATATTGGAAATTTTCTGCAGACTTTTGACAGTACGTCTACAGAGTTCCTTTTCGTAATATAATAACCACTGTTTGGAACAAAGTTAAAAATGTCTGAGATTAAATAGAATGGTGTTTGATGCAGTGTTAAGTATACTACTTTAAAAACAGATCTAGGTAATATTTTGCGTTTTATGAATCGTGTATTATCTCGACAACTACACAGTGTGACAACGAAGGTCTGTATCAATACAAAGATCTTTACCAAAAAATTACATAAACTCTGCAAAACTACAATAGAATAACATCAAATATATGAAGCACATAAGATTGCAGGATCGTATAAAAACAGGAATCACAAATAGCTTTGAAAGCAACATCTTTCTAGCACACATAACATCGATAATATAAACATGTATGTAGTATATTCCATAGATATGATCATATGAGCTTGTATGTAAACAGAAATCTTCTAAAATAGTGGCTTTATAATACAGAGTAATTTGTGCGTATCTATCACGTGTCTACATAATTATATAATAATTAGATTGAAGTAATAAAAGGGACAAGGAATTCCTTGTTGCTAGAATCGTGTAAAAAACTCTGGTAACTCGCTACCATATTGAGGAATATCTCACATCAACCATATATCGCATCGCGGTTAGCGAGTTTTTGATCAAATAATAAAAAGCAGTGTCAATTTTAACAAGTGTTTAAAAGTATTTACTTAATATTTATTTACCTACTTATTTTTCAAATCTGACTAGTAAAGTCCCAATTATTACTCTAATCTAATTTCTTAATGACAAATATCTAAATTACGAAGGTTGATTCATAAGTCTAGATGTTGGAAAAATACAAAAGTTCAATAAATCAACAAACTAGGCTTGCTATCTTCCATCGATATATTGTCTCTTTTATACTTTTATTGTCTTCCACACCTTCCAAATAGCTATCTCTTACCAGAAACAATTACCTAAATTTTTGTTCAATTGAAATTCAGATTGCTCTTAGATTTTCTATTTTTGTTGTATTTGCTTTCTATGTCAGTTTTTGTTGAATGGAGCATCTTAGTATATCTGTTATTTTTAGTATGTGATACTTTAACATTTTCAAATTAAGATACAAAGTACATGTTGTATTTAATTGAGATTAATTGAAACTTTTGCGCATACAATACTCATAGGCAAGAAATTGACAAGATCTAAACTTTCGTACGTCTTACTTAGGTATAAAAATATCTAAAGTTTTCAACAAAGTAGAAATGAGTCTCAAATAAAATTATCTTAGCACACTATCAAAGAAGTAAGCTCTCATACCATACTTATATTTTATAATGATAACAATTTAGGACCAGCCCAGATAGATTCTGAAAGTAAAATTATAACTACTTTATCTTATAGATTTTTACTAGTATGCGTCGTAGTACCTAATTATATGTAAGTATACTTTGTCTTATTCCATTGACAATGTGCTAACATTGGTTGTTACTATAAAATAACAAGTATTCAGCTAGTATACAGTACATATTAGTTTGTAAAGAAACACTCATTAATACCTATTAATATTTTTCTACAACGATCAACATTCAATAGGGGCCAGTGTACACCGATGCGAGCACTAGACAGTGACGTCATACTAGTGACGTAAACACCACTAAACATTTAATACACAACCGTTATTTTAGCCTGAAATGCGTGGCTTCGAAGAACATCATAAAGGAGTAAGGAATTGTTGACAAAATAAATTGACAAAAGCAATGTAATTCAAGTTCCAAGCTTGATATAAAGTTGTTCAGGGATATTTAGTGGTTAGGTGTTCACTTTATTCGACCTGCTTTTTTAATAATGTTTAAAACTATTTCCCACGATTTTATGTTATGCACAACGTTCCGTTATAATTTTTATGAAAACTTAACCACTATGTAACCACCAGTAGAAATTTATAATTATATATATTTTTGTTCATTATCAAAATATTTATTGTCGCTAATTACGATAGTCATTATTTCTTTACAAATACGTATGTATCTAATAATTTTATTACCTATAACTATGGATTGGAGTCAAACCTGCTGACTCGGAGAAGATATGCTTTGAACACGACACAATTTAGTCTACCATAGATTTTATTTTCCAACAGCAATTATAATCTACAACAGTATACAATATACGCGATACATGTACATTTAAACATGTAAATCTACGTTCATATAAACATTAAGAGCTGAACATGCATATTCCACACATGTTCGATATAAAGCCAAATACCAATGCATTTTTATGTTTATTTATAATTCTTTAACGAACTTAGTTTCGTTTGAGACACATCTCTATAAATTAAGCTTCGCTACTACAGAAGTAACTTGGACAGACCAAAACAAATGAAAAGTGCTCGCCTGATCAAATTATATTGAATGTAAAGTTGCTCCATCCCAATTATTAAACATTGTGAATTAATACGATTATCTCATACATTTCAAAATGTGTGAAGCATTGATTTTTTTTGTAGTAAGATATCTAAATCATATTGGTATTATTGAATAGATTTCTGTTCGTAAATATTTTTACTTTGTTCTTTATCAGCCTTGTATTTCTACGCTCCCATACTGTCTGCCCAGTTCACCCAAACCATATCCATGTAAATAGCAGACAGAATAACGTGTGAAAAAAGTAATATAAATAGAAAATCGCAATCATAAAGGCGAGTAGAAAATAAACTTAGCAAATGTACTGAGTAGGTACTATAATGCAGAGTTCATAATGCAGAGATCACAAGTATCATAAGATGTCACAGAACACTAAAGCATGGCCCTAAGATACTAATTTATTTTATTAATACCTATCATAACTTACTACCTATTACATCTAGGTTTTGTGAAAACGAGAACAGATTAAATATTTTGGTAATTATTTATTTACTGTTGGATATTCTTGTGGCGTATATTCATCTCTTTTAATTCTGTCCTCGTTTTCAAGTTAGTTTAAATTCAGTCACTACATTGAAAAAGATGAGCTCATAAAAATGATCGACATGATATTTTTTTGTCAAATGATAATTGAACTTAACTCCTTTTATCATGATAATTTTAATAAAAATGATAAGTTTAATATCTGATATAATAATTTTATGTATTCATATATTTTTTACTCTCGTAACACTAGTAGAAAGCTCGAGTTGAGAAGGAGACTCATAAGAAGTCAACAACCATACTTCCATGTAAATGTAGAATATAATAGATATATTTAGTGCGATGTGAACATGAACTCTATTAGAATGACAGCATTTGTTTTTTTTTGCCCTAATTTTAACGTTGTGCATGGACTATTCTATACAAAGATTATTATACTAAAATGCAGAGTTTTTTTCAGTATAAAAATAACCCTGCAGTTTTACTGTTTATTATGTAACCTTCGAAAGTTGCCGGCCCCTTAATTTTCAACCTTATTGTTGAGAGCGAGTGATCAACTAGAAACTTTCGCGTTAGTACCCATACAGCGTCATATGTACCTTTAGGTATTGCTGAATTTATTTCACCACCTCTATGTTAACCAACAAAATACGTCTGGATCGTTCATGTTCTCATCACTTTAAATTTTTTACTTCATTCTATACTTATATAAATTTATCTATGTTATTTTGAGCATAGCTTTGTGCTATAACCACGTCTTTATAGAGACCCCTTTGGATCGCAGAAATTCTAGAGACCATACGACAAATAAAAACATAACACATTTAAAAGGAACTAAGAATATTTTCTCCTAATTTAAAAAAATATTTACCACACCTACTACATCTACTATGTCTAGTAAAATACGTCTTAAATTCTATTAAAGCTATGTCGCTAATATAATTACAAGTTTCATTAATTTCAAGGTTTAAAAAATGACATTCTACTTATTTTAGAAATAATATAGAAATAGAAGTAGTAATATCTAATTTGTATATTAACAAAGCTTACACTACGTCTGTTAGTAAATACGTTGTCAAAAATGATTATTGTCAAATTGTATTTCTCTATTTTACATAGATCAACATCAAACGCTTTATTTTTCACTTGGGACTTTATTTTTATTGTCATTGAATTTGATTTTTAAATATTCTTCATTTTTCACGATTGTTTCGCATTTAAACCCCATATTTATAAATTATTGTCTTTGCGGAAGAATTTTAGAATAGCATAGATTAACACCTATTTTTATTTAACATTGTTGTCTATATTTTTTATTCTGCATCCATGTGAATGGGATTTAATTTTATTCTATAAAAGCACTTTCCCCTAAACTACTAACATCAAACATTAAACAAACATACACTTTAATTCTATAGATGTCCACATTTGTCACTCGTGGTAACATATCCAAAACTGTTCTGAAGTGACCCTCTCTGCCTACCAATTTGAAGCTTTCTTAACCACGAATGACAAATAAAGATTTCCTTTACTAGTGACTAACATACAAAAAAATAAAACACAAGTAGTACAATATTAAAAAAAAAAAATATTCTAAAAGTCTGCTAAAGCTTTGAGAACACTACATTACTTATAAAAGCAGCTTACATATCAAATTCACATTATTAAAATAAAATCCGATGTATAATGTTAATAATTATATATCCTAGTACGTCACTGTTAGTGACTGACTACCCCGAGAAAAAGTATCGAGGGACGCGAGTGCGCCAAGTCACCATGTAAAGTCAACTTTGAAGTCATGGGTAAACTTTAATACAATATCGAATCCTTCGCTTCATAATAAATGATTTACTATCACAGCTTCAAATAATTTACATCACACGATATACGAGTGATATGTGAAAATATTTAGCCATTATTATTGTCATAGTCGAAAGCAATATTTAAGTCAACTCCCCAAGACATAATAACTTATGCGTCGGTACTTTCGTGTATATATTTCTTGTATATATATAGAATTTCTTGAAAAATTGACTTACCTACTATATTTACGATTGTATATAATTGTTTTATTATTGTCATCATTAAGTATTTATTGTCATTATTCATATATTATTGTCATAATCCTAGTTCTTTGCAAAACGTGCAGAGTAGCGTATTGTCAAGTTATTTTTGACACCACTTAAGAATAATAAATTACATTATAAATGTTTGTGTGCCTGATTTCCACTACTTCGGTACCTAAACCCAAATATAATAAATCTAAAGGCAGTAATTTACCCTTCTCAAATATGTATAACTTTAAAAAAATATAAGGTGTTGTATATTGTCGCTAAACTTTTCTTTTCTGGAAATATAATCTTCGTCTTTATATATTCCAAAGTGATGTCATCAATGTATTCCTCGTTTATATGTCTTCTGACTTGGCGTCATCGTCGTTGTACTGCGCGATTTGTTGGTGTATCCAGGGAATGAACTTGGGGACGTAGGCGTACACCCCGGGCAGACGGGGGTGTGCACACTTGATGCCCCAAGATACGATGCCGCCGACGTACCAGCGCATGGGGTCGTCTGGGTCCTTGCATAGAAGGGGCCCGCCGGAATCGCCCTAAAAATAGAAAAATACTGGAATTGTAGACTTCATTTTTGTCATTGACTTTCGATAGTCATCATCGCTCGATATATCGAAACATTAAAAATAATCTTAAATAACAAAAATATCTTTCTATAATATACAGGGTGTTTGGAAGGGAGCTGTACATACGCCTAGGGTAGAAACTAGGGATAGTCTGCTACCTACCCCCGCCCATTATATTGACCTTGGCCTCAAGGTTTTTTTTTAATTTATTTTTATTTTTTATTTGACTTTTTTGTGATTTTTTGACTAAAACTACCTGTAGCTCAAAATCTATCCATGGGACCGGTCGGCTAATGGTCTTGTTTTAATCGTTAGAGTCTTAGGGTCCTGCAAAAAATTATTTTACACCAGAAAATTGTGGAGAAGAAAAGTTATGGGGCCTGAAGTACCGTAGTAAGGTAAAGAAATAATTTTAAGGGCAACTTTCTATGGGGTTTAAAAAAAAACTAACAGGGTTGGAGTTCTTCTGATTTTTTTAAAACATCCTCAGTCCATGCCCTTTCTAACGATATGCTAAAAGTGTAATTATCACTTTTAGTTTTAAAGTTATTAATTAATTTCCGCAACTAGGGCACTTCAAGCAAAAATTTCAACTAATGAAAATTAAATGTGTTCGATCGTAAAAGGATGGCAAATGAAACAAAAAATTTGGTAATGACTAATGTCATTAAATTACAAATTTTAATTAATTACTAATTTTAATTAATTACAAATTTTGTTCAAATTGATGACCATTGACCTGTAAACAACGATTTGCCTGATTTAGCGGAAGAAGTGTTTGACGAAGATCGGCCCATAGTCTTCCAGCACGACGGCTGTCCTGCTCATTGGAGCCTAGCAGTGAGGGAGCTTCTGGACAACTGCTTTCCTAATTCTTGGATTGGTCGGGGTGGGCCAATTCCCTGGCCCCCAAGGTCGCCTGACCTTACCCCACTCGACTTCTACGTCTGGGGAAGGGCGAAAGAGTTGGTGTACGCAGAAGAAGTACCAACAAGGGAGGTTCTAATTAACAGGATCCACGCCGCATTCGATACAATGCGCGAGGAACTGCTGCTTAGAACGGTGACCGTGGAGATGAGGAAGAGGTGCCGAGCATGTTTACAGGTCAATGGTCATCAATTTGAACAAAATTTGTAATTAATTAAAATTAGTAATTAATTAAAATTTGTAATTTAATGACATTAGTCATTACCAAATTTTTTGTTTCATTTGCCATCCTTTTACGATCGAACACATTTAATTTTCATTAGTTGAAATTTTTGCTTGAAGTGCCCTAGTTGCGGAAATTAATTAATAACTTTAAAACTAAAAGTGATAATTACACTTTTAGCATATCGTTAGAAAGGGCATGGACTGAGGATGTTTTAAAAAAATCAGAAGAACTCCAACCCTGTTAGTTTTTTTTTAAACCCCATAGAAAGTTGCCCTTAAAATTATTTCTTTACCTTACTACGGTACTTCAGGCCCCATAACTTTTCTTCTCCACAATTTTCTGGTGTAAAATAATTTTTTGCAGGACCCTAAGACTCTAACGATTAAAACAAGACCATTAGCCGACCGGTCCCATGGATAGATTTTGAGCTACAGGTAGTTTTAGTCAAAAAATCACAAAAAAGTCAAATAAAAAATAAAAATAAATTAAAAAAAAACCTTGAGGCCAAGGTCAATATAATGGGCGGGGGTAGGTAGCAGACTATCCCTAGTTTCTACCCTAGGCGTATGTACAGCTCCCTTCCAAACACCCTGTATATTCTTTGATGATGAAGCAAACGTAGTATTTAAGGATCGAACAAGGTGGTGTTCGGTAGTCTTTGACTACCGCCTTAGGAAAAAAAAGTAAGTTTGTGTATTTATAGGTATTAAGAGAGCGAAAGGAAGCGCTGGAAAGATAGAATAGTGGAGGGAGGCATTTGCCCAGGAGTGGTATCAGTCCTACTGCCGTGCAAAGTCCTCCACCTATCCAGTTAGCGTCACCTATTATTAAGTAGGTGACAAAAGTTAAGTATTATTTTTCATTAACATTAAAACTTCCCTAAACATATTTCCGGTAGAAAAACGATCGTGTTTAGGAATGAAATGTATTAAGGAAAATGTATTTTTGTTGTTAAAATAAATCAACAGATTACGTTAGGGAGATTGACTTGTTTTCCACGAACCTCGCGATGATTGACTCAATAATTGTGGACCGATTTTGAAAATTCTTTTTTTGCTTGAAGGAGTATGTTTCGAAATTGGTCCCATTTTAATTTGCTGAAGATCTGATGAAGAACTTCGAAGACATACGACAGAACTCTTCAATAAATAACGGCAAATCGCTCGGGATTGCTGCAATCGCATGTCTGTTTATTGATTAAACAATTTCATAACATAACATCATGCCATTACGCTCTTAAGAGATCTGTGTACCCCACAAAGATCTCTCAATTTACCGGTTATGTTCAAGTTTCATGATATTCGTGTTATCTATTCTGGCGTTAAGGTAACTTATTAAATAACAAGTAAAAAAAGAGTGAAAAATTAAAAAAAAAACTTGTAAGTATTTTTACAAAAAAAATACTACCGACATCCAAATAGGAAAACTACAAAGTGAAAAATAACTTTATTTTCGGAAGTCGGTGTCCATAGTGGAAAAAAAATTGGTAGGTATCTACGAAAGACACCGACTGTATAAAGTTATTTTTGACTTTGTAGTTTTCGTATTTGGAAGTCGGTAGTATTTTTTTTTTGTAAAAAGTTTTTTTTTAAATGTATTGTCAATCCTGTGATCTTGTTGAACTTTTATGATTTCGAGGAAAAACACAATCAAATTCTCGGTTACGGTACTACGGAACGAAGAAAGTGCCTAACAAATATGTGCTGCTTTGATGAAATGTACATAAAAAGCAGGATAAAGGACTGAAGCTCTACCATTAGGTTCTAGAAAGGAAACTTAGTCTTGCAAATTTCTAGGTATTCTTTTAAATATTACTTTTCGTATGACGGGATCGCATAAGCATAGTCAATTTGCTGATCCATCAACACGGGCCCAGTGCGGATTGTCACAAGTCCTAAAATTTTTGGCTCTAGAAAATGCCAGTTTCCTCAGGTTGTTTCACGGGGTTGGCCTTATATTTGCCTATTGAAATAATAGTTCATACATACTTACGAACTTGCCTTATTAAATGAGAGTTTAGACTGATCACTTACAGATCATAACAACACAAAATACCTAAAATTAAGCGACATTATCTCTTCCCATCTAGTGTAGTATGAAATAAACGTGATATTTTACATGCTATTAGCAAAGCTCATAGGATCGCCTCGTCAGCGGTGCCAAGGCTTTGTCCACGCGTCCGGTCACCCGTCGCCCTGACCCTTCTTACTCATTGTCATGCGCTAGAAGTGCTGACTCGTCCCAATTTAATTTTGATCCCGCTTTGACGATGTGTTAAAATGGTTTGGGTGTTCAACAATTTTATAATATTAGGTATTTTCGTCGTGAAATGTCAGCAGTTATAATAAAATTATTCTAGTTACGCCAACCTATGAATAAGTTTTCATGTCAAAAAAACAATCTGTCTAGACTTTTCCCAACAATGTTAGGGTCGCCTTCCAATCTAACCAGATTCAGCTAAGTATACCAGTATTTTACACGGAGCGACCTATCTGACCTCCACAACCCAGTAACTGGGTGACAAAAAGGGCTTAAAAACTTCTAAAGAAGAAAGGAAAAAAGAAGAAAGACAAAATTGGAATGAAATGCCCTTTCATTCAAACTTATTACAGATTTATTTGCCGCGCCTTAGATGACATTTTAAATTTTTCTTTCAGCACCATTGGTATTTTTGCATAACTTGTTATAGCTGAACGAAAACTAAATCAAATATTTTCTGAAAGTACTCGTACATCAGGTGATCTCCGATGTAGGTTAGCAACCCTATTTATTTTTATTTAAAAAGTCATCTAGACAAAGGGACACAGTTATCAGAGATTTGGGAAACAAGAAGTTGAAAAAAATTGGATTCTTTCGGAGGAGCAGTCCGTTGAATCTAAATTAGGTTGCAAAACATTGAGAAGGCTTGATGTCATAAGTAGAAAGAAGGCTAGATAATAATATCGTTTATTTATAACATAAGGCACATTTTACAATAAAATATCTTAAAAATATAAAAGAAGACAGTTGCTTATTTGCCTGAACTAGGTTGAACTTGTGTTTCGAGCTAAGAGGCTAGATGCCTGCTGTGTATTTAACAAGTAAATTAAAAACCCCGACGCATTTTTATTTCATGCTACATAATTTATCTAGTACTTAGTATATACGCTTCGATCGGCAGTCTATTGAACACGTAATACTGACAATATGTTGCGAAAAACACCCCGATTCAAACAGTAAATCGCCCATTACTTTTGAACGGCTGAACCCATTTTATTCAAATATAGCTAAGAACACTCTTGACAAAATCACCTTTCAAAAAACTAAATCGTAATCGGTTCATCCGTTTAGATATGATGCCACAGACAGACACACAGATACACAGCAACACACGTCAAACTTATAACACCCCTCTTTTTCCGTCGGGGGTTAAAAATAGTGATAGTGGTTTTAAAAGATTTAAGATTTTATTTACAAGCCTATTTCACAAGCCACAAACTTCTACATCCCCGAACAACATTATTAAACTACATAAAAATCTCCGGCGAGATACTAGGACGCTTCACTGAACCATTAAACTGTAGCGTTCATAAATGAACTCCAATGAATTCGGGCGGGTGGAGTAAATACGTGCTCCTTATTGGGCGACCCGAAGAGCTGTTTATTGTACCTACTCACTTATTGGATTTACCTATTGGCTGAACAAATATTTGTTTGGGAGTCGTATTAGGACATTTTTTAGTTTGATTGCTCCATGGGATGTTTTCTTGAGGACTTTATTAGTGTATCACTATCTTTTCGTTAACTTTGTAGAGAAATTGCTCGAGTAGAAAAGTTTCATTTGGGTTTTTTCCTCTTCTTTATTTATTTTCTCTGTAGCAAATATGTTATTTGCCCTACGTCTCACGGCACTAAACTCACGTAACTACGGATCCATCGTATATGAGTTTATTCATGCAAATACCATACTACAAAATGCTTTCATCTATGATTATTTGTAACAACCGCATCGTTTTCTGCACGAAATGTGCCGAATAGAGCATCTTTTTCAGCAGGAAATAGGACACTCTGTTCCTGTTTTCGTTTCTTCGTTTTTGACACCGACTTCCGTAATTGAAGTTATTTTTCATTTTGTAGTGTTTTGTTTGGAAGTCGGTTGTAATTTTTGTATAAAAGTTTTTTATTTTTCACTGTTTAGTTGTACCTACCTAATAGGCAAGTTGTTTAGTAAGTTAATTAACACCAGAATAGATAACCCGAATATCATGAAAATTGAACATAACCGGTGAAATGAGAGATCTGCGTACCCCTTAAGAGCGTACTGGCGTGATGTTATATTATGAAATGGTATAATCAATAAACAGACATGCGATTGCAGCAAACCCGACAGATTTGCTGTTATTTGTTGAAGAGTTCTGTCGTATATCTTAGGAGTTCTTAATCCGATCTTGATGAAAATTAAATGGGACCACATGCCAAGCACCAGCTTTCAAATAAATAAAGAATCATCAAAACCGTCATATAACCTCCTCCTTCCGACCAAGTGCGAGTCGGACTCGCGCACCGAGGGCTCCGTACAAACCTCAGCTTAAAGATATTATAGACCTGAGTATTTGATATGAATTTCAATTTTTATTACCTCTACACGTTCATGAGGAAAGGGGTAGTAAGTTTAAAATATTTTTTTTATTTTTTATTATATGATGTAACAAGAAAATACGGTTTTTGCAATTATCTGTGCTATAAGACGTTGCTTACCAAATTTCAAGATTCTGAGTACACGGGAAGTACCCTGTAGGTTTTGATTCCCTTGCGAGTGTTGAAAATTTGTGGAAATTTGCGGCATAAACGGCTGTATCTTTTGATTGCGTTGGCTTAGAAGTTTGATTTCACAGCTTTAAGGGACAGTAGACCTGAGTAATTGATATAAATTTCAGCTTGATACCTCCTCGCGTTCCTGAGAAAAAGGGTCTTGACTGACAGACAGACGGACGAACAACAAAGTGATCCTATAAGGGATCCGTTTTTTCCTTTCGAGGTACGGAACCCTAAAAAACAATATAAAAGTAATATTGTGTGTCCCACGGCTGCGCCATATAGGACAAGTTCAGCATAATGTCGGGCAACTAGTGCCCGACGCTAGTTTTCAACTGGACCTGTGACCAAAGACCTTATACTTCTTACTAAACTAGACTGTGCACTATGGCGCAAAAATCGGTCCGCGTGAGAGTGCTCCCGTTGGTAGTGTGTCTCTTTCTAATGAGGTGACCATGACCAAACAGAACACGGGACAAATTGATTGTAAAAACGATAGTGTAAGTATCCCGACATATGCTACCTTAATACGCTACCTAAACCTACCTAATTAATTGTAAATAAAAAAAATAGTATGTATATTTTTTGGAATCTACAACATTTACCGTATGATGTCAGGCGTAAATAATTTCACCATCCCATGTTTTCCCGTGGGTATCGTAAGGGACAAACGGTCGAGTAAGGGACAAACCAGAGAATGGGCAGCAGCGTTCTCTGTGCATTTGTAACAACCATACTGCGATCGCCAACCCGCCTGCAAAGCACTCCCCATGAATAGCACAAATAAAACATAGTATAATATAGTGCCCGGCAGCCTGCCTACCCTCGACTACGGTAGCGGTCGAGTTTACGGTATGGCAAGGGGTGCTAAGAATCCCGGACGAGATCCGGCTACCCCAACAAATACCGACAACTGGACCTGGCAACGTACAACACGCGCACACTCCGGTCCGACGAAAAGATCACCAAACTCGAAGAGGAATTGAGCAGTTTATGATGGAGTATTATAGGGTTATCTGAAGTTCGAAGAGAGGGGGAGGACTCGATAATCCTCAAATCCCAAGTCTCCTCAAGTCTCGTTATTCAAGACCCATCGTATAGATAGGAACAGAAAGCTCTCTGATCCTACTCTCAAGCTCATGAAGGAGAGAGTGATCCTGCAGTCTTCAGACGATGCTTTGAAATACCGGCAGATAAATTTACCTCAAAGGATTTCAATGATTTCACATATTGTCCAGTTGCGTCGACAGTTGAGAAACAAAACTACGCCAATTTTATTCCTCTAGGAATCAATTTGCAAATAATATTAACAGCCGCTGAATTTCACTCGAACAAAGCCTGCCAAAAACTCCGGAAACCACCATCTTACATTTAGTATTACCAGGCCCAAATATTTAAAAGTACTACTCTTACTAAGTATTAATTAATTATTTTTTAAATACAACAAATTGATTAATTACAGGAACTGTAGAAATATTTAAATACGTTTCAAAGTCTATGAATCGTTTCTTTTGGTATAAAATAAAAAAGAAAAATTTTAAATTTTCTACCATTTCTACCAAACCCAATGATTATTTGAGCTTGCAAGAAGTCAGACAAGGACACACTACCAGCGGAAACCCTCTCGCTAGGACCGCTTTTGATTAGCTACCGCATATAAGGAAATAGCTAATCTAGGTGGATGATGATAGATTTCATTTTAGCTAAACAAGAATTTTTGGTACACAGTCTAGTAGTAAGAAATACGTATAAGGTCTTTGCCTGTGACCGATGATGTGACGGACGTAAAGCAGTTTTATAGTAACTAAACTTGTGAAACAAGTAACAAAGAAAAAACAAACAAGAAGCAAATTAAAATGTGTTTCAGTAAAAGACAGGCTTTATACCTGGTGGCTTACTGTTCAAAGAACTAAAATTAACTCTATTGATGACTTCTGTAATTCCTCGCGACTTAAATAACTTTTATAATAAAAGAGAAATGAACTGCAATAACAGCAGTCTATTTTAGAAAGTATCATTTAATTTATTGCATCATGAAAATGTCCGCGAAACGAGTAGTTTACCGTTTTCTCCACCAACTTGTTTACTATGATCTTGATGTAATAATGCGGTTTAATTAATACAATATTGTGTCATCAATACAAAAAAAACAAAAACTTGCTTTGATGTTAATAGATATCCTGAACAAGTGAACGATCTTTGTCCTTTAAGGTTCAGATGCTCCATATAAAAAAGTTTACACAAATTTAGTTTTGTCCTGGCTTGTGTTCTTTATTAAATTCCTTTTATTATAGTTTCTTATTTATAGTCTTATACTAAATAATTGGTCCTTAGTCCAAAAATATCCGAGTATGTATCTTGAAGAATTTTACTGAGATAAAAATTGTTTGTCGTTTCTAATATTACTTAAACGAGTACCTACTGCAACGTATTCGATTCTCAAGAATATAATTTTTCTACGTTTTATTATGTTCAACTAAATTAAATATATTTACATGTCATTGTATTGGCAAACCTAACAACAATAGGTAGGTATGTTATAAATCCGAAAAAAACATCTTCATGGTTCTTCAAGGCTTTCAGTTTCTTTGTTACTAGATAATCATTTGCATATGTTTTTATTCGTGTATCGATTCATTTCATAAGAGTTATGAATTAATATCCCACCAAAAACGCTTTTATAACATCTTAATAGTAAAATCTTTTACTATTAAAATGTTACTAGATCGCGAGTAGAGCCAAGCCTCATAGGAAGAAGGAATAAGTCTACAAACCCCACGTCTTGGTAAAAAAGTAGGGTTTAGCCTTTAAATGTTTGTGAAAGTACTGTGTGACCAGACAAATGAAAAGTGAAGTAAAATACGAAGAAACGCTTCGAATAAGTAAGGCAGTGAGTGCTTTGCTCCCTTTGGCTCGTCTCGGCAAGGGGTTTTGTAAAATCGTGCCTATTGAATGATTTTATTCGTATTCTGCCGCTATAAGTAATTGTTTTTTAAACACACCTGACAAGCATCCTTCCCGCCCTCCGGGTACCCCGCACAGATCATGCCCTCCGTCACGTTCAGGTCGCGATGCTCCAGCCACTGGTTGCACAGGTCCCGGTTAAGGACCGGCACCTCCACCTCATTCACTGCGGGCTCGTATTCTGATACTGTTGGCAGATATTCAAGATTAGATTGTACGTACAGATATCTACTAGCTGAATTTTAATTAATTGGTATTTTAGAGGGATTTGGATCCCATAGCTAAAGATATTTATATTCATAATAACCCTAATTTACCCACCTTTTGACTTCTACAGGGTGTCCCAGAAATCGACGTCAAGCCGTAAATGGGTGATAGACCAAGTTATAACAGTTCTCAGAAAAATACGAAAAAAAATCTATATCATGTTTTTAAAAAATTATGTTCACTTTAAAAATTTACTAAAAAAATCATCCCTGTAATGGTTCTTTAACTCCAATTGCTACAAATCCCATAATTTATCTAATTTTTTTATTATTATGAAATCTTGAATAATGCTTGTGTAGATTTTTGCCTAAAATTTAAAGCCAACTCCTCCTACTTAGAAGAAAATTAAACTTTTTCAAAACCAAATTATTCAAATTTACTGTTTCGCCCAACTTTAACTGACTGTACTGAAAAAAAAATGTACTACGCTAGTTTGGCAAGTAACATGAAAAATTGGCGCATTTAATAAGGATTCAAAAATGGTGTAACACTTGCTAGATTACGTTTTCAATAATTGGTCAATTTTTTTTTTGTAAATAGCCTCGGTTTTTACACAAAATGTCCATACTTCCTTAAAATGACTTTAGCTTACCTAAAGCTTTGCTAAACTCCGTTTCTAGTTCGATAGAGACGTTACAATAATTGCCGTCGAAGGAAGGCACAATAAATGTTCAAACTGCCTTCCTTCGACGGCAATTATTGTAATAAAAAAAATTAAATCTGATAATTTGTTTTTTTCTAAGATGAGAAAACTGGTCCTGACTTAAAGTAAAAAGCTTGAGTCACTATCATAACTTTGCTCTTAAATTACGTAACGTCTCTATCGAACTAGAAACGGAGTTTAGCAAAACTTTAGGTAAGCTAAAGTCATTTTAAGGAAGTATGGACATTTTGTGTAAAAACCGAGGCTATTTACAAAAAAAAAATTGACCAATTATTGAAAACGTAATCTAGCAAGTGTTACACCATTTTTGAATCCTTATTAAATGCGCCAATTTTTCATGTTACTTGCCAAACTAGCGTAGTACATTTTTTTTTCAGTACAGTCAGTTAAAGTTGGGCGAAACAGTAAATTTGAATAATTTGGTTTTGAAAAAGTTTAATTTTCTTCTAAGTAGGAGGAGTTGGCTTTAAATTTTAGGCAAAAATCTACACAAGCATTATTCAAGATTACATAATAATAAAAAAATTAGATAAATTATGGGATTTGTAGCAATTGGAGTTAAAGAACCATTACAGGGATTGATTTTTTTAGTAAATTTTTAAAGTGAACATAATTTTTTAAAAACATGAGATAGATTTTTTTTCGTATTTTTCTGAGAACTGTTATAACTTGGTCTATCACCCATTTACGGCTTGACGTCGATTTCTGGGACACCCTGTATAACTGTATAATCAACAAATTATTTCTAAAACTCGATGTTCATACTTAAGATACTCAAGCCCGGGCACCTTCCTACTGAAGATCCTTAGTTTGTGAAGTAAAAACAAACAGAAATACTCCGTATAATATACAATACTGATTGATCCTAAAGCTTCACTCAAAAACGGAAAATAAATTCTACAATACATTCTAGAAAATTCAGGAGCTGCCGTGCCGTACATAAAACGGAAAAGATACGCAAAATTTGTCTAACAGAACGAAGAAGTGTTGGTGGAAGAACATGATTGATGAAGTCTCCGACAGTATTTTAAACGCAGGTGAACAAACAGATGACTCACATTCTTTGTCGTCGCGCTTGCCCCAGCCGATGACGGTGCAGAGTGTGCCCGGCTTAAGCACTCGGTTGGCAGGAGGTAGGCATACTGGGGATACTTGCTCGTGATAGCGGACTCGTACTGATAGCTGTGGGGGATTAAATTTAAAGTAAAATTGAGGATTGATTGCGTTACTGGGATCGATACTCGTAGTGAACGTTTAAAAGGCCTAGGAATAAGAGTAAGAATGTTGAAAACGAAACTGCATTAAGTAGGTGTTTCGTTAATATATTAAATAATTTTCTTTATAATTACATTAATTAAATTTCGTTAATTATTGGCGCGAGCGGCTACAGCAGCCGCAATTTTCGCACAAGTGCGTTGTCGAAGCCGTCACACTGGTTAATATCGTTTAAAAATGCTTGATATCGTCGAAGTTTCTAATGTGATCGATTAATTTGGTGTTACTGGGGCTTACGTTTGCAGACCTGAAGCACGAACTCATTTTATAACTAATCCAATTGAATCTATTAAAATCTTACAATTAAATATTCGTAGTATCCTTTGCAACTTCAATAGCTTCAGGGCATTTCTGGTTAGCATTAAAATCACGTGTGATGTTATAATCTTATAGGAATGCTGGCTACGAGCCTACGCAGCGATGCCGCTACTTGACGAGTATAACGCCCATAATACTACCACGCATAGGAACCAAAATGACGGAGTCATGATTTACGTAAGAGCTGATTTGCCTCACACAGTAATAGAACCTTAGTTTCCAGAAGTTAGCGGGCTGCTGTGCCACTTTAGGAATATTGTTCTGTGTGTACTTGCTCTTTATCGTTCACCCTCTATATGAAACATCGACTGTTTAACATCAATATCATGGCTCTAAGCCAACAATCTAACGAATACCTAAATATGACCGCCTCTCATGGTCTTCTTCCGCCGCAGGTATACCCCACTCTGATTCGAAATGTCTAGATCATGTAATGGTCAAGACCGATTTAGGTATTTTTACTTTGGTTTTTGACAAACACATCACCGACCACAAACCTAAACTTCTTGCTATATAATCTACCATGGCATCATATACCCCAAAACCAAACGTATTGTTGTCGATTACCCCGCTGTAATTTCAGAAATCACAGATATGGTTTACAGTCCAATTCTGCTAGTCAGTGACGCGAATATTGCGGCAGATCTACTGAAATCTGGTATTGGCTCAATTATAGAAAATCACTCTAAGGCCGTGCGTGTACCTGCCTGGCAGAGAACCATCAAACCCTGGGTAACGAGTGGCTTACTTTGCTGCATCCGCAATAGAGACCAAATGATGCAAAAAGTGAGGAAGAACCCTGCCAAACTCACCCTCAAACTAACTTTTACCAGATATTGAAATTTCTGCAACAAATTGCTGAAGAACTTGAAAATTGCACATGAAAAAACAGAATTCTAAAGAGTCAAAAATAACCCTAAAGCAACTTGTTATGTAATTAAAAACATAACTCACAAGAATCAAACTGCGACTTCGGCTATCGAGTTAAACCCTCATCATTTAACAGTATAAATGGTTTTTTCGCAAATGTAGGCAACAGTATAGCTGAAAGGTTTTCCCCTAGGTCACCTACAGGAGGATCAGTAGGCGATACTCCTATCAATTTCTTCGTTTTCTTACCGACTGACGAAGCAGAGGTCGAGAATATTATCATTGGCCTGGACGATAATAATATTCTCTCCGGACGCTGCAGTAGGTTGGGATTGAATATCATCGCGCCTCATAAAATGTTGCTCACATGTTCTTGTCCCAGCTAAAACACATGTTTGCAACTGCGCCATTAGTTCAGGCTGCTTCCTTAAAGCGTTCAAAAAAGCCCTCGTACATCCGATTTTCAAGAGTGGGGACAGACACAGTGTTACCAATTATAGACCTCTATCTGTTTTACCCGCCCTTTCCAAAATCTTAGAAAAGATTCTCAATAGTAGGCTAACAAACTTCCTGGAGTCGCATAATCTCTTGGCTAATAACCAGTATGGATTCAGAAGATGCAAGTCGACTGAAGACGCTGTTAGTTCTTTTATTGACTGTACAATAGCTCAACTCAATTGCAGGAAAAAGTGCATGGGAATTTTTCTGGACCTTTCCAAGGCTTTCGACACTGTGTCTGTTCCACACCTTCTTTCTAAACTAGAAGCTATTGGTGTACGAGGTAATACCCTCAAAATCTTCGAAGATTATCTCGCTGATCGGGGGCAATGTGTCAAGATAGATGGGATGGTTAGCGACGCCAAAACCATGAGTTTTGGTATGCCGCAGGGCTCAATTCTGGATCCGACCCTTTTTCTTGTTTATGTCAACAACTTGTGAAAACTCTCCTTGACAAATGGTTCAATATTCGCATATGCTTAAGTTAAATAATAACAGCCGCACGGGTCGATCTTCAAGGTTAAGAAACGCGAGGTCGGTCCGTGGATGGGTGACCATTTTCAACATACCGAGTTTCCGCCGTGCCTCGGCAAGTACGTTAAGCCGTTGGTCCCGGCTGTCATTTGAAGATCTTTGACAGTCGTTACTGGTAGTCAGAATCTTTAAATCTGATACCAGTCTTGTCAAGGGGTTTCATGTTACCCAGTTACTGGGTTGTGGAGGTCAGACAGGCAGTTGCTGCAGGTAAAACACTAGTGCTCAGCTGAATCCGGTAAGACTGGTAGCCGACCCCAATATAGTTGGGAAAAGGCTAGGCAGATTGATTGATTCACATATGCTGATGACACGGCATTACTTGTACATGGTGGCAATTGAACTGAGACTACGGCTCATGCTGAGAATGCCCTGGCTTCGGTGATGAGATGGCTGTAAACTCTGAATTTGTCGAAAACAACTTTCTTACCCTTTTCCTTGCGAGCCGTTACGTTAGCGTTGAGTTTGGAGAAACGAAAGCTCTTTCGTTTCTCCAAACTCAAACTCGTACAACCAACAAAGTTCTTGCCCTAACAATTAAATATCTTGGGATACAAATCGATAGCCTATTAAATTGGAAATCTCATATTGAAATCTCCTCTCGTTCTGTCCATCCAAAGGTTGTCTGGAAGAGATTGCCCCGTGCGATAAGACCGCCCATTGTACACTGATCTTTATAATGTTTTGTCCTGTAATTATTTAAGTGGTGTACAATAAAGTATAAAATAAATTGATGGTATCACTGCACGGGTTAGAAAAATTACTTATATTTCATGAAACTGAGACACTCAGCTGACCGCAATATCCTAAACACAGTTTACTACTCTGTACCAATCCATGCTTACGTACTGTGTCACTGTATGGAGGGTGCACCAAAGACACACCTTATTCATCTTAAGAGGGAACAGAAGGACCTGCAAGATAGCCCTTGCAGGTCCTTCAAACCCTTTAGATATCCTACAGTAAGTCTTTTTAGGGATTGTAAGGTTCTTTCTGTAAGGAAACTTTTCGTGCTTCTTGTGGTTATGCGTAAACACATCTCGCTTAAGTATGATGCCAGCTCTCGAATTAGGCGCCAACGCTATAGATTTTGCCCTACTCAAAGCTGCAGGACGGCACTGACCCGCAGACATTTCTATGGTATCAGAAGTCACCTTTATAATAAAAGCAACAACTATTGCTCCATTATTCCAATACTTTCCAGGAATTTAAGAGGAGAGTTTATGGCTGGTTGCAGGTACAGACCTATGATGAAACAGAAAGTCTCGTAAAGTTGCCTTTTCTCTAATACACTACCATACAAGAATTCTGCTCTATAAGCTAACAAATACTCAAAGTCACAAAATCACAACTCCACATTGACCCCTCTTACATATGAAAGGGCTATAATATTGCTAATTTTGTCTTATTAAATCACTTCTCCAACTTGGGACCTTCTGATGTACCGTTTGATATGTAACACAAGTGTGAGGATCCTGGTATCTATAATACAAATTAAATCTTCCTGTGGGTGCCAGAATTCAATATAAATACTACTGACATTCATTGTTACTTGCTAATATGAATTTGTTATATTAGCATGATGTTTGTTCGTAAGTGTTTGACTGTACAAATGTTTTAAGTCTAATAAACAATTTATTTATTTTATTTTCTTCGAAGTCTGGCTGAAAAGAGGGGAGCGCATCTCCTACAGGCTCACTCAGGTGCTCACCGAGCAAGTTGCTTCGGTGAGTATCTGAATAGGATTGGGCGAGAAGCCATGCCAAATTGCCACCATTGTAGTGGCGACCTAGATTCTGCACAGCACACGCTCGAGGTATGCCCTGCGTCGGCCTCTGAGCGGCAGGTTCTGGTCGCCAGGATCGGCCGAGACACGTCTCTGCCAGCAGTAGTGAGGGCTATGTTAGCAGAGACAGAAAACTGGAGAGAAATGGCCTCCTTCTGTGAGACCGTGATGGTTCAAAAGAAAGCCGCCGAGCGGGATCGTGAGCGGCCTCACCTGGCTCGAAAAAGAAGGCGTCGTGGAGGCAGTTGCCTCCACGACGCAGTGCAAAACGCCGTAACCCCTTCTGCAACATAGGCAGGTGTGACCCCCCCCACGTGCGGCCAGATTGGGGACTCTTTCCGCCCAGCATGTGACTCCAGGTAAGACGGTGGTACAGTGGTCACGTGCTGCCGTGCACAGGGAAACTCAGGCGAGACACTTCGCAGTCTCTCCAGGGATGTGCCCTAACAGGCGTTGCACAGAAGGAGTTCCGGGGTGGTCTTTTAAGAAGTAACGGGGCCCATTTCATGTGCTGATGATGAGTGTTTTTTTATGGTGGTGGTGGTGTTAGTGACGTAAAAATCCCACACTCCCTGGTCTTTTCCTCAAAAGTCCAGGCGCCTTTTAAAGGTTTCCCCAAGACAAAAAAATGGTACCTTTATAATTAGGTAACTGCAAGGCATTGTTGTGCCCGCAAATCCGGAGTGGAGATTTGAACCAATAGGAGAACTTAGTGAAAACACTCATGCGACTTAGTCACTAAAGTGCTTCATTTGTGTCGCGTCACTAGCGCTCTAATGCTAAGGCGTAGAAGATTTTTCTCGCTGGCTTGGCCAGACTCTCCTCAACTAAAAATTAAATAACATGGATCTTCGAAATATTCAGTGTGTGATTAATGTTAGTGGTGTTGTCCTAACCTATAAACGTTATACGACTGTGTTTCGTAACACGGTCAAGCACCAGAATCGCCAATAAGACGCACGTGGCAAAGGTAAGAGGTTTCACTATTTGTTAGTAGATGTCTTGAGTCGTTGCAAACTTCGTCGATTATATCCCTAAAGGCTCACGCAACACACATTGATCTTATTGGTGATGTTCTTCAGAAAGGCTAAGTGCGCAGTAGTCACCTAGTATGGTATAGCTGTATTATTGTAAACTAAGCAAAAACAGTATGTAAGGATCGTACCTGATAGCGTTCTGTTTCTATCTACCCTTATGGGAAAAAGGCTTGGGTATGTATGTATTTGGCTGCAGCAATATGTGGAGATATTTAATCTTCGCACAAAACCTAGAGAGTACCTATTTTTTATTACGAGTAGTAACAAGCTTGAGCAGAGAAACAAGCGTGTCTGCAAAATTCTAGCTGAATTGTTCACCGGGAAGTGGGTCTCTAACTTAAAAGCTTCGATTACATACACCCATATACCGGGACAGGTGAAACTAAATAAAAGCTTGGAAAATAATTACTTAATAAGTTTTTTCAAACAATTTTTTTGAGATTAAATGTACTCGTACTAAAATATGTAATGTAGGTAATAAGGCAAACATTATGGTGATATTGTCCGGTTGAGGAGTTGCTATGGCCACCTTCCGGTTTCAACATGGCCTCCATAGTACCGTATTAATTTAAAGTTTATATAAGTATGCCAAATTTCACCTTATTTAATCGGATGTCAGGAAGAGCTTCATAAATGGATTACTAGTTGCCGGACACCCATACAAAAGCATGGTAATATAAAGTTTGTAGTAATAAAAAGGCCGTACCTGAAACAGCGCGATGTCATTATCGTGCGCGATGCCGGAGTTGTACTGCGGATGGGGCGCCACGCGCTTGACCTTGACCTTCTGGCCGTAGTAGGCGTGCGACCGACGCCGCGTGATGCCCAGCTGGATGGTCCAGCCGTTCACGTCTGTGTGGCTGTGTGGGGGTTAGGGAAATGTAAGTAGAATGCCGTCGTTAAGCCAGAAGGCCAATACGCGAACTTAAATAAAATTGAAGTTAAAATCGCAACGGGATCCTGTTGCGATTTGTGCGGCAATAAATGTCAAAACTTGTGAAGTGTAGGGACATTTGTGTTTTTGATAGATTGCGACTATAAAACTTTCCAATAAAAAATTTATGCTGTCTTATCCAAAAAACTACGTTTTCATGATGCTTTTATTAACTAAGGATGGTACTATTTCAGTCACCTAATTACTACATTCAATATGACATTTAATATTCATACATTCTACACCAGTGTCGCAAGTTAAATAAACGCTAGATGCCTTAGTTAGCCTCCGTATAGGTACTATCATGCCAACAGGTTCATATATTTTTATTACGGCATATATGTTTCATAGTTCGTGCAGATGCGACTAAATTTAAGAGTAAAAGTTTTACAGATTTTCAAAACAGAGACTTCCAGTAAACCGAACTTTCAGCTACGAGTACTCACTTCCCAACACAATGCGCAGCTGTCAGCACCCACTGGTCGGCGATCAGAACACCAGCACAGTAAAACACCTCCTCAGGTCCTCCAAGTATAGCAGCCAGGAACGGCCAGTCTCCCGGAGACGCCTCAACGCCACCCACGATACGCTTGGTCGCTACGCCTATCGTGCGCCGCTTGCCGCATTCTGGCGAGGAAAGTACATGGTGAGATTAAGATACTAGGACTGAGGATGGCGTTTACTCTAATACTTGGCGACGCCTAAATACGCCCGGGTCGCGCAGTGTCATTGGGTTTTACCATCTGGAATGTCTTAAATAGCAGACTGAAGTATAGACATTATTGCGGTCGATGGCTCAATTCCCTATTAGATGGGAGTTAAACATAACTAGCGAAATAAGTGCCTTGGTATGTATGTACCTAATGTTGCGCGTAATCTTTCATCATCATCACATCAACGGCATTTAGCTGTCATTTACTGTAAGTGAAAATGGGCGTAACATTCCAACTTCTCCCTGTGGATTGTAAGAATAACCGGGCCCTAGCTAGGCCTAGTATAGGTACGGGTTGGTAACAAGTACAGGTTCAAATATATATCCTATTGAAAACTGTCTGTGAACGATTCTAAAACAAAACTTAAACAACAGTCTTTGTAAAACAAAGCTTAGTTAAATAAAACTCTACCCGCTGTTATATATTTGCGCATATTTTTCCAAGCCAACAGTTGTGAACACAAAGTAAGCAAGTAAATATTAAATCTATTGTAATTTCTGCTTATTCGCACAAACGCTGGGTGAGCAAAAATTAAACTTGTGAAGCTGAACTTCTCTATTCGAGCCACTTGACGTCCGGCGCTCTGAAAATTGAAATTTAAGCAAAACCCTTTCCTTGAGACTGATAAACAATTTTTTTCAACTGTTCAAGTGAGAAGACTTAGCGGATTTATTTTTAACGTAGATGATATCTTGTTTTGAGACAAAAATATGTTTCAGTTGACGTACTTATTGTCAATCAATTTTCAAAGCTCGTTTAGTTGTGTTTCTTTCGGCAACTTTTACGTGCTATGTCCAAGTCGTGAAGTAAAGACATACCTACATTCAGAAGGAAGGACATTTACTATTTCAACTCACCGTGGTATAGTTTCTTCGTCCATTAGTAAAATTACTTAGCCCAGATCAATACAACACCCGCCCCAAGTTCATGCCAGACAACAGCGCACAGCGGTAGGTACACCTGGCGTGTCCCCACAAAAACATAATTAAAGTTCAGGCATCACAATTATGAACAGCAGATTACCAACAGTTTGTTCGTGTTTCTAGCCTTTTTTAATTAATGAATTTTTGTGACGTTTCATTACCAACGCTGGGTTTTGTCGGAGATTACGTTTTGTCCTGGTTATCTTTTTCTGTTAATTTATATTTTGAAGTGTACAATGTTCTTTTCGAGTGTTCCTAAAGACTGATTAAAAAGATGTTTCAATTAGACTTGTAACTATATCTACTATGAGGTTTCCGCGAAAAGGAAACCTGGTAAGTTATTCTAAAGAAATTTTCCTCACGTTTTTGTCAAAATAATCTCGACGTCGTTCAAAACGCCCACGAAAACATACGCATAAAGCTGTTTTGACTAGAACAGGCCTAAATATATCTAACTGAATTAATTATGTAAGCTAAAATGCAAATGTTTTAAATTTAGGAAAATATTAAGCTTACTGCCTAGTAACGGGGATTATTGGCAACAGCAGGGAACTCTAATACCAAAACAGTGAACGACGGCTTATACAACAAACCGCGAGGTTTCTCATTTTTCTCGATATTGCAAACGATAAACTAGTTCTTATTGTGCTCAATAAACTACAATAAATCTTCACTAGATTGTACAAGAGCCTCTCAGACATTCCGTTGAAAAGTTTTTTGACGTGAATCGTTATTTTATTCCTTCTTATCTTGAACGTGAAAAATGAATTGTCAGCGCCTTTAAAGGTCGAAACACTTAGCTGTCTGTATTATTTGTATGTATAACACAATGTCTTGACAATTCGTGAATACTTGGGGATCTTGTTTAGTAAGTAAATTAGCTACGAATATCTTAAATTATTCGTAACTCAAATAGACGCTGAAGTTCTATTAAACGTTAGCTCTTTATTTGTTACATGAACATTGAAAGAGCTAACGTTTCCCTTTCATGCAGTTTTCGTTAATAGTGTGGTGTCATTTGGTAGCGTATTTCACGACTTGCTTGCTACGAGTTCGTAGCAAAGTGCTACGAACTCGCAGCAACCCGATACGCTTTACTAGCAAACCTCTACGAGACGCAGTTCATTATGATGACGTTTTAACTGCTTAAACTTGACTTAAAAACAACTACAGATAAATATTCTATTGACTTAAGAAAATCTACATCACCGTTGAATTACGTTCCCTCAAAATCTGAACTGGGTAAAACTGACAAGAGCATTTACTCGGTAATTCTGTAAACTTATCGCCCACCTGCTAACCTCGTGGTGCGCGAGATAAGACGGCTGACAACAAATCATTACTGACACAATTCGTTGACTATGAATAACTATGTTCCGTGGAAATATTTCATATTTGAATTGTTATAGCTAGAAAAGTAAGGGTAAGATTTTTTTGTGTTATCTTTATCTTATTTATGTTCTCTCAAAGCTTTGACGGATTCACTGACGACCTGTTTCCAAGCCACTCTGTCTTCGGCTCTTTTCAGGGCGGTGGCTACAATGAGTCCAATTATTACCTAGCTCTGATGATGACCAAAGCATTTAGGGCTCGTTGATAGTGAACGTGTAGAGCCTGATTTCGATTAGCAGCTGGTTAAGAATGGACTTATTAGTGCGTTTTCGGCTCATGGTATGCGCAACATTCTTCTTCAACAGCACGCCTCAAAAGCCTTTTTTTTTTACAATCTACAGCGTGAATTGTCTTTGTATTAGGTTCTAGATGAAGGATTGGCATTCGCTGCCAAAGGTCACGTATCATCAATCCCAATTTACCTTTGACAATTAAATTACGTATTGATCTTGCAGATATCGTTTTATAAATCCATAATTCTGTCAATTTTGTGTGATAAAGGGAACTAAAGAAAAGTCTACTTAACAGCAAGGGTATATAAAACTCATGAATACACGGATAACGTGTGAAATAAAATAAGTAATAAAAATCCATTCTCCGCCTCCGATATCATACACAAACCGATAAAGAGTTACAACCAAACATAACACATATCTCGAAACTTCCCTTTTCAATGTATAAAACAAGAACATTTTTATTACGCCGTCGTAAAAGTACCAGGAGACCAGGACTGTATGAGCGATGAGACGATAGAATTAAATTGACGAAACTTATGGCTAGTCGTTACAGGTAACGCGACCACTGTACCACCCTCCACAAACGAAAATCAACTTTATCACTCAACTTATAAAATTGTTATTTGTATGAAAGGCAGCCATATTTATGGGTACTCCAAAGCTCTGATTTAAAGGCTCTTTAGTATTTCATCAGTTTAGAATTTAATTAAATTTTCAATGTAAAAAAATGAGATTGGATAAATTGATGAGGCGTGGACGTTTATCTTTTGAAAAGGGAGTGAATAAGTTTAGATCGGTTCGATTAGCTTGTAACTGAGCATATGATTAATGTATTATATGATGCATAACTTATGTGTTTACCAATATGAACTCACCTACATTGATATGTATGTAGTGTACAAACATAATTAAACTCACACCTTTTTCCTATGGGATCAGGTAGAAGCTACAGAACTCGACCCGCTATGATCCTTACATATTCCTTTTGCTTTGTTTACGCACATACATCTGGCGTCACACTCGCGCCGGTTATGAGTAAATAAGTACCAGGCTTTTCTAAATGTTGATGCTTTATTTGCGCAATGTGAACAAATCCATACTTTACACTAGATTTCCAAAACAAATCTTCGAATTAGAAACCAAATTAACAACCAAATACCTTAAATAAATCTAGAACGAATAAAGTGCAATACCAAACTTAAGCTTTGTGGTGTACTCTAATACACTAAAGACAATATTATCTTTGCAAGATATTAAACACAAACTAATATTCAAAGAATTCAGCTCCATCGTCAAGCAACACGAGGCTACACGAAGGGTGCAGACGAGGGCAAATACTCGATATTGGGTAAATAGGTACACTCTAAAGAAGTTACGTGCTTTGATTTCGGTACAATATGATGCCCATTTTTGTACTCCAATAAGCTTGTCTGAGGATTGGAAATACTGGAATCTTAGAACAGAAAAAAATGTGCCAGAGAATTGTACAAAGAAATTCTGAATCTTTTTTTAGTTAATATTGACAGGCTCGCATTTGTGGATCTCGTGGCTTAATAACAAGAGCCGCATCAAACATTAACAACGGTCCCTAGATCGGTCTGTGAACGGGTGACCATCTTTAAATAGCGAGATTCCTCCGTGCCTCAGAAAGCTCGTTAATCTGTTGACAAGACACCACTCTTACCAAGGAGTATCGTGTTACTGGGTTGTATACTGGTACTCGGCTGCATCCGGATAGACTGGGAATCAATCCCGATATAGGTAGCTTGGAAATTATTATTGATAGGCTTGCATACCGTTTGTCAAATATCTCACGTGACGGTAAGCAATGATGTGGTCGACTGTAGCACGCTTGCTGAGAGGTAACCTTTACACTCTATACACTCCGATTGTTGTGAAGTTTTTTTCAGTAACCAATTTCATAGTATTAATGAGCGCAATATTGTTTTATCTACTAACTAATTAGCTTCACCAAAACTTACACAACTGAATTATCTTCAACTCTTATTAAATTCAGCGAAACATTTCAAAGCTGCATATTCTTGCGAACATTTGTTGTCATGGCAACCGACTCAAACTGAAGTGACATGACGTTGAAGAGATTGACCCAGAAACATTTCCCAGCTCAAGAAAACAGTTGAAAGCGAAGTACTACAAGTACTCAAGCGCGTAAGTAACTGTTTCAAGTGAAATGCAATATTTTCTCCTCGAGATTTTTAATCTTAGACCTTCTATTTCTATTGAACTTTAATAACCTTTGTATTAAGGCCATTTGTAGCATTCTATTTATTTTTTCCGGCAAAAAATGCATTAATTCATTCTTAGCGTTCTATTTATTCTTCTATAATTTTATATTACCTACTACATTAGATTACATGTATATATTATTTTTTATCAGATCTTGGCTAAAACAAGATACCGGATGTGCTGTGCTTTGAGGGATTCTACTCATATCAGTAGTTTTTCGAGATATATATTCTTGTACCTAAATATATTTGCATTTGCACTTTAATCTAAGGCTCTAGACGGACCGACAGCATTTCAACAGCACTGCTACTGAAAATTTGCAGTTTGAATTCAGTGAGTACAACTGCAATAAAACTGCAAACCAACCGTGCAGTTCGCTGGCAGTCGGTTTGCAGTTGGCGTGCAGTGCCAACGACTATAGTTCGGGTATATGTTACTGTGAAAGCCCAAACTGAAGTAAAACCCAGCATTTACCGCTAACACCCAAGATTTACCAGGCTTGACAAATCTTCGGTTTTACCGGTTAATGCTAGGTTTCACCGTAGTTCGGGCTTTTTTACATGTTACTGTATACATACATTGGTGTTCGTGGCTGAACTTATCAGATGCTCCTTCCGCTGGCGACTTTTCTTGTTAGGTTCTTTGTACTTGGTGGAATACTCGTACTTTACGGAATGCCCTAGGTGTGGATGGACGTACGCCGCTCGGCGGTCAAACCTTCAAGTAACATTGGGCCGGGACCCGGTCGTCGGCCGCCGCGGCGTTGCGTAAGTACTACGCGATCGATAATTCTTTTAGACACAGCACATTTTTTTTACCCAGAACGTGTTTAAGATGTTGGTTTTTCATTTGACGTGCAATAGAACTCAAGCTATATTTTGTAAGGTTTGAAAACTATTGCTGAGTATCAGATAGATATATAGATACAATAAATATCTCGGCTAAATTGAATGATTCCATCTCCCGGATTTAATACGTCGATCTTTTGACGGATCGAGTTTTCAACCAGGTTTTTTTTTCGGTGATCTCCCGTTTGAACACTATCTCACCTGATGGTAAGTCAGATGTGGTCGACGAATAAGCTAATAAATATTCTGGATTATTAAATTGCTCTCACATCTGAATATGGCTTAAGAAATCGATATAAAATTTCTCATTCGTTTTCAAAATAACATTGGTATGACGACAACCAAAAAGTTAAAAAATAAACTTTTTTTTTAAAATGCTACCGACTTCCAAATAAAAAAAACTAACGACTACAAAGTGAAAATTAACTTTATTTTTGGAAGTAACGATTTGTGTCTTTCGTAGGTACCAATTTATTGCGTTATTGATACCGACTTCCAAAAAAAAGTTATTTTTCACTTTGTAGTTTTTCGAAGTCGGTGTCCATAACGAAAAAAATTGGTAACTACCAAAGACACCGATTTCGAAAAAGAAAGTTATTTTTCACTTTGTAATGTTATTAGTTGGAAGTCAGTAGTATTTTTTTGTAAAATAGATTTTTTTTCACTTTTTAGTTGTATCTACCTAAAAGGTAAGTTGTTTAGTAAGGTACCTATCCCGAATATTATGAAACTTGAACATAATCGGAGAAATGAGAGATCTGCATACCCCATAAGAGCGTACTGGCGTGATGCTATGTTATAAACAATATACCGACATTAGAATTCGATTTTAAATAAATAACGGCAAATCCCGAGAGATTTGCCGTTGTTTATTTAAGAGTTCTGTTGTATATCTTCGAAGTTCTTCATCAGATCTTCACCATGTTAAAATGGGAGCAATATCGAAACATATTCTTTCAAACAAAAAAAGAATTCTCAAAATCAGTCCACAATTGACGGAGATATCGGTGAACATAAATAAAAAAAACATACATAATGTCGAACATAGAACCTCCTCCTTTTTGGAAAGGCGGTTAAAAATACCCTACTACACGCCTTTCAAACACGCTGAATAAACCAACATAGATGATTATATTTTACTTTTACATTAAAGCCTCTTATGGGGACTTCAAAGGTGCCTTTAAAGGTATCTTTTGTAAAACGACTTTTGGTTTTCAATAATAAATAAGTAGCTCTTAGGGTTTTGTGAGGCCTTCCCTTTTGATGGCCGAAGACATAAACATCTTGGATAAGACACTCAGTGATATTAAGACTCTGTATCAAAATTACCTATTCGACAAAAGACCTATAAGCAGACTGTCATATTTTCAAAATGTCCTATTAGCAAATCGTCCTATTAGCAGAATGTCCTACTGTTATGCTGAAAAATTACTACCATCGATTTTTCGTCATGGCTGGCATATAATTTATTTTAAAAGTAAAATTGAAAAAAGAAACAATAATTAAAGCATTGCAGTATGGCGAGTCAACCGTCTGATGATGCTGTTAAAAATACTTCCGGGCTGATGAAGGTTTCAATTGAACAGACAATTGTAATGTGAGCCGTATACATAAGTTTCTCTGTGATGTGAGCTCACACATGTGGGTGGAGGCAACGCTGCCTGGAGAAGTTCCCAGCCTAGGTTGTGCAGCTCCGTGACCTCGTCGCGGAGGTCGGTACGAATTTAATATTCTTGTGTCTTTCAATTGATATATAAGACTGATTTTATTGTTGTTAACATTTACAAAGACAAAAACTCTTTATTTCAACTAGGGCATTAAGCGGCACTTTTGAACGTCAAAAATATATATTTAAAGTAAATAATAAATTGATTTTACCGTCTATTCGGAAAAGCTGCTTGTTATGGAGAAAAACGTACAAGAAACTCCATAATTACTCTTTAAAAAAAAGTGTTTTAACAATATTTATATACATACATAAATTCATTTACGTGAGGACGATGTAACCAGCACTACTATACTACGTATAGGTTTATAGTATTACAAGCACTAACAGGTAAATTCCTTCACTTGATAAATAGAAACATGGTTCTCACATACAAAAATTAACCAGTTTGATTTTGTCTACACTTAAGATTACCCTACGGAGCAGGACCAGCATGTTTACAAGCATTCTTATCTTGAATATAATCATCTAATTTGTAATATGCTTGTTTACAAAATGTGCTTTTTACAATATTTGAAAACGAATAACGACTCGCTTCCGGTCGTGGTCCAGTCCATGTTTGGGTGTGACAGTGCGTGGGACGCAGTCGTCCCCTTCTGCGGGGAAGTGATGGTTGCAAATGAGGCAGAAAAGGAACGAGAGGACAAAATCTTCCTCACTGTCTTTAGCAGAAGTACCGAACAACAAAAACGTGACATGATGGCCAGGTACCACACGGTGTGACCCGCGGGTAACAAAGTTCAGGAGTTTGTCGCCACAACTGAACTCGCCGTGTTCTGCGCTAGACTCCCGAGAAGAACTTCGACCGTCTACGGCCACAGCGGGCACGGGGTCCTCATCAAGTCATGCGGACCAATATCTGGCCGTGGTAGTGTGATGAATTCTGCAAGCACTCCAACGCCCAGATCTAAGGTATGAGTCTGAGAGACCCGTCCAGGGCGGAGAAAAACCACAAGAATTTCTACACTTGGACTGATTTATAACTTAAACTGGAAATTATAACTTTCGTACTGAACGCAAGTAAACAACACATTGAACGAGAGGATAATAAGATTTTAATTATATATTATTTAAAATTAAAATCAGTCTCAAGAAAATGTTGAATAAAATGATTACTTAAAAAATCTCATATTTGTGTGGTATGGTATGACTGTACCATTGCCATTCTTTTATTTTTAGGTAATTTTGAGAGTAGGACGATCTCCTCATATGACGTTTTGCGAATATGACCTTTTGATAAGGAGTCCCTACATTATATTTGTGTTTTAACGACCCAACGGCTCCTTTAATTCTGCCCGAATATTTGAAAAATAACTCCCGGTCGCTTTTCACAGAAACATGTAACCAGTTATTCAGGATTTAACGCGTTTCATTTTACCTGGAATACCTGACGAGTTTTTATTGGAGCACGCAAGTTTCCTGACCTCATCTCAATAAACATTCAGGTCCTTTAAAAAGTATTTAAGTTCTAAAAACCTCCTCTTTTATGTGCAAATTGAATCAAGAACCCAAATGAAATAGTTTAATTTGAGTGTTCAGCAATATTTTGGAAAGTTATCAATTTAGCAGTATTTACATTAAGTTTACGAAACATTAATGGATTCGGTGGGTTTTGGTCGAAATATTGTAACTTTAGTACCTACTGCGCAACTTTTAAATTATTTGCAAATATAATATTAGCTAAATATTTCATGCTGGATTTTTTTCTGGGTTTATTTACTTGAACAGAACAGGCTGAAATTAAAAATAAATGAATATGTTGAAGAAATGTTGTGCTATCGGCCCACTTGTCAGGCTTAATTTAGATTTAAAAAAAAAACATTGCCCTCACTAGAAATTTCTTCTGTATCGTGTATTTTTACAAACATTTAAACTCACATATACAGACACCCAGATCCGGTACAATTATCTGTAGGCCTTACAAATGTTTTTCCATTCGGGACCGGAAATCGAACCCGTGACACGCGGTACAGCAACCAATCGCTTAACCACTGCGCCAACCGTGTCGTCATCCATTATTATTTTATTAAAGTTACCAACTTTCATTGTATCCATAAAAATGAAACGACAAAGCCCTCAGTTTGGTAATTTGTCAAAAAACTAAGTATGATCTAGTCTAGATGTATCCACAACCTAAATACCTTGAAACACTTAGTGCGGTTCACCAATTTATTTCGCGAACAATTTGTGAATTTGGGTTGGTTCCTTTTTTTATCGTTTAGAAATGCTCATGCATACTGCGCTACCACGGGGAGATAGCGCAGTTATGCGAGACTCTAACCTACTAAAATCAACGGTGTCTTTCTGTGCAGCTTATTCGCGAATCCGCCGCGGCTGTCCTACTATAACATAATTATTCGTGGCTTCACGCTTGAACTTCTCGTGCCGTCCGTATCGCTGCTGGGTAGGTTTTTATAATATATCAGGTTAATTATAAAAGCTGATGATGCATGAATGATACAAAGACTTGACAAACTGACAAATCTTAATGTCACACTGCAAAACCGACTATCGTGAATAATGTTCTTCGAGAAAGATATTTTAGCTTTTATTTATTTAAAACCTCATGCACAAAGATACAAAGGCGGACCTAATGCCTTAGGCATTCTCAGCCAGTTACTCAAGGGAAGTGAAGAGATAACGTGGCAGGTGTATTGTTTTAAACTTGGATAAAAATTAAATAATAAACAAATGCAATATAAACATAATACCCATGTACTATTTCTGAATTGATGCAATATGTACGTATATGTACATATGAATATGTATATGTACGTATCCAACGCATTCTAAACCAAATAAAAACTCTGATCAAGAAACGGTAACAAAAAAGTGACAAATCAAGAAACAGCCCTGTAACAAGAGACAAATAAACTTGATCGAATAAAGAAGCAAGCTTTCATCCAACAGGAAAGTCCCAAGATAGAAGATAACAATCTCATCAACTTTATCAATAAGTCGAGTAGGCTTAGCGCTCCGTAATTCGTTTTACATAATTGCGAACAAAACCTTTCATAAATTTTTACACTCCTCTGCCATGACAGATTTTGTAATTAAAAACCATTTGTCTTGGCAAATTACATTTCATTTTGTTATGTTGGGGTGGAGACAACCTTCAGTGGGTTTGACATTGGAATCCTTATTGTTTTGTTTTGTGGGTTTATTGTAATGCCTGTTATCATAGATATATTCAGCGATAATTTAACAGAAACGACATGCTAGAAACGTATTTATACTTGTACTTACGATGGTCTTCGTGTGTGCTTGTTCTGAAAGCGACTCACAGATATGATTCTAGACGTCATATTATATAGGATAAGAGATAGGATCCTATGTATGATCCTAGATATAATCATAGTGTTATACTCCCCTCAGACAGACACAAAATCATACAATGTGTCCGGACTTGTAGTAATAAAGCCGCTCTAAGGCCGCTATATACACTTAATTTTATTGATAATAACAACCAACATAAGGGGATTAAGCTACACATGATCTTCTTGCATTTCCTAAAATACTGCAAAAATTATAAGACAAAAATGAACAGGTGTTTTTTTAAGGCAACAATAAAATTAAAAGTAATTGACTTTGAGCTGTGATTCTTATGTCAGTGTGTAGAACAAATCAAAGACTAACAAAAAAAAACATTAAAAACATACTTTAATCTTTAAAAAAATTACAGAATTTTAGGAAATGCAATAAAGACGTAAAAATTATGTTTAAAGATTGAATTTTGTGTTTCAATACAGAAATATCTTTTGTGTGTTAGTTCAATATTCTTATAGATTTTCTATGCTATGGCCGTAAAAATGCCATTTAAAGAACGCTTTCAGGAGACCTAGGAACAAAGTTTTGGTTGTTGGACTGTGTGGATATCGTTATAAGTAAGACAGGTACTAACATTGCTCTATCTTTGAGGATGTGGTGTTTGGACCCCTTATGTGGGGTATTTTATCGATAAAATTTGGTGTATTTTACGGCCTTAAAGTATAAGAGAGTTTGACCACTATCTCATCTGATGGTAAGCGATGATTTCGTCGACGGTGAAGCACGCTTGCCCAGAAGTAACTTATTCACTCTTGACCTTAAGGCCCCTAGGTTGTTGCTTTCAGGCGACAGACTCCGGCAGGGAATTCCACTCCTTAGCTAACTCAAACATAATCGTATTTTTACGCAAGATTTTCTGTATTCTACGTTATTAACAAAATCATTAATCAAAATAGAACATCTTGGTCATCCTACCCAATAATCTATCAGTACCAATATTGCCTAAAGGTCTTTGCTCACTCAGCAGGTTCCAGCACACATCGCCCGGGGCTGTCAGTCGACAGGAAACATTAGCGCTGAGCGACACCCTTATCTGTTGTTATAATGGCCCCTCTTGTTGTTACCTCTCGATTGGAATATAAAAGCTATTTATGAGTATGTAGCAATAACTGAGCTTTATTGAGGAAATGTTATACATATGTTAGCGTATGTGAGCGAATCGATTTGGGGGAAATGATTGCCGAGCGTTCTATGAATACAGTTTCAAATTACTTCTGTTATATTAGAGAATTCTTTGACTGGTTTGGTAAAGGATATTGATCTTTCGGAGAATTATGGAGAGCGTAATTCTCGGAATAATCAAATAAAGGACCCTTGTAAGGCAAAAATTTCTTGGGAATGTAAAAATATCTCTCAGTCATTATTGATTGTGTATTTATTTACGTTATAGCTTTTGCCCATGACTTTGACTGTGTGACTTCGAACTCGTGAAACAGTACAAATGCCAGTATAAAAAATAATTATGTGCTTTCTATTCATTACAAAAGGATCTTATTCATTTTTTGTGAATTATTTAGCCTTTGATAGGCACTTAACTTTAAACAAAGCACTACGTGTCAAGTCTCTTACAACTTAACTTTTTTTTTAGCAAAACACACCCGAATGAAACAAACCTATTCTAATATTCTTTCTCACAATTTAAAAGCCTAACGCCACCTTTGAGTACAGTTTACAAAGCTCTTACAAAACAAAAGTTGATTCTCCCTACGAAGCTGACAAGATTGGATCCGCTCAGCCTCAGCCTACATAAGTACGAGTTCGTATGTGTGCACTCAACGGATGTCAAACGCCTCGCCACTTACGTTGAAATAACAGAGAAAGAAAATAAAATGGGGCACAGATTTAGAGCAAGTATAGAAAAGCCTGTACGCATTTTTTTTTGGGATGAAATCTTTTTTGCCTCGAAGATTGTCTGATTCTAAAAATGTAAGAACATTACATCCAGTATTCTCTTGACTTGATAGTTGCATAAAGTAATTAAATAATTTAGAAGACTGCAATTGCCAGGGATCAAAATCAAATTGTTTATTTTATTATTCGGCCATTAAGCCGCATTTTCGAAGATAAAAAATTTAAATTAAAAAAATAATTAATATTCTACTGTGGGCAGCATTAACTAGTAAGCATTCTTCAGCTTACGATGAAGTACCTAAGATAGATCCTGAGCCTTACAATGAAAATTTTACATAATGAAATCGAAAACAGAACAGTAAGTAGCTCTTAAAATTTTCTATTAAATCCGATTGGCATTTCAACGAAAAGACATTTCAGAAGCCAAAATTCCCCACAGGTACGTTAAAAGCCCGCCCGTAATCATAAGGGCGTAAAAGCCGGTAACACGATCACACGCAACACTGGCTCGGTTCAGCCCGCGGCTACTAGCCCGATAGCCGGCTACGCTGGTAGCCAACTATGCTTATTGTATTTGCTCCATGGGAATCGATGACAGTTAGTGATTTCGTTTTTGGAGGTAATGTCTTGTTTAGTAGACAATATAATGACGCAATTTTACGTATGAATTAACTTTGGGAGACTACATTACATTTATTATAAATTCCTAATCAATATCAGCTTACGTATAATGTGAACTTTGTGTCATATTTATCGATATATTTACTAAACAGAAGGCTAGTAAATAACCAAGTAGGAATAGGAAGTAGTATTTAGGAAGTTAACCTAAATTTTTGTTCTGGCAGTGAATTTGTTAAATTACCGAGCATATTCTTCTTCCACATTTTGTTTCAATTGACTGAAATTTTAAATTTTGTCGGACCAGTATTTAGTATCTGTATAACTTAACATTCGTCTCGTTTAAATTCGAAGCTTCAGGAATGGTGGTGTAGCTAGCGCTCGGTTACGCAGAGTCTTTAACCGCGATGGCTCAAACTCAGCATGCATTGAACACTATACATATATCTAGTCTAATGCTGGCTCATACTCATTACTATATCCAAGCACTGCTTCGACACGGTCACAGTCGTCCCTGCGAACGCTAAATCTGAGCTTCTGTGCCCCTTCTTAATACGAAATAGTTAAAGGTAATCACTCACCATAGTTATTACAAATGAGATGCACTCTCGGTGAATCCTGCCGACATTCTTTCAGCTCCTTCAGCAGTCCTCCCTGACTTCTCAAAAAGGCGCGGTAGGTCTGGGCAGCGCCATGTTCGTGCATGAAGCTGGCGCGAGGACCTGGAGTGGCGCTCACGTTGACCGCCGCCTTTATACTGCTCACTGCGGGCCGGGTCTCGTTCACCACCGCTTGGCTTTTGTTTAGCAACCTGCGTTGAAAGAAAATGTTGAGAAGATGTCTTACGAGGAGGACCTAGAAGGTTTTTAGGCGAATGATTGACAAAGTTTGACAATTTTAAGCATGCCATTAAATAATTAGGAGATTACTTGTTGTCAGTGTGTCACTAGTCGTACCATATGTTGAGTGTGATTAAAAATGAAATTAAAAAGAAGGTATAACACCTTAGTATGGTACACGTTTGAGAGCAGTGGTGGCCCAGTGGTAACGGCCGCAACTTACAAGTTGTAGGTCGTGGGTTCGAAACTAGGCAGCCGCTTTACTTTGTGTAAATTATTATTTCACCACTGCTCGCAAAACGATGAAGGAAAAAATCGATCAAACCAAAAATTCGAAGACAAGTGACATCCACCAGCCCGCAATGGGCCCGCGTGATGGATTACAACCCACGTTCATATTCCTTCTCACAGAGAGGAGGAATGTGCCCCAGCAGTGGGAACATTAAAAGGCTGATGATGATGGTACATGTGAGTACTCAGAGGCTCTAGACAAATGACATTTCGATTTGAACCGGGACTTGGACGCTGTCAAGGACTGGTCCGATAGATTTAGGGTGTCTGTAAACCCCTCAAAATGTCAGGCCATTGTGATTGGAAGCTCGCGTATGATGGGTCGATTGGGGATAAGCTCCCTTCCTCCTATAATTTTTAATGATACTGTCATCCCCATCAGCCCTAGTGTAAGAGATCTCGGTCTACATCTTGATTCGACGCTAAACAGGCAATTTCAGGTTTCTATTGTAAGTCAAAGGGTCAATGCGATGCCTGTATCGTCTGAGAAACTTTCTACCTGCAAAAACAAAGACTATGCTTGTGCAGACTTTAATTTTCCCTTTAATCGACTATGGTCACGTGTGCTACTTTGATCTAAACGCGGCATTCCTGGATAAGCTGGATAGGCTCTTAAACAACTGCATCCTGTTCATATTCAACCTCCGGAAATATGACCATGTGTCGAGCTGGAGATCGAACTCAAATGGATGCCCATTCGACCGAGAACAAATTTGCGCGCCGTGACTGCGCTTTTCTCTCTACTCAACCCTCCCACACCTCCTTCTTATCTTATACATCACTTTCAATGAGGCCGCAAAAGTCCATAAGAACGCTAAAGATTACATTGCTACGAACCGAGCGAGCACGATACTTCCGTGCGTATGTGTGCGCGTGTATGAGTATCCACATTCCACAGATAACACACACTAAGGAACTGTCGTCGCACTGAGCTTAAAAACATCATTATTATATTTCTGTGCCATTGAATACGCATCACACAGTCACAGAGGCGACTTGTTCTTACCATTGCATTGATAAAATTCGCGCAAATATGTCATGTGCTGGTAGCCGTATGAACTAAGTGTTGGATTCGCAAATAACGTAGCCCGAGTTCAAATCATGGTCGGTCCGTTGCGGTTATATCTTACTTTGAAAATTCCCAATCTATATTAATATACAGTTGTTGTTTTTTATAGTGTAGTTGTTTTTTATAATTCTATGAAAAATACTATTGCATTTTTTGCACTAAATAGTTGCAAATTACGAATATGATCTATTAACCACAAGAAGAATTACATTCGTAATTTGCAATTATTTAGTTGTTACATCTTTTCGATGTTGTAAGGTGGAAATAAAAAGACGTGTTTAATAAAAATGTTTATTCTTTATATTTACAAATTAAACATTTATTAGAATTGTGACGTCGAATTCTTACCTAGACAAAAAAGTTATCTTGTAACCGTTATCTGTGTTACGTGTAAGATTGTTTGTTGGAAGTATACCCACTTAGACCATTCATAATATAAATAACGTAACAATGAAAGGATATTAAAAATTTAATAAAATAAAATATAATTGTTTATATCCAGTTATTTATTGAAAAGTGATATAAGATTTAGACTTTTTAAACATTTTATTTTTATATAACGTCATAATGAATGTATTGAGGTCATAGCTTAATTGTTCATTTTCTTGACGAAAAGAAGATTGAAACTAAACCTCAATTTCTGTTAAAAGAACTTTAGTTTTCACAAGATAATCGTCAATTAGATGAGAAAAATAAATTGAACTATTATGTTAGAACAGTGCGGGTAGAAGAATAAAAAACAAAATTGAATCATGATTATTGCCAACAAAATTGTAACGAGTTCACTGCATTCTTAAGATAAGGCCATGGCACAAGTTAAAAGATATAGCTGTTTTGAACGAAAGTAAACACAATATAATACAGTGTTTGTTAACGAATAATCACGGATATTACGGCTTTTTAGCAGGTTTTCTGTGATGCACGCCTTTAGCGTGAAGTGCACGGCGAACAGTATCCATCGAGGTGTCATATACCTAATTCCGCAAAATGTCTTGTTCGTGCGAAACCATTCGTTTCGTATACGTCCACCATATGTCGTCGCTGCGCCTCGCTAATAAGCTTCGGTCTCCCACTTCTCTTTCGACTAGCAAGGCTACCTTCTTCCTCATATCTTTTTATCCAAAGACTTACAGTATTTTTCTAAAACAAAAAAAATATATATTAGGCAGCTATACCTACTTGACTTCATTTTCATTAAATAAAATGTTAATAATCATAATTATTGAATATAATTTTAAAATAAAAATGCATTTATAAATCCAATAACCAATTTATAAAGTTACAATTCATTAATAGCTATTATACTCACATTCAGTCCAGTTTCTTCAGATATTTGTGTTTTATTAAGACCACTTTTATGCAGCCCAATGATAGTCGCCCTCACTTCAATACTAATATTAGCCTGCATTTTGCGAATATTACAATACTGTTAACCACACGTCACTAACCAACAACTACAACCAAACGACATTTCATTTCGGTCAAGTCAAAACTCATGTCTACCTCGCAGAAATCAAATTCTTTATTTAGTTTTTTTGTGATCTACCTTTCTAACTCTAAGAAATGTGTGAACAAGTTAAAGAATAATTTAATATATGTAATGCTAATCCATAACTTCCAATCGGGTAAGAACTCACAAAAAGTCAACAATTGCGTGGGATTTGAACTTGCGGCACACTGATTTGCGCTTCAATCTGTGTGCTCTATACCACTGGGCCATCTTGACTTATGCTAAGTTGATGAAATTGTGAATTTCAATCATTTCTTGGCGAAAACTTGAAAATAGAAGGTCGTAAGTCAAACTAAACGTCAAACTAATACGTTTTGAGAATTCTTATCGACTTTTGCAAGTGATAGTACTTCACACGCTAGGAATCTGCGTTTATCTAACAATCTTCTCTTGCTCTGTCCTTCTCATTTGTCTGATTTTATTCATTCTTCATTTCATATATTCAATCCATTCTTCTCTGGGATGCGCTTCCTCTCGATATCAGGTAGGCTACCAGCCAGTAGTCAGCAGTCAGTATGCATTTAACTGAAAGTTACGTCATGATGTTCTAAACGAATAGCAGAATCGCCCCAATATGCGCCTTTCTATTTATTTATATATATATATATATATTATTTTTTATATATATAGTATTTATAGTATTTAACTGTATACTTTTGTACTAATTTTACGTTTATAATATTATTATTTCGATGTTTATGTACCTGTCATGCTATCTCTTCACTGCCCTTGGTTGGTTGATCGTCAGGCATTATGTCCGCCTATGTACTTCTATGTTGCATGAGGTTTTAATAAATAAATAAATTCTTCTAAGGAAATCGTTGCGATTGTGATTGGTAAAATGGTAAAAATGTATGGGATTGCCAAGCGCTATTGAAATGTCATTTAACACACACTTACATTTTGGCATTCCAACAATAGCCTTCGCTGAAAGATTGACGCTTTGTATAGAGCCTTTTGTCAGGCTTCTAAGTATAACTTTTTCGTAGGGACACATTACCAATAAAGTCTTATTACCACTATTAAAATTTAAAGTTAAACAATACAATATGCAGTTTACACCGCCAATGTTCAGGCAACGTTACGTGTACAAACTGAACTAATGGAATAAATTCCACCGGTCAAGCCCGCGCCACCCTGCGCGGGATAAGTGCTTTTAATTCAACCAATTGCGATGCGACGCTCGCTCGCTGTTTTGTGCAACATTCTTTAGGTCTCGGAACTGAATTGATTCATGCAGATCAACAGTTCTGTGGGTATTGACCTGCTGGGTTTATTAAACTTTGAACTATTTCATTGAATTTTTTTGATACGGATATGGTTTTCGCTACTTCTTATATTTTCGAGTCAATGTTCCTACTCTTCTAATAGTTTGAGCCCAGTACTATATGTAGTACTTATTTTTTGAGGCACCTTGGCAATGGATATAGAAAGCAAAAGCGTTAAGGGCTGTCATAAGCGCGTAAGAAACCATAACACACATCATGCCTGTGTGTGATTTAATGTTTTCATCATTATTTAGCCGAAAGACTGGCTGGGCATAGACCTCTTCCAAGCATCGTTAAAGCTATCGGTTCAGTGCATCTTGTTTCACTACTTATAAATGTGCGAACGATACGGAAACTCATTAATATCAATATCAATTACAGTCGATGAACGACTGAACAACCACTATTGAACTTTATTTTCTCCAAACCGCGTGTCTTAAAAGTGTCGCAAAATCGGTCAGCCCTGTGCGTCTCAAATAGAGCAGATTTCCATTCATCAGTCTACCTGCCGGTACGATAGTGAACCTCAATTCCCTGAAAACATTTGATGAGGTGTTTCTATCTACAAGCTATAAGACTCACGAGTATCCGAGGATAGAGCACAGCTTGGAGGCGGTGTCTTTGTCTAAGGTGGTGATGCAGGCGGGGAACCAGGAGTGGTTGGCGGCGCGGTACACTTGCAGTTCGCCTCGACCCACGTCGCCGTTTGCTTGGCTTAGCCGCACTGTTGGGAGAAAGATTTAGGTTTAGACCGTGATCGGTTATAAGTGTTGTTGGTAGAATATAGTTGCCGTCCTGTGTAATATTTAAGGCTTTCTCTTGACTGTTTACAAGATGCGAGAGTGTGACAACGATGCAACGACGAGTTTTCGTGGAAATTGTTCTAAAATAGCTTTACCGCTTTCCATGGAAAAGCATCACTTTAGGTATTATGTCTCACCTGACTTCTGGAGTTGAAATTCGACTGGAATAGATAAAGTAGTTAAAATTGTTTTAACGCCCAGAGCTTTATCGTCAAACATAAAAATTCAAAGGAAAGATTCGCCTATATCATACCTTATATTATTATCTCTTTCATACCTACAAATTTACAACCACCAAATAAATTCTTGTTGGCAAAATCTCCCATTAGAACAAGATCTTGGCACTGAACCAAGTCATGGTTAGAAATCGTAACGAAAACCTTTTGGCATCGCCACTATTTATTTAAATACACAAAAGCATTAGAACAAAATAAAAATAAATACTGAAATGAACTTCATTGAAAAGCTGCCAAGAGCAAGGAGCTCTTGGCAGCTTTTCAATGAAGTTCATTAGTATTTTAATTGGTTCACCACTACCACCACTACGATACAAACCATGATTTGTTAAAAGGTTTGTACAATTGGTTTGTTGAACCATTTTTTTTTTTGTAAAATATTGAAAGATCATGTACAAGGTTTTGTACAAAACTGTTTTTAGTTTTTTTTTCGCTGTAATTACAAAGTAATATCAAATTGAAAATATTTGTTAGAATCCAGTACCGAAAACAGCCCGGCAGTTTCCGAACAAACCCGAGCCCGTGTGACGTCACGACGTTAACTTCTTCTTATTGTAGCACATAGCTGATACAGTGTTTTGACTTTTAACCGATTCAATCTTGTTATTATCGTCAATATATTGATGAATATCAAATATATTGAACAAAAATATCGAACCTTAAAAGTTATCGTGCTTGCTTCGTGTACCATATGTACAAATGTTGCTGTACTAAAGTTTTGAGAAATGTTCTAAGTCTATCTAGATTTCAGTTAGAATATGTTATTTATGTTGTTATCTTGTTCTAATTTAATATTAGATTCGTATTAATTTCTTACTTTGATCATTAAAAACTGAGAAAAGTAAATTTTTAAGGGAACTTTCGAGCAAAGTTGACATTGTTGTATAATTACGTAACTTGAAAACATGATTTTTTGTTTCTTAAATATATAATAATAAATAATTTCATTCAATCAACAAAATGACAGATCAATTAAATGATCAGTCATTTCATTCAATCAATTAAATGATTGACATCATTTAATTGATTGAATGACTGACACTGACACACAGAGACAATCAATTAAATGACAGATATAGGCGTAAAACTAAAATTTCTGTTTGAATTGTGAAAATCGGTCGACGCATTTAAGAGATATTTACTGTAGAATTGGTGTAAGGAAAATCTACCAAGATAATATATTCACGTTTTTGTTTTACAAAGTTTTGTAGTGTTTGTAAATATATAATATAGATATTAGTGTTTAATATTATTAAGGGATACGTAAATAATGGTAATTTCAGAAAATTTTAAAGATTTTATGCAAAAGAATAAAAATAAAGGGTCCACAGATTTCGGGTCGTATCATATTTAGTGGTATCTAATGAAGTTTTTTGATATCCAAAGTCACAGTTTCGCGCCAATCGTGTTTGTTTACTTTTTATTTTACACCAATATCACCTACTTATATGTAAAAACGATTACGTTATGACAATTATGTTTCAATATGGTAAACAACAATAACAAACACCTGTCCACTAACATGTAATATTCATTACGACTACTTTATTTATGCTCAAAAATTCCAAATCGTCCATCAGGTTGTTATCAGGGTGTTATCATCATCATTTATCATTTCAGCCGAAAGACGTCCACTGCTGCACATAAGCCTCCCCCAGGCGTCGCCACATTGACCAATCCCGTGCGTCTCGCATCCAGCGCCTTCCCGCAACCATAACCAGGTCATCGGTCCACCTAGTGGGAGAACTTTCAACGTATCGTCTTCCGGTTCGCGGTCGCCATTTCAGAACTTTTCGGCCCCATCGGCCATCCGTTCTGCGAGCAATGTGCCATGCCCACTGCCACTTAAGTTTGGCATTACTCCGGGCTATGTCGGTAACTTTGGTTCTCCTGCGGATATCATCATTTCTGACGTGATCAATCAAGGAAATGCCGAGCATAGCCCTCTCCATTGCCCTTTGGTTGAGTTTAAGGTTTCTGATAAGGCCCATTGTGAGCGACGGTCATAGACTTTTGTATTGAGACACTGCGGTAAATTGGACGAGAAAATACCACGCAACTTCCCGAGTGACATCAGGTGAGTATATTATCGAAATTAGCCTTTATGAATCCTTTATCACATATGACTAAATACAATTTGCTGTTATAAATAACATTTTTCACTAATTTTCGGATATTATTAGTCAATTGATGTGTAGTTGACACTGTATTATCGTGAAATTTCTTGAACGTTATGATGACGTCACCTACATGGTTACCAATCGTGGCCCGTGTCAACTGGTTCTTTTTAAAATTGTATCGATTTTCAATTGCTTATAATAAATTGAAAAAAAATATTTAAGAGTTTTTTGAAACGACAATACAATTTATGACATGTAAAAAACACGAAATACAAACTCAAATCTCACCAATTATGCAACTAAAAAAAGAAAGAAAGGAAAAATATTTATTTGTGACGCGCACAGGCTACACGAGATGAGCAAAACACAAACAATAACAAAAAATAAAAATAATAAACTCCGTGCGAGACCAAAAAGGCTCCTATCTCAGCATGTGCAACGATATTTAAAAGAAAATAACGCTGCGCTGATATTCTGATAGGCTACTCAATAAGCTATGAATTCTAACAATATTTTCTATAAGTGTCAATACGGAATTTAAAATAAAGTATGCAATATCTTGCTTTCTATAGCCTATTTCGTCCCCCTGCCGTAAGTCCGCCGAATCAATCAATCTATTTAGTCTCTTCCTAATTATGTTAGTTAGTTGTTAAGGCTGGGCTTCCGGTCTAACTGGATGCGGTTTTCACCAGTATTTTACAAGCAGCGACTACCTATCTTTAGGTATCTCTCACTTCAGTTACTGGCTGACACTACATTTTTTTTATACATATTTGCTCTTGACTGTAGTCTAGCTCAGCGGTGACTGATACAAAGTCGACGATGGAGTGAGCTTACCCAGAAGGAGCCGGTTTACTCTAACTTTGAAGAAATTCGGGTTGAATGCGTCCGGAAACACAGACGCAGTTAGTGAGTTCCACTCTTTACCTATATCCATTAGTAAGACTGGTTTCCAGATTTTCTGGCTACCCATAACGGTAACTGTCAAAGATCTACGATACGGGATCAACAGCTTAACGCGCTTTCTGACACACAAGCAATATAATCAAAATACTCACAGCAGTTCCTCTCATCTTGTCCCCACGGACAGTCCACCTTCCCGTCGCACAGATGCGCCTGCGAGATACACCGCTGGTTCCCGCAGTGCACCTCCCCGCTGCGCTTACACACGCGGCAATTGAGTTCGTCAGACCGGTCGGCGCAGTCCACGTGACCGTCGCAGCGCCAGTCGTGCGGAATGCAGCGGCGGACGTCGCATTGGAAGCCGGTGGGGCAGACTGAGGAGAGAGATGGGATTAGTGGCTGGTCTTGAAAAAGGAATGAGGCATGAGGTTGTAGGTTAGATTCCTGGGCTTGGCAAAGTGTTATTGGGTTATTCCATCTGGAATTTGGAGTCTGGCCTTTTGCTCGACTGATGGCAATAGCCCCACCTCCTATTGCATGAGACTTAAACATTACTGGCGAAATATGGGTGTCTCTAACCGTCAGCTACTGGTTGCTGTGCGAAAAACTAATACTTTGGCAATCTTGATCTCTGATAGAATGTCACTTTGTGTATTAGTCGTAAAATATTGTCATAAACCTACTACTTACTATGTGGAGATAATTAATCTATATTATGAAACCAAGGCATCATCATCATTTCAGCCAAAGGGCGTCCACTGCTGGACATAGGCCTCATCCAAGTGTCGTGTCGCCACCTCGATCGGTCCCGTACCTAAACCAAGCTATAAAATAAAATAAATCTCCTTAAAGATAAAATAATACCTACCTCAATAAAGAAAATTAAGATGTGTTAAGGAACCTTCAATAAAATTGGAACATCTTATTACATAATATTATTTTAGTCACACAATTCTGAGAGAAAGCTTTTATTTCGAACGCAGGAGTATTCTCAAAATAATGGAGCCTGACATTTGGCATTACAGTAAATCATCTTCAAATATTCATCTGTAATGAGATACGATCCCAATGTGGGAGTAATACGTTTACGGATTTCGCGGCAACAATAATTAGATAGCAACAAAAACGGGCTGGTTATCAAAGGTCTCTGACTTATATTAAAGGTCCCTCGCATACAATACAAATAGGTATACAATAATGTTAGTTCCTTACCTAACATGTTGTGTGCTCAATTCAAATAATTGTACCAACATGTATTTAATGTTAATCTATTAGATATATATAGATATATCACGTGAGAAGTATCTAATAAACAATAATATAGAGAGGAAACATTGACTGGCAATTACATAATGAAGGAATTCCACCCTAGAGGCTCTGTTGATAGTCTTGCAATGCTAGAGGAAGTTAGTATTACAAGTAAAGCTTACGTATGCTTTTCTTGGAAATACTATCTAATGTGAAACTCTGGGAAAAACCCACTTTTAAAATAACCTTAGATACAAAAATACACATTCAAATAAAGACTTTCCAGACAGATCTTTAACTTGAAATACTACAAATTCGAGCAACTGCTATATTTCCGTGTTACCAGGCATCGCGTCTCGGAACCGCGCGTCGGCGACCTCGCGATTGCCAAGGCAGACGTCGGTGTCGGTGGACTCCGGGAATATGTCGCACTGGAGGTAGTCGGGCATCGTCAGACCGAACACTTCGAGGAAGAATCCGCAGCGGCGCATAGTTTCTGTGAGGAAACACAAATAACTTGAGATTAATCATTATAATTAAAGATATTTTAAGGCTTCAACAAGGTTAGGACCATACTATACACATACCAATCAAGCCCTTTTCCTATGGGAGTAGGCAGAAAGCCACCAGCTACGATCTCTACATACTCCTTTTTAGGACAATAACTTCCTTTGCCACTAACTCTGGATGGCAGGTAAATGAAAGCCAGCATATTGTTGGATTTTAAAATGAGTTAAACCACAGCTCCGTAGGTATATGCATGTACTCTCAACACAATGAGTGTATACTATTGATAGTGGAAATCGGTACTGTCATCGGATTATTCATAATTTTTGCGACATAATGAACTCTCGATTGTTAATTTTGATCTGTTTACAAGTTATGAACAGATCAATATCAAAATTAACAAATCTCATCCAAAATTGATAGGTACAGTAAAATATATGTAGTACAATATAGTTATGTCTTATCGATAAAAAAGTCAAATCGCTTATTTCAATTAAGCGGCACCTTTGAAATAAAAAAATACTCTACTGTTCTGCTACTACAGGCACCTTTTTTATAAACTAACGGTATTTGGATTAACACGGAAAAATTGTGTTAGGTTAGTTAGTTTGTTCACAAATTACATTATAGGTGGTCAAACACATTATAAACAAATATCACAATAAATTTGAGTAGTTGCAAAGACACGGTTTTACTACTGCAACGATGCAGGTAAATCTATCACCAGGGTACTATGACGTCTTAAAGCCGTCGTTATTCCGGTTTGAGAGAAAGGCGGAGCCATACAAGACAAAAAGCAGTATCCCTTTTTTACAACGGAATCATGATAATTTTAGTGGCCAAAATATTTAGAAAATTATAAGTAGGTATTTACCATGACATAAACTTCTGCACGGTCGCACCATATGCCCCAGGGGCCCACACTTGGGTACAAACAGTGAGCACAGGAACAATGCTGTCAGGTCGTAACAGCGGACGTCTACTACCGCTTCGTATACCTCGAGATCCTGAGAGAAGAGTACAGTTATTAAAACGACTATTGTAGTAAACACTTATATATATCATTTTCAAACCGAAATAATAAAAATTAACGCCCAAAATGGCAACTATAATCTTGTTTCTTTTTAATATGTTTGACTTAAAAACTAAGCAGGACTCCTCCCTGCTCAGGTTTTGAGTCCTCGGAAAGATGAAAAAAAAATCTTTTTTTTATTTTATATAGGCCTACATGGGCACATATAAAACGTCGACAAAAGGAACACGGTTCGGGCTGGTCGTTTTCTATGGAGAAGAACAGGCAAAAAACACCACGGTTACTATTTTAAAAAATGGTTTGGTTTTACAATATTTCCATGTTACAGCATTAGTACTTAGATATGGGGGGACAACGTAGGCCCGACTATAAGCTGTAAGAAATTAAAAAAAAAAGATTATATATTATATAAACAAAAGAAACAAAAATAAAGTAAAACTAGATAAAAAGTTAATAAATTTTAACAAGCATCTAGAAATCTAGAAGGCCTACACACTACTACCTGTTCACACATTCACAAAACAATCGGTAAAAGAATCTATACAATGGTAAAAAAATATATATAACAAGACTCAATTTAACATGTGGCACAAATGTTGTTATCAGTGCTGTAACTATTCTTAGCAAAGCTTTATAAAGATGATTGAAAACCATTGTGAAAGTCGAATTAAATGAAGAAAAAGGAGAATAGTTAGAGAAATCCACATATTTGTGCCGTTTATAAGTTACCAGGGAAGCCGCATGCGTAGAATGAGCTAAAGCCAAGATTTTTATCTTCAACGTAGTCCTCGATTTTATAATATGCTTTTTCTATGATCTCACAATAGTACCTAATTCATTTAGCAATACATCTATTTCAGCTTTCACTTAACCAAGTAAACCAAGTGTAAGAAACAAAAACAAACTCTTTTTATAACCTCATATACAGACAATTGATGAAGTGTGAATATAACAGCTATTTTGTTACAAAATAGTATGTATTTTGTCGTGAAGTTCAAGTATTTACTTAGCAAAAGCTTTTTTAACCTGTTTGTAGTGTATTTATAAACAACTAAAGGCTCTTCAAATAGTGCGAGATAAGAAACACCGCCTACGGACATGATCCCTCAGTTCTATCCCACTAGCGTTGCAATACGCTTGATCTATATTCGTATGACATTTTAAAACAAGAGTAGAAGAGATTTATTTTAAAGATTTCTTACTTAGAACAATTGCGTCAAACAGAAACGAAAAAGGTCATTTTATTGTGTCCTAGGTAGGTATTATACTAAGCGGAAAGGAACCTACGGCACATAGGTATACTGTGTGCCGTAGGTTCCTTTCTACTTAGTGTGTCTAATGCCGGCTCTATATTCTCAAGCGAGAACCCGATCGCTGTACATTGAGTTTTTAACCGACTACCCAAAAAGGAGGAGGTTCTCAATTCAGATGTTTGTATATATATATAAACATCTGAATATATATATATATATATATTTATTTACTAAACCATTTATGCACACACACATAATATACAGACAAGAAGAAGAAACAGAAAAATAGGTACATAGGTGATGCTTATTTCTATAGAAATCTCTTCCAGCATACCTGCGAAAGGAAAGATGAAAAAAAGAGATGTAGACATAGTGTGTAGAGTATATATATTTTATTCGGGCATAACTTCGTCATATAAACGGATTTACAAAATTATTTTTTGTTCGAAAGAAGTTTATTCCGAAATTGTCCCATTTAAGTTTGGTAAATATTTGATGAAGAACTTCGGAGATATACAACAGAACTCTTCAATAAATGATGGCAAATCTTTCGGGATTGCTGCAATTGCATGTCTGTTTATTGTTTACACCATTTCATAACATACCATCACGCCAGTATGCTCTAAACGGGTACGCGGATGTTTACAGTTCACCCTGGTACACTCTCATTCCACCGGTTATGATTAAGTTACATGTTATTAGGGTTTTCTGTCCTGGCATCAATGGACATTATAGGTAACTTATTATAGAACTTCTCCATTATGTACCACTAAAAAGTGAAAAATAAAAAACTTTTTTACAAAAAAATACAACCGACTTCAGGTGTTGTCTAAAAACGAAGAAACGAAAACAGGAACACCGACTTCCGAATTTGAGTTTATTTTTCACATTGTAGTGTTTTTTTTGGAAGTTGGTTGTATTTTTTTGTTAAAAAGATTTTTATTAAACCAATTACTTCATGATTGACCTCAGTACTGAGAGCAATACATCATCCTCGCGGGCTCTCGGACGAGAGTGTAGAGACAGCTAACGCTTACTTTTTCTATGGCAACTACTAAATTAATGTTTTGCTTATTTAAAAATAAACACGTCCCCTTAACTACTAATAAAAACAACGCACTATTTATTTCTCTGTAACGATACAAACGGTACCGCACAGCCCAAGGACGCCTCAATGCCACATTTTAATAAACATTGCTCGTTAAAAACGCGCTTTAGAATCTGACGCAGATATTTTAGTTGACGGGCGCGCATTGTTTCCGCGACAAAGATTGATTCGCGCGCGAAAGGGCTCGGCTAATGGTTATTGATGTCGCCGCGTCATTCGCTGTTGTGGTCGCTGACTGTGGATAATATACTGTGAATTGAAATGTTCATGTATCATTCTTTGTTTGCGGTAATGTAAAGCCGATAAAAGTGGTTTGGGTGATTAAAAAACACGACCGTTCAAATTCAATATTCGCTGACTGTAATTTATTTAAATACAATCTACAATTGTCCAAGTGCTGGACCAAGTTTTCCCCCAAAGCCTCACAGTGTTTTGCCTTCTCCGGTCAAGCCAACGTTTAGCCTCCGGCGGTGATGACGACCGACTTCTGGCTTCCAGTGCGTGGCGACTCTGGCCCAACTGTCGGGCGGGCGGTTCAAACCATCGCCGTCGCGGTCGACCACGACTCATTATGGCCGTATTTTATAAATTCAGCACACATTGACTTTGAAAAGAATCTTACTAATATTATGAATGTCAAAGTTTGGATGGATGGATGTATATTTGTTACTCAATTACGCCAAAATGGCTGAACGGATCTGGATGAAATTTGGCACTGAGATAGATTATAGTCTGGAATAGTACATAGGCTGCTTTCTATCCCGGCAAAATGTGCGGGCGAAGCCACTGGCAGAAGCTAGTAATCTCATAAATTGAGGCTGGCCGTCGGCAATAAACAGGGGTTTCTGTGCTCGATCTTAAACTTCGGAGCAAAGGTCCATTACGTCCTAGAAGAACCACAAATTCCAATTATGATCACCATCAATTACCGCAAAATTATCTGCTTAAAAGTCCTCCCAATATTCGTATGATATAATTACAGCCTCCGCTAGGCGTGCCCTGACACTTGGTGCGGAGATTAGCGGCCGGCGAGCGACGGGCACACAAATTAATTGCTCCATAAGCCCTTTGATCTGCGCCTACTAGGTTTTCGATCAATTAATTTTCACTAAGAGGATTTTGAAGAAACTTCGCTGCATAGACTGCCATAGTGTTCGATACTCGTGTCTCGTTTTGAGAGGAGGCGTCTTGAACAATATTGTGTTGATACAGCGACGGGTGTTTTTGGTATTGTGTAGTGAGATTGAAAAACAATATTGCGGGGATACACTTCATCAATTTACAGGGTACAGGTTATGTCAGATACTCCTACCAAAAGGCGTTGTTACGTTTGTCTCCTCTCCAATTAGTTAAAAGAATAGTATTCAAAAAAAACAAAGGTGCCTATTTATTTTGCAAAATGATCGTGTTTCGTTACTCAACAAAAAATTTAAGTCCCGCCAGAAGCCTTGAATACTTTGCAGGTCGGCTAATTAATGACCCCGGGACCCGCCAAGTGTCTGTTTAAAGCCTGTTAATGGCATTTTAACGATTCACCTTGGATTCGGGCAATTAAACTCATTACCCAGTAATGCCCAGCAATAGGAGCAACGTCTTTAGACATTCGTGCTACTTGTAATCCCTTCTGATTCAGCGCTATTTTCTTCCCGATAGTCTGTTAGTAGTTAGATTGTAGCAGAAGAAAATGTTTTTGTTCTTAGTTCAAAATGATTATTTCTTAGATTCAATGTGATACAAATAGTATTTTAAAAGTTTACGTTGTTAGATCAATATACTCGTAGGGTGTTGATGACCAAAACCGAAACTATGAGGAGTAGCGAAAAACAATTAAAAAGTCTCGGGCTTATCAAAATAACGCCCACCAACTCACTTGAAAAACTCACCCTGTATCCACAATTTATTAAACACTTACCTATTTTGTAACCCATCAACAAACACTTGAGCAAGAAACAAACAAAATTACAGCCGAGACCAGATCGCCAATTTTAATTAAAAACAGAATATTTACAAACCGAGAATCACTTATCATTTGACAAACTCAATTTCCCGGCTCTGTTTGTTCGTACGGCAATTTAACTAATATCACTAGCAAACGAAACTCATCCAATTTGAAACTTGACGTATTAAAGCTTTGACTTGCTTTATTTGACTTTATTTGGATATTTGAAACTAAGCAAACAACACGATTTCTAGGCGCCCTTTTAATACAGTTAATTAAATTCAGCAATTAGTATGTTTCTCTTTCTTGCCTAGCCTTTACCCAACTATATTGGGGTCGGCTTCCAGTCTTACCGGATTCAGCTAAGCACTAGTGTTTTTACGTGGAGCGACTGCCTATCTGACCTCCACAACCCAGTAATTGTAGTACACGGTACCCTTTGGCAAGACTGGTGTCAGATCTCAAGCTTCTGACTACCCGTAACGACTGTCAAAGATCTTCAAATGACAGCCGGGACCAACGGCTTAACGTGCTTTCCGAGGCACGGAGGAAACTCGGAATGTTGAAAATGGTCACCCATCCACAGACCGACCTCGTCAAGCGTTGCTTAACCTTGAAGATCGATCCGTGCGGCTGTATTATTTAGCCACGAGCTCCTCCCCAGCAATTAGTATGTTTGAATATCAAAATTTTGATACTCTCTTTATTGTTTTTGCCTTCTGTGAATTGTCAGTAAGAGGCGAGGCTTATCTTTAGATACGGGTCGAGTTTTCACTTTCCAGTTAAATTCTGGGGAATCCTGAGAAGCACACTTTAAACGATTTTTCATGGCAATATGTCTGTATTCCAAATTATAATAATTCTAGAGCTCTTTCATTTTCGCTGTTAGGTTAGTTGATATGTAATGTTTGTAAAGAATATAATTAAATTCAAAACCGTACAGTCGATCACAGTACCTCGTCCTTTTTGGAAAGTCAGTTAATACATTTTACACATATTTTTTTTAATTTATGTTGTCATACCTAGGGGAGATTGGGTAAAAGTGGAGCGCGGGATACAGTGGATAATTCATTATAACTCAGTATGTGTTACTACCCTATCTTATCTACCCCCTACCTACCCTAACCTACTTACCGTACCCCACCTTCTCTACCCTACCTACCTACGCTACTCTACCTACATACCTACGTAATATTTTTCTTTATTTTTCTATCTAAGAACCTTCTCCTAACAATAAAATTCACAACAAAAAAGAATTAGCGGAATCGGTAAAGCCGTTCTCAAGTTATAGCGTGACTAGGAGAAATAGGGTTTCATTTTTATATATACGAGTATACTAACACTTCGCCCGCGACTTCGTTCGCGTGATTTCGTTTATCCTATAAGTGACTCAAGAGAGTCACAGCATATCTGTGTTTCTCATTCCACCTGAGAAACCGTCAGGCCTCGAGAAAGTTAAGTATCAAATGGCGAGGCGCTAACGTAGAGCACAATGACCACCCTTTTTACCTAGGTGCCACCTTGGACCGCTCACTGACTTACAAACACCACTATTTGAAAACAAAACTTGAAGTCAGCACCCGCAACAATCTACTCCACCGTCTAACGTTACTACCTGGGGTAACTCTCCACATGTCCTTCGTATATCGGGTATAGCTTTCTGCTGTTCGGCTGGGGAATTTGCATGCCCATTGTAGCATCGATCCACCCATGCCCGACAAGTGGATGTAGCTCTCAATGAGACTTGCAGGATTATTACAGGTTGCTTAAAACCAACCCCACTTGCTACACTATACCCGCTTGCAGGAATAGCTCCTCCGGATGTCCGAAGAGAAGTGGCATGCTATACAGAGAAGCATAAGCAAGAGACAGACAAACAACATACTTTATATAACGTGGAGAAGCCAAGAAGTAGAATAAAAAGTCGAAACGGCTTCCTTTCGTTCACTAAATCAATTAACGGCGACGAGTTAAGCGAAAGAAAGAAAAATCTATGGCTCTTTGGACACCCCCCTCCAGCTGACTATATTGAGCCTGCAAAAAAGCACCCTGCTAGCCACCAACTGCTTTGGCCCACCTGGAAATCTCTAAACGGACTACGAAGCAGGCACAACCTAGTTAGATGGGGGTACTCCAATGACCCACAGTTCGATTGCGGAGCCAGGTCTCAAACAATGTCTCACCTTTTGTCGTGCTCTCTGTGCAACAACACCTGCACCTTAAAAGATCATTGTGAGGCAAATGACAACTGATGGCGTGGCTGAATCCTGGTTAAAATATAAATTTAATTTTGCAATCATCGATTCGAGGAAAAAGGTGTACAGGTAGTGAAGGCGGCCAAAAATAAGCTATTATTAGATCAATAAAAATGGGGTATCGTAGTTTTGACTTAAAGAATAATAAATTTAAGGTTACCACCACAAAGTAAAATCCTCTCCTAAAAACTTAATAACCCCATTTTGCTCCGTTGAAGGTCGAGTTTTGAACAACTCAAAGTTATTCAATCTTTTCTTCTCTTTTTATTTTTCGGTTATGTTAGTAAGATTCCGCAAAAAGATTCTTTAAAAAAAAACTAACACCCCTTAACCCTATCTGGGAGGTAGTTTTAAAAAACGTTTTATGTAAATTTCGTAAAACGTTTTTTTGATTATTTACTTTATCCCCAAGGAATTAGATTTTTAATACAAACAAATTATGCCCCATTTCACCCCCTTAAATGTTGAATATCCGAAAATTCGTGCTTAATGCTCCCCTAGAACCCTACGACAAAAACGAAAACCAGTCCAGTAAGATTCTTAGCTTGGGATTAGTTTCGAAAAACTTATTGTTTAAATAGGTTGGTACTTATGTCAAGTTTCAAGATCATTTACCCAAGAAATAAGATTCTTCAAAAACACTTTAATACTACTTAAATCATCTTTTGGGGTAGTTTCAAAAACTAATAATAACAATCTTTATTGTTTATTTAGGTTGGTTCTTATGTCAATTTCCATGTTTATCAACCCAAGAAATAAGATTCTTCAACCAAATTCTAAATCGTTTTTTGGGGGTAGATTCGAAAAACGAATGATAACAACCTTTTTTGTTTACTTTTGTTGGTATTTACTTTCAAATATTATTAACTCCAGAAATAAAATTTATCAAACACACTTTAACACCCCCTAAATCGTCTTTTGGGGGTAGTTTCAAATAACTCATAATGACAACCTTTATTGTTTATTTAGATTGGTATTTATGTCAAGTTTCAAGTTTATTAACCCAAGAAATAAGATTCTTCAAACAAACTTTAGCACCCCCTAAATCGTATTTTGGGGGTAGTTTCAAAAAACGATTATAAAAACCTTTATTATTTATTAAGGTTAGTATTTGCGCCAAGTTTCAAGTTTATTGACCCAAAATTTCAGATTCTTGCATACAAACTTCAACACCCCCTAAACATCTTTTGGGGATAGTTACGAAAAAGTAATAATGACAACCTTTATCATATACTTAGATTACTATTTGTACCAAGTATCAAGAATTTATGCCTAATTTTATATAATACACGCCTTTTTCTTTAAAGATTACATAGGTACTCATATTATGATTGATACTCATTATACTACTCATTGATACTCATATCATCAGAGATGAATCATTTTTTTTGGGTGCACGGTTGGCGCAGTGGTTGAGCGATTGACTGCTGCGCTGCGTGTCGCGGGTTCGATTCCCACACGGATCAAATATTTGTATGACCTACAGATAGTTCTTCCGGCTCTGGGTGTTGTGTATATGAGTTTATATGTTTGTAAACGCACCCACGATACAGGAATAAATTTCTAGTGTGAGGAAATGTTAAAAAAATATATGTAAATTTAGCCATAAACTTCGGAGTAGCTTTATGTTAAAAAAAGTAATCCACTCTCCCATACATGCAAGCAGCAAAATTATAAGATTTTCCAAAATAATTAGCAAAAAAAGTTATACGAGTAAAATAACCATGTTATTGTCGTTAAAACTTCAAGATATTATCAGCTCATTAAATTCATATTGTGATAAACTTTGAAAGGCGAAAGTAGCCACATAAAGTGATTTCTGTGTCTATTGTGTAAATATTTCTTAGGGTCACTTACCCCATATTGCGTAAAACCTTATTTATAAGAAATATCTTTGAAAATGAAATGAAAATGAGATAGTAAATGATGTTCCTTTTCTCTGGTATATTTGATTCCAGTAATAGGTATGACAAAAACGCTTGAACGTACGGCAATTGGTTCTAGTTTCCACAAAGTCCGTATAGTAAATAACTCTGGATGCAGCCTGTACATAATCCAACATAATATTGCGTTCAATCTGCTTTTTGTCCGACCAGTAGACTCTATCATACACCTCGTTCAAATCATGGAATTTGGTAATAGGTAGTATTTCGTTTATCATCATATTTTACAGACTGACTTCACACAGTACCCACACTGTTGGGCCTCCCTTTTTTTGTCCAATCCCCATGCTCTTGCCGTTGCTCCTGGCGTTATTACCAGCGCACTTCATAATTCCCATGCTCTTGCCGTTGCTCCTGGCGTTATTACCAGCGCACTTCATTCGGGCTCTACCCGAGCTGGAACAATGTCGTGTTCCCATCCCGCTGGCGGACGACCAACATTCCTTCTGAAGAGAATATTATAAATATAAGGAACTGGTGTTCTTGGTATTTATAATATTCTCTTTTTCTTCTCCTTCTTAGTCGGGTCGTGGTCACGGATCATCTGAAAAGTTGGTCGCGGCTTTTGTTTATAATATAGGTACCAACTAACCTGCTGAGCATCTCTCTGCCCAAAATGGCCGATGTAGTTGGGGAACACGGTGAAGTTGTAGGGTATCCTGTGCTGTTGGCAGAAGTTCACGATGACAGGTAGGCAGACTCCTGGGGCAGGGTTTCTGGCTCCTGGCGGGTCCGTGGGGGCCGGCCACGTCACCACCGTGGACCGGTTGACTACTTGTGACACGTACTGTGGACAAGGAGTGATGTTACTAAGTATCTAAAATTTTTACACACTTAACATTAAAAACCGAGTCGGACTTGCGCATGAAGGGTTCCGTACCACTATCGTAAAAAACGGCAAAAAATGACGTTTGTTGTATGGTAGCCCCATACAACTTATTTTGTTTTGTTTCTAGTATTTGTTGTTATAGCGGGAAAAGAAATACATATCTGTGAATTTCAAATGTCTAGCTATTACGGTTCATGAGATACAACCTGGTGACAGACAGACAGACAGTGAAGGGTAATGGGGTCCCGTTTTTACCCTCTGGGTACGGAACCCTAAAAAGAGATTTCTTTTTTATTGTAAAAACAATTAAGATGAGAACCTCCTGGATTACCTCAGCTTATCTCAGCAAGTAATCCGGTTATTTTGATTTGTTCACTCTTTTACTATTTTATTTTTTCACTATCGCTAAGAGTGTACTTTTTATCGCGCAAAAAAACACTGTACATGTAGAATAGACCACGTGAGCAAAGCTCCGGGCTAAAGTTAGTTTATAATAAAATACAAATATTTTATAGTCGATATCTACTTTACCAAGAGATCTTTGGAAAAATAATACTATTGTCAGCATTTAATTAACGTAACAATGTACCAGTGCTTTCATTGACCGCTTCTAAACTTTCAAGACCGGTAGCGTGCACTACTTCCCTTTATACAATTTCTGCAGTCCATAAAACAATATGTATCCTCAACAACGCGTCATCCACAATGTGGCGAATGTTTTAAGTCTCACAAAACAGACAAAGACGCAGATAAGACGTAATTGTTGCTCACAGCCTGAGCACTGACGCCGCCGGTACGAGCCCCAACGAGCTACGACGAGCGAAGAGCACAACAATTGTTTTGTTAGCTAAGCTTTGCCTTGCCGTCGTTTTTGTGGGCGGGCTCCTTTTAGGTTGTATGCAAGTGACTCGGTAATTAAAACGCTTCGTTTGGTTGATTTTTACAGTGAGAAATGGTGCGCTTTTTCTAAAGGGTGAGAATATTCCAAATCTGTTTGAGCAGAAGCCGTTGCAAATTAAAGCAAAAGTTTAGTTTTGTCGTGTGTGTGTAAGTGTTCGTAATTTTTGGCTATGAAAAGGCCTGTTTGTTAATTTATGGTTTCGTTGAGACAACGTTTGCAGGAAGCCAGTTACAACACCCATCATATCAGCCAAAAGATGTCCGCTGCTGGACATAGGCCTCCCCCAAGCGTCGCCACATTAGTCGGTCTCGTCTCGCATCCAGCGGATCCCAGCAACCTTCACCAGGTGGACCTTGCGGTTGGCGGTCACCACTCCAGAACTCTTCTGTCCATCGGAAATCCATTCTGCTAGCAATGTGCCCTGCCCCCTGAAGTATTGCCAAATTTAAGTGGCAGTACTTAAATTTGGCAATACTTCGGGCTATGTCGGTAACCCTGGTTCTCTTGCGGATCTCTACATTTCTGATTCGATCACACAAGAAAACGCCGAGCATAGCCCTCTCCATTGCCCTTTGGGTGACCGTGAGTTTTCTGATGAGGACCATTGTAAGCGACCATGTCTCAGAGCCATATGTCATCACTGGCAACAAACACTGGTCATAGACTTTGATCTTGAGATACTTTGGTAAGATACCGCGCAACTTGCCGAACGCTGCCCAGCTGAGTTGGATGCGTCGGTTGACTGGTTCGGGAGGCTGGAAATTGTTAAACCTACGCGCGAGACGTTTCGTGATGAATCTTGAAAACAGCTTGTAGACATGGCTAAGAAGTGAGATGGGCGTATAGTTCTTCAGTAGGGCATTGTCACCCTTCTTGAAGAAGAGTACCACCAAACCCATGCAGTATGTATGTTTTCCCCTCAAGTAAGGCGGAATCAAACAGCTTCTGAAGGGCCTTATGCACTGATTTTCCACCCACCTTCAGGAGTTCGGCCGTAATTCCATCATCACCAGTGCTTTTTTGTTCTTAGTGCCATCCTTATCTCGTACAGGCTGACGTCCGGAATGTCTTCGGTATAGTATCGGGTCAATATAGCTCCAGGGTCATTTGCTAGATTCGCGACGGGTTTACTGGTTGACGTGTACTGCCCATAGAATCTCTCGATCTTACAACACCCATGGGAGTAGAATAGTAAGGATTTATACTGGAATTTGCTATGACCTTTTTACGTGCAGCACAATAGCACAATAGCTGTTTTCCCCGAATACAAACAGTCAGCATTTTCAATAATAAATCATTTCTATTATAAAATTCACACTTCTCCTATAAAATAGAACTTATACATCTAGTATTTCTGAATTAAAACGGTTAGAAGCAATAAAGCATGGTTTGGTGTTGGGCAAGCCGCTCTGAGCCGGCATTATGAGTAACGTCCCGCTCCTCTCACCGAGAGAAGGCCTGTGACCGAGCAGTGGGAACCATATAATAATAAGCTATTTATTCCTTAATTCATAGTTACATATCAAATGTTGTTAGTAGTTGTAATTTGCTTTAATTTATGTTAGTATTATAGGTATAATTAATAATTATTATATAGCTTGATATTCCAAGCATCACTGTTTTTGAAATTCAAACAATAATTAATTGTAAAACAGTAGAAATAATTCTTCACATGCTTAAAAAATGTAGTTCTTAAATTAATAATAAATTAAATATCTAATAATAAATAAAATGGATTATTACATAATGAATGATTAAATTAAAATTGTGCATTGAATTATAAATTTGAATATTGATTGTTAAATTAAGAACTAATAATTTAAATTACAATTGATAATTACATTTAAATAATTTGTTATGGGTTTTTATTATTTATTTATTTGAAATGTGGATCCCATCTTGGGTAAAGGCCTCCTCCACCCTTTTCTATGACTCTCTGTCCTAGCCTAAGTTAATCCAATCGTTTAATCGATTGGGAACCGTATAATTGATTCTAAAGGCAGACACACCTCTCCTGTACCGCTGGCTACCGCGATGCGTACCAGCTGCATCAGTCTGAACTTGTGAGGGTTGGCGTCTGTGCTGGTGCCTCGTATGTAACATAATATGTGCTCACCTGTACCGCTGGGTTGGCTCTGAAGTAGGCGAACAGCGCGCCTGTGATGGCCAGCAGTGCTACTGCGTTGAGAGCCAGCTGCATCAGTCTGAACTTGTGAGGGTTGGCGTCAGTGCTGGCGCCTCGCATGTCGCGGAGCATCTGTTGAGGACATACATAATGAAAACATAGACTTCCGTACGTAGTTCTCTTGACCGAATTATGTTGTCCTGTGGCCGATTTCAGATCACCTTTACCCGACTTGACAATCTTTCCCAGGACCATGAGACTAACAAGGCACTGAAACTACAGTCAGTATCTGTTTGATGAGACGATTCCATATAGGTCACGGTCCTTTTGACGAAGATCAAACAAGAATCTCCGGGTAAGTACTCTTTAAAGTAATGAACTTGGTAAAAAGAATATTCTCAGTCCTCCAACTTCACTATGACTAGGGAAAGTAATGAGACACAGTATTATGATGAAAATCTGATTACTTAAAGCCTTGTATTATTGAGCCTTGTATTAAAACGATAAGAACGTGTCAGAAAATATGACGAAAACAGTCATTTAAATTCTTACAAATGTCACCACAGATTTATCCATAGGTCTTGGGACGCAAACTAAAAGTTGTAACCGAATTTCAATATTCCATTGAAATCTAACATTTTTATTCATTTCCCCGAAGCGGGATCCTAAAGGCTTAAAATGAGCTGGTTTGGTAGTGACTCAATTAATTCAGACTCACGATCTGATAGAAGGTCGTTTGCGACTGTGTGTATGTTCACTACCGCATTGTTCTTTTACGTTCAGTAAAATCGGTAACTTTTCTACTATTTAGCCTCGTTTGTAGTACACATACGTAGACATTTTTCCTTCCTCCTATAAAACAATTTTCAGTTCAGCAGAATTTATATTAGCAAATAGGTATGTAACTTTCACCTCAATTTTGTAAAAAAAAATATCAATATGACACATTCATTACTAATAAATTACTTAACGTGACCAGAGGAAAAGGACAGTTTTTTCTTTGGACAAAGAATCAAGATTTCCATTCAAGGTGTCTATACTGCCATAGTTATTTTTATACCCTTTAAGCTCGCGCTTGACCACCATCTCACCTGATGGTAAGCGATGATGTGGTCGACGGTGAATCACGCTTGCCTAGAAATAACCTATTCATTCTTGACTTAAAGTCTCCTAGATTGTAGCTATCGGGAAACACAGACTCCGGCAGGGAATTTTACTCCTCAGCTGTACGCATAATAAAAGTGTTCCCAAAACGTTTTGCGCGTATGGGTGGGATGTCCACCATGAACCGATGGCGCATCGCCATACGTCTGGTAGTCCGATGATGAAACGGGCTATCTGGAATTATATCATGCAATTTCATCGTACACTAGCCGAAATGGACCCTATATTTTTATTTTTTTCAAAAAAACAAATATGGTTTACTATATTGATTTATTCAACACTAACTCTTCCTATAATTTTGATATAATATTGTGAAATTAATGATGAAACATTTGTACGCCTGATGGCAAAGCATAGAGAACTTAAAAAACTGTAACATCTCACACACCTGTGTATCTGTAACCTATGTTTACAAATAAAGAATCTGAATCTGAACGACGAATACAGACTTCCAAATAAAAACACTACAAAGTGAAAAATAACTTTCTTTTTGGAAGTCGGTGTCTTTTATAGGTGCCTCGGAAAGCCTCGGAAAGCACGCGTTTGAAAATCTTTGACAGTCGTTACGGGTAGTCAAAAACCTGAAATCTGACACCAGTCTTGCCAAGGGGTATCGTGTTACCCAGGTACTGGGTTGTGGAGGACAGATAGGCCAGCAAAAGTTTTTTTTATTTTTCAGTTATTAGTTGTGGGTCTCCCTTGTTTTACCGAAAAGAAATTGCCAAATTATCACTTCCCAAACAAATTTTCGCATAACTTCATTTGCCAAATTATTACTTACCAAACAATCTCTTTACAAATAATTGTTACGAAAACCTATGTTTGGCAAGTGAACGTTTGAACAATAACTTGTTCACCAACTAGTACTTTTACCATTTTTTATCTAGTCAAATATTTCAGTTGGTATAACATATTTTACGCAAAAATTTTTTTCTATATAATCTAGTCGTTTCTGGCACTCGCCGGCCGCTGCCGCGGCACCGCTCGCTACGCTCGCTCGGCTCGTGCGTAGGTGGTCACAGTTTTAACCTAACCTAACCTAACCATTTTTTTTAAATTAATAACCTACTGTAACTAGTTCCATAAATAACCTAACTTTTGCTATTTTGTACTCGCGTTAATAAATGATTACCTATATTAAAATAAAATTGCATTTTTAATTATACAATTCCCAAAAAAATCTTATTTTTGCCTTTATATTTTTTGTCATAACAATTCATTTGACTAAACGTTTATTGTCTAAATATTGTTTGCTGTAATAAATCATTTGATTAAAGACCAAAAACCTTAATGACATTATCCTTGGTAACAATCTGCCAAGTAAACATTTGACCAAATGAAAATGTGCGTACTAAAATTATTCCAAATATTACATTGGTATAAAAAAAGGTTGCTAAAATTTGTTTGGGTAATGAAAATTTGGCAAAATCTTTTCGGCAAAACGGCAGGATCCCATTAGTTGTATCTAACAGGCAAGTTCTTTAGTAAGGTACCTGTAATGCCAGAATAGATTACCCGAATATCATGAACATAACCGGTGAAATCACAGTGTACCTACTAAAGAAAACTGTACACATCCCTTTAGCGCGTACTGGCGTGATTTTATGTTATGAAATGGTATAAACAATAAACAGACATGCGATTGCAGAAAACCCGAGACATTTGCCGTCATTGATTGAAGAGTTCTGCAGGGTGACCATAAGCTCTTAGAGTGAGGTTATTTTGGATGTGCGTAAGGGACAGATTTATATGACTTGTATACATCTGTCACTTACGCGATATCAAAATAACCTTACTCTAAGAGCTTATGGTCACCCCCCTGTTGTATATCTCCGACATTCTTCATCAAATCTTCTCTAAATTAAAATGGGACCAATTTGGGAACATATTCTTTCAAAAGAAAATAATAATTTTCAATACCGGTCCACAATTGGCGGAGAAATCGGTGAACATACGCAAAAAAAAACAAAGTCGAACCTGCTCCTTTTTGGAAAGTCGGTTGAAAAACCAACAAGCTGAAAACTCGGCGACGATGTTCTGGGCTCCGGAGCTTTGTCTTGACCAATATGTCATTGCCGATGAACTTCTTGACCCGCTTTTCTATCGACTCTAGTGCATCAAGCTTGTATTTGGCAGATCCCAGACCGTCCCAGAGATGAGAACAAGTGGGTACTCCATGCATGATCGAACTTGCACTTGATACAAGTTAAGCAGCTGTTCCGGCGTAAAGTACCTTCTCACTTTTTGGCAAGAATCCCCAACTTTTTGGCAGCCAGCTAAGCCTTTGCCTCAATTTATGGGCCAACATTGAGAGTCGATGTCAACGTTACGCCAAGAAGCTCAAGCTGGTCCGATTAGTACGATCACAAGTCGGTAACTTGGAGCCGGGTGAAATTGGCTCTTTTTAGCGGAAAAAAGAACTTTATGGGGACTTCACCATCGACAGCGATGTAGACGAACTTTTTGATGCCCAATGACTTCTTTACCTTTTCCATTTTCATACGCGTTTGTACATTATTTAGTTTGTATAAATAGCTCGTACTATTTTAGTTAAAATTTATTATTATTTAAATTTTTATTTTATTAAATTAAATTAAATTCTGTTGTAAACAATTTGAACATGTTTCCATTGGTGGATTCCTCAACCATACTCGATTGCTAGAAGCTATGCACGTACTGCAAGCTAAGCCGGTTAGCTCGGGAAGCTGGTGCGGCTTATGACTAAATTTCCAGGAACAAAAGCCTTTGCAGGTCCTTTTGTCGCCGTATTAGGCCCTAAGCTGTGCGATATGCAGCATAAGCGAATCTGCAGCAAAATAAAGGCTCCAGAATATACCAATTATGTAGTAATGTGCTATATTTAATTAGTGCGATGCGCGGTCGACTACGGACGCGTTTGCGCTGCACTGTATGATTATATTCGCGATTTGCGCGGCTATAGCCGCTGCCCGGTTGCCGCTATGAGTGCTCAAAAGCTCATAGCCAACGAAGTTTTGGCATTTATAAAACATGCCATCGACAACATGGATGAGGTCAGCATGTTGCAGATTTGCAAGTCATCTTTAAGGAGGATGCGATTAGCAGTGCCAAGTTGCTGCTGTTCACGACGTTTGGCAAAGTACTTCTACTTTTACGGGCAGAAGTAGTATTGCAATTTCTGCAAGTAGGTCACCTACCAACGGCGACTCCGCAAATGTAAACACGCGTCGCGGGGCACAAAATGCCTCCATCTGCAGTTTCGAGTCGGCGGGCTCGAATGCGTCACCAACTGCCGAAAATGCATGCGTTGCAACGTGTGCCGCCGCCGTCCCCGCCTCGACACAGGTGGAGACGATGAATTGTGTAGGTTTGTCGACCCCCAAACGAGCCTACGCAGCTATTGCAGCTGCTAAGAAGCCTGTTGAGCCACAAAACTCGCAGGCTAAATTAGCGGAAAAAACAAAAGGGGGTAAACGGTGCCGGGCGAATACAAACTCGGCTTTGAAAACGCAGGGTCCAAAGAAGGACACTTGTGACAAGGATGGTTTCGTCATGGTGGAGAAGAAGAAGAAGAAGAAGCCTCCTTGTCGGAACCAGTGCGGTACTGCGCTGGCAGGGCCCAACATGCTGCTGCGTCCAGCAATCCCGACGACGCTGCTGTATGTGTCCAGACTGCACCACTCCACGAAGGTTGAGGACGTCGTGGAGTATATGCGCGTCAAGGTCAAATGGACTTTGAGGGTCGAGAGATTGGAGCCGCGTCATAACACGAACTTTAAGTCGTTCGTGGTGCGTGTTCCGACGCATGGACTCGAAATGTTCCTCAAGAAAGAGTTTTGGCCGAAGGGTGTTGTGTACCGCCGGTTTCGTGGCCAGCTACGTGACACCAGTCAGCGAAACACGACGCCGACACTTCGTGTGCATTAGTTTTAGATAATTATGTTATATATATTTATAGTATTTTTAAGTTTTTAATGTAAATATAGTATTACATATATTGATATGGGCCTTGATGCCTGAAATAAATGGATAAATAAAAAAAATAAAAAAATTGGTACATATTGATACATCGATAAATAATGATAAATGATAAATGATTTATTTCTGTAAGTAGGTTTGTACAAACACTTTTACATGTCGATCATATTTTTAAAACTAGATGAAGTCGGCGTTTCCTATCTGACTACTCTGAGAAGAAAGGCCGAAACAAACTCAGAGGTCACAGTATCTTTTAAAGTCCAGACAAAATCTTGGTTAGATCATGTGAAGACCATGTAGACTGAAGTCTGAAATGGTCTTTTGAGGAAAGAACCAGCCAGATTGAGTGGACCTGTCCAGTCAGTGCACGCATTTGTCAATAACCGTGCAGCTCAACTCAGAAATTAAGGAGCTCAACGATTCGACGAACAATACCAAAGAAAGGACATTCGGGTAGGCCGCACAAACTACTCAAACTGCCAGACCATGATTAAAACTAACTTAGATAAATTAAAAACAAACAAAAAGTATGATCCACATAGTCTTCACATTCACAACAATTAAGGAAAAAAAAAAAGAACTTAAAATAAAAAAATATAATACTTTAAAAAGTAAATATTCTTGTCATTGCAAGAAAACAAAAAAAGAAAAAAAAAAAAACAAAATTCATGGTGCAAACAAAATTAATTGGAGCAGCTCAATCCCAAGCCTGTTTGTCCTCAACGTAATCTTTAATTGTATAAAACGCTTTCTGGCACAACTTACGTTTAATGAATGTTTTGAATTTATTAAGACTTAGATCTTGTACGTGGCTTGGAAGCTTATTATAAAAGCGCACACATTGACATCTAAACGAGCCACCTATTTTCGTGAGCCTTGTTGCAGGTACTACAAATTTGTGTTTGTTCCTAGTATTTATGTTATGGATATCACTGTATTTTTTAAACAATTTTATATTTTTATGGGCATATAAAAGATTTTCATAAATATACTGAGAAGGCACAGTCATTACATTAATCTCCTTAAATTTCTCTCTGTGTCTCGGGCTTAATTTATAAATAGATCGAACAGCTCTTTTCTGCAAAACAAAGATAGTCTGGATGTCGGCGGCATTTCCCCACAACAGAATACCGTACGACATTACACTATGAAAATAGCTAAAATATACTAAACGGGCTGTCTCTATGTCAGTTAAATTACGAATTTTCCTAACAGCATATGCTGCGGAGCTTAGCTTTTTTGACAATTTATCTATATGTGGGCCCCACTGAAGCTTAGCATCCAAAGTTAAGCCTAAGAATACTGTGTATTTTCAGGATTCAATTCTTCGCCCTTTACCAACACATCAGTTTTCACCTGCCTAACGTGAGGTAGGGTAAACTTAATGCATTTGGTTTTTTTTTCATTAAGTAGTAAATTATTAACATTGAACCAGTGAACTACTTTTGAGATCGCGCTATTTACATTGTCAGTAACCAGCTGCTGACGTTTAAGTTTAAACAAAAGTGAAGTATCATCCGCAAACAACACTATATCATGGTTATCCTTTATGAGGTATGGCAAGTCATTAATATAAATAAGAAACAAGAAAGGACCAAGAATCGAGCCCTGCGGGACGCCCATCGTTACTATGGATTCGGGAGATCTTTTTCCATTAACGTCAACGCTCTGAATCCTATTACTTAAGTATGAAGTAAGAAGATCCAGAGCGCTGTTCCGGATTCCGTAGTGGCAGAGTTTCCTGATTAGCGTTTCATGAAGAACACAATCAAATGCCTTGGACAAATCACAAAAGATTCCCAAGGCATCGCACTTATCTTCCCATGCATTATAAATATGTCCTAAAAGCTCAACACCGCCATCAGTAGTTGAACGACCCCTTGTAAAACCGAACTGTTTGCTATGTAATAATTTATGTTTATTAAAAAATCTTTGCAATTGCTCTAAAATTAATTTCTCAAATATTTTACTAAACGTAGGTAGTACTGAAATAGGTCTATAATTTGTAGGGTCTGATGTGCTACCTGATTTAAACAATGGTATTATTTTACTATTTTTCATAAGGTCAGGAAACTCCCCACAGTCGATACAATTATTAAAGATAATAGCTAAACTAGGTGCGACAATATCAATAATAGATTTAGCAACTTCTACAGAATGACCCCACAGATCTGCAGTCTTTTTAACATTTAAAGTGTGAAAGGTTTTAATTATGTCTCTACAAGTAATATGTTCAAAAAGAAATTCCGAATCGCAAACATTAACATTTTCTTTTAGCAAAGACTCAGCAACAGAAGGTGATGAGTTTAGGGATTTAGTAGTTGAAATGGGAATATCTGAAAAGAAATTTTCAAAGGCCACTGCGACTTGTGAGTCTGATTTTATGATTTTATCATTAATAGACAGGCTGTAGTCAATATTTCGGTTACTAGATCTTCCCGTTTCACTATTAATAATATTCCAAGTCATTTTAATAACGTTACTACTGTTTTTAATCTTTGAACTCAAATAACACGACTTGGCCAAACAACAAACTTTTTTAAATAATTTTGAATAATTTCTAACATATAAATTAAATTCAGCAGTGTTGACATAAGTCCTTTCATTGTACAACTCATAAAGCCGTTTCCTACTTTTATGAATACCAATGGTGGCCCAATCACTGAATGATACATTATCTTTAACTGAGATAGTCTTGGGAATAAAGGTAGAATTAAATTGTTTACAGTACATATTAAAAAAATCATCATATAGATGATTTGGATCAGCATGAATTGACAAAATTGGTAATTTTTTAATGAGTTTAACTTTAAACGCTGCCAAGCGACTTGCAGTTTTGGGGTTAACAGTGATATCCTTTTTGGCCACATTGTTGTTTTGGTTAGGTATAGTAACCTCTGCCCACAGTGATCAGAATCTAGTAAACTTATAATTTCTTTGTGGACTGGTATAACATTAGTATAAATATTATCTAAACATGTGGCACTAGTAGGGGTTATTCTTGTGGACTCCAAAAATAGGTTTACAAGATTGTAGGACTGAAACAGACTTAATATTTTACTACAAGAACCTGAGTCCTCTAATAAATTGACATTAAAATCACCACAAGTGATAATGGATTTATTCGAGTTACAAATCTTGTGTAACACTTCATCCATTACCTTTTCAAAGCAGTCATACAATCCTGAAGGGGGTCTGTATACACTTAATACAATAAACTGTTCCAATTCTATACAAGCTATTTCGACTGTCCGCTCAACAGATAGGCTCACAATATCCTTACGGTCTTTAAATTTAAGCTGGTTACTTACTAAAATCAATGAGCCACCATGTATAGCATTAACTCTGCTGAATGTACTACCAACCTGATGATTTTTAAAATTGAACAATAACTGGTGGCTTTTAAGCCAATGTTCTGTTATACAAAGAATATCAATACTGTTAAAGTTCATAAATAATTCTACTTCTAAATCTTTGTTCATAAATCCTTGAATATTTTGATGCACCAGGTTAATACTATTTACTGATTTTAAACTTTTATGTGATTTTATTTTGCAATTTTCAATTTGTAAACTTTTGCAAGAGGTTGTCTCTATTGTCTTAATTTCTAAATTATTATCAATATCAATTTCTGATACCAAATCATTGACTGAATTAAATAACATGTCTTGGCATTGCTCAATAGAAGCAAGTTGTTTAGCCAAATTCTTGGCTGTAATAGAAAAATAATATGATAGCGACACAGCTATCTGTCGTTTACAGTACTTTGAAAGAAAGTACCTATCAATGAAAAATCTATCTTTTGTCAAACAAAAGTGGTTACCAACATAATTGTTAGTGTCAATTAAATGGAATAAATTATTACTATATGTTAAATTATGTAATGTCCTATTCAATTCATATCTAAGATTATTTTCTTCCTGTGGCAAACTTTGGCTGTAAGGGAATGTGAACATCACAATTTTTTTTAAACTAAGGTTGCACAATGATCTATAATGTTGGAGTAATTCTCCTTTGTTCACGTTACCCCTATTACCAATAAACATTAACAATGTAGTTGCCTGGTTAAAATTGCATTTTATGACTTTTTTCATTATGTCAAATAAAGAACGTCGTGAGTGTCCTGGATATTTATTTGTTAACAAGTGGCCTAGATCCTTTCCAATTTCATCACAAAATAATACTATTTCTGTATTTACACTCTTTTTAGGCAAACAGTTAGTAATTTCTAATGGTAAACTGGCACTAGACCGTGGTACGGTGACATCATATATTGTCAATGAATGGTCCGGTGTGGGTTCAACAGATGGTGGTTGACAATGAGCACATTTGTTAGTTTGTGAGCTTACCAGCTCATTCATTGCCAATATATATTCCCTCATTTGGTTTTCAGAGGCTGTATATTTGATGGTCATAGAAGTAAGTTTCTCCTGTAGTTGGTCAAGTTCATACTGCAAGTCTTCTGTGTCAGTTTGGTATTTCCTAGTACTTTTTTCTAAGTTAAATGAATACATATCTAATTGTTTAAGTAAATGCAACCTTTCTCTATTGAGTTTAACATTTTTGATGAAGAACCTTTGTTTCTTGACCATTTTCTTTGTTTTAACTATGTATTTGTTAATTTTTATGTATTTTTTTATTTTATTTTTACTAGTAACTACCCTCAATGATTTAATTCGTGATTAGTTTATGAATTTTTCGTTAATAGGTACTGTAAAGCCTTTAAAGAATGATGACTCCAACTGGCCAGAAAAAAAACTGGGGGTTAATAAAAAAAACTTTATACAAAAAAATACTACCGACTTCCAACTAAAAACACTACAAAGTGAAAAATAGCTTTCTTTTTCGAATTCGGTGTTTTTGGTAGGTACCAATTTTTTTCGTTATGGACACTGACTTTCTAAAAAGAATGTTATTTTTCACTTTGTAGTGTTTTTAGTTGGAAGTCGGTAGTATTTTTTTGTAAAAAGTTTTTTTATTTTTTACTTTTGAGTTGTATCTATTAAGCCACTTGCCGTTGGTTTTTATAATGCCAGAATAGATTACCCGAATAACATTAAACTTGAACATAACCAGTGAAATGAGAGAGAACCAAGGTGAACTGTACACATCTGCGTACCTCTTTATAGCGTATTGGCGTGATGTTATGTTATGTAATGGTATAAACAATAAACAGATATGCAATTGCAGCAATACCAAGATTTGCCGTTATTTATTGAAGAGTTCTGTTGTATATATCCGAAGTTCTTTATCAGATCTTCACCAAATTAAAATGGGACCAATTTCGGAACACACACTATCAAACAAAAAAATAATTTTCAAAACCGGTCCACAATTGAAGGAGATATCGGTGAGCAAACATAAAAAAAACATATATAATGTCGAACATAGAACGTCCTCCTTTTTGGGAAGTTGGTTAAAAAAAAATAAAGAGTTAGATGCGAAACAAATAGTTGAAGTTAACTTAAGAATAAAAACTAGATCATCTCTGAACCTTGCGCAACGCATACTAATTTAGGTCATCCATACAAAGCTCAAACAACGCGACTATTTCCTCATGGAATTCTAACAGTATTCGTTCCTGGCTTGTTAGCCATTCTGCCGAGGAGGATTTATCTCGGGCTGCAGTGGCGCCATGAATGGGGCTCCGGGGCCTGGCAGCGCGTACTCGCGTTTGTTTCACATTCATTACGGAACCCTGCTTTGTCAACTCCACTGAGATATTATTGTTACGTAATCTCTATTCAGGGCACACATACGTTTAATATAACGAGTTGTTTCCAGATTTTCATAGGGAATTAACGTGTGTTCCTTGGCTTTGAAAAATGAAGATTTCATAAAAAGCTGGAGAAAATTTACATATTTGGGAAAATAGTTAATTATTTAAGAATTTTGGTAATAAAAAACACTTGGCAAGAAAGATTATACCTACTGAGTTTTAGAATATACCAGCAAATTATAAGTATCTATAAATGGAATGGCCTCGTTATTAAATATTGTGGACATCGATGATAATCTACTTAATCACATAAACACACCCTTTGCCCATGAAGGTAGGCAGAAACTGCAAAACGCCAGTTGTTACGATGCTTGCATACTCCTTTTGCTTCTTTTACGTCCTAATTAATTAGTGTGTATTGCATTCGTTTTCAAAGAAATTTAGACGCATGAATCTCAAGTAGCCCTAGGTACAAACACATTTGCGGTAGGTTCCTGTCACAATTGACTGTCAAGACAAGAAGGAAGACAACCAAGTCCGGAACTGACCTACATGCGGCTGGCCATATGCAATCATATCAATCAGATCAGGAAGCGATAGATATTGCGTGCCTATACGAATGCCTGTTTTGATGAAAACGCTGGAAACGAATAAGACTGACAAGTTGAATAGATTTCAGATACAGAGAAGCTATAAATATATACTTATAGGAATATTACGTCTTTATTAGGCAGAGGTGAAAGTGTTAGAGAGAACACCCACATTTTACTAGATGTTTAAATTTCATGTAGGTCATAGGAGGAGCCTACAAATTTGCCATTGACCAGGTACAAATCCAAACGCGGAGCTGATGCTGAGGTTTTTCAGTTGGCAAACTATGTCTAACCCGAGAATTAAACTCAGGACCTCATGCAATAATGTTGAAGTTGCGCTTGCGACTACTGGAACTAGGAGGCACACAACGACACCTACTTTATCAAAATCCTATAGTATTCCTACAGGAGCATGAGGCCTCTGAGTAAGGTGGAGTGGGCTTATATTTTATTTCGGACCAAAAGTATTTACGAAAAGATACCAGGATAAGACTATAAGAAACGGTGAACCAACAAAACAAAACTCTTTGCAATACAATACAGATTACTCCACCGAGTTATGAGGACGGGACGCAATCTTGACTCATGTAAACAGTAATATGTGGCCGGGCCTGTACACTCCTTCCTACTGTATGTATAGGCGGGTGTACACCCCTCCGCACAGATACGTATGTGGTGAAAGACGTACGCTACCTGATTAGAAACTTTGAGATTGTGTTTGGAAACTTAAGAGGACGGACTTTAAGATTTTATTAAAGAGGATGAAAGAAGTTCTGGAGCATGTTAGTGAGATTTCATTAGGAGTTCGTCTGAGCAGTGGATGGTTGCAAAGTTGTGTGTGCAGTCATTAAAAGTTTAGACTTAAGGCATAGCTATTATTTGACATTAGAACACCATGCTGGCGTTACCGACCGAACATTTGTTAGACGTGCTGTCTAACAAATGTATAACGCACACGGGATATAACTGATGAAATGTGTGAGTAATATAGGTACACCTCTATCTAACCCTTTGGGGAACCCATGTGTGAAGTTAAGTGTATAGAACACCACTACTTAATACTAGACTTGCCAGCAGTCGGAGATTTTTTTTCTCATTTAAATGGTTCATATCCGCCGCTCGCTTCACTCAAAAGAAGTAGTCATTCCTGCCAAATAAGCTCACGATCTGGTTTTTAAATAGGTGTTTGTTTTGCTAGGACTAACAGCACTTTTAATATGCCAAAGGGAAAGTGCAGTGGTGGCTCAGTTGTAACGCCCAGGACTTAAAAGTTGTAGGTCGTAGGTTCGAAACCAGGCAGGCGCACGTAACGAGACGTGGTGAGGACCATTTAGTACAAATTGCTTTGGGCCTTCTAGAGCAAAAGAGAGGCCGCAATTGACCTGGTGGTCCAATGTAGACCTCAAGCAAACAATTGCCCGAACAGACAACCTAAGACAGAATAACTTGGCGCAGAAAAGTGAGGAGACCCCACGCGAAGACCCCAAACCATGGAAGGAAGAATGAAAAAACAATCGTTACCGCTGATCCAAAAGTCACCTTTATCTTATTTAAGTCAACGTTATTTTCTACGGAGGATTTGAATTAAGATTCTGCTAACCAGTTTTTTAAATAAATGATTTAAGCGTTTTTGTAAATTTTTCTAGAGTTAGAGGCTCTTGTGCTAAAGTTCTTAGATGTAAAGTAGCAATATAAAGTACCTAGGTTCTGGCATCTATAAGCCTCTCCAAATTGTTTATATTTCAATAGTGAATTTTCATCTCGACAAGCGGTTGATTTTCTAACAAACAATTGGTTTACGTCAAGTGGCTGGAGCCCCTCGGTTTCGGAGCAGTTGTCTCAATTTATTTAATTTAATCCGATATTAATATTGTAAAGCCTCCCAATGATTGGATATCGATTTTAATGTCTTGTTGTTTCTTCTCTAGCAGCAATTATTTTTTTGGACGAGACATTTTGTGCCTGAATTTCGATCAAAATATATTTAATTTGGAAACATGATACGACGAAGAAGAAAACATTTTTAAATAGTGGAGTTTTATAAAAAAAAAAAACTTTTAAAAAAAGCTTATGCTATGGCTTGAATATCTATAGAAGAAAAACCTTACTTACTAGTACCAAACCAGTAAAGCTTCAAGATAGGAGATATTGCAAGCATGACTCAAGCATCCTTCAAGCAATAAATTCTTGCCAAAATTGAATCATAAATTCTTCCGGCGTATTCTACGATACTGACAGAAAATATAATAGCTATTTCATTTCTACGCTGCTAGCCTAATCTTGAGATCGAAACTGTGCGATACGATTCCCATTTTATCGAGACGCGACTCGCTCAAGTGCAGTACGCTCTCGATTGTAAAAATGGAAGAGAAAAGTGAGTAGCGGCAGCCACCAAACAATGGGGGGAATTTCCAAATCATCGCGACAAAACTTTGGATAGAATTTGAAGAGAACTGACAACACATGGGATTTTTCTCAGAGCAAAGAAGCATTCAACACAACATACAGTGTGAGCACATTGGAGTTTGATTGGTTTCGAATGAATACTAATAAGAATTCTGGGAAGAATATAAGAAATTTTCTTAAATAGACTTTTGTCGCTACCACTTATACATTGGACCTCAACTCGTACCCAACGCTTTAACCGTAAACACAGCAAACGCTTAATGCGGCGCAATATTTTAATTACGAGCAGCTTGCGAGCGACACTTAATTTTACAGTGGCCATATGTGTCATACACTTGTGCAGAAAATATGTGTCATACAATCGTGCGGCAAATACAGTTACTACTTGCTTTTACGGCGTTTTGGGAACGCGCGGGTTTTTGCAGCATTCGCAGCTATAAAAATGTTTCGGCAAACGTTTTTGTTACCGTTTTCAGATCGTGGAGCACGGAATGTGAAGTGGAAAATGTAAACTGACTAATGGTATTAATTGTCTCTGTGTACGAGTTGAGTTGTCACGGTATTTAATGTTTTAATTAAATTGTTGTATCTTCTCAAGTTTAATAGAAATTATATAAACGGTTTGCTTTCTTTTGATCGCAAGTAAATTAAGTTTTGTAGACTTTTTACTCTGACAGATGCCTGGTGGCAGAAAACTTCTACATTCATAAAACTAAGTTTTAGAAGATTGTACTCACTCGATGATGCAGTGACATGTTGCTTCCATTCTGGAACCTGACGATCGTCTGTAACGACGCCGGTGTCGACATGCTCTTGGTAATGGACCCATTGCCCGAGTCCCTGTCTTGCTGCTCCTTCAACAGCAGCCCCCGAGCTATCTTTGCGTTGAGGGTCTTGTTCACGTGCTGGTGAGGAAGCAAGGGCGCTTCCATCGTTTTCGTCGTATACGACGGTGAGGACGTCTGACTGAACGAGTCTGAAGATACGTTTGAGTCCTGTCGGACGCTAATATTTGACCCTGAGCTTGGAGACCGTTTCATCGGCTGGACAGTATTCTGAGGAGGTAAAGGAGCAGGAAAAGGTGTCGCGTCAGGGATTCTCGCGGGAGGGAGCGCTCTTCTAGCGGATAAGGACTGTGTGTGCGCAGGATTTCTGTTGCAGTCAAGTCGTGGTTGTGGTTGCACTGGGGCGACCGTTCTTCTGTTGCCGTTGGGGTCTGTCTGTGGTGGTATGGTGGTGGTGGTTGGAGGTCTGGGTGGTGTTGGGGGCGGCACGCGGCGTGGCGGCTGCGGGGATGCGCGGCGGGGCGGCGCGGGAGGCGGTACTGGGAGTGGTGTGGGTACGACCGTCGCAGTGGTACGCTGGGGCACCGGCGGTGGCTGTGGTTGCACTGGCTGGATCTGTTGTGGTGGTGGCTGGAGCTGTCACCAACAAAGTAAAAGAGAGTTAGCATTTCTGTTCCATTTTCAAATCATCTACGCAGTGAAAACTAATTGAATTTATTATCTAATAAAATAAAATCTGTTAAACAAAGTTTAAAGCTGCAACGCAAACTGACAAAATTATTTTTGCAAAAACACATACCTAACTCTTATAAAAATTGCGATACTCTCTATCGATTGCCCAGCACATTCTATATTCAAAATTTCTAAAGAGAATTTGAAAAGAGAAGCTGATGTGCTTGATAAAAAACTTAATGAGTTGCAAAAGAGCTCAGCTTTTTTTGTTATTTTTACATTTATTTGGAAACATAATTGGGCACGTACTTTAAATAGTTGTAGTACCTTCATGATAGGTCTTGGCGGCGCGATCCTCGAGGGGGGGCAGTAGGGCAGAGCGTCAGATGGGCAGTACACGAAGCCCGCCGGTCTCTGGGGTTGCGCGGGCGCACAGGCCGCCGTGCTGTGTCGTCGAGGGGTGCCTACACTTGGTCGAAGCAGTTCTAGGAGTTTCTCCCCGGGAGTCGCTGCAAGGCTGCCAGCGCGACCGCACCTGGAGAAAAAAAGTGGTAATAAGTAACTGTTAAAGCGGTTAGGTTTACAGTATCCATTGGTATGAAAAACAGTACGATGATAGGCAAGGCAGTATGACATTCTGTCAGCGATATTGACTTTCAAGCAATGGTTTGTCGTAAGAGAAACCAAGTAACGTTTCAGTAACGTTTGTCAATCCCAAACTTTTGGAATTTTCGACAATTGTTATAGTTATTTTAAATTTTTTGTAGATAAAATGAGAAAATTAAAAAAAAAAAACAAAAACCGGAATAAACTTTATTTTTGGTTTTTGGTCATTTATCGTTTATCATTCATGGTCTACAAAACTGATATTTAATTTCTTCTACTCCCTTTTCTCATCAATCTAGCAGCAATCAAAAAACGAACCAAATCCGTAACACAGGAATGCCATCGCCGAATCTGTCGATAGCTGCATTCGATTGCAGCTCACTCTGAATAGAATTCGTCGATAATTGTCACGTCTGACAACCGCCCAGAGTGCCCGACGTATTGATTCAGCGGGACCAGTTTTAACGAATGTATAGCTGGCCGTAATTGTGGCGAACATAGATAGATGTACGATGAATGTATCTTGGAGTATTAATTTCATAAATGACTGCTGAATAATTCTGGGCTTTCTAATACACGCTTTTACGATGGAGATCCTAGCAACTATGGTCCTAGCAATAATGTTCAGAATTGGGTGATGTTTGTCATCAGGTTTTGTCTTATATTTCGTCGACTAGAGGCTAACATGAAAGAACAGTATACTACAGTTAAGTTTCTAGCAAATCGCAAAGCGATTTTTTATTTTAAGCAAACCAGTGACGTCCACTGCACTCCGAAGTAACCACCCATCGCAATTCGTCGTTAAACACTTATGTTTACTCCCCAATCCCACTCGTGTTAACATGCAGTAAGCTTGTTCAAACACGGAAGCGAGTGGTTCCCCCTCTGCAAGCGCGACCGGCGATTACACGTCTGGCCCTGAATGGTGCTAGTATGTAGGACAGTGCATACGGACAGTGGGCCCCGGTCTCAACAGACTATGAGTTATACATGTATTTGTTTTGTTATTGAGTTTAAAATTGTGTCGGTTAAATGGTTTAAGTTCCGCTTGCACCATCCTGGATTATCTTACTTACTCTGAGTGAGTAGCTCGAATAGAGCTAGTACCCGGGGCTATTATGTTTGACATAATTACTGTCAATTTAACGTCGCGTTAGTAAATAAATTTATGACAAGTTTTTGGCGCAATTGGGATTAAGAAACTTGTTATGGATAAACTAGTTTAGCAACATTCATAATAACTTCTTCTTTGTATGTTATTGTAGGTTGTTATGAGTTTTGAAAGAAGTAATTTAACAGACTCCAGTTATCAGGCAGCCAGGAATGAAAACTGTAATTAGTCCATGTTTTGTGCATCTAATATGATGTAAAAGCTCACTCGAATAATTAGCTAGCATCCTTTACTTGGATTCCTGTTACCTGTAAATTTCATTAATAGTTATGCTATTCTGTAATGCTTGAGTTAGTTGCACTCAGGAAGGTTCTCACATCTGCCTCTCGGTCACGTTTATTTTCCCAAATAAATAAAAAAATAAAAAATTGAATTGGTCGGGTACCCAAGTAGGCAAATATGGTCTGGCAAAATGCATATAATCCGCCAAATACCCAGTGCGACTATGATATACTTGGCACTATACTGTCCATTCACTTGCACCCTAGATGACTTGTACACGCTTCTGACGCTGCACTAAATGTGGCCACCTACTGGAACCAAACAGACTTATTAAATGTTCCGTCGAAATGACAAGAATAAGACTCAGGTACTTAGAAAACTAAGGGTTCAAAACTCTTTTCTAATCAACTTTTAACTAACAAAACACACACATTTCAATCCACACAATGGAACAAGCCTACCATAGGCATATAAAGCTAGGTAGCTACCCCGTCACACACAATACCCAGGTAAACAGGAACCGTTGATGTCACCCGGTGATCACGGTTCCGGGTAATGAACGGCTGCAAGCCGGACCGGACATATCCGTCAGGCGCGGCATGCGTTAATGAACATGCTTCATTGTGATTGACTGCAATCGATCAAGCTCCACTCTGATTACCTGCGGGAACTCCATAATAGATGCGGTGACATTTGAATAGATGGGTATGTGTTTGGAGACAATTTTCTACGGAGTTCTGCGATTATTATTCAACAGACCATGAATGATTCATCAATTTGAATGTGAATTCTAGTGGAATTTTGCGTGTTTTTAAGTTTCCATAGCCGTGTAAGGTTAAATTTTCAACTCACCTAGTGGTAGTGAATGCATGAGACTAAATAGGGATTGATTCGCATGAGGTATTGATTGAAGTAAAAATCTTTCAGTTAGTCGTCTCAACTAATTTTATCTTCACAAAAATATAGTCTGTCACTGAAGTTTCTTGGAGAATGTTATAAAATAAGCACAACTTACATTAAATGGGATACATGTACCCTTAAGATTCAACACTGGAGATATGCTGTCTCAAACAGCATCGTTCAGCCTGTGCAGTTGTATCTATGCATCAACCACACCATGAGGACATCCTTATTCGGACCTTGCTGTTGATGTCTTGGGACGTTGATGAATGTCAATTTGAGATGACCATTTTTAAATGTTTATATATTTAAGTTATTAAAATAATCCTAACGACCCTGCCAAGAAGAAAATTTATTATGAGATTTAACGGTTGGTACAACGGAGGTTGTTGTACAACGTGTGGATATTCAGACAAATAAAACTGATACTTACAGCGCCTATTAGTCCATTAAATCTATTGAACATTTCATTCTAACACTGGTGCCTTTGCACCCACGAGTCATCAGGATTGATTTAGTTTTCATTGGGATTATATTAAATTAGATGATTCTTGTAAACCATAAACATTTAGCGTTGATTTTTTAACCGACTTCGCAAAAGGAGGTTATAAATTCGACTGTTTATGTGTGTTACCTCAGAACTTTTTATTGGGTGAACCGATTTTGATGATTCTTTTTTCACGTGAAAGCTGGTGCTTGTCACGTGGCCCCATTTAATTTTCATCAAGATTTGATGAAGAACTTTGGAGAAATACATCAGAACTCTTCAATAAATGACGGCAAATCACTCGGGATAGATGCAATCGCATGTTTGTTTAAATTTTACACCATTTCTTAACATAGCATCACACTGGTACGCTCTAAAGGGGTACACATGTGTGAACAGTTTACCCTGGTATACTCTTATTGCATTGGTTTTGTTTAAGTTTCATGTTATTGGGTTAATCTATTCTGGCTTCACTTTTGGCACTATACGCGAGGTACCTAGCCTATAGAACTGGTCCATTATGTACCACAACTAAAAAAAACTTTTTACAAAAATTACAACGTCATCAACCAATTTTCAAAGAAACGAAAATATTTAGAAATAACAAAAACCCGACTGCTTTCTTAAAAAACGGACTAAAAAGACGTAAAGAAGTTGAAAATCATGCTGTGCAGTCGGAGGATACATATACGCGAGCTGGCTGACCAAAACCAGATGTATCCTCCGACTGCACAGCATGATTTTCATCTTTTTTATGTATTTTTAGTTCGTTTTTTAAGCAGTCAAGTTCTTTTTTATTTTATACAACTTTTTAGTTTTTTTTTTAGAATTAGATACATTTAAACATATAAGTGTTTTATATTTTTGTAATCACCTCTAAAAATCCTCTATTTTGATACCCCACACGATGGGTTTGGAAGAAAAAAAATATTTGGGCCCCCACGATATGGCGCCCAAAATCCGCCATTTTTCTATTTTCCAATTTTAATGTAGCCAATGTCACTCGCAGAGTCAAGACAAATCGATTGACGTAAGAATCATCAAAACCGGCCAACGCGTTTGATCTCTAGAAAGCCACATAGGAAAAAACATACATATATATACATAGACTGATAAACACATAACCCTCCTTCGGCAGTCGGGTAAAAACAGGAACACCGTCTGCTGAAATTGAAGTTATTTTTCACTTTGGAGTGTTTTTGTTTGGAATTCGGTTATAATTTTTGTTTATGATAAGCTTGTAGACCACTCATCTATGGTTTACTTTATGTTTCTAATTTCAATATAAGATTAAATAAAAATAAAAAATAGAACTGTATGTTTATTGTATTAATTATTACACACATTCAAACATATGTTTAAATAATATTGTTTAATCAATTGGACATTAGCGCCATGTATGCGATGAATGGTAAACTAATATCTTTCATTTTAATTCTAATCTTCATCACTAGATGTCGCTACTGGCCTTATTTATTTTGTAAGATGTTATTTGTTATCGTTACACCCGAAGGGTCCAAACGGAACCCTATTGCAGTCACTGACGTATCCGACTGCCCGTCTGTCCGTCATTTGTTACAAAATTTTGTAACGAAGAATTTTTTAACTTCCCATTGATCTATAAACTTGAAATTTGGTGATAATGTTTTATTACGTATATTTTACTAACAAATACCAATATATTCTAAATTTGTTACGAAACCCTAAATGTGCGAAGTCCTACATGCACTTGGCCGGTTTTTTATTAAAATGAAATACGCACACTTTTCAGTATTTACTAAAATCAATGAGGATCTTATGACTACACTTCACACTCGAGGATCTTATGACTGCTTCGATAATTATGCTACAGCGAGCAGAGTTCATATGACTGAATTTTGATCCAAACACATTGAAACTTATTTAAAAAACTACTTTTTTGTTTGGTATCGAATCGCTAAGAAGAAAAACTACGACCAAATTACATTGTCAATCTGCGCATGACAATTTTTTAGTTTTTCAATTTAGACGAATGGGTAATTTTGCATTGATAACAATAATCATTAACGAATAATTGGATCTATATTGCTCACACAACAGTGTTAATTCCTATCGATTCTGTGGCTACAGTTAAGTACTCCTCCAAAGTTTACGAGCAGATAAATCAACAGCGAGCCGGTGCGAGTTGCGAGTAAAATTATTAATTTGTTAATGTAAAGCTACTCAAGTGGCGCCAAGTTGTTGTGCCTCCGCTCCGCTTGCTAACTCGGGCGTCTTCTATACAAACGACAGACCACTTACTAATACAACTCTATAATGAGTGTAAAGGACTGCTTAATCTGATCGATTCTTGGAGAAAGAATCGATTTATTTGTTGATTGGCTTTGAGTTTCAATCTGAAGGTTTCAGGATATGCTTTTCCATAACGCAGCCGAATTCTGCATTTCTGAAATGCTTACCTGGTAGTTTATACCTAATTTGTTTTCGGGTTTGCAGTTGTAACCATTAAAAACAGTTTTGCAAAAGATGGAGAACGCCATAAACACCTAATCGATAAATACATCAGTTTGGGCATCATAGCTTAGAACCCTAGATCTTCTAATTCTGTTCTCTACTTAGACTTCTTGTCGTGAAGACAAGAAGTCTTATTCTGACGACTCTTTTACTTTGTCAAAATCTTTTAAAATAATGTATAATTGTCTACTTTAAATGTTTGTTTACATCCGAAACCCCAAACCACAAAAACCACATAGAAATTGGTGGAAAACTGGTGAATGTTGTGTTTTCATCGATTAGAATAGTAAATGGAGCGGCTAATGGTGGCTGCTGATTACACGCTAAAATCAATCGAATGCCGCCGCTTTGATTCGCCGCCCGGCCCCTCTAAGGTTTGATTACATCGGTTCTGTTGGTTTTACAGCGATTTCGTGAGTTGTGTTTTGTTTTCTTTTATGGAAGTTTCTAGAATGCTAACGGCTCAAACAGAGTACTCATTTTCTACTGTTAACATGGGCTCCAGTTATTTTGCTGGAACTTGACAAGTTGCGCTGAAAAAAATCCTCTAAGTGAAGATAGTCGCGATGTGAGCAGCCTTGGGTGCATTCGCCACATTATTGCTTGTGATCAAAACACAAATCTTCCTAAAAGAGCAAGTCTTATCTAGGCAGATTTGTATTTTCCAATTGGGTCAAAGATTTAATCAACTATCACTGCTCTAACTGCACCTGAAGACCGTAAAATAAATTCCTTCCACCTTGTTTCACTAAATCCTGAATAGGTATAGCAATATCTCCGCGAATGACATCAATTTCTCAAGCCTGCCCTGAACTTAGCCCTATAACAGGCCTCCCCTAACCCTCTCCCTCTTTGTCTGGCAGTTTATTAATCTAAACAGCGTGACGGGACGTGACATCACTGACGATGATGCTCAGAGACGATGACATAAACGTAACGCGGATTATGAATGCCGAGTAAGATGGATACTCTTCTTATTTGTGAGTGCATACTCTCGTTTTGTAGTTGTGTTTTGTGGTCTAAGAATAAGGAAAAACTATTGATTTTTGATTTCTGCTGTTTTCTGCTGCTTACTACACTGTAGAGCAGTGTTGCAATTTTAGAGTACAAGAAAGTATAGTCTGTTTATGCGTCTAGATCGCATATCTCAGAAAATGAAGACGTTACCTTACGTGATTATATCACAAGTAACATAATTATAACAATCTTAATGAGATACAGTGTCCAAACAAAAATTGCTTAAATAAATACACATTTTAGCCGATAGCTTGTTCAAGTAGGTATTGCAAACGATTCTTTTTACATTGAAATGTAAAAAGAAAAGTACTTAATGTTTTCTTAAAGACCTCAACTCAAGTCAAGGACTGTCTTGTATGTACGTATGCTTCTACGAACCATTTTTCTTTACCATTTATGAATTTCACTAGCAAACTACCAACTGTCAATAAGATACTTGAAGTGGAACAATTAAGAAAATTAAATTCGTGGGTGCCACATGAAGGAGATATGGGGGATCCCCCTTCTGGCAAACTTAATGGTCTCGCAAATTGGTGTGATTAATAGTGAAGCCGAGGATATGTTGGCGACATCACGAGGATCCGATGATAATTGTGACGGATTCCGATCAAATTTAATTCGTTTTACTGGTCTTTTGAAGGTTTGTGGTCGCTTTGAAAAAAGATAGATGTTGTTGTGATCTAAATTGTATAACCCTTTTATTTATAGCATGATCCGATCGGATAGTAATAATGATGGTATAAAGCCTGGGTTTACCACAAAGAGACCACTGTTGCATTCTTTGATTCCGTTTTATTTCGAAATGCGATTTCACTTTTAGTTTGGGTTGATCAAAAATGATAGACTCGTTACTATTTATCCTACTGGCATCCTTTCTGTTTGCCAGCATTTTGTGAGCTAGCTTCCTGTGTGCTCACGAATATGTCACGGTCATTTTTGCGGGATAGAAAGCCTAGCATTCGACTATGATGCAGCTTTAACTAATATTATAAAGGCGATGGATCTGGATGAAATTTGACACAGAGATAGATTATAGTCTGGAATAGCACATAAGGCTTTTTATCCCGAGAGTATGTTCCCTTGGGATAACTTTCGACATTCACGCGGGAGAAACTGCTGGCAAAAGCTAGTCATTGAGTTAATTTTGGAAATTAGATGAGTTTCGAAGATTTCATGTTTGCATGTAGAAGTAAACTTACAAACTTCATCTTTTTTTAACGACTGCCCGAAAAAGAGGAGGTTCTCAATTTGGAAGATTTTTTTTCTTTTTGGGCCTCATATAAAAGATAGACTCTCGAGGTGGTCCCTTTCACACCAAATCAGAATCTCATGTTGGGAGCTCATGGAAATCGAGGGAATTCCTAAAATATTATAGGCATAAATTTGATTTCATTTCTTTTTAGCGGTGCTGGTATTTTCAATAAAATGGCAAGTATTTTCACGCAGAAAGTATAATTTGGTGAAGTGGCAAATCCACTTAACCAAATTATACTTTCTGAGTCTGAGAGATGAAGAAGACCACTAGAACGCCTTAATATGTATGCCATGGGTATAAGATATCTCGTATAGTTAACCGACTATGATAAAGGAAATACACATAAATAAATGATACTGACGAAAATAGTATCATCGACCTGATCTGATGATGAAGCCGGAAGATAAAATAGAGAGATAAAATAATTATTATATTACTTAGGTACTTATTGGAATCGAAATGAGATTTACTCTAGCTATAAATGATTTTCATGGTAATACGTATTATGAAATACTTACCGAAACTAAAAAGACGAAAAGAAAACTTTTGACAAAAAGGTTAAACCGACTTCTAAATCGGTGTCTTGTAGTATTGTTTTTCGTTTTTCGACACCGACTTAGGAAAAAAAGTAATTTTTCGCTTTGTAGTGTTTTGCTTTAGAAGACAGTTTAATTTTTTTGTTTAAAGTTTTTCTTCTAGATAGACTCGCGTTTGACTACTTTTTCACACAATGGTAAGCGATGACGTGGTCGACAGTGAAGCACGCTTGCCTAGAAGTATCCTATTCACTCTTGACCTCAACCTTCCTCTTGCTAATATGACTGTAGAAATATATTTTTTCGACATAAAATCACCGCGAAGTTCGCACGGCCAAGCACGGCGGAGGCATTCAGGAGCTTGTACATTTAATATTAACAATTATTAAATACTTCATAAAAGATAGCTTGATCTCTGCGACATATGTCAAACTGACGTATACGTTATTGTTAGCCTGTCAAGCGCTATTGTTACTGTATTGATACTGACAGCTGTCGCAAAGATAGAAGCTATCTTTTATGAAGTATAGTGATTTTAAGTTATTTCAGTGCAATTATTGTGTTTAGGGTGAAATTATTACTCCATAGTGTAGTTTTATGTGGTTCCGCAATCTAGCGACGAGGTGGGAACAATGAAGTGTCTTGTTTGTTGGTGTGTGAGCGTTGTCGCTTGGCCCGCGTGTACCGTGTGCCGGTGACCTGGGTTATGTTTGCTGCTGTGTGATCGGGACGTGGGCTTCTTCTCGTAACAGCGGGTATTCGGTCAGGCACTGGCCTCGCTGTCCGCGTATTCCCACGTCGGGCTCATTTTACTCGACGGTCAGTTGCCTTGGTAAAAGGAATGACGGTTAGTGGGTAGTCTTAGTGGGACTCGTGGCCGTCCTCTAGTTGAGATTATGTGCGCTGATTTGCCGGTTTATTTCAGAACAACGTGGCGTGGAGTTGACATTGGGTCGACTCTTCGTCCCGACGGGATTTTCTTCCTCCGACAGGTGCGCGTCTGACTTTCTAAAAGCTCTGTCGGTTGGTGTTTTGTTTCTTAGGCGGAAGCCCATATATTTTTATTTAAAGCTGGCCTAGCATTTGTGGGTGTCAGTGGACAGGCTTTGCTTTAGTCATGGTTCCATAAATATTAGGAATGCTTAGGGTTGTGTTGTGTCATGCTGTGATGAATGAGCGGTATGGACATGGTTTTCCAGTATAATATTCTTGTAGGTTGTTCCAATCTCTATTAAGAGTTGCGGATAGCCCCTTAATTATCTTTAGTCTATGGTTCTAAGTCTAGTTTTAGGAACACATGAGTTAAATTTAAGTATACTTTGTAAGATGTGTTTTTTTAGTCTGTAACTTCAGGAGGTGTAAAGTTGGGGCTAATGGTGAAGGTGGCTGTAAAGTTGGGGCTGAGTGTGCAGTCGGGACCGACTGTTCGGCTAAGGCTGAGGCAGACCGCCCGAGGCAGGGCTTCGAGGTGTGGAGTTGGCTGGCTGCACTGCGACCTTCCCGAGTGACGGAAGGGTCTGGGTTCTGTTTTTATTTTGTTCTTCTACCCTCAATTTAAAAATATTTTATAGAGATTCCATCTATAAGTTTGAGCAGCCAACTGCAACCAACGACCTAATACATATATAACCTTAACCTATTTTACCTTTAAATCTTATTTTATTGTGACGTGTTTCGGGGAGAACGGCAGAATAAACCACTTTTATCAGTATATGTGTTTCTTTCTTTCTTTACCGACAATCGCTTAACCGACAGTATTCAAACTGAGACAGAAGTATGCTTATCGTCATCATCATCATCATAAGTTTTGTTTAGTGTTTCCACTGCTGGGGCACTTGCCTCCTGTCGTTGAGAGGGGGAATCGGCATTTAATCCACCACACGGTCTCAGGGCAGATTGACATCCCCCCGGTGGGTTCCCGCACTGTCGATGCGGGGAGCTCAGTAGCTGTAGCTTGGTCACCCATGATGAAGCGAAGAGGAACCCGAGGAGGGGCAGCTCGTCAGGGCTATTGCCGATTAAACCGACGATGTAGCGGCCAACAGTAGGTTGCGGTGCCGCTTGGGCGACATCGCAACTGAGGTGGGCCGCGATGGCGTATAGGGTCTCCCATACCCATAGGTTATCGCGGCTGAGGGTTGTTGGAGTCCGCAGCGGGAGATAAGTGCTATGCGCCGCTCTCCTATTGCGGTGCGGCGCTCTCCCTACGTTCTGCGGCCTGAACGGGGTCGCCACCGTCTGATGGTGGACACGGTGGGGCCGCAGGAGAGGTCCCTGACTGTGGGTTGCGACTGCTAAATTCCAGATGGAATATATTATTTGATGAAGTATCGTTTTTGATGACCCGAGAATGGACCACTAAGTGGTAGAGTTTCATGCAAGTTTTTTTCATAGAGATCTAAGCTATGAAATATGCAACTGGCTTTACCTTTTTGACTGACCGATGTTGAAAATTCAAAAGTGCCTGTAACTTGCTTAATTGAAATAAATGCGTTGAATTTGTAGCGTTTGCGACCGCTACACTAAAGGAACAGTCGCTCTCTTTACCTAAAACGTTTAATATAATAATCATCTTAAATCCGAAATCCAACACCCCAACACTGTCACCACCGAACTAATAATAATTGAGTACCTAAGTACGCCTTCCCTTTGTACAAACCAGTTTTGACATTTATCACTAACTTAAATAAACGATTTGAAACACAAAGCTTGCTCAGAAACGATCTCCATATATTATATCAATGGTTGTTAAGTAAAACCTGATTAAATTCGTTTCAAATGGGCACTTATGAAACATCAGAGATCGAATTGGTCGTTTCTGATAGAGAAGAACCGGCAAGACATCCCACGGTTATTATTTTTAAATATAAATATTTTTTACAATGTTTCTAAGAGTTGTCGTTGGCTCATTTAATTTAACAATCAGGACATACTAATGTATTCTGCGCCATCTGGAAAAATTAATGTAACGATGGAAAGATGGACACCTGACTGTTGCCGAACAGTTTCTGTTGATAGGTTATAGTGACTTTTGACACTGTTTTGCACAAAAAAAGAATTAATCACATAACAGCCGCACTATTATAGTAAGCTTAATCTATCTCATTTCAATCATAATAATGTTAAAATATTTCAGTCCATCTTTAATAGATGCTAAAATGAAGAAGTAAGATGAAGCTACGGCGTAGCAGCTTCGTAAGCTACGCTACGCCGTAGCAAGTGATAGAGTTTTGTGGCTAAGTCAATAAAAGCCTCGAAATTAAAAACGTTTTAAATGAAGTTGAAATCTTACCTTAGCGACAATCAATGTCAAAAACTTTCCTAAATGTAGGTATATTACAGGTATTTTTGACAGATTGATATTGAGATCGGAATGCGCTTGTGCACTGCCACCACTTTGTGGATTGTTCTTAAAAATACGGGTTTTATCCATTTCGTAATTTATTTGTATGTAATTATTTCCAGCTATTCCAGTTTAGAAAATAGTTGTTAGTAGATACTTATAGTAGTTGTACATTTTCAAAATATATTACTTCAATTGCAGAGCGGGTAAAAGCTCGTAATTCAACTTATTTGAGTTAAGTTTAATTATTCAGTCACTTGTTGACTAACTGCAATACAGTGGAAACGGTGTTCGGTTCAAGTGTTTACTGCAATGAAATCCAGCTAACTGGCTGAAATGCGCTTCACTGAAATGCGGCTACAAACTAAAGATACCGGTTTGAAGTGGTATATGCAGTTACGAAATAAAAGGGTTTCTGCTCATCTTTGTCTTAGCTTTGAAAAACGATGACGATTATTTTTTAAATTGAAAAAGTGTTCAAGCACATTCTTGCACGTTCGTCTTCATAGATCTATGCTTTGAAACTAGCTTGATCTTTTTTTTTATTTAATTGAAATAAATGCCTTGAGTTTATGTTCAGGATGAATTCATAAGACATCACGCAAAAGTGGTTTTACGCAACTATAAGGAACACCTAACTTTACCTCTAAAGGAAATTAAAAAAAGCTCCAGCCAGATATACTCGTAAAGAATTTCAGGAATACTCATAGAAGATTTTTCCCAATCTTTTTTTTTCCGAATTCGAAGCTTGATAAAAAAACTTTTTGATCTCGATCTGTTAGCAAAGTTAAATTGAAAGTTGATAGGTAAACCGATGGAAGTCGGTCCTGATATAAATGAGTTTTAATAGTTAGAGGCCTTTTACTTTTATTACTGATCTACGATAGCGGTGTAATTGAAAGTCGGGGTCAGGGTTGGGTTGGTGTGGAAGTTAGTTCCTATGCGTGTCTGGGTTTTAATGTTATGATAATATATACCAACTTCCATGGCCCACCTGGAAATCATTAAACTGACTCCGAAGCCAAGTGGGTAAAACTTAGTTAGATGGGTTACTCCAGTGACCCGCAGTGCGATTGCGGAGCAATGTCCTAAGCAAGGACTCACTACCGACTCAGCGGTATCGCGCTCTCTGTGGAACAAAACCTGCACCCTGAAGGACCTTTGTGGGGCAAATAAGTACGTTGTTAACGTGGCTGAAATATGGTCAAAACTTATACAATAGGGATGTTTCCTGAGTAGAAAAATGATAATACTATTTAGTCCGTCCATGAGATTATCAAATAATATTGGTCAAGTATTTTTTGCTGTATCAAACGATAAAGAGCATTAAAGATTTGTCAGTAAAAGTGTAGTACGGCGAGACGTCACACGATACTTCAGCGCACTGTATCGTCGACATTTTTGTTCACGTAACGTCACTGACGAACTAAATTGTATTTTTTTGTTACCTTATCATTAATACGACGAAGAAGAAGAATGCTATGATTGATTTTTTATACTTTATTACATAACTTAGAATCGCGGCTGTATTTGCCGAAGGGTCAGACAGCGGTCCACCTATAGCAAACCCACACCAGTTTGGTTTAAGATAGGGGACGTGCAACACGTCATGGGACCTGGCTGTGTCCGTGGCTTCACACCCGTCAACTGCCTACCCTACCTACCCTACTTATCTTCCTTCCTATTTATACTACCTACCTAACTATTTTTTTTATAAGGCCATTCTTTCGCGGAGAACCTTAGCACCGTCATTCAGAAAATGACGTCAAATGCACAACGCCATCTATGAAATATAGAGTTCAACAGTCCGAGTATCTGATTTACGTATATTGTGATAGTTTTACTTCTTGAACACTATTCATCTAACTTTTGATAGAGTGAACCGATTGAGATGAAACAAAACCTAAGTAATACTACAAGTTACGCAAAAAAATTAAATATACATGTTATCTACATTAGTTTCGTACGTTTTACGTGATGCGTGCACAATTAAACAGTCAAATAGACAAAACTCAAAAAATGCGGGAAGTGGGTTTCGTTGGTGTTCCTATGACACCCTGGCTATTTTTTTATGGAATTTTTTTCGATTTAAAACGAATTTTCTACAGATTTATCAAATATATTGATAGGTAGTTGGAGTCATGCCTATTGTTATCAATCGGGCATAAATCCTATGGGCTGTTGTTAAAAAGAAACCAGAAGCAAAACCCAACACTTTGCCCAACCCAGAAATCGAACTATGGAACTCATGCTCAGCGGTAGCGCTGAAGTTAATACGTGAACTAGAGACCTTGAATTCCATCTATTGAACAATTAATTTAAACCTAGTGACGAGTAAACTTGATATGCATAAAAAAACATAATACTAATCTTTGGAACAATATAAGGGAGTCAGTGAGAGCGTGACAGAGGACAGGACGGTATGGAAGAAGAAAACGTGTTGCGCTGACATCAAGTAACATTTATTTTATTTATTTAATTATTTATTCATTGACACATACATTTGTTTTAACAGGTAAGACCCAAGATAACAAAAGTAGTCATAAATTTCTAATTGTACAGTCCTAAGTAACGGGTCTGGGTAGAAGCACAATTTACACAGTGGACAACACACTAAGTGTCACCCTCTGGAATTCCGCCACAGAGCAAGAAAATATGTCCAAACGCAAAGAGATGCTATTAAGTATTCTTACTGCACGAATCACTGGTGCAAACTTTAATAAATTTGTACGGGTAAACATGGTTTAACGGCAGGAAGATGACGATGATTAAAAGACGCGTTAACTTCTCAAAAAAAATATCAAACATTTAATTCCATACGCTCGAATACAACCGCGCCTCCTAAATTCCGGGCAGGTACTAATAATTCTAACATAACCTCTAAACAGCGATTAATCTCGGGCCCTTTGTCGCGTGTGTGACAAATTTGTCTCATTTAGTCACGTCGTACTGCTCTGTGCTCAGCTGTACCGAGATATTGGTCTAAGAGAGTACCTACTTTCCTAGGTACAGTTAGCAGAAGAAATAGGATAGACAAACTGTCCAAACCAAACCAAAAGGGAATGGTAGTAGATGTGTACTGGATTGGCAGAGTTTTGGTGATGATTTGTGCTAGTTCTGAAAGTCCACTTATGTCATTGAGATATAGTTCAACAGACCGTTTAAAATTACTTACGTTTTGAACGGATTGTTCGATTCAATTCAAGGTGTAATGAAGTAAATGAGTAAGATAACCTAGGATGGCGCAAGCAGGCCTTAGAGGTTTAAACATAATGAAGATAATTTAAATTGTGCCATAAGTTATAAATAAAAGATATTATTATTAATAAGTACAATTAAACCTTAAGTGTAATTTCGATGCTGTCTGTACTCATCTAGGGCGGCCTCATCAATCAACCAAGAGACATTTAGGAGTATTGCTGCGTTCCTAGGGGCTCCTAGCGATGTGGGGTTTGGGGGTCTCCTAACCGAACAGCTATCAAGATGGGATGTGTCTTAAGGAGTAATCGATGGTGGCCTTGTGGTATTAAGTTTTCTCATTAACCTGTCCGATTTATCTTTTGGAAAACTACTTAAGTTTATTGATTGGTTACGAGAAAAGAAAGAAATATGACTATTAAATAAATGATTTATATCAGTAGTTACCCCTATCACACGGAACTTAAACATAACTTGTGTACAGTGGGTATACTATACGCCACGACCAAACGTTTTGTTAAATACAAACGTGTACCTTTGTGTATTTTGAGTGAATAGTATTAATTATTAAATTAATAATATTAAATAATTAATTAAAGCATAGCATTTGTCTTAGTGAGAGAACACCCATAATATATCTACAAAGTTTCAAGTAGGTAAGAGCCCTTTGAGAAGGGGTCCACTTTCAGATACCCAAAAAGGTCACTAAACATGTAGTGCCGTTCATTTTCAATAAAACGGGTGCGGCTTCTCTCGGCTAGCTACACCATTTTTTTTTTTTTTTTGTGTTGGAAATCATCCAATGACTTCTTCCGCGCTGGGTGAAGCGGAAGGGCGTGTCAGACTTATACTGACTAAAACCCACCCGTGTTCCTTCAGTTGCTTGTGCCAGGGCCGTGGTATCTCTTTTTCAAATTTATCCGCGACCCAGACAGGCGGCTAGCTACACCTAGTCAGCTATCAAAATTTCGCCCTGTGTATGCTCGCCTAAAAACACTGCCAGCTCTCTCTCTAAAAATACGAACTCTTCATAAAATAATCTTGTCAAGCAACCAACATTAAATCTCTTCTCTCCAAGGTTTCGATAAAAAATAACTGTTTATTTATCATCTGTGTTCGCAAACAAACTCGTTAGGCGGTTAGGGCGGGTGCATGTTAAGGCGAATCCTTCTCATGGCACGCAAATCACGTTTTTGGCAAATTGCAGCGTTGTTTTATTTATTTATTCATTTAAGTAATAAGGAACACTAAATTAAATTAATTTAAAATATAACAATAGGTCAAATGAAGAACTTAAAATTGCAAATTTTCACGAAATCGTTTTATTTGCAGTCAATAAAGGAATCTTTTTGTACCAGACGGAGGTTCTACTTCGAGCTAGAAAAACATGATTTCAGTAAATTTTCGGTGGTTTTATTATCATTTTTGATTAAATTAAAATGGGGTACATCTGCAATATGCAGAAAGTTCATTTGTATATAGTTTTTTTTTACGAATTATTTAGTCTTTCGAGCGGCAACATCTCGAAAACATAAAGAAAAAAAAAATAAGTATACAAAATTGCCACTCGGGATTTCTACTCATCCATTTGTAATGAACACTGTGCCTGGATTCCCGGGCAAAATTTTATTGGATTTTCCATCCGGAATTGCTCATTAGTAGCCTCGAGACAGGGTTTTGCTCGGTTGATGAAAGAATGAAAGAAAGAAAGAAAGAAAAAGTGTTTATTTTTCACAAAACGACATATATAATATAGTATAGTTCATGCTTATGCTAAACCTTTAAAATAATAGTATTAGTAGTACTTAAATTAAGTTAGTAAAGACGAGAAATAAATAAAACAATAATATCATAAACATTTTGTATAAAACAGAAAAGAAATAGGGTGAAAAAGATGCCAGGCAGATACATATCGTGATTGAGGCAAGAAGGCTCAGCATAATGCTGTGGGAACCCAAATCATAATACCGTGCCGTGGGGGACACGGCGCTGATGGTAATAGGCTCGCCCTCTATTACATGGAACTTAAACATAACTGGTGAAATGTGGGTGTACCCTTAGTGAAACACAGGTGTAATGTTAAGTTATGTAAATATCAACATAACACGTTACAACAGTTTGCAAAAAACAGGATACCTTGACGGATCACACACCCTTAACTGGCAAACAATTTCACTTGCAGATCGCCAGCTGTTGATAAATCGCCGCAAATATTATGTTCTGTTTACTTTTAATCAGGAATGGAACGCGAATGCAGGTTTTTGTTTGTTAACACAGTTAAAAAGTTTGGTAGAAAAACTGATGGTCGTAGGAACGAGTATAATATGATGTAATTATTAATGTAATGATTTAATAGTGTAATGTTAATGTATAAAATTGGCTATGTCAAACTATTTAGTTGCTTTAAGAGTCATCCTCAACACTGTTGTCACTCAAAAAGTCAGGAAAGAAGGGACAAAGCAAATGCCTGTGCACCTTGAGGCAATATAGACGTATATCGGAAAAGAAAGTAACTTTGTTACTGCTAGAAAAATTAAGGGACTTGAAAGTAATTCACAGCACGTAAGGAGGTCAAGGAACTAACTACAATGGCTCTCTAATATATACATATACGCTTTGATTTCTTATCACCATGTGATGAATCTTAAGTTTAAGAAAACAAATTGCAGAGTTAGAAAAGTAACTCTTTGTTTGTAAGAGAACTTTAGGAAAAACAATATGATAAAATACAAACACATCTATACTAATATTATAAATGTGAATGTAAGTTTGTTTGTTACGCTTTCACGCAAAAACTACTGAACCGATCATCATGAAACTTTGTACATATATTCTTGGAGGTATTAGAAGTAATAAAGGAAAAATTTTAAATAAAAAAAAATAAAAAAAATATCCGATAAAATGCAAACTATGTTTGTGTTTGAAGTGTCTTTCAAAGTCCTAATCCAATAGAGGACTGCACGAAGGGACTCGATACACCAGAACAAGATAGTCTGGTGTGGTACACTGAAGGATCCAAAATTGAATGAGGTAAAGGTGCGGGAATATACGCAAAAGCTTACAAATGTAACAAAAGCTTAGGGAAGATGTCAACTGTATTCCCAGCAGAAACATATGCCATAATAACCTGTGCTCAAGAGAATATAGATAGAGAGGCAAATCCATATATATTCTTAGTGAGATCTTAAAGAATTATCATACCAAATTTATCGAAGTAAATATTAGGCTATGTGCTATTCCAGACTATAACCACAGTACCAAATATCATCCAGATACATTCAGCCGTTCTGGCGTGATTAAATAACAAACATCCATCCATTCAAACTTTTGCATTTATATTTGGATATATTTTTTTTATATTTGGATATCGCTGCACATGCTGAGATAGGAGCCTTTTGGTCTCGCACGGAGTTTTTATTTTTATTATTGTTTAATTTTATGCTTATTTCTCGTGTCTCCTGTGCGGGTCACAAATAAATAGTTTTCTTTCTCTTATGGACTAAAGCCGAATAAATTTCATGGTAAAAAACGAAAGTACTTTACTTTGCAAAACTGAAACGCGGATTAAACACACGAATGTTACCAAAAAATAAACTAAGAAGAAAAATCAGTGAGGGTACATTAAAAGAAACAATGTGCAAGAATATTTTGTGATCAAAATAATCTAATGACATAAAATCACAAAGTGTGGGTATATTGCTATCAGTTGCACTTCTAAAGTCGTAAGTCAAAATTGACACAAAGAGCGTCATATTTTAGGTATTTTGATATTTTTGGCATTCCGAGGTCTGCGTAATCCAGTATTAACTGGTTGTGTGCTGTAATTAACGCAGTGTCTCGCATGGGTCCATGTTTTAGAAATTCAAGGGAGTTAAATATGAGCATTCGATTTGATTCATTTTCAGTTGCAGAAGTCTCAAACAACCCTAAGTAACACAGATCTTCTGCAACCATTTACTTTAAAAACAAGAGTTTCTTCTTTAGCACATAAAACTAAATTTGAAAAGGATAATTCTCCTCCCTGGTCTATGAATGCAAAAGCTCCTTTGACAGTCCAAGAGTTTATTTCAAAATCTTTGACCTTGTAAAACGGTGTTACGATGACAGTATTTTTATCAGGGACTTGCAATAAAGTAATAATCAGCAAGCCTTGCTGAGAGTCTGCGGACGACAGGCCAGTCTGGTGGTAACTTGGCAAGTCTTGCTATATTAGTTTGCACGGGAAACGATGATGACACCAATCTAAATCGACTTTATAGCTCGCACTTTATCAGTTAAATCTGAAAATCTTCGGTATAAATGTCTTTTTTATCTGTATAAATGTCTTTTTGTGGCTTGTGTTTTCAAAGGAAAAATTTGATGAATTCCGAATAATAAATATACTTACATAATTTTAGTTACACGCAGTCGTAGGGGGACCTAGGTCAAATTCTAAAAGACTTTAACACCAATGTTGCTAATGTAAAAATTTGGGGCAGCCAATAATTAGAAAATAACGTAGTCGTTGAGTTGTGAGTATACTCTAAGCATACTAAGTAATCTACGAAGAAAAAGAAGAATGTAAAAGAAAATAACAAAGAAGAGTGATATGATAAGTTATAAATCGGACTTCAAATTCTAAATAGAAAATATTGCATAAAAACTCGTTTGGAACAGTACTCACCCGAAAATTAAAATAAAAACAAATCGAACAACGCAAAGATGGAAAAAAATTCAAGTTAACAGTTATTAAATCTCAAAAGAACAACAAAAAATCTCTCAACATTATTCTTAAAATTTGTAATTAATTCGAACAACACCAATAAACCTCAACTTGCGAACAAATCCGTTTAATTAAAACACAAGAGTAAAGTTTTCTCAGCGCGTCCTACCACGGCGGGAGGCGCGGTAAGACGGCGCTTGTAAAACGGCCTGTGAGTTACGAAGTAAACTCACCGAGATCACTAACTAGATTACTGTAGGAGTTACAGTCGTATTGCTGACGGTGTCAATAACCCAGGGTATCGTCAGAATAAAAGAGGTACATCTTCGAATAACTGCCTAGCGCAACACAACTACTGTTACAAGGTTTACATTCACTAAAATGCTCAAGCATCGTTATAGAAAGTGTGTAAACATGTCATAAGTCGGACAAGTCGCCTGGCGATAGTAGCCGAGTATACCATGGAGATTCTCGTCTCTCGGTGGTCGGGAAACTGTCATCATGTAAGTGGGGTTTTTCTTGTTATTAGTTATAAGTTTTCGCCCGCCCGCGTAACAGTCAGAAATCCCAAAGGAACTAACGCCCGAGATAAAAGGTACCATATGTCATAATCCAGAGTGTCTGGTCTAGACAAAGTGTCAATCTATCAGCGATAGTGATGGTCCAAATGCCAAATTTCGATGATGCTTGGCAATCCCATAGATTTAAGATATTTAACCATCGCTATAGCGACTCTTTCGTTTATAGAATGTCACATGACTAGAGCCTGTATAAACAGGGCTTTCGTTTTGTAAATGTTCTACTCACCGTCCTCTGACGGAGTCGTCGTCGTCTGCGGAGCCGTCTCCTTGCAACTGCATGCCGCCCTGCGCCCACGTCACCGTCAGCCAATCTGTGGACAACACATCACATGAGAGGATAAACAAACGCTCACAAACGTTCTTCAAAAGGCAGCTTTGACACGGTCTCCCAACATGAAAAAATAGAATTAGGTATTTATTGCATGAATGCAGAGACCTTCCTAGTGATGTTTTTAAAAAAGACCAAGTGCGTATTGCTCATAACCGCCGTGAAATTTTACGTATAACAAAATACTTAGCATAACATAGGAAATTAAGGTTACAATAAATCGCTATAGTTATTATTTATAATAGTTTTAATTTATATAAGTTCAAAACAGTTAATAGAGAATAGAATAGAATAGAATAGAATATTTATTTGCGTAAAACATGGTATACAAGGGTGTTAAATACAAATTGAGGCACAAGCATGTTTAGCTATGATAAAACATAGCATGCAAAATTTTAAAAAACAAGTTAAGCAACAACAACCTTTTTTTTTTAAAACATCAACATTTTGTATCTATAAATTCTTTTAAACTATAAAAACTACACTCGATCAACCACTTATGAAATTTTATTGTAAATAATTTTGTGTTTAAAGCTTTGAAATGCCTTGGTATTTTATTATAAATGCTCACACACATTGCCAAGCAGTTACTATTGTATTTAGACAGTCTAGGCGAATCATTTAACACTAGTTTATATGGATCTCGTCGATTCCGAGGATTTACATCATTTGCAGTCTTAAATAGTTGCTTATTTTTCATAACAAAAACACATATTTCGTAAATGTAAAGCGACGGTAACGGTAACAAACCAAGTTTTTTAAATATTGGTCGACATGAGTCGTCGGGTTTAAGTCCACAAATTGCTCTTATGCACTTTTTTTGAGCGATGAATGCTCTTTGGAAGTCTGTGCTGTTATCCCACATTATTAGTCCATAACGTAACAACGATTCGACGTATGCCTTGTATGACATTACAGCAGTTTTTATATTAGTTATATATTTTTTTTTTTTTTTTTTTTTTTGAGGGAAGAATAAATACACAAAGAAGAGCACATAAGTTCGGCTTATTACAAAAGGATCGAGTCTATAAACTATGTGTATTACCGGTAACAGCTCCAGATGGATCACAAGAATAAGTCTAAAAGTAGTTTCAATGATGGATCGAACAAATAACTTGTAAAGTGAGAAACTTGGGCTGATCAATAGTTTATTTATAGTTTCTCTCCAACAATCCGTGTTGAGGCGGAGAGTGTTAAATGAAAATAAGAACGTTGCTTAAAATAGGTCTTCATTAGATAGACTTAACACCTTGGAACTTTGGTAAGTTTAGAAACAGAGTTTAAGGCTGCGTCGGCGAATGCTAGCGATACATTAAGAATAAGCGTGTAATACGAGATCTGAATCGCAAATACTGAACGTGAAATCTTGGGTTCGAATAACAGGTCGGTCAAAAAGACCCCGAACGTGTCAGATTGTCGTACCATCGGACTATGAGAATAAAGGTACATAGAGTAAACCTGTGTTTGCGCACTCTGTTTTGCACTATAATATCTCCAGCATACTACTTGGCTAATATCCGTTAAGGTTGGCCACTGTTACCGAAATCCGGTCGGGATGATTATAATTTAAGTAGCTGAGAAAGTTATGCAATAACAACTCACTAGTCAGGGGAGCTGCTATTATCTCTTTAATCTCGAACTAAAGAACTCTCCAACTTATGAAAACTGGCGGTAGAAAGTTTGCCTCCGGATGATAATTCATTGGGAAGCTCACGTAGTTTCTATAGGCAGAGATAACTATCTGTTTCTGACGCCCCCTCAGTAAATGCTGCAGTCTGAATATTTAAGACTGCTGGTACTTATAATACTGTATAGAGGAGCACGTGTCTATGTAATAACAGCTACACGGACTGATCTTCAAGGTTAAGTAACACTTGCTGAGGTCGATCCGTTACTGGGTTACCATCTCAACATACCGTGATTCCTCCGTGCCTCGGAAAAACCTTACGCTGTTGGTCCCACCTGTCTGCCTGGGGAGACTGCGAAGCGTCTCCTCTGAGTCTCACTGTGCACAGCAGCACGTGACCACTACGTGGCTTCTTATCATAACATAGAAATTCTGTGCCTTGTCTAAATGAAATATAACATTACACCTTTGAGAAGCTCGAGGCTAAATAATAGCAACCGGTCTATCTTTAAGGTTAAGCAAAGCTTGCCGAGGTCGAGTTGCATCCCCAAGGTTAGACTGGAAGCGAATCCCAACATAGTTGAGCAAAGTCTAGGCAGATTAATCGACACCTTTGAAAAGTTATTTAGAAATATGAACGCAAAGCGATGGTTGTTTAACATGATGCGGTATTTTCATTTAGCTATTAAATTGGGTGCCGATGCTAATAAACAGTTAATTTATAAAATGAAACTATTTGGTTCATTATCGATGGATTTATTTATTATTTATGTTGATTAGACTGGTTTAAATTCATGTAACTGTAAGTTTCCAAATTGTTACCATAGTGATGTTTAATATTCATTGTTTGAATTAAATTGGTACCTATTTACTATCTTGACTATCAATGCTTGTTTATTAAAATAAACCAAGAATAACTAGTTTTACACATACCTAAAAACTTGTATACTTTAAAATATTTAGTTCAAATTAACTAAAGATTTGGACACTGCAAAAACTGTGTTATTGGATACTGACTTTGAAAAGCCCGGATATTAGCAGTTTTATCGAGACATTTTTATTGAGCGTCCACTTAAACGTAATCTGGCATAATCTTGAGTGGCTTACGGCTAAATGGCTTTCTCAAATGCTAATCGGTTAAAACATCGAATATACGAGAAAAACGACTACTGTAAGGGATACCTTACAAAACATATATTGTACATAAAAGAAGCTTCGCAGATACAGAAACTCGAACTAATCTTTGATCTTTTCTCACTTGATACCATGATGATGCCTAATCGAACTACATATGTTGGAATTTGCCACCACATAAACCAGATACAGTTGAAGACCAGTACCTATTATACATGCAGCAAATGCTTATTTCATTTCCATAACCCTGTAACTGAGTATCACGACACCATTTGGCAAGAATGACTCTTTTTCTATTAACAGTACCCAAGTAAACACTAAACACCGGATCTCCTAAACATCTGAATTCCAAATAAATTCCCTTCTGATTGTAAGCCGAGCTTCGCTTCGCAAATCAAAAAAAAAGTATCAGTCGTACTCCGATGTATCTGAAGTACTTTGTACTCCGATCAGGGACTGTCCCTTCGCAGATATCTCGTAATTGAATTAAACACGGCTAATGGGATGGAGTCTCGATCACAAAGAGGTTCTTTCAAATTATCTTCACGGATATGTCGGATCATTTGGGGAATTTTAATAAAGGAGGATTCTAGGTCCCTTAAAAGGATGTACTCATTGGTAGGTGATATAAAGTTTAGTAGATAATATATCAGAGTTGATATATCCTATACTATTAAACGAGCAGTATTTGTATATATGTTTAATAAATTTTATTTGTAATTACGTTCTCGAAAACGACTCTAACGATTTCGATAAAATGTGCAACTATGCCCAAATCTGTCCACGATACATGTAGGTGAACGCTCTCATGGCAATGTATCGCAGCGCTATTTTGCGCAATGAGCGCGGTGTCAGTAAAACGCCGATTTCTTGAAAGTATTCTATGGGAACCATGTATGAAACTTATTTTGTTAGAATCTCTATGAAATAGTCTATCACATTTCAAATAGATTTATCCAGTTTTACCTTGTAATGTATTGGTAATTGTTGTGTAAAGTCAGTGTAAAGGAAATTTTTCCAGTGTTTGTGTACAAAAGTAGATAGAAATAAAAAAATAAACCATTGTTTCATATTCATTTTATTTTATTTACAGTAATACACCCTAGTCCACAATAATCAACGAAAATATCACACCTCCCCATATATTTTTTTCATACCACAAGCTTTACAAAATTACGCCGGCAAAAAATGGCCCGGCCGGCGGCACAAAAAATGGGTATGTTTACACTCGAATTCTGAGAACTCTGTAGGCCAAGTGGCTTCAAATGCTATTGTATTACATAGTTTGGTACCTAATCTCATCTCATCACACACACAGTTTTAGCTGTTACAATTGTTTAGTTTACGAACAATGAGTCACAATGCAAAACACTTGAAAAAGAGCGATAAAAATACCCTTTGTTTATTTTGTTCGCCGAGCAAGTACTTATGCATTTATTTGAAATATTATTTCACAATCGTCATGCTAATGATATTTACTAATGGGAAAACACAACACAACGGCATGCTGCTATACAAAAACATTACAAAAATCAACCATCAACATGAACGTCATGAACAATTTAACGACAAAAACAAGTTTTGAGTAGGCAACTTTTTGTTTTCACTTAGATTCGAATTTGTTTCGTTAGAACTTCAATTTAATGCATTGTTTCGATTGTTAATTAGCGTAGCATTGGTAATTACAATACTTTGATGATAATTAGGCACAAATAAAACTCGAAACACGAAGAAAACCGGACACAACGAAAAAATGTCGGAACGTGGTTGATGAAACACTATTTCTGCACGAAATTACACCAAATACACAAGAAAGCTGTTAAAAACAGTTCAACAGTCACCCCTCAATAATTTCTCTGTAGGGCTCCAGAGTCTGCACTCACAACAAATCACAATTACATTTTTTCGCAACGCTAATGCGCACCAGACGGCGACAAGATGGCGACAAGACCATAGAATAAAAATTACTCAGTCAACAATAAATATCATGGCGTCGGCGGAGCCACAGACCGTCGGTGTATTTTTTTATTCATAATTGTCTATTAAAGTATCGAATGAAACTTTAAGAATTATCGAGAATATCCGCCCACATGACAGATTTCAAACAAAACCAAATACAGACTTGACAACCGCCGAATGGGTTTGCCGACATTTGACGCAAAAAGTCATTTTGCCTATTCGGATCAGTGGTCCATCCAGCGGAGGGTTTTGGAGGCGAAAAATCGGTCCAGTGAGGTCCACACATCTGGAAAAATTCGTTTACTAGAAAAAAAATTGTTTTTTGTATTTTTACCCGAGCAGAGCTCGGTCGCCCAGGTACCTATTATATTGGAAGAGCCATCTAAAATAAAGTATTTAATGTTAACGTTACTAATTGTGCTAATTGACAAAATATGAAGTCAAGTAATCGTTCTTTACCTCCTTGCATCGGTTCCTTAATGCTGGGGGTGGTGACCAGATCATGTCACTCTCAAATTTCTCCACTTGCTTTTACTTCAACAAGCAACATGCAAAGCTGCTGTTGGATTTAGTCTAACCAGCGTATAGGATTTCTTCTTCTAGGCCGCCTATTTTCACCAGGTTTGCGGGTGAATCCTAAGTTTAAATTACGAATATCTTTAAATGTTTTTTTTTTTTGTTTTCACATGGCATGGCTACCTAGCAAAATGCTTATTTAGGTTACCAATAAATGTTTTTTAAATGGTATTATTTATATATTTAAGATAATAATATTGAACGAAACGAAGGCAGGGGAGGCCGTTATTAGGAATCTAATAAGAATGTATAATATAATAATGTTCTTTGTGGGACACCCCTTCCTGGGATAATGTCAGAAATTTTAATAAGCTTGATAATATTAACTTTCTGTAAAAGTATTTTCCTCGTTCCCGGAAAATTATTCCAAGACTGAAAACGTTGCTTTATACAATAAAACTATATTTATGAAATTGTCGTCGGATGCTTTAGCTCCTAGTTCACTTATTTTTCTCCCACTTCTGATGTTGATTGCAGATGCATTAAATATTTTTGATAATGTCTTATTGGAAAACATCATGTTCTATCAGGAACAAGGGACAAATTAATCTTAAAGCACCATTTATCAATAATTCATAAAAAGCAATAAATAAACGTCTAAGAAAGAAATGGTGCATTCTAGGAAAGCAAACGCCATAAACTTTGAAAGACGTGCACGTGGACGTTTAACAAACACCATTCCCTTCACAGAATATTTGTGTTTCTTTTCAATCTAAACAGAAAGATATTTATTTTTAACTCGGAAAACAAATTCTTCTGCGAAGAAATTAATTATTTACGTAAGTGTGGCTGCCATGACAACCCCTACAATCCTAAAACTTGAAGCCTTTACAAAGGTACAACAATAGGTACATTGTTTTTCTTTGTTTTTGTTTTACAATTAGAGTGTTTAATTATGTTTCTCGTTTGTAATTAATAGAACAATTGAATAGGATTCCTTTTGATAATGTTTCTGTTGCCAAGTTTTTCTGCACAATTTTTTACTTTAGATTCGATTCTTTTCTCGGAACAATTTTTAATTGAATTTTTGTTAAAATTTATCTTGTTTTGGTAAGAAGGAGAGGAAGTTATCTATGTTCTATGTTAGGGTGCAAACACCCTTTCCGCACTTAGTCCTTCAGGTGGACCATTGTGCGTGGGCCATAGCGGCCGTTTGGTGGTTATTCCAACCAGCCCACCTTCCTCCAGAAGTTATTTAGAGCTCCTGGTTTCCTCAGAACATCTGTGTAAGATCTGGATGACCTGAGGGTTTGTGTTCTTATCTGGGTGACACCTGTGCATTCAAAGAGAACGTGCGCAGCGGTTTCCTCGGCCTCCATGAATGCCCTGCACAGATGACTGTCCGTTATGCCTAATGTGTGGAAGTGTTTGTTAAGAGAGCAGTGTCCCGTGATGGTCCCCGTCACCAGGCGCAGGCCATTCCTGTCCAGGCATAGTAGACGCCTGGTAAGCCTACTATCCAAGGATGGCAAAGCTTCTTTGGACTGCATACAGCCCGATGTCGAGGTCCACCAGTTCTCCGCCTGTGCCTGGGTGAATTCATGTAGCCATCTACGTATTTGGTTGAAGGGGATGAGTACAACAGGTTCGGGTCCATAGACCGCCGTACTGGATCCGCGTCTCACAAGCTCGTTAGCCGCGTCGTTGCCCAGCGATCCGCTGTGTCCTTTTATCCATTGCCCCTAAAGTTAAAAGGGAAAATCTACAAGTCCGTGATTAGACCTGTCGTACTGTATGGATCAGAATATTGGGCTATGAAAAAGATGGATGAAAAGAGATGGCATGTAGCAGAAATGAGAATTTTGAGATGGATGTGCGGAGTGACGAGAATGGGTAAAGTGAGAAATGAGTATATTAGAGGCAGTTTGAAAGTGGCGCCAGTGACAGAAAATTTGAAAGGAAACCGTTTGTCCTGGTAAGGTCATCTGATGAGGAGGGGTGAAACGCATGTTACTAAAAGAGTTATGAATATAAATGTGGATGGATGGAGAGGGAGGGGACGGCCAAACAAAAGATGGATGGACTGTGTAAGGAGTGATAGGAAAGAAAAGGGAGTTAGTGATAGTTTGACGGGGGACAGGATGGTATGGAAGAAGAAAACGTGTTGCGCCGACCCCAAGTAACATGGGACAAGGGCAGGAAGATGATGAGTGTCACCGTGTTACGACTAGAAACAGTTATTTGTTCTAGTGTGTTGTGACATTCTAGTATTAGTTACGATGTAAAAAAAAAACCGTAAGGATTGGAGGATTGAGGCGCTGTCGGAGAGTATATGTATGGCTTCTAGGGCGTAGACCGGTTTAATGATGCCCACACATTCCGCCTGATAGACGATGTTGAACCCTCCTAGCGGTCTAGATATATTTATAATTAAATCGTGTGAGAAGGCTCCGACTCCGGTACCGGAGTCAGGTTCCGACTCTGGTACCGGATTCAGTCTTCGATCTGTCGGTGTATACTCTCATCTCTTTCGTGCCTGAGTGGTCACATCGTTCTTCTGTAAGTATTATGTTGCAGTGCCTATGAAAATGGTGTGTTTTTGGGGCTTTGTCGCATGATGATGCTTACATCGGTCTTCGCTTGATCGCAACTTCCTTTATGCGTGTGTGCTTAACTATGGAGTCTTTATTTAGGGTGCCTGGTAGATGGAGTCTAAATGCGGCCAGGGCTGCCTCCTCCCGCACGATAAGATGCAGGGGTAGAAATCCCAGCATTGCCTGTAGGGCGGCAATGGGTGTGGTTCTCATACTGTACTAGTACTAGTGATTTCAACGCAAGCGAACCGCTGCAGTTTTACGAGATCTCTTTGGGCTGTGCTGAGGTTTGCCCTGGGCCACCAGACCTACGAGCCGTATGTTATGCTTGGTTGGATAACTGTGGTGTATAGCCAGTGGGTGACCATGGGGCTGCTCTCCCAATTCCTGCCTAGCAGTCGCTTGCACTGCCACAGGGATATGCTAGCTTTTATGGTGATATAGTTCATGTGTTTTGCCCAATTTAGTTGTGTGTCCAAATAGATGTCCAGGTACTTGGTTTCGGTTGATAGGCTTAGGGTTGTTCCAAAGAAACGTGGTAGTTGCAGTGTCGTCGGTTTTCTCTTTTTTGTGAAGAGAATTAGTTCAGTTTTTGTGGGGTTCACTGAAAGTTGGTGCTCGCTGCACCATCCCTGTACTATTTTCAGGACTATTTTTCACTTTGAATTGTTTTTATTTGTAAATCGATTGTATTTTTTTGATAAAAAGATTTTTTTATTTTTCACTTTTTAGTTGTACCTAATAGGCAAGTCCTTTAGTAAGGTATAATGCCAAAATAGATTACCCGAATATCATGAAACTTGAACATAACCGGAGAAATGAGAGTTTACCAAGGTGAACGGTACAGGCTCTGAAGGGGTCCGCAGAACCCCTTCAGAGCGTAATGGCGTGATGTTATTTTATGTAATGGTATAAACAAGAAACAGACATGCGATTGCAGCAATCCCGAGAGATTTGCCGTCATTTATTAAATGGGACTAATTTGGAAATCGGTCCACAATTGACGTAGAAATCGGTGAAAACAGAAAAAAAAATCCAAACAAATGTAAAGTCGATCATAGAACCTCTTCCTTTTTGGAAAGTCGGTTCATAATTGTGAATATTAACAGTCTGAACCGACTGGAGAAAGATGGTATAACTACAATAGAGTTTACTGCTGAGATGGTGTCGTATAGAGAAGTATATATACATTTTATGCCGACCATAAAGAAATTGAAATTACAACAAGAGAACGATGACCTTATTTTAGAACATTTAAATTGACCGCCGCGCCGGTTAAACGACACTCAAAGTCAACTAAACCAACATCCCTGTAAACATTAACACAATATAATCATAAAAGCATTCCGTGAATATTTGCGAGGCTCGCGCAAATACGTATCTGGCGTGACACGGCATAGCTCCGTTCTGAAAGGGTTGAGACGGCACAAACACGCCAGAATACGTGGATATATACTTGTAATAAAAATATATGTATGTCTATACTTCTATAAGTACAGGATGATCGCTGTTCGAAGAAATGCAATATTGATTGACTATTAATACGTTGACAGCGGCGCGTGTCGTGGATATGATTCGCAATTTATCCACCTAACATGTATAGGGATTTTCGCGCATGTATGAGGAAATGTTATAGGGATTCATATTAAACCAGTAAGCATACGAATTTTTTGAAGAAGGTTACACCTCAAGAGGAGTTAAAGGCTATGGAGGAGCCCTTTTGCCAGCAGTAGGAAAACATAAGTAAAAAAAACAATTACGACTTCAAATAGTTCGCAAGAAGAATCGTGAGGAGGATATTCTACGTTACAGCTTTTTAAATTAGCTATCCATAGCCGACTTCAGTTGTGGACTACCATCGAATAGCGTAGCGATCTTGAGATAAGCCAGCACAGTCAATTTTAAAGTCTAAATGTTTCCATAGATATTGTTTTTTAATTGTTCTACTAACGTCTGTTTTCACGTAAGGTTAGACAGAGATGTTACTACAGTACACCACCGTTCCGCCAATTACGCTTTAACTACAATAATCTTAACTATGCTTTTGTTGGTTATGTTTTTTTCTTTTTGCTACCATTTGTCTACCGTCACCAGTCGGGCAAACCCCAATCTCCAAGCTAGCACTGAGAAATTTCAGAAAAAAAATCCAATAACAAGCCGGTCCTGGAAATCAAACCCAGGACTTCAGACTTGTGCGACCACTAGACTAATGGTTATTTAAGTCAGTTGTATTGAATTTCATACAGTACTTATAAAACTCCGCGCCACTAGAGCTACACAAAGTAAGATGTGTTGGCCGCGCGCCAACGAATTACAACTTCTGTCTGACCCACGAGCGCCTACTCGCTGCTGTCTTTCGCATGTCAAGGGCAGAATATCAAAATACTATAGTACTAGCACTACTACGCAACATTCGGAGTTTGTGTATCAAAAGTAGTAGTGTAAGCAGTAGTAAATTTTTTCGAGGAACTCTATAGTCCGTGCCGTCCAAGCGGGCAATAGACGAGACATTCGCGCTATATTGGCGTATTGTTCAACTTTCTAAGAACAATACAACTTTGAACATTGACACAAATTGCCACAAATAAAACGGTTACATCAATGTTCACACATTTAAATTAACCTTACACTAATTAAATTAATATACACGACATTTGCAACTAGGTTGATGCGAAAATCTCTTACCCCCTACTAGTTTTAAACTGTACTAGGTTAAAATTCGTAAACTGTTCATAAAAGATAAAGTGACATTCTATCAGCGAAGACGATTGTCTTAAGTCCAAAATGTATGGAATTTCCAAATGAAGAGGTAAATAACAAAAAATAAGCTTATACAAAAGAAAACGTAACGAAGTAGTAGTTATATTAGAGCAGTTTTCGAGTAAAACAAACTAGAAGTAACATCTCTAATTATTTTGTAATTGTCTCTAGTCATTTTCAAATATTAATTTTATAAAAAACTTTATGGATGTTAACGAGCTGAAATTACAATCCTACATCTTCTTTACTCAACGAAGTTCTCCTACATATTTGACATAGTCACAAATCCTTCTAGTTTACTACACATTTGTATATTTTCGTACATTGCGTGGGCAACGTATGAGATTTTCATATCACATTATGCAGACTCCAAACGTCAGATATTTGAGGAGGGTAGATTGAACCGTCTCCCGAGACGTTTCCCTGATAGTTTGTACACTCACACTTATTTCATTTGCGTCTATAGGGATTGAACCAACAAGATACTGTCGTCACTATGTATGTATCAATTCGAGTTGACATCTTGCTCGTGAATATAACTTCGTAAAGAATAAGTATATAAAATATTGAAATTCGAGTGACCTGTTAGCAGAATGTGAGTTATATACTTTTGTAAACTGCGTTAGCAATTTCTAGAAATGTGAGTAAGTTTTTAGAAAAATATCTTTGCGTTACTTAACTTCAAGTCAGTTTAGGACTATTTCAAAGCTTTCCTGAAATTAATTTTATTTACATTGCACTCACATAAACTAATATTCGTAAATGCTAGAGTTACTTGGAAGAAAATTACCCAGGATCAGATAGCGTGGCAAGTTCTAGGGGCATTTGCGAAAACGCAAGATAATCACAATACTGTTGTCAAATAATTGAAAATATTTAAGTTCAAGTTACTTCATATTGTGTTTACTTACATATAGTTCAGTTTCAGGTTTAGTTGTTCGGTTGTTTCCTCAAAATAAAAATGAAGTCAATAGTCTGATACAATGAAATAAATATTATTATGATTGTGTTTTCATATCAAACAAGTATATAGTCTACATAGAAGACCCAATATCCAATCTAATCTAGAGATCACTAGTGTATTACAAATGTACTTATTACAAGTAAATATCATTCGCAATATAACTGGAAGAGTTATTGTAATTTGTTTTTCGCATATGAATAAATAACATAAGAAATATGGATAGGAAAATAAGTTTATTATATAACATATTAAATAAGTTATTGATTGACAATGTCTCCATTTTTTACATTCCAAACCTGGTAAGTTCTTTGAAAAAATCCTTTGGACACTAAAACATATTAAATTTGACCATCTTCTGGGTACCCGGGTCATTTTAGAGCTCATATATTGATTTCAGTCAAGTAAAATAGAGGTCAAAGTAAAGACAGCATACAATCATACTTCCAAAATAGTTGATCGATGTAAAGTGAAAAGAGAATAGGTCGATAGATCCTATTAGAATCTTTAGTCTTATGAACTTCAGCAATATGAAATACACTCTTCAATTCAGAATTGAAGTATGCTTCAAAATTAAGGTAACTTTATAGCTAACTGAATTATAATGCTGACCTTTCAAAAAGCAATGAAACAACTAAATTTAACAATTTCTAATTGCTTTACTATCAACAACATTTAACTCTTCAAAAATTAACAACATTTAAGATCTAAAACGTTTTGTATTTCAGAGGACTTAGAGTGGCGGTGGAGCGATACTTGTTGAGAAAAGAAGATATTCATTATTTATTTTGAAATATTAATTTGTTTATTATATTCTTTATTGTACACCACAAAGATTATGTACAGGACAAATATTTATAAAAGCAAGTGTACAATGCACGGTCTTATCGCACAGGGCAAACTCTTACAGACAAACTTTGAATGGACTGAATGAGAGGAGATGAATTTAGCAGTGTACAATATAATTATCTTAAATAATAATACTTAGACATAATAACATGAAATACATACATCACATAACATACTAATAAATAACAAATGTATCATAGAGAAAGCAGAAGACTAATTATAGTGAAAGGAAATGTGTGAGTCTGTGTGTTTTGCTTGGTTTATTTTTTGTGGTAAGAAGATTCATTTTTTCTTTGTTAAAAACGTGTAAGTGTAATTTATTACAATGTCATCATATGTAGTATGTAAGACAGCTGAATAAAATAAATGAAAATATAGAGCAAAATACTGCCTTCTTTATATATTTTTTTTTAAACAATAATATGATTAGTTTAAACATTGATAAGTATTTTCTTGATTATATTTTGTTATGGAGAATTTAAATTAAGAATCAGGTTATCAGAATTAAAAGTAAACATTTTATTATGGTTATTTTTAGGGTTCCGTACCCAAAGTGTCCAAAAGTATTGTTGTCACTCACGTCTATCTGTCCGTCTGTCTGTGTCTGTCACACAGGTTTTACAGTTTTAGAGCTGCAATCTTCGAAAGGCGAACGGCAGGCTTGTATGGGAACTTCGTACCGCAAATAAAATTTCGTGTTTTGGGATATTTTTTGTTTTAATTGGTAGTTAATACGATAAATAATCCTTTACATAACAAATATACAGCTAAAGGTATGCGCGAAAAAAATAAATTGTGTTACTCCATCGAGTGAGATATCGTTGTTTAGAAATCGTTTAGTAGATAAATGCTGTATTTTGGGTTTTAATAAATATTGGAAAGCAAAGGAATGAGAAGCCACCAAAGTCAGCTATTTTTCAAAATTTTGTTGCGAAGAATTTTTTAACTGTCCATTCACCTCTGAACTTCAAATAAGGTGATAATGTTTATTATTACCTACATATATTTTACTAACAAAAACCAGTTTATAGATAAATAAGATTTTTCTTTGAAATTTCCAAATTTTTTCCTATTAAAACCAATTTGTTTTTTGCGGTTTGGTACGGAACCTTAAAATGTGCGACCGGTTTTTTGTATAAGTAAGACACCAAATCTCTAAAAGTCCAAATCAGCAAGTAAGTACAATTTCTGATTTCATAACAAATTATTAGCAATCCTTATTCCACAGCCTTATTACTTAAACCATGGAAGCTTCAAAATTCTGGTATGCATTTAATTCATTATTTTAGGCGACAGCGATATATCACTCTCCGGTAAGAAAATGAAATATTATGATTAAAATGCTAATACGAGCACCTTCCTAACATATTACCTATTATCCCTTAATTTGATCATGGAACTAAAATAGCGAAGCTGTTACAAGGATATAACGTGGTCGGCGGAGACCCTGTTTTAATCGAATCCTGGCTGATTTATGCAAAGCGATGAGTTATGGGCCCACATTACCTGAGGCTGGGGGTTTAAGGTGACTCTCGTGAACGTCCGTCATCTCTTTGTTGTTAAACAAAGGAGGTTTCATAGTTGGTTTTAAGTGAATGCCTTCAGAAATAGATATTTTATACCTACTTAATTTACTTCAAAGCCCTTAGATACTGGTAAACGATGTACTTTACGATACTTGTTAAAAGTCACATGAAAAAAGAATAACTTGCCGTATGCCATAAGAACTCAAACTCTAAAATCAAATCAGATCGATGGAAAAATCCATAACAATTACAACTTTTGTTGATAATAATAATCTTTTAATAAAAATTAGAAAAGGTAAAAACACAATTTCAATCTTAGTTATGTAATGTAGGTATGATAATGTAAGATGTACTAGGTGATCGTGTATCACAGGCTGAAGGAGCTCCAGGAGTATCATAGGACAACAGAATTTAACAATATTTAACATAAGAAGAGATTATACAATTTTGAAAATGAATCCTAATCTACTTAAAAACATTATCTATTAAAAACATAGAACTAAATTACTAGGTTATAATTACTTTATAACGTCTTATTTGCCAGTATTGCAAAAAACTACAAAATTGCTATCAAATGGGCCTAAATCCAGACTCCGCACTGCTACTGCATAGTTCGTAAACGGAAGATCTACGAGTATCTATCCCGTGGGAAAATCCAATCACTCTACCCGATCTGGGCAACAGAACTATTACTTTATGCCGAGTAGTTACGTTTGTGACCATTATACCAATAAGGCAGCAAAAACACTTTCAGAACACTTCCTTACATGCCAAAGGCCATTCAAAAGAAAAGACCAATACATTAACTTGTATTCAAAGGCCAGCTTTCCGAAGCCGAATATTTAAGCTTCAACCGGATGAATATTGAGAGTTTGAGACGGAGTCCAGAAGGGCTGAATATCTCAATAAACTTCATGATGCCAATAAATCTACGGTGAAGAAATAATAGAGCCGTTGGATTTAAGCTGGTTTTGCGTCGTAGACTATTGTGGACCTACCCATAACTATTACTTTTAGTGACGTTGCTCTGAAGGGCTCATTAACTGTGTGGTCTGTGGTTCAATAGCTACGATATTGTAAGTAATATCTGCCAATTAAACTAAACTAATTACTTTGTTTAATAACAAGCAAGACACAAAAAAATTGTATGTAGAATTTCAGTTTAACAGAACCCGTATCTGTAGAGTTGTATATAAACATTTGAAAGTTCAAGTGTATACGTAAAGACAAGAAAAAGTATACAGTAAATAAATTTTATTTTTACTAGTGAGGATAAGGATTAAAGTTTGACACCCAAGTCAGGCAAACTTTGATTGAGTTTTATAATCAAGAATTTTTGAGTCTAGCAGTACAGCCTAGATACAATATTTGTGCCTAGTTCACTGGTGGATACCTATCTATGTATATCAATGACAACATTGTGGCTTTGACAAGACAAAACATGGAAAAATTGCGCAAATATACGGAGAACGTGCCAAAACACACAGTACTGAGCAACAATCTAATAAAACCCTTTAGTGGTTGGCCACGATAACCACATAGTCAGAGAAGAGATGGCTGATAGTTATTTGATTGACCCGCACCGCCTCCTCGGTACGACGTAAATTGCATACACATACACAGTGTGAAACGTAGTTAGCAGCGAATTGTGGCAACTTTCACTCGATTTCACTAATATAACTTTGAAAAACTATGTTACATAAATATGAAGATACACATGAAATATCTTCAGGAGTAAAGGCAAATGAAAGAGATAGATAGAGAGGGAAAGGCAAATGATTACGATACGCTTGCAAACAATGCACATTAAACAATGCATCTGCCATGGTCTCTTCACAGTCCTTGGTTGACTGGTACAAAACGCCTGAGGCATTAAGTCCCTCTTTATACCTTTGTTCATGAAGGCTCATGTTATTCTGTTTTGTCTGAGAATTATTATAACATCTATCAAGCATACTTAAAAATTGTGGGTTTTGAAATTAGAATCTATGTATTACTTTGTAGACCTATCTTGGCATTAAACGATATGATCGTCAGTCGCGCTTGCTATTACTCCATAATCGAAGTCGCTAAGTGCAATTTACCAATACGTGAAAGTTTAGTAGAACGTCTTTCGGATATTTCGTAAAATTGAACTTCCCTAGTATGAGAATAATTCCATTAAATTTCAATCTCAATAATACTAGCGGTGGTTCACGGCAGTAATAAATCCAAATCGGAGATACTAGGGTTGTCCCGAAACTTGCTCCAACAAATTTTTGTTACATATTTAAACCAATTTTCCACCGTATCAGATATAGAATTTCCTTAAACTTGATATTGAATAAACTATTATGGCTTGCTTTGTTCTTGCGAAAATAATATTATAGAATATGTTTTTTAATAGTTTCCTGCATAAATACAACTCATGAATTCTCAGTTTTACATTCGCTTCTAAACCATATATTAAAAAAAAAAAACAAATTAAGAATTTTTAATTTAATTTGCCGCTACATTTCAAACGAAGAAGATTTGCACCACTTCAATTTCAGCAATATCACCTCTGCCAATTTGTCAGACAGCGTGACTTTACCAAGAGCCAGCCCTGACTATGCCTTTGTCAGTGTAACTTGGACAATTAGAGAGGGCAAACTCTGTTATTACTAGATATTACCTTCAGCAGCCTACGTTCAGTTGCTTCGATCGCTCCCTGCGCCCGATCGCCGAAGTATGAATGTTTCATCGCGACGCGACGGAATGATTTAATGAAACGGTTCCTGTTACATATTTATTAAGATGTAATGGTGACATATTAGCTTGGTGCGCAAGAGGCAGAGAATGTCTGTGGTGCAGTATTGCTGTGGCAAGGATTTAGGCCTGGTTTTTACGATTGGTTAATTTTTCAACAGGGGCTCTTTTATGTTAAAACGGGACCGTTGCTTTCTCTTTTATATAAAGATCAATCTACCTAGCCTTTTCTCAACTAAGTTGGGGTCGGATTCCAGTCCAACCGGATGCAGCAGAATACCATTTTCAACATGAATCGACTGCCTATCTGACCTCCATAACCCAGTACTTATAAGAGACCCCTTGGCCAGACCGGTGTCAGATTGTCAGTTTGAGAGTCATAGGTCAACATTTGACCGCCGGGGCCAACAGCTTGAAGTGCTTTCTGAGTCACGGCAGAATCTCGATATATTAAAATAGCCCTTATGTCTTTTGTACTATTTTAGAATAATTGTTTGAATAAAATATTTCTTTATTCTAGAGATTTTCGCTAGGAATATCTCGCTTGCTATCTTGGTCTTGAAAAGTACAAACCGTATCCATCCAAATATTTGTATTTGAGTTATCCTTCATTGATTGAAACAAATGTATGCTCTTTTATATTTTTTACAAGTTTATTGCAAAAATACTGTAGGTACCGTGACTTCTTTTTCTTTAGTTAGTATACCGTGCATTATTCTGAACCTGCGTCAACTGGGCGATCTATAAAAATAGACGCTTGGATCTTTCCACTGTTGCTACCTATATTTACGAATAGTTTGCTACTCCTAATGGCCCATAATTGCCTGCTCTGGGTTATTCCATCGCCTGAATTAGCACGATTGCTGTATCCTACTTCGTCTCACACAATACACGCAGATTCTGATACAAGGATATATGATACCTACTATTTTGAATGATTGAAGTCGCGGTACAATAGACATCCAATACGTTCGTTCATGTGAATGAGACATCATGGCAAAACTGTTCCTTGGGTCTCAAACAAGTGAGATTCTTTCGACGAAAGCGTTGCGACAGCAATTGGAAAAATGTAAAAAAAATATGAGATTGTGAAGCGCTATCTAAATGTCATCACGTGATTAATACCTTACGTTTTGGCATTTCGATCATCGCTATCGCTTATGGAACTCTATCTAAAGCCTCTTCTCTTGTGAAAACAATCCATATTTATTGGCTTCATAAAAGGTGCCCTTTGAATTCCAATATCTAATAATAATAACAGATCAACGCGGTACAAAGCTCTCACCTCTCTCTTGCCTTAGTTGGCTGGTTTGCGTGGAGATTCGTAAGAGCAAACGTGCTCGGTACAAGGAAGTATAATCCAGTAAGATGCTGGTAGGGATCTTGACCGTAGTTCCGGGATTGTCCTGATAGCTATGATATACCTGTCCACTACTCAAGCACCTCCGGCGTCATGGTTGCTCCCATGACGCTTGTCATGCGCTAGCAACCCTTTTGGCAGGGGCAATAGTCATTTATAATTCTAAGCAATCGATCCATTAAACCTCCCAAACCTATAGCTCTTGTCTCCATATTTAACATCAATTCTGCAACAACTTCAGATTGTCTGGATACACTTACGTAGCGCATACAGGAATAATCGTCGGTTGGTGTCACATATCATGATATCTACATATCTTACAAGGCCTGGCTTCGGCCCTTTCAAAGGTTCGGGACCCTATAGTCTCGAGTTTGTTAAACACATATAAATAGTCATAAAATCATCATCTTGTTTGGATCGACCTTTAGAGTAACCAAATGCAGCTGAACACCAGAATGTTACACGACTGCCTCTCTGAAACCAGTATCCAGGTTGTGGTGCAACCCAGTAACTGGTTTTATAAAGCTCACTTACCATTAGCATTAACATTTAAGTTAGTGCTTTAGCGATCATTTCAATTCGCTCAAAGAAACAAGATGCCAAATCATTTCAAAACTTTTATTCTAAAGGATTAACAGCTGGTGTCTTTTCAAACTATCACCCAGATCATAGATAACACAGCAAAAAGCGGGACGACAGTTCTTAACATTTCCTAGATATACAGAGAGCGCACAAAGAGAACAGACACAATATACAAAAGCCTGGAAGTTGCTCAGAAAAGCGCCAAAAGATAAACTCAAAAGAAATAGAAACACTACATGACACATTCCTTTGAACGTAAGCGGTTTTTGTAGAGACAGCAGAAATGTTGAGAAGTTGTTATTTTTTTTTATTGATAATAGGCTTGCGCTTGACCACTATCTCACATGATGGTAAGCGATGATGTAGTCGACGATGAAGCACGCTTGCCTAGAAGAAACCTATTCACTCTTGACTTGAAGACTCCCAGGTTGTAGCTATCAGGTTGTATTCCATACATGAGTTATTATTTAATATTTTATTTAAGTGGCTTACCGCGTTAGTCGACCTCAAAAAAAAAAAACAAACTTGGAATGTATTATTTTGTTGACTTGCGGTTGAATAAAGTATAAGGTGTGTGTAGGTATGGCTGTATAAGTTTTTAACCATACATAATATTATTACTATAATAATATCATAATATCAATACTTTAATTTTTCTTTATTAAACACATTTATATCAATAACAGCAGACATTGTAAAACATTCTGCATTTACATTGCCACTTCATTATAAGGGGTACAATAAAAAATACAGGTTAAAAATAAATATTTTCGAATCGAATTAATTCGCATCCGAAGCGTATGCGAATAAACTTGTAGTATTAATTAATCTTCCAAAGTGAAATCATCTGGCATTACATATTATTCGGTATGCTCGATAAGCTACAATATTTGTATGCATTATTGGAAAACTATAAATCACGTTACTGTATAAAGAGCTGTTTTAAAAGCGACATATTGGATGAATATTTAAAATTTAATCGCTTTGGGGCTCGTTATGGTATCGAAGAATCGTATATTTATAGCACTTTAAATTGAAAAATTATGTCATCATCATCTTCATCTTCAGTATATTAATGTTCTCACTGGTGGGACACTGGCCTCCTGTCTGTGAGGGAAATGGTCCGTAATCCACTACGCGGGTCCATTGCGGGTTGGTGGATGTCACATGTCTTAGAGTTTTTAAGATCTAGGACATGCCGGTTTCCTCACGATGTTTTCCTTCACCGTTTTGAGAGCAGTGTAATGATGACCCATTATGTGTGACCCAGGGTGTGATAGAAACGACGAGGTATCTGAAAAGGGGTCATTGTACTCATCATTATCAACACTCTGTATATATTATACAATGGCCTAAGGCAGCTGAAGAAATCTTCTGCCGGCGACGCACTTCAAACAAAAGAAGGGTCACCATTCACCATAAAATACAGTAAGACACAACTATTTTCACCTGCCGACCGTACATCGTTTCTTATAGCAATCTACGTTTTCCAACCCTTTGCTCCATCTTATCATTCCATCTCAGTCTGACACATGTACGTCTACATCTACCATCTCACTCTATCGACGTGATAGTAATGTTTGAGGAAGGAACTCAATGGAGCAAACAAAACGTTAGCAAGGACTATTACCGCACTAGTGGAGTTACGTGCTTGTGCCCGACCATATCTTTGTTTTAGTATCGATTCTTTTACGATATTGTATCGAGTTTGGGGGTTGTCTTCGAGATCGTGGAGAACAATGTTTGTGACACACAAGATATCGATGGTGTATTACAATTTGGTCGAAATACGTCGTGTTTAATGATCAGCGATATTAGAAAGTGGCTGCTTACATTTATACACAATGGAAAGTATATGTATGCAAGTATAGTGCATTACTGCAGCAAAAGAGGCATTGATGAACGAACGTGTAAATGTGGGCCGAGGCGAACCCGAGGCACACATACGTAAGTCCATCGATGCCTAGTTTTGGCCAAGGCTTGTATAGTACTTTTCTCCTTGTCAAAACAATTCTCAAATTCCCAAGCATATTTGAGAAAATTATATTTGACAAAATGTGTTCTAGGTACTACTTAGATTTAATGCGCGGCAATTAAAACTAAGTAGTACCTAGAACACATTTTGTCAAATATAATTTTCTCAAATATGCTTGGAAATTTGAGAATTGTTTTGACAACCTTCTTCGAGATAAATCGAAATTGCTGTACTGGCCAAATACATGCGAGCAGCGGCCGGCAAAAGTTGTATGAAATTCCTTATCTGTCGTGGTTTAGCGGCCAAAAAAGTTACATAGTAAACTCATATCTGTCGTGTAATTTAAAAATGGAACAATCTTGTATTCCAAAACTTGGCAACCAAGGAGGTAACTTATCAAAGTTTTTATTTAAATTTCGAACTGGCTTGCAAATAGAAAGCTGTTTATTGAAAAAAAAAACAAACGAACACTTTAACGTGGGCAAAATTATTGTTGTTCGTATTAATTCGTCATTGATTACGAAAAAATACTGTTTTATTATTTTTTAGTTGTACCTAATAGGCAGGTAATTAAGTAAAATACCTATAATGCCAGAATAGATTACCCGAATATCATGAAACTGAACATAACTGGTGATATGAGACTGTACCAAGGTGAGTAGTACATATCTGCGTACCCCTGTAGAGCATACTGGCGTGTTGTAATGTTATAAAATGGTATAAATAATAAACAGACATGCGATTGCAGCAATCCCGAGAGATTTGCCGTTATTTATTGCAGAGTTCTGTTGCATATCTCCGAAGTTCTTCATCAGATCTTCACCAAATTAAAATGGGACCAATTTCGAAACATACTCTTTCAAAAAAACAAAAATATAAATTTTCAAAATAGGTCCATAATTGACGGATATATCGGAGAACATAAATAAAAAAATAAGAAAAACAAACATGAAGTCGAACATAGAACCTCCTTTTTGGTAAGTTGGTTAAAAATGAGTTCTAGGTTATACTACTTGGCCACAACTAGGCATTGAGGGACTTAAATATGTGTGCCTCGGCTTCGCCTCGGCCCACATTTATACGTTCTTCCATCAATATCTCTTTTGCTGGCCGCTGCAGTAATGTACTATACTTTTCAAAATCAATGACGAACAACGAACAACAATAATTTTTCCCGCGTTAAAGTGTCCATTTGTTTTTTTTTTCCATAAACAGCTTTCTATTTGCAAGCCAGTTCGAAATTTAAATAAAACCTTTGATAAGTTACCTCCTTGGTTGCTACGTTTCTGAGTAAAAGATTGTTCCATTTTTAAATTACAAGACAGATTCTTCTCCTTCTTCTCTGTCGTTTCGCTCTTGGCAGAGCGGTCGTGGTCACGACGAGGCGTCCACGTCGGTGGTTGATGCAGACATAGCTCTAGCATTGGCGGACTGTTTAGCGCAGTCAGATATGCTGCGGATTTCACTTGGTCAGTCCAGCGCATAGGTGCCCTGCCGCGCGATCTGGTTCCCTCCACTTTTCCCTGTACGACCAGCCGCTCTTTGGAGTCGCCATCCCGCCTAGAGACGTGTCCAAAGTATTGCAGCATGCGCGACTGTACGACGCTCGACAAACGCTGCGTGATGCCGAGTTCCTGAAGTATGGACACGTTAGTTCGGAAATCCGTCCACGATATTTCGAGCATTTACCTCCAGCACCACATCTCGGCTGCGCAGAGAAAAATAGGGAATACAATTGTTCGTATGAGCATGATTATGGTGGCTTTGGTAATGTTGTGATTCCTCCACACTTTGCCCAGTTTCTCCATCGCAGTTCTGGTCATGGCCATACGTCGTTTCACTTCATGTATGCAGCCGCCGTTGTTTGAGATCAAAGCCCCAGGGTAGACATAGGTCTGAACCACGTCGCAGTTCGCGATACGTGTCACTTCGGGCGAGTTGTCGTTGACGCGGTCCACGATCATAATTTTGGTCTTATTTCGGTTTATTCTCAAACACGACAGATATGAGTTTACTATGTAATTTATTTGGCAGCCAGACACGACAGATATGGATTTTCATACAAATTTTGCCGGCCGCTGCTCGCATGTATTTGGCCAGTACAGCAAATTCGATTTATCTAGAAGAAGGTAATGTAAATAATGCTCAAAACACTAAGCATGTGCCCGAAAAATATCATTATTATCCTCTGGGAAATTACTTTTATGAACAAGTCATACCTATTCAAAAGCAAGTCTTAGAACCACACACCGTTAAAACTCATAACTTGCATTTTTATTCCTGTTGTCAAATGCCAGGCTGCCTACGGACAATTGGATATTTCCAATTTAATCTTAATCATAAAGGTGAAATATCTCATGTGACTGTACCTACTTACACCGGCACCTACAGGATTCAAACCGAAACACAGTATTTCTCTTTAGCGGCAAAAATAGGTATTAGGTTACAACTGCCCAGCTTTATATTACTTTTGGGAACTATTCACTAACTATATTAATAATCTACTTTTACGCTGCACGCCGATCCGAAATATTAGGTTTTATACTATTCTCAAAAAAAAACCATAGGGGCGAAAAACAGGACTAAACTGCTTTATATTTAACCCGTTACGACCTGTAGGTCGGTCGGCACCTGTAGGTACAAAGCAACTATTTCTGTAATACCACATAGTATGGCTTCAACAAAACTTTCTCCTTTCTCTCAAAATAGTTGTTTCTATGACTAAACAAAGGCGTATTGTAATCATTTTGTACAACAGTTGGAAATAACTCATTAATCAGTTTGTCTGATGGAAACTTGTTCACAATGGATTTGAGTGTAACGATTGTTGATTCTTTGTAGTCAGAATTATTGGTTAGGTAAGTAGCTTTTGTTTGTGTATTGATTGGCACTTATCTAAACTCATATTAAAAGGTGTAATTGTTTAATTGATTGTTCTGACGAAGGTAAGTTCGGGAACTACTGTAATTGGGGATCCTCGCGAAGGTGAGACGGTACTTCACGCCAGAACAATTGCTCAACTTTTATCAAGAGCAAGTTCAATCATGCATGGAGTACTGCTCTCATCTCTGGGACGGATCTGCCAAGTACCAGCTGGATGCACTTGTGTCATTCGAAAAACGAGCCAACAGGCTCATTGACAATGAAGTACTGATCGAATCTAGGCTCCAGAACCTCGAACATCGGCGCCGAGTTACCAGCCTGTTGATTTTTTTACCCGACTGCCGAAAGAGTGTAATGTGTTTATCAGTCTATGTATGTATGTATGTTTGTTTGTTCCTATGTGGCGTTCTAGAGAACGAACGCATTGGCCGATTTTGATGATTCTTACGTCGATCGATTCGTTTTAACCCTGCGAGTGTCACTGGCTACAATAAAATTAGAAAACAGAAAATGGCGAATGTTGGGCGCCATATTGTGGAGGCCAAATTTAGAAGAAAAAAAAATCTTCCAAGCCCATCGTGTGGGGGTATCAAAATAAAGGGTTTTAAGTGGTGATTACAAAAATATGTAACCCTTATATGTTTAAATGTATCTAATTCTAAAAAAAATAACTAAAAAGCTGTAAATAAAAAATAAAAAACCGCAGCGCTAAACAGCAATCGGGTTTTTTGTTATTTTTATCGGTTACATCGGGGAGTATGCGTTGTTGGAATTGCATGAACTAATTCCTCCTAGCCCGTTCCATCATCGGACTACAAGACGTACGGCGATGCGTCATCGGTACATGGTGGACATCCCACCCATACGCAGCAAACGATTTGGGAATATTTTTATTATGCGTACAGCAATTAACGACGAGTAAAATTTCCTGCCGGAGTATGTAAGTCCTGTTGGCTACAATCTGGGACTCTTCTAGTCAAGAGTGAATAGATTTCTTCTAGGCAAGCGAGCTTCATCGTCGACCACATCATCGCTTACCATCAGGTGAGATAGTGGTCAATCGCAAGCCTATCAATAATAATAAATAAAAAAACGGTTCTGAAATTTTTTTCACAGACAAAAAGCTACCCTATTGCTGTGTGTCACAAGTAACCTACTTTTTATTCTGAAAAAAAAAATTCCCTAAAAAAATTCTTTCACTAAAAAAAAATATTTTACTGACGAAAAAATATTTCACTGACAAAAAACTTCTTCACTGACAAAAAATTATTTCAGTGACAAACAGCTACACTATCACTGGGTGTCACAAGTTACCTACTTCTTTTGCCGAAAAAATAAGGTTCCTGTTAGATAGGTCAGCGTGGTGGTGAGCGAAGTTCGGCAAAAAGCTAGTGGATATTACCGTTATCTTTATTTGGATAAAAACACATACATTATTATTTAAATTGTGTACGGAGAAAGCTGCATTAGTGAGCCTGTTACGCAGCTATACAACAATTACTTAAAGTATTTAGTATTATTTATGAACTTCTATTATTTACATAATAATTCAAAAGAAAAAAATACTTCACAATATAAAGAGTATCTATAGGCAAAATTGTTGCAAAAAATAAAAACACTCTTCGGTCAATTGGAGAAAAAATAAAAGATCACTGTAACTGTAACACTTATCAAACATTAAAGTCTATATCAGAATAATCAAAATACTAGCTGACCTCTCAAAGAAAATGTTTTTAGACTACTAACAAAACTCAAGTCTGTAACAACTTTGATACAAAAAATACAACAGGATAAATAAAAAACATCAAAACAAAAAACTTTTGGACATTCCTAATACATATAAAAAAATCTTACTAACTATTGCCACTTTACCTAGGTTTACAAATAAAAAGATTCTAATTAAGAAAAGTAAAGCAACTTATATACACAAAAGACTACTCACAATAAGTTCTACAATCCCGATGTTTACAGTGAAGGACACGATAACTAACCCCGCAGGTGGTTCCATTACAACTAAAGTTATTACACTGAATATCACGCTAGGGGCCACAGTTTGTTCACTGCGATACTAATACACACTATCAAGAACCAGTAGGTTTACTTCACACAAACGTCATCTTATCACTTCCATCTCAGTTAGGATTGCCTTATTTCAATATCATGATTCATTATAAGGGGTACAATAAAAAATACAGGTTAAAAATAAATATTTTCGAATCGAATTAATTCGCATCCGAAGCGTATGCGAATAAACTTGTAGTATTAATTAATCTTCCAAAGTGAAATCATCTGGCATTACATATTATTCGGTATGCTCGATAAGCTACAATATTTGTATGCATTATTGGAAAACTATAAATCACGTTACTGTATAAAGAGCTGTTTTAAAAGCGACATATTGGATGAATATTTAAAATTTAATCGCTTTGGGGCTCGTTATGGTATCGAAGAATCGTATATTTATAGCACTTTAAATTGAAAAATTATGTCATCATCATCTTCATCTTCAGTATATTAATGTTCTCACTGGTGGGACACTGGCCTCCTGTCTGTGAGGGAAATGGTCCGTAATCCACTACGCGGGTCCATTGCGGGTTGGTGGATGTCACATGTCTTAGAGTTTTTAAGATCTAGGACATGCCGGTTTCCTCACGATGTTTTCCTTCACCGTTTTGAGAGCAGTGTAATGATGACCCATTATGTGTGACCCAGGGTGTGATAGAAACGACGAGGTATCTGAAAAGGGGTCATTGTACTCATCATTATCAACACTCTGTATATATTATACAATGGCCTAAGGCAGCTGAAGAAATCTTCTGCCGGCGACGCACTTCAAACAAAAGAAGGGTCACCATTCACCATAAAATACAGTAAGACACAACTATTTTCACCTGCCGACCGTACATCGTTTCTTATAGCAATCTACGTTTTCCAACCCTTTGCTCCATCTTATCATTCCATCTCAGTCTGACACATGTACGTCTACATCTACCATCTCACTCTATCGACGTGATAGTAATGTTTGAGGAAGGAACTCAATGGAGCAAACAAAACGTTAGCAAGGACTATTACCGCACTAGTGGAGTTACGTGCTTGTGCCCGACCATATCTTTGTTTTAGTATCGATTCTTTTACGATATTGTATCGAGTTTGGGGGTTGTCTTCGAGATCGTGGAGAACAATGTTTGTGACACACAAGATATCGATGGTGTATTACAATTTGGTCGAAATACGTCGTGTTTAATGATCAGCGATATTAGAAAGTGGCTGCTTACATTTATACACAATGGAAAGTATATGTATGCAAGTATAGTGCATTACTGCAGCAAAAGAGGCATTGATGAACGAACGTGTAAATGTGGGCCGAGGCGAACCCGAGGCACACATACGTAAGTCCATCGATGCCTAGTTTTGGCCAAGGCTTGTATAGTACTTTTCTCCTTGTCAAAACAATTCTCAAATTCCCAAGCATATTTGAGAAAATTATATTTGACAAAATGTGTTCTAGGTACTACTTAGATTTAATGCGCGGCAATTAAAACTAAGTAGTACCTAGAACACATTTTGTCAAATATAATTTTCTCAAATATGCTTGGAAATTTGAGAATTGTTTTGACAACCTTCTTCGAGATAAATCGAAATTGCTGTACTGGCCAAATACATGCGAGCAGCGGCCGGCAAAAGTTGTATGAAATTCCTTATCTGTCGTGGTTTAGCGGCCAAAAAAGTTACATAGTAAACTCATATCTGTCGTGTAATTTAAAAATGGAACAATCTTGTATTCCAAAACTTGGCAACCAAGGAGGTAACTTATCAAAGTTTTTATTTAAATTTCGAACTGGCTTGCAAATAGAAAGCTGTTTATTGAAAAAAAAAACAAACGAACACTTTAACGTGGGCAAAATTATTGTTGTTCGTATTAATTCGTCATTGATTTTGAAAACTAATTTTATTTGACATAAAAAAACTTTTTTACGAAAAAATACTGTTTTATTATTTTTTAGTTGTACCTAATAGGCAGGTAATTAAGTAAAATACCTATAATGCCAGAATAGATTACCCGAATATCATGAAACTGAACATAACTGGTGATATGAGACTGTACCAAGGTGAGTAGTACATATCTGCGTACCCCTGTAGAGCATACTGGCGTGTTGTAATGTTATAAAATGGTATAAATAATAAACAGACATGCGATTGCAGCAATCCCGAGAGATTTGCCGTTATTTATTGCAGAGTTCTGTTGCATATCTCCGAAGTTCTTCATCAGATCTTCACCAAATTAAAATGGGACCAATTTCGAAACATACTCTTTCAAAAAAACAAAAATATAAATTTTCAAAATAGGTCCATAATTGACGGATATATCGGAGAACATAAATAAAAAAATAAGAAAAACAAACATGAAGTCGAACATAGAACCTCCTTTTTGGTAAGTTGGTTAAAAATGAGTTCTAGGTTATACTACTTGGCCACAACTAGGCATTGAGGGACTTAAATATGTGTGCCTCGGCTTCGCCTCGGCCCACATTTATACGTTCTTCCATCAATATCTCTTTTGCTGGCCGCTGCAGTAATGTACTATACTTTTCAAAATCAATGACGAACAACGAACAACAATAATTTTTCCCGCGTTAAAGTGTCCATTTGTTTTTTTTTTCCATAAACAGCTTTCTATTTGCAAGCCAGTTCGAAATTTAAATAAAACCTTTGATAAGTTACCTCCTTGGTTGCTACGTTTCTGAGTAAAAGATTGTTCCATTTTTAAATTACAAGACAGATTCTTCTCCTTCTTCTCTGTCGTTTCGCTCTTGGCAGAGCGGTCGTGGTCACGACGAGGCGTCCACGTCGGTGGTTGATGCAGACATAGCTCTAGCATTGGCGGACTGTTTAGCGCAGTCAGATATGCTGCGGATTTCACTTGGTCAGTCCAGCGCATAGGTGCCCTGCCGCGCGATCTGGTTCCCTCCACTTTTCCCTGTACGACCAGCCGCTCTTTGGAGTCGCCATCCCGCCTAGAGACGTGTCCAAAGTATTGCAGCATGCGCGACTGTACGACGCTCGACAAACGCTGCGTGATGCCGAGTTCCTGAAGTATGGACACGTTAGTTCGGAAATCCGTCCACGATATTTCGAGCATTTACCTCCAGCACCACATCTCGGCTGCGCAGAGAAAAATAGGGAATACAATTGTTCGTATGAGCATGATTATGGTGGCTTTGGTAATGTTGTGATTCCTCCACACTTTGCCCAGTTTCTCCATCGCAGTTCTGGTCATGGCCATACGTCGTTTCACTTCATGTATGCAGCCGCCGTTGTTTGAGATCAAAGCCCCAGGGTAGACATAGGTCTGAACCACGTCGCAGTTCGCGATACGTGTCACTTCGGGCGAGTTGTCGTTGACGCGGTCCACGATCATAATTTTGGTCTTATTTCGGTTTATTCTCAAACACGACAGATATGAGTTTACTATGTAATTTATTTGGCAGCCAGACACGACAGATATGGATTTTCATACAAATTTTGCCGGCCGCTGCTCGCATGTATTTGGCCAGTACAGCAAATTCGATTTATCTAGAAGAAGGTAATGTAAATAATGCTCAAAACACTAAGCATGTGCCCGAAAAATATCATTATTATCCTCTGGGAAATTACTTTTATGAACAAGTCATACCTATTCAAAAGCAAGTCTTAGAACCACACACCGTTAAAACTCATAACTTGCATTTTTATTCCTGTTGTCAAATGCCAGGCTGCCTACGGACAATTGGATATTTCCAATTTAATCTTAATCATAAAGGTGAAATATCTCATGTGACTGTACCTACTTACACCGGCACCTACAGGATTCAAACCGAAACACAGTATTTCTCTTTAGCGGCAAAAATAGGTATTAGGTTACAACTGCCCAGCTTTATATTACTTTTGGGAACTATTCACTAACTATATTAATAATCTACTTTTACGCTGCACGCCGATCCGAAATATTAGGTTTTATACTATTCTCAAAAAAAAACCATAGGGGCGAAAAACAGGACTAAACTGCTTTATATTTAACCCGTTACGACCTGTAGGTCGGTCGGCACCTGTAGGTACAAAGCAACTATTTCTGTAATACCACATAGTATGGCTTCAACAAAACTTTCTCCTTTCTCTCAAAATAGTTGTTTCTATGACTAAACAAAGGCGTATTGTAATCATTTTGTACAACAGTTGGAAATAACTCATTAATCAGTTTGTCTGATGGAAACTTGTTCACAATGGATTTGAGTGTAACGATTGTTGATTCTTTGTAGTCAGAATTATTGGTTAGGTAAGTAGCTTTTGTTTGTGTATTGATTGGCACTTATCTAAACTCATATTAAAAGGTGTAATTGTTTAATTGATTGTTCTGACGAAGGTAAGTTCGGGAACTACTGTAATTGGGGATCCTCGCGAAGGTGAGACGGTACTTCACGCCAGAACAATTGCTCAACTTTTATCAAGAGCAAGTTCAATCATGCATGGAGTACTGCTCTCATCTCTGGGACGGATCTGCCAAGTACCAGCTGGATGCACTTGTGTCATTCGAAAAACGAGCCAACAGGCTCATTGACAATGAAGTACTGATCGAATCTAGGCTCCAGAACCTCGAACATCGGCGCCGAGTTACCAGCCTGTTGATTTTTTTACCCGACTGCCGAAAGAGTGTAATGTGTTTATCAGTCTATGTATGTATGTATGTTTGTTTGTTCCTATGTGGCGTTCTAGAGAACGAACGCATTGGCCGATTTTGATGATTCTTACGTCGATCGATTCGTTTTAACCCTGCGAGTGTCACTGGCTACAATAAAATTAGAAAACAGAAAATGGCGAATGTTGGGCGCCATATTGTGGAGGCCAAATTTAGAAGAAAAAAAAATCTTCCAAGCCCATCGTGTGGGGGTATCAAAATAAAGGGTTTTAAGTGGTGATTACAAAAATATGTAACCCTTATATGTTTAAATGTATCTAATTCTAAAAAAAATAACTAAAAAGCTGTAAATAAAAAATAAAAAACCGCAGCGCTAAACAGCAATCGGGTTTTTTGTTATTTTTATCGGTTACATCGGGGAGTATGCGTTGTTGGAATTGCATGAACTAATTCCTCCTAGCCCGTTCCATCATCGGACTACAAGACGTACGGCGATGCGTCATCGGTACATGGTGGACATCCCACCCATACGCAGCAAACGATTTGGGAATATTTTTATTATGCGTACAGCAATTAACGACGAGTAAAATTTCCTGCCGGAGTATGTAAGTCCTGTTGGCTACAATCTGGGACTCTTCTAGTCAAGAGTGAATAGATTTCTTCTAGGCAAGCGAGCTTCATCGTCGACCACATCATCGCTTACCATCAGGTGAGATAGTGGTCAATCGCAAGCCTATCAATAATAATAAATAAAAAAACGGTTCTGAAATTTTTTTCACAGACAAAAAGCTACCCTATTGCTGTGTGTCACAAGTAACCTACTTTTTATTCTGAAAAAAAAAATTCCCTAAAAAAATTCTTTCACTAAAAAAAAATATTTTACTGACGAAAAAATATTTCACTGACAAAAAACTTCTTCACTGACAAAAAATTATTTCAGTGACAAACAGCTACACTATCACTGGGTGTCACAAGTTACCTACTTCTTTTGCCGAAAAAATAAGGTTCCTGTTAGATAGGTCAGCGTGGTGGTGAGCGAAGTTCGGCAAAAAGCTAGTGGATATTACCGTTATCTTTATTTGGATAAAAACACATACATTATTATTTAAATTGTGTACGGAGAAAGCTGCATTAGTGAGCCTGTTACGCAGCTATACAACAATTACTTAAAGTATTTAGTATTATTTATGAACTTCTATTATTTACATAATAATTCAAAAGAAAAAAATACTTCACAATATAAAGAGTATCTATAGGCAAAATTGTTGCAAAAAATAAAAACACTCTTCGGTCAATTGGAGAAAAAATAAAAGATCACTGTAACTGTAACACTTATCAAACATTAAAGTCTATATCAGAATAATCAAAATACTAGCTGACCTCTCAAAGAAAATGTTTTTAGACTACTAACAAAACTCAAGTCTGTAACAACTTTGATACAAAAAATACAACAGGATAAATAAAAAACATCAAAACAAAAAACTTTTGGACATTCCTAATACATATAAAAAAATCTTACTAACTATTGCCACTTTACCTAGGTTTACAAATAAAAAGATTCTAATTAAGAAAAGTAAAGCAACTTATATACACAAAAGACTACTCACAATAAGTTCTACAATCCCGATGTTTACAGTGAAGGACACGATAACTAACCCCGCAGGTGGTTCCATTACAACTAAAGTTATTACACTGAATATCACGCTAGGGGCCACAGTTTGTTCACTGCGATACTAATACACACTATCAAGAACCAGTAGGTTTACTTCACACAAACGTCATCTTATCACTTCCATCTCAGTTAGGATTGCCTTATTTCAATATCATGATTCGCGCAATCTTTTTTTTGACTATATAGATTGGGCATCGAAATTTTTAAGTTACAGTTTTTGTCGAACTTTTATTCATCTAAAAAGCATTATTATATGATGACGTAAACAGTCTAATCCGAGGTGTATTTAATAAATCCGACCAAGTGACAATTTTACAAGTCACTTTCAATGTTTTGAGAAATATGTCGCAATATAAGAATATATATCAGCTTTATAATCGACAAATTATGTACATACTTAAGCACTAGTACTAACTTATACTAAACCTAACTACTTATCTATATACAAAAGAAAGGTACATCTAGGAGTCGAAATACTCCTCCACATCGCTGTCATCCGGCAACGTGCCCAGAAGACTGGATTTCTTTATTCTTTCTTAAGGTCATATTAAATAGGGTCAGGGAGGTTAGAAACAAGACAGTTTAAATAGTATTACATGATGTATTTGCAGACGTATCTGGTTAGATTATAAGACTCAAACTTACCTATTTGGGAAGCATCTAACTGGAAGGATGGTCTACCACTATTTATGTTAATTGCTCTCTCATGTGCGTTTTAAATTTATTTTTCCTGAATTATAAGTAAGACTTCTGTACCTTCATATACTGTGGTCTGGCTACTACATGTGCGTATATCTATATAGTGGTATACATAAGATTATCCTTAATTAATAAGAGCATTGCGCCGAGACGTCTGTCGTTCACTGGCGTACAAATTGTGCACCACGCTTCTAAATGCTATTCAAATGCCTGATTATTGGAGTAATTAGTTCTATTGTATCTCTTGCTAATTGCGTTTACTTAGCATATTAATATTCCACATTGAGTCGAGATAGGGTTACTCTTAGAATAAGTGTCTAGAGATGAACACGTATTAAAACTTAAGCAAGAATGAAAGAAAATAAATGAGTCTTTCAATTTTAGGTACCTACATAGTCTAGCTAGAAATTAAGCTGAATAGACAGCAAAACCAACTGAAGGATCAACAATAGGGAAGCGCGCTTAAAAACCCAAGTTATTCTTGCATCCAGCGGACTCCCGCAGCCCTCACGATGATCACATTATTATTCCATCATACCAATTTAATGAATTTTACAATCTATTTTGCACCACTTCTGCGCAAAGGTCCTAGTGCCGTGGCGGTGGTGTAACTTATCCTGATGTTTTGCCTTTGCCGGCCAATCTCCCGTCAACGCTTATAAGTCGCCTCGCCAGCATTTCTTAGGCCGTCCTCGGCGACGGCGCCCGTCTTCTGGCTCCCACCTGACACATGCCAATTATACCCAAATTTTGCAAAATAACCGCGAAAACCACAAAACAACGAAGTAAAATACAATCAGAGAATAATGTCCAGCTCAAGAAAGTCCCAACAGGACCAACACGGCTCATCAAAACTAAGTTTGCAGTAAGAACAATTAACATAAATAGGTACCAAGGGTTTCGGGCCATTTCTTACGACGACCGCTGCAAAACAATGTGTTTTACTTGCTCAAGTATGCTCGCAACTTGTTAACGACAACTGTTTAGTTCTTGTTTACAATTAGTGTTAACGCTTTTACATGACTATTGCTACAGGTTTTTTACATAGTCTTGAAAGAATGTTCCATTGTTTTAGTAAATCGGCGAGGACCGAAGGAGGGCCGAAGGTTGTCGCATTTCAATGGAAGTTTATCTAAGATATCACTGACTGAAAGTTTAGGAAAATATTGTGAGTTATTCTGGATATACAATGGCTTTAAATTGCCAAGGGATTTAACCAAGCGCGGTGTTTAACGCCCATTTGTTTTCTGTATGAGAAAAGGCCTTTTTGATGCGCTAAATAAGTAGAGTTATGTAAATTTAATAGGAATAGAGGTAACATTGTCTGGTGGAGATAATCCCAGGAAATGACCCGACAATGACCTTGACCTTGACCAGGAATTGACTTAAAATTTTGCTCTAACATAATGCTACACTTTTTCTGAGTGCCAAAGGCAATTTATTATCCCGGAAAAATCACCATTTCTATGGGATAGACCAAAGGAGTGATGTTGCGAAATAATATAGTTTTCACAAAACAGCCTAGTATAAAGCCATCAACGTCACCAAAGAAGAATTAGCTAAAACTAAGATGGCACTTGCCTACATCCAATAAAAATACTCAACTTAAAAGTATTATCCTATATTTGTCCCCAAATGTACATACAAAGTCGACACGTTAATAAGAGGGTGTTAATTACAAAATTGTTAAAACGGTATTGTATTAGCTCGCAGGTTCTGTGTATTTAGTTAAATTCGCTGAAACACAAATGTGTATACAGGTGTGTTTGAAGGAATTAGAGGTGAATATATTTTGTGCTAACGAGATAACAGAATGTGCGTAACACACCAAGTGGAAAGGGATTTGATTTGGATAAAAGATTAAAGTGAAAATTTTGAACAGGGGAATGAGAACTTTTATATACGGGTTTCAGATATTTGTATTTGGAAAGTATTGATACAGTTTAGGTGTGGTGACAAATTAAGAAACAGTAAAAAGTTCAGCCACATTTTGGCAGTGCAGTCGAATGTGTTTTGCTATAGATGTTCCCTTTTTTTTAGTTAAGATAAGTTTGCTCTTGACTCTAGTCTAGGTCAGAGGTGACAGAGATAGAGTCGACGATGGAGTGAGCTTACCCAGAAGAAGCCTGTTCACTCTAAGTTTGAAGAGATTCGGGTTGAATGCGTTCGGAAAAACAGACGCAGACAGTGGGTTCCACTTTTTTGCTGTGCGCATTATGAAGGTTGTTTGGAAGCGCTTGGTGCGAAATGGTGAAAAGGCAACTAGGTAAGGATGGTAACTTGCTGAGCATCTAGATGTCTGATGGTAGCCAGGTGGGATGAGGTCGAGGACCGAGTTCTTGAGCACACTCACCGGTTCCTCTGTCTCATCCTTCGGAAAGTACATGCGTGATGTGATTGTATATAATGTGTTAATTTACCAGTAACTTTTTTTTACGTTGTTCCACACTAGGAATTTCCGCCTCTATCGTGGGTGCGCACCGAGAGCCGGAACAACTATATGAAGGTCACAAAAAATGTACGGACGTAGAAAATTATCGGCCCATAGCTAAAACTCCGCATTCCCAAAACTATTCGAATCAATATCACACAGGCTTATTAGTTTCCAGGTACAACCATTTCTTTGCGATTCCCAATGTTGCGAATCGCAAAATCGCTGGGAAAGCTTGTGGCTTTCGATTTAACCGCTCCGCTAATACGAACCTTCTAACGATGGTGAATCTTTTTTCGCAGCACTTAGATAAGGGCATACAGGTTGACGTTCTATATTTTGATTTTAAAAAAGTATTTGTTTAAGTACTCGTAGATATCGACGTTTTGCTCACCAAGCTCAATTACTTATACTAATTACTTACTTGGCTTTTCCCCGAAGTTACTTTAATTCTTCACAAGTTACTTACGAGATCGTCAACAGTATATTCGACACGGTTGCTTTGTGTCTGCACCATATCATACTCGATCTGGAGTAAGTCAGGGTTTCATATTGGGACCCTTGCTATTTATCACTATGGTCAATGACCTTGAGAAGGTCCTCAAATCTGCGAAATGTTTACTTTATGCTGATGATCTTAAGTTAATATTAGGCTTGGAAAAATTAGCAGACTCAACTACTCTGCAGGTTGACATTAACTGTTCTATCAGTGGAGCATGGGTAATAAGTTACTATTCAATATTGCTAAATGCAGCGTTATGACCTTCAGTCGCTAGCGTAATCCCTGGCATGAAGACCACTTTTTAGGTGGTGATCTGATAGCCCGCGTTAATTCTGTAAAGGATCTCGGAGTTCTGTTCAAAACGAAGCTCACCATTCATGGCCATATGAGGACACTTGTTTCTGAGTCATATCGAAGAGTAGGATTTATCCTTTAAAATATGCGCGAGTTTACCAATCCACATGCCATTAAACTTGTATACATGGCCTTAGTCAGAAGTAAACTCGACTCAGCAGCAGTGATCTGGAACCCGTATGAGAACGCCTTTCTTCTTGAAAAAATCCAAAAAGCCTTTCTTCGTTATCTTTATTAAAAACTCTTTTGATATTACCCTTGCTTATTTCTGCCTGCCATATAATGCGGGTCGAGTCCGATTGCCAGAAGCTCGTGGTGCAGTTGTTGAGGCTGTTTGTACCTGTGTGGCCAAAACAACAGCTTAGACCTCGAAGTCTTAGTGTTTTGGCCGTACCTTCGGCACATAATGTGTCCCGAGCTAACTCGCCTCTAGTTCGGGCGCTCACAATGCTATATATATGCTTCTGACATCAGCACCGTAGTGTGACCTGTTTGCTGGGAGACGGATAGATCTGTGTCGTGAATGTTTAAGTTTTTGTGAGAAGATGGATGAAAGTGGTTCCTGTATTTTCTGTTGTACAATAAAGTGTATATAAATAAATAAATAAAGTTAGATTAGTGAATAATTGTACAGGTATTCTTTGTACATTTTTACATCTTGAAGGTTTCGCTGTAATTTTTTTTCTTTTTTGTATCTTTTCTTCTATGTTTTTTTGTTATATTACGTATTTTTTTAAATACTTTTCCTTTGTATATATAGGTATTATATTTAATGTTGCATAATTAATGTATGTTTCGTTTTAGTGTTTTTTTTTCTCATAGTAAAACGCCTTAGGTGTTTCCTGTAAAGTTATACATGTATACTTAAATAAATAAATACATAGTTTAAGATACTATCCCTCGATATCTGAGTTAAGAATTTAAAGTTGATTGTTTATCAAACTCTACTTTAACCTCAAACTATGGCATTTGGTTTTAAAACGCTCTTAGCTGCGAATACTCAATTCAGAAACCGGTCCTTTGTGTATTTTTCCATTTTTAAAATGACTGAATAACGTTCAGCCATTCCATGCCAACGGTGAATGCGAATGCCTCGGCAAATGAAACAATACACTGATTGCATTGGAAATGCATTTTGCAGACACATCTCTGCCGTTTTTTTATTTATGTTTGAGCTGTCTTTGCATATTTGCGCGACACCCAGAGCTGTCCAACTTTATAAAGGTTGGCGTCATTTCTCGCTCCATACATTTTTTTTTTTGTTCGCCGTATTCAATAAAGTATCAAATTGACAAGCGATGGGATATAACTGAAACCGGAGTATAGTTTTATCATTTTTTTTTTGATTCGCCGGCGCATTCAATAAAGTATCAAATTGATAAGCGATGGGATATAACTGAAACCAGAGTATAGTTTTATCATTTTTGTTTTAAGTATTAAAGTATTCTAAGAGAGAATAGTCGGTCAAGTTTTCCAAAGGCATTAGTTGAACACGACCAAATCATTTTTATGTTGGTTTGGGCATTCCGTTCTTACCTATTATGATCTAGACTGAGGATATAATCTAAAAGTTCGAATCTTATTAACATTTTTATTGCACTATTATGAAGACAAAAAAACATACTATAATCTCACCTATCAGCAAAACAAATCAAAACCCAAAAACCGTCCACGAATGAAACAAACCCAAGTCAAGAACCTTATAAACCGAACTTTATAAAAGTCAACAACAGCTCGACAAACGACAACTGAAAGTTTTCGAGTTGTGCAAGTTGACACGTGGGGCGGCCATTAGGAGCGCTTAATTACACTCGCGTGCTGACATAGCCCAACATAGCTCAACAAGCTCCACACAGCTCAACACGCTCAAACAGATAGCGCTTTGATTGAGTTGGAGACATGTCGGGGACTGATGGGGGCCTGGTCATTTTGGGGAGCAAGTTTTTGAATACGTAATGTGGCACATAAGTGGACCGGTTCGTGACGTTTATAGATAGTGTTTTCATGTAGACTTGGAGTTTACATTGGTCAACAGTTTGGATATGAGAATTAGTTGGTTTCAATATTTTAGTTGTGGTAACATGTTTCCTGGGGGTTACCATAAGCTCTTAGAGCAAGTTTATATCCATTGTGCGTAAGGCACAGATGTATATGACTTGTTGTATCTATCTCTTTTTCACAGTCGCACTATGATAGTTTGACACGTCATGGTTCGGCCCCTGAGAGCATAAATTATAAATACGGTTAATGTAGTTTGTGTCGAATAAATTTATTTTCTTTCTTTCTTTAGTGTGATTTCATTATTATTGATATTTTACTGGTGACTTGGTTCAGTTATAAGTCAAGGTCATAAAAAAATGAAACTTATAAAGGTCGACGAAAATGACGAAAGAATTGGTCCTGACAAGTCACTCAAGAACTTTTTAAATGGCAGAAATTTTGGAATTATTATTTGCGACAGTAAAACTACTAAACGTGACATCACACATGTTTCCCCGAAAGGCAAGGTAGAGCTCACATGCCTCGTGTTGTCTTATTCACCAGTTTCGTTGAAGTCCCGTATAATATCCCCATTCAAAACCAAAAACAAACTTCTTGTAAGTAACTAAATAAATCCTACAAATATTCAGGCCATGCAACTACAACTAGTAACTATTTTAGAACCTAGTTGCCAGCAACATAGTGTGTATGTCTTCGTCTTGGATAACCTTAAACTTGGTGCGTCGCCAACGAAGCCCGACCGGATACACTATGTAGGCCAAACTATTAATAGTAAGGTCATACAAGACATTGTACTTTAGAGTTAGGTCCAGGGTGTTGTTGTACTTGTTGTTGATATTATAGAAACTCCATGTTTTGAAAGACTGCATTCAATGGATCTGCCTAACCGGATGCAATTGAGTACCAGTGTTAGTCATTGAGCGACTATCTAATCTTCGCTCAGCAATTATTATTGCATTGTGCTAAAGTTAATAAAAGTTTTGAAGTTTGGAAGATTCTGTGTAAGAGTACTTTATCAAACTAATTAGATCGCGTTTTAAAAGACAAACACATGGTCCTCGAAAATTGAATATATAAGCTGTACAACCTCGGTAGTACTTACACTTACTCGAAGTTAAGCTACAAAAGTTGCCTCGACAAAGTTACAACGCGATTTATCGATGTGTTATTAAAAATGTGGACTGTCTCGTTATTCCAGTGGTCGTAAGCACTACTGGTGAGCATGAGTTCCTCGATTCGATTCCCGGGTTAGGCTATGTGTTATTGGGTTTTTCCATCTGGAATTTCTCAGTAGAAGCTTTGAAGCCTTGTGCCCGGTCGATAGCAAATAGGTCGTTTTACATGGGATTTAAACATAGGTAACTGGCGAAATGTGGGTGTACCCCGGCACAACTCTTCGTAAATAGATACAGGCGTGATGTTATGTTATTAAAATGAATGAATAATGAAAGCTCGCCATTTGATGTGCTGGATATTCGTTTTGTGTTCATTTAGTTCTGTTCAATGACTGTAAAGACCTGCTCAGACGAGGAACATTTGTCCGCAGAGTTCCTTCTCTTTCATTTAGAATCATGTTGAAAACGGAACGGAAATCTTGAGAATTTAAACTTGGGAATTCACAGAATGATCTTTACCAATTTTGATTCGGAAAGATATCCTTTGCAGTGTTCTAAACCTACTTAATTTTTTTTGTTGTCTGCGGATAAAAATCCCTCGTCTGCGCAGGCTTTTAAAGAAATGCATGCATGTTCATGTTTGCTGAAAAATAAAAGATGTCAGTAATTCGCGGTCAATAAATCTATCTACCTAGCCTTTCCCCGATTATGCTGGGGTCGGTTTCCAGTCTAAACAGATTCAGCTGAGTACCAGTGTTTTACAAGGAGCGACTGCCTATTTGACTTCCACAACACAGTAACCGGGTATCACGATATCAGATCTCAAGCTTCTGACTACTCGTAACGACTATCAAAGATCTTCATTTCACGGTCAATCAATCTCGATTGGAAATGTAGTTTTGTAACTGTTTTCCCTATCTAAAAGTATCCACTACTTTCACAAATTTTGATTCAACTTTAATTAAAAATTTCTTCAGCCGTGTTGAATGATTTTTAGTAGAGACAAGAATTATGAGTTCGCGTCAACGGCATGCTAATTTGACAACTTCATCGACATGTTTTCGTGACTGTCGACAGTCTCCATTACAGCGTATTTTTAACCCCCGACGGAAATAGAGGGGTGTTATAAGTTTGACGAGTCTACCTGTGTGTTTGTGTATAATTTGTCTGTGGCATCATAGCTCCTAAACGGATGAACCGATTTTAATTTCGTTTTTTTGTTTGAAAGGTGACTTAATCGAGTGTGTTCTTAGCTATGATTGATGAAAATCGTTCAGCCGGTCTAAAGTTGTGAGCGTTTTACTGTTTGAATCGGGGTACTTACCAAGATATCGTCTCATAATTACGTGTTTAATATATATTGATCAAAACGTGTGTACTGCTAAACTCGTTTTCAAAAAAAACGGGCACTTTAGTTTTTTTTCTCTACTTCGATGAAGAAGAACAAGAAATGTATTGGCATGTTATTTGAAGCATCCTGGCATGATTCTTTACGTTCAAAATTTAAATTTTGAAATTAACACATTGATTGTTGTAAAATTGCTTTACTAATGGCGCGAATTGCTGAAACGATTTTTTTACTGATTACTAAAATCACTTATATCAACTTTTTGGGTATATTCTGCAAATAAAACAATTTAATCTTTCTTTTTACATTAAATACCACTTTTTGATATTAGTGATAAAATTATAGCCCTAATTGAAGAAGATTGTTCGCAAACACGTATTTCAGCGGCTAAAAAAAATAAGCTAATACATGTGAGCCGTTCAACTGTCCAGAAGACTTGGCAACGGTATCAAGAAACCGGTTCGGTCAAAAGAAGACCCAGTTCGGGCAGAAAACTATGCACAGAACCAATAGATGATCGAGTTTTGGTGAGTCAGGCGTTGTGGAATCGTAAGGCGTCAAGTGTGGACCTGAAGAAGAGCCTGAGAGGCGTAGAAGTTAGCTTGTGGGCGATCAGGAGGAGGCTTTTGGCTGCCAATATCAGGAGTTACCGCCCGGCTCGGGGCTCTAAATTACTCCGTGAGCACCGTGTTGCTCGACTTCAGTTTGCTCGAAACTGTGCTTCATGGACTTTGGAGGACTGGAATAAAGTATTGTTTTCTGATGAAGCTAGAATCTCTTTGTGTGGAGAGGACCGACGCCAGCGAGTGCTGCGACCACGGGAACGCTATGCGGAAGTGTGTTTCGAAGAAGTCACTCCTTATGGCGGAGGCTCTGTTATGTTTTGGTCAGCAATTAATTCGATGAAGCGCACGGAGTGAGTTTTTATGGAAAATGGAACATTAAATGCACACCGGTACATAATGGAAGTCCTAATTCCATATGCACAACCCGCATTTACTACACTTGTGGAAGATTCCATTTTTATGGACGACAATGCTCGCCCGCACCGTTCTGGCGACGTGGAAGCGCACATGCAACAAGTTAGGATCCGTCGTTTAGATTGGCCAGCTCGAAGTCCTGACATCAATCCAATTGAGCATGTCTGGGATGTTCTAAAGAGACGGTTTAGATCAGTGTAACCTGCTCCACAAAACATCAGGTAAGAAAAAGAGTCGTTGCAGAAGATTCTCAAAACGTTATTATAAACATCGTGCAAAGCGTGCTCAGAAGGAATCAAACTGTGATTTTAGCTCTTGCTAAAATCACAGTTTGATTCCTTTCTTTCTCTTGGAGGTCACGCTTTATTAAGTTTTTACATTTGTAAATTTATTTAATTAAAAAAAGTAAAAAAATCTTTTTGTCTTTATTGCCGACCACTTCTTATTGTTTGGCCGTTGACATTGGTTTTAAAGAATACAATGATATTTTTTTTAAATTACCAGAATTCACTTCACGCGTATTAATCGACGATTGCCAGCATTACAGCCGTCTTTGTCTGAAATTACTAGTCAGACTTATTTAGTAGCATCATGAATTGTCGCATGACGGTCTAATATGGCTTTATGTCTATAATGCTAGATTTAATACCTGTTTTTGAATTAAATTTCGGAAAATGTTTTATTAGCAAAATCATATTCTAACTTCTCCTACCAAAACTGTATACCTACCATGTTAAAATCTGTATGTTTGGTTTTTTTTTAATTACGGAACGGATTTGGATGCTTAGAACAAAGGTGAACATGGCTGATCAAGGATGCTTTTTATCCGGTAGTACATTCCAATGGGATAATTTTCGCTTTTTACGCTAATATTTCAGTCAGCAGGTGAACATGAGTACAAGCATTGATAATACCTCACTAAATCTGAATGAAGGCAGGTCACGTTTACTTAGGTCACGTCCCACCAGAGACAAAAGGCTCATACACCAGTTAGTTAACACGAACTGCCTCCAAGACAAAATAGGCGTTAGACAATGAAGATTGACTGGTGAAATAGGGACTGAACTCGTCAGTGTTTCCCGGGAAACCTTAAGTTTTCTAATGAATCCTCCAATGAACTCATACACTTCTATATTTTCTCTGTTATAAGAAAACTGATCATTTTGTATTGTCTTTTTATTTTAAGTTATTTCACCCTTCCAAAGGTTGTCTGGTAGATATCTCTATCAGCGATTAGAATGTCACTGTACCGATAATTTTCTGGCTGAGAGTCGATGCTAAATAATAACAGCCACTCGGATCGTTCTTCAAGTATAAGCGACCCTTGCCGAGGTCGGTCCGTGGATGGGTGACCATCTTTACATCGAACATCGAATTTCTTCCATGCCTTGGAAATCGCGTTATGCCGTTGACCTGTCATTTGGAGACCTTTATCAGTTATTACGGATAGTCGGAAGCCTCAGGTCTGACACCAGACTTGCCAAGGGGTATCGTGTTACCCAGTTACTGGGTTGTGGAGGTCAGATAGGCAGTCGCTCCATGTAAAACACTGATACTCAGCTGAATCCAGTTAGACTGGAAGCTGACCCCAACATAGTTAGAAAAAGGCTAGGCAGATTGATTAATAACTATTCATATTGTTATTATCCTTTGTACTTCACTAGGTAAAACATATATCACAAAGATACCTAAGTTAATTGGAGTACAACCACAGACAAGTGGCGGCAACTGATAAGGCGTACTGCCGACTCGGGCCGAGGTGCCCAATATCGGCTTATTAGTCCTAATTATATCAGGAGGTAATGGACGAATATGAGGCGGTAGGTAGTAGGGAGTTCTGCGTTATAGATATCGTGCATGTTGGTAGAATTTGATACACAAGAAGTACCTACTCAAAAACGCTATGACTGCAAAAGGCGAGGTCAGTCTTTTGTTTTATTAGCGATATGCTCGTGTTTAACCACTTTTTCACCTGATGATAAGCGATGATGTGGACCACGGTGAAGCACGCTTGCCTAGAAGTTATATATTCACTCTTGACTTAAATACCTCGAGGTTGTAGCTAACAGGAAACAAAGACTCTGGCAGGGAATTCCACTCCTCAGCTGTACCGCTGTACGCACAATGAAAGTATGGGTGAGTTGTCTACCATGTACCGTGTCGTTCCAAAGTCGCCTATTGCAACGAATTTCCTTCGGAAGTTTAATCTTCTATACTATGTAATATTATAAAGCTGAAGAGTTTGTTTGTTTGTTTGTTTGAACCGCTAATCTCAGGAAATACGTATGTAGGGTAAATGGGCGGGTTGGTAGTCAGTTGTCGGGAGCGAAGCCGCGTGGGACAGCTAGTTGCTTGATGAAACTGTTTAATTCAAACTGTGCACATATGTCATTTTAATTTACATACAATCAAATAACCATTTTATCTAAATAACAGCGTGGTAATTAACGATTTATAATTTAATTTCATGAGAATCATTCTCATGGTATTAAATTTGATAGGAAACAAAAGATTTTCAGATACCTATAATTAACAATAATTAATTAAAATCTTTTCAATTTAAAGCCTATCAGAATCATGTCAATGTACCTATCTTACGAGACGAGATTACTTAACCTTTAAGAGCAACTTGCATCTGAGGTTAATGAACTTGAATACATGGCACTATATAAGCGTGTCTCACGGTAGGGACGAGGTGTTAGAGACAAGATTTTTCCTTCAATCTCGTAATACCTTATCCTAACCACTAATCCTAACCACCTATTAGGGATAAGAAAACACATAATGACTGCTAAAGGCAAATTTATCGTTATTCAGCCAGTTTCGTGATAGTTTTGAAAGTCCTCGTATCATCATCAACCTTTTAATGTTCCCACTGCTGGGACACAGGCCTCCTCTCTGTGAGAGGAAATGGGCCGTTTTCCACCACCCAGGCCGAGTGCGGCTTGGTGGATGTCACATGTCTTCGAATTTTTGGTTCTACTACATGCCGACTTCCTCACGATGTTTTCCTTCACCGTTTCGAGAGCAATGGTGATGAAATAATTTACACAAAGTAAAGCGCCTGCATGGATTCGAATTCACGACCTACAACTTGTAAGTTGCGGCCGCTACCACTGGGCCACCACTGCTCTGTTCTCGAATATGGCATTGAAAACCTTGTTTAATTTTACAATTGCATCACATAAAGTGTCACAAGTGAGGATTATACCGAGAAGAAAAGTATCTTATGTGATAATAGGGATGATGGCAAAAAAGAACTATTTAGTCCGTCAGTTAGATGACCTAAAAATATCCGCTTTATCTTTGTCAATTTTTATTTATTTGATAAAACAAAAAGTACGTGTCCAATATTATTTGATAATCTCGCTGACGGACTTAATGGAATTACTATTTTTCTACCCAGGAAACATACCTATCCAGGTAAGCTACTTGTGTGTAAAACTTCATCAAAATCCGTTATCCAATTATTTGCAAAATGGTTCCTAAGATGACTTTACATAAATATGGTAATTAATTAAGCTATACCTGATTAAAACAATAATAAAACATTCAATTATCTACGTTAACGGTAGATGATCCCTTAAAAAAGCAGCTAAGTAAACTCGTCCTATTCCAATAACAATTATGTTTAAACGTGAGACCCTCTCTCAAATGTCTCCGGTTGCGCGCCGGGTTGCTAAACGCTCGCGAGGAGAGGCAGTGACCTCTTGTCCATGACGACGAGGCTATCACTCACCTGTTACTAGGAGCTTACCATCCACGAATAATTGACTTTTTGAATCGCCGAGGATTGTTTACAAGTCTTATATAACACATAGGACCTGCGCGACCGAGCTCTGCTCAGGTGAAAATGGAGAAAACATTTTTTTTCGAGAAAACCAAGTTTCCTTGATATGAGACGAAATAACATAAACCTAACTAGAATTTGCCCCCGAAAACCCCTATTAATACCTACTAATACTACTGTTAAAGGGTTTAGCACAAGCATGTATATATTGTATGTCGTTTTGTGACGATTAAACACTTTTTCCTTTTCTCTCTTTAAATACCTTGATACAAATATTGCTCGTTTAATAGTAAAGGATTTACAGAATTTTAGGCGATTTTCCATCCCAGTTTATAGTGCTTCGCTGCTAGGAAACAGTTTATTTCAAACCTTTTTTTGACGTGTGGAATCTTCATGGATGTTCTCCGCCTCGGGGCAGGCGAAGGTCTCTATCAAACGCCTAACTAATTACAATCACAAGATGTTCTGCAGAGCAATACGGATCTGGAGTACTTGCGCATTTTGTCCCTATAACCCGGGTCGGGCCCGCAAGAAGCTTATATATGATTAACAATATTCTTAAACCCACTGTGACATGATATTTTTATAATTACGTATTTTTACATAGTTGCCATGATGCTATGGTGTAGTCTGTAGGCACATTCCAGGCTTTGCGTTACATTTCACAATATAATGTGGCAAAAAATACGATAAAACCCAATTAAATCATTTATGTTGAGGCCAAGACTATCTGTGCCTACAATAGTGATAGTTATTTAGCATGCTTATGGCTTGGAGCGGCTCCAAACCGACGAGTGATACTACTTGAATTTCGTTAAGAGCTTGTACGTGTATTGGGAATTCAGTTCTCGTGCCACAAATATTTTTGTAGATGTACAATAAATTATTTTTAGAAAATAAACTCCTGCTAAGATGGTCTGCATTGACCCTAACATTACTATTTAACTTTAGGCTATTTTCAGCTCGAATTCACCTACTGTGTGGCAGAGGACTCCTTTATCATTACAAGAAATCTAGGAATTATAACTTACAAATAAGCACGGTCTAAACTGTTGGATTAAGAAGCAAGTGCTGAAAAGATCCTAATAAAATAATGGTGAGAACTAACGAAGGGTTTCTGAAAATTCATCCCATCAATATCGTTTGGAAGAGAAAATGACAAACTTCCATACAAACTTTTCATACCTACGTGAAAGTTGATGCTTAGACTCTGCTTACAAGTAAAAGTTAGTAACATCATTTCTGAAAAAGCTTATCTCGTTTTTTTCATAGGAAATCCCAAAAACATCTATGGCCCAACTATACCCAACCATAATGGCGGTAACATTTTATATTTTCAAGTAAGACAAACGGATTTTTTTTTGCCTGCAAATCTTCTTTTATCAATCACCTGCAATGTTTCAATTTGTATACGATTCTGCGTCCTCGATTCTATGTAGTAAGAGAAAACTGCGGGTATTTTTGTACTATTAATTGATAGGCTCGCGTTTAACCACTTTCTCATCTGATGGAAAGCGATGATGTGGTCGAAGGTAAACCACGCTTGCCTAGAAGTAACATATTCAATAGAAAATAAGAGAAGCTTCGTTTACCTTTGAAAGACGCCATGTTTTATGCGCGCGACCGTTTGTTCAGTTCTCATCTATCAGTTCCGCGTGTTCTCTTCTCATCAAAGTGCCCCGGAACTTGCACTTTGCTGGCGATTACCTGCAATTGAAAAAAAACTTTGTTTATACCATTCCCCCTCTAAAAAGCTTATTTTATTCACTGAAAACAGTGAATAAAAAGCACTTTTAATCACTGTTTTGGTGTTTGAATTTAGAACACACCAATACATATTCTACCTCCAACTCAATGCTATACAACCTCCTTGCGCATAAAATACTCGATGCAAACTTCTTGTGCAAAGAATATTCGATTTTCAAACTCCTTTGTCGATTTAATTTTGAGTTTGTTTATATTTAGGATTTTAATAATGATGTTGATTTTGGTCTAGGATATTTAGTGAATACTTATTTAGATTGTAATTCTAATATTAATTGCATTGGTGCTTAATTAATTATAATTATCTAACGTAACGGAGGTGGTCACTGGCGTCTGAAACACACTAGCTCAGCTTAAATTTACAAAAAATGTGGAACCCTGAGGTTTCTCATTTTTTCAAAAAATTTAAGGTAATTAACCACTTATTTATTTATTATTATCCCTTGTGCTTTTTGCTTAAATCTTTCTTTTTTCGTAGTCATGGTATAAAATATAGTATGCAACTCTTGAATAAAACGGATTTATATCGAGGACCATGAATCACTCGCGTCGCTCAGGATTCTAACACTTGAATCACTCGCTATGCTCGTGATTCAATCATCATGAATCACTCCCTACGGTCGTGATTCAGTTTTTAGAATCCTTCACTTGTTCGTGATTCATCAATGGCCCTCGCTTTAAATCCGTCCTTTATTCACTAGTTGCATAATATACTATTTATTCATAATGTTGAGGATTTTTTTTTACAGATGTAGGATTTACAGTAATCCAATATTTTTTGTTGCTCTTAATAATGTTCAATGTGAACTGTAGCACTGTAAATGGCATGTACCAGAGACTGAATATGAGATTTAGAATATAAGTGATGATATACGATAGTGGTGGAGTCCTGTCAAGCACCCGTCAGTGAACTAGGAAAAAGCTCTTACTGCAATGACACACAGGTGCCGTCAATATTAATTAAATTACGGACGTGTACGAGTATTACACAAATAAGGTAATAAGACAACACAGTAAGAAATTAGAAGGCATTTCTTATTGTATTTCTTTTCTTTTCGTAAATATATTTACGCCAAGACAATGCTTATTATTATTGTGTTTGACGGGGAACGGAAGCGGTGCTGCTAGGCTACGCATTCCACCTTTGTGAGGGTCGACGAAAAATCATAATTGTTTTTGCATGAACCCTCTTTGTTATTTTCTTTTATATTGTAATCGTATTTCTTTATAAACAAAACTTATTTGAATATTTTATTGTAAAAATAAGCGTAGTACTCGTACTAATAACCAAAGTGGTGTGTAAATGCATGAACGTAAACAAAGCAAAAGGATTATGTTAGGATCGCAGCAGGTCTCGTTCTGCAGTTTCTGCCTACCTCCTTGAGACAAAGTAGGAAGTTACAAACTATATGCATGTTCATCATCATCATCAGCTTTTTAATGTACCCACTGCTGGGACAAAGGCCTCCTCTCTGTGAGAGGGAATGGGCCGTAACGCACCACGCAGGCCCAGTGCGGGTTGGTGGATGTCACAGGTCTCTGAATTATATGCATGTTAGGTCGTATTTTTAATAGACTTAAAAAAAGGAGGGGTTCTCAATTCCCCGATTGTATGTGCCCCGATAACTCAAAGACGCCTGGACCGATTTAGAAAATTCTTCTTTTGTTTGAAACGGTACACTTTCTACGTGGTCCCATGGTCATCGCGTCAGGATCTGATGATGGGATCCTGGAGAAATTGAGAGAATTCCTCAAATTTGATAGGCATATACATAGCGATTTTTGTATTGTCATCAACATGGCCTTTGCATACAGAAATTATTATAATTATACATTTGTGAAGTGGAACTGATCAAGAAGACCACAGATGGCCACTGGAACTTCTCAATTATAAGTATGTTTTGGATAAGATGAAAATAAGATATCTCGAATAGTTAAATGATTGTGATGAAGCTAATGCAAATAAATGGTTCTAATGAAAATGGTACCATCGAACCGATCTGGTGATGAATAAAACAATGTATCCAAGTCGCGTTTAGGCTTGTCGGAATCGTTATGAGAAGCACTCTGCCTATAAATGATTTTCATGGTAATAAAGGGTACCAAAACTAAAGAGAAAGATAAAAAGACGGAAAAAGTCGGTTTAATTTATTTGTCAAAAAGTTTTTTTTAAGATACTTTCAAGTGCAAATCGGTCGAATTAAATCAAATTGCAATATACAACATGCTTGCAATTTCGTTTAGTAAAAAATGCTTAACCGTGTGATATAAATCGAATCTCAACGAGCCACCAGGAAGGTCGCTAAGGGGACTGCTTCCTCGATTCTAATTAGGCATTAGCTACTTGACATAACTCTAGAAAACGCGAGCTAGCAAAAGTGACAGATGTCAATCAGCGCACTTTAATAAAAGCAGTGACAGGCCCGGGCCAAGCCAATTAGAGTCGGCCAACTTTTCATGATAAAGTTTCCTTTTTCAATTTACTTTTCACTAAGTTTCAGCAATCAAATACCGCTAGTTACAAAGTTAGGGAAATTAAAATATTTTAGGACTAATCTGAAATCTGAACTTTTGGTTACCTATTCTATAATATGTATAGGTATATAGGGTATCTTATTTGGACCCCTAAACAAAAGCGAAAAGGAAATACACTATAGTACGTTTCAAAAGGCGGATTCTCAAAGAGCATTGCCGCAGGCTATCTAACTCGTTCCACCCAAGGGGACTGTAGGGGCCTTACCCCTTTAGCTGTGTGTTTGTGTGCTAGCTCAGATATATTCTTATGAAATTGCTTAGTAACAGGAATCACTGCTGTTATAGTGGAAAATTATGCTTTTGTTTCTTTTTTTAAATATTACCTTAAGGCAATAGTTAGCTTAAAAATATTAAAATGTACGTCACTATCTTAGTTAGTCAAAAACTTGCCCAAATTTTAGAAAATTAGATGTATTTTTGACAGATTAAAACTGAGATTAGCATGCGAATAAAATACAAAAATTGCCTCAGATCTGTGACAGAAAATTAAAGTAAGGGGAAAAGAGAAAAATATGTCTCTTCGTTTGATTCCTCTTGTTCTCTAAACAATAAATAAAAGTACAATCTTACATCCACAAAAGCAAACCTTTACAATACGATACCATAACAAAGTCAATTTACACATAGTACAACGAATAAAAAAGATTTCAAGCAGATGTTGCCACCGCTATTTTTAAACGTTAAAATAGTCTAAAACATAATTTTCGCTTCAAAATCACTGTTACTAAATGTAATATTCCTTGTTCGTACAGAAGTGACCTGCCATCTTTTGTTAAGCTCACCGCTGTCAATAACCTCTGTCAGATGTGATTATATGGAGAATAACGTTATGAAATGAGAGGGAAATGTTTGTTTGATTTCTATTAAAATGCTTGATGACACTCTATGAAACGGCAAATTGGGGTACTTTCCTAATTCTTTATTGTACACCAAAAACAACATTACATACAGTGTCATAATATTAAGTACCTACATGTACGACGAGCTTGTCTCGATGTTGAGTTTTACAGCAAACTCTAGAGTGACAGAGAAAGATTACAATAGAGGAGAGTGTCAAAGACAGTGTATTTTTTAAACGAATTGCCAAAAAGGAGGATGTTCCATGTTCGGCTGGTTTTCTTTTGTTTTTTCACCGATTACTCCCTCAATTATAAATCAATTATGAATGATGATTTTGAAAATTCTTTTTTTGTTTGGAAGGGTCTCGCTCTCGAGGTGGTCCAATTGTCACCAAGTCACGATCTGTTACCCTTTGTTTTATGTATCGGAAAGGTGTGTGTAAGCACATGTGGCTCCTACTAAGGTTGACGGAATACAGTACCGTGACCAGCTAGCATTTCAGTTTCAAGTGTTGACAAGGACTCAAGTAATAAACTGTATAATTAATGGTTAGAGAGAGAAGGTGTTGAATAGTATTGAATTATTTTTGATAGACTCCACTGATGAGTGGATCCCATGGAAATTGAGGGAATTCCTTAAATTTTATAGGCATACATCTAGCGATTTTGGTATTTTCATCAGCATGGCAAGTATTTGCATTCAGAAGTTATCGTTTGGTGAATTGGAACTGATGAAGTAGACCACAAATGGCCACTGGAACCTCTCAATGTTTAAAATGTTTTGAGTGAACTGCTCTGGTGATGAAGCCGTAAGGTAGGCACCGGAACTCCTTAATAAAACAGTGTAACCCAGTCGTGTTAAGGCTTGTTGGAATTGTAATGGGAAGCCCTCTGGCTGTAAATGATTTTCATGGTAATATAAGGTACCTCATCATCATCGTCCACAGCCCGACGTCGCCCACTGCTGAGCATAGGCCTCTCTTTTCTCGTGCCAATCCCCACGCTCCTGCGCCAATATCATTCAGGTTTTCCCCGCAATGGCAATGTCATCTGCTCATCTCTCCGCTGGACTATCAATATTTCTAATGCCAGTCCTTGGACGCCACTCGGTCACTGCCCTACTGCACCTGTCATCACATCGCCTTGCCATGTGTCCCGCCCAACTCCATTTGAGCTCCATTACCCGTTTACCAATATCAAAGACCTTAGTACGTCTTCGAATTTCAACGTTCGGAATTCGGTGTAATAACCTAATGCCAAGCATGGAAACGCTCCATGGCTCTCTGTGCAACTCTCAGCTTGTGCACAGCATCTTGCGTGAGAGTCCAAATCTCGGTACGTCATGGTAGGCAAACACACACAGGTTATAAAGGCGAGTCTTCAGAAATTGTGGAATTCTGGCTGTTTTTTCCAAGCTGTATTCTACTCGATGTCTCCAAAACATTTTAACAAAAAAACCTTGTTGTTGGATCGCAAAATTAAGTTGGTTGTAATAGGAAAAATGAAGGAATTTCAGAGAAAAAATCTGATTTATAAATATAAATATTTGTTAGTAAAATATGCGTAAGAATAAACTTTTTATCACCAAATTTTAAGTTCAATTAAGGTTGATGGGAAATTAAAAATTCTTAGGAAACAAATTTCTAATATACTTCTAATCTTCACATTCCTTTGTTTTACAAAAAAAAAAAAAACAAAATATGAGTTATTTATCGCCTTTTAGTGTTTTGTTTTGGCAGGCGGCTTAATTTTTTTTTAATATTTCATATAACTTGTTCTATGACGTGTATGAGTAGATGTAGGTATGAACACAAAAGAAGCAAAAGGAATATGTAAGGATCGAAGAAGGTGACATTCTGTAGTTTCTGCTTATCTCCATGGAAAAAAGCTAAAGTTTACCTGTTTTTTTATTATTTATCTGTAGGCTCACGTTGCCTAGAAGTAACCTATTCACTCTTGACTTGAAGACCTCAATGTTGAAACTATCAGAAAACAAAGACTCCGGCAGGGAATTCCACTCATGTTGTTATCTTTGTATGTCGACGAATATTTCAATTCGCAAAACAAATAAATCTCAGAGCCTACTGATAAAAAGTATCCTTAAAATAATAACATGAAATTCGTGGGTGTAAAAGCAACAAAATGTATCATGTTTGCGCGGCGGCACGGCCATTCATTTCCTACTGGCGTGTTTGATGGCGACGCGATCAAATCAGAATGACAATATTATTTTGTTATTACTTTTTTCGTTTTAGCGATGATGTTATTCTGTTTATTGATCTCTGCATCATGGGTAAAATTATTGTGACATGCGAACTTCGTCTTGCTAGCAACAAAACAAAGTTTTGCTAACACGTCATTGCTTCATCTTCGACCACATCATCGCTTACCATTAGGTGAGATAGTGGTCAAACGCAAGCCTATATAAGCTTATATTAATAAATAAAAAAAATACAATTAAACTTAGGTTTATATAACTTATTTCTTTTTCAATGCAGGAAAATAAAACGTCAATAAAACTACCATACAAAGAGAACGCCATAACAGCCTTTACTTTTCCAAATAGTAAAAAGGTTGTCAACAATTCTGGAAGCTAGCCTTGAGCTAGAAAGGCAAGATATATGGTATTTGGCTCATCTATGTGAGTTCCAGTGTAATCGGATTTTATCGGATGCAGCTGAAGCATAAAAGTAATTGCCTATCCTATCTACAACGTATTTGCATTGAAAGTTCTTCTTCGTCATGGTGTGCAACACCTCTGCAGGCGTACCACAGGGGGCGTTCTATCTTCTCTTCTCTTCGCTATTGTTATGAAAATGCAAGGTCCGGTAGAAGAATTGTCTGAGGAAGTTAATATCGTCAACAAAGATTAGGTCGTTTTTCTGAGAAGAAATCGGCTAATGGTCTAAAGGTAAATCCTGCGAAGACTCAAGTCATTGCTGTCAGGAGTGCTGGGTTGCGCTCAAGAATTAACGTAGTTCCCCTGGATTGTCTTCGATGGCTCAGCTATTCCATACATCTCAGTGCCTGGGTATTTTAGTTGACAAAGACTTTTCGTGGGGTCCTCAGCCGCATCAGGAGGTTAGCCGCAAGGTGATTGCGTCTGCGCGGTCTGTGCGAGACTGCATCAAAACTGCGCTCGCCCAATACTCACAATCTTCGATTATGCCAGTGTGAGTTATTTAGATCTCACTGAAGTGCAGCTCGATAAGCTTGAGCGACTCTAAAACTATTGTATTAGATTCATATTTAGTTTACGCACATATGACCATGTTTCTGAATTTCGAATTAAGCTCAAGTGGTTGCCAATCCGCCTTCACCGGCGTGCCCATATTTTATCATTGCGCTACATTATTCTGTTTATTTCTAAAACCCGTTTTATCTCAAAGAACGCTATAGGTTCCTGCATGACACACATTCTAGACACTTGAGATCATCGCAGAATTTAAAACTTTTGATGCCTGCTTATTCCACAAAGTTTTACGAAAAATCGTTTAGGGTCTAGAGTCTAGGCTGTGCGATTGTGGAATGAGTTGCCGTTGTCTGATAGATAAGCCCAGTCACTGGCTTCTTTTACAAACCTGGTTGAAAACCAATATATTTCGATTTAATTTCTTTCATCATTATTCAACCCTTTTTCCTTTTTATCTCTCCCTTTTATGAGTTTTTTAAAATGTTTTAGCTGTTATGTAAGTTTATTTGATATAAGTTTATGTATAGTATTTATTATAGCAATATAATTTTGTATATATTTATGAGTTAAAGTAATATATACAAAATAATACACATTATATATTTACTACACCGCAGACTACCCCCTGTATTATTTTAAGTTCTTTCAGTCCATCCAAAGGTTGTCTTGTAGATATCGCTGTCAGCGATAAGACCACCTTTGTACCCGTATAAATAATTTTTCTTGTAAAGGGATGTGTAACTTTTGTGATATACAATAAATTATATTCTATTCTTGTCTGGCCGAAATTCGAATGCGTTTGCATGGAAAATTAAAATATCTACACGCTGCCGTCGCGTTATTGTTACCATTCTTAGCTATTGGGCTACCATTGTCTTTTAATTGTTCTTAAATTCAGTGCATCTCTCAAAATGCAATTCTCCCTTATCAAAAAAAAAAATCTTTTGTTATTCTACTGAAAATAATCCGTAGTCCGTACGTCACACATTTAATTAAATGTAATTAAAACGCTAACAAGACGGGCCCTTTCTTAATTAAACATTAATTTGATCTACCCTCACACAAGGGTTCTACATACATGTCTACTTACCTGAAGAGGCACATAGGAGTACTTAGAGAGACAAAAATAGAACTCGAGTATGGAACTGGTATTTTAAGGAGATATTTTTGGAACGTAATGATGTGCATGACTTGGTTTTTTTAGGTTGGGTTGGGCTCACGGTTGGCGCAGTGGTTGAGCGATTGACTGCTGCGCTGCGTGTCGCGGGCTCGATTCCGGCACGGAACAAATATTTGTATGACCTACAGATAGTTGTTCTGGCTCTGGGTGTTTGTGTATGTGAGTTTATATGTTTGTAAACGCACCCACGATACAGTAAGTAATTCCTAGTGTGGGGCAAAGTTTTTTAAAAAAAAGATAAGAAAGAAAGAAAGAAAGGTATTTTTGAAGATAGCGGTTGTGTGCGGTAGGTGAAGACAGGGGTTTTAAATAAATAAAAAAAGTATTGTGTTAACAAGAGTAGGTATAAACCTGGTCTTGGGTTCAACGAATCGATGCATACTTCATTAAGAATAATTAACATGTTATGATAACTATACATAATTGCATGATGTACTTTACAATGAAGAATCTTGATTGGCTTTGAACCGATTACGATAGCTGATGAGTTGAATTTAATTTTAATTCTCTTGTGTTTAATTATACCTACTTCACTCATCAATAAAATGTATCGAACAACTGTTTATTTCCCTTCCACGTCTAAGCACCCTTGTCAGTATTGGTTAAAAAATCGACCAAGTAGCGAGTCGGTCTCGCGCACGAAAGGTTCTGTGCCTTTATGCAAAAACGGCAAAAAAATCACGTTTGTTGTATGGGAGCCCCACTTAAATATTTATTTTATTCTGATTTTAGTATTTTTTGTTATAGTGGCAACAGAAATTCATCATCTGTGAAAATTGCAACTGTCTAGCTATCACGGTTCATGGTACAGCCTGGTGACAGACAGACAGACAGACGGAAAGTGGGGACTTAGTAATAAGGAACCGTTTTTACCCATTGGGTACAGAACCCTAAAAACAGTGAATAAATGAAAATGCAATGAGAGATATTTTTTTTAACTTTCCATAAATGATCAGTTTCGGGCTCATTCCTGAAAGCTTTCTACAGTAACTTGGCTAGATTTTCAAAAAATCAATTGATTTCATAGAATAATAGCGAGTAGAACAACAAAGTTTTAATGCTGAATCAATCGATATATTTCGTTGAGCCCTCTTGCACTGGAAATGCATCTAAAGCATTTGTCTCTTCACAGGAACGCACAACGCAGCGGTATGCGGTGACGGACAAATAATCCTCCTCACCACTGACGCATATCTGCGACAGAACAAAACCCCTTTCTAGAGGTTTTTCATACGATTATGTGTCCAGCATCGGCACCGCATACCGCAACATTGTGCATTCCGATCAAGAGACATCATTCTGTCCCTGTCATCTTGCTGCTACAGCTGCAAGATGACAGGGACATGCCATTTTGTGGAACTGATTTGTGGTGCAACGGGACTTAATGCACCAGATCTTGTGCTTTGATCAAACCGATTCTCCCAAGAACACAACATTACTACATAGAACACAATTAATAAGAATTTCTTTCCACAATCGTCCCTAATCGGCTTAAGTTCATTACAACAATGTAACGGGGCACAACTGACAAGTCTCCGATACAATCCCATCTAATCCTCGTACAATTTATATTATAATATATGTCTTGATTAATTTCATACGGGGTGTGTTATTGGAAGTTCCACAGATCACAGAACCGCTAGTCTAGAGATACCATCCATACTAATATTATAAATGTGAAAATGTGTCTGATATATGATGATATATGATAAATGTGAAAATGTTTGATCCGCTTTCTCTTTATAATTTTTTTATTGATTTAGTAAAGCTAAAAAATAATTGTCCAATATTATTTAATTATCTCACTGACGGACTAAATAGAATAATCATTTTCTACCCCAGGAAACATCCCTATTGCGCTGAGCATAAGCATCGGCTGCTAAAGCCATAATCAAATTGTCGCGGGCTATCAATTTGTTTAAGTAAACTATGACACTCACTAACACGCTTGGTTTGTATGGACATATTTGACAATGCCGTTTCAAGCAGTGTCCGCCGAGACGACTGGCTACTCTATGGGAAGTTCACCTGTGTTGCCGCCTTCGGGCTGAAAGCCGTTCGTGGCCCGTCGCCCATGATCGGTAATGATAAAGGTCTCTTATATTGAATTTAAACGTTTGTATGTTTTAATGTGTTTTATTTTTTCAAATAAGACCACTTTCTGCTACATACATTTTAAATTATTGGTTCCTATGACAAACTACATAAGTGTATAAAGTATTATCCAAATCGAAAAATTGCAGAAAGAATTCAAAGAATTCTTAATAATAATATTCTTCTGTAATTACAAATGGTGTTGCATTCTAATTAGCTTATTAGAAATGCAAATGGAACATTCACATACATATATTTTTCTTTGAAATCCGTATAAAAATGCCACAATGTTGCGTGGAACCACTTTGCGGGATTGCAACCCCTACCGCGTATCATGCACCGCAATTGTTAATTTAAAAGAATACCTATCTCATGATGTCATGTTGGGTTTTGTTAATTTTTAACGAGCAATGTTTTAATTACGAGTTCCAGCATTTTCTTTTGAATTTATCACGTTGTATCATTAGCATGTGTAATATTTATTTTGTAAAAGTGACGTTAGCCTTCAATAAAGTATGTATATTCTATGGTGTTGCTGTAAAGAGGGGTAATTTTTATTAATTCACAATTTTTCAAAGAATAAAAGTACTCATGAATATGACCAACATTTTAAGTTTTAATTCGTTATTGTACACCAAACATAACGTAGTATCTACCACAGTGATTGTATAATTCATTTGCAAATTTGAGCTTAACTTATAGTTGTGTTATCTTTTACAATGGGATGAAATAAAAAAACACTCAATTTGAGAAATAGTCCATTAATAAAAGTTATTCACATTCATAAGTACTAACCTAGATAGGTTTTACTTCCTACAAGATAGTCAGGCTCAAAAAAAATATTAATCAGTTCTCCCAGAACAGTAAAGTTGTAAGTTGTGTGTTACCAACTTACATGAACATTTATCTAATAGCAGCTGAGTAATGTTTCAAAACTTTAGATACGAGTAGTTTTGACAACAATAGATTCGGATTTGTAGCCGAAGGTTCTCAACTGTTCTGCAAACTGAGGTAATTCGCCTCGATGTTATAATGGAATAATATCAATGTTACAATTCAACAAATAGGCAACCTTACTGCCAATTTCTCCTGCTAGATGTCTCACCGAATCAAGGAGAAAAAAAAACGGCTTCTGTACTGTCTAGGATAGGTGATAGTTTTTGATATTGCATCTTTGAACCTTTTGGAATTGTCATAACTAATATTATTAAAAAACAAAAAAATGCTTTTTTAAACTTGTTCTGTTTTCTCATTATTTACGTAGCCCTATCTGCTCAATAAGCGTTGGGTAAAATTCCCTATTCATAAATATCAGTTTCCCAATTCTGGAGTAATTTGAACAAATTCTTATTGTTGAAACTCTTACCTTGTTAACTCTGAAAGGGAGGTAATTCCTAGAAATAAGAATAGCTGAACAAAACACAACAAGGTTGCTGTTAATTGAAAGATGTTTATGGATAAAATTGGTAAGTGGTTTCTTAGAATTGCGTCGATGTTATGTGCCTACATGCTAGACTTACTTTCTCCTCGGCTTTGCTCCTGTGGCATATGCGAACGGACCGTGCATTTTTTTTCAGAATAAAGAGTAGGAAGCTATAGTTCCAGCGTTAGTGTAGCTTTTTATTGGTCATGGTTTTATTATCAAGATTTTATATGAGCTGTTATGTACATTATTGTATTCGATTTTGTATCTCTTTATTGTTCTTGTAAAAATTTAATTTAATTTAAAGTGTTAATGCTTTTAGATTCAATCGTCCCTGCATGTTCGTTTTGTACTTCACGAAAAACATCGATTCTGGCAACAATTTCGATATCTGTATTTGCTTCTATTGCGCCAGTGAGCCGACAGAGATAGTCAAATATTGTTGGTGTGGAAACATGATAACAGTATAAGGCAAACATTTAACCAACACACGTAACACCTAGTTAGTTAGTCAACAGTATGCCAACGATTAGACACACGTATGGTAATTGATAATTATTGTGTCTTGCTTGTTTAGGGCTAGACAATTCTGATTGTGTTAGTGATAATTTGATGTTATTGAATTACTCTAGCAATTTATGACAATATTGAGTAGAATAGGTCAATTAGGGGTAGCGATGATCGAAAGGCCAACTGATATATTAGGGATGGCGATGATCGAAAGGCCAACTAATATATTAGGGTTGGCGATGATTGAAAGGTCAACTGATATATAAGGGAATGCGATGATCGATAGGTCAACTGATATTTTAGGGATGACGATGATCGAAAGGTTAACTGATATATTAGGGATGGCGATGATCGAAAGGCCAATTGTTATATAAGCGATGGCGATGATCGAAAGGCCAAAATGCAAGGGATTGATCACGTGTCATTTCGATAGCGCTTCGATACGTTGTTGTCATTTTACCAAACACTATCGCGATGCTTTCGTTGATCGAATGTCACTTGTCTTAAACTTCTTGACAATACGGAATTTTGACAATCGTTATCGCAAAAGGAATATCAATTTACTTTGTCAAACCAATTTAATTCATGTAAAATAGCGTAAAGCAAGTTTTCAAAATCAAATCAAATTATTTACTTATTTCAACTAAACCGTTAAAGGTACTTTTGAATATTCAACAAAATCAACTAAAATGCGTCTAGAGTAAAACAAACAACCCCAAAACACAATAATTAATTAAAAACAGGCCGACGCAGCCAAGTTGTGACCAATCCGTTCACGACCATGACGCATGGATTGGCATCAGTCAGCTTAACCATCATCGTAGGGAACCGAATGATCCGAAACTTGTGCCACCATCAGAGACACATGAGAGAGAGCATGACATTCTCTTAACTGCCAGGGCAAATTCAAGTCAACTACAATAAACAACAGTTTGATAGCCTTAGTAATCAGAGGTCACCGTTGGCCCTACGGTGACCTATGTTGGTTAAGGCCCTCAATATCCTTTCTCCCTACGGCGTAAGGTAAATGGATATTGAGGGCTATAACATAGGCCCTAGATAAGTGACACTCTCACATCGAAAGCATGGCGATAGCAATTGTCAAAAGGGCAATTTTTTTTGGGATTGACAAGTGATATCGCAAAATCACGTGATCAATCCCTTACATTTTGATATTTCGACAAGCCATAGCGTGAGTCAACTTTTTTAGAGGCTTGGGACTTCGAACCAGGAAAAGTAGTATTAGAGTTTACCGACGGGAAAATAAGAAACTACTCTTTCTAACCAAATAACAATAATTTTAGTTCAACAGCTTTCTCCAGATAAACTGGGTGGCAGATATAATTTATCTCGCTTGTTCCGACGCTCGCTGAGTGACTTAAAATAAGTGAACTTATTCAACTGTGTGTGTCGATATCTCGATAGTGGAACACAATGGATGGATTATCGGTTTTTACAATCCCATTTCATTCAAAAATTAAACTGTTTTTTTTTTACCAAAGTTATTTTAACAGATTCACTGTCCAATTGGTAAACAATATACGGAATCATATATGATTCATTGGACATGGTTAACAAGGGTGCCAATGGTATGCTTAAAAGGGTAACCTTTCAATAAATTGGCAAATAAGAGCTGAAAAATACTCGCAAATTAAAATATCCAACAATTGGCACCAATTTGGGCCACAAAAAGTACAGTTTGCATCGGAAATTGATTTGGAAAGCAATAAAACAAAATTTACGAGCGGTATCGCAAACAATACCTACAGGTGCTGGTTACTCTGATATATTGCCAAGCGATGAATACGGACATAAATATTTGCTATTGACTGTACTTTTAGTGTAAAACGCGGTTTGCAAGGTATTTTTTTTAATGTTTTATTTTCATAGTATATCTCTGTTGGTCTGTCCAACGTCCGTATGTTTCATTTACAAGTTCAGCATCGTGAATATTTTTGGTTTTTACATTAGTAAAACAATGGTTCGTTTTTTGTCTTACATTGAAATTGTTAACAAAACAACAGCATTATTTTTTTATTCACCAATTTGAAAAAACTAATTTTCTTGGTCCATGGAAACCTAGAAAATTACTTTTCAAAATGCCTCCATGAATTCTAAAGACGTCAGAAGGTAAAAAAAGAAGTTATTTCTATCTCAGAATCACAACTCACGATAAACCAATTATAATGTTAGAGAGATGATAAACTGGCGTCGTCTTTAAACTTTGGGCAAATTGAGATTTTCGCTCGAAGAAACTTTTATTGCTTTTTGCAAGGACCAAAAAAACAACTGAATTTGCCACATTAACTGAGAAACGGTTTATGGATGGAGGCTCTTCAGTGTCCGATAAATTTCGGGACACGGGGGATTACGGGGATACGGCTCCACTAAGGGCAAATAGATGGGATTCTTTTGGCTGCATCAATAGTGTTTGTCGGGGGGATTGAAATTCTTTTAGCTGAACTAGTTTTTTCGAATAGCATAGTAGAAGACTATCAACCTAATTATCATCTTTCAGAATACGGCAACCTAATTTATTCAACTTATTGTGAGATGCATAAAAATCGAAAAGTATCATCATATTCATTGGTAAGAAGATTTCAAAAAGAATCGGTACTGAACAATTTCAGATAGGTATTTTTCTTTAATAATTGGTAGGCTTGCGCTTGACCACTATCTTACCAGATGGTAAGCGATGATTTGGTGCGACGATGTAGCACGCTTGCCTAGAATAAGCTATCAGGAAATAGACACTCCGGCAGGGCATTCCACTCCTTAGCTGTACGCACAATAAAAATATTCCCAAACCGTTTGGTACTTATGGGTGGAAAGTCCACCATGTACCGATGAAGCATCGCCTTACGTCTTATAGTCCGATGTTGGAACGGGCTAGGAGGAATTAGTTCATGCAATTCCATCGCACACTCCCCGAAATGTAACTGATAAAAAACCGTCAGGCTGGCAACTTCGGCGCCGATGTTTAAGGCTCTGGAGGCTAGACTCGACTAGTATCTCCATTGCTGATAACATTGTTATTACCAACAAGAAAAATTATAGCTACGCTATGGCCGTAATTACAGTTCACATGTTTGAGTTTTTTTTATTGAAAATCAAAAACACACAAGACTGTTCCAAACTACATTTTCATTACATACGTACCCAAACTAAACATAACCCATAACATACCTTTGTCTACCTAATAACTCTTAAGAAGTCGATATTTAGTGTCAAAGTTGGCACTAAACGGCCCAGATGGTGGCTGAACTTGACCCAAATAAGACATTCGGGGGTCGGGGCTCTACTCGAGTAGTCCTCTTTCCCTCACTCGTCTGTGAGTGAGAGAGAGGGAAGTGGAGGGCTCAGGAGTGTGAGCGATTAGTGACATGAGGGACGAAGGGGGAAGATTGCCAGGAATTTGTTTTTGGGAATACTGTGGGCATTGTGTTGGTCCTTTGTGGCATGAATTCTACGTTGGGTGGGTTGCCTACTGTCTTTCTGCTCGTGTTCGAAAGAATATGAAGTTACTGAACAACTAGATTTGACGGGCGTTAACAATACCACCGTAATTATCAAAAAAGATAAGGCTGTATCGTTATTAAGTCAAAATAAAGCAAAGGCAGATCTCGCCAAAACAATTTTGGTTTTTCGAGCAGAACCTTTGTATAAAAGATGCTCAAAATTGACAAAAATCATAGCAGTTGAATAAAACCAGCCAAAGTTTTAATTTTACTTACAGCAACTTTTTTCCCTAATTACAAACAGAGTGCTATAATAACACTGAGTAATCGATATAATATTATTGTACCGCTCAACGACTCCAGACAGAGTTTTAGATTAATTTTCTTCCAAAATTCAAACTTTTGACACATCCCGGTACTGTCCAACTTTGTATTTGCCGAGTACAAAGTTCCTTGTTAACGATATTTATTAATTTGTTGTACACTTTGATAAACACTGATTGTTCAGATTTTAAGGGACAAGAAAATACCCGTTACTTATGTTTGTGAAAAATGTAATGGCTGTTTTCGTGCCAGAACGAGCCAGCGGTCTTTTCTTAAATCAACATAGACACATCTAAAGTAAGTTAAGTAAGTAGGTAAGGTAAGTAAGGTAAGTAGTTAGGTTAGGTAAGTTTCTTGTTGTGGCAGTTATTTAATTAAAAAAATGACGAATGTTAATGCAGTATGAAGAGAATTGCATTTCTTTTTGTCTTGTTAGTTAGCAGCCTCTGAAAATCTGGACACAAAACATATGAAAATGATACCGTAAACACATCGTAACGCAGGTTTGTCTGTTAATTTCTACTTTTCAAAGGAACAATAGAAATTAACAAGTGGATGTACTTACAAATTTGTTGATTTAGATGAACGCCATCGCCCTTGAACGTAGTGTTTGCACCCGTAATGTTGTTTACATAAGCTTTAATCGTTAAAGGTCACCCAAAGGGTCTTAACCTTTGCTAAGGGACTGCTTGGATTCAATACTCTGCCCTTTGCAAATTCAGATGTTCCTGTGACCTTTGCAAAAGATCCCTTTTGATCTCTTACACAAATATATGATTGATTAAAAAGTTAAAAAAAAACTGATTGCACAAAGATACTTGATAAAATAAGGTAAGGATGCAAGAAATAGGTAAAGTTAACTAATATTTTGTCCACAAATTGCGTTAACGAATAAATTTTATGTTTATAAATTTTAAGACTTATCTCTTTGATGGTTTAGGTAGAACTGCGGTTACATAATTCTTAAACTCTGATGTATCTAATACACGGTGCAACCGTTGTGGGAAACTCCTTCAATACAACGAGAAACAAAATATATTCTCAGAAAAGTGACAGAAGTGTATGTATACAACAGCCACATTTTGGCATGATTCTGACAGGGGTGGGCCTATTGCCATGAATCGGGCACAAACCCAAACTTCAGGGCGCCACTAACTAAGATAACTATTGCCCAAAATCCATGTAAATGCTCAGGAATTAGGATATTAAAAGTAACCTCCACATTATTGCCACCAAAACGTTAGAAAAAAATGCAAATTGCCGTCCTTCGTTCATAAGGGGCCTGTGAGCTATATGTGCCGGTACCCGAGGCTTGTGTGGCATAATGTGCCAGTACCCACGGAACGGTTTCTGTGTGCCATAAATGCCATAATGTGCCAGTAGCGCACCCGGGGCACGGTCAAGATATTAAATTGGGTTGTAAAATGGCCGGCAGCGGTATTTGATGAGACGGAGTATGTATCGGTATTTTGTGTTTTATTAAACAAGAGTGGTAGGTATTGGCTTTAGGTTGTGACAATACTTTAAGCAATACATAGATGCATATTGCGTGGATATTGTACGAAGGGTTTTAAATCGTGTCTTTTCCAAAGGACCTTTGTATCTTTAGGGGTTGTAGAATAAGTGACATACTAGCAGCTGCGACATTAAGTCCGTCTATGTATAGTGCGCGGCACGTAACTTGAACCAAAACGTACTACTGAAACTGTACTGTATGTGTATTACTGAAATTAAACGATTTGACATTTGATTTTGCAATTGTGATTTGACTAACCGTTGACAACTCGTATATTGTCAACGGTTAGTTCGTATACATAGGATTAATTTCAGTTTAACCCTCGGTATGCCTAGTAGGGTCTGTCACATCCACCTCTGCACAAAAACCGTTGTTATTTATTATATACTTTATTGTACACCATATGTAACATTTATAAAGGAAGCTTAATACTAAAAACACATACAATGGGCGGCCTTATCGCATTCCGCGATCTCTTCCAGGCAACCAGTTGTTTTTCATTCAAATTTTAATTTCGCGCTTAACCGCATTAGTAGCTGGCCGTTATGAATTGTTCGTTTGCTAGACGCCCGCCACCCGCTACTTCAGTCCGGAGCACGCGTTATGGTTCGAGCGGGTCTCACAGACCCGACCAGGCATGCACACATAGACACAGGCATATACATAGACTGAATGTTCTTTAGTTATTTATAAGTATACAGAGCAAATCAGATAGGTTTGCAGGGAACACCAACAGACACATTAGTGTGAGTAAAATCAAAGGGTGTATTACTTCTATTTATTAGTGTTTGCTTCACAATAATCTGTTGTCCATACACACACTTGCAATTTCATGTCACTTTAATGTTGCGGGGGATATGAAGCATAAATTTAGCTAATATAACAATCGTCTCCGTGGCGCATTAGTCGAGCGTGCTGTATATAATATCTTACGCCCTGGCGCCGTAAGATCGAGTTCGACTGCCAACGGTTCAATGTTTTTGTATGTTTTAGTAAAATATTTTACATTTGTTTCTTCAATTCATTGCTAAAATATTAGCAAGTCTTCTTTATATTCGAATTGGAATATATTACGAGTAATTATATACCCTCTAAAAATGACAAATCATATATAAGTTAATAGTTGTTCATGGTCATAGTGCTATTGACTATCGCTTTTGTTACGTTTTTAGACATTTTACCCTGCAAGTTTTGAGAAGTGCTTTTATTTGTGAATCACTTCACTAAACTTAAGAGCTGATGTAATTATTTTGCATGAGCAAAACGTTTAAATTAGTGAAATTGCGAGGCGTTTAATGATATCGCCATCGGTTAGTAACAAAATGTTTTTATTATGTTTAGAAGTTTAATATGTTTAAATAATCCACATGTTTTTGCAACAATATTTTATTATTGTTCACAGAGAAGAACTGTGCAATTGTGGTTCCATAATTATGCAGATTCGGGAAGCATTGATCCTCACTGAACGGGGCCAAATGCTGGATTTGCATACAAAGATGACAAAGCGCGGCACCGCGATATAGTTGCTTAGCATATGGCTGAGCTCTTTCTCACTAGTTCACTACTCGTTCCAGGGCGACTAAACATGACGCGACATTACAAACTGTATGGAACCACTTGCGTGAAATGTTGCAGGCCAGCCAAGAAAACAAGAAAATTTTACAGATATTCACAAGCAAAACCGGGTACGCTTCGCAATAGATTATTAGGATTTCGATTGGTGCAATAATACAGTTATATTTAGCGATGAAAAATGTTTTAAGTCAGACAAGAACGGTCGCAAAATGTTGTGGTGAAAAGATGGTGAGAGCTTTATAAAAAAAAATATTCTTTAATGCATATCTATTGCCCGCATTACTTTGGAAATTGCAGATGGATGGGCCCCGGTGAATTAGTGCAGTAGGGGATCGCAATACTAGTCAAGAATATTTGGACGTTTTACAAAACATAATGCTACCAACTATGCGCATCGCATACCCGCAAAAACAAATTTACTTCGTGCATGATAACTGCGCTGTGCATCGCGTGCGACTTGTGCAAAGTTGGTTTAACGTCCAAGAAAATTTTAATGTGATTGAATGGCTATCAAAAAGTCGTGCACCAATCGGCTATTTATAAAAATATCAGAGGGTGATTAAATTTGTTTTATGTGAGTGATGTTTTTGTTAGTGAGATTACATTTTTTTTTTATTGCTCATTGTCTTGCGCTTGACCACTATCTCACCTGATGGTAAGCGATGATGTGGTCGACAATGAAGCACGCTTGCCTAGAATAAACCTAGTCACTCTTGACTTGAAGACTCCCAGGTTGTAGGTATCATGAAATACAGACTCCGGCAGGGAATTCCACTCCTTTGCTGTACGCATAATAAAAGTAAATAAGGATACCTGTATCTTAAAATCTAACTTTCTAACATGTTTAATCATATCACTTATAAATAAACTACCCACTTGAGTATTAAAAATAACGTTAATTTTTGTCCTACTTTTAGGATATTTGTAATGCACAAACCTTTATAATTTCTAATTATAATTTAAAAAAAACCTAGTCAATAAATATTGTTGTTTTCTTATTAAAATTGTTAAATTTTTACTTCAATATACATTTTTTCTCCAATAATATATTCTTATTATCAGGTAAATTACAAAAATATTTGTTTAACGAAAATTAAAAAAATAGTTTTTAATAATGCAAAAAGTTAACGCGTTGTTGAGATTCGATCCTAAGACCTTTGATTTTCCAGACGATTGCTTATACACTCATGCCACGGGACCAAATGGTTACATAGTTAAATTTATGCTTCATAGTTAAATTACATAGTTAAATTTTGCAAACACTAATAAATAGGCGAAGTAATACACCCGTTGATTTTACGCACACGAAACATCTATGTTGGTATGCCCTGCAAACTTATCTGATTTGCTTTGTGTACATGGAAGTGGCTTACATTTTATATAGTCTGATTGAGATCTCTTTAGTTTTTAGTAAATAATGTATGTTATAAGAGAGTAATGAAGTAATTTTTTTGTTAAAAACACTACCTAAATTTAAAAAGAAAAATAATTAATAAAATTTGTTGATTTGCAATATTTATTTTATTTTCTAATATACACCCCAATCAATACATTATTAGTTTATAATAACTTATTTGTCAATAATGATTTGAGAAATAAAGCATGGCTTTCTTCTTGTTTACGTCTTTTTAGTTCAGTCCCTTTTTTGAACATTAACATTTTTTATTTATGTCTTATTTTTTTCGAATTACTTTTGAACATGTGATATACATATATATTTGTAATCATTTCTTAAAACCCTTCAGTTTCATACCCCCACACGATGGACTTGGAAAAAAAAGTATTGGGCCCCACAAAATGGTGGCGAATTTTTCTATTTTAATGTAGCCAGTGACACTCGACAGGTTAAAACAAATCAACTGACGTAAGATTTAACAAAATCGGCCATTGCGTTTGCTCTCAAGAACATCAGACAGGAACAAATATGCATACATAAGACAGAAACAAATATGCATACATAAACTGCCCTCCCTTGCGTCGCGCGGTTGAGTAAAAAGGATTCCCTCTAGAGTATTTCCCCAGCACCAAAAAGGTGCAAAAGGTGAAATGTAGAGAATGGTGTGCAAGCCAATCTTTTTGATCTTAGGACACACACAATTGCACAGTTGCTCCTATAATTTCAAGTCTCTGAAAAACATTGAAGGCGAGCTTATCTTTAACACTACTAAACCCTGAAACGCTACACTTATGTTATAATTATAGCCTTTGATCGTAGCAAATACACCACATAATATTGCTGAAGATCTACTCCTTTACCAAAGGATTATAAACTGTTAAGGCTTATATGCGTGTAGATACATAGTTTGTGTGGGTATGTTAGTACGTAGTGACAATTTACTCGGCTGGCGTATTAATTAAGCGTTCACTTAAACCCGCAACTTGTGCTCAATACTGTACGCACTATGTACCCACTCACTGTAATGTTGTCTATTTTGAATACAACATACTCGGCTATTGTATCGAATCTATTTCATACTGTTTGGGGCGGAGGGTAGTTTAATGTTTGTTTATTATATTCCTGAAGTGCGGAATGAAAGTTTGGAGTGGTAAGCTTAAATTATAAATTTATTTGCGGTTTTTTTTTTTCTAATGTACATATTGACGTAAAGAATATAATAAAATATATTAGTTGTTTATTGCAAAATCTTTACCTAATATTTTGGGAAAATCAGCGTGATGTTTTTTTTACGGATGACTGTGAAGAACAAGAGGACATGTAGCGATGTAGCGAACCCAAGTAAATAAGGATAAGGTCCACAGATTGAAAATGATGAAGTCAAGTTTCTGTTAGAGTAGTCTATAAAAATATAAATGCTCCTGTTTGCTGATTTCCTTGAAACAATATTACAACTCATCATTACCCGAGTGTATTGTAAAAGGAGGCTCTATCAAAAGAATAAGCAGCGGGATCCTTCCATCTGTCCATAATAGCAAGCTGTGACCAGCAATCCGTGTCTTAACCGTTTCATAAAAGCTTTGTCTATATAATTTTACCATTAAAGCGGGTCATTAGTATTCCAATCACCCCGTGGCTCGTGCTGGGTAAACAGTTCAATAGTGAGGATCAAACTCACGACATCGTGCGTACCTATCCTACCATTTGGTCTGTAGCTGTTTCTTATACATATGCTTTAAATGTTTGCTTTTTCTTATACGGCTAAATCTTGAAATGGGCTCATTTCACGATTTAGCCGTATAAGCTAATAGCATTTAGATTTAGACCAAACTGTAAGCAATGCCATCATATTCCAAGATTGTCTTAAGCTGAGACTGCGCAATTCGAGTATAACCTAGTAGACGGCACGAGCATGAGTTAGACTCATGACAAACTCATGCTCATGCCTTCATTTATTTTTCATTATTGATAAGCTCGCGTTTGATCACTTTATTAGAAGAGGCTTTTGCCCAGCCGTGGGATATTAATAGGCTGGTATATTAATTTTTAGTTGCCGCTGGTTGCGAGACGCACAGGACCGGTCAATTTGGCGACGCTTGGGGGAGACCTATGTCCAGCAGTGGACGTCTTTCGGCTGATATGATGATGATGAGGATATTCTTTTTCTAACTTCAGTCAACCTAGAATCATCATTGGGCCTGACCTTATCCCTTTTGTTTTTCCTACCCCACCGTTATTCTTTTCTGATTATTTTCGTTGCGGGATCCAATACAGTTAAAGAGCTTTGTTGCCTCGGCGCTTTTCTGGTGGTCGCCACTGTTCATTTTGGATTTCAGGAGGTGCAGTGGTTAGGGAATATTGCGGTAGGTTAAAATACAAAAAAAAAATGATTTTGAGTCGGCAGTCTCCTTTCTAGACATATAATCTTTCAAAATCCAGCCATCGTTTCTTTGGTTTGCCTCAACCCGTGGACGCGCTTAGTGAAAAAGTTTTATTTCGACTCATTATGATCATCAAATTCCTGAACATCCAACGCATAACATGTACCAAAAACCGCCGCTGCGGTCTACCGTTATTTCTAGTTAGAAAAAGTTTCACATCTCGTTATTGTAGACAGAATTATTCTGTCACTGAAGACTGTACGGATAAAAATATAAAGCCGCTTAAAACTGACGTCGTGATAACATCAAAGGACCTAAAACAGCCCACTTTAAAGCTAACGGCAGCTTTAAAGTGAGCGGTTTTAAGTTTTAGGATAGAGAGAACACACAAAATAATTACTAAAGACAATAAAAGTTGGTACAGTAAAAACGACGTAGTTATTACAAACGTTGGAAAGTGTCCGACTGTAAAATAAACTATCAATTGAAAATGAAAAGCGCGGGATGAAACGCACGCAGTCCGCAAAACCAAAAGCGATTTAAAAACTGTTAAAATTATTAATAGAACCTTTTAAAAAACAAATGTTTAATTAAAAAACCTTATTATTAAATCACGTCACGTTAAAATAATTTTGACAAATGAAAAACCCTCTTGAGACCCAAGAAAACTGCCACAATTTTTACTCAAGAATCTGAGCTTTTAAGATCACATTAATTGATTTAAATTAATTAAGAGATTCTTAAACTGTCCACTTGTAATTTAAATGGAACATGCTTTACTTTAAAAATAATTAATGAGCGAAGGATTTCTAACAGGAATTTAATGGTAATGCTCACAAATTCAATTTTAATGTCAATTTTTTTGGTAGCAGATGTACTAAAATATTAATGGTTTTATTTAGATTCACGAGCTGTACTAAAAAAAAATATATATTTCATCTCTTTCCTCAAAAATACATTGTGTTTGTATACCTGGTATTTTACGACGTATTAGTAAAATTAATTAAAACATGTGTATTTCCAAATTCACAATAAAACACCCACAAAAATTAAACACTGAAAAATAAAATAATCAAGCAACAAAAAAAACACACCAGCAAAAAGCACGAATGCCATAAAAAACACTGAAACTTTAAATAAAAATATACACTCACCTTTTAACTTAATATTAAAAATACAAATAGGTAGAAAATCGTAAAGAGTGGGTAATTTCGGTCGCGGCGGCGCGGCGGGCACGCGGCCCACCGCTGGCGAACTGTGGAGGGCCCGGGACGTGAAGACGTCCGCAGCGACGCGCGTAGGCGGGCGTCTGGGACCCGTAGCGGCCGGCCCCCCCTACACCCCCTCTCATCACCCGCCCTCCCACCTCACCAACACCCCACCCCCGCCACACCTTGCTGCTTATTAAAAAAGTCCGACGGAAAAGGATTTATGCCTCCTTGGAATTCGCTAGAAGGCTCACGGTTGTGTTTTTAACGATTTGCCAGCGTTATGTTTGGGGTAATATTGTTTAAGGGTTTTTCAGTAATTAGATTACTTTCAGTTGAAGAATAAATACGGCAGTTTGTCATTCTTGCCGACCGTACTTGCCGTCACATCACTAGTATCCTTTTCTGTACAAGAACTGTCACATCGTAATATTTATTCTTCAGATAGGACTTATAAAAATCAATAATAAATCTTCATCTACATTTAATAAAATATTATAGAGAGGAGAAATTTGTTTGTAATGGATAAACTCAAAAACTACTTAACCGATTTTGAAATTTGTTTTAACCAGTAGAAAAATACTAACTTTTCAACACGTTTTTAATAGCTTGGTATGTAACGGAATCTTCGAACGTGCTTCGTGCGTTTTCACACCCTTCAAAACGTCGGAATAATCTGAAACTTTGCACACTTATCAAGGACCGATGACAATGCAATAATTTAAATAGTTTGCAATAATTTAATTATCCTTACCAGGATCTTCAGGATTAGCGATTTTTTATATCCGATACCCGGTAGTGTCTATGTGCCAAGTACCAAGGCGCGTATTTAAACATGCGCGTTAATTTTTAGTTATATCCAAAGACACGGTAGTGCCTTGCGCCAAGTACACGTACTAAATAAATATTTCGGAGAGGGAGCCTAAGAAACGGCTATCACATCCAGGGAAGTCAGTAGGCACGCTAATTACCCACTCCCGTCACAGGGAGGTACTTGCATTAATAAATTGTCGTTTAAAAAAAAACACGGTTTAATGGTAAATTGAGATAAAAAGGTAAAAATAAATAATAAAACTTTTTTTTATTGACTTGGTTTCGTATTAAAGCGTGTTTTTTAGTTTTATTTAACTATTTTTTTTTTATCCCGAAAACGGGTCCTGTGGGGTGCGCCACGGGAGCGAAGCCGCGAGGAAAAACTAGTGCAGTTATAAAGCTTTACGTAAATATTGTACAAAAACAACTATCTTTGATCGCGGAACTTAGAAACCTCTATAACTTCCATGGCTAAGGAGACCAGCATATTTGTCAACATAATAAAAGCGAGTAAGTAATCCGTAAATTGAATATTTTTCCTAGAAATTCATGCTAATTTTCGTGTATTGGACATGTTTTCCTGGTTTGTGTATTGTAAGAGGGAAGATTTTTCCTCTGCGAGTCATATTTAATGTTTCTTCAGTGCCTTTTTATCTTTTCTGAGCATTTTGGTTACGCTTTTTGGGTATTATTAAATTTTTGGTAGGTTTGATTCCCTGGTCGAGAAAAGTGTTATTGAGCCATCTGAAAAGAACGAAAGAAAGAAAACATAATTGGTGACATGTGGGTATGCTATAAGTACAACTTTGTGTAACCCTTCGGTTATACAGGCATGATATTGTGTTGAAAATGATAGAATTATAGTTTAAATTTAAAATTAAATACTTCGTAAATGTAGATTTCCATTCCCCTTTGATGAGATATTAAAATTAATTTTACACAAAATCAAACTCAGTAAGTACTTAAAAGTAAGTATTATTCATTGAATATTAACGACGAAACTTTTCAGAGTACTCTTTGAGAATTATTTGTTTATTTCAGAGCAGATAATGTATTCATGGAAGTAAATCGATTTAATGGCTGATATGAATATTGCTCTGGTTGTCTGAAGGTGACAGGAGAATATACAGTACAGGGGTATTGTGCTGTGAAAATTGTAAATTATACTGTTGTGTTTCTTCGATGAGATAAAAAAAATAATTCGGAGAAACAAACTGTATATTCTTGGGTTTAAAGAAAGTCGTTAAAACAGCAGTTTCCTTATTGATGTAAAGTCTTCTTTTTTCTGCAGATAATATACCATAAAATAATCTTCATGGAAAACGGTTGGAGAGTTATCACACCGTACCTATCTGACATTTAAAAGTAAATAATTGTTCGATTTTGATACTTTATTCCATACTATGAGGTCGTAAAACCATCATAAATCTGGTGTGAGATATACAGGGTTAACAGCACTATCTCTTTTTCACATTACAATGATGTTGGCACTGGCACTTCGTAGTACAACCCGTTTTTCATAACCACACGACACAGTTTTGTATCATGGCTTTTTCACCCACTGGGTTACAATAGATAATGGCCTAAAACATTAGCTAACAGCTTACACAGCGGCACACAACGTATTTCCATGTCATCACCACCGATGCGTGAATAGATAACATTGATTCCTTTTTAAATGGTCACCGAATTGATTCCAGCGGTCATTTGGTTCGACTGTGGATTTGGATATCGTCCGTGTTCCAGTTATAAATGTTTATGTGACTAGACCTTAACGGTTTTACCTTTCGAAGCTTCTTGTTTTGAAAACGCCACCTTTTTTTTTAATAAATAAAAAGTTTTTGTTAAGAATGAAATCAAAAGAGCAATAGGGATGTTCCCTGGGTAAAAATTCAATTTAGTCCGTCAGTGAGATTATCAAATAATAAAGGACCGATATTTTTTGCTTTACCAAATACATAAAATTAACAAAGATAAAGCGTATCAAAGTTCAGGAGTGGGGGCTTTTGACGTCACTTTGTCAGTATAAAGTGTAGCACACCGTGACGTCACACGATATTTGAACGCACTGTATCTTCGTATTTTTTGTTTACGTGGCTTAAGAAAAAATACGTGTCCAATATTTTTAGATCATCTAATTGACGAAAAAAATAGATATTTTTGTCAACTATCCTATTGATGTATTTATAAGAACACTCGCATTTCAGTTTGATAAGGTTTAAAAAATCTTACATTTAGACAAGGTTTTGAAATTCGTTGATATGAGATTATAACTTGATTTTTAACACGCTTTCATTAGCGTGGTATATATATATCTATGTATCAATGTAACGGAATCTTTGAATGTGATTTTCACCCCCTTCAAAACGTCGGATTAATTTGAAACTTTGCACACTTATCAAGGCCCGATGGCAATGCAATAACTTAAATAGTTTGTCCCATTATCCTTACTAGGATCTTCAGGATTAGAGATTGAACTAAAAAGTAAAAAAATAAATAAAAGTTAAAAAAAAACACGCTTTAATAGAAAACCAAACTAAAAAGTAGAAAATAATTTTCAATAAATTTAAATTAAGAGCAGTGTGATTAACAAAAAACAAATTATTGTAACCAAAGCGTGGGGTGTTTCATGTCAATTGTTATAGTATTTTACTGACAGTTATTGGTAAACGTAGAGTCAGTATGAAAATATTTTAAAAAGCACCCCACGCTTTTTTAGAATATCTTTTTTTTGTTAATCACACTGTTCTTAATTTAAATTATTGAAAATTATTTTCTTCTTTTTGTTTGGTTTTCTATTAAAGCCTTTGTCTTTGTTTTTTAATCTATTATTTATTTTGTTTAGGATAAAGATTTAAAGCTTTACTGTAATTGATTAGTCTGTAATATATAAATTACATTAATTGGTGAAAAGGCACTCCCTATTTAAAGAGCGACAAATGTGATTGTTGAGCAATCACATTTGTCGCTCAGTATACAATGTTATCAATAAGGATAAATCTATTTGCTAGCAATACCTAAGCATCATAACTCGCTATGAATTTTTAGAGACAACATAAACCGAACATAAGAAGAGGTAGCGAGCAGCGAGCACAGGTCTATAATATTCAGGAGTACCCGCCGGTTGCCGCTATCCGACAGGAGTGCTGCTCAACTCCCACAAGCTCGCCACTCTCAGCTAGACAGATGTGTGATATTATTCAGTATTACAGCAATTGCTCGCGTTTGTAAGCGGCGGCAGAATGATTTTCATTTTATTCGTTCCTAGTATGAGAGTTATTGAAATGATTTCATCTGCTTCTGCATAGTATTTAGGAGGGCTTTCATGACATAAATTGTTTGTTTTTGTCAATATGAACAGAAGAATAAATTTCAAAGTTTATTTGTTTAGGAACACCAACATGTAACATAACAATAACAAATATAGGCAGTGGTGTTCCTGTTTTCTTTTCTTCGTTTTTTGACACCGACTTCCGAAAAAAGTTTATTTTACACCAAGTAGTATTTTTATATGGAATTCGGTTGTTCTATTTTTTTGTAACTTTATTTTTTATGTTTTTAGTTGTGATACCTAGGCAAGTTTTATAATAAGGTACCTGTAATGCAAGTTTTATAATGTGGTCCGAAGTCCTTCATCAGATCTTCACCAAATTTAAATGATACGATTTTGGTCACATTCTTTAATTAAAAAAATTTAAAACAAGATCGGTCTACAATTGGTGGAGAAATCGGTAAAAATACACAAAAAGAAAATAACAAAAAAAAGTCGAACATAGAACCTCCTCCTTTTTGGAAAGTTGGAAAAATACTTATACAGAAAATATAAAAATTGATTCACATTTTCCTGTTATGCATACAGGAAATAATTATTACATTACAGGCAGGCAGCACAGCTTACACATTATCGCGTATTTGTTATGGACCTTGTGATTATTACGGCATTATTCATATTGCCCCAGGCAATTTAAAAAAATGTCCAATATGAGTAGGCAATATGATAATAAAACCGGCCAAGTGCGGGTCGGAGTCGCGCACGAAGGGTTCCGTACCAGTATCGCAAAAACGGCAAAAAAACACGTTTTTTATATGCGAGCCCCACTTAAATATGTATTATATTTTGTTTTTAGTATTTGTTATTATAGGCAACTAAAACACATCATCTGTGAAAATTTCAACTGTCTAGCTATCACGGTTCATGAGATACAGCCTGGTGACAGACAGATAGACGGCCGGTGGAATCTTAGTAATGGGTTCCCGTTTTTACCCTAAAGCTATTGAAATAATTAAATTGACCAGGCTTTCTAAATAATGCCCATCTAAGTGATGGGCATTATTTAGAAAACCGGGCCGGGTAATAAAAAGGAGTGTTTTAAAAAAAAAATGATGTTGACTTTGATTTTGTTACAGAATAGGTAAGTACGATTACTTACTTATTACTACTAACAAAGTCTACGGAGCCCCGCTGTGGGGTTCATGTCCAGACAATGTGATAAATATAGAATTTAAATCAATATTTATTACATTGCTCCCATTTGACTTGATTAGATTCATAATGTCCGGGCATTATACATAGTGCCCTGACTAATTACTTGGCCCATGATATATACATACTCTGCATAAATAATAATTAATACAGATTCAATTCAATTATAATTAAAAAAAAATAACGTACGTCAAATCAAATAAAAATTCCAGATAATGTAAACTTAAATCAAATCAAAACAATACTAAAATAAAGGGTAGGTTAAATGCAATTTAAACCGGATAGTCCAGTAAGTGAGAAGTCTATACAATAGAGAATAAAGCCTGCCATGTAAAGACATGCCTTACCGATCCCTAATATGAGTGTCGCGGGTGCAATAAGACGTCACGTTTAGCTAGCTCAGCTTATATTATATTCTGTTACTAGGTTATTTTATGTTTATGCCTAAGACATTAATAAACCTAACTCCGGAATGAATAGGTACTTGTTTCTATCAATCACCTTGAATACACTTCATGGCGACCCTGCGAATTAAGAACGTAAAAACTTAAGCTTAGCTTGCTAAACCTGACGTCTCATTGCTCCGGCTACACTCATATTAGGGATCGGCAAGGCATGTCCTTACATCAAATATCTGTTTAATCAGGGCATGTAATTACTGTTTGCAATACAGATTATTTCATAGTGTCCAATTTTTTTTATCATACACCAACTTTTTCTGTGGATTTTCTTCCTGCTATAGTGTTATATCAGTGAAGAATTTCGATAATCATACCATTACCTCCAGTAAAACAAAAAAAAACACCTAACGATGTTGGTTTTTTAACCGACTTCGCAAAAAGAAAGAGGTTCTCAATTCGACTGTATTTTTTTTTTTTTTTATGTTTGTTACCTCAGAACTTTTTATTGGGTGAACCGATTTTGATCATTCTTTTTTTATTTGAAAGCTGGTGCTTGTCATGTGGTCCCATTTAATTTTCATCAAGATCTAATGAAGAACTTCGGAGAAATACATCAGAACTCTTCAATAAATGACGGTAAAACACTCGGGATAGATCCAATCGCATGTCTGTTTATTGTTTACACCATTTCATAACATAACATCACGCTGGTACGTTCTTAAGGGGTACGCAGGTGTGAACAGTTCACCCTGGTATACTCTCATTGCACTGGTTTCGTTTAAGTTTCATGTTATTGGGTTAATCTATTCTAGCTTCACTTTGGGCACTATACGCGTAGGTACCTAGCCTATAGAACTGGTCCATTATGTACCACAACTAAAAAGTGAAAAATAAAAAACTTTTTTACAAAAATTACAACCGACTTCCAAACAAAAACACTACAAAGTGAAAAATAACTTCAATTTCGGAAGTCGGTGTCAAAAAATGAAGAAACGTAAACAGGAACACCGACTTCCGAAATTGAAGTTATTTTTCACTTTGTAGTGTTTTTGTTTGGAAGTCGGTTGTAATTTTTGTAAAAAAGTTTTTTTTTTATTAGAACGTACTAACATAAAACGATACTAAAACTCCGAGTCACCTACCCTCCACTACCCCCATTCGACCTTGAACAATGTCAAAGAACTATCCCGGCCATGTGATTGATCTTCCTACCCGCATTATGTTGATTAATGTCTTTGACGCCGGCTGTCCATACCAAACATTACGTAAACGTTGCAGAGTACTATTTTTTTTACACATTTACTTTTTGACAAGTTCTTCGAAATAAAGGTAGGTGAAAATGCTCCTTGAATTCTTAGGAGAGGTTCTCAGTATTTTATAATATTTGTTTTTGGGAAGTATTATTATGATATAAGTGCGATACACCTCTTAACAAAACGTTTTTAAGTACCTACTCGAATCTGTAAAATAATATAAATTTTGTTTTGGTAAACGATGATATCCTACAATTTAAAAATAAAATAGTACGCTTCTGTTGTCCTTACCAATAAAATTCTGTATTTAAAAAACTCTTAAAATTAATCCAAATAACCATTTGAGAAACTGATCTCAATCTAGCTAGAGATCAACATACATACCCTTTTAGATATACAAGCGTAAAGTTACACACTCATGCAAAATACAACACTTGTATTTTACTAAGTTACTACAAACGCATCAGCTGATTGCCAGACGCCGTCAAAATATACAATAACACGTTGCTACGCGTTACGGCGTAGCGTAGTGGCTACGCCGTAGCACGCCCACGCGTAGCAGCGTAACTCGGGTCTACGCATGTTGTGGGGGGATCGAAACATTTCAGTTGTCCTAGTTTCGTCTGTTATTGAGTTTGGGATTATTGTTCTGTGCTATACTGAACTTCTTGGGGGTAATGTCAATAATGTTATATGACGGTTATATTAGAAATTAGTAAGATGGCGTAGGCCTCTGGCCTCTGGCTTAGAAAAATAAATAACTTTATACATGCTTTAGGTTTAAACTTCAATACCTAAATTATTTTCTGTGCCCTTTTCTTAACGTGTAGTAGAGCATACGAGTATTAAAGAAAATATGCTTGATCACGTCTGAGTACAACAAAAATAATATTAATTTATCCCCGACAAAAATAAAAGTATATTTAAGCTTTCAAATATTTTCTAACATTTTTAAAACTTTATATTCTAGCTTCGTCGATAATACTGAAGCTGAAGCAAGCTGCATACCTGCGAACAATATTTATTTTCCCGTAAAGTCTGAGCGTCGTTCCTAGGCAACTAAATTTCCAGTAATTGAAAAACTTGATTATTAAAAAGTTGTTCTTGAGTGAGGTCAAGATAGCTGGCATCAGCATAATCAAGGATGGGTAGAAGAAGAGATTGTGCAAGCGTAATCCTGGTGGTAGTCGGAAGAAAATTACGCAGTCTCTTCAAAGATGCAGCAGATGCAAATATCTTGCGGCTAACCTCTCGCAGTTGGGCAGTCCAAGAAAAGTTCCTATCAATGAATATCCCTAAGTTTTTTACTTTCTCGCAGAATGGAATAACTGAATTATCGAAATAAAATTGGGGAAGAGTCGTCCAGTCGATTCTTGAAACCATCCTAGAACTGCCCACCACAATAACCTGCGTCTTTGTGGGGTTAACCATAAGTCCATATCTTTTGCTCCATTCGCATATGCGGGCCAGATCACGATTCATTGTTACGATAGCCTCAGACAGATGTCCGAGAGGAGCTCGCGAATAAATTTGTAGATCGTCCGCATAAAGATAGTAGGAAGAAGTTAGTTCAAAGGAGATTGAGTTTATAAAAACTGCGAAAAGTAAAGGCGATAAAATGCCACTCTGTGGTACCCCAGCAGAAATATTACACCAGGAAGACAAAGTCTCTCCAATGCATATACGTTGCCGGCGACCGAACAGGTAACTACGAAACCAGTCAATTACTGATGGAGATATATTAAGAGAGCACAGAATGCCAAGCAAAACATCGAAATCGACAGTATTAAAAGCATTACTGAAGTCTAGCAACGCCAAGACCGTCAGATTACTGCTTTCCATGGCTGACCTTATATCATCCGTAATGTTGAGAAGGGCTGTGGTGGTGCTGTGACCAGGACGGAAGCCGGACTGGAAGGGATACCACCACTTTAAAACTGGTTGATATATTTTTGTAATAGTCCAAGAATACGATTGAGCTGAGTGATCTGACAACCCCAAATTATGTATTTTTGCACTCCCTATTTCTATGTTGGTTATGATATGATCAATGCAAGTTTGTGTCTTTTCTGTTACTCTAGTAGGTGTCAAGATGGCATGTTTTATGTTGTAACTTTTTAACAAGTAATTATATTCCCTACTTTCCTTTGTTAGTTTACACGGACAGAAGCAACTTTTAAAATATGACAGCATATTTTTATTAGTTCAATACAAAGGCTGCTAACTGAAATAACTGAAGACTTAAGGGGTCATTGTACTCCTCATTATGTATAATTTTTATAACAGAACGATCCCTGAAATCGCAAAACTGCTTCATACATTTATGTTTGCGTAGCTAGACAAAATGTACTGAACAGTATTTCTTAGCAACTGTTCAGCGTCTGGATTCGTGTCACGTTAATGGAAATAGGCTCGTTTCCTGTACACAACGTAACAGCACGCCGGTATTTCCCGAAGGGTTGGCCAGAGATGGACGTATAAAGTCAAATTTTCCCTGTTATAATGAAGTCCCATATAATAGGGCTCCCCCTATTGCCGTCAACCGGGCATAAATCTAGACTCTGGGCTGCTACTGAGAAATGCCAGATAGAAAAACCCATTAAATCTTGAAAAACCCATTAAATTCCAGATTTAAACCCATTAAATCTTTGCCCAACCTGGGAATCGAACACAGAACGTCACGCGCAGCAGTAGCGCCACAAGACCAACAAGGCAGTCGCCTCTGTTTTCAGTTCATGGAATTTAAATATAGACTTTTGCCTCACCTCCCTAACTCTTCTTCTTTTTTGAGTGAGGATGTGGCCACCTCTGGTGTCAGACTTAATTAAGCCATCTCTGGGAACCCCACAGGCCTCTGACTTGGCTATTTCAGACTTACGTTTACTATATAACTCCAGGTTTCCTCACGATGATCTCCCTATCTAATCCGTCTGGAACCATCCATTTTCGGGTTAAAAGTCAGCGCTAATGTTGCTTTCAATACGTAAACAAATTTTTGTAATTCGACAGAAACTTACAAAGTTTACCTCTTAGTTTTACAACTTAGTAATATTTGTTCAATTTAATAATGAACCTCTTTTCATCTTTACGAAACGTTTCTCAGTACTCGTCATTAGCGACAACTGTGATGTGGTGTGAGGCCTCGTAGTCTTCATTTTAACAAGACGCCGTCGTAGTTCTTTGTCTTAGTTTACTTGTAGTGACGGCTACCTGACCTTCGCAAACCAGAAACGAAACAATACTACGTAATAACAGGAATTTCAGGTTTGATTTGCTCTTTGGAAAGCTTTCGGGGATTTTATTAGTCCAAACCCTACTATTAGTTGCGATAACGATGCCGCAAATTCCCCAATAACTAAATAAAAGTTAGAGTTTAATTGTTTATCTCTCCTGGTAACGATTCCTTGTAAATTGGTATATCAAATTTGAAACTATCTTAATGCAATTTAGGCAAATAGAAATTTTCGTACAAGAAACTTTCTGGATAAAGTTATATTTCTAGCATCTTAAGATGTTAAAATAACTACTTTTTTCACTGTGTAAAGCAAAAATCTAATCACTAACGACCTTTCTAGCTACAAAATCAAGTCAGATGAGCCAGAGTCGTTATGCAGTGGGAGCCAAAGGAAGCCAGGGCGTCGTCACCGAGGAAGGCCTAGGAAACGCTGGCGGGGCGACTTGGAGGCGTTTATTACCCATTAGTCGGAAAAGAAGCACAGCAGGGGCAATACCAGGCTACAGGGGAGACCTTACCAAGCCGTGGGAAAAATCAGGTCTAAAAAAATAATCAGGTAAACCTACAAACCTTACCAGTTTTAGTTTACAACTATTAGCTTTAATACTTAACTGAAACCCTTTCAGGTATCAATTCAAACTTTCAATTTATCTTACAAAACTCAATCTTATACCTTTTATCTGAACACTGTGATTGTGCACCAAATCGTCCTTCTCCACTATCCCCCTTTAGATAGGATAAATCAAACTGTTACTTTGATACTCGGGAATGCTCGCGGCTTTGTTCGATTTTCAAATAAGATTTTGTTGTTGTATTTTGTGAATGATTTCTTGACAGTCAGTTATTTATGACCAAACAAATATAAGGGCTTAGAGAAGGCGTTATTTGTTATTTTTATCGTAGAAGAAAATATGCTCCAGCAGTAAAAAGTGAAATAAAAATTTGGTTTTGTTTAGTTTATGAGGCTGTGGTTAAATCAGCAATCGAAAAAAAACTTGTTACTAACATATAACCCAATGCCAAGAAAATTGAAAATATTGGGCATCCGACTCCATGCTATAGAGACTACAACAACTGGAGCTATTCCAGAGCACATTTCCTCTTATCTGAAATCCATTCTGACAGTATTCAAAAGTGAAGTAATTGAATTGAATTAGTAATTGTAGTAATAATCAGTAATTGAAAATAACAAACATTTTTACCTATCAGTCAATCAATCGACTAAAAAATATTGATCGAGTGGCCAGCACTAATCATCTCGATGCCAATCAACAGCGCGCGACGTGAAATTCAATTTTAAATGTGGAATGGCAATATTCGCGGACGTCGCGTCGTACGTCATCAGGCGAACTTGTCCGACAGAACGCGGAATGTTTTTAGTGAAGGTACTTTTCTTACTGGGACTTGCAAGTCGCATATTGAAGTCGTCGGCGACTCTTTTTTTCAGGGTATGATTTTGTAACTGCTCAATTTTATTATATGCAATGTACCTAGTTAGTATAACCAAATAAAATATTGGGTGCCAAACTACAAATAAATTAGTCTCAAATTCGGATCGCAATTCTACATTAAAACACAACGAATTCGTGGCATATGACTGTTTTTATTGTGCCTTTTCTGAGAAAAGGCACCTGTTTTTATTATCTATGTAACGTCATTAAAGAATCCTGATTGAAGTGAATGTAATAACAATACTAATGAGACTGTAATCCTAGAAATCGAAAAATCATAACAGTAATGATGTAATCAACCAAATATGATCATCACGAAAAAAACAAAACCAAAACCCAAACACTGTTGGACACAACATTTGAAAGCCTATTAACACCCAATAACATAGTCAACCAATTTCAAAAGCCTGTCTTTCGCGCTGCCCATCACTAGAGTAGCACATTAAGATCGGTCCGCGGATACCGCTGTGTCGCCGCGCCCGTTGTAATGGATTGATTCTTTTCCAAATGGTTTATACTAACTGATATTGTCTGTGATTGTGCAAGATATATTTGTTTCAGTGTTGATTTGTTTCAAGTTAGCTTGAGGTCACTTGCATGCTTTGAAGTTTATTTGGTAATAAGGTATTTTTATTGATCAGAAGAAGTGTTAAGTCATGATATTGTGTAAAACATAACGTAAAACATAATAACAACATCTGGGTGGTAAATTTAAATGAAAACAGCAAAGTATTTAAACTTCATGCTTATTTTCTTTAGAAAGAGGTAGCTTAGGGCTCATTTTACACATGACAATAAAAAAAAATCTCTCAAGTCGAGTTATTTCATGTCAACAAATAACAAGTTATAAAAAACTGTCAATTTGATTGAGGGAAGCTGAGCCGAGGTTGAGTCAAATGGAGGGAATTAATTAAAATATGGGTATTAAGGGTTACTTTTATAACATAAAAGCGCAAGCCTTTCCTAGCAAACGTGCTTTGGACAAGCGTATTTTGGGCAATCGTGCGTTACACACTCTGCACGGGTTTCAAATGTTTCTGTTAACATAAGAACATACATACATCACATGTGCAAAGTCTGGCACGTGTATACTATCATTAAACAAGTTTCATAGAGTACATACACTACACAAACATCTCTACATTAGAATGTCTAATTAAAAAAGGAAATTTAAAGAGCTTCTCAATTTAAATACCTACAAAATATTTTCATTAGATAAAGAATCTTCAAACATTTCCTCGGCCTGACGACAGAGTCGGCAATATAATCTAATTACTGATTAAATAGTCCCCTCGAGAACTCTATCAGTCAAAGAAAGATAAAAATAATCTCCAGATGAGATCTGTACTAAATTTTGTTTTCGTAGCAAGATGGAGCATTCGAAGGTAATTCGGTCGTCAGCTAGGAAACGGCTTCTTAATGTTAACGTTGAATTAAGGTTAGTTTGACATTTTGAAAGGTCGGCTTTCAAGCCTGGCTCCGTGATGTCAAAGTAAATAACTTTGAGGTCTCTAATTTAGTTAAAAATAGATAGCTTTGGACATTATGGTTAGGTAGGCGTTAATAATAAATAAACATAATATAGTATAAACAGGCTTCGCTAGCTATTCCTAAAATGTTTTAAAATAGTTTGTTATTAAAGTCCATTTACATATGAACTTCGAAGGGCTAACATGATCACCACATACTAAAACCCGCATGTCAAAAATTCGACAACATGGTGACATCTACCCATCTGGAATGTACTCGCGTGGTGGATTACAGCTCACTACTTCAGAAGAAGCCTGTGTCCCCTTCCCTCGTGGACTCCGTTTGGATCGGTTGTGCTAACAGTCTCCGTGTCCAATTTAAATTAAATTAAAGTAAACAAAATAAAAATTAGTAAATAAATCTGCTGTGTACCAGGAATACATAACAAGGTACTGGTCGTGACTACTGCGACCCCACCCAACATTGTCCGAAGGAGACCGTGCTACGTGAGCAAAGGAGACGACAATCTGCGCCTGCGACGGATATCTGGAGCCGCCCACATCGTGAGAGTGCGACCGAGCTATCGGAAACGGGAGACAGCTGTCTGCGCGTACGCTTGGACTTGAAGTAGACTCCGCCCAGTACACGTGTGAGTGAAACCATCTTATATAGACCACTATCCGCATCTGCGTTCCTCTACTAAGACTCCGCCTGCTACCTGACCAAAGGTACTTAGAGCGTAAGCTGTCAGCTGATTATTAATTGCCGACGGCTCTGACCCAAATAGGCCTACTTTAACATGTCGGCGCAGAAAACTACTCCTTCCCGTTCGTCGATGTCGGATCGAAATTTAACTCAAATGCTACAGTATTCCTCGGACCCCTCCCTGAATCGAACATCATCTAATAATGAAGAATTCCCATCGCCCAAGGAAAATGTAACACAACGTAGCAAACGACCAAGAGACGAAGCTTCCTCACCCAATAACTTCACGGTTTTTAAAGATGAGATAAAAGACTTAATTAGCTCACTCGTCGGCGCCCAAAGTAAAGAGCTCGCATCCATATCCAACAAATTGCAGGAGTTAACCGAGACTAATGCTAAAATTGACGCGGCTGTCTCACTCTTAACTGCACAAAACGAGGAGTACCGGGGCAAAATTGCAACCCTGGAAAATCAGTCTAAAAAAGACCGGGAGTACATTAGTTTGTTGGAGGACAAAGTAGAAGGCCTCCAAAGGCAGTCGCGCAAGACCTGCGTAGAAATTAAAAATGTCCCTAAAAAACCCCAGGAAACCAGGGAGGATTTGATACAAATGGTTGTAAATCTCTCAAAAACCATTCATTTTGGTTTAAATGGATGCGATATAAACGACATTTTCCGCCTGAAACCTCGAGGAGAAGGTGAGAAGAAACCTACAATCGTGGTGGAATTAAGGTCAGCAATACTGAGATCCGACCTCCTGAAAAAAGTGAAAGACTTCAACCTTAAAAACAGGACTCGACTACAGGCTAAACATCTAGGCCTCACAAGCAACGAAGACACTCCTGTTTTTATAACTGAACAACTTACTCCTAAGGGGGCTCGTCTGTATTTCTTGGCTCGAGACCTGAAAAAGGCTGAAAAATATAAGTACTGCTGGACCTCTTTGGGAAAGGTTTTGGTCCGGAAAGATGACACGTCCAAAATTATCCATATACAACACGAAGCACAGGTGCAACAACTAATGCAAGAACAATGACTAACTATGGTTATATATATCTCAAAATTGTTTCTTCTATATAAAACAGCTTACCTAAGCCCAACACCTAATTTATTAAATAATATGTTAAATGTCTATTATACAACAAAACATGCACAGAAACCCACATACAAACATACTATACATGACTACACACTTTTACACATCTATACACCTATACATGTATACACACAATGTTGCCTTTGTCGAGCTAGGTATGTGTTGCCTAGCTCGATGAAAGTAATATCAAACGTCTACAATATATTGGAACTCTCACAGAAATCTACTCTCAAACCCTTACATACCTACACACCTTTATACCACAATCACAACTTCCAACTTTACATCCCACATTTGCATCACTTGATCTCTGACAAAAGACATAAACACGCTCAGAATACAAACATATCGACATACTTACACGCAGTCTACAACCCCAGATACAATAGTTCTAAACCTGCATTAGTAGAAAACCTATATTACATAGATTCTAATTATAAAATTTGTTACCCCCTATTTTCCCCTAAGAATGTTGAATTCATCCGTATGTACTTGCACTTCCTAGAATCTGATTCGCTATTATTCATAACATCTAACTACCCTAGTTGCTATCCCGAGAGTACTAACTTGACATGTTTAAATGGATAATTTCGATACACTAAAGGAAATTGATCAGATTAAACCATCAGAATCGAAAAAGTGTAACATACAGGAACTGAAATTAAACACGGGTAACTCTCCACACAATTTAATTATTTTAACGCAAAACATTAGAAGTATATATAAAAATTTTGATGACCTGCAACTCACCCTATCACAACTAAAATATGAAATAGATATTTTGATCCTCACAGAATGTTGGTTAAACCCTAAAAAAAACATACCACAATTAATTAACTACACATCTTTCCAAACAAAACACCATATTAACCAAAGTGACGGGGTAGTTGTATACATCACAAATAAATTGTCAGTAAAAATTAAAGAACTAAACCTAGTAAATGCCACCGGACTCGAGTTAAATATACCAAATTACTCTATTTTGGGTATTTATCGTTCCCCATCATTTCTACATGCAGGTAACTTCATTACTTCCCTTCACAATCATCTTGATAATATTACTCCTAGTAAAAACGTTCTAATCTTAGGGGACATTAATATTGACTTAATTATTTCACCTACTGAAACAAATACTGAAAGAAACAATAGACTAACCTACTTAAATATGCTTTCTACGCATGGACTTTTACCATCTCACAACCTACCCACGAGGGGGGATGGTTGCCTAGATCATGTCTTCCTGAGTCTTGATAAACAAAAAAATATAGCTTTTACAGCGGTCTTAAATACAACCGTAACAGACCACTGCCTCATTTTGTTATCACTCGAGAACAAATATTGCTATAATATACCCAAAAAGCACAAAACAGTAGTCAACTACGAAAATGCTCATAAGAGTCTAAAAAATATTGATACCTCCTTTTTTAACATCTTCAAAGACCCTGATACCTACGCCTTTGCGCTTATAGAAATGGTCAAGACAGCTTTGCTTTCAAACTCTAAAAGTGTAATTATCACGAACAGCAAAAGAACGATTAAACCCTGGATAACAACAGGTGCCTTACGGTGTATTAGACTAAGAAATTCAATCTACCTTAAACTTAAATCAAACCCACATAATCAGATTCTAGTGATTACATATAGACGATATCGGACTTTCTGTGGGAACCTTATAAAAAAACTCAAAAATAAATTCAACAAAGACAAAATCAAAGCATCTGTTAAAAATCCTCGGGCATTGTGGGCAACCATTAATAATATCACAAATTATAAGCCACCCAGGAGCTCAAATGGCGAACTACTTAAGATCAAATCATCTCCCCTGGACTCAGTCAACTATGTTAATAATTACTTTATTAACATTGGTCAAACTCTAGCTCAGAACATCTTAAATAGTTACGTACCCCCTACATCTTGTAACACAGATAACCCTAATCTGTCCTCCTTTGTTCTCCTAGACACCTCTCAGGAGGAAGTCGAAAATATACTGATGTCATTAGACTCTGGGAGTGCACCAGGATGGGACGGAATTCCTACCCTTTTCCTAAAACAGGCTAAGGAGATCTTAGTCCCGCTGATCTGTGACTTGGCCAACCTATGCTTTAAAACTGGTATCTTTCCCTACCTTCTTAAGCGCTCCGTTGTTACCCCTGTGTATAAGAGTGGAGATAAAGACGACGTTAACAACTATCGGCCAATTTCTGTGTTGACCTCCATTTCTAAAATCATTGAGAAGCTCTTGAACTCTAGAATAATTAACTACCTGACTAAGTATAACATCTTATCTTCCTCTCAATATGGTTTTAGAAGGGGAATGTCGGCCCAGGATGCTACGGAGGAACTTGCAACTGTGATAACCAAGGAAGTAGATAAGGGAAACAAATGCCTAGTGGCCTTTCTTGACCTCAAGAAAGCCTTTGATACCGTCTCTATTTCTAAACTTATACACAGGTTGGAGAACTTAGGATTTCGAGGCTCTGCTCTCTCTCTTCTCAGCAGTTACCTTCAAAATAGAAAACAGGGGGTAAAAATTGACAACCATGTTAGTGACGAGGAGAACGTGACGTATGGCGTCCCGCAGGGCAGTGTCCTCGGCCCTACGCTCTTTTTGATTTACATTAATGAACTCTGTAACCTTATTATCAACGGTGCGAGGATACTGTCCTACGCGGATGACACCGCTATTATCTTCTCTGCTAAGACCTGGGACAAAGTTAGGCTGGAGGCTGAGAGGGGACTGGCCAGAGTAAGTGATTGGCTAAGGGAGAATCTACTTACTCTAAATACCCTAAAAACCAACTACGTCTGCTTCGCTAAATACGCAAACTCTCAGCCTGCGCCTGATTTTAACATAAGAATACATTCTTGTCGTACCCCAACCCAATCTAACTGTAGTTGTCCTGTAATTCAGAAGGTAAATTCCGTCAAGTACCTAGGCATTGTAGTAGATCAAAGGTTAAGCTGGTACCCACACCTCGAACTAACTATAGGAAGGGTAAGAAAACTCATATGGGTTTTCAAATCTTTGAGGCATGTTATGAGTACGGAACTACTAAATAAAATCTATATCGCACTGGCCCAATCTGTAATCATATATTGTATCTCGGTATGGGGTGGAGCAGCTAAGTCGTATTTTATAGAACTTGAGAGGGCACAGAGATCCTTGATTAAGGTCATGTACTGTAAGCCCTACAGGTTCCCTACTGAAAATCTATACGTAATCTCTAAGCTGCTCACCGTCAGAAAACTTTATATATTACACATGGTACTAAGATATCACAAAATTCTACCCTTTAGCCATGCCAAACTTAAAAAAAGACGGTGTGATATAGTAGCCCCTACATACTCAGCACGCTCAACTTTTGCTAGTCGCCAAAATGTAACTCAAGCCCCACTCGTTTATAATAAAGTAAATCGTATACTTAACATTTACCCTAGGCAGCTGTATGAGTGTAAGAAGACATTGACGGAATGGCTCTTCACACTTAATTATGATGCCGTGGAAGACATTTTGGCTACACTGGGTTGAACGTCATGCATACACTCACACACACACACACTCTCACACACACACACTCCAACACACACACAGTCCAACACACACACTCCAAAACTCATTCACACATACACACGCTCACTCACACTCACACCCACTCATACACACACACACACATACACACAAAATATACATTCACACACATAAACACACATTTATACAAAACACACTCTAACTTCACCATAAGCACGATCTTCATTTTTGTTTTTATTTTAATTTTTATATACTTTAATAAAAATGTGTATCATACCTATTTAGCACAACAAAACAATTGTAAATCAATCGAGGAAGAGCGAGGTTTATCCCATCACAGGTGTCTTCGGACTACTTTCTGGGAAGCCCCGGCAACTTAATTGTTACATATTTAAGTTAATAAACACATTTTTATTTATTTTATTTTATTTTTTTTTTACGCGTGGAAATCCTCATAAATGTCCTCCACCCCGAGGTGAGCGGACAGGTCTGTTAGACTCTGACTAAAACCACACGGTGGTCTGCGTCTACCTTTGGCCGAGGCACTGGAGTGCTTGCGCATTTCATCACGCTCCCCGGCCAGGTATTGGCCAGCACGCATTCATGCCTGTCTCTGCTGTAACAATATACTGGTTATGCTATGCTTTAGCTATTGTTGCAACCTATCGTCAGGGAACATATTTATCCTTCAGTGGCCATTATAATACCCACGCATCCCACTGGCCTATGGCCTCAGATAAACGCCCATACAGATGAGAGCTCAAATCCATTTTATACAAAATAAATAAACCTGGCTACCCTCACACAAAGCCGTGAAAGTGACGAATCTGCATTAGCATGACAAAGCGAACTTCGGACTTAGCATAATGTTGGCAAAGCTGAGCGTTCAGCGTCGACGGACTATATGTACGTAGTTATGTTACTCTGTACTGACTTAAATGTGCCGTGGGTCTGCTTGGCTTATGATTTTATTTTTGTTTTGTACTATTGTTATTGTCCGGGAAAATACCTTTTAAAAACATACACACGTGAAATGCCTGGGTTATATGAAAGGATATGGGTTATACGAGACTTATTTCTAAACCTAGGTTAGATAGAATCAGACTACCCTACCTACTCTACACTACCTACCCTACCTACCCTGCCTACCCTGCCTACCCTACCTATCCTACCTACTCCACCTACCCTGCCAACCCTACCTACCCTACCTACCCTACCTACCCTACCTACCCTACCAACCCTACCAACCCTACATATTATACCTACCCTTCCTGCCCCGCCTACCCTACCTACCCTACCTACCCTACCCAGGACCCACCCTACCTACCCTACATACCTTACCTATCCTACCTTCCCTACCTACCCAACCTGCACTACCAACCCTACCTACACTACCTACCCTACGTACCCTACGTACCCTACCTACCCTACCTACCCTAACTACCCTACCTATCCTACCTACCCTACCTACCCTACCTACCCTACCTACCCTACCTACCCTACCTACCCTACCTACCCTACCTACCCTACCTACCCTACCTACCCTACCTACCCTACCTACGCGCGCGCGCCAATTTGGCTCAAGCCCTGGGCCAGAGCAAAGCTGTGTCTTTGTTCTGGATCAAGGCCCACGCGGGCCTGCCGGGGAATGAGCGAGCGGACGAGTTGGCAAAGAAGGCAGCATTGTCGTTACGGAGGAAGCCGGACTACGACCGATGTCCGGTGTCATTTATCAAGCGACAGATCCGTTTGGAATCGCTTGATGAATGGAACCGAAGATATGTGTCGGGCGAGACGGCCTCTGTGACGAAAATATTTCTTCCGGATGCCATGGCTGCTTACCGTATTATAAAACAGGTGCGGCCCACAGGCGTTCTCACGCAGGTTTTGACGGGGCACGGTGGGTTCTCTGAATACTTGAATCGCTTCAAGTGTAAGGAGAGCCCATCGTGCGTCTGCGATCCAGGCGTGGCAGAGACTGTTCAGCACATTCTTGTAGATTGCCCGTTATTCATCAGGGAGCGCTACCAACTCGAATGTGAGCTGGACAGGAGATTGACGAAGGAGAGCCTGCATGGGCTCATGAGTAAGCAACACAGGGAAAAGTTCCTGGTGTACTGTGTTAATGTGGCTTCCACCGTCATTGCACGAAACCGAAGTTGAAGCGGCACTATGCTTCACTAGTATTATAAGAATATTTGTAAGAAGCATAGAATAGCACGCACAAAACTGCAATGACGAGCGATGCACTGGGGTAGTACCTAGCAACATCGGATTGTATGTATGATGAAAAGCACTGTTGTGCTTCTCATCCCAAAGTTTAAGGCATTATTTATATTGTGATTTTTTCCTGTGATAAACAGAAATTCTGTACCTTATCTGTGATCTGCAGCACCTTTTGCATATTTTACTGTGATTAACAGCGTTTATGTTTTTGAAATCTTGTATACTTAGCACTTTTTGTCTTTTGACCTCACACTAAATAAATAAAGTTGCCTTTTAAGTATTTAAACAAAGTGGGATTCCCACCCACTGTATACAAGATGAAGTATGCAAGAAGAACCATGGTATGAAGAATGAAAGTACGAGAAGCATGAAAGAGGAATGGAATGAAAGAATTTGCACAGATTAGGCGCTAACGTTGTTAGCGGGATTAGTATTATAAAAAAAAAATAAAAAAAAATAAAAAAAAAAAAATAAAAAAAATAAAAAAAAAAAATACCTACCCTACCTACCCTACCTACCCTACCTACCCTACCTACCCTACCTACCCTACCTACCCTACCTACCCTACCTACCCTACCTACCCTACCTACCCTACCTACCCTACCTACCCTACCTACCCTACCTACCCTACCTACCCTACCTACCCTACCTACCCTACCTACCCTACCTACCCTACCTACCCTACCTACCCTACCTACCCTACCTACCCTACCTACCCTACCTACCCTACCTACCCTACCTACCCTACCTACCCTACCTACCCTACCTACCCTACCTACCCTACCTACCCTACCTACCCTACCTACCCTACCTACCCTACCTACCCTACCTACCCTAGGACTGGGACGCAGGCTCCGGACCACCTCCAACACCATCCTAAGCGTATTTACAAACAGGTTTGATTGTCAGTACAATAACCATTGTTATATGATTAATGTAATGACAAACAGACAAATTACTCAGAGGCAGGCGTATTATTAATAATTTTATTTATATTTTATTGTTTTTAATTGATTTTATAATTGAAATTTAATTTTAATAATGATTTAATGTTGTATATGTCGCCGCGGACGCGTACACTTCTAATTCATTATCTAAATTAATCATTTTAATTGTCAATTAACACAAACTCGTTAATCCTGTCATCTCTGAGATACCACTAGAACTATTTCAATGTCTATCTAAGTTGGGTTTTGGGTTCAGCAATAGATGGCTATTGGCTTATTGTGGAATCAGTTATTGATTTGATTGAATGAAGATCATTAGATAAGCTAATTTCAATGTTAAATTAATACGAGATGTTTAAATAAAACAGGAACACTTATTGTAGGACTTTTCGATTTGTTCTCATTTTAACTATTGCATATTTGATGTGTTTGATTATGACCTAAGGTCATTCTAATTACGCAAAATTGTCAAAAATGGCGGATGTTATAATTTCAATGACCAATAACTAGATTTAATAATTTAATACGAGAACTAAACAAATTTGAGTAAATGATTAAATACTAAAAAGTCATAAGAATATTTAACACAGCTATGTAATATTGAGAAACCTTCTGATTAGTAAGATTGTCAGATCACCGCACCACAAAAAACAATATGGAAGTACCGCCCACTTAGAACGCTCATTGCGCGTGCTGTGTGTGTAGAATAATATTGTTTAATAAATCTGTTTGATTAGATGTTTGAAAACCTAATAAACATGTAACGCTAATTGTCATAAAGTGATTGTGTAAACCATGAAAAGATTTAAAAGAGTGTCCTGGAGTTTCTTGCTAGATCTTCTCCAGAGATCGACGAGGGCTTTGCGATCTAGCGAGCCACATAATGTAGTTTTAGCTTCAACTTGTCTGGAAACTCAGTGTCTGTAACTAAGTCAAATAAATACTTTGAGTTGCAATCCAGTGTTGTGTGTTACTGAAGTTCAACCGTTCCTATCAAGAATGAAGGAATTGCCTCTATGCATTGAAGTTGATGATAGCGGTCTTATCATTCATTGATACTTCGTCTTGACATATATATAATTTAATTAATTATTTTATATAGATATATTTAGTGTGATTAATTGTTATTGTTTAAATTTCAAATGTACAGCATATATGATCTAATTGGATTGAAATAAATGAAATTTGAATTTTTCAATTTATAGTCTAGAAAACCTACAAGAAAGTCTATGAAGAAGTCTTGTCTCAATAGGTATATTTATTTTTCTCACAAACAATAGCAAATTACAGGAAAGTGTTCGATTGAAATCATTTCAGAGGTTTCCTTACATAACAAACAGCCAGTCAAACAGTTCATTGTCCGAAGGATTAACCTTTAAAACTCATACATTTTTAACACGCTTTTATTAGTTTGGTATGTATGTATCTAAGTATCAATGTAACGGAACCTTTGAACGTGATTTTCAACCCCTTTAAAATGTCGGATTAATTTGAAACTTTGCACACTTATCAAGGACCGATGACAATGCAATAATTGAAATAGTTTGTCCCATTATCCTTACCAGGATCTTCAGGATTAGAGATAGGACAAAAAAGTAATAAAAAAAAATAAAAAAACGCTTTGTTTGCACCCCACACTTTTTTTACAATTTTTTTTTGTTATCACACTGTTCTTAAATAAAATTTATTGAAAATTATTTTCTACTTTTTAGTTTGGTTTTCTATCAAAGCGTGTTTTTTAGTTTTTTTTAACTATTATTTATTACAAACAAAAGAGAATATTAAACGTCAAATAAAGACTTTACAACCGCCTTCCAATATCATTCGCATTTACCTTTACTATTCAAAATGAAATTGTAGTTAGCTGCGCAGTTAAGTCGAACAATTAAACATGAGTTAACTGATGCGCCATCTCACGAGACGCAGCATCCCTGCAGCTGCTAATGTAATTATCGCAGCCGCTTATTAACTAAGAAAACGCTTCCTTAACTTACTTGAAGTTTTCTTTCGAGTGATTTTAAAATGATAGGTAGAACGTTAGTTCAGTTGAAAAGTTTTGCATAATTTTCTGTCATTATTTAAATGACTGCGTTTCTAGATAAGAACTTTTTGCCCGTTTGTTCTCGAATGCTTGAATTCAATTTCGATTCCGCATAGATACTTACAATTACACAGAACTAACTGAATTTAATCACCATATCTATTAGACCTCATTACCATTTACGCCATTTTCGGTAGCATTCCTATAAATGATGACCCCTTACTTAGGGTAGCACTCTTTAACTCTGCACGAAATTGGAACCTTTTGGTGGAATTATCACATGGTCATGTCACCATCAGTCAAGGCAATAAGAACGAGCATAGAAAAAGTGGCAATCTTCTACACGTGGCGATCTTCTACTCATGTTCGTGTAATATAGGTAGGTACCAGAGAATCATACCACCAAAGAAGTCGATATTTCACGCCCGAATACAAATAAAATTTCAATGTCAAGAACAGGAAGAGGCCGGATGGACTCTGACATTTGAGGTCGACTCCTGTCTACATGTTGAGATGAATGGCCGTCAACACAACAGAGGCTGTACACTACTGTACAGCCTATCGAAAATGGCACATTGTGGGGCTGCAGACAAGAGTTATACAGGCCATTTTGAAGGTACAATTTCAAATTAAAAATTTACTGTAGCATGTGATGCGGAAGAATGAGGAAATTTTTGAGTCTTATAGTCATCCACAAAGAAAAGCAGTGTGGACTGTGTGAAAGACGAGAGGACTAAACATGTGATGGAAAGATATGATGGCTAAAATAAATATATGTATATGGAAGAACAAGTCACCACTCCAATTAAACCACATAACCGTGGCTTTTCTTGTCGGTTCTTCTCCATAAGAAATAACCAACCCGAACCATGCTTCTTTTGCAACGTTTTATAAATTCCCATGTAGGCCTATGAGACATAAAAAAAAATATTTTGATTATGTATGAGAAGAGGCCTCCCTCCGCCCTGCAGTAGTCCTGTAACAGGACAAGGTATGGTATTGATTTACAGGTTGGTATTATAAGGATAGCGCCTTATGTTGAGATTTGACTTGTCAATTAATGACAAAAACTAATGTAGACGACCTTTTTTCAGGGTATAAATGATAAATGATTTAATTACTGTAAGTTGGTTTGTACAAACACTTTTACAAGTCGATCATATTTTTAAAACTAGATGAGGTTGGCGTTTCCTATCTGACTACTCTGAAAAGAAAGGCCGAAACAAACTCAGAGATCACAGTCTCTTTTAAAGTCCAGACAAAATCTTGGTTAGATCATGTGAAGACCATGTAGACTGATGTCTTGGTTATGGTCTTTTGAGGCAAGAACCTGCCAGATTGAGTGGACCTGTCCAATCAGTGCACGCATTTGTCAATAACCGTGCAGCTCAGAATTAAAGGAGCTCAACGATTCGACGAAAAATACCAAAGAAAGGACATTCGGGTAGGCCGCATAAACTACTCAAACTGCCAGACCATGATTAAAAACTTTCATTTAATTATGTACTGTTCGACAAATGTAAATTGTTTGAGAATAAATAAATGAAAATGAAATAATATAATACATTAAAAAGTATATATTCTTGTCATTGCAAGAAAACCAAAAAAATAACAAAATTCACGTTGCAAATAATTAAACAAATAAACCTAATTGGAGCAGCTCAATTCCAAGCCTTTTTGTCCTCAACGTAATCTTTATTTGTATAAAACGCTTTCTAGCACAATGGTATGGTATGATATTCTACATAAAAAGAATTCTCCATTAAAGATTAAGGTTCTTTTCAAGGCAAGCAATTAATTAAATATTTCATAACAGTACAAAAGCTTTGTATCTAATTAATCAGATTATAATTGAAACTTGAGAGTAATTAGTGAGCTAGATAAATAAATAAATAAACCAAAGTCGGAAATATTTCATAGACGGACCTACGTCTATCTACGAAAGGTAGGCTAGCATTTACACGCTTCTTTAATTAAGTCAGAGCTTATTTTATTACTAGCTTTTGCCAGCAGTTTCACCCGCTTGGAAAATATTATTTTTATCCCAGGGGAACTTAAACCGGGATGAAAAGAAGCCTATGTGCTACTATAATCTAACTATAATCTATCTCTGTGCCAAGTTTCATGCAGATCCGTTCAGCCGTTCTGGCGTGATTGAGTAACAAACATAATATTAGATAAGACTAGTCTCTGCCAGCGGCCTTGCCATGTTAAAATCCAAAACTATCTCAAGGAAACAAACTACCGCGATCAAAGGTAATAAAATTAAAAGGTAAATGTAAAATTCTATAACATGGTCTACCCGTGTGCCAAATTTCATCCAAATCTGTAAAGCCGCTAAGACCTAGAAAGGTAACAAACAGATGGGCAGAGAGTTATTTTCGCATTTATTAATACATATTAATTTAATTATTGTGCATTTGTGATACGTTCTTCTCAGGTACATTTGCCTCATTAAAACAAGGCCATTATAATTAAGAAACCAATAGGTTGGTATTGGCTTAGTGTCAGTATAGTAACAGTCCTCATAACAGTAAATTCTTTATACGTACTTCAGTGTAAGTCTGCTAGCGTACTCATTTGCATCATAAACGATGTACACTCGAATATTTTATAGATAAATATCTGAGTCGCAACTCTCAACTCGTATAAAAAATATATTATATCATATTCATGTTATTTCTTGTAAAGTAACCATAATTTATTGAAACGTCATTTATTTATTTTTATTTACTCTTTATTGGTTCACCAACAATTATTTACACTCGTTTTGTGCTAATGGTGGCATGCAAAAGTATATGCGACAGTGCAACAATCACTTAAAGGTAAACTCCGCATGCATTAAAGTCATTGAGATACAAACATCAAACTAATATAACATTGATTCAATATTTGATTCGTCCACGTGGAGTTTCTTATCCTGTCTTCTCAATAAGAACCTGCTACGCTTGCTTTTACTTTGAGTTCACATTTACACACACAATCACGTCGTTTTCTCATGGAGGTAGGCATAAACTACAGATCTCCACTTGTTTATGATCCTTACATACTGCATTTGCTTCATTTTTATTGTCATTTCAACAATGCTAGACTTGAGTTCTCACTTCAAGCCCACTTCACGTAAGTTATAAAGATGAAATTGTTACGGAATAATAATAGAATCAGAATCAACAGTGGTGACCACCAGACAAGCAAGTGTCTATGAAGCTCGACTTGTCCCGGAAAAACGATTCACCAGTTTTTGATCAATGAATCAGAAAAGAACTGCGGAGAAGTAAGAAAAACATAATTTCCACTTTTTTATCAAGCAGGAGACAGAACAGAGTTTGGCAAATAGATACAAAGGCATAATAACAGGCAAGGCATGGCACGCCTGTTAAATTTATAGTGCAGCAGCTATACTTACTCGCCAGTTATACAATGAGATCGTAATTGGCATCGAGCCGGGTAACCGATTAGTATTGTATTAGGCGTCCATCTTGAACAGGTAAGTGCAGTATATTGTAACCGCATTAAGGGACACAGTTAACCATAATGCGGTTATTGGTTAGTTATGAGCTGAATACGAACAATGCACATGTTATCGGCAAAATTGATGTAATTATAGTTAACTGTAGAGAAATGGGTTGAAAAACAATTTAATTATACCACTATCATAAACGTGAAAGTTTGTGAGGATGGATTGATGGATGTTTCTTACCCTTTCACGCAAAACTACTGAGTGGACTTTAATGAAAATTTACAGAAATATAGCTTAAGTATCAGAATAACACATAGGCCGTAATTCATAAAGATATTTGGAGTAGTACTAACACCAAGTTGTTTGGAGTCGAGGCTGGCAGCAAGTATAGGCTATAACTTAGTAAAATTCCACGCAGGCGGAGCTGCGAGCGGCAGGTAGTATTTTTATAAATTTAAATATAGCTCACATCTTGCCGGAGTAATGTGACTTTCTATAAGCGAAAGAATTATAAAGATCAGTAAAGTAATTTTTGAGTTTATCCATTACAAACAATTTTACAAAATTACAAACAATCATGTCTTCTTGATAATTTTAAATAGCTAACCCTCGCGGATTCGCTTCCGTCAACTGGCTACCTACCACCCACCTACCTACCCTACCTACCATACCTACTCTACACACCTACCCGATCCACCTACCCTGCCTGCCTTACTAACCCTACCTACCCTACTAACCCTACCCTACCTACTAAATAATAAGTAATTGTGCTGGCGTCACTGGATATACAGGGGGCCTTTGATAGTGCTTGGTGGCCAGCCATCAAGGTCAGACTGACTGGCTGAGGAAAAGTGCCCGGTGAACATAAGAAGTTACGACCATCGCACAAAACTTGGCGATGGTCGTAACTATCAAGCGCAATTATGATACCCCAAGGCTGAGCATGGCTGAGGTCGACATTAGTATGGTTAAGAAGATGAAGTGGTTGGGTCTAACCATAGACGAGAAGCTCACCTTCAACGAGCACACCGCGAACGTCTGCAGGAGGGCAGCTAACATTTATTAGCAGCTGTCCCGCGCCGCTAAAGTGAGTTGGGGATTGGACGCACAGATCATACACACAATCTACACTGCTATGATTGAGCCCATATTAACGTACTCGGCCGCAGCCTGGGCTCACGCTACAAAGAAGCTGGGAATACGGAAGAAGCTAGGCTCGGTCCAACGAGGATTCGTCCAGAAGATCTGTAAATCTTACCGCACCTTCGAACTCCCTGAACTCGGCACTGGTACTGTCCGGCAAACTACCTCTAGATCTGTGAATACAGGAGGCAGCCGCCCTATACGAAGCGAGAAGAGGGTCATCCTGGTTTGTGCCAGGAGACAGGGAGATCGGAGGTGCGGTAAGGTTTGCAGAAGCTCCTCTTCCAGCTACACAAATGCCCCTAGAGTTCCTGTGCCTGGCAGACCAACAGACGCTAGACAGCAACAATGTGCAGGCGGTGCGAATCTTCACCGAGGGCAGGAAGATTGAGGGGAAGGTCGGAGCCGCATTATCCATAGCTAAGGTAATGTCCAGTAATGGTGTGTGGACTGTGTGGTAGTTTAAACTGGCAATACTTTTGGTCAAGTAAAGTTTTTCTTATTCGTATTATTTATTACTAAAGGCCGCGCCGAGCTGAGCGCAAGTTACCTAAGTTACATAATAAATGAACAAGCATTTTTATTTAAAATTGTAAACAAATTAGCTCTCATTTATTTAAAAGTATGCGACTTCGTAAACTGAGTGGTGAAATAGGCTTAAATAGAAATACTGCAACTCTTTACTATAGTTTCTAATAAACAAAGATAAAACTCAATCTCAGCAGTTCAATATACTCCAAGTCTACAACTTTCAAAGTTACTCCTAAAAACTAATATTTTAAATCACTACGATCAGCACAGAGATTTGCAATGAATTGATAACGATTAAATTGATAAGTTTTTTAGTTACTACGTATGATTCATGATTTGTCAATATGATACACAACCACTAGACTAGTAATTAATCAAGGGATTTATATTATGAGAGGTTGTTCAACCTCGCTTTCTAATAAAAATATGTAAAATTACCCTCGGGTAAAAAGTAGCGAACAACAGATTAGTTTAGCAGGTCTTGCAACGCAGAACGCGTTACGATTGCGAGACCTGCTGAGATTCTGATGATAGACAACTAAATACAAACTCGCCTACTGGCTGAAGATAGTCAGGTTAGCTTATAATAATACCTACCCATCACATAACCTCATCTGCGTAGATGAGAAAGGTCGTATGATGGGTAGATATTTTCAATGAATGCGTATTCTTTACAGCAAACTTAGGGCATAATTTTTTTGTATACATAACTGGTGAAATATGTATGTACTTTTATTACACCTCTGCCTAACCCATAGGGGGCAACAGGCGTGGTGTTATGTTATTTCAATTACCGTTTGCTGAAAATTGATCTTATCTTCTTCGGAACATAAAATACGTAAACTTTCTAGCTACAGTTCTACGAGTACGTAGTATTTCCCACTTAATCAATACACTTGAAATGAACTAAAAGTAGCAAAAAAAACTGAAAAATATCTTTTCTACAAGAAAATACAAACGACTTCCAAATAAAAACACAACAAAGTGAAAAATAACTTCAATTTCGTTTTTTGACACCGACTTCCGAAATTGAAGTTATTTTTCACTTTGTAGTTTTTTATTTGGAAGTCGGTTGTATTTTTTTTCAGAAAAGTTTTTTATTTTACACTTTTTAGTTGTGGTACATAATGGACCAGACTGTTCTATTCTGGCTAAAGTGATGCCAGAATAGATTAACCAAATAACGTGACACTTAAACGAAACCGGTGCAATGAGAGTATACCTGGGTGAACTGTTCACCCCTGCGTACCCCTATTAAGCGTACCAGTGTGATGTTATGTTATGAAATGGTGTAAACAATAAATAGACATGCGATTGCAGCTATGCCGAGTGATTTGCCGTCATTTATTGAAGATTTCTGATGTATATCTCCGAAGTCCTTCATCGGACCTTGTTGAAATTTAAATGTGGTCCACATGAAAGAATCATCAAAATCGGTTCACCTAGTAAAAAGATCTAAGGTAACACGCATAAAAAATACAGTCGAATTGATAACCTCCTCCCTTTTGGGCAGTGGGTTAAAAAGAAGTTAGAAATCTGACATGTACACTGGTGTGTACAACTGGTATATCAAGTGCAAAATGTCCCAAAACAGAGCGCTCTACGCACGGAGTTTTGAGACATTAAGCGCAACGCTAACAACGCATGCTATGGCAATTAATGAACCGGAAGGGGTTTAAAATTCGCTCAGGCGTATACTCATCATAGTTTGAGGTTGAGTGCAACCAATGATGAGCTGCGTTTTTGTTTTATTTTTGGGAAAATACGTTCTTGGGATAGATCGCCTAGAGCTAGTTTAACAAGACACTTTTTTGTGCTAGTTAGATATATTTGGCCAAGCTTTTGAGGCTCCCTTATCAACTAGATAAGTATTGTGATGGTTCCTAAACGACCCTAGGCTGATCAAAACTTCGTTTTTCCTAAACGTGTCCTAGATTTACAGTTAAAGTCGGCTCTTTTGATGAAAGAGAGACAGCGCCCCGCCATTCCGCGCTGTCCAATGAACCTCGCGCCATTGACTGGATGGTTCTCTTCCGATTATAGTGAATACCAAATTATGTTTTGTTTTTGTTTTGGAATTCACAGTTATAAATTTATAACTTGGAAGTGGTTTAGAAGGATAAAACGTAACTAAGGGGATATTAACTAAATTGTTATAATTAACTGAATCTTGTGTGAGAAACCCTTTACACTAATGTATAGACTATTACATCAAAGACCGAATAGTGGTCACGGGTAGTGAATATACATTCAAGAATTAATACAAATACAATTAAATAATTTGTCAGAGAGTTTTAACTCTAGAAGTAACTGCAGTTGATTAGATCAACTCTCCTAAAGACAGCCCCAAAAGCGCCCAACCCGCCATCATTTCCTATGTGCAATAGCTGGTAAGAAGAAATGATGAAACAAACTCCCAGCACACATTTCTGTCTGTTAGCCATAAGGGCTTTATAGGTAAAACAATTGTGATATATGAAGTTAACTAGATAAAGGTTTGCAAATTGCATTATTTACCTAACGGAAGGAAATAGGAAGGAACGCTACGCTTGCGTTGTTAAATACGTTTACTTGATTTACGTTAATGAGTTCATTGATATTAGTCTAGATTTCCCACCCGAGTGACGTGAGACTGCCTGTACAGCAGGCACGTCGTACGTGTAATGCTGGTCCTAGAGCACGAGGCCTTAGAGAAGGCTACGCAACGGTCCAAGCAATACATGTTTCCCTAAACTTAAACATGTCTTACCCAATCCTAAGACAAAGGACAGTTTGTGCCTAAGCGCCTCTGCCATTGAACAAGACATGCTCCCAGAATTACTGGACGCGCACTATAATAAATAGCTCACCCTCGATCTACTCAACCTTTATTAACTCAATACAATACTATGCAGGCGTAGCGCAGACTCGGTCTGGTGCAGAATTCATTGCCAAAACTTGCTGTACGTCGGAGCGGAATTATTCGTCGCTTCTCATTTCCTTAATCTACCCATTGCGTGGATTTTCGGGACCGCTAAGGAGCGGTACCCATCCAAAGTCATGTCTCGCTAAATAGTGACGATTTTGAGCTGCCTACAAAACGGCGTGGGTTAGTTTTAACGAGACACGTTCCCTAAGCATCCTTAGACGATGTAGTCTGGGGTTCTTTGTGAAGCCTACCGTGTGAAGCCTACCCCCCTCCCTGGATCTGAGCGACAGCAAGTATTACGCAAGGTGTTCTGAGCCAGACCTTCTATAGGAACCAGTATTTGTCAACAAACAATTGGTTGTCCTACGTTCCCAATTAAGGGAGGCCATTTAGCCTATTTTATACAAATAGTGGATATTAGCGGTTCCGCCTTCCATGTGTGTTATGTCAGTTAACTCTAAATAATGGCCCATAATCAAAGTGCTAATTGTAGAGTGTAACAATTGATGAAATTAGCGCTTGTAAGTGTGAAGGAAGACTTCACCGCTTCCCTAGACCAAATGCTAGTGACAAATATCTGTCGAGGTGTGGATTAGGAGTTAAATACAAGTTCTCGCCATGCTAGAATAAAGTGTACATTAGTGATTTGTCCCTAACTACGTTATATAAATATTAACTTACCCAATCATTCAGGCACTCACTCACACAATACTATTACGAAATAAGACTAAATTATAATTTAAATTAATAATTAAACTCGTTACCACGATATTTACAACGACACAACTTTCAATTATTGGTTCCAAAGTAATACCCTATAACTCGACTTCTCTTGATCTCTCAAAATCAGTCCGTCCTGTTTCCCTGCCTAAAGCTAAGTGCCCTCTCCCCTTCCCAACATCCTTGGGTTCCCTACCTGCCCTAGCCATCTATAGAACCCCGGCGCCCGCACACCGCCATGCGCCGCCTTCGGGCGCCTGCGATTTCTAAAAAATACCACGGTACTCTGTTCACGGCTTGCAGCCTCTTGGCCAATCTTAATTTATGGTTTTCGGGTTCGTGTTAGAAATCGGATATTCAAAGTCTCTTTAGAATTTCGTTGAAATACTACTTTTGTCTTGACAGCCCTTACATCAAGAGGCAATTTACGAGTTTCTTTAAAAGGTTTTGTTTTAGAAATGTATATTGTCTCATAGTTTATGACGTTGCCTGTCAAACCGATCTTTAAACCCAAGTCCGTGCCTCAATGTGTTTCGCACATATGGCGGCCACGCGCAGTTTGAAATATAAAATAATATTCGGTAACCAAAATATAGAGATAATTGGCGTGTAGTCACATTCCCCCCTCTGAAAATCAGACGCGTGACGTAGTACAGCGGATGAGCTTTCACAATAGGATGATCTCTGTTACCTCATAAAACAGTCCTAGATTATACCGTCGTACCCTAGTGCTAGGTTCACCAAATGGACTAGTTATAATTATTCTAGTTGGATCTTTAATCCAATAAGATTCAATATCTACTATTATTTTGTAGTATTTCGCAGTAACATCTACATTCACACCTACGTTCGAGTCACTGCTTATTTCGACAGGTATATAATCTCTTGTCAAATTCAAGTAACAAAGTTCGTATAAATTTGTGCATGTTTATAGTTTAATTTCAGCTATCACAGTCTCGTATTACCTTCTATCAGTCGATACGTAATTGCTGTATCTGAATAAATCATTTATAATGACGCTAATCCATTTCATTATCAAGTAACTAATTTCAATATACCCGTAGGTATGCTTTTGCTCAGTTTTACACACCAGAGTCTTCGTAGCTTTCAACCACTACAATAATCTTGTTAGAAAAGATCTCAAAAGACCTGGGCATGCTTATTATTTAAATTTACATACCAGATTCTCTCCTATTAGTACTACCTATGGTACTCTCTCGTTCTAAGCTCAGCCTATCGCAGTTGCGCTGGACGGCGATCTGCGCTGGACTCTCTGCTTAAGCATCTTACTGCCGAGTCAGCTGCCAAATTCGTTTTCAGAAGTAACTGAAATAAGTCGCACATGTACTTATTAGAATTTTATACCAATAAGATGGAATAGCCCCCCCTGACCTTAAGAGGTAAGCATTTCTGAAACCGAACAAGTATTAGAAGGTTAGGTACATAAATCTGCCTGCCTAGCCTTTTCTCAGCTATATTGAGGTCGGCTTCCAATCTTATCGGATTCAGCTGAGTACCAGTGTTTAGGTACATCAACCTTTAAAATTAAACAAAGTTATTAGAATTCTAACATGAGTTTGAGAGTTATATCCAACTGATTTTAAGAGGCCAGAGATTTCAAACAATCCAACAAAGGTTTGAAAGTCATATATAAACTGTAACCACCTCAGATTTTCCAAAATAAATTTTATTCTATGCACCATGAGTTTATCTTGCTAACAGGGACACGCATTGGAAAGTCAGAATCATGCCCCCCTCAGATTGTAACAATTTTGACAAGATAACTTTCATAACTTTTCTTATTGGTAACTAGCCATAGTTCCAATTATCAGTTATGAGCTCATGAGTCATAATTAGAAAACAATTGTTTTTCTATTGTTTCATACCTGATTCAGGTATCGCGGCCGTTGAGGCATCGCGTTAAAAAAACACAGGACTTATCTTAGGGACTAGAGGCACGCAACAGCATCTGCCGGTTTCAGCTGGTGTCAGTCACCTGGATGAAGCTCTGGGCCAAGAACACACCGTCACATAGAATAGTAGTAGCTATGTGATGACTCGGGTATCCTGGAATTTGAAATAAGTCCACACAAGTATCTATTCTCTTAAAACATGGCATACTCTGTCGAGTCAGCAGTATTTAGTGAAGCTTTCTATAGTTACAATTATGTTAACGTACCTATTAGGTAATTAAATAGTCACCTTCACGTTTTGTATATCTTAGGAGCCAGTACTATACTTATAACTAAGAATATGTGCTCAGATTTCTCCGTACACTCAAATACGCAACCTTATTTTGTAATAAAAAAGGACGTAACAAAAAAACGTATCATTTGAACTACTTCGTAACTTCTTTTAACTATAAAATTTTAACTTTATGCAAATTATTGTTTCCTTACCCGATTAAATGAGCTAGATTGGCCGACCTATCCTGTGGTGTGATTGCTTGTCACGACCTCTGCCCATTAGCGCGTTTAGTTAAAAGTTGTCCGTTGTCATTTTGTGTTGATTATTTTACAGCTTATCAATAAAATGAAATTTATTTGACTTGATTGATCATCAATTGGATGAATTAGAACATTCTACGACGCAATGAGTACCTAGGATTGGTGTATTTTTAAATGCAGTGTTGATTATTTTACGGACCTAGATGATACTATTTTTTTTTCTAGATTTCGTCTATTGAATTATGCAATAAACCAAGTGCTTAACCTTATAAACCTTAAAATAATCCAAACATCGAAAGATGATTGGTATTTTCTTTCATTATTCAGGTGGCTATTAGTTTCATTATTGAAGTGGTTTTACTAATAACCTATCAAATCTACTGAACTTCTCAACAATAGATAATTCAGTTCTCTCTTTTTAACTTTATCCTAAATAAAGAAACACATTAAAATCACAAGCATACCAAACGAGACGCAAAAACCATAACCTTCCAAAGCATACTCCCTAGTAACGGCTAGGTTATAAGTTTCGAAAAAAATATCTATTGCTTATTGTTTCATGTACATTATTTGTGAAACATGGTTTTTTTTTCGTATAACAAATAATTTTTCTTCAAAAAAAAATAATTAAAAACACAAGAATTGTCCGCTAATTTTGGCCACTCCGCCAAAACGACTTAAATGTTTAAAACATTTGTACACAGAAAATTTGATGGCTAGGAATGCAAATCGACTTTATATACATAACAATAAAAACACACTCCGGCGCAGCAAGGGCGCATTGCGTTTGACGTTTCACATCACAATATCACATCATAACATATCGCGCTATCTCATCTCATGTAATTATCGCGTAGCGCTTCATTTCACGCCATGTTTGGAGTCATGGTGTAATGTACTATTCCTCAAACGCAATTTCATATTACATCACTTTAGAACGCACTGGTTTGCGCATGTCCAGCTATAACTCAGTATCGGATGACTCTTTTTTTTCTGTTCCGGTCAGTCCTTTGTTTTAATAAAAAAAAACGACGGAGTCATTTGGCTAGGGTCGACGCAAAAAAGAACGCAGCTGTGGTCATCTGTACACGGGATTTTGTTTTCTAAATGATCCCATAATCATAGATTCCGGCGACAGTACTTGCTATGTATGATTTGCACAACCTGTCAGACACAAAAACTCACGTTTGTAGGGAATCGAACCCATGATTATTTTTCATCTTTTGGAACCAACAATAATTCTTTCATTTACTTTAACATAAAATCGAACTCACATTTACAGGGGGTCGAACCCATCATTACGTTAACTTTGGAACCGAATAAATGAAACCATACTTAAATTATCTAACTGTTTATGGGATTAAAACCCACAGTAGCACAGACACGAGATTGTTATCTCTCATCAGCCAGTATATCAGATGGGAATTGAACCCAAATCCCTGACAATAGAATCCATGTATATTCTTAACTAAATAATTCATACGGGACTCGAACCCGTTACATGTAGTCGTCAAATTCAACTAACATATTGCGAGCGTTAACTATTCAGTCGTTGTACTTTTTATCGTCTAACAATTCTAAGTAACCCTAAAATTACGTTGTGTTATTTTGTCGTAAATACATACGATATTATTACCTATAATATTTTTAACCGTGGTAACTCTTTTTGTGCCTAACGAATAATAGAAACTTAACAGACGTTGTGTTGTTTATAGTAACCCTTTCTTACGTTGTGTTGTTTATAGTAACCCTTTTCTAGTTCTTTCTCGTTGCACTGACGTTAATCAGTACATTTAATGACGAGAATCCTGGTCACGGCACCAAATGTGATGGTTCCTAAACGACCCTAGGCTGATCAAAACTTCGTTTTTCCTAAACGTGTCCTAGATTTACAGTTAAAGTCGGCTCTTTTGATGAAAGAGAGACAGCGCCCCGCCATTCCGCGCTGTCCAATGAACCTCGCACCATTGACTGGATGGTTCTCTTCCGATTATAGTGAATACCAAATTATGTTTTGTTTTTGTTTTGGAATTCACAGTTATAAATTTATAACTTGGAAGTGGTTTAGAAGGATAAAACGTAACTAAGGGGATATTAACTAAATTGTTATAATTAACTGAATCTTGTGTGAGAAACCCTTTACACTAATGTATAGACTATTACATCAAAGACCGAATAGTGGTCACGGGTAGTGAATATACATTCAAGAATTAGTACAAATACAATTAAATAATTTGTCAGAGAGTTTTAACTCTAGAAGTAACTGCAGTTGATTAGATCAACTCTCCTAAAGACAGCCCCAAAAGCGCCCAACCCGCCATCATTTCCTATGTGCAATAGCTGGTAAGAAGAAATGATGAAACAAACTCCCAGCACACATTTCTGTCTGTTAGCCATAAGGGCTTTATAGGTAAAACAATTGTGATATATGAAGTTAACTAGATAAAGGTTTGCAAATTGCATTATTTACCTAACGGAAGGAAATAGGAAGGAACGCTACGCTTGCGTTGTTAAATACGTTTACTTGATTTACGTTAATGAGTTCATTGATATTAGTCTAGATTTCCCACCCGAGTGACGTGAGACTGCCTGTACAGCAGGCACGTCGTACGTGTAATGCTGGTCCTAGAGCACGAGGCCTTAGAGAAGGCTACGCAACGGTCCAAGCAATACATGTTTCCCTAAACTTAAACATGTCTTACCCAATCCTAAGACAAAGGACAGTTTGTGCCTAAGCGCCTCTGCCATTGAACAAGACATGCTCCCAGAATTACTGGACGCGCACTATAATAAATAGCTCACCCTCGATCTACTCAACCTTTATTAACTCAATACAATACTATGCAGGCGTAGCGCAGACTCGGTCTGGTGCAGAATTCATTGCCAAAACTTGCTGTACGTCGGAGCGGAATTATTCGTCGCTTCTCATTTCCTTAATCTACCCATTGCGTGGATTTTCGGGACCGCTAAGGAGCGGTACCCATCCAAAGTCATGTCTCGCTAAATAGTGACGATTTTGAGCTGCCTACAAAACGGCGTGGGTTAGTTTTAACGAGACACGTTCCCTAAGCGTCCTTAGACGATGTAGTCTGGGGTTCTTTGTGAAGCCTACCGTGTGAAGCCTACCCCCCTCCCTGGATCTGAGCGATAGCAAGTATTACGCAAGGTGTTCTGAGCCAGACCTTCTATAGGAACCAGTATTTGTCAACAAACAATTGGTTGTCCTACGTTCCCAATTAAGGGAGGCCATTTAGCCTATTTTATACAAATAGTGGATATTAGCGGTTCCGCCTTCCATGTGTGTTATGTCAGTTAACTCTAAATAATGGCCCATAATCAAAGTGCTAATTGTAGAGTGTAACAATTGATGAAATTAGCGCTTGTAAGTGTGAAGGAAGACTTCACCGCTTCCCTAGACCAAATGCTAGTGACAAATATCTGTCGAGGTGTGGATTAGGAGTTAAATACAAGTTCTCGCCATGCTAGAATAAAGTGTACATTAGTGATTTGTCCCTAACTACGTTATATAAATATTAACTTACCCAATCATTCAGGCACTCACTCACACAATACTATTACGAAATAAGACTAAATTATAATTTAAATTAATAATTAAACTCGTTACCACGATATTTACAACGACACAACTTTCAATTATTGGTTCCAAAGTAATACCCTATAACTCGACTTCTCTTGATCTTTCAAAATCAGTCCGTCCTGTTTCCCTGCCTAAAGCTAAGTGCCCTCTCCCCTTCCCAACATCCTTGGGTTCCCTACCTGCCCTAGCCATCTATAGAACCCCGGCGCCCGCACACCGCCATGCGCCGCCTTCGGGCGCCTGCGATTTCTAAAAAATACCACGGTACTCTGTTCACGGCTTGCAGCCTCTTGGCCAATCTTAATTTATGGTTTTCGGGTTCGTGTTAGAAATCGGATATTCAAAGTCTCTTTAGAATTTCGTTGAAATACTACTTTTGTCTTGACAGCCCTTACATCAAGAGGCAATTTACGAGTTTCTTTAAAAGGTTTTGTTTTAGAAATGTATATTGTCTCATAGTTTATGACGTTGCCTGTCAAACCGATCTTTAAACCCAAGTCCGTGCCTCAATGTGTTTCGCACATATGGCGGCCACGCGCAGTTTGAAATATAAAATAATATTCGGTAACCAAAATATAGAGATAATTGGCGTGTCGTCACAGTATAAATAAACCACTACCATTTTTTTTGTGTCCTATGCTGACACGGTAAAGGCTTATGGACTGATCTATTTTATTCACACCTCCCATACCTCTATTGTAGGTAGTCTTGAAGTAGGTGTGGAAAATTCAAATCTACATTTTCATTTGAGAAAAAAACACCAAAGTTTCCTAGTACTCTACTACTACTACTCAAAATTTGTTTCAATGGTGCAAACAATTGTCCTTACAGTAGAGTTATTAGACGCTTCATTTCGACCACGTGTACGGGATAGATTTTTGCCACAAAGCAGTTCTTCATTGCCACTGTTCCTCTCCGATTCTTCACCTAAAGGTTGGCGACGTACCAATATGACCGTACCTGGTATATCACGTAGCACTATTGAAGACGCCAAGTAATCTTCTGAATCTTACACTTCATTACTTTCTTCAGTAAGATCGGGTAGGATCACGATCTATTCGATCTACGTGTTGTCAGCTTTAGCTATAACAGATTTAACAGTTTATTATAGTCTCAAGAAGTCGTTGTGGGTCAGTTATTTCGCGATGTCATCAATGATCAACCGTGTCCTTTTTTTGGTTTACATTTTCCCACTGTACACAGGCGTGTACACCAAACTTGTCGAACCGTTTTTATCATGTAATGTGATACTAAAAGGTATTTTTATAGCTTTCTACAATAAATTAATTATAACTTGAAGTTACCGCGAATGCTAAATTCAATCAATTACAGCTCAAACTAATGAAATTTGGTTAATTCAACAACCCGCGTAATTGACTTCGAGAATAACATAAAATGAGAAAATCGAATTTGCATTTATTTTCGCGCCTACCGCTAGCTTTTTAATTTTTTTATCTGCTAGTAACATATAGATTTACTTTTTAAAAACAAATCCATTAGCACATTGTTTTTATCCAGTAAAACAAAAAATAAGCGTACACGTGTGCACGGCGGGCGGTAATGGCAAGCAGCTTATTTCAATAATAATTTAGTGCCAGTTTTATTGCAGTGGACCGAAGAAATATGTTCCCACGAGTCTTAGAAACTTAACAGCAATTAGTGCTGACGTAAGACAAGTCTAACTATTAGTTAGTTGCGAGTATTACCTACAGCAGTTTTCTAACTTGTAGGAAACGAGAGGAATAGGCCAGGTTCGAAGAATATAAAACCCAGCAAAACTTATATAATCTTTGCCCTGAAGACAACACATCAAAAAACCCTATGATAACTGATCGTGGTAAACACTTTCATTAACTTGAATAGCTGGGTTCAGGTGTAACACAAAGAAATACAAATACATAAAAAAACATCTTTTTTAATTGACTGGCAGCGATTATAGCTATGTGTATATCGCTTTCATTATAGCGATAATGCGATTGTAGCACTGGATGCTAGAGCCACAGCCTATGATCAGCGGTGGACGTCTTTCACCTGAAATGATGATGATGATGACTGTTGGCTATATAACATAGTAACAGATCGTGAGGCACCCGCCATGTCCTAGAATAAAAAAATCGAAGACATGACTGTGATATCCACCAATTTGCATTGTGACCGTGAGGTGTACCACGGCCCACTCACAAAAATGAGACCCAACTGTGGAAATATTTAAGGCTGATATTTATGCTTATAGAAGCACAGCACTCTGAGGATTACACGGCGTAGCCTATTCTTAGGCGGATAAAACCGAAATATAGTTATTTATGCTACAAGTGCGGAAGGTAGGTGATGCCCGATGAGTGGCATTTTTATAATAATAAATCGACACGAGTCGGGCACCATCTTATGTACGTGTATCATACAACATTTTACTATGCATTGTGCGAGGAAATAAAAAAATATCTGGACCAAGCAAGAAATTAATAAAATGGCGGGCTTATCAAGCGCGCTCAGTATATCCACAGATTAACGAACAGTTCCTCGGGCATATCTACTGCGCATGTGCTGTCAAGTCGTAACGCAAAAAGGCACGAGCAAAATATCCGTTCTTCCCAACATATGTAATGAATATTTAAAATTAATTTATTGATCAAATCTAAATCTAGAGTAATTTAAATCGCCATTAATGTAGTATTAGTTATATTTTACCCTTTATACGAATGATAATCTGTACTAAACTAATTTGTGAAACTTTTCTCAAATAATAAAAACTCTATGCGTCTGGCTAACGACGGAGTTAAAAAATAAAAAAATACAGAAAAGTAAAAAGCACTAGTGAAAGAAGTGACACTTTCCGAACAGTTGCACTGTAAAATATATTTTACTTCTACCTCCATGGTGCCGAATTTATCATACAACCTTTTTGAATTTGTTAAAAACTCAGACTCGGAACCTTCTTGGTGTACTTTTTTTTATTTGATTTGCGTGCGCCGTTTTCTGTTCACGTCATATTGTTAAAACCTTAGGTTAAAAACAAGAAACTTGAAAATAAGTTAAAAACCTAAAATGAGTGATTCAGGCGACGAGGAAGTTTATTTGACGCCAACAGAATTGACTGAAACTGTTAATAATGCGCAAATGAGCTTTCTCCCTCAACAATGACGCGACAAGTATATAAAACAGTACGATATGTTTAACACGTGGCGACTAGCTAAAGAAGCCAAAAATTTCTCAGAATACGTTTTGCTGGCATATTTTATTGAATTATCCGAGATCAAGAAATCAAGCACTCTATGGAGTACGTATTCAATGCTAAAAGCAATAATAAAGATGAAAAAAGACATAAATATCGACACCTATCCTAAATTATTAACATTTTTAAAAAGAGCCTCATCTGGTTATCAACCAAAAAAATCGAAGGTTTTCCCAGCATCTGAAACTGAAAAGTTTCTTAACGAAGAACCTGATTCCGTATATTTGGCGGCAATAGTAAGCCAGTTGCACATTTCGTATCTATTTAAGTATTTTAATCAACTACTTAACATAATCGAATACGTACTTATTAGATGTTGATAGGCATAATTATGTATGCATATCAATTTTATAAATTTATCTACTACAATATTTTTTACGTAACAGGTTGTTCTTATTATTGGTATAAACGGAGCATTTCGTACTAATGAACTAACACAACTTAATGTCAAAAACATTGAGAAACATTCAGATGACTTACTATTAATTAATTTACCTAATACAAAGACAAAAAGAAACCGCAACTTCGACTTTGCAACCGCAACTTGAATTGTTGAGAAATATCAAGCCTTACATAAAGCCTACATTAGCCTTACATTTATTCTTCACAGACACAACAAAACAGCAACAATGACAAAGTAACAGGAAAGAACAGTAAAAAATAAAAAAAAAAGGTTCAAGAAGAGCTACGCTGGGCGTGCCCACACCGAAAGGGTTACCAACCCTGCATCTCCTGGGCGTCAGACACCCAGCACTGATTTTTAGTTGCCACCCTGCTAGTGATAAACGGACGTGGGTAAATAAAATAGATACTACACTACTGTATGTACTACTGATACATTAGGTACACTACATTTTACTAAACGCTATCGCGACGTTTTCGATAATAGAATGAACCTGCCCCCGTACCCTGAAGTATCAAAACTATCATAGTTCGACTGTAGAATAGGGTCAGATGTATACAAGTCATAATCATCAGTTCCTTACGCACACTCAAAATAATCTTGCTCTAAGAGCATTGTCACCCCACTGGTCTAGAAATTCTTACACACATATACAATGATGTTTCTATTCTTCATGCAACGGTTAAAATGTGAATTATTTATTCTTTAGGTACAAAGTTTTCATTATAATGTAGATTTACATATTATTCATTGTAGATAAAGCCAAATGAGTACCAAGCTTAAAGTAGGTTTCACTATTATTCGGGCGTCCGGGGTGAAAGAGCACAAGAAAAACATAATGCCACTGACTTAAGCACCATCTTCAGTAATGCAAATACTCGTAGGTATTATAAGGAATGTAGGAATTTCATTTTATATCAGAAAGTATCGACTACATAGAATGTAAACGAATACTTTTCGAGAACACGAACATGCTGTCTTACGGGATCATGGATATATATTCCCAACTCTACACCACCTCGAAATCACGCCAAATTTAACCTTACATCATCGAGATAGGAGCAATGAAGAGTGCACAAAAAAGGTTGTCGAAGACTAAACCCTAAGAAGCTGGCAATCCATTGTAAAACGACCCTTCCTACATTGTAATAAGGTTGTACCATTAGGCTGTATTGTTGCGGGAGACCCACGTGTCTCGATTGTAGGATATTTGTACTGATAGTTTTCAAATAAATATCTTGTTGTATCGCGCGGTTGATATTCAAGATGCGTAGGGACGGGCCGTATTTTTATATATATTTGCTGTAATATATTACTTATGCTGTGTCACGTCCTCCCGTAATGCGGATAGTGCGAGCGAGGTGGGTCTGATGGTGAGCGGTGTGGCGTGATTGGTGGTTGCCCGGTAACGATATGACTGCTCCTTCATTTCTTGAGGCCGTGGCCAGAGGTTACTGCCAATAAATTTTATAGAGATGGATGTATTGAATAATAATGGGGCTTTTGCTTGTAAGACTTTCAGTATCGGTCTACTACTCCTTACAAGTTACGACCACATTGTTTTGTCTCCCTTAATTAGATTAATCATTCTTTAATCGATTAGATATTTACCGGGGCGATGAGAAGATGCTTCGTCTTTTTGCTGAAATAATGATGGCACTCGCAAGCCTGTTAGGAATAATCACTCTTTACATGCATTCTCTTCCTTATAACTAGGATCTAGAGCAACCTAATATGAATCACTAAGACGTTTAAAGATTATATGAAAATTCTAATAAAATTTTCCAGAAGTTAAGTCTTTCAGAATCATGTTGCCTCTTGTATTACAGGACAGGGGAAGTAATAAACTTTAAGAATAGCGATAAGAGGAAAATGATACGCAAAAGTTACGTTACTTCACTAGTTGTTTAAATTTGAAGTAATCTTGGATTTAGGGGAAAAATTTGTTGATGTACTGTAAACTTGTTACGTTCTTTGCCTAAAATGGACACCTGTGGTAGATAAGAATATGATTATTTAAAAATATGGCACAGGTTTTACAAATTATTAACTGAAAAATATTTTCGTCGTCCGCGACTGAGATCTGTCCAATATTGCCCGGTAATCCCTGTAAAATCGTTATGTCAATGTGTGCGTGCAAAATGGTGCTTTGTTCGTAGTAGCATTTCTGTATGCGGCGCGGCGCGGCGCCGCTTACGTATTTTGTGCTTACAGGTCGAAAGATTTCTCAATATAACCTAGCAGATCGCTTAAATATTGTTATATCTCTAAGTCTATAAAGAAGGCACGAAAGGAGCACAAGGGTTGCGTTAATTTGTATGACGTTAAACGCCCGTTCAAGTACTCTACCCCAATTCGTGGACCACTCGTGCTTAATTCACTTAGTGTAGACGCAGCTTAACATTATGAAAAGTACTCGTTGGTGATTGGGTAGTTATATGTTATAAAAGATTCTATCGATAGACAATAGTTATTTGTTATACAAGAGTGCAAAGTTGCTTTTTAACCGCGTGCCCCAATTTTGATGACCGAGCAAGCGAAGGATTCTAAAATTATAATCCTGAGCGTTAGCGAGGGAATCAAAAGAGCACGAGGTGAAAAATCTTTGTACTCGAGTGCAACACGTAACTTTTCATCCCACCTCAGCGAGGAAATGAGTAAATGCAAAAAAAAACATGACACACAAACAATGACCCGTGTACAACAGGGGTTCTGGAAGTTCAAGAAATGTTGCTATTTCTCGTGGGATACTGCCAATTTTATTAGCACCCTTTAACTTTACATTGCGATATTGTAGAAAAATCGATTAAATGGAGTGATTGGCGGGCGTAGACAGATAGATAGACACATTTATTCGTATAAACATGTGTATACATACATACACACGCAGGTGCAAGTATGTACGATGATGAAAAATAACAAATAATTAAAGACATGTTTGCCACTTGTCATGGCATGCGAATATTTTATCAATTAGGTATTAAGTATTACATTATAAAAATATAATTAGATGTATGAGCCTTCAAAATGAAAATTTAAAATTATGTGTGAACTACAGAACAAGGCAAAAAGCAACTATAGAACCGTGATTTCCAAATTAGGCAGTTGCTTTTATCTTGGCATTCAGTGTCTTTCTCTGTAGGTACTCTTAATACAAGTATGTATAACAGAGCAAAGCATGCATGTACAAAATTCAATTGAATTAAAATCAAAATCCAATAGAAAATATTAAAGTAAAACGTTCAAAATTAAGTATTCATAATTAAAAGCTATAAATAAAACATTCAAAACTTAAAATTCAAAATCAAAGGTTCAAAATTAAATGTATAACAATAAAATTGTTAAATTACTTATTATTAATATTCGACCATTAATTACATGGATAGTAAAATTTACTTAGGTCAGGGCATCAGAATGTTTACTATTCGAGATAAATCCGTAGTGTGGGTATTACATATGTGTATATGTAATGATAAGTGCATGTATGTTTATGTTTGAATGTATATACGTAAGTGTTTTTATTTAATTGTTGTTGTGTATGTTTATATTTTGTGTTTATTTTGGCATACAATCGCTATCGCTGATACAGTGATACACAGTTCTATGGATAGGAGTATCCAGAATATTAGGCTGAAGGAAAAGCAAAGGTCAGAAAAGATAAGAAAAAAAAACAAAGTCATAGATGCTCTCCAGCATATGAAACGACTGAAGTGGAAGTGGGAAGCTTACGTGGCAAGATTGACAGATGGAAGGTGGATATAACTAGTCACAAATTGGCTAGGTCCAAGAGGCAAGAGAGCCAGAGGACGCCCTAGAGAACGTTGAAAAGATGAAATAATAAGAAATGCTGGAGAAGACTGGAAAAAAACTAGCGAAGACAAGAAAAACCCGGAAATTGTTGCAGGAGGCCTATACCCGCCAGGGGCCTTAACTAAAAAATAAAATGTATATAAATTTGTTTACCTAATGTTAAAAAACTATATGTATCTTAAGGAAATAAGAAGGTTTAATAATAACTTAATATTTCTATTTGATAATATTATAAAGAGGCCCGCCCGCCTCAATGAGCATAATTAAATTAGTACATAATTTCAAATTGAATTTATTTATAAAAAATATTGTTACGAACTGGGGTTCAGGGATAAATTATTTAAATAGCAGATTTCAATTAATCACACTTTAATATAAAAACACTTCTTGAACGATTCTATTACTTCGCACTATTTTCCTTATCCAATCGCACTGTATCGCTTCTCAATCGAAACTGACGACGACGATTTTTTTTTTTTTTTTTTTTCTAAGTGGCGTCTCACAGTTCGGTCAAAGTGACCGGATACTGCTTAACCGGACTACCCTGTGGAGACTAAGCTGTATTATAGCCTCCAGCCAGGATAGCCTCCAGCCAGGGACTCACGACGAACCCAACTGCTCTTTATAATTATAGCACGGGAGATCTTTCTGGAACGTTCCATACGATTCAAGATAATTCGAGAATCTTCCAGAACAATCGACGTTCGAACTCACTGTTCCCGAAGAGACTAGGAACTTCGATAAGATTAGTTCCGCTATTCAATACTAGATGGCGCCACTAGTAACTACATAGTTCTTCCTCTCGTTAATAGATGGCGTTGCCGTATCTTGTAACAATATGTAAGCCTTAATATAAAAAAATCAAGTCTTATTTTTTGAATTAAGAAATCGGGTATCTATTGATTTCGATAGTGTAATTAAAAATGCAATGTCATATACTGCACTTATGTGATCTTAGTTGAGTAGTGTCGTAGTCGAATGTCAACCTTACGACAAACGCAATTAAGTTTATCTATGGTTGGGTGGCGAAATTTGCTTGGCAATCGAATATAGTTTGACTGTAGATTACAAAACGTCGAAAATACTTCTGCACTAACACAAAATAGGCAATTATGGGAAAACCCTCCAATGACAAGTCAGAAAAAACCACCGCCCCCAGTTCCCGTCCGCCCTGCTGTTATTGCTGATTATGGCGGCGGTCACGGTAGCGGCAGGGCACTTGGGGGTGCGAAGAATATCCGGGTTACGGACTACGGCCGCCAACATCAAAACATCCAACTGACCTTGGCTACGTACAACGGACGCACGTTACGGCTTGACGAACACCTCGTGCAGCTTGAACAGGAGCACGAGAATATAAGGTGGCACATTCTGGGGTTGAGTGAAGCCCGAAGAGAGGGGGAGGACACAATAACTCTTGAATCGGGCCACCTTATGTATTTCCGAGAAGGAGACCAGTTGTCCCAAGGCGGTGTCGGGTTCCTGGTTAACAAATCCATCTGTGGCAACGTTGTAGAAGTCTCCAGTGTTTCGAACAGGGTAGCGTACCTCATAGTGAAGCTAACCGAGAGGTATAGCCTCAAGGTTGTGCAAGTCTACGCACCGACCTCGGCGCACTCGGACGACGAAATGGAGGAAATGTTCGAGGACATTTACAAAGCCTTGCACTCCACTACTAAGACCCACTACAGCGTTGTAATGGGGGATTTTAACGCTAAAGTGGGAGTACAGAACTGCAGCGAATCTGTAGTAGGATCCTACGGGTTTGGCAGCAGAAATCATAGGGGCCAAATGCTTGTAAACTTCCTAGAAAAGGAGGGGCTTTTCGTAATGAATTCCTTTTTTAAGAAACAGCTCCAAAGGAAGTGGACGTGGCCGGGGCCACGGGTGTGTCGGGACACTATGACCAAAAATGAGATAGACTTCATCATAACAGATTAAAAGCATATATTCAGGGATGTCTCAGTGATCAGCAGGTTTAATACCGGCAGCGATCACAGACTTGTTCAAGGCTCTCTGAATATCAACTTCAAGCTTGAGAGAACTCGTTTGATGAAGTCTAGGCTCCGTCCAAACATGCTCCAAACTATGTTAGGATCTGAAGCTTTCCAGTCAGACCTGGAGAACCGGTTCGCTGTCGTGGAAACCACAGACGACGTTGACCAGACGCTCGACCAAATGGTGCAAATCCTCAGGGAGGAAGGTACGAGTTTTTGTAAGATGCGGCGTACGGGCCGGAAGTCTAAACTTTCGGAAGAGACCCTAAAGCTCATGACGGAGCGACGTGAAAATCTTAATATATCTCCAAAAAAATAGGAAACTGGTACAACGCGATCTCCGACAATCCAATACGCTCACTATAGAAAAAGCGATTGAGCAAAACCGGGGGTCAAAAGTGTTCTTCCAGCCACTTGGGAGGAGCCACCTGACGCAGCTGGCTAAATCGAGTGGGGATATCGTCGTTTCGAGGCCGGTGATTCTTTCGGAAGTTGAAAACTTCTACAGCCAACTGTACGCATCGCAAGCATCTCGGCCTGATCCCGAAAATGAGGATTCTAGAGCCACCTTAACCCGCCATTTTACAGAAGACCTACCTGAAGTAAGCCAAGATGAAATCGAGGCGGCTCTCAAACAGCTTAAAAATGGAAAAGCCCCGGGCGAGGACGGGATTACAAGCGAGCTCCTGAAAGCGGGAGGACGCCCGGTATTGAAGGAGCTTGGGGAGCTCTTTAACTCTGTCCTTTTCTCTGGCAGAACTCTAGTGGCATGGCACGGGAGCGTGGTCGTTCTTTTCTTCAAAAAGGGTGACAAGACCCTTTTGAAGAATTACAGACCCATTTCGCTTCTCAGTCACGTTTATAAGTTGTTTTCGAGAGTCGTCACGAACCATCTAGCGCGAAGACTCGACGAGTTTCAGCCACCGGAGCAGGCCGGGTTCCGAGGAGGATACAACACCATAGACCACATCCACACAGTGCGGCAAATTATACAAAAGTCCGAAGAGTATAATCGGCTCCTGTGTTTTGCTTTTGTGGACTACGAGAAGGCTTTTGACTCCATCGAAACCTGGTCTGTTTTGGAGTCTATGCAGCGATGCCAAGTTGACTGGCGATACATCCAAGTGCTGAGATGTCTTTATGAAAACGCAACAATGACCGTCCAAAGTCAGGACTGGCAAACTAAACATATCTCACTGCATCGAGGGGTTAGACAAGGGGACGTAATTTCCCCGAAATTGTTTAGTAACGCAGTGGAGGATATGTTTAAGACGCTGGACTGGGAAGGACGCGACATTAATATAAACGGCGAGTACATCTCACACTTGAGATTTGCGGACGACATCGTCATAATGGCAGAGTCGCTGCATGACTTGCAGCAGATACATTCCATAACTGCAAATATCTTTCCATAACTATAAAAACAATAATACACGATGAGTGCCGCTCGATCGCCACCGCAGTCGCCTAATACGTATGACGAAGGCAATAGAGTACCTATAGCAATGGCAAGTGGTATTGGGAGATCTGAAACGGCTGGTGGTTCGTAACCATATTTGCGTAAAATTGCCTTATCTGACTCCATCAAACAGGTTACATATCGCAGCAAGAGAAAACAGCCGCATGACGACTTTGGTGCACAATTCGAAAGATTCCAAGACAAAATGGAGTTGCTCATAAATGATATGGTTAAAACCCAGGCTGAAAATCTAAACAAAATATCCGCAGAAGTTTTGGCTATAAAGGAAGAAATAAGTTAAATTAAGCTAACAACTGATCTCTTGTCCTCGGAACAGATCAAAATAAAATCGGAGCTAGCTAATATCTCAGGCTTCTGAGCTAAAATTGAGAAAAAAGTGGACACTATTGAAAATGAAATAGCGTCATTAAATCTGGATTCGTTTCCTTGGTTACTACACCTCTGTTTAACTACGAAAATATTATATCGGAGACCTATAACCGATCTCAGAGGGAGAAAAATGTCATCATACGAGGGGTAGAAGAAATAAGATCCTCAAACTCTGCAGAGAGACAAATTCATGACAGCCAGGAGGTAATGAAGGTTATAAAATTGCTGTTTCGGGCTGCACGGAACCAATAAAAACCATACGACTAGAAAAATATAATCCTGATGCATCTAGACCTATAAAGGTCATATTCTCGACGTGTGAACCAACGAAATCCATTTTACGTCATAAATCAAGTATACATTCCGAAAATATAAAAATCTACCCCCTATCAACAAGAGTATCGGAAAAATTTAAGAGACGAACTGAAACGGCGAGTAGACGGAGGCGAAACGGATATAACAATAAAATATTTCAAAGGAATGTCTACAATTACGAAAACTTAGCCAAAAAACTAGCGATATGGTTCAGATGATGCAACTCTAACGACACACACTACAGACAAAGTAACCAATTCTTACAACAACCTAATAAAAACCCTAAATCTCTAAAATTTCTTTACGTTAGCTTCTTTCTAACGCACGTAGCATAGTGAAGCCAGGAAAGCTAGATGAGTTAAACTGAATTATAAAACACAACATACCCAGTCCTTTGCATGTGATTATACTATCGAAAACCTGGATTAAGTCCGAGTCTGAAGCCAAGACTTTAAAACTGCCAAACTACTCCCAATATTAAAACGCAAGAGGCGGTGGAGTATCCATATTTGTTCATGACAGCTTAAAACACAATTACATTGAGTATCTTTGTAAAGATAACAATAAATGAACCCATAAGTAGTAATTATTACTACTTATGGGTTCATTTAGACAAATACTCATTGGATATAGGTGCCGTACATAAAAACAAAGTGAGAGTGAGAGCAGTGGCGGCCCAGTGGTATTGGCCGCGACTTACAAGTTTTAGGTCATGGGTTCGCCCAGGCAGGCGCGCTTTACTTTGTGTAAATTATTTCAACACCACTGCACTCAAAACGGTGAAGGAAAACATCGTGAGGAAACCGGCATGTGCTAGAACCAAAAAATCGAAGAGATGTGACATCCACCAACCCGCACTGGGCCCGCGTGGTGGATTACGGCCCATTCCCTCCCACAGAGTGGAGGCCTGTGTCCCAACAGTGGAAACATTAATAGGCTGATGATGTGATGTGTGTGATATAAAACACCAAAATCGATCAGTAATGATTTTTTTGAGTAATATTCACAGCAGCTGACAAAAAGGAATAGAGCTTTAGTGTTTGGTGATTTCAACTACGATCTGCTTAATCCGAACCAATCGACTAAAAAATATACAAAAATTATATTAGAAAGTGGACATCTAATCCTAAACAACACTGTAGAAAAAATTAGTGACCGTGATACTGCTACAAAATAATCAATCCTTGATCATGTCTCGTCCAACCTAAAGTATCATAAATTTCATGTAATATAGTCTCTAGAGCTGAGTTTGCTTGCTTTGTTCGATCACTTCAAGTCCCATCATCCCCTTCGAACTTAACCTATCCGTGTCGGGTTGCTCTAAATTCCCGAGCTCGTTTCGCTCGCTCTTAGACTAATTCGTTGAAATAATTAATTAATAAAAATGTCTAATGCATGACAGTTATTAATAAATAATTTGCATGAAAATTCAAAATAAATACGTAAACACAGACAAGACTGCGTGTAGTCGGTTTTGCAGGGATTCTTTTCTGTCACTAAATTGTGTAGCACAACATATTGACTTTTTATGACACTATTTCTGTTTTAAATTGAAATTTAAAAAGTAAACAGCTTTGCAATATTTTTTTTTTTTGTTTGAAGTGGCATTATAGTCTCGATGTTGTCTCATTGTCACCAAGACAGAATTTGATAACGGGATTCCAGGAAAATCGAGGGAACTCCTCCAATATAATAGGCAGACATGTGTAGCGATTTCGGTATTTTCATGACTATGGTAAGGTTTTGCACTCAGAAAGTATTATTTGGTAAAGTGAACTCCCAAAGTAACTGATGATGAACCAGGAATGTAAGCACTGGAACTCCGTAATAAAACAAGGTGTCCTAGTAGTGTTTGGGCTTATTGACATAAAAAAGGGGGTTAGGCTCTGGCCATAAATGATTTTCAAAGTAATATGAGGTATAACTAAAAAGAGTAATATAGGTTAGGTATACATATTTAAATCAATATTGAATTACTTGGCAGTTTAATTCAGCATTTGTTTTATCCGTATGAACAGTGTGATACCGGTAAACACAAAATCTTACTGTACGTATTAAAATCTTACTGTAGATGCATCTCTGCACCCTTCGGTGAATACAAGCGTTGTTATGTTACTGAACGTATTGTACAGAACAGATCCGTGTGATTTGCCGCTTATTGAACCTACACATCTGCCTATCCCAATTACAACGATTATTTTTAAAATAAATGATCATACAATAAAGTTACTCCACGCTAGTATATCGTGAATTGTTCATATAACGAGTTTAACAGAGTTCAGTAAGTCCGGACTCCGGGCTGCAGTCCGTTGAGCGAACAATATTGACCGATTCAAACTTAATCCGCTGCCCGGGTGTGTTTATATCGAGCGATTTTACAGCTTTAAGTTTATTTTAAACGTGATTTTTTATGACCTTGAAAAAGGGGTGATGAAAAGTACTTATATAGAGAAATCAATCTATACTACATAAATAAAATTGCAGTGTCTGTTTTTAATATTGAAATAACCGTTTTTTACTACATGTATATGAATATATATACGGTACATACACCAAAATAATATATTTTTTAATTTTTGTCTGTCTGTCTGTTTGTTCCGGCTAATCTCTGAAATGGCTGGACCGATTTTGACGGGACTTTTATTGGCGAGTAGCTGATGTAATAAGGAGTAACTTCGGCTACGTTAATTTTAAAAATTTTGTTAGGCGGAACGAAGTTCGCCGGGTCAGCTAGTTTACAATGTTAGTAAGGATGCATACACATTATAATACATCAAAACAATAGTGTATAAAGGTACTGCTTATTTCTTCAGAAATGTCTACCAGCAGACCCGCGAAAAGGAGAAATGTAGACAAATATTGTGTGAGAACAGGAAGGAAAAGAAGTGAACGACTAATCTATACTACGAGTATCTATACTAATATTATAAAGCTGAAGAGTTTGTTTGTTTGTTTGAACGCGCAAATCTCAGAAACGACTGGTTGAAATCGAAAAATTATTTTTGTGTTGGATAGTCCATTTATCGAGAAAGGTTATAGGTAATAACATCACGCTACGGCCAATAGGAGCGGAGCATAAATGAAAAATGTTGCAAAAAATACTCATTTTTGAGAGCTTTCGTTGCTTGCGCTGTGTCAGTGGTTATCCTTAATAATAATGATTTCTCAATTAATCATGTTTAAGCTCGAATAACGCTTTGGGGTGGGCGGAGTCGTTGGCAGTACCGGTCCGTACGGCGCATGCACGCGGGGGAATCTATTTTGTGTTAGTGCAGAAGTATTTTAAAAGTTTTGTCTTGTTTTAGTCCAGACCCGAATCATAACATTCCCCGTGGGCGTGTTCTAAGACGCGGTTGTATCGGCTACTTTCTTATTATTTGTTGCAGCTTATATACGTTGATTGTTTGTTCCTATCATTGAATAATTTGATTTTACTTTTTGGTAGTTGAGTAGGTTGTTTGAAAATATTCATATTAAAATATTTGCTCTGGGTTTGTAAATAACTTTGCAAATATAGATATTTAGTTTATTCTCATTGTTTTGTTAAATTTATACCTAGTCGGTGTTTTAGAGTGAGGCCAAATGAACGTATTTTTTGAGTTGTAAGTCACGGAATTTACGTACAACTAAAATTTGGTTAAGCTTACGGACGGACATAATTTCAGTTGCTATTCTACATTTGTACGGGGTGCTGGCGCTTGCCACGCTTCCCTCCCTTACCTCGAGCGCAATTCGGTTGAAATAATGTGTGTGAGTCAGACAACTTATTTTGCGTCGCTTGGCACAAACAGGACTTTAGTATGAAACCGAATGCAGCGTAAATTCCGCGACGCGATTGTTAGAGTGACACTGCTGGAGGTGATTGAATTGTAAAGCAGTATCTGTCGAAGGAAACAATGTGAAGATAGTAGCCTTGTATAGATCATGCAAACGCCCTAACAGTGTCGCAGTAGGTTTTGTACGTAATTTATCGCCTAACAGCCCTTGTATACCTAATATTTGAAGATTTTACGAAGACTATCTCCGTAACGGCAATACTGCAGTATTCAAATTATTATCTGACGCTAGTTATCAATCTTTATTACAAACGCTTGCCTCTACACGCGGTGGTACTCAAATACTTAATAATATTTTTACAGATAATATTTTTTCCAACTTCACAAGTGAAGTTGGATTTTATAACTCCTTCTTCAGTTAACATCGTCCGACATGGGCCCGTTTTTAGTCGTGAGCCACTGAAACCTTTTCAATATAAAATGTTCATGTAACAACAAAAAGCCCTCTCTTTAGTCCGCATTATTGTGTAACTATGGAACCCTATTACAGTGCGTGGCCCGACACGCAGATGGCCGGTTTTTTTTAAGATCATTCTTGACAGTATCTACACACTTGACATCTGTCTTCAAAATATCCCTTGAACCTATAAGGATATTGCCCCATCCAACTGATCGTCCTTTTTCCGTGCCGTGAGATATAAAAGGTACAATCTCAGCTATATCCGATTCCTCGCGGAACTTCACCAACTTTTCAATAACAAATTTGTCCCGCCAGCGGAACGGATCTAGAAATATTTCCTATTGAACTAGTTTGGAAATTAACAGAAAATTTAATTCGGAATAGATTTCTTGGATATTAAGTGCCTTTCAGCTTTTAAGGACAGTAAATAATAAACTACAAAATGGTTTCAGCGACTTAAGCCACTTCTAATACAAAGAAGAAACTCCTATAATATAATATCTTCTATTATTATATTACTTATTTATATAACTTGATGTAAACTGATGGGCATAGGTGGACTTAATTCCGCAGTGCATTTTGTACCAGTCAACAGTCAATCATCAATTTGAGATTCTTTGCAATGAGAGTCACCTTCCCACATCCAGCTAATCAAGCAGTGCTATTTTGTATTACCATCAATCATTTGTATTACTACTTGTATTAATGTAATGCTAACAAAATATGGACATTAAAATAGTTTGAATTTAACGAATTTTATTTTATTTTATGTATCTATTTTTCACAATCCACATACAACAGGGACTGTATCAGACGGTGTCTAAGTGTCTGCATTGAACACTCCTTTAGTGCCTATCACACCACGTCTAGGTCAGGGCCACCCAACTCTCCTAGACCTTGGTGTTTTAAAACATGTCAAGAAGAACCTTTGTTATGGAGGCCAAATTACCCAGGATTGTATGTTGTCAGAAGAAACGACCATATTCAGATTTAGACACAATACACGGATTACCGACACACAATCCAATATCAATAATCGCGACAGAACAATCCAATGACCCCATATAATTACGAATGGCACGTGAAGCTGACCAAAAGCTCCTACAACTATATGGACGCACGATCCGATCGTAATGGATTGGATCCGACGCGCATGTTATTGTGTAACGGGAAAGCGCTACCGGTTGCCATTGTTTGTCAGAGTGCTTTGCGAGATGAGATAGTTTCATCAGCTACATTTTATATATTACTACTGGACATGGGCCTCCCCCAGGCGTCACCACATCGACCGGTCTAGCCTAGTGCTTCTCGCATTCAGCGATCGCTCACCAGTCTAACTCGTGGGAAGCTTTGCATACTATGTCTTCCGATACACTTTAAGAAAATTATGATAGTACACTTTATTCTTCTTAATGTCGTTACAAAGTATCCTTTATTTACTCGTAGTTGAGTATAGTCGTGACATACTTATAATAAGCCTAGTTCTATTTACACGTGCACTTGGGTGGCCAAATTTATAAATTATTTCATTAACACCCACGGGATTTTCTTCGTCAAAAACCGCTTGACAAAGCTAAAAAAATACTTTAAAGACCGTAACATTATTCCTAAATACTTGAAACTTAGAATTTCGAGGAGTTTATCCGGAGTTTTTCGTAGCTTTGCGCGAAGTAGTCATAAAACGGCGTATCTTTTAACCGCAGCTCCCCAAACTTTTCTGGTGTACAGACATCAACATTATTACTGTTAATTGCGAAAAGAGCTTAACAAAAAGTTGCCTACTTGTTTTTTTTTTTTAAGCACACTAAAGATAGCAAGTACCTCTGACACTTATTTTATCTCATATTTAAATACTATGCTTCCCTCCTGCTTTATCCCGCATTCAAACATTCACTATGTCTACTGGATGGATTAGCGGTCGTGAAAGTTAATAATTATCATAAAATTATCTTTTCCAAAACGTGTCAATGGAAACCGTTTTATTTATATGAAATTTTAAAGTTTATTCGTACAAAAAAATGGTTATAGTAGGTACATGCAGTAGACTACATTAAGTACAAATATAGTGCGGCAACATAAAGAAGTTTTTTTTTGTTGTGACGTTATTTTAATGTGCCTTGGTTACTGGGATGTAAGCTTAAGAATAAGGCTTCATCGCTTTTCTGTTATAATGATCCGATGATACAAGCTGCGGTCTGATTAACTCAAATACCTACATGTATACCAAGTACCAGACAAGTACATGTATACCAACAGGCTTTAATAAATTACTGAAATAGTATTAATTTTTCATTAGCAAGATTTAAAGTAAGTTTTCAGTAAGTGGATGGAAAAAAATATTATATGTTTGTATTTTTTTCAGTCTTTCCACCTAAGGACTATGTGAAGGCGCGTTTTCCCACTAGTGAAAATAAAATCACAAAAAATACGCAGAAATTATAAAGATAAAAGAAACCATCTCAGAGTCTCAGACATTTAATTTCAAGTGTTTGTTGTGTCCTGAAATGATCCTTTCGGAAACCAAGCAAAATTATTTTTATTTTGCCGCCCTACTTCAAACAGAAACAAATCTTCGGAGATCCTTTTAAAATGGAATAACATTTTTATCTTGGATCTTAAAGCGCCTTGGGACATCGCTGATCAAATACCGCTGAATCGTGCAAATAATAGCAAAGGATGAAACTTTGTTCGCTGCTGTTTGACATGTGGTCCACCAAACTTGTTAGACTCAATCTAGGAGTATTTAGATTTAATATAGCATGCCTTTATTTGTTCACGTGCCTTTATACGGTTGAAGCAACTTTGTATGGCGAAGATATAATTTTTAATATTAATTTCAACTTGCGATTGCGATTCAATGCCCAGCATCCTCCATACCCTTTTACCATCTATGTTGACGAATTCTAGTCTAAACGAATGTAACTGAATACTAATTTGGATATGGAGTGATCGCCTATCTGATCTCCACAACCCAGAAATTTGGTGACTCGATCTCTTTGGCAAGGCTGATGTCAGATACTCTAGTTTCTGCCTTTCTGCACAGACTGTCAAAGATAGAAAGAAAATAAACCAAAAGAGTGTAAATACAATACACTACAAATGCGCCCGGTACAAAACCGAACAAGAAAAATATTGATAAAACATTTTATTTTAAAACAAGCTTTTTGAACTGAAAAAGACTAAATGCAATATCACTTCCGATACACATCTAATGAGCTCAAACACGATGGTGCTATCTTGTGAGATTTAGGTGTTGCTATGGCCACCTTCCAGCTTCATCATGAAACCAGCAACATCACCAAACTCTCCCGCCAATAGTGTATGATTTAGTGCCTATATGCTATTCGATAAGCGCGAAAAACTTAGGCATATAAGGCATATAATAAGCATACTGACCTCTTTTGGAAGATTCATGTTGCTAATGTAAGTAAGAGGGACTTCTACTCTTTTCAGTCTCTTAAAAGTCTCCAAAAATTCTTACAATTTCACACTCTTCATCTCTTCTCTATATTATTATGCACAGCCCTAATTCTCCTCAATAACTTCGTGAACGCTTACTTGTACTTTGCCCCGAAGGGTTAACCCAGTCGCAATACCACTCCTATTCCGCTTCGTACCCCACGTCACACTTCCAGCCGATGTGATGACTCCATCTCTGTTACTGCAGTGCATCTCTGGAACTCTCTTCCACATTCCCTTCTCTGAATGTCTCCAAGAGGAAAGTCAAGGATCATTTTCTTTGGGAATGACATAATATATATATATATATATATATATACCTATATACATACACTTTATTACGTAAATTAATATAATATAATTTATATATACAGGGTTACAGGTAAAGTCGACCTAGATCCGTTAAGGGCGTGTAGTACACATCATTTCTGAATGATTTCACTATGGAACCCCCCATCCTAAACTTAACCGTTTTCGAGATTTTCGAGTTTTATTTTTTTTTATTAAAATGCCCAATTTTTCGGCTATTGAATTGAATATTTTGAAAAAAAACAAAAAAAAACCAAAAAAATTTTTCATGTAAAAAACCAAAAAAATAATCATAAGAGTCAAAAAATTCAAAATTCAATTCAATTTTCCTGTAACCCTGTATATATATAAAACAAATATACAAATATATATATATTTGTACTAACGTATCCATGTATATTTATGATTTATTTTATATTATTCTGAAGTTGTACACTGGGCTACTTTGAGTTAAGCTCGCCTTTGTACACACAGCAAATCAGAAAGTTTTGCAGGGTACACCAACAACATAGATGTTAATTTGCGTAATATCAACGGGTGTATTACTTCTATTTATTAATGTTTGCTTCACAATAATCCGTTTTCCACACACAAATTTGCAATTTCTTGTCACTTTAATGTTGCGGGGAATATGAAGCATACTTTTAGCTAATTTAACAATCGTCTCCGTGGTGCATCAGTCGAGCGGCGGTATTTAATATCTTACGCACTGGTGCCGTAAGATCGAATCCGATAGCCAAACGGTTTAATGTTTTTGTATGTTTTGATAAAATATTTCACACTTGTTAGTTCAATTGATTGCTTAACTATTAGCAAATTTTCTTTTTATTTGGTCTGGAATATATTAATTGTCTACCCTCTAAAAATGACAAATCATATATAAGTTAGTAGTTGTTCATCGTCATAACGCTATTGATTATCAGGCTTTCGTTACGTTTTTAGACATTATACTCTGCAAGTTTTGAGATGTGCTTTTATTTGTGAATCACTTAACTACACTTATGTCAAAGAGCTGAGAAAGTTCCGACGTTTCAATTAGTGAAATTGCGAGGTGTTTAATGATATCGCCATCGGTGAGTAACAAAATGTTTTTATTATGTTTAGAAGTTCAATTGTTTAAATAATCCAGATGTTTTTTTAACAATATTTTATTATTGCTCACAGAGAAGAACTGTGCATTTATGTGTCCATCGTTATGCAGATTCGGAAAGCATAGATCCTCGCCGGCCGGGACCAAAAGCTGGATTTGCATACATAGATGCCAAAGCCCGGCACCGTCATATAGTTGCTTTGCAAATGGCTGAGCCCTTCCTCACTAGTTCACTACTAGTTCCACGATGACTATACATGACGTAACATTACAAACTGTATGGAACCACTTGCGTGCAGCTGGTGTGAAATGTTGTGCCAGCCAAGAAAACAAGAAAATTTTACTGTGAGATATTCACAGGCAAAATCGGGTAGTCTTCGCAATAGAATATTAGGATTTCGAATGGTGCAATAATGTAATCAAATTAAGCGATGAAGAATGTTTTAGGTCAGACAAGGACGGTCGCAAAATATTGTGGTGAAAAGATGGTGAGCGTCCGGTCTAGTGCTCGTATTACTTTGGGATGGATGTCATCAATGGGTTCCGGTGAATTAGTACAGCAATATCAGTCAAGTTTACTTGGACGTTTTACAAAATATGATGCTACCAACTGTGCGCATCGCATACTCGCAAAAACACATTTACTTCGTGCATGATAACTGCGCTGTACATCGCGCGCGACTTGTGAAAAGTTGGTGTAATGTCCAAGAAAATTTTAATGTGATTGAATGGCTATCAAAAAGTCGTGCACCAAACGGCTATTTATAAAAATATCAGGGGGTGATTAAATTTGTTTTATGTGAGTGATGTTATTTTAGTGAGATTACAAATAAAGATACCTTTGTCTTAAAATCTAACTTAATAACATGTTTATTCATTTAACTAGTAAATAAATTACCCACTTGAATATGAAAATTAACGTTAATTCTTGTCCGATTTAGAATATTTGTCATGCACAAAACTTTATATTTTGTAATTATAATTTTAAATAAGTAGTAACTTTACTAGTAAATAAATATTGTTGATTTTTTATAAAAATGTTTAATTTTTTCTTCAATATATTTTCTGTCCAATAATGTTTTTATTATCAAGTAAATTACAAAAAAAAATATTTTTACGAAAATTAAAAAAATAGTTTTTAATAATGCAAAAAGTTAACGCGTTGGTGGGATTCGATCCTAAGACATTTGATTTACCAGCCAGAATGCTTATACACTCATGCCATGGCCGTGCCACACTTACATAGTTCAATTTAGCTTTATATTCTTTGCTTCATATATACATATATTCATATACTAATAAATAGGAGAACATCTATGTTGGTGTGCCCTGCAAGTGCAAACCTATCTAGTTTGCTTTGTGTACATCAAATTTATAATCACTCTATGTTGTATGATATTTAGGTGTACAATAAAGAATGAGGAATTAAGACAGCTACATAGTACCATATTATTTCATTGTTTCCCAAATTACATCAGTACGCCAAGTTTCAGCACAATCGGATGACAGGAACGGCTTGAAAAATGGCTTACTAGTTGCCGGCCATACACATGGAACCAAGGTAATATAAAGCTTGCAATAATAAAAAGGAGAATCTACAAATGACAGCCGCTTCATATTCAATAGCTTGATTACCAAAATTTGTGTAGCTGACGTCATAATATTGTTGCTACGCCTGTTAATGCCGTAGCGCAAAGAACCATCTCGCTACACGAGAACGTCCTGTCATTATTTTTGACTCATATTGCATTGTTAAGAAGAAAGAAAAATTGTTTATTTGCGCCAGGCACGACGCATACCATAAAAATAACAAAAAATCTTAAATACAATCATTACAATGTATGCGTCACAACTACGCAAAACGGTCATCGCTCAGCATAATGCTGGTACTCGGGTGCGAGACAGAGCCACAGCGCTGGTTTTCAGCGATAGCCGGTGTCGACTGGGTGACTCCGAACCAATGAAACCTTAGTGGCAAATAACGGAGCGAACAGTTTTATTTATGAATAAAAAACAAATAATTGAGTAAACAGTAATAGTTCATTTATTTCAATAGTTTAAAATGCATTGTTATGCATCGTTTCTATCGCGCAGTATGCACGAGCATTTCTCCACGGTAAAAAAAAGAAAACAAGGATGTGGCATCGTACGATGATTCTTTAATGTATTAGGTCCTTACCTATGAAATTGGCGTTTTGTCGTACTGGCCACTTTGATCTCAAATATCTCCCCTTGTGTTTGGAATTCCAATTTTAAATTTATACAGCTATTTACTCATGCTTTTGTGTTTGGAAAACCGTAATTCATTTGTTTTTTCCTCTTTTGGTTTTCTCTTTGCGCCAGTCAGTTTACAAAATGGAAAACTTGAAATATCGCGTTATTTAAGAGTACGAGTTCCATCGTGGCACCAGTGCTGCAGAAACGGCTCGAAGGATTATTGATGTGTATGGCGACGGTGTCGCAAAAGAAAACACAGTGCGTTTTTAGTTCCAAAATCCAAAATTTACTCAAAAAAATTACGTGTGAGCGTTTGGTGGACTAGTGCCGGTGTCGTTCACTACAGCTTTCTTAAATCTGGCCCGATTCCCGTCCGAATGGTTTTTTTAGTAAAGGGATCAATGACCTACCTATGAGATGGCAAAAGTGCATAAATAGCAATGGTACATACTTTGATTAAATAAATAATAACATAAAAAAAAACGACTTTATGTTCCTCCCTTACAAAACGCCAATTTCATATGTAATGACCTAATATTAACAAGCATTATTGGTGCGTAAATAACAAGGGGATGATGGAAATCCCTAGATTGTGGACTGTATTTTTTGATAGGTGCTGATTGACTGACTCGTAGTTGTACATGTGACAATTCTACCTAGGCTTGGACGTACCTGCATATCCCGAAGGCGAATGCTCCTGCCTCCATTCAGGAACCACAGGCGCACAGATTTGATATCACACACAGTCTTTTTAACGTAGAATCTTCAGAAAAATCAACCGAAAACGGGAGCTCCCAGAAGACGCGTTAGCTCGCGCGCGCCGACATTAGCTCTTTTTTTATTGGTTGATGATGTATGACAGTTCGGGGTTCGCAATCCAAACGGGCCAATGGCGAGCAAGGGTCACATTAACCCGCGTAACATACAAGCATCCAAACCAGAGTAATTTTGACATAAACAACTATGAGTATTTATTACAATTTCAAAATACGAGTAAAAGCAAGTAATGATCTTGATAAAACTGGCGTAACCAATTATACTTATTTATTTTATGTTTGTTTCAGTCCTGTACTACGAGTAACCCAAAAAGTGTTCAACTGTATTAGAAGAATTTAGTTGAAGTCTACAATTCCTATCATTGATGTATTAAAAGAGGGTTCCTATAGACTTTTATTTTATTATACCTACACAACATACCTAACTTTTAGCCCAAAATATTATATTAAAGGTCAAAAATGCTTACCTTCGAAAAACTTTACTTGCTCAATTCATTTTTCGTAGGTACTGGACCCATTTTGCGTATTAAACATTTTTATTTTTGGTTATTTTTCGTGTTGGACATTTTTATTTTTGGACATTTTTCGTATCGGACATTTTTATTTTTGGTATTTTTTTGTATTGGACGTTTATAATTTATGTCATTACTAGCTTTTACCCGCGGCTTCGCTCGCAGTGAAGACATTTTTTTTATAAGGAAAATTATCCTATGTTACTTCTAATACCTCCAAAAATATATGTACAAAGTTTCATGATGATCGGTTCAGTAGTTTTTGCGTGAAAGCGTAACAAACAAACTTACATTCACATTTATAATATTAGTATGATTATAGTAACCTCTTTAGTTGTTGGAAAATAGTCGAAATAGGCTTTACTTGCCATATGAAATATAGAATAGAATGGTACCAAGCTTATAACATAACATATCACGCATGTATTCCTCGAAGGGGTGGGTAGAGGTGCACCTATATACACCCATATTTTAACAGTTATGTTTAAGTCCTAACTACCTTAGAACTTTTAAATAATAATTAGGTAAGTGAGTATTACCTTATAATATGCTGGATTTAATAAGAATATTATCCCATATTCGTCGTAGTAAAGCCTTGATTACATTGCCAGACCTCAGCTTAATATTATCATAACGAACAATTATTCCAGTCATGTGGCCCTTTAATTAAAGCCGCGTAGCAACAATTATTTCCTACGTTTAGACCATAGACCAGGAGTATGGACTGAGTGCCACCCTCACAAAATTTTCCACTTTGTAGTAAAAGATGACTGTGCGGTCAATACCTGTCCCTTTCTTGTATAACGCAGTTACAAAATGACAACTGCTGGTCACAGGGTTGTTTTATCTCTTTAACATTTTTCTTCATACCTCAGTGGCCATTTTTCGTGTTTTAAAGGAACTTTCGCATTCACATTACAGTCGCGATCTGTCAAAGCTACCTCTAATTTCCCAATATTTTGACAATTTTCAACTCTGACTGCATACCACAACTCGGCTTGTGCTTGTGACTTAAATCTGAACTTGACCTTATTAAGCACGAAATTTATTGGCCTGAGCTGCTTCCTGCAGAGCGAACTGTACGAAAGTGTGGCTCTTTTCTGTACGCCTTATAGTGACGAAGTTGAAATCACATGCCCAATCGGAATGCATGTTTTTTTTATTAATGATAGGTTCGCGATAGACAACTATCCAGTCTGATGTTAAACGATGATGTGGTCGACGATGAAGCACGCTTGCCTAGAAGTAACCTATTCAGTCTTGAATTAAAGACCCCTAGGTTGTAAATAACAGGAAAGAAAGACTCTTACAGGGAATTCCGTTCCTTAGCTGTGCGCACAATGAAAGTATTCGCAAAAACTTTATACGTATGGGTGGGATGTCCATCATGTACCGATGGCACATTGCCGTACGTCTTGTAGTCCGATGATGGAAAGGGCTTGGCGGAACCAAATTGTGCAGTTCCATTGCACGCTCCCAGAAATGTAACCGATAGAAAACTGTCACGCTGACAACTCGTCATCGGTGTTCAAGACTCTGGAGCGCTGAGTCGACTAGCGCATCGTTGCTTATCAGCCTCTTCGTCCGTCTATCAATCGACTCAAGTGCATCAAGCTGGTATTTGGCAATTCCGTCCCAGAAGTGAGAGCAGTACTCCATACATGAGCAAACGTGCGCTTTATACAAGTTGAATGAATACAATTTTGTACCCGTATTTACTCAAAATACCTGTATAGGGAAAGGTTCAGTCCGTTCTCCATGTAAGAAAGGTTTAGACGTAAAATGAACAAAAATGGTTTTTAATCTCTCTGAGGCCAGTAATGTCGGAGGCTCGTTATTTTTAGCGTTTAAGGCACGCGATGCTAAAAGTTCGTGTGTTTGAAATGTGGTGCTCGAAATGTGAATTTTGCGGTTTGTTCCTGCCTGGTCTTTTGAGCCGCGAGCAATAAAGAATGTTTGGCAGTGTTAGAACATTTATTTACAGGTATATTTGTATTTTTTTTTTTACAGTTAACTTATCATCACGCCTGTTTTCCCCGGAGGGTTAGACTCACCGTTACATGATGGACATCCCACCCATACGTACGACGATCCACAAAAATGCGCTGGTCGACTCAAAGCTCCAGAGCCTTGAACACCGATGACGAGTTGTCAGCGTGTCAGTTTTCTATCGGTTACATTTCAGGGAACGTGCGATGGAACTGCACAATTTGATTCCACCAAGCCCTTTCCATCATCGGACTACAAGACGTACGGCAATGTGCCATCGGTACATGATAGACATCCCACCCATACGTATAAATTTTTTGCGAATACTTTCATTGTGCGCACAGCTAAGGAACGGAATTCCCTGCAGGAGTCTTTTTTCCTGTTATCTACAACCTAGGGGTAATTAAGTTAAGAGTGAATAGGTTACTTCAAAGCAAGCGTGCTTCGCCGTCGACTACATCATCACTTACCATCAGGTGGGATAGTGGTCAAACGCGATCGTCAATTTTATTTTTTTAGTAATCTATCAATCAAACTGCCTAGCCGTTGTCAACTATGTTGGGTTTGGCTTCCAATCTAACCGGATTTAACTGAGCACCAGTGTTTTACATGGAGCGACTGCCTATCTGATCCCCTCAACCCAGTAACTGGGTAACACGATACCCCTCTGGAAAGACTGGTGACAGATGTTATGGCTGCCGACTGCCGTAACGTCGGAGATCTTCAAATGGCAGCTGGGACAGCGGTGCCCGCGAAACAGATAAGTTTAGAAACTTAATGGCAAGTATAATAACCTTGGCAAGCGTTGCTTGACCTTGAAGGTCGACCCTTGCCGCTGACCTGACCATTATCTAGCCACGAGGTCCTCTCTCCTGAGTAACTAAAATCAAAATCCCCCATTAGTCTCACATAAATCCGTCACGGATCGACCACCCAATTAATATTCAGTCCTCAAACAAGCTGTCGGATAACCATCAAGATGATAACAGATCGTTTAGGCATCGGCAGTGACCTCGGTGTTAGCTCGCAGGTGACCCTCGTCAGCTCTGTGATAGGGATATGTATGAAGGGGATTTAGAACGACGGTGGCAGACGGTATGTAGATGTGATGGTAACTATGGATCGGATTTGTTGATTATATTTGTTTGAAGATGGTTTTAGGGGTGTTTAGGAATTGTAGGGGTTTTATAAATAATTTAATTTCAAGATGTGGTAAGTATTAAAAGTCAGTAGTAGATTGTAAAACTATCTTTTTAATAATATCATTCATGCCCGCGACTTTGTCGGCGTTATTAGGTATTTGATTTATCATAAATTATGTTTTTTTTTTGTGTTGTTGGTATGTACAAGGCAAGCGTGCTTCACCATGGATTACATCATCGCTTAACATCAGGCGATATAATGGTCAAATGCGAGCCTACAGATTTAAAAAAAAGGTAAAGAAAATCAAGGCTTGTTACTTTCGTCTTAAAAACGGCCCTATTTCAATCTACTGGCCCTTAAGTTCCAGAGCAGTGAGAGAAGTGGTGGCCCAGTGGTAACGGCCGCGACTTACAAGTTGTAGATCGTGGGTTCGAACACAGGCAGGCGCTTTTCTTTGTTTAAATTATTTCATTACAACTGCTCTCAAAACGTTGAAAGAAAACATCGTGAGGAAACCGACTTGTTTTAGAACAAAAAAATCGAAGGTATGTGACATTCAACAACCCACACTGGGCCAGCGTGGTGGATTACGGTCCATTCCCTCTCACAGAGAGAAGGCCTGTGTCCCAGCAGAGGGACCATAAAAGGCTGATGATGATAAGTTCCATAAATTCTTCAAGTACCTGACAGTAGGTTTTGATAAAAAACTATTATTTTGGCTCTGAAACATGAACCATAAGTTACCAGCAACTAAACCAATAAGGTGATCATTTAATATGCCGAACGGTGATATAAAGGGGTCCATTACGGCCAGACCGCGTTACAGTCAGCCGGCCAGCGAGCTGTTATACTTTATAATATTCGCATTCTAGCCACGCGCGGCCACCATTAATCTCCGCGCCAATACTCGCCGGACTAATGCGTCTGTCTTGGGGGTAGGTAGTAGTATAGGTCGTGCACGTGAAGTGTAGATGTTAGAACATGTCATTATTCTGTAAAGTGTCGTGAGTAAGCATACCTACTTGTTGCCTTTGTAACTGAGGTGCTATTTTATAAATCTCACCGTGAGAACTTAGGTGAAAAGTTACCTAAAAGTTACATGTGAATGGGACATAAATTTTTTGTCATTTTTTTTGTTTAGAAAAAAATATATTAAAAAATAACAAAAAACCCGATTGCTTGAAAAGCGAACTAAAAAGACGGGCCCCCACAATATGGTGCCCAAAAGCCGCCATTTTACTATTTTCCAATTTTGATGTAGCCAGTGACACTCGCAGGGTTAAGACGAATCGATTGACGTATCATCATAATCCGTCAACGCGTTTGGTCTCTAGAACGCCACATAGGAACAAACAAACATACATACATAGACTGATAAACACATTACACTCCTTCGGCAGTCGGAAAAAAAATCAACAGGGTGGTAACTCGGCGCCGATGTTCGAGGTTCTGGACCCTAGATTCGACCAGTACTTCATTGTCAATGAGCCTATTGGCTCGTTTTTCGATCGACACAAGTGCATCCAGTTAGTACTTGGCAGATCAGTCCCAGAGATGAGAACAGTACTCCATGCATGATCGAACTTGCTCTTGATAAAAGTTGAGCAATTGTTCTGGCGTGAAGTACCGTCTCACCTTCGCGAGGATCCCCAATTACAGTAGTTCCAGAACTTACCTTCGTCAGAACAATCAATTAAACAATTACACCTTACTAATAATATGAGTTTAGATAAGTGTCAATCAATACACAAACAAAAGCTACTTACCTAACCAATCATTCTAACTACAAAGAGTCAACAATCGTTACAATCAAATCCATTGTGAACAAGTTTCCATCAGACAAACTAATTAATGAGTTATTTCCAACTGTTGTACAAAATGATTACAATACACCTTTGTTTAGTCATAGAAACAACTATTTTGAGAGAAAGGAGAAAGTTTTGTTGAAGCCGTACATATATAGACAGATAAACACATTGCCCTCCTTTGGGGCAGTCGGGGACGTGATGAAGAGAAAGCGAGTGGGTTTCCATGTCGTAGAACATATTTTATTCAAATGTCGACGCCGCGATCGATCCGACCTTGCTCCTTGTTTACATGGCGCGCGATCGAAAAAGAAAATAACACTTATCTTCACCTTCACGCTAGATCGAGCTCACAGACAATACATAGATGACACAGCTAGATTATTGAGTTAGTCATTTCATGAAATGGCCGCCCAATGAATCTATCCAGCCTATTTCCAACTGTCTTGAGATCAGCTTCCAGTCATCGAATGCGGTTGAATATTTTATATGCATGAAACGACTGCCTATCCGACCCCCACAAACTTACCTGTTACTCTTTGGCCGGGCGGCTGACCATTGGTATATCATTGAATACTCAATGTTTGGTGATATGGTCAAACATCGTATGACCATAATCATAAAATAGTGAAGCTTTGTAGTGGCGACCGCGAACTGGAAGGCCCTGCTTTGGAAGGCCTCATACAAGGTAAATCTGCTATCAATGTGGTGATGCTTGGGGGAGGCCTACATTCAGCAGTGGATGTCTTTCGGCTGAAATGATGATGGTGATACGTTGTTGTTACATTGTATATAGAATAATAGTTTGGTAATTGAGGAATAAATTGCAATGGCATTTTGTAACGGTCGAAAACTGCGCGAGATATTGTTTTTATAAGATTGTAATTAAAAAAAAAAAACTTTTTTTTTTTAATGATGATAGGCTTGCGCTTGACCACAATTTTTAGGGGACCCTATATTAATGAGATGGCAAAACGTGGATGAACAAATTCAATCCAATCCAATGTTACGTCCGGCCACATCTATGAAATGGCCAACTCACCGATATAGCAACGACATAGACAGTACATTGTTTTGTAGAGGGATCTCAAGGACTATACGTTACACTGAGCTGAGATGAGATTTTGTGTTGTATTCGTATGGTTGCAATTGTATCGTGCACAATTTTTAAGATACACGTGGAACTAAATGTTACGAGTTTTTGGTCTTGGTTTTCCAAACATCATTTTAGAGAACAGTTCGTGGAGGTGGAATAAAATAGTGGCAGGTAGAAATAGCAAAGTTACAAATTAAGGGAATATACTCTTCAAAAGGCGCCTTTGCGGAAAAAAACCCACTTATCACGCCAAACGCTTCTAAAATTTTACTTTAAACTACCTTACGCCATTAGGAACAAGTTTGCAACACACTAACGAAGTGCTTGCAAAGGAGCTTACGCCAATCAAGGCGAGCTTTGCCATATGGAGTCAGTAGTGTTTCAGAAGCTTGTGTAAACATTTCGCGAGTTTCTTCTATGTTGAAGTTTGAGGTATCATTAGTGATCTTGTAAGGGACCTCGGCAATTTGGAGAGGGTTTAGTACTGGGTACTACAGATAAATATTCTTAATCAGACGGGTATTCCTTTCGTAGCTCTCCGAAATTAATCGAATAAATAAAAAATATTTGATTGGTTTCTTCAAGTATCGCTTGCCAAGGCCTGTCCGTGAATGTTTGTTCAGCCAAATCATATTGGGTTTCCCTCCAACGTAAAGCCGTTGGTCCGTAGATACTTACCAGGCGTTACTGGTAATGAAGAACACGAAAGTCTGACAACCAATTTTGCCAGGGCGCTGTTGCTCAATAAATTGTGTAGATGTCAGGCAAGCAATTCACTCATTCAGCTGTACATAGTCAGGTAACGCTAGTCAGCTGTTTATTTATTTAGTTACTAGCTTTTTCCCGCGGCTTCGCGCTTCGCAGTGAAGCCATTTTTTATTTTTTTATTTAATATGTATCCTATGTTACTTCTAATACCTCCAAGAATATACGTACAAAGTTTTATGTTGATTGGTTCAATAGTTTTTGCGTGAAAGCGTAACAAACAAACTTTCATTCACATTTATAATATTAGTATAGATGATGCAAACAATTTTGGTGAAATACTAGTGGGGCCTAAGGATAACAATATCCTAAATTATAATCTCGTAAGCATATCCGCAACTAAGGACAAGACATCTAATCCTGCAAAACATAACCCCTTATTGACCGCCAAAGTAAAAATCTCCAGTCTTTATAGGGACCCCCAATCACCTCTAAGAATCAGTACAAAAAGACGTTTGACAACTCTTATAAAACACAAGAAAATAAAAGGATTTATTTAAATCCGTCCCCTTCACACCAAGTTTTAGTTTGTTGTACTAGTAAATTTACGCAGCTATTCAAGCAAAGGAAAGTTTTGTTCAAATAGACAGATGGAGCAATTAGTAAGCGACAGCAAGAATCATACAATCCACGTATAATAAAGACTTTTTAACAAAGCAAAAAATGCCGACGTATTGCGAATCTCCACCTTTTCTTGAAGTCGGTTAAAAATTAAACCGATTTCCAAAACAAAACACTACAAAGAGAAAAAGTATTATTTTTAGCAAGTCAATGTCTTTGGTACCAATATTTTTTTCGTTTTTGACACCGTTTCCGAAAAAAAAACAAAATACTACAAAGTGAAAAATAACTTTCTTTTCGGCAGTCGGTGTCTTTGGTACCTATTTTTTTTTCGTTTTAGACACTGTCTTGCGAAAAGAAATCAATTTTTAGTTTTTTGTTTTTGAAGTCGGTTATATTTTGTAGTTTATTACCATGAAAATCATTTATGGCTTCTCATAACATTTCCAACAAGCCTAAACACAACTGGAATACGGAGTTCCGGTGCCTACGTTCTGGTTTCATCACCAGATCAGTTTGTTTTACAAGTTCATTTTCATTAGAACCATTTTATTTAAATTTGCTTCATCACCAAAACCCAAAACATACTTATCATTGAGAAGTTCCAGTGGCCATCTGTAGTCTTCTGCATGAGTTCCACTTTACCAAATGATACTTTCTGAATGCTTGCCATGTTGATGAAAATATAAAAATCGCTATGAGTATGCCTATAAAATTTTAGGAGTTCTCTCAATTTCCCCAGGATCCCAACATTAGATCCTGATCTGATGACCATGGACCACCTGAGAAGTATAGGTACCCTTTCAAACAAAAGAAGAATTTTCCAAATCGTTCTAGGCGTCTTTGGGTAGTCGGGGCACATACACAAAAAAAAGATTCCGACGAAATGAGAACCCCCTTTTTTTGAGGCCTGTTAAAAAACCATACATTATGTTTCACTATGTAGTTAGTTTTTCACTATGGAATTTGTTTTTGGTAGGCAATTTATTGATCGTGCAATCACGCCTGTATTCCGCGCTTCGCTAGTTATATTTACGTAACATATTACAGGCGGCGGCCCCATTGTCATCAAGTCAAGGGAAAAGTCCAGACTACTACTGAGATATTCCAGATGGTAAAACCCAACAACACGTATTTGCCCGACCCGGGAATCGAACCCGGGACCTCAGGCGTTATGTACTGCAAAAACCATTTTGGTTACCATGCGAATATCTGGGAAAGTTCTTGCGAGTAATGAGAATCCCGAGAGGACCTAAAATAATATTAGTGTTGGCCAGTAGATTAGATTGCAGAGGTCAATGCCATATCGACGTCTACATTCACACATACACACACACCCTTTTCCCATGGGGGTAGGCAGAAACTACAGAACACCAACTACTATGATCCTTACATAGCTGTAACCTACACATTTCGCTTCATTAACGTTCATACGCAGCCTAATTGCGTAAGTGGATTCGGCAAGGCAAAGGGCAAAGAGTATGAACAATCGACCAATCACATAGACGGAAATCCACATCGCGACTTTCATCTCGCATGTGATTGGCCAATTCTTCATACTCTTTGCGCTTTGCCTTGCCAAATTCACTTATGCAAATAAGCTGCAGGTCATACACGCATGCTGGTTTTGAGCACTGCGCACCTGGCCTTTTTGAAGATTATCTTCAATAAAATCGATGTCTATTGCTGATAATAAATCGCATTTGGTTTGTTTGAAGGTCTTATCACACGATGTATTTACCTCTCTCTATGACCACAAAAGATCCCAATGGGTGAAGTGTCCGTGTTATTTCTCGGCCCCTCCAGAAGATAAGATACCTCTCTCTATAAACTAAAAAGTCTACCGTGTAGTTTGAATCCCAATACCTTTACACTTATTAATAACGTCATCATCTTCCTGCCCCTGTTCCATGTTACTTGGGGTCAGCGCAACACGTTATCTTCTTCCATACAGTCCTGTCCCCTGTCACGCTTTTCTTTCATACCACTCCTCACACCGTGTTGCCGGTTTTCAGCAAGGTATTTGAAAAGATAATGCTAAATCAAATGCTCATTAATTTTAATACGAATAACATCTTGCATGATAAACAGTATGGTTTCACCAAAGGACGTTGTACAACTGACGCTGGTGTCACCCTATTAAAACACATATTTAATGCGTGGATGCCATAGGTATCTTCTGTGACCTGTCGAAGGCGTTTGATTGCGTTAATCATGAAACATTATTTCTGAAATTTGAGCATTACGGGCTAGGTTAATCAGCGTTAACTTTGGTTAAATCTTATTTGAGTGATAGACAGCAATTAGTTCAAATAAACGGTGTGAATTCGTTGGGGTTAAACGTGAAAATGGGGGTACGCCAGGGCTAAATTTTAGATCCTTTGTTATTTTTAATATACATAAACGATTTACCCCGTTTATTGGAAAACAAACTAAACATGGTGTTATTTGCTGATGACACATCTTTATTTTTTTTTAAGAAATAGACGTACTTGTCAGGTTGACGACGTATATCGCGCTACGACAGGTTCAGGATTGGTTCACTGCCAATAATTTATTTTTAAATGGTAACATGGTGACATTATATCAAACAAGGAGAAGCTAGAATTCGTCGATGAAACGGTTTTCCTGGGGATCACGCGAGACTCAAGGTTACAATGGGGTCCTCATTTAATATCAATTGCAGGGCGGCTAAGTTCGGCAGCTTATGTTGTTAGAAAAAATCGTCAATTTACTGATGTAGATACTGCGACTCATCACCTCTCCTTTATTAATGCGTATTGTATTTATTTTGAGGAACTTGTAGATTTAATGTACAGTAATGAGGATGCGTTTCCGAGCAGATAAGAACCTTTACACAATTTAATCAAAAAGGTAATGGTTTTGTGAAATGGTTTTAAAAAAATAACTAAAATTTGTTTTAAGACCATCGATATACTAACTCAATCAAAGGATTCATTTAATCTAATCCCTGGAATACGAACTTGATAAGCGATGTAATTACCACATAATTTACCGTCACTGTAACCGTTATCCCCTTTTAATAAAGTAAATTTTCGTTTGTCAGGGCTCAAGATATATTGGTAGAGTGTACCCTGAAAAGTTTCGCCTGTCATAGATCTATTAAGTGTGCAAACATCGCCGGAGTCTGTGATCACTGTTTGATCTGAACTCGGTTGATTGGGATGAGGGCGATGGCCTCTGAGGCTCTGATTCGTAATTATTCGGCAATTCGTAATTATGTTTGAGGGTCTTGTTAATTTAAGAACACTTTATTAACTGTCTTCAGTAATTGTGTAGTTTTTAGGTTTTGTTTTAATTAGTGAAAGATAACTTTTTGATAAATTGGCTTCAAACTGGATTCTGACGTCGGCTTCGCCCGTGTGAATATTACTATAGATTTGTTATCCTAAAGTAGCATAATACCGTAGCCTATACGCTATTCCAGACTATAATCTATCTATGTGCCAAATTTTATCTAGATCCGTTCAGCCGTTATAGCATGATTGAGTAACGAACAAACTTTCGCATTTATAGTATTAATAGGAAGTAGGATTAGAATTAATTAATCTGCCTAACCCTTTCTCAACTAAGTTGGGGTCGACTCACAGTCTAACCGGATACAGTTGAGTACCAGTGTTTTTCATGGAGCGACTGCCTATTTGAACTCCACAACCCAGTAACTGGGCAACACGATACCCCTTGGCAAGACTGGTGTCAGATCTCAGTCCTCTGACTACCGTAACGACTGTCATAGATCTTCAAATACAGCTGGGGTTTGACGTGCCTACTGAGGCACGGAGGAATCTCGAATATCTCAGATGTGTTGAAATGGTTACTCATCGGACCCACGGATTGACCTAGGCAAGTGTTGCTTATCCTTGAAGATCGATTCGCTCAGCTGTTATTAGTTAACCACAGACTCCTATTTTCACAAGCTTTTATTTAACTTGCAATGTATGACTGTGTGTGTGTGTCTTCGGGTCAAATCTTGCAACTGAATTTAAAAGCTGTTATCCTCCACCGATTAAAATGAAAGTTTGCATACACGTTTAGTTTGGATGACAATGAATGGTAAGTTAAGTGACGCCATTCTAAATTCAATATAGCGGACGGCCCAAAATGGCGGACTAGTTATTTTTTTTCACTGCCATGATATGGGTTCCTATCAAATGAAAGGTTTTGCTGAGAAAAAATCGAAAAATCTTGTTTTAAAAAAAGATTTTAATGAATGATTTTATTCATCTTTATCTCATAATAAAATATTAACAAAGTGTAATAGTAATTAAATTTAATCTATTCGCATAAAATAACTCTGAACTAGTAGTATCGCTCATCTAATAAGCTCAGAAGCTGGAGCCAGTCTAACGTTTTTATAATAGGTACTACATTAAAAAGATATCAGGGGAAAATTAAGAGAACGCGGCGCTTTTCAATGAATATATATATTTGGTCACTAGCTGTTTGCTATGGCTTTGGTTGCGAGATTTTTAAATATACCAAAATATATATTTGATAAAGACGGTAAATTTAAAGAAGAATCCAAGCACAGTTCCAAATAAACATTAATCTTAGTTACTAGAGGCTTTAGATAAGTGTCATTCGATGTCAGTGAAGGTGATAGTCGAAATGTCAAAATGTAAGGGATTAACCCCCGGTTTCCCAGCTCAAAATTATCTCAGAATCACGCGTTATCTGCTGTGATTGGTTGAATGAATTTTCAACAGCCAATCAAAGCAAATAACACGTGCTTGACAATTTGTCACATTAATTCTGCGATAATTTAGAGCTGGGAAACTAGGGATTAATCACGTGATATTTTGATATCGCTTGTTAATCTCACACAATTTTCCCTTTTTGATAATCGCTATCGCCACGCTTTCCATGATAGAATATCACTTGTCTAGGGCCTCAGCAAAATTGTATGGGATTGACAAGCGGTAACGAAAAATCACGACTACATACAACATACATTACATTTTGACTTTTCGACTATCGCCTTCGCTGACATCGAATGCCACTTATCTAGAGGCTATCTATGGTATTTATGTGATATCACGCACGTATTTTCTAAGAAAATCGCACTAATATTATAAAGTCGAAAGTTTGCGAGTGTGTCGGTGTGTGTGTTTGTATGTTTTTACTTCTTCACGCTCAAACGGCTGGACGGATCTGGATGAAATTTAGCACATAGATAGATCGGCGGCAGTCCCGCAGGTCGTAGTGTTAGGCCGCAGTGGAACTTCTATCGGGCCGACTACGAGTTGTTATGCTCTATGCTGACTTCCACTGATTGGAGTATGATTTACGAAATGCATGATTTGGAGGATATGTTGAATATTTTTTATGATAAACTGAATGATATTTTAGACAGATGCGTACCCTTGAAAAAGCCTAAAAGTGGAAATTCTCGATACGTTTATCCCGAATGGTACACTGCAGATATTATAAGAGATTTAAAAAATAAAGCTCGATTTCATAAGACTTTCAAAAAAACAAAGCTGGATAGCGATTATTCTTAATTTTCAAAGTACAGGGCTCGTATTAAAAAATCAATCGAAATTGCACACAAAGAACACAAGTTTAAATTACAAAATCATTCTGGCAGTATATTAGGTCCAAACGAAGTAGGTTAAACAGGCAAACTATCATAATGGATGGTCAACATCTTTCGGATGAGGAATGTGCTCGACAATTTGCGTCATTTTTTGAGTCAGTTTATAATAAAGAGCAGCAGCGGCTGGATGCGCGGGCGGCGGGGGCGGAGGCTGGAGCGAACAGTGCGCGAGTTCATGTCGAGACCCTCAGTCTTCAAGACGTAAGGGAAGCGCTCATAAAGCTCAAGCCGAAGCGCTCATCTGGCCCAGATGGCATTCCAGCTTTCCTATTCCGAGACTGTGGCAGAGTGCTGGCTCAGCCCCTGCATCATATCTTTAATACTTGTTTAAAACAAGCAATGTTTCCGCCTAGATGGAAACTCACGCGAGTGATTCCGGTTCCCAAGGGTAAGTCCGGTCCGGATGTCAGTGGCTACAGACCGGTGGCAGTCTTGTCCACACCTGCGAAAGTGTTCGAGTCTGCCATCCAATGCTGCGTGCAGGCACAAGTGAGCGCACAGATATCGGACGCGCAGCACGGGTTCCGGCCGGCGCGCAGCACTGCCACTAATCTGCTCAACTTCATGGCGAGGGTGGTGCCGGCCGTCGATGCTGGTGTGCAGGTAGACGCGGCATATTTTGATTTTAAAAAGGCATTTGATACCGTCGACAATGATTTACTGCTAATGAAACTCGAAAAATTGGCTGTACTCCGCACCTACTACAGTTCTTCGCCAGCTACTTGAAAGATCGACAGCAGTACGTTGACTACAACGGGTTTGAATCCGAGCCATACTACACCAGGTCAGGCGTGAGCCAGGGCAGCAATGTGGGTCCTCTCGAATTTATTTTAATGATAAATGACTTACCAGACGTAGTTAAACATAGTTTATGTTTATTGTTTGCAGATGACCTCAAATTGCTGCTTGAGGTTAAGGGTGAGTCGGACTGTGAGAGATTGCAGGAAGACATAGATAGAGTGGTAGAGTGGAGTCATAAAAATAAAGTCTATTTTAACACAGCGAAATGCTCAGTGATGACATTTACACGCGCGAGGAACATCTTAGCCTACGAATATAAAGTAGAGGAAGCGCCGATGCAGCGAGTGTCTCAGGTACGAGACCTAGGAGTACTGCTTACCCCAGATCTAACTTTTCGGGATCATATAGTTAAGATATGCAAGAAGGCGTACAGAAACCTGGGTGTCGTGCTGAGACAGTCGCAGGGATTCACAAACGTTACCACGCTCAGGGTGCTGTATGATGCTTTGGTAAGGAGTCACTTGGAACACAGTGCGGTGATTTGGGCACCTCATGAAGCGAAATACAATGTCATGCTGGAGCGTGTACAGAATAAATTTACTAGACATTTGTATTTTAAACTTTATGGGGTGTACCCATTTTACCCGCTGATGTATCCGACACTGTTTGTACTGGGTATGGTGGGGTTCAACGAACTCAGAGTGCGTCGGGAATTTACACTTGCGTCGTATGCGCTAAAGCTCCTGCGTGGAGTAGCTTATAACCCGGGTGTGCTGCGTCACCTGAAGCTGTGCGTGCCAGACCGGTACGTGTGGAGGCAGCGGCGACCGCCACTGCTGGCCGTGCCTGTGGCCAAAACCAACCTGCAGTCAAAAACACCCCTCACCCGCACAATATGTGTGCTAAACGAAGTGCATGAGAGGCTTGACATATTTTCGTGCAATCTGAGTGAATTCGCAAAAGTTTTGTTGAATTATGTTAGTTATACTTAAATATTAGTTATATTTTTATATTCTGTGTTAAGTCTGATTTTGTATTTAGATAGATTTTTAAGTATTAGCCTTAAGTTTATTTTTCAATTTATATGGTGTGTGTTTGCAAACCACTATTGTATTGGGGTTATCCTGTAAAGATAGTGTGTGTAAGATAAATAAATAAATATAATCAGGAATAGCACAAAGAATACTTTTATACCGGGAATATGTTCCCTTTGGGATAATTTTCGATTTTCATGCGGGTGAAGCCGCTGGCAGAAGCTGGTGTCTGATAAAAAATTCTAAGAAAAAGATAAAATCGGTTGAATTGCATCGCATTGCGTCCATGTATACATACTTGCAATTTCGCTTATCGGTGTGATATATATCGAATGGCGTCGAGCCATTAGGAAGATTATGTAATTTTTTTTTAATGTATCCTCTCAATTAACTCTAACAATTTTCACCAATAGTTTAATTTTGCCCGCTACTATCTTCAACGTACAAACAGCGCAGTGACCTATAGTTTATAATAAATATAGATGAAGTCAATTAAGCGCATCCCCGGGTGGTTTGTGGCTGCTTCCGTAAAATGCCATTAATTTATTCGACCGCCATTAAAACCCACTTTTTAGAGTACCGCACTTGAAATCAATACTAAAGACCATAAAATGAAGCTTGTATTCAGATTTACACATTAATGTGTTTGTTTTTCATTTGTATCCAGGAGTCAGGATTTGTGCTAGGTTCTCGACCCTTATTACATGAGAGCAGTGATGGCCCAGTGGTAACGGCCGCGACTTACAAGTTGAAGGTCGTGGGTTCGAACCCGGGCAGGCATTTTACTTTGTTTAAATTATTACATCACCAATGCTCTCAAAATGGTGAAGAAGAAAACCGTGAGGAAAACGGCATGTTAGGCACACGTTGTAGGTTCGTCAGAAGTGGTGTGCAGCTGATCACCCTGTACAGATCGGTACTGACTCTTGGGTCAAGATAGTGTACCGTCTTTAAATTAGCCACTAGGCATTATAACACAGGTGTTTCCTGGTTCGGATGGCATAATTCGAGTAGCTTCAGTCAAAGTCGTGTACATATAAACGTCCTGTCACGAAGCTTTATCCTTTGCCAATCCAATAAAATAGTTAGGTATATATTGGTTTGTTAGGTTAAAACGGGCTGGTTTCTGCAACTCCACGACCAAGCGCGTATTTTACGTATATGTGGGAGATATAATGTAATTCCTACTTTTTATAATATTTGAGTATCTTTTGAGTTACTCCCTGTTTAATAAGTTTGTGTATTGACTACGCGCTCCCTGCCACTGACAAGCAAGCCGCATTATAAAAGAGTGAGCAAGAGGCTTGATCGTTCAATTTTTGGTTTGACTTCGGACTTGAACGGTCAGGTAAGTTTTGATTGCTCTTGATTTATTATTAATGTGATAAATGTGATAATGTTGTGTACTGATGATATTCATTATTAATGTGCGTGTAGTTTTTACGCAATAATATTGTGGCAAGTATTTTACTGAAGTTATGTTGCTTTGATTAAAATATGGTCTAATTTATGCATTGGTTTTATTCCATTCAGTTTTACCCTCACATTTGCTTATAACCTCACATTTTGTTCTTTTCACCCTCACATCAGAAGCGAGATCGAGCGCCCATGTATTAACACATTTTCCACTTCTCTCGAGTGTCAGTACGATGTCAACCGTTCCGGAAACCTCTGATGCCACTTCTAAATTGGCTGATCCTTGGCGTGCGAGTCACCTGGCAGCAGATGCAAGAGGACACGGGTCTTCAAGCTCGAATACTCCAGGACCGGAAAATCAGGGCAGTAACATTTTTTTTCTTCATTTTATAACGACTAACGTGAAAGAAATGACAGTTATTTCTTCAGACTATAATTACCGATCCGACGGTACAAATTTTGCATCCATTACATCGTGCAAGAAATTTAACAAGCATTTATATCTACCCTCTTTTGAAATTTTGCAAATTTTGCATCCATTACATCGTGCAAGAAATTTAACAAACATTTATATCTACCCTCTTTTGATCATGATGATGCTATTAAGTGTCATGTTGACGATTTTAAGTCGGAATATACATCAAGTCTTATCTTATTCCATCATTTGCAGATGCATCCTGATTCTATGATGACCTTACTGCCTTCATGAAGTCTACGAGCTACAAGAAAAGCAGCTTGGCCGAATAGGCATCGTGTAAACGCGAGTTGGCGAAGAAGGCTGTTGGCGTGAAAGTGACAGAGCTGCATTTGGTGGACGCCGTGAAATCAGGTGTGTTGGACTTTCGTGTTATATCAGTTTTGTGACGACTGACACTTAAAACGTTGCTTTTCTTATAACTGTAAAAATCCAGTACATGATTCTGCTGATCACAATTTTCATGCTAAAAGACTAAACATAACTCGCAAGGTTATAACTATAAGACATAGCGATGTCAAATGTGCTCTTATCTTAAGGAATCTACTACTAATAGTGAATCTGATAGGACCTCTACTTATAATGACCAAACCAAGAAAGTGCCAACTGGTCTAACCCCTAAAAGCTCACACTTTTTATCCTTTGCAAAAATTGTTGTTTTAAACTAAAACCAAACAATCGGTTAAATTCTTAATTGTTGCGAAAAGCCATCTAAGATTGGTAAAATCGATGGTCTCTACTTTGTCTCTTTGATAGTTGAACAGAATGCTCATTGATGCGTTAGTCTTGAAGATTCCACCAGTGGCAAAATATTTAACAAAACGATATTATGCGGCGTTGGAGGAAATGCATTTAGTTATATTCTTATCAAAACTAATCTGATTTTTGTTAATGACCTGAACTAGGAGCTTGAGCTCGTATTGGTGTCTGATAACTATATTCAATTTCTTATTTATTCCTTTTGGGTGAGAATCTTTTTGACATTACTGGCATATAAGCAGTATTTATTATCCGATTATAAAACCAAAATTTATAAAACTGCTTAAAGCATTAATTTGGTTGAATAAAAAAAAAATATGCAAAACTTATACTGATATTGATGTGGATTGCATTTTAAAAGGTCGTGTACTAAATATATTGAAATCTTATTTTGACCTTTTTACATCGGGGAATTCAGTAACAAAAATAAGTTCAAAAGAAATTCATATCGTATTGATATATCTAGCGAATGTCAAAATGATTGTGCAAGTTTTATAAGATAATAAGATCATTCGTGTCAGTAAATCTCTTTTCTCTAGACCTATTTTGTTGGTTAAAAAAAAAAGGTAGGTACAGGCTCTGTCTCGATCAGAAGACTATCTATCTTCTTCAACTCTTGTCCATGAAGGTCTTGATAGTTTGAAAAAAGGTATACCTACCTAATTCTGTAACTGGACTGGTTTTAAGATTTTCCTAATTTCTCAAAACAAAAAATTAAATATGTATCTGGGTTGAATTATTTCCAATGTTATGGTTAGACCCAGTCCTGTGAAAGTAAAAACCCTTATAAAGTATCACTGTTTGTCACACAGTGATACAGGCTCGCCAATTTTGCGACCATTCGTGATATTTTAAAGTTTTCCTGAACTTTTCTCAAACGATGAGTCCCTTATATAGTACTAGCAATTTTGGATGTGCGTTGATCGATCAGTCAGTCAGTTACTTCTTTTATATATAGATAATTAAGGCCGTTGCCAAGTGGAACTAGATATCAAACATTATCTCTATTCTAAACCAAGTTTGTCCACATATTATAAGCCAACTACGTTTTGGTGCTGTTCTATTCTAAAAACTTGATACTCTACTAAGAGTCGTAGTGCTTCGGTGTGCACACCACCAATACCGAGCAGTGATGTCAATAATTGTGCGAGTTTGAAATTTTGGCAGAGGTTCAGCCTTATAACATTTTAAGGCTCTACCTATACGGTCAGAGTTTTGGGCTCGATACTGGTTGTAATCCCGTGTTCATTGATGGTGGGCATACTTGCAATCATTCGGCTTTGAGATTGGGTGTCGTAAAGGAAAGCGCATACCACACGTACCTATATTTTCTCAGTAGGAACCCTGCAATTTTCAACATAGATTGTTTTTGAAACCAAATAATTGATAGGTTCAATAAAACTGCCAGTATAGAAACGATTAGCTTCAAGCAATGATACAATAATGTTTAGAATTTATAATGCAAAAGATACAAATACAAAGAAATTGTTGTTTCTTCTAAAATATAATGGCACTCCATTCAGTTATTCCATACCCCCCTTAAGCACTTAGGCTGGGCGAAAAACCTAAAGAAGGTACGCGAACAGTTTTGGTTTCCATTGCCAAACATGTCCAAAGATGTTCTTAGGTATGTTGAGAATTGGCACACTTGTCCGATCAACAAGATTTAATCTGGTTTCCATCTTGTTACCCAGCATCCCATTGATAAAATACCTTATCATTTCCATACTGTATCTACAGTATGGAAATGCCTGAGTTCCCATATGGACACCTCGGGCAAACTAACTGACAACAAACTCTTTTTCAAAGTATTTTTTTGGTAAAATATGAGGAACTCGTGGCTAAATATGCCGCATGGGTCGATTTTTATGGTTAAGCAACGCTTGCCCAGGTCGGTCCGTGGATGGGTTACCATCTTAACATACCGAGATATCCCCGTGATTCAGTAAGCGTGTTAAGCCGTCGGTCCCGGCTGTTATTGAAAGATCATTGACAGTCGTTACGGTTAAATCTGACAAGTCTTGACAAAGAATATTGTGTTACCCAGTTAATAGATTGTGGAGGTCACATAGGCAGTCGCTCCATGCAAAATACTGGTACTCTGCTAAATCCAGTTGATCTGGAAGGCGACGTCAACAAAACTGCAAATTCTTTTTCGTAAACTGTCTGAAAGATTTTATCTTTACCTTCGGAACCCCCAATAGAATAATTTGTGATCAAGCGATGTCATACACTGGAAAATATTTTTGGTTTTTGGCCAAAATTGGTCAATTGATTACATTACATCATTGCAACTGGTGTCAGTCGTGCAAATGGCCATGTCGAAAGGCTAATGAAAGTCCTCACTGACTGTTTCACGGTAGTCGAAAATACCTCCCCAAGAAGCTGGAAGTGACCCATTGGGGAAGTCCACCTTGCAATTGATTGTACATTTAATAAAACCTCTGGACCAACTTCCTTTCAGCTCTTGGGTCGCGATCAATCGTCTCCAGTTATTTCTGGACTAAATTATGTTGTTTTATTTTACTTTATAATGATGTTAAACACATGGACCTTATGCTTATCGGGAAGTAACGAATCTTCGGTATCGGTGATATTACAACATTCACATGCTATAATGAAACTCCTTTCATAAGGGTCCATGCGTTATATGTAATATTCATGACAATGAATAGTACATTATAAAAGTGCACAAAACTGGAAATGATTACTAGTATGTTTCTCACGAAAATCGGAGACTTGTTCCTCCAGTGTGCTGTGAGCTGGCAGAATCACTAGATTCTGGACATTATTATTGTTAACTTTAGTTAGTAACTTTTTGCCTCGTACGCGCCCGTAACATTCTGGCCAGGTGTTGGGCGAGTGCTTGGTAATGAGTATGCTATAGTTTATTATGCCGCGCCTTATGTAAGGCTTTTTACCGAGGCAATATTTATTTTTGTGATAAATGCCGTGCCTTCTTGAAAGGCTTTTTACCGAGGCAATATTATCACGTTATTTTATGCCGCGCCTTCATGTAAGGCTTATTACCGAGGCAATGTTTATGATTTGTGATAAATGCCGCGCCTTATTGCAAGGCTTTTTACCAAGGCAATAATATCACGTTAGTTTATGCCGCGCCTTCATGTAAGGCTTATTACCGAGGCAATGTTTGATTTGTGATAAATGCCGCGCCTTATTGCAAGGCTTTTTACCGAGGCAATGTTATCACGTTATTTTATGCCGCGCCTTCATGTAAGGCTTATTACCGAGGCAATGTTTATGATTTGTGATAAATGCCGCGCCTTATTGCAAGGCTTTTTACCGAGGCAATGTTATCACGTTATTTTGTGCCGCGCCTTCATGTAAGGCTTATTACCGAGGCAATGTTTAAGATTTGTGATAAATGCCACACCATATTGCTAGGTTTTTTTTTTTTTACAGAGGCAGTGTGATCACGTTATTTTAAGCCGCACCTACATGAATGGCTTTTTGCCAAGGCGATGTTTATTATTTGTGCTTTATGATTCAGTGCTTTAGGCCGTGCCTACATGAGAGGTTTTTACCGAGGCCATCTTTTGGTGATTATTCTTGTTGATTTATTCAAATTGTTAATCACCTAAGAAATTGTTATGTTATAATGAACCACTAAAATGTACATATTATACCATCAATTTTTTATTCACGAGCCGTACCGGCTGCTCGTCAGAATGGCCGTGTGGGAGATATAATGTAATTCCTACTTTTTATAATATTTGAGTATCTTTTGAGTTACTCCCTGTTTAATAAGTTTGTGTATTGACTACGCGCTCCCTGCCACTGACAAGCAAGCCGCATTATAAAAGAGTGAGCAAGAGGCTTGATCGTTCAATTTTTGGTTTGACTTCGGACTTGAACGGTCAGGTAAGTTTTGATTGCTCTTGATTTATTATTAATGTGATAAATGTGATAATGTTGTGTACTGATGATATTCATTATTAATGTGCGTGTAGTTTTTACGCAATAATATTGTGGCAAGTATTTTACTGAAGTTATGTTGCTTTGATTAAAATATGGTCTAATTTATGCATTGGTTTTATTCCATTCAGTTTTACCCTCACATTTGCTTATAACCTCACATTTTGTTCTTTTCACCCTCACATATAAATATGATATATCTAGCTTATAATTCTATCATAACTTAGCTTAGATTATCGATATTAAACCGCTTACTTAATTAATAATCTTATCATAATTAAACCGTTTACTGCTGACTGCTATTATGTGCATTGAAAAATCGTTTCAGACTACTATTGTCAGTTTCTGTAATGTATTCAGACCGCAATATTTTTAATTTTACCGCTTACCGTATCTTTACCCCGTTAGGTTGCTACTGATAGGGTGTAAATTTTCAAGGCGGGGAGTATGGTGTGGCAGATATTCAACCCCTATTAGCATATAGCATAATATTTATTTTTAATAGTCTATGTGATGGGCATCTGCCTTGTTAGATTTTGCTTTCGTAAACCGATAACTCCCCGAGGGTGCCACACAAGCAGAATCGAATATATGCATGTCTTTACACCACTAGTTAAAAAGCTCACCGCGCCGCGCTCGCCCGCTCAATTTTGAGTGTCGAATTTGGTTCTCTTCCTAATTTGAAAATCATCTCCATTTCTGGAGCACATTATAATCCGGAACAGCCTAGATATCTACAGTGTATGTTTGACTGGATATTTGGAACACTGGTGGCCACCAAAAAGATAAGATCAACGGGAATCTTCTAACATCTGGAGCGACTGACCCAGAAACAGCCTCGGTAAGCGATTTGCAATTTTCTCGTTGGTTTTCCCGTCGAATGGTCCCCAATGTCTTTTCAATAGGCAACAAATAGACGAAGTTGGACTTGCACGCCTCCACGTGTCAAGTCGTTATAAGTTCTCATCCCACCCCTAGGAGCACGTCTATTTACACGCCTGCCCCTACAAGGCTTTTGGCTGCCAATATCAGAAGTTATAATTACTCCGTGAGCACCGTGTTGCTTGACTTCAGTTTGCTCGAAACTGTGCTTCATAGACTCTGGAGGACTGTAATAAAGTATTGTTTTCTGATGAAGCTAGAATCTCTTTGTGTGGAGAAGACCGACGCCGGCGAGCGCTGCGAAGACCATGGGAACGCTATGCGGTAGTTAGTTTCGAAGAAATCACTCCTTATGGTGGAGGATCCGTTATGTTTTGGGCAGCAATTAATTCGACGGAGCGCACGGCGTTAGTTTTCATAGAAAATTGAACATTAAATTCACACCGGTACATAATGGTAGTCTTAATTCCATATGCACAACCCGCATTGTCGTCCATAAAAATAGAATCTTCCCGAAGTACTGCACTTAGGGATGACACCACATCATCGCTTACCATCAGGCAAGGGTAGTGGTCAAACGCGAGCATAAAGTAATATAAAAAAAACATACAAACAAATAAACATACAAACACGCAAACATACATACAAACAAATATGCATACACTTATGAAAGGTACACATGTTTAGAAGCCCAATTAGAGTAACTTGAGTGAATATTAGAAAATGCCAACAACATTACATATTTACGTGTATAATTGATGACTTACTTCTTTTTGAAGTCGTTAAAAAGCCTTTCAATGGTACCTACTATACTGCACTAGGCCATCAAAATCTCTCCGACGCGCGAGCGAAGTTTTTATGCAACTCGATCGGTTGACACCGCTCCTCTTTTCTTCGCGCCGCGCCAAGTGGACAGGCAGCCTAAGTCAAAATGCTACAATTGACGTGAGGTCTACACGGTCAAAATAACTGCACATCCAGCGTCAAACGATCCCCCACTCTCGCCTACCCGCGCAGCGCCCGGGTTCTCCCCGTGCGCCAACAGCGAAAGTCGAACGTCAGAGTGACATTAATAGCTCCAAATGCACAGCTTTTTTGACCGTGTAGTACTACACCCATCGACCACATAGCCACTAGACGCTGTTCTGTCAACTAGCTTAGGTATGAGGAACGGGACGACTGGGCTTTGATTGGTCCATTACCAAGGTCATACGCCTCATTAATGGTGGGACGGGTTTAAATAAAACCAGGAAGGTATCCATAATTTTATAAATTGTATTTGTGCTTATTTTTTTTAATGAATTTTTCCTTTTTTATTATTTATTATACGGCGTTGTAACATTTTAGTAATAACATAAAAATTTAAATAAAAATACAAAATTCTAAAGGTAACGTAATCAAAAAATCGTTTCACAATTATTAAACTATTCAATTTAACGTCTTTATTTGTAACGTTACTAGTTCTATCGATAACAGATTTGGTCATAGGATATGGTGCATCACTAGTTTTGTTTACGAAATAATAGAGGAGAAGAGATAGCGAAAAAGATACTTTAAAAAGAAAGAGACGCAAACATGCGGTTTGCGTTTTCACCTACAAACTTGACCAGTATAATATGAACTCCGATAAAAAATATCAGAAAATAAATCTAATTATGTTTATGTAACTACTAGCTTTTACCCGCGACTTCGCTCGCAGTGAAGCCATTAAAATATATATCTATTTTTTTTAATAAAACGTATCCTATGTTACTTCCAATACCTCCAACAATAATAATAAAATAGTTAGTAGTAATAGTTAGTTTAGTAGTTTTTGCGTGAAAGCGTAACAAACAAACTTACATTCACATTTATAATATTAGTATAGTATATAGTAAGGATTAACTTATCAATGAAATGTTATGCCATTTTACCGGAAATTCGAAGTCTGGCTGTTGTTACCATACCAACGTTTTGTACAAGAGGCCATTATAATATTTATTTGATCATTTTTTTATTGATTGACGCGGAAGTGTTTACCGCTCACAGAAGTGGTCGCTATTAATTCAAAATTGTCGAGTGGCGACCTGTATATGATCTTTTATTCACATGTGTTGACAGACATCGCTCGCCTGTTATTAGGCGTCTAGGGGCTGTGTGGTCGCTGACTACACCCTACACGATACAAACGTAATGGATGTTCGATTGAGCGATGAACTAGTAGTCCAACATTTGCGGTAACTTGTCAGCCCCTTGTTACACACGCGGCGGTGACCACGCAAGACGGATATAATTACCGATCTTTAGGGAAACACATTAAATACCTACTAACATAAGATGAGGTTTGTTGTCGTTGCAAAACAACAATTATGAACCCTCTGCTAAGTAATGCCCGTAATTACCAAAACAACAGAAAAGCCCTAACATTGTGTTTCTCGTGGATTCACGTCTTAAACACACAAAAGGTTTAGATTATATTTGCAAGTTCTAGTAAACTAGCTCTGCCCGCGGCTACCCTCGCGCTAAAAAATATATTTAATATTGACTAAAAGTGTTTTATTGTCCCAAAGAAACTAACTACCGGGATGTAAAATCTATACAAATATTATAAAGCTGAAGAGTTTGTTTGTTTGAACGCGCTAATCTGAGGAATTGGGTTGGAATTGAAAAAATATTTTTATGTTGGATAGTTCATTTATCGAGGAAGGTTATAGGTTATATAACATCACGCTACGACCAATAGGAGCGGAGCTTAAATGAAAAATGTTGCAAAAATGGGCAAAATATTCCTTTTTGAGACCTTCCGTTGCGTGCGCTACGTAAGCGGTTAAAGTTACGCAACATTCATGATATAATTGACTTTTTTTTCTTCAGTACGTAATTTAATCATTTGTCTTTACTGCCATCGATTCGACAACGAACGAATCATGTCTTCAAAATCTTCATTGATAGGTATTGTATCAATAGATATTTACATATTGAAGTTAATTATTCATTTTTAGCAAAGTAAATACACGTGATGGGGAGCCTTTGGTGTCTTTACACCTTTACGGACCGCAGTGGTTATATTATTAAAAAACGGACCCAAAATTAAAGTAATTGGTGACCCCTGGTGTAGAACATAGTATGAGCACAGTATAAATATGCGAAGAGTACGGCAACTGCCTACAAACGCTCAAAACAGCACACTTACACAAACATGCGTATCGACGAGACCCCTAAGCGACTCGCACTACTGATAGCACCGCGGACGCTACTTAGGGGTCTCGTCGGTGCGCGTATTTGTGCGAGTGTGCCGTGGTATGAGTGCCAAGTTTCAACAAAATCCGTTTGCCCAACCCGTTAGTCGAACCTAGAAAACCATACTCAGAAGTAGTGCTTGCGACCACTAGACTAACGAGGCAGACCGTAATGATCAGTGTTAAAAACAAATTATTATAAATACTAAAACTCGACTGATAAAAAAATATTACTCTCCGACTAGACCTGTTATTTTACATTTGACAGATTTATTTATTTGTTTATTTCAGGATCATCATTATATTATTTAACACCGTTGCTCGTAAAGCTGATGTAATTCCACCGGTTTTAAATATGTAAAGCGGGTCATAAAAAACGCGTGTGTTACCAAAGCAAATAGTTAAGTTTTAGTCCATACAAATTCCATAACAGTATTATTTGCCATTTCGCGCGCTGTTGCTATTCAAATTTCGAACTAATCGCCGCGCGGCGCCAGTCAGTAGGCAGCGCTGGCGCGCTGTTAAAATGGCGGGAAAGCAACAGTGTGCATTCACAGATTCAGTATATTTAAAATAAAAAAAATCAGTTTATTCGGTAATTTAAAAACTTGGCTGCATGCTCTAACGTCTTTGCCAACATTTTCACGCAGCTACGGCAGAAAATAATCCTCGCGCCATTTTTCTCAAATTTTCTTTTCTTTGTATTTGTACTGTGAAAATTGAAATATGACAACTTTCAATAATGAAGAAGAGTCATATATTACTTCAACTCCACCGGATATACTAACAGAAGCGCGAACCGCATGCGACAGCTTGCTGCCGTCAATATCCAAAGACAGATACATAATCACGTATGAAAATTTTTTGAAGCGGAAAACATGAAAAATGCCAAGTCATTTTCCGAAAATGTAGTTTTGGCGTATTTTAATGAACTAGCTCGTTGTGGACAACATATTCGATGCTGAAAAGTACCCTCAAGACGATATTAATTTATATTCAAATCTCATTGCATTTTTAAAGAGACGCTCTGATGGTTTTATAAAGAAAAAATCTAAGGTACTGTCATCAAATGACGTCGAAAAGTTTCTAAGAGATGCTCCAGATAGCCAGTACCTGGCAACTAAGGTCAGTTTGCCTCCTTATTTTATGTATTGATCTACCTACTGTACATACTCTTTTATATATTTTTTAACGACCGTCTGTAAGCTCAGTACCTATACCTTATCTTACACATTTTTATTTCTTTTCAGGTTGCGTTAATATTTGGTATTAATGGTGCATGTAGACGGCAAGAGCTTCACAATATTACCACAAATGACATTGAAACTCAAGGCAAAATGCTTTTAATTAAAATCCCAAACACTAAAAACAAAATACCCATCTTTTATTATCAACGGCCCATTTTATGACGTAGTCAAAAAATATGAAGCTCTGCGTACGACTAAGGCAAAAAATAATCATTTCTTTCAGAATTACCAAAAAGGTTAATGTACATGCGTATAATGCAACCTATTGGCATTTATAAATTCGGTGCCATGCCAAAGGAAGTCGCCAAGTTTTTAGGATTGCCGGACGCTGATTGTTATACAGGGCACAGTTTCAGAAGAACGTCAGCTACATTACTTGCTGATTCGGGGGCTGATTTATTGACTTTAAAGCGGCATGGCGGGTGGCGTTCTAACGCAGTAGCAGAATCTTATGTAGAAGATTCCATCCAAAACAAAGCAAATATAAGTGCCAAAATAACTCAGGCAATAAATTTGGAGCCACAAACGAAGAAGTTTTGCCCTGAGCCGCGCCCCTCTACTTCTACTGAGGATATTTTTTTATTTACAACTAATGACGAATTACAATGCTCTTCTGCCGCCTTTCAAAAAGTTTCGTCGTCTCCAACATTTACCCTAACACAAAACAATGACATTATGAATAGTAATAATAATAATAAAAACGTAATTAAAAAACCAACTACAACTACGTATCATTTTAATAATTGTAATTTCACTAACTGTTTCAATAATTAGAAATGAACAAAATATAAAATGTTTTTTTTTTCTGTTTCCTCGCAAATGTGTTAAAAAACGTCGTACGATATACGTGCGTATTGGTTATAACGCAATAATATCGTAATGTACTATAACAGGCAACCACAGACAATAAAATGCGATAATTCATGGACGCTTACAATAGTGACGCGACGTGTTTAATAGCTCCGTTATACCGATAAATTAAAATTCACAGTTAAATCGAATTTACGTAGCAGTAAATATCGCAGTGTAAAGATGTGAAGGTTACATTTTGAAAAAAATATGTTTGGATATGATAATATAAATATAAAAAAACAGCAAATAAAATTACTAAAATACTTACGATTTTATTATTACGATGAAACGATGGATTATGCTCCATATAAACTGGAGCCATCAATTTAATCCTCAGTAACATTAATTTTATAAATTTTCGAGTGCACAAAATGATTGACGTTACAAAAAAATACATTGTTTCTGTTATAAATTTATACCACCAAAAATGATAAGCAAAAATAAAATTAGCATTGCGTGGGATAAAATCAATTTTTATTCCTTGTAAATTTTAATTTTAATTCTTTGACGTTAAAAATTGCCGCTTTTTGGCCTAGTTGAATAAATATATTGGACTTTGACAGTTCAAAGAATATAGTTTGTTTATTATTGTGACACTGTAGTATTTTAAACTATTTATATTGCTGTGCCCTAGCAGGGTTCATGTATGAAACTTTTATACTGATAACAACTTTGAATGAACATGAACATGAATGCAATAAATGATTATTATTATGCATATGATTATTACTGCAATGCTTTACTGTTTATTTCTTTTTCTTCCTGTCCTTATCCCGTTTTACTTGGGGTCGGCGCAACACGTTAGAAACAGTTTTTTTACTTACCCTTTTATATCGACTTAAAACTGATAATTGACTAGAATTGGTTTAACTAACCACGCGTATGGTCCCTGACTGACAGATACCAAAAATGCATCTATTCCAGTCTTTCCCAAAGTGGGCGAAAACGCCCCCTTGTGGACGCTACAGGCCTAAAGGGGGGCGGTAAGATACCCAGAAAAATAATGGGCTTCGTACAATATCTCTTTGTTAATTGCTCAAAAAGGCAAACCACATAACATCGGAGAAGAGTTAATTTTGCCAGCAATAAAGGAAGGAAGTAATAACTACTGTGCTTCATAAACCGGCCGCAAATATTTTCCGAAAAATGCCTTTGAGTAATAATTCTGTGCAAAGACGAATTGATGAAATGGCTGAAAACATTGAAGGATCATTGTGCGATCACCTGAAGACAAGTCAATTCTCAATTCAGCTCGATGAGTCCACTTTACCAACTAATGAAGCATTGTTGCTGTCTTATGTTAGGTTTATTAAAGATGAGAAAATATGTGAAGAACTATTGTTTGCTAGAAATTTAGAGACCGATACAAAAGGCGAAAGCATATTCAATACGTTGGAAAAGTTTTGTGATGAGAAAGAGATTCCCTTGAAAAATAATATATCAGTTGCTACGGATGATGCTCCGGCTATGACAGGGTGCCATAAAGGCTTCATAGCGTACTTAAAAATTAATTTCCGGATGTCCTTGCTGTACTTTGCGTTATTCATAGACAACATTTGGTTGCTAGAAACTTAAGTGAACGACTATTTCAATCACTGCAATATGTCATCAAAGCAGTCAGTAAAATCCGCAACAGCTCTTTGAATGATAGATTATTTCATCAGCTTTGTGTTACTAATAACGAGGATTTTAACCGTTTGTTGTGTCATAATAAAGTTCGTTAGCTATCAAGAGGCAATTGTCTGACTCGATTTTACAACCTGTTTAACTCTGCGATAGAGTTCTTGGAAACTAAACATACAGAATTGCACAACAAGCTCATTACATCAAAGAATGATATAGCTTACATGACAGACCTGTATAAATTGTTCAACGACATGAATCACCAACTGCAAGGCGATTAACCAAATTTAATTAAAACAAAAAGAACATGGGCAGACGTGAGTTTCACAATTTTCCGAATTTATTAGTATCCTGCAGTAACGACGATTTATGTGCCTACTGCCAACATTTGGGAAACCTCCACATTGACTTCACCGAACGATACCAGGACATTTTGAACTAGGAAATACCAGACTGGGTGTTGCATCCGTTTTCAAATGTCAACACAGCAATGTCACCTCATCTGGAAGAAGAACTTATAAAATTGAAACAAACGAGGAAATAAAAATCAAGTTCAAAAATGGTTACCAAGAATTTTGGCTACAGAAACCGATCCCGCAACTGTACCCTAAATTGTGGTCAATCGTTCAACGATTCTTGATCGCATTCCCATCGTCATATTTGTGTGAACGTGGATTTAGTGCTATGGCAACACTGCTTACTAAAAAGAGAAATCGTTTGTATGTTACCGGACGTGGCGACTTGCGACTGTTCTTGAGGAAATTGGAACCTGATATCAACAAACTTATTAAACAGCAACAGATTCATCCTTCACATTAGTTTTTATATAAGAATCGATTATGTTTGTTTTATTTTAAATAAAAGATACTCAGTTTGAATACTATAAAGTTGCGTTTCAATAATCATTCTCATTGGCAGGTTTAGCCCGTAAGAGTTAACTTGAGACCTGAGCGCCGTTGTGTATTACCTACTGCGCTCAGGTTTCGAATTAAGTCTTGCGAGTCATACTAAAAGTCTCGTTTAGAATTAATGTTTAATCGCCGCTAATATAGCTCACAATAATTGATTAATTTAATATGAAGTTTTAGTGGTTTTAAGTAGGTGAAAAACTGGGGGCGCTAAAAAATAATTTATTCTCAAAGTGGGCAGTAGACAAAATAAGTTTAGGAACCCCTGATCTATTCAAAATTGGTGGAGTAGTGATCTTGTTCTAGTTAATGCAGAAACTTTACAAGAACTGCAAAGACTGTAGCTTAATAAAGTATCTACTTAGGACAAAGCTGTTCACATATTTCTCAATTCTTAATAAGCTATAAACCATACCAACAACGATCAAAGAATCCCCAACTGAGAAATTAATCATTAGAGTTTTCATCGTACGGGCTGCAGTTGGTTCCAATCAGTCGTGATGACAACGCGGATCGTCTGCCATCAAACACACCCGTACACACAAATGCTAAATTAACACACCATCATCGGCTCTTTACGAATAGATACATCCTACGCACACATGCATAAGTTACGACTCGATCTAACCAATCACGGGTGAGGTCTGTCAGTGTGTGTGACCAGGGACGTACTTGGGCATGTGTTAGTACCGTGTCACACAAGCATGGAGTGGATCCCACGTTTTTCTCTGACCATCGTGCCGCGTTAAAACCCTTTTCACGTTTGGAGAATTTTCCATCACATGTAAAATAAATGGGAACGGAACGCAACGCCCGCGTTTAATGTGTGGATCGTATGGAATTTATATTTAAAATAACATGTTGGGTTAGGTTATGTCGGGTTTTGGGATATTTCAAGTTTAAATTTCATTTAGTTTTAGTTGTCTCTTAAAATTGTTATTGGGTTTAGATTCATGGTAATTAAATTGTTTTTGTTCATATTTATTTATGAAACGTAAATTAACTGATACATTACTTACTATCTTTATTTGTAAACAAAACAACTTGACCGAGCTCCTAAGAATCAAGATTAAAGTAAAATAAACAAACACAAGTAGGTGGCGGTCGATTTAAATTCAAGATACACTGCACACTTCTCAATGCCATCCTCAAGGACGGTAACAGGAAACCTTTACAAATCGGCGACTTACTGCCCGTGCGAGTCACGGGCGGAAGCGGACTACTGTTAATCTAATGGTAACTATGTTAAGCATTAATTTGAGTTATGATGTTTTAGGCTTAGAAGAGGCTTATGTCCAGCAGTGGACGTCTTTCTGCTGAAATGATGATGATGTTATTAGGCCGCACGGTAGTGGTGTAACAAAGGCCATGAGCTTGGCTTTGACGTTGACGTGCACCGTGTAAATTACTGAACCAATATTGCGGTTATCCTAATTTGTAATTAGACATTTCACTAAAACTCATATCATAATAAATGGATGTTTTCAGAAGTTCACAATCTCAACTAATGGTAAGCGATGATGTGGTTGATGGTGTTTTATCTGTTTGACAGATATGAATATCTATTTGACACCATTGAATACTTGTGTCAGACAAGTTTTCATTTGAAGGTTGAAGAAGAAGTGTATTAACATATAATGTATAACTTTGGCTCATTGTCTTGTTATTCTTTCGAAGTAAGTTTGTATAAAGGTGTAGTGGTGCTAGATGGCAATTATCATTTTCGACATAAATAAAAATTGTTTGGAAAAGAATAAACATAAAAATTTGGTCGTAGTCTCCAACCATTTGAAAAATTAATAGCAGAGCGGTCCATCGCTTCCACTGATGACTTAATATGTGAAAGCATCTTGAAAATCTCTTTGACCTTGCCTGATTTTTCAGACCTAAGTCCGCTCCTGCGATGTTACAATAGTATTAAAAAGTAAATTATTAGGGGCTGTCCTAACGAAAACGATTATTAAGTCCTTTTTATAAGTACTAGCTTTTTCCAACTAACCCTAACTAACTAATCTTGCGGTCGCAAACGCGACTATTGAGCATGCAGATGCAATATTAACAGTTAAACGAATCAGCCGGTCTATTCTGAAATAAGCATAATTGGTAGCCGTTTGGAGAGTTTGGAAGTTGCTACCACCGTGGCACACCGCCAGCTTGAAACAGAAATCTTGCTTGCAGAACGTTAAGCCGTTGTCGATTTTATGTCTGGGCATACAATGACGTGTAAAACTATTATGGTTCCACTGTCAGGCAAGGACGGAGCTATATAAGACAAATAAGCGTAATAATCATGAGGGTGTTACACCGTCGACCACATCATCGCTTACCATCAGGTGAGATAGTGGTCAAGTGCGAGCCTATCAATAATAAAAAAATTGAGAAATAATAGCTCGTTCCCTTTTTCACAGTCGCACTATGATAGTTTTGACACGTCATGGTATGGCCCCTGATCTCTCGCCGATCGTGTCGATCGCCATCCCACGGGCTATGAGTGTAAGTAAAAAGAGAGCGCACCTGTGTTTGCTAATATACATGAACACATTAATATCTCCCGTGCCGCTGCAGCGAAATGGATAATGTCTGCTGCGAATAACTGCAATGACCGAAATACGGTCAGTACAAAAATATTTGATTTATTTAGGTACTCACAAATAGCTTTTTTTCAATGGAAGAATTTTTCAGTTCTTGGATAGCTCTAGTATTCAGTGCTTGGCTCACCTCTCGGAGTGCGCAGCATGTCACCTGTACTTGCGAATACCTCATGCAGCGTCACCGAATTGTGTTACCGTACCCGAATAGGGTGTTTCCTGGGTACAAAAATGGTAATTATATTTAGTCCGTCAGTGAGATTATCAAACTATTTTGGACCCGTATTTTTTGCTTTAACAAATAAATAATTTTGTTTATTGTATTAGAAAATACGTGTCCAATATTGTTAGGTTATCTAACTGATGGACTAAATAGATATTTTTGCCAACTACACTATTGTGAGCCAATACACAACTTTTATGATTTTATCTTTGCCATAGACACGCTACGAAGAAGAAGTGGAAGACTTTTCGCAATCTAATCAGTACTTTTACAGCATTATTAATAAAAATGTAAAAGTTAATCTTGGACTAGCTAATCCCGGAGTAACTAAGGATTAACATGTTAAGCAATGTTATTAATAAACATGGAAAAACCTCGGACTAACTATTCATTTCTTACACTTGGATTTACGCGTAAGCTATGCCAACCCAGTTAAAAGTGAATTTAAACTATAAAAGCAAAAATAATGAACCAGTGAATGAAACCAAGAAAGTTGATAACATAAAGTATAAAAAGAAAGAAAAATAGCCGATAAAATGACATCTGTCATACAGTTTTGAAAGAAGAAGGCAATTTTAAATTTATCTCAACAATTTCAACTTAAATCGCATATAATAAAATATTCTAAATGCGAGAGTATAGTCCTCGCTAAACTTCTGGGTCGCCCTGAAGTTGGCTTTCCGATGCACGAGGCACGGATCGGTACTGTTTTTGTATGAGGATGAGATTTACTACTGCGCAATTATTGTAGCCAACTTCAAGGCGGCCAAGAAGTTTGGTAAGAACCAAAACTCTGTCTCTCTGTCTGTTACCATTTCACGCTTAACCGCTGAACCGATTTTGGATGGAGTTAGTCATTGAAATAATACTACATAATTACCTCAATGGAGTTAGTTTCAGACTCTGGGAAGGACATACGATAGTTTTTATCCCGGAAACCATCCTTATGGGGTTGGCAAGGGAGGTAGAAATTTGTATGGTAAATTAATAACTTCTCAAGTAAGGCGGCCCACACATCCACAATATTATTGCATGACATTAAAAATAGGCTATTAGGAGTACTAATGCTACGCAGACGAAGTCATGGGAAACAGCTAGTATTTAATATTCGTAGTGCTTTGATAGATCTGATGACGAGTGTATCCCTCATACTAATGTTAGTAAAATACCTAAGTATAAAACATATCTCTTTCATGCCAATCTCTGAAATAGTGTTTCTTGTCTAGCCTTACGCTGTGTTATTTTGATATATTATATCACTAGAATAATTAGGGATAAACAATAACATATGGAATTGATTGTGAATATAAAAACAATATATTTATTATAAACTAAAAATTTTCATCATGAAATCACAACGAACAAAATGTCAATCAAAAATAATAAATGTAGTCGCCATGGATACACTCTTAATCCAACATTAAACTAGCTAGCACCATGGAGTAACTTTTAGTCCAAGACTAAAGTCAGATTAGTATAATCTCTCCTTATTCCGTGTTTATTAATACGGAAATTTGTTAGTACCAAGCTAATGCTTGGAATTAAGTTATTCTTACCATAGTTCACGTTTATTAATAAGACGGCTAGAGTCTATCTCTTACAAAGAAAATAGCCTCTTTTTACAAAACATCAAAAAATATTTCTTCAAAACGTTTTCATTTATTTTTCATCAAATGAATAGAAATAACAAAATGATGGCTTTCAGTGGTGCTTTTGAATTACTCCATCATTAATTTACAAATTAAATGGACAGTAAAGGTAATATCTAAATTCTTTTAACATTCATAGTTTCAAAGAGAAGCTGACTGAATAGAGGCAATTTGTAAAAGGTTCCCATGACTACAACCTACACAAAATTACGTAAAGAGAATTTTGTAAAGAAGCCCTTTATCACAGGGACGAGAGGCCCACACAAACTGATTCAGAAAACTTTAAATTGTGTTTTTGCGTGATCAGAAAAGTATATAAAGAAAAGGAAAACTTCTAGATTTAGGAACAAAAACAGGAATGGGAAATTATTATAATACATGGGCAAACTGTCATCCCTTCATATAAAACCCTCGAGTCCCCGAAACGTGGATCCACGCGAGACACAATAGCTTTTTAATTGTTTCGATAAAATAATTACGGCATTCAAGCGGTTAAAAACACAACTTCCTTCAGTGTCTCTGCTTTCGTGTTTAAAACTAAAAAGATAGTCAAGTTCTCCAATAAGATTGTGAAACTTATTATGTAGGTGAATTACCGGATGAGCACTAATTAGTAAGGGACAAATAAGAGAGCCTAGACAAAGGTTCTAACAGTTACAATGAAATGTGATGAACGTCTTACCGAAATATCATATATGGTTCTTTGAACGAAAAACCATATTTTTGTCGTTATCGCTGATAAACGCGAACTAGCAATCGTAAGGTAGGACGCTCTTAGGCTAGGTGGAGCGACGATCTTCGCAAGGAGGCTGATAGCAGGTGGATGAGGGTTACCGAAAATCGATGCACATGACGTGCAATTGGAGAGGTCTACGTCCAGTAGTGGACTGGTAAAGGCTGATAATGATGATGATGTTGAAAAGAATGTTACTAACTTAGGCCAGTTGGTCACCATTAAATATTGTCTCATAGCAAAATTAACACTACTTTTAAAGAAAACTTAGCATAACAAAAAAAAAGTTCTAAAAACAATTGCAATAACTCAGCGTTGTCTTCTAAATAAAACCTTCGCAGGGAGGGGAGGACAGATAGATTATTTGATAAGGCGATAGTGATTCTCTTAATTGAGTCACCGAATAAACAACACGGGGAGATAAATGTGAGAGAAAAGAGATATTTCTTGCAGAGATATGGTTTGACTTTTCAACCGATTTGCCAAAAAAAACAGACTACTTGTATTTTTTGATTGAATGTTCACCGATTACTCCGTCAGCTATGGACCTATTTTGAAATATTTATTTTGGTTTTTGTTAATTCTCTCGAGGTGGTGCCATTGTCACCAAGTCAGGCTTTGATGAGAGTATCCCAGGGAAATTGAGGAAAGTTTTGAAATGTTGTAGGCATACATATAGAGATTTTGGTATTTTCAGGGTGCATTTGGGCATAAGATATCTCGAATAATTAAATGACTTTGATGAAGTAAATTTAAATAAATGGTATTTATGAAAATGCAGCCGCGCGGGTCGATCTTCAAGGTTAAGCAACGCTTGAAGAGGTTAGTCCGTGGATGGGTGACCATTTTCAACATACAGAGTTTCCTCCGTGCCTCGGAAAGCACGTTAAGCCGTTGGTCCCGGCTGTCATTTGAACATCTTTGACAGCCGTTACGAGTAGTCAGAAGCTTGAGATCTGACACCAGTCTTGCCAAGGGGTACCGTGTTACCCAGTTACTGGGTTGTGGAGGTCAGATAGGCAGTCGCTCCACGTAAAACACTAGTACTCAGCTGAATCCGGTATGACTGGAAGCCGACCCCAATATAGTTAGGAAAAGGCTAGGCAGATTGATTGGTATTTATGAAAATGGTACTATCGAACTGATCTGATGATTCAGCCGGAAGGTAGGCATCGGAAATCTATACATCTATACATATAAATAAAATTGGAGTGTCTGTTTTTAATATTGAAATAACCGTTTTTTACTACATGAATATATACACGGTACATACACCAAAATATATTTTTTTTGAATTTTTGTCTGTCTGTTTGTGCCGGCTAATCTCTGAAATGGCTGGACCGATTTTGACGGGACTTTTATTGGCAGGTAGCTGATGTAATAAGGAGTAACTTAGGCTACGTTTATTTTAGTAATTTGTTAAACGGAACGAAGTTCGCCGGGTCAGCTAGTCAATAATAAAACAATGTCTATCCCACCCGTGTTTAGGCTTGTTCGTATTTGGATTGTTACGAGATGCCCTCTGGTTTTATAAATTATTTTCATCTTAATATAAGATACCAAAAACAAAAAGAGACTAAAAATCTTTTTTACAAAAAAATTAAACAGACTTCCAAAACAGAACACTACTTTTCGCTTTGTAGTTTTTTGTTTGGAAGTAGGTTTAATTTTTTGCTAATTTTTTTTTAATATAATAAGTAGTCCATAACGCAATAAATTGGTACCAGTGAAGACACCGACTTCCAAAAATAAAGTAATTTTTCACTTTGTAGTTTTTTTTATTTGGAAATCGGTAGTATTTTTATGAAAAAAGATTTTTTATATTAATTATATTTCGGTTTGAAAAATAATATAGCACAAACAGTTTTCGTGTAGCACTAAACCAGCACAAATACATAACATTCTCTTTACTGTCACGCAGTCGGGTAAAAGAATCTCGAGTTTATACTTCACCCGGCGGTACACTATCCGAAGTGAAATCACTCACAAGTGATAGACCTACAACGTAAGTACGTATACTATGTCCTTTTCGACTGAAGAAAGGTGAAACCTAAACAAACCAACGCCTCGATATTGTAGCACTTTTGGATTTTACGTAGATAATATAATTAAGATTCCGTCTAGGTTAGTAAAAAACGGGGCCACAGAGAAAGAGAACATTAAGTACATAAAATTGTTAAGAATGTACTTCTAAATATTAAGGGCACGTATAATGTTTCTGAAAAACCATTTCAATAACTTTGACGCGATGATGGTTATCATTATTAACAATTTCCTATTATGTTTTAATGATGTTACTTTTAACAGCTACAGTCTAATTCCATTACATTCGTAGAAACAACCATTCATTCTTTTTCTGTACTGTTTATTTTTAACCGACTTTCCAAAAAAGGAGGAGGTTCTATTTTCGGCTATGTGTATGTTTTTATTTTGTATTTTCCACAATTACTCCCTCAATTGTGGACCCATTTTGAAAATGCTATTTCTGTTTGAAAGGGTATATTCTCGAAGGAACTCCGTAAATTTTATAGCGATTTGGTATTTTCATCAACATGGCAGGCATTTGCTAAATGCAAATGCTGCCATGTTGTAAAAGTAGAAAGTATAATTTGGTGAATTGGAACTGATGAAGAAGCTTCTGCTCTGGTAATGTAGCCAGAAGCTAGGCACCGGAACTCCGTAACAAAACAATGTATCCCAGTTGTATTTAGGCATGTTGGATTTGTTATGAGAAGTACTCTGGCTATAAATAATTCTCATGGTAATTAAAGGCATCAAAACTAAAAAGATAAAATTAAACTTTTTAACAAACAAAAAATCAAAAAACTCGACTGCTCAAGAACCGAACTTAAAAAACGTAAACAAGAAGAAAATCATGCTGTGCAGTCGGATGATAGATATTATAATATTCGCAAGCTATCTGACTATATCCAGATGTATCTTCCAAAAATCAGCCAAGTGCGAGTCGAAATCGCGCACGAAGGGTTCCGTACCATTATCGCAAATAACGGCAAAAAAATCACGTTTGTTGTATGGGAGTCCCACTTAAATATTTATTTTATTCTGTTTTTTATTATTAATTATTATAGTGGCAACAAAAGTACACCATCTGTGAAATTTTAAACTGTCTAGCTATCACGGTTCATGAGATACAGCCTGGTGACAGACGAACAGACAGACAGACGGATCGTGGAGTCATAGTAATGGGGTCCCGTTTTTACCCTTTGGGTACGGAACCCCAAAAATTTTAACTAAAACATTTTAGTTAACATATTTTTTCCAATTAGGTACATTTAAACATATAGGTATTACATATTTTTGAAATCACTTCTTAAAGCTCTTTATTTTGATATCCCGCAAGAAGGGTTTGGAAGAAAAAAAAATTGGGGCCCCATAATATGGCGCCCAATATCCGCCATTTTTCTATTTTTCAATATTAATGTAGCCAGTGACAGTGAGGTAAGAATCATCAAAATCGGCCAACGCGTTTCGTCTCTATAACGCCACATAGGAACAAACGTACATACGTAGACTGATAAGCATATTACCCACCATCGGCAGTCTGGTAAAAAACTAAACCGACTTCTATCTGAAAATCTGCTTAAAAATCTTTTTAATAAAAAATCTAAACCGACTTCCAAAACAAAACACTACAAAGCGAAAAATAACTTTCTTTTATTACGCAGTACGTGTCAAAAACGAAAAAATTATCAAAGACACAGAATTCCGAAAAGAAAGTTATTTTTCGCTTTGTAGTGCTTGGTTTTGGAAGTCGGTTTAGATTTTTTATTAAAAAGATTTTTAAGCAGATTTTCTTTACAAACTACAAGAGATACTGCAAGATTTTTTATATGACAACTAGCGTGTTTTATTATTCCAAGGGAACATAAAACCGGGATAAAAAGCATCCTTTGACCTAATCCAGGTCTTGATTTTAATCAATACATATAATAAATCTATAGAAAAGTCGTTTTAATACATCGAAAACATTTCCAAAAAAAATAGCCAGGGTGTTAAAGAATAACCAACAGAACCCATTTCCAGCATGTTTGGAATTTTTGTCTGTCTATCTGTGTGTCTGTTTACTTGTGCACGCATCACGTAAAATGTACGAAACAAATTTAAATAACATACATAAAAATTGTGCGTAACTTGAAGAATTACTTAGTTTTAGTTTCATCGCAATCGGTTCACTCTATCAAAAGTAAGATGAATTTAAAAGGTTCAGGAGTTAAAATATCGCAACATACGTAATTCAGATACTCGGACTGTTGAACTCCATATTCGATAGATGGCGCTGTGCATTTCGCGTCATTTTCTGAATCCGCGGCAGAATGACCATAGAAAAAATAATTGGTAGGTAGTTAGGGTCCCAAAAGCCCGCCCGCCGCGCCCCCATGTGGGGACGCAGCGAACTAGGGGCCTACTCTCTCTGTGGAATCAATGGTATACATTCCAGGGCAATTTCAAGTGACGCTAGAGCAAAAATAATAATTCGGGACCTAATGAGAATAAAAAAATACGTGTTATGAGATTTTAGGTCTCATATCGTACTACTACTGTCAATAATGACGTTGACGTGCGTGCAATGTGGTTCGTAATTTTGCTGCCGCTATTCTTGACATAATGTTTTTTTTTTGTTTATGTTCATGTGTCCGTCCGTCAAGTGTGGACCAATTTTGAAAATTATTTTTTGTTTGGAAGAGTATGTTCCCAAATTGATCCCATTTTAATTTGGTGAAGATCTGATGTAGAACTTCGGAGATATCCCATAGAACTCCTCAATAAATGACGGCAAATCTCTCGGGATTGCTGCAATCGCATGACTGTTTATTGTTTATACCATTTCATAACATAACATCACGCCAGTAGGCTCTAAAGGGGTACGCAGATGTGTACAGTTCACCTTGGTACACCCTTATTACACCGGTTATGTTCAAGTTTCATGATAATCTATTCTGGCATTATAGGTACCTTACTAGAGAACTTGCCTATTAGGTACAACTAAAAAGTGAAAAATAAGAAATAAACTTTTTCAACTTTAGTTTTTTTTTGTTTGTTTTTGACTTCCAAAAAGAAAGTTATTTTTGATTTAGTAGTGAACAATTACTTTCTTTTTTTAAGTCGGTAGGTAGTATTTTTTCGATTTTTTTTTTTAATTTTTCACACGTGTCCATAACGAAAAAAAATTGTACCTATCAAAGATACCGCTCCCAAGAAGAAAGTTATTTTTCACTTTCTTGTGTTTTTATTTGGAAGTCGGTAGAATTTTTTCGAAAAAATGTTTTTTTATGTTTTCGTTTCGGTATGGTGTTATGAAGTGCTACTAGATGGCGCGAAGTCAATCTGTCCTTACTTTTTATATGAATTCGATATTCTCCCTAGAGTAAAAAGTAATCTGTGCGTAAGGTAGGTAGGTTTTGGTAAGTAGGGTAGGTACAGGTAGGTAAGAAAGTAGGGTAGGATAGGCAGTTAACGAGAGCGAAGCCGAGGACACAGCTAGTTTCATAATAAAAAGGAGGTTTAGTAAGCCAATACAAAGTAAAGCTACTGACCCGCAACATAAGCCTGTTTTTAAATAATTTTCTGTAAAAAAATATGTTGAAATCCAAACATAACGAGTACCCAATCAGCAAATCCTATCTGAAGACAAAACCCTTTAGTACGTCCCCATATTTTATGGAGAAGCGATACAAAGCGGCAGATGTTAGCGTATTTACATATGCCCACGAATCTGTTGCGTCGACTCGGGTTGGGTTCTCGATAAAACGAATAAGGGACCCAACCTCTCCGATTCTTAAATCACAAAAAGATGGTCCGAATTACTCGTACCTAGATATTATATTGGAATAGCAGATGAAGGTATCTATAGTCGTAGTTTTGGTAAGTATCATAGTCCAGACGATATATTCCCTTTATGTCGAGTCCCGTTATGTCGAGCCGAAAACCTTGTCTCGCTTCTATTACCCTTATGTCGAGCTTAGTTTTCTGTCCCGTTTCTATTCCCTTTATGTCGAGTTTATTTACCACGCTTTTATTACCTTTATGTCGAGTTTAATAATATCATATTTTAGAAGTACAGTCACGTCCAATGAAATGTATATACATGCACATGATTTAGAATCAATTATACACAAAAAAGAATTTTAAAACAACTAATAACTTTAACCATACAGTACTATGTACCTACTATTATATTTTTTATTAACCATCAAAGTATGTCATAATATCAGTATGTTTTTTTTTAATATTCGAAATTATGTGCATGATGAAAAAGTACCTTTATTTTAAAATATTAAGTTCATTTATTAGATGAAGTAAGTTATTTTTTAGAAGAATTATTTATATACGTGATGATTATACTGTGATTTATATGTTTAGATTAAGAAAGATTAGATATATATGAAAATAAGTAATAGAACAAATAATAAAACAATGTTTTTATGCCATTGGCTTTTATTTTACATCCCTGACTGTACCTGTTCACCAAACTCGACATAAAGGTAATAGAAAGCGTAAAATATCAATACTTTGGAGAACAATAGACTACCAGGCTCGACATAACGGGACTCGACATAAAGGGAATATATCGTCCAGACATCAGAAAACTTGCCTTGGAGATTTTTCATCTTAGGCATTTTAAGAACGAAATCGCTTTGCTAGGAAGGTTAAGTAGAGGTTTGCCTATGGACATAAATATTGGCTCTAGGTTTCGACTGGAAAGTTCTAAATAAAATAACTATAATCATTCCAGACTCGAGAATCGAACCCAGGACCTCATAAACCTACATCTCTGCCTAGTCCTTCAGTGATCCGGACGGTTTATTCTAGGTGGCACAAATACACAGTTGACTAAAATAGCTATTCCTTATATATAATGGTGAAAATTTATCTTTGTATTTTCTCTAAGTACAAAAAGCTTTCCATTGTATTTCTAGAGCAACTCTTCAATCACTTAACAAAATGTATTAATACTTTGAAAGCCAATATAAAAATGATTGGCCTAATTAGGCGCCTTCAGAAAGCTTTTACGTCGCGGTACCTACGGTAACATCTTCCGGCACAGTTCCAAGCTTGTCATATTTTAAGGGATGAAGGCAAGGCTCGGAGGGTAAGTTCGGCAATTTATTTCAACTAGCACTAATAATACTTCTGTAACTAATACCTACTTTATTGGTGTTCTTTTTCTGTCCTGGTTCGATGTTAGTAGTCTCTGTAAGTGAAGTTATGTTAACCAAAAAAATAACATCACGCAGAGGTCTTTTTACTGCGACAAGTCCATATAGATCCTATATTATTAGCTCTAGCCTGGATCCCTACTCTCTTTTCACTTTTCTCTGTGTAGGATAAGCTGGATAGATAAGCTGGGCTGAGCAGACACCAGTCTTTATCGTAGGAGCCCAGCTTATCTCACGATTTTCGCTTACCGCTATGTCGCTTGTCGTGTAATTGAACCCTTACTGATATTAATAATTAATTATTTCACGTTTGATCATCATAATTAGCCTTTTGATGTTCCCACTGCAGGGCAAGGCCTCCTCTCTGTAAGAGGGAATGAGCTGTAATCTACCACGCGGGCCCAGTGCGGGTTGGTGGATGTCACATGTTTTCGAATTTTTGGTTCTAAGGCATTCCTCACGAAGTTTTCGATCACAGTTTTAAAAGCAGTGGATGTGAAATATTTTACACAAAATAAAGCGAACCTAGGCAGGTTCGAATCCACGTTTATTTCATGTTCATTTATTCGTAAATTAATAAGCTCTGTTTCTTAGACACCATCCATATCTACATGAATTTTCTGACATGAACATTATTTTAGAATAACATCAGCGTAACAACATGAAGATAGAATTAGAGAAAGCCAAAGGTTTCCTTAATATTATATTGTGGCAGTATATTATCGGCACGGCTGCTAAGTACGGGGCTCTGATTTTACCAGCCGGACAAGTGCGGGTATTTCTTTTGTAAACAGGGAGCGATAACCTTGTCAAGGGCCCTATCGGGATATAGTTGATAGTAGAGAACCCAAGGGAAATTCTAAAATGAGTAAATATATTATCTGAAATTTGATAACAGTTTGATAGAATACAGGATTTTTATTCTATATATGTCGTAGGGTAATTTGATACTTCGAATCTTCGCGAAAATCCTAGGGGTTTTGCGAAAACGCGGATAATTAGACATAGGCGAAGCTTAGGGCACCCCGACACGGACAGGTTAGGTTCGAACGAGATGACGGGAGCTGAAGTGAGCGAGCAAAGCGAGCGAACTCAGCTCCCGTCATCTCGTTCGTGTTAGGTTACCTACTTTAGACCCTGCGGACGGAAATAGGAGCCCCGCGCAGCGGGGCTCCGTCGACTATGTTGCCAAAGTACTAATCGTACTTGGATAATTTTTCGCCTATGTCTAATTATCCGCGTTTTCGCAAAACCCCTAGGATTTTCGCGAAGATTCGAATTATCAAATCATCCTACGACATATATATTAGTCTATGATTTATATCGCTCCTCACTAAACAATTTACACGTTCTAGTATTCTAAATTCAAATAAGTGTCTAAATCCAACTAGTACTATTTTTATAGGTTCACGTCAGCCGGGCACCATCACAGTACTTAAAAAACCGGCCAAGTGCGTGTCGGGCCACGCGCAGTAAGTGTTCCTTTTATTTTCGTTATATATACTACTGCCGAGTAGAATATATAACGAAATTAAAAGGAAAACCATCACAGATAAGTAGGCTTTACAAGTTTACGGGTAATATAGTCGACCAACTTATAAAATATACTTGGAACTTTTTCACATAGCCCAGAGCAACCATTTCACTGGCAGGGGGGGGGCACTTGACTCTAACAAAGATTTGCAATTTAAAGCTTCATTTTACCCAAACGGATCTCTGAATCGAAAAATGGTTCCTACAAACCCGTAACATTTTTGAATGGCCTATCCAACGATACCCCATACCATGAGATAGACAAGAAAAAGAAAAACATCTCCACTTTACGACTAAAGGAGGAAATAAAAATAAAATTGTTTTCATGATTTTAGTGTACCACTTTGTCGGAATTATTAATATGTATATCCATGCCAATTTATAGCTTTCTAGTACTTAGAGTCTCTGAGCTAAGCTGCGGACGGACAGACGGACATCGAGAAACTATAAGGGTTCCTTGTTGACTTCGGAACCCGAAGAATGACACGAAATGTTTAATCATAATTATAAAAATCTTCATCTTTTATCGTTCTTTTTAGTAGTGAAAACCGTATCAAAATCTGTTATGTGGTTTAAAAGAAGTTAATGGAGAAACTGAAATGACGTTGGAAGCGACTTTGTTTTATAATATTTATAGGTTAAGACAGTGATAGATCCTGAAGATTCTAATCCAAATAAATTCACACTGCCCTCGGTTGCACACTTGCACATTCTTCCTTTCGAGAATCCAAAAATGTTATAAACAGTCAGTTTCACCAAGAGCGAGCATTTCTTTCCATTGCCTTGTATTACATTATCTGAGCCACTGCCATGTCGGGCAGTTTGACTGCTAGACGATAAGAGCTTGTTCAGACGGAGCCAGTCACTGTACAATTCCGTTCTGGAACAGTATTTCATTTAGTCGCCTCGTGGTTGTGTTGCAAGTCTGTTATATAACATACATTTATAAAACAGCGTCTTTACAGTGTCTTTACGGTAGAATATATTTTAAAACTAAAGTCGTTCGAATAAATAAAAACTTTTTTACAAAAAAAACAACTGACTTCCAAATAAAAACACAATAAAGTGAAAAATAGCATCAATTTCGGAATTCGGTGTCAAAAAATGAAAACAGGAACACCGTCTGCCGAAATTGAAGTTATTTTGTTTTTATTTTCTCTTTTTAGTGGTACATAATGGACAAGTTCTATAGTAAGGTATATATAATGCCCACAGTGACGCCAGAATAGATTACCCGAATAACACGTAACTCGAACATAACTTGTTAAATTTTCGTGTATCAGGGTGAACTGTACGTATCTGCGTACCCGTTTAAAACGTACTGGCGTAGTGGTTTGTTATGAAATGGTAAATCTATCGGAGTGGTTTAAGCCCGGTTCCTCGTTGTATAGATCAACCATACCTGAAGTAATTTTATAGGGTGTTCTTTACTAGGGAATTTTTGAATTTTTGAATTCCAATTAAACAAATACTACATTACACATAACAAGGTTTATTGTAATAAACAATCATACAGGTACACATACCTAAAATCTGGCGAGCCACTAAACATCTAGATTTTTCCAAATCTTTATCGACTAGGCATTTACTCTAACACACCCCTTCTCCGTAACAAGATTTGTTGGGGGAACACCAGGGATGAAACAACAAATACAACAAGCTCAGCATCGACTGTGAGGATTCGTGAGATGAACGCTTAGTGATTTCTAGCTCAATCGAATAACAGTCCTATTAGGGTTGTGCTTATAACGCTTGGGAAAAGCACCCAGAGACACAACCAAGACTTTAAATGGTGTTGGTCTTATAACACTGAAGTGACCTTATCAAAATGTTCAGTAGTACTACGGCCACATGGTATCACTCTCTCAGTTTACATATCTCTCGGTGATCTTGTTTTTGTTTCTTCGTTTTTTGACACCGACTGCCGAAATTGAAATATTTTGTATTTTTTTCTTTTTTCAAAACCACTACGGTTTTATTCTGAAGTTGGTTGTATTTTTTTGTATAAGAAGTTTTTATTTTTCACTCTTTTGTTGTGTAACATATTTATAATGCCCACGGTTACGCCAGAATAATGAAACTTGAAAACAACAGTTAAAATTTGAGTATACCATGACCTGTACACATCTGCGTACCCCTTTAGGGCGTACCGACGTGATGTTATGTTCAAAAATGGTGTAAAACATAAACATACATGTGATTGCAGGAATCTCGAGAGACTTGCCGTTATTTATTTTCTTTGTATTTTCTCTAAGTACAAAAAGCTTTCCATTGTATTTCTAGAGCAACTCTTCAATCACTTAACAAAATGTATTAATACTTTGAAAGCCAATATAAAAATGATTGGCCTAATTAGGCGCCTTCAGAAAGCTTTTACGTCGCGGTACCTACGGTAACATCTTCCGGCACAGTTCCAAGCTTGTCATATTTTAAGGGATGAAGGCAAGGCTCGGAGGGTAAGTTCGGCAATTTATTTCAACTAGCACTAATAATACTTCTGTAACTAATACCTACTTTATTGGTGTTCTTTTTCTGTCCTGGTTCGATGTTAGTAGTCTCTGTAAGTGAAGTTATGTTAACCAAAAAAATAACATCACGCAGAGGTCTTTTTACTGCGACAAGTCCATATAGATCCTATATTATTAGCTCTAGCCTGGATCCCTACTCTCTTTTCACTTTTCTCTGTGTAGGATAAGCTGGATAGATAAGCTGGGCTGAGCAGACACCAGTCTTTATCGTAGGAGCCCAGCTTATCTCACGATTTTCGCTTACCGCTATGTCGCTTGTCGTGTAATTGAACCCTTACTGATATTAATAATTAATTATTTCACGTTTGATCATCATAATTAGCCTTTTGATGTTCCCACTGCAGGGCAAGGCCTCCTCTCTGTAAGAGGGAATGAGCTGTAATCTACCACGCGGGCCCAGTGCGGGTTGGTGGATGTCACATGTTTTCGAATTTTTGGTTCTAAGGCATTCCTCACGAAGTTTTCGATCACAGTTTTAAAAGCAGTGGATGTGAAATATTTTACACAAAATAAAGCGAACCTAGGCAGGTTCGAATCCACGTTTATTTCATGTTCATTTATTCGTAAATTAATAAGCTCTGTTTCTTAGACACCATCCATATCTACATGAATTTTCTGACATGAACATTATTTTAGAATAACATCAGCGTAACAACATGAAGATAGAATTAGAGAAAGCCAAAGGTTTCCTTAATATTATATTGTGGCAGTATATTATCGGCACGGCTGCTAAGTACGGGGCTCTGATTTTACCAGCCGGACAAGTGCGGGTATTTCTTTTGTAAACAGGGAGCGATAACCTTGTCAAGGGCCCTATCGGGATATAGTTGATAGTAGAGAACCCAAGGGAAATTCTAAAATGAGTAAATATATTATCTGAAATTTGATAACAGTTTGATAGAATACAGGATTTTTATTCTATATATGTCGTAGGGTAATTTGATACTTCGAATCTTCGCGAAAATCCTAGGGGTTTTGCGAAAACGCGGATAATTAGACATAGGCGAAGCTTAGGGCACCCCGACACGGACAGGTTAGGTTCGAACGAGATGACGGGAGCTGAAGTGAGCGAGCAAAGCGAGCGAACTCAGCTCCCGTCATCTCGTTCGTGTTAGGTTACCTACTTTAGACCCTGCGGACGGAAATAGGAGCCCCGCGCAGCGGGGCTCCGTCGACTATGTTGCCAAAGTACTAATCGTACTTGGATAATTTTTCGCCTATGTCTAATTATCCGCGTTTTCGCAAAACCCCTAGGATTTTCGCGAAGATTCGAATTATCAAATCATCCTACGACATATATATTAGTCTATGATTTATATCGCTCCTCACTAAACAATTTACACGTTCTAGTATTCTAAATTCAAATAAGTGTCTAAATCCAACTAGTACTATTTTTATAGGTTCACGTCAGCCGGGCACCATCACAGTACTTAAAAAACCGGCCAAGTGCGTGTCGGGCCACGCGCAGTAAGTGTTCCTTTTATTTTCGTTATATATACTACTGCCGAGTAGAATATATAACGAAATTAAAAGGAAAACCATCACAGATAAGTAGGCTTTACAAGTTTACGGGTAATATAGTCGACCAACTTATAAAATATACTTGGAACTTTTTCACATAGCCCAGAGCAACCATTTCACTGGCAGGGGGGGGGGGCACTTGACTCTAACAAAGATTTGCAATTTAAAGCTTCATTTTACCCAAACGGATCTCTGAATCGAAAAATGGTTCCTACAAACCCGTAACATTTTTGAATGGCCTATCCAACGATACCCCATACCATGAGATAGACAAGAAAAAGAAAAACATCTCCACTTTACGACTAAAGGAGGAAATAAAAATAAAATTGTTTTCATGATTTTAGTGTACCACTTTGTCGGAATTATTAATATGTATATCCATGCCAATTTATAGCTTTCTAGTACTTAGAGTCTCTGAGCTAAGCTGCGGACGGACAGACGGACATCGAGAAACTATAAGGGTTCCTTGTTGACTTCGGAACCCGAAGAATGACACGAAATGTTTAATCATAATTATAAAAATCTTCATCTTTTATCGTTCTTTTTAGTAGTGAAAACCGTATCAAAATCTGTTATGTGGTTTAAAAGAAGTTAATGGAGAAACTGAAATGACGTTGGAAGCGACTTTGTTTTATAATATTTATAGGTTAAGACAGTGATAGATCCTGAAGATTCTAATCCAAATAAATTCACACTGCCCTCGGTTGCACACTTGCACATTCTTCCTTTCGAGAATCCAAAAATGTTATAAACAGTCAGTTTCACCAAGAGCGAGCATTTCTTTCCATTGCCTTGTATTACATTATCTGAGCCACTGCCATGTCGGGCAGTTTGACTGCTAGACGATAAGAGCTTGTTCAGACGGAGCCAGTCACTGTACAATTCCGTTCTGGAACAGTATTTCATTTAGTCGCCTCGTGGTTGTGTTGCAAGTCTGTTATATAACATACATTTATAAAACAGCGTCTTTACAGTGTCTTTACGGTAGAATATATTTTAAAACTAAAGTCGTTCGAATAAATAAAAACTTTTTTACAAAAAAAACAACTGACTTCCAAATAAAAACACAATAAAGTGAAAAATAGCATCAATTTCGGAATTCGGTGTCAAAAAATGAAAACAGGAACACCGTCTGCCGAAATTGAAGTTATTTTGTTTTTATTTTCTCTTTTTAGTGGTACATAATGGACAAGTTCTATAGTAAGGTATATATAATGCCCACAGTGACGCCAGAATAGATTACCCGAATAACACGTAACTCGAACATAACTTGTTAAATTTTCGTGTATCAGGGTGAACTGTACGTATCTGCGTACCCGTTTAAAACGTACTGGCGTAGTGGTTTGTTATGAAATGGTAAATCTATCGGAGTGGTTTAAGCCCGGTTCCTCGTTGTATAGATCAACCATACCTGAAGTAATTTTATAGGGTGTTCTTTACTAGGGAATTTTTGAATTTTTGAATTCCAATTAAACAAATACTACATTACACATAACAAGGTTTATTGTAATAAACAATCATACAGGTACACATACCTAAAATCTGGCGAGCCACTAAACATCTAGATTTTTCCAAATCTTTATCGACTAGGCATTTACTCTAACACACCCCTTCTCCGTAACAAGATTTGTTGGGGGAACACCAGGGATGAAACAACAAATACAACAAGCTCAGCATCGACTGTGAGGATTCGTGAGATGAACGCTTAGTGATTTCTAGCTCAATCGAATAACAGTCCTATTAGGGTTGTGCTTATAACGCTTGGGAAAAGCACCCAGAGACACAACCAAGACTTTAAATGGTGTTGGTCTTATAACACTGAAGTGACCTTATCAAAATGTTCAGTAGTACTACGGCCACATGGTATCACTCTCTCAGTTTACATAGCTCTCGGTGATCTTGTTTTTGTTTCTTCGTTTTTTGACACCGACTGCCGAAATTGAAATATTTTGTATTTTTTTCTTTTTTCAAAACCACTACGGTTTTATTCTGAAGTTGGTTGTATTTTTTTGTATAAGAAGTTTTTATTTTTCACTCTTTTGTTGTGTAACATATTTATAATGCCCACGGTTACGCCAGAATAATGAAACTTGAAAACAACAGTTAAAATTTGAGTATACCATGACCTGTACACATCTGCGTACCCCTTTAGGGCGTACCGACGTGATGTTATGTTCAAAAATGGTGTAAAACATAAACATACATGTGATTGCAGGAATCTCGAGAGACTTGCCGTTATTTATTTTCTTTGTATTTTCTCTAAGTACAAAAAGCTTTCCATTGTATTTCTAGAGCAACTCTTCAATCACTTAACAAAATGTATTAATACTTTGAAAGCCAATATAAAAATGATTGGCCTAATTAGGCGCCTTCAGAAAGCTTTTACGTCGCGGTACCTACGGTAACATCTTCCGGCACAGTTCCAAGCTTGTCATATTTTAAGGGATGAAGGCAAGGCTCGGAGGGTAAGTTCGGCAATTTATTTCAACTAGCACTAATAATACTTCTGTAACTAATACCTACTTTATTGGTGTTCTTTTTCTGTCCTGGTTCGATGTTAGTAGTCTCTGTAAGTGAAGTTATGTTAACCAAAAAAATAACATCACGCAGAGGTCTTTTTACTGCGACAAGTCCATATAGATCCTATATTATTAGCTCTAGCCTGGATCCCTACTCTCTTTTCACTTTTCTCTGTGTAGGATAAGCTGGATAGATAAGCTGGGCTGAGCAGACACCAGTCTTTATCGTAGGAGCCCAGCTTATCTCACGATTTTCGCTTACCGCTATGTCGCTTGTCGTGTAATTGAACCCTTACTGATATTAATAATTAATTATTTCACGTTTGATCATCATAATTAGCCTTTTGATGTTCCCACTGCAGGGCAAGGCCTCCTCTCTGTAAGAGGGAATGAGCTGTAATCTACCACGCGGGCCCAGTGCGGGTTGGTGGATGTCACATGTTTTCGAATTTTTGGTTCTAAGGCATTCCTCACGAAGTTTTCGATCACAGTTTTAAAAGCAGTGGATGTGAAATATTTTACACAAAATAAAGCGAACCTAGGCAGGTTCGAATCCACGTTTATTTCATGTTCATTTATTCGTAAATTAATAAGCTCTGTTTCTTAGACACCATCCATATCTACATGAATTTTCTGACATGAACATTATTTTAGAATAACATCAGCGTAACAACATGAAGATAGAATTAGAGAAAGCCAAAGGTTTCCTTAATATTATATTGTGGCAGTATATTATCGGCACGGCTGCTAAGTACGGGGCTCTGATTTTACCAGCCGGACAAGTGCGGGTATTTCTTTTGTAAACAGGGAGCGATAACCTTGTCAAGGGCCCTATCGGGATATAGTTGATAGTAGAGAACCCAAGGGAAATTCTAAAATGAGTAAATATATTATCTGAAATTTGATAACAGTTTGATAGAATACAGGATTTTTATTCTATATATGTCGTAGGGTAATTTGATACTTCGAATCTTCGCGAAAATCCTAGGGGTTTTGCGAAAACGCGGATAATTAGACATAGGCGAAGCTTAGGGCACCCCGACACGGACAGGTTAGGTTCGAACGAGATGACGGGAGCTGAAGTGAGCGAGCAAAGCGAGCGAACTCAGCTCCCGTCATCTCGTTCGTGTTAGGTTACCTACTTTAGACCCTGCGGACGGAAATAGGAGCCCCGCGCAGCGGGGCTCCGTCGACTATGTTGCCAAAGTACTAATCGTACTTGGATAATTTTTCGCCTATGTCTAATTATCCGCGTTTTCGCAAAACCCCTAGGATTTTCGCGAAGATTCGAATTATCAAATCATCCTACGACATATATATTAGTCTATGATTTATATCGCTCCTCACTAAACAATTTACACGTTCTAGTATTCTAAATTCAAATAAGTGTCTAAATCCAACTAGTACTATTTTTATAGGTTCACGTCAGCCGGGCACCATCACAGTACTTAAAAAACCGGCCAAGTGCGTGTCGGGCCACGCGCAGTAAGTGTTCCTTTTATTTTCGTTATATATACTACTGCCGAGTAGAATATATAACGAAATTAAAAGGAAAACCATCACAGATAAGTAGGCTTTACAAGTTTACGGGTAATATAGTCGACCAACTTATAAAATATACTTGGAACTTTTTCACATAGCCCAGAGCAACCATTTCACTGGCAGGGGGGGGGGGCACTTGACTCTAACAAAGATTTGCAATTTAAAGCTTCATTTTACCCAAACGGATCTCTGAATCGAAAAATGGTTCCTACAAACCCGTAACATTTTTGAATGGCCTATCCAACGATACCCCATACCATGAGATAGACAAGAAAAAGAAAAACATCTCCACTTTACGACTAAAGGAGGAAATAAAAATAAAATTGTTTTCATGATTTTAGTGTACCACTTTGTCGGAATTATTAATATGTATATCCATGCCAATTTATAGCTTTCTAGTACTTAGAGTCTCTGAGCTAAGCTGCGGACGGACAGACGGACATCGAGAAACTATAAGGGTTCCTTGTTGACTTCGGAACCCGAAGAATGACACGAAATGTTTAATCATAATTATAAAAATCTTCATCTTTTATCGTTCTTTTTAGTAGTGAAAACCGTATCAAAATCTGTTATGTGGTTTAAAAGAAGTTAATGGAGAAACTGAAATGACGTTGGAAGCGACTTTGTTTTATAATATTTATAGGTTAAGACAGTGATAGATCCTGAAGATTCTAATCCAAATAAATTCACACTGCCCTCGGTTGCACACTTGCACATTCTTCCTTTCGAGAATCCAAAAATGTTATAAACAGTCAGTTTCACCAAGAGCGAGCATTTCTTTCCATTGCCTTGTATTACATTATCTGAGCCACTGCCATGTCGGGCAGTTTGACTGCTAGACGATAAGAGCTTGTTCAGACGGAGCCAGTCACTGTACAATTCCGTTCTGGAACAGTATTTCATTTAGTCGCCTCGTGGTTGTGTTGCAAGTCTGTTATATAACATACATTTATAAAACAGCGTCTTTACAGTGTCTTTACGGTAGAATATATTTTAAAACTAAAGTCGTTCGAATAAATAAAAACTTTTTTACAAAAAAAACAACTGACTTCCAAATAAAAACACAATAAAGTGAAAAATAGCATCAATTTCGGAATTCGGTGTCAAAAAATGAAAACAGGAACACCGTCTGCCGAAATTGAAGTTATTTTGTTTTTATTTTCTCTTTTTAGTGGTACATAATGGACAAGTTCTATACTAAGGTATATATAATGCCCACAGTGACGCCAGAATAGATTACCCGAATAACACGTAACTCGAACATAACTTGTTAAATTTTCGTGTATCAGGGTGAACTGTACGTATCTGCGTACCCGTTTAAAACGTACTGGCGTAGTGGTTTGTTATGAAATGGTAAATCTATCGGAGTGGTTTAAGCCCGGTTCCTCGTTGTATAGATCAACCATACCTGAAGTAATTTTATAGGGTGTTCTTTACTAGGGAATTTTTGAATTTTTGAATTCCAATTAAACAAATACTACATTACACATAACAAGGTTTATTGTAATAAACAATCATACAGGTACACATACCTAAAATCTGGCGAGCCACTAAACATCTAGATTTTTCCAAATCTTTATCGACTAGGCATTTACTCTAACACACCCCTTCTCCGTAACAAGATTTGTTGGGGGAACACCAGGGATGAAACAACAAATACAACAAGCTCAGCATCGACTGTGAGGATTCGTGAGATGAACGCTTAGTGATTTCTAGCTCAATCGAATAACAGTCCTATTAGGGTTGTGCTTATAACGCTTGGGAAAAGCACCCAGAGACACAACCAAGACTTTAAATGGTGTTGGTCTTATAACACTGAAGTGACCTTATCAAAATGTTCAGTAGTACTACGGCCACATGGTATCACTCTCTCAGTTTACATATCTCTCGGTGATCTTGTTTTTGTTTCTTCGTTTTTTGACACCGACTGCCGAAATTGAAATATTTTGTATTTTTTTCTTTTTTCAAAACCACTACGGTTTTATTCTGAAGTTGGTTGTATTTTTTTGTATAAGAAGTTTTTATTTTTCACTCTTTTGTTGTGTAACATATTTATAATGCCCACGGTTACGCCAGAATAATGAAACTTGAAAACAACAGGTAAAATTTGAGTATACCATGACCTGTACACATCTGCGTACCCCTTTAGGGCGTACCGACGTGATGTTATGTTCAAAAATGGTGTAAAACATAAACATACATGTGATTGCAGGAATCTCGAGAGACTTGCCGTTATTTATTTTCTTTGTATTTTCTCTAAGTACAAAAAGCTTTCCATTGTATTTCTAGAGCAACTCTTCAATCACTTAACAAAATGTATTAATACTTTGAAAGCCAATATAAAAATGATTGGCCTAATTAGGCGCCTTCAGAAAGCTTTTACGTCGCGGTACCTACGGTAACATCTTCCGGCACAGTTCCAAGCTTGTCATATTTTAAGGGATGAAGGCAAGGCTCGGAGGGTAAGTTCGGCAATTTATTTCAACTAGCACTAATAATACTTCTGTAACTAATACCTACTTTATTGGTGTTCTTTTTCTGTCCTGGTTCGATGTTAGTAGTCTCTGTAAGTGAAGTTATGTTAACCAAAAAAATAACATCACGCAGAGGTCTTTTTACTGCGACAAGTCCATATAGATCCTATATTATTAGCTCTAGCCTGGATCCCTACTCTCTTTTCACTTTTCTCTGTGTAGGATAAGCTGGATAGATAAGCTGGGCTGAGCAGACACCAGTCTTTATCGTAGGAGCCCAGCTTATCTCACGATTTTCGCTTACCGCTATGTCGCTTGTCGTGTAATTGAACCCTTACTGATATTAATAATTAATTATTTCACGTTTGATCATCATAATTAGCCTTTTGATGTTCCCACTGCAGGGCAAGGCCTCCTCTCTGTAAGAGGGAATGAGCTGTAATCTACCACGCGGGCCCAGTGCGGGTTGGTGGATGTCACATGTTTTCGAATTTTTGGTTCTAAGGCATTCCTCACGAAGTTTTCGATCACAGTTTTAAAAGCAGTGGATGTGAAATATTTTACACAAAATAAAGCGAACCTAGGCAGGTTCGAATCCACGTTTATTTCATGTTCATTTATTCGTAAATTAATAAGCTCTGTTTCTTAGACACCATCCATATCTACATGAATTTTCTGACATGAACATTATTTTAGAATAACATCAGCGTAACAACATGAAGATAGAATTAGAGAAAGCCAAAGGTTTCCTTAATATTATATTGTGGCAGTATATTATCGGCACGGCTGCTAAGTACGGGGCTCTGATTTTACCAGCCGGACAAGTGCGGGTATTTCTTTTGTAAACAGGGAGCGATAACCTTGTCAAGGGCCCTATCGGGATATAGTTGATAGTAGAGAACCCAAGGGAAATTCTAAAATGAGTAAATATATTATCTGAAATTTGATAACAGTTTGATAGAATACAGGATTTTTATTCTATATATGTCGTAGGGTAATTTGATACTTCGAATCTTCGCGAAAATCCTAGGGGTTTTGCGAAAACGCGGATAATTAGACATAGGCGAAGCTTAGGGCACCCCGACACGGACAGGTTAGGTTCGAACGAGATGACGGGAGCTGAAGTGAGCGAGCAAAGCGAGCGAACTCAGCTCCCGTCATCTCGTTCGTGTTAGGTTACCTACTTTAGACCCTGCGGACGGAAATAGGAGCCCCGCGCAGCGGGGCTCCGTCGACTATGTTGCCAAAGTACTAATCGTACTTGGATAATTTTTCGCCTATGTCTAATTATCCGCGTTTTCGCAAAACCCCTAGGATTTTCGCGAAGATTCGAATTATCAAATCATCCTACGACATATATATTAGTCTATGATTTATATCGCTCCTCACTAAACAATTTACACGTTCTAGTATTCTAAATTCAAATAAGTGTCTAAATCCAACTAGTACTATTTTTATAGGTTCACGTCAGCCGGGCACCATCACAGTACTTAAAAAACCGGCCAAGTGCGTGTCGGGCCACGCGCAGTAAGTGTTCCTTTTATTTTCGTTATATATACTACTGCCGAGTAGAATATATAACGAAATTAAAAGGAAAACCATCACAGATAAGTAGGCTTTACAAGTTTACGGGTAATATAGTCGACCAACTTATAAAATATACTTGGAACTTTTTCACATAGCCCAGAGCAACCATTTCACTGGCAGGGGGGGGGGGCACTTGACTCTAACAAAGATTTGCAATTTAAAGCTTCATTTTACCCAAACGGATCTCTGAATCGAAAAATGGTTCCTACAAACCCGTAACATTTTTGAATGGCCTATCCAACGATACCCCATACCATGAGATAGACAAGAAAAAGAAAAACATCTCCACTTTACGACTAAAGGAGGAAATAAAAATAAAATTGTTTTCATGATTTTAGTGTACCACTTTGTCGGAATTATTAATATGTATATCCATGCCAATTTATAGCTTTCTAGTACTTAGAGTCTCTGAGCTAAGCTGCGGACGGACAGACGGACATCGAGAAACTATAAGGGTTCCTTGTTGACTTCGGAACCCGAAGAATGACACGAAATGTTTAATCATAATTATAAAAATCTTCATCTTTTATCGTTCTTTTTAGTAGTGAAAACCGTATCAAAATCTGTTATGTGGTTTAAAAGAAGTTAATGGAGAAACTGAAATGACGTTGGAAGCGACTTTGTTTTATAATATTTATAGGTTAAGACAGTGATAGATCCTGAAGATTCTAATCCAAATAAATTCACACTGCCCTCGGTTGCACACTTGCACATTCTTCCTTTCGAGAATCCAAAAATGTTATAAACAGTCAGTTTCACCAAGAGCGAGCATTTCTTTCCATTGCCTTGTATTACATTATCTGAGCCACTGCCATGTCGGGCAGTTTGACTGCTAGACGATAAGAGCTTGTTCAGACGGAGCCAGTCACTGTACAATTCCGTTCTGGAACAGTATTTCATTTAGTCGCCTCGTGGTTGTGTTGCAAGTCTGTTATATAACATACATTTATAAAACAGCGTCTTTACAGTGTCTTTACGGTAGAATATATTTTAAAACTAAAGTCGTTCGAATAAATAAAAACTTTTTTACAAAAAAAACAACTGACTTCCAAATAAAAACACAATAAAGTGAAAAATAGCATCAATTTCGGAATTCGGTGTCAAAAAATGAAAACAGGAACACCGTCTGCCGAAATTGAAGTTATTTTGTTTTTATTTTCTCTTTTTAGTGGTACATAATGGACAAGTTCTATAGTAAGGTATATATAATGCCCACAGTGACGCCAGAATAGATTACCCGAATAACACGTAACTCGAACATAACTTGTTAAATTTTCGTGTATCAGGGTGAACTGTACGTATCTGCGTACCCGTTTAAAACGTACTGGCGTAGTGGTTTGTTATGAAATGGTAAATCTATCGGAGTGGTTTAAGCCCGGTTCCTCGTTGTATAGATCAACCATACCTGAAGTAATTTTATAGGGTGTTCTTTACTAGGGAATTTTTGAATTTTTGAATTCCAATTAAACAAATACTACATTACACATAACAAGGTTTATTGTAATAAACAATCATACAGGTACACATACCTAAAATCTGGCGAGCCACTAAACATCTAGATTTTTCCAAATCTTTATCGACTAGGCATTTACTCTAACACACCCCTTCTCCGTAACAAGATTTGTTGGGGGAACACCAGGGATGAAACAACAAATACAACAAGCTCAGCATCGACTGTGAGGATTCGTGAGATGAACGCTTAGTGATTTCTAGCTCAATCGAATAACAGTCCTATTAGGGTTGTGCTTATAACGCTTGGGAAAAGCACCCAGAGACACAACCAAGACTTTAAATGGTGTTGGTCTTATAACACTGAAGTGACCTTATCAAAATGTTCAGTAGTACTACGGCCACATGGTATCACTCTCTCAGTTTACATATCTCTCGGTGATCTTGTTTTTGTTTCTTCGTTTTTTGACACCGACTGCCGAAATTGAAATATTTTGTATTTTTTTCTTTTTTCAAAACCACTACGGTTTTATTCTGAAGTTGGTTGTATTTTTTTGTATAAGAAGTTTTTATTTTTCACTCTTTTGTTGTGTAACATATTTATAATGCCCACGGTTACGCCAGAATAATGAAACTTGAAAACAACAGGTAAAATTTGAGTATACCATGACCTGTACACATCTGCGTACCCCTTTAGGGCGTACCGACGTGATGTTATGTTCAAAAATGGTGTAAAACATAAACATACATGTGATTGCAGGAATCTCGAGAGACTTGCCGTTATTTATTTATTGAAGAGTTTTGTTGTATATTTCCGAAATTATTCACCAGATCTTGATCAAAAAATGGGACCATATGGGACGCAACATCTTGCAAATTAAAAAAAGAATCATCAAAATCGGTTATCATAGTTAAAAGTTCTGAGGTAAAACAAATTAAAAAAAAAAATATGAATTGAGAACCTCCTCTTTTTTAAATCGGTTAATAAACAGACATGCGATTGCAGCAATCCCGAGAGATTTGCCGTCATTTATTGAAGAGTTCTGTCGTATATCGCCGAAGTTCTTCATCAGATATTTACCTAATTTAAGTTGGGCAATAAAATTAAAATAACTTTTTTAGAACAAAATAAGAATTTTATATATATGTAGGTTTTATGCCCGATGATACATTAAAAAAAAATGAAGCTTCCGAATTGAGATCTTCCTATTTTTTGGGCAGTCGGTTAAAAACAGACATAAATCATGCCTGTATCGTGTGTAATTTGTATGCCTATATTTAGCAAATAAAAGAATCACTTCATTTGATCGAAGTGTTGGGCAATAGTGCACCAAGTACACCAACATTTCACCAGTTATGTTTAAGTCCATCTAATAGCAATGAGCCTATTGCGATCAACCGGGCTGGCCATAAACCTGGATTTGTTCCAGACTGGTTATTGAAAAATTCTAAAAAGAAAATCCCATTAAATCAACAACACCGCTCGATCACATCATCGCTTACCATCAGGTGAGATAGTGGTCAAACGCGAGCCCATCAATAATTAAAAAAGCTTTTCCTGACCCAGGAATAGAACCCAGGATGCTCAGTGGTAACGTTATAGCTTAAACAAAATGCAACATTTTTAGATATCCTGTACCTAATATTTTAAAGTGTGCATTCGTTAAATCAAAATCCGAATCATAGAGACTTCACCAAAACAACTGAACCAAAACCCTCTCACTTCAATATAACAATATTATATCACGCCGACGAATTCAGAGCCACTACCTACTTATTAACGCAACCACTAAATTGATACCATAACAATAACACAGTCCCTGTTAAAACACTTAGGCCATCAGAACCTACACAACCCTCACCCGAACCCGTTTTTTCAATTTAATAACAAGTTTCTTATAAGTTTGACGGCGAGATTCGTTTCTTATAGGTACCTTACTTTAATTGTTTGTCTCCCCGCCTCTCTCTCGAGCGATATTGCATTTCTACTGGAAGTACTTCTGATGGAATATTAATCCTTTCGGAACTCGAACCGGCTTGAGATCATTGTTCTATGAGAGATAGAGACAGAAACACCCCCGGATAGGGCTGTCTTTCTCCAGCAGGGGATGATAAGTGTGATGTTTTAGGAAGTTGGGATCGTCGACGGTCTGGTTAGCATGGATTTTCTTGTTAACGTATAAGTTATGGAGGGTAACTTCAGATGGGAGCGGATAACTTAAGGTACAATTGTTGCGATTCTCTGGCAGACGTAACGATGCGGATTTGTGGTGAAAAATTGATGTGATGTATTGTTTAATGTTTGAGGTACTTAAGCAAGCATATTTGACATTGTGACTTGATGTCTAAAGTTGCATGAGCAGCCTCCTTGCTATTAAGGTGGAAACATACGACGCATTGACAATCCCATATATTTTATATGGTCAGAAACACATAGACAACACACCATGTGATCACTCCCACGCGGTAACATCCAGTCGGTCTGGATCAGCGTGTTGTCGGGAGAGCTTCGCACGCAGTATGTTTCTAGTTAACTCCCGACGTCAAGAATATTCCTGGTATCAAGATATTAAAATGTCGGATGAACAATTAATAGAATTAGTGAAACGGTACTCAGTATTATATGATAAGATTTCAGGCCAATACCGTGATCATAGTATTAGAAATAATATTCGAAACGAAGCTATGATACTAGTGACGCGTGCTATTGCATTACGTGGCGTGTTGTATATTGCACGATTCGCATCGGATGTCGCTACGTCACGTCGCGTCGCGTTTTAGTAGTATGTTTCTACCTTACTCGTGTCTAAAAGTAGCATGCATCACTTTTATCTTAACGATTTTCCTGCGGCGAGGCCTCCCTTGATTGTGAACGCATAACATAACTTTATATATTCTTTCAATTATCATCATCGCTCAGTTGATAAACAACCACTGCTGGACGTAAACTCAACAAGAAACGCCACAACTACTATTTCACACTAAAACTGACTCTATATCAGGAGGTGAAAGCACCATCTATAGTTTGAATTTATTACCTATTACTTGAGTATTACTCGAGAAAAAGTATTGAAACAACCTGTCTGTATGTCATACTATCTGTACTTCATTTCAATGTTCGTATCATGCATTTTACAACTTGCAGCCATAATATCACAGACAGCCAATTGAATTGTCCAAATGTGTATCTAGATACTCCCTTATTCTTGATCGTGACACACTTAGCAAAGACGCGATGCTACTATTACAGCACTATTACCAGTTATGTGCGTGCACAGCTGTGCCCGACCCCTTAATTGTTCGGTCGTAATGCCATAATATGTGCTTGGGATTCGGACTCTGATGCACAATATTACATCATTCAGGCGTTCATAATAGTACTTGCGTGAGACTAAACTGTAATGATTATAATATGGATAGCGAGAAGTATTAAGTGATAATAACTCTAATCTTAGACATCTGGAAGAGGCCTGGCCTTCGTTTATCTTTCAGTTGCCCCGTTATTGACTAATCTTCAGTAGATGAAATTAACAAAAAAAAGCGCTTTTAAGTATATGTATTTCCACGTTTATATTATTCTCATTCTATACCTCTGGTATACCTCATTGTACGGCATTTTCCTTTTCAAAGAAAAGCTAAACATCGAATAATACTTATACGAAATGTATTAGCATCGATTGGAACCCTTTAGCACTTGATAGCACGCAAATTGAGTTCTGGAACGACTCATTGTTGAGGCAATAGGTAAGGAATCGACCATCGCAACGTAATCATGATTTGGATATAAACATTTTACGGCTACGAGCCGTTTTTCTCCTTTCTTTGCGTTAGAAAATGTAGTTCATTCCTGCTTTCAATTGAAATAGTTGTGAGAAACATGAGCACGTTATTATGGCCTAACATTATGAACGTTTTCCTCAACAAGGTAAGGTTTAAGCAGAAACGAATAGAAAAGGTAACATATTTTAAAGACTACTTCTTCCCATGTAAATTAACAACTTTCTCCAAGGAAGTCATACCCAATTCTCAAAAAAAAATTGTTTCTCCCATACAACTTGGGCGCACGGTTAGCGCAGTGGTTGAGCGATTGACTGCTGCGCTGCGTGTCGCGGGTTCGATTCCCGCACGGAACAAATATTTGTATGACCTACAATTAGATGATCCGGTTCTGGGTGCTGTGTATGTGAATTTATATGTTTGTAAACGCACCCACGATACAGGAAGAAATTCCTAGTGTGGGGGCACCAATTTATTTAAAAAAAAAATACAAGTTTTGATCAGCTGACGACAACTTTGTATGGAAAATCCATTTTTTTTACAATTTTCTGTAATTCCTATGTATTACAGAACTTTAGCACATCACTACCGGGACCCCTTCGGAGCGTGTGGCCAATCCATCTCCACTTGCGACGCTTGATCTGGCGGTCGATCGGGCTCTCCTGGCATTTCTCCAATAGCTCTACGTTGGAGATGCCATGATGGCCAGTAAATTCCGAGAATAAGACGGAGACAGCGGTTGATGAAGATTTGTATTTGGCGTGAGATATCCTTTGTGATCTTCCACGTTTCGCACCCGTAGAGCAGCACGGATTTGACATTGGACCCGAAGATTTTGAGTTTTATTCCTTCGGGTCAATTTCCGCGATTGCCAAACAGGTCTTAACTGTGTGAAGGTAGCTCGGGCTTTGGCGATCCGTGAAGCGATCTCCTCTTCACTACCCCCAGTCTCTGACACGACACTCCCGAGTTATGTAAATTTGTGGACGCGTTCCACTGCCTCTGTGCCAATCAGCAACAGTGAGTGGTGCTTCACACCAGTTCTCATTTCCTGGGTCTTCCGGATGTTTATTTTAAGCTCCGTTTTTGCCGCCTCCTGACGTAGATCGTTCAGCTTGGCTTGCATATCTGCGTGGATATGACTCAGCAGGCAAATGTCAGGTCCGTGCTTCAGCTTTTTGATGCGCATGCGCCACTCAGGGCTGTCCGTGTTAAGCGCCCTCCGGTTCCATGGATTAGTCCTGGAGTTTGTTTGGCAATGAGACGGCGTGACAGAGCTTTTCGGAGATATAGAAGGGATCGCAGTGAGGATAACTGGAGCCTGTACAAGTTGGCTAGAAACCGCTGTAATCAGATGGTAAGAGCTTCTAAACGCCGATACATTTGTGAAAATGTCCTTAATTCTTCACCTGCTGACATATGGAAGTTTCTCAAATCAATTGGAATCACTCCATCATCCTCCCATACTGTTTCATCTCATATGTCTCTGAATGATTTGAATAATCACTTTTCAACGTCAACTATGCTTACGGCTGCTGTTAAAAATAATACTATACGTGATATTACTTCCATGCCAATTGTACCTCCCGAATCTTTTTCTTTTTCCCCGGTGACCGATGCTGAGATCCTCAAAACGTTCAATGCAATTAAGTCCAATTAATTGATGGAGGTAGCAGATCCATGTTATCCCTCATATTCAAAAGTATCCTGCCCATTATCACACACATCGTCAACTTCTCTCTGCAGGCTGGTGAGTTTCCTACAACCTGGCATAAGGCATACATTATCCCTCTTCCAAAAATTCCCAACCCGTCTTTATCTAATCACTACAGACCAATCTCCATTTTCCCTTTCCTATCTAAGATCCTGGAGGCAGTTGATCTGAAGCAAATATCCTCCTTCGTGTCCCGGAATAATCTATTGTCACCTTTCCAGTCGGCTTTTCGGCCCGGCCATAGTACAGCCACAGCCTTGCTTAAAGTTACTGAGGACGTCAGGAACTACTTGGAGAGTTCGAGGTTAACAGTGTTGGTTTTAATTGACTTCTCCAATGTATTTAATACCGTCGATCACGACATTCTCCTGGCCATCCTGTCTCAAATTGGGGTTTCTTCGTTGGCACGGGATTGGTTTTCATCTTATCTTCGTGGTCGCCAGCAGGCGGTACGTGCTGATCAGAAATTCTCTGATTGGTGCGCTATGGAATCAGGCGTTCCACAAGGCAGTATACTATCTTCACTCTTATTTTCTTTATTTATCAACTCGTAATAGAGTACTATTCTTAAATGCTCCTACCATCTGTATGCTGATGACCTGCAGTTCTACGCGCAAACTGACATTCTCAATCTGGATAACTGCATCTCCCTGTTGAATGCTGACCTTCAAGCAGTCGCTGACTGGTCTAGCAGATTCGGGGTTAGTGTTAATGTCAGTAAATGTCAGGCTATCCTTATTGGTAGTTCGTATTTTCTACGAACCTTGGACACTAACCTTCTATTTCCACTTTTTTTCGGCAATACTGTCATCCCTCTCTCGCCTCACGTTAAAGACTTAGGCCTTTATATTGATGACAGGTTAAGCTGGAATAAGCAGGTCGCTCAGGTTAGCCAGAGAGTAACATTCACACTGCGGTCTCTCTATAGATTCAAACATTTTCTTCCGTCTAGCACTAAAACCACCTTGGTTCAGGCTCTTGTTTTGCCCATAATCGACTATGCTGATGTTTGTTACTCTGATCTATCCCAAGAACTTCTTAACAAAATGGATCGACTTCTTAACAACTGCATTCGCTTTATTTTCGGCCTTCGTAAATATGATCAAATTTCTTCCTTCCGTTCTCAGATTAAATGACTGCCTATCCGTCAGAGGAGATCTCTCAGATCCCTATGCATGCTCTTCACCATCATGAACGATCCTTGTACTCCCGATTATTTAAAACAATATTTTAAAGTGTTGGGCAGTTCTCACGATCTTAACCTTCGAGCTTCCAAAAACTTACTTCTCCATATTCCTTCTCACCACACCGGGTTTCTATCTAATTCATACACTGTCTCAACTATAAAACTCTGGAACGTACTTCCCCTTGACATCAAAAAAGCTGAGAGTAAATTTTCTTTCAAGCGTAGAATCCGGAACTATTATCTGTCCTCTCATACATAACACGGTCTTCGTCATAGTTATTATATTTAAATTTCAGTTTCATGTTATATTTTGTATTTATTATAATATTCATTAGTCTATTGTTATAGAAATTATTTATGTATTTTATTAGTTAGGTAGTTTATTAATCCGACTTCAATTGTTGTTCATAATTTTTATTTTGTACACCTACCACTGTTATGTCCTTTTTTACCCAAAGGTTGACTGGTAGAGAATGCCTTGCTGCATTAAGTCCGCCTATGTATCACCAATGTACATGAAGTTTAAATAAATAAATAAATAAAGTGCTGACGCCAGCGAAGTAGCTGCCCTTCTGACGTCACAATGAGATGACCATCTTTGGACTTCGTCTGCTCGTATGGCGTCGTTATGGGTCTCAAGCAGTCTCAGATGGAGATTCCTTCTATCTTCGATCAGGCTCCACAAGCGATGTGACATCCTGTCCTCCCGAGAATGAGTTAATTTGCGCTCTAGAACGACGGAGCTGTTTTTTATATAGGCCACTTTGATGCGGTTCCACTCAGTCCGTAGCGGCATCAAGTACAGAAAAGAGATTTCGCAATTCCAGCTCGAAAGTTTTACGTGTGTCTGAGTCATGCAGTTTGCTCACCTCGAACCTTCTTCTAATCTTGACAGGTCCTCCAGCTGCACGGGCTACTGCAATCTCGAGCCGGACTTTAGCAACTACCAGATGGTGGTCGCTATCAATATCGGCGCCCCTGCGGTTGCGGACATCGAGCAGTGAAGACCGACATTTAGAACTAATGGCGAGGTGGTCAATTTGGTTCTTGGTGACCCCATCGGGTGAGTTCCACGTGTACTTATGGTTGTCGCCATGAATGAATAATTTTCCTCCGATGGTACGTCGGTTGTGCTTCTGACAAAACTCGATAAATCGCTCCCCATTCTCGTTGCACACTCCAAGTCCCTGTGTACCCATGTGCCGCTCGCGGTTGGTGTTAACACTCCCAACCTATGCATTCAACTCCCCCATGACGATGACGATGTCTTGCTTTTTTATGCTCCTAAGGGTGGCGTTGAGGGCATTGTAGAAGTTGTCCTTCGTAACCTCTGTTGATGCATTGGCTGGGGCGTAGCACTGATAATGGAGATCTTCCGGGCTCTTGAGTTGAAACGGGCACACATGATCCGGTCTGAGATGGGTTTTGCAGCATTATCACGCTGCCTATTGATTCGGCTGAATAAAAACTATTCCGTTCGTGTAAGTCGACCTCATTTCTAATTTTTTCTTATTTCGGTTCAAACTTAGAAGTTTGATCATTCCATTGGATGACAGAGAAAATTTTTCAGGTGAACTGGCGACGTATCTACTTGGAAGTAACACGTTTAGTATTTTTTTTAAGAAAATTTCAAGTGCAAATCGTTGGATTTATATCGCATTGCGTCCATGCAAACCAATATGTTGCATTTAGTTCTGCAGCATTATTGGACATTTCTTTCTGAGAGTGTCAATTGTTCACCAGGAATTTAATTTGTTTCCGAGTTACCGGCGCATAAGGCCGTCTGTTACAAAGAACCGGTATGTATTTAAAACATTTTAAATTTTAACTGTTTGGAAGGTTCTGTTTTGAGTATTGTGGTGTTTATTTCCTTTTATTTTCTCACCATAGATTCGCTCAGAATCGGTTCTTGGAATATATAACAAGCTGTGGACTGATGTTCCGAGTTATTTCAACACCGACTGAGTTCGGGAAGCGTGTGCTTGCGGGGGTGACTCCATAATATACGAGTGAAGACCCCGGGAGGACGTCGTGACATCGCTCCGCGTCAAGTGATCCCAAAATTTTGTTCCTATTCACTTTTTATAATTTGTAGCAATAGCGAAGTATTTATTGAATAGTTTTTTATATGTATCACCTATTCGTGTCAAAAGGTCGTGAAATGAACCGTTTTTAATTTTACATTTATGCACGGTTATATTTTAATCGCGCCTAGGGCCGGATAGCGGTTGCAACCCCTTCTCTCCTATAGGCATTATTTTCCAAAATTACAAATTTTATTCTAGACAATCCATTTCCCAACTTTACCGATAGTCTTCCTTTACGTCGCCATTCCTTTTTTCTTTGTATATTTTTTATGTTGAACAATGTTTGTTTTTATTTTATCTTTTATTCGTCAAAATTAAACGTGACACATGTAGTGACAATTTTTTTTTTTTACGCTACAAATTGGCGCCCGAACAACTAAAGTAAGTGTTTTTACCTAATAACTTGGAAATTTAAATGATTCGACATAATTTATTTTTTTTGCTTTATTGAGGATGGTCACTCCCTCTGGGAGCTAATGATTCTTAAGCTTATTTGTTTCAGGACGCTGATATTCTTCCATTCAAGAAAGGTATTCTAGGATTTATACCACCAGTACAGATCTGTGAAGCTGTTATTTTCCTGGAAATATTTTTTTCATGAAATGTAATGTTTTTTAATGGAATTTAATTTTGTGAACTATAGTACACATAACCGTCTTTTATTTTATCCACTTATGGCAGCAAATATAACGATAGGTTCCCTGATTTTTACTCCTTATTTAGCCTAGATCTTTGTTTACTAGCTTGGCGTTCGCTGACTGCTGGTTGCTGGATTATTTTTGTCCAGCTGTTCATGCCGTGCTTATTTTTCGCTAGGATTCAATCGTCCTTTGTCTGTTCTTTCATTCGTTATTAGGTCTATACTAGTTACATCATGTCAGAAGAGGAGTTCCCTATTGGTGAGACTCCACGTTATGATAGTCCCATCATTTCGCGACCACCACCTTGTCCCATTCAGCCAAGAGCTTCTCGCGCTTCCTCACAAAGTGTTGTTCCTTCTCCAATAAGATCTGATGAACGCCCACAATTTACCAGGCAGTTCTCTCTTACTAAGTGGAAGATTGTTTTCGATGGAAAGACCTGCGTACGGGAATTTTTCACGAGTCTAGAAGAGTGCAGGGAGGCCGACAATTTGTCTGATGGTTACTTAGTTAGGCGATTCCATGAAGTCTTGTCAGGTGTCGCACTTCAATATTTTAGGTCAATCCGTCGTCCGGATCTTTCCTTCTTTGAGATCAAAGAAGCCTTTTTTAGGACATTCGGTACGACCGATTTTGAATTTAAGATAAGCCAGGAGGTCCGTAACCTCAAGCAGAGACCGGAACAGCTTATAAGAGAATTTATTATCGAGGTTTCTTACTTAAATGCTAAACTGAGCAAGCCTATTGAAGAATCGGAGTTGTTGCGGATCATCACTCACAACATGTTGCCAAAGTACACTCCTTGCTTGTCCATCCAAAAATTTCATGACATCGATAATTTAATCGAAGCTGTTACTCATTTCGAGTCCTTTCTAAAACCTCCAAAGGCGGTAGCCAGTTTCGATTGTGTTGCCGACCAGTCGACTTCTCAGGCTGTTAACTCACCAAAACCCAGGCCGAACAAAACTTCCCATCAACCAACAACTAGTAAGCCTCGGACTTGTCCTAGTTGTAGTCAGTCTCAGCTTTGCTTAAAATGTAACAAAGTTGGTCATTCTTACCGCTCTTGCCCAGAGATCACAGGCATGATTTGTTTTAAGTGTCGCACTCCTGGATTTATTACTAGAGAATGTCCGAAATGTAATCCAAAAAATGCATAGACCACTGGCGATACGCTTCTTTTCGTACAGTATCCCCAGTGTTTACTACAGATTCATTTGATAACCGACCGTTTATAGAGGTATTATTATGTGGTAGAGGTGTTAAAGCATTGCTTGACACTGGTGCTCAGATTTCGCTTGTTAACGATAATTTTATTCAGCAACTTGGTATTTCTTTGACATCAAAAGACGCTTGTCCCCGTGTTATATCGGCTAATAATTCACCGATTGATATTCTTGGTTCTGTACATCTTCCAGTTAAATTTAACGGTACAACTTTTATTCATGAGTTTTTAGTGGCAAGTTCGATGTCATCTTCTGTTATTTTAGGTATCGAATTTTGGAATAAATTCGGTTTGACGTCTATTTTTAGTCAGGCTTTCGATAAAAATATTGATGGTAATATGTTTATCCCTTCTGTTCAGCACTCTCCCCCTCAAGTTTCCTCTGTTAGTGAGGTTCGTTATATTCATCCTCGTAACATCCTATCGCCGGATCAAGAGTCTTGTCTTCAACAAGTTATTAAGGAGTATGAAGTTATCTCTTCGGAAAAAGTTGGTCTTGGAAAGACATCTTGGTTGTCCCATAAAATTAATACTACGGGATACCCTATCCGTCAAAGATATTATCCCTTATCCCCAGTCAAGTTGAAGATTCTCAATGAAGAGATTGACAAAATGTTAGATATGGGTGTTATTCGTCCTTCTCGTTCTCCATGGGCTAGTCCTGTGGTAATGGTGACAAAAAAGGATGGTTCTGTTCGGTTTTGTGTCGACAGTAGAAAACTGAATAGTGTGACAATCAGAGATTCTTATCCTCTTCCCCGTATTCACGATATCCTCGACAACCTTCGTGGTGCTAGATATATTAGCTCATTGGATTTTAGAAGTGCTTTCTGGCAAATTCCACTTGCTGATAGAGAAAGTTGTGAGAAAACAGCATTTATTGTCCCACAACGTGGTCTCTTTGAGTTTGTTAGGATGCCTTTTGGTCTAACGAACGCTGCTTCGGAGAAGCAACGCCTTACTGATATGATCGTTAATTTCGAGTTTACTTCTACCAGTGACGACTGTATTTTTGGGTACGTCGACGACTTGATAATCGTATCTAAAGATTTCTTTGGTCATATGGCGCTGCTCAGGAAGGTGCTTGCTCGACTTAAAGAAGCAGGCTTATCTATAAATTTGAAAAAATGCGAGTTTTGCAAAAGCGAACTAAAATATTTGGGTTATATAGTTAATGAAAAGGGACTTCAAACCGATCCCGGCAAACTTGATGCTATTAAAGATTATCCTACTCCCACTTCAGCTAAGTCATTACGCGGTTTCATTGGTATGTGTTCCTATTATAGGCGTTTCGTTAAAGGGTTTTCTTCTATAATTGCTCCGCTTACTGCCCTTATCGGTAAGAGAAAGGGTAATGATCCAATAAGTTGGAATGATGCAGCCGATCAGGCTTTCACTAAGTTGAAACAAGCGCTAATCGATACGCCTGTTATGGCATGTCCTGATTTCTCCAAGCCGTTCATCCTGCAGTGTGATGCATCAGCTGTTGGTCTTGGTTCGGTACTGACACAAAAGATAGACGATGTTGAGCACCCAATCGCCTATTATTCGCGTTTATTCACTCAAACTGAACGCAATTATAGTACTACAGAACGTGAACTCTTGTCAGTTTTGGATTCAATTAAACATTTTCGATGTTATTTAGATGGGATGAAGTTTTCAGTCATAACAGACCATATGGCCCTTAAGTGGCTCCTCACTCTTAACAACCCATCTGGTCGTTTAGCTCGTTGGGCTACTATTATCTCCCAATATACTTTTGATATTGTGCATCGTAAAGGTTCGCAACATATAGTCCCCGATGTTCTATCCAGGATCTATGCTAATCCTGTGTCGTTTGACCAGGGTCCTGAACATACTAATGACCGTTGGTATAAGAAGGTGTATATAGGTGCTCGAGACACGCCACAAATGTTCCCAGCATACGCTATAAATAACGGTATCCTTATGAGACGCATGCCTGTTACTAGTCCTTTATCTTCTGAACCATGGCACGTGGTGTTACCAGCTGAAAAGGTTCCAGACGCTATTTGGGAAATTCACAATAGTTTTCCTTCGATACATCCCGGTGTTACTAAAACGTATCTAAAGCTTAGGGAGTTGTTCTACTGGCCAAATATGTTCCGTGACGTTACTTCGACGTTAAGTCAATGTGAGGTTTGTAAAGCCTATAAAATCTCGAACACGCAACCTCGCGGTCAGATGTGCTACCCTAAAGAGGTTTCCTTGCCCTTACAGATGATTTCTATCGATATAATTGGTCCGTTGCCCTGTGCTTATTATGGTTATAAATATATCCTTTCTATGGTAGATGTTTTTTCCAAATATGTTTGGCTAGTTTCTCTGAAAAGGATTGACGCTCTTTCTGTTATAAAAGCGTTAGAGTCTGAATTTTCTTTAATTTTGGGGTTCCGCGTACTATTCTTTGCGACAACGCTACAGTTTTTCGTAGTAATCAATTCCTTAATTTTCTCAGATCTTTTCATATTCAATCACCTACTTTTACGCCATATTATACACCCCAAGCAAATACGGTTGAGCGATACAACCAAAGTGTTATTACGTGTTTAGGTATTTTGGTTGGTGAAAACCAAAGAAGTTGGGCTAAAATGTTACCTAAAGTTAAGCTTTACCTCAATTCTTGTGTTAATCTAGCTACTGGCTTTACGCCTAACTTTCTTATGTTTGGTAGAGAGGTCCTTATGGATAGCAGTCGTGTAGATAGTCAGACTCGAAGCTCTAATTTGGCAGACAGTCGGGCTCGTCATGCTTCAAACCTATCCTCTCTCAGCGAAGTTTATGCAAAGGTAGCTGATAATCTTTCTTTAGCTTTCCTCCGTAACTCTCGTGCATATAATTCTAATCGATCAGCTATCACTCTGAATATTGGTGATACTGTATGGAGAAAGAACTTTTCCAAGTCTTCTGGAAATGATTTTTTTTCTGGAAAGCTTGCTCCACGTTTTATTAAGTGCCGTGTAATAAGAGTCATTTCTAGGACCACATATTTGCTCCAGGATTGTGATTCAGTCCACTCCGGACAATATCATATCAAAGATATCTTAAAATAAATTTGATTGAATTCTCTTTGTTCCATTTTAACATTAACATTTGCTTTCTAAACCTTTTTCCTCTTTGGTTTATGGGAATATTTCTTTGCATAAGTTTTTGATTATGTTAAAAACTTCATGAATTATCTGTTAATAATGACATCTATTTATTTCTGTGTTGTGTCAACCTGTGTTCTCAGGTTATTTTATTTCTTTTAGTTTAACACAAATGGTGTGTCATTCTACATTTAATTTGAATTTAAACTTGAGTTTTCTGACTTGAGTTCTCTGATTTGAGTTTTTTTGTCTTGAATTCTTCTTTGACTTAATTGACTTAAGTTTTCTTTCTCAAACTTGTTTTTTTTGTTTTTTGTCCAACTTGTCTTTCGTTTCTATAACTAAGGTTGGACTTTACGTGTTGACGTTATTTATTTTTTGGGGATCCCCGGGTTTTTTCTTATTGTTGTTAGGTAATAGTTAAGTCTTATGTTAAGTTAGGCTAGCTTTACTTAGATGTATAGTTCCCTGGTTGTTCTTCATAGTTGTTAGGATGTGGTAGTTGTTGGTGTTTGTCTCTAATTGAACAATATATATTTAGATTTATGAGTTTGTTATTTTCTTTCATATTCTCCATAGATGTAATCGAGATATCGCGAGTTCGCGCGGATAACGTTTAGATGTGGTGGCCACCGTGTTTATTCAGTATCTTTTGCACTTCGATATCGTTTGATTCAGAAATCATTCCTGCTGTTGTCATTGCCTGTTCCAGCTTTATCTTTCTTCTCACTCGTACTTTCGTCCTTTTTTTTCTTAGAAAGGGGGTATTGCAGCATTATCACGCTGCCTATTGATTCGGCTGAATAAAAACTATTCCGTTCGTGTAAGTCGACCTCATTTCTAATTTTTTCTTATTTCGGTTCAAACTTAGAAGTTTGATCATTCCATTGGATGACAGAGAAAATTTTTCAGGTGAACTGGCGACGTATCTACTTGGAAGTAACACGTTTAGTATTTTTTTTAAGAAAATTTCAAGTGCAAATCGTTGGATTTATATCGCATTGCGTCCATGCAAACCAATATGTTGCATTTAGTTCTGCAGCATTATTGGACATTTCTTTCTGAGAGTGTCAATTGTTCACCAGGAATTTAATTTGTTTCCGAGTTACCGGCGCATAAGGCCGTCTGTTACAAAGAACCGGTATGTATTTAAAACATTTTAAATTTTAACTGTTTGGAAGGTTCTGTTTTGAGTATTGTGGTGTTTATTTCCTTTTATTTTCTCACCATAGATTCGCTCAGAATCGGTTCTTGGAATATATAACAAGCTGTGGACTGATGTTCCGAGTTATTTCAACACCGACTGAGTTCGGGAAGCGTGTGCTTGCGGGGGTGACTCCATAATATACGAGTGAAGACCCCGGGAGGACGTCGTGACATCGCTCCGCGTCAAGTGATCCCAAAATTTTGTTCCTATTCACTTTTTATAATTTGTAGCAATAGCGAAGTATTTATTGAATAGTTTTTTATATGTATCACCTATTCGTGTCAAAAGGTCGTGAAATGAACCGTTTTTAATTTTACATTTATGCACGGTTATATTTTAATCGCGCCTAGGGCCGGATAGCGGTTGCAACCCCTTCTCTCCTATAGGCATTATTTTCCAAAATTACAAATTTTATTCTAGACAATCCATTTCCCAACTTTACCGATAGTCTTCCTTTACGTCGCCATTCCTTTTTTCTTTGTATATTTTTTATGTTGAACAATGTTTGTTTTTATTTTATCTTTTATTCGTCAAAATTAAACGTGACACATGTAGTGACAATTTTTTTTTTTTACGCTACAGTTTCCAGTCCAAGAGACTATTCTTAGCTGCCTTAGAAAGGAGAAGCCCCACGCCATACTCGCGCACATCTTCCAAACTTTCTTTACCTGAATACAGCAAAGTCAAGCCCCCGGACGTTCTCAGCTCACCAAAACCTATTCTCCTCATTTCACTTAGACCTAGTTTAAGAATTTTCACTTAGACTAAGCATTATTGCTTCTACTTGGGCTAGTCGGCTGTCATCGCTAAGCGTGCGTACGTTTCAATAATAATTCGTGTCCGTTTTTTCATTCCAAAAGTCGTCGGTAAAAGATCGGTCCGGTTTCTATCTGTTTCGGTTTCAGGAATCAATTTTATTGTCGGGAAAGCGGGTGATTAGCCCACTGTGCCTTAATCCGATAGCGGGGCTGCCGTCTTAGAGCCTTCGGATGTGCTCGGTTTTCTTTTGGGTGTCCTCTCTAGTGAGACATTTCTGTTTTAAGGCGCAGAATATTCGCCCTTCGCCCTGCGTCCGTTGGCTCAGCTGCAACTCGGGGATGTGGCCGCGCGGCGGCGCGGTTGCAGCAGGTCCCAGGGAGAACGACGGGGATGTGGATGACTCGGACTGGCTAGGGCTGAAGGTATTCTTGGTATTTTGTAGGTAATGCTGTTCTCACCAACAGCGATTCCCACCAAAACATACCCTAGCTTGTCTCCCCAAGCGTGTCTACTACTAGATAAATTATGCAGTTAATATGAAATTAAAATATGTCTGGGGTTTTTTTTTTTTTATTTTACTTGCTCTCCGTAAATACGCCTACTGACTACGAGTTTTCTATTTTCTTAATTTTTCACAATGAGCCCACTCTTGACCTAGATCATACCTGATCTACGATGTAGCGAATTATCCTAGAAGATGCCTGTTCACTGTTGCTTCGAAAGCTGATGAGGGGTCAGCAAGGCTGGAAAAGAGTTAGATACGTCTATACTTTAGCTTATTAGTATCTTTTTGTAGTGTTTCGTATCCGAATTGTCCAAACGAAACCCTATTGCTGTCACTCACGTGTCCGTCTGTCTGTCACACAATTTTGTTCCGCAGTTTTATTTTACTTTCCATTGAAATATGAACTTGAAAGGTGATAATGTTTATTATTACGTATATTTTACTAATACCAATATGTGAAGGCCAACGCGCCCTTGGCCGGTTTTCTGTATGATTTTTTTTCAGTATAAAATTATTTGTTCTGATTATCTGCGTTTCACACACATGAATCTCCTCTGCTTTCCTGCCATCATTTTCCTGGCAGTGTAACTGACGGTCGTGTTCAGGATTCAAACCGTGCTTAGGTCACGCGTTCCCGTGCGGAACCAACTGTGCGATTCCAACAAAAAGGAATTGAAATTCGCGCGCTTTTGTTTGTGGGATCAAACGTTTTTCTTTTGAAAGAGATTTCAGAACTTTGTGGGACAATGTGCTGGTTATAATGGCTTTTAGGCAGTAAGTAGCTACGTAACTTGGGGAATTATGTGTCGGCGATATAATACCGTCTTACAAACGGGTTTATCCGCTTAACGATGTTGGAGTGTATAAATGAGGGTAAGGTTTTTTTTTATTATTTTATAAAGAAAAACATAAAACAGCTTTAAACTCGTGGACCTTTATTTTTTTTCAAATAGTCAGTCAAGCCTTAATCAGTGATTTAATCAGACTTTTGGATGCAGGCTTCAGAAAACTGGTCAAGTGTGAGTCGAACTCGTGCGCCGAGAGTTTAGTACCTACCCATTATACCGCCATAATAAAATTGGTATCATTATTGATTCTAGGTCAACGGGAACTACCAAATAGGTTTTCGACCCAAAACATATAGGGTACTTCCGGTTGACCTAGAATTGTCAATTTTGGTTAAAAGCAAGGTCTTACAGCAAAATTCCGAAAAATAAAAAAAAGTTGGAAATTAAGGTAAAGTTTGGTAGGTACTTACAAGATTTCGCGAAAATCTAAATTTGCCCATATCTTTTTATCGCGTTTACTCAGAACATTTATTTTTATACACCTAATAGGGACTATAGACCTCAGTATTTGGTACAAATTTCAACTTGCTAGATCCTTCCGTTCGTGAGAAAATCGTTGGTGACACACGGAGAGACAGACGGACAAGAGAATGATCTTATAAGGGTTCCTTTTTTTACCTTTTGAGGTACGGAACCCTAAAAATAACAATAACAATTTTCTTCTCGGTCCCATAAAATCTCTGAACTGTCTAGCAACGGATTAACATTCCAAATGAAAAAAAAACAAATCAGCAGCTTATCTGTTCATAGATTTTTTATGAATAAGGGAATGAATGAAACTAAATAAGCCTGAACACACATATAAAACATGTCAATATTCAGGAACAAGCTATGAATGTCAAAGTGACGTTGTAACAAGATATTTGTCACCTCCACGCGTCGCAATATCAGCGGATATTGCGACGCGCGATATCCGCTGATATTCCTGTGAAAGTGTTTGACGTCAATATCATAATATTATTATAGTTGATACGAATGAACGATGTTCTTCCGTATTCATTGTTGCATGGCAGCCATTTATTAGAGCTGGTTAAGGTTGTATTGGATATGATACATTGGTATAGAATAAAATAAGACTCAAAAATGGTTATTAAAACTTACAAGTATGTTTATAGTCCGCCTATGTACTTGTATGTTGCATTAAGTTTTAAATAAATAATAAATATAACCACTAATGCTAAACAAAGAACAACAAAACACATAAAACAACAAGCAAAAAGTTTAATTAATAACTGTAAACCAACTACGGTTTTTTTTTAAGCCGGTTTATTATGGATAACGAATCGATCATCAAAATCGGATGAATAGTTTAGGGAGCTACGGAGAAACATACGTATATACAAATATACATACAAAGACTGCTAAAATCATAACTCTTCGTTTTGGCTTCGCCGTCGTCAGGTAAAAAATAATAGTTGATCACCATTTTTATTTATTTATTTTATTATTGCTGATTGGCTCGCGCTTGACCACTCTCTCACATCTTACATGATGATAAGTGTTGCGGCACCCCGTACGGTTATACTGTCTTATTGTAGGGTATCCTCGTGGATACACTCCGTCTAGGGTTAACGCATAGTTTTAGCAGACTCCTACCGACTCCAATCCCATATTTCCTCCCACTACCAGTAGCCGGGCGCCCGGGATGCCCAACTTGTCGGCCTTGTGGTTAGCCAAAGTGATCACTGAGCATGAGATCCCAGCAGAACTACTGCAATCTTCGCAAAGACTTATTGGGGTTTTCCCTAAGGGATTTCTAAGTGGCAGCTATGAGTCCAAATTCATACCAGCTTGATATGGATAGCCATAAATCTGTATATATATAGATATATTTTAATCTATAGGCTCGCACTTGACCAATATCTCACCTGATGGTAAGCGATGATGTGGTCGACGGTGAAGCACGCTTACCTAGGAAAAACCTATTGATCCTTGACTTAAAGACCCCTATTTCTCACCTTCGCAAGGATCCCCAACTTAGTGGCAGCTAGCTGAGCCTCTGCCTCAATGTATGGGCCAAAATTGAGACTCGATGTCAACGTAACGCCAAGAAGCTCAAGATGGTCCGTTATTGGCACGGTTACATCACGGAAAGCTGGAGCCGGGTGAGGTTGGCTCTTTTTAGCGGAAAAAACACGCCTGAGTTTAAGCAGCAGTTTGACCAGCAGTGGCCCGTGTGGACGCCACTGAATCGGTTGCGCTCCAAGTTAGGCCGTTGCAAATATAATTTGATGGGATTGTTAGTCCTTTGCACGCTGTGTGCAGTTGTGGTGCTCCTGTACAGACTGTCCATTCACTTGCACCTTGGATGACCTGTATAATGCCTCTGACGCTGCAATAAACGTGGCCACAAATAGTTTGATCAAATGTACCATCGAAACGAAAAAAAAAAGAAGAAGAAGCATGAAATCTGACAAGATGGGCTTCGCACCATTCGGAGACTGCTTGCAAGGATAAGTTCAAAAACTCCACCATGGCCTCACGGTGAGACCGGATCAATGGCCCGGTAGCCCGTGTCTTGGAGAAGTATCTCTCAACAAAAGTGCTGTCGTCTGCATATCCAAGGTGCCAGGCAAGAATAATGCGGAGGGACCCCGTATGGTCATGTATAGTGAACAGACTGGTACTCAATCATAGCTGGCTAAATCCGTGGGGCGAAGTCATGTCACTATAGTAAGAGTATTTTTAATGAAATTCACAACAGTAATACCCAAGAGAGGCCAAGTATTTTTCAAGACAACATCCCTTAAAATATTGGCAACATATAAGCAAAAGCGTGTCAATCTTTTAAAACCTATTGCTCGGTGGTAACCTACATCAATAGTGTCGTTATCCTATATGTCTGTCAACAGATGCCAACAAAGCGAAAACTCCACGTGCGAAACATCAAAGGCAATCAAATAAATGAAATAGAATAATTCTACTATTCACTGATCATTTTCCTAATGGATGCCGGTTGATAAACGAGATGAAAGGCCACAAATCGTCAAGTTACGCATAGACACGTGTATAAGGTTTAGTGGTGCTTTCTGGAAATTTTTAGTAAGATATAGGGTTCAATAAACTTTTTTTGATTGTTACACTTGGAAGTCTATTTGGGTTTAGATAGAAATTGTTTTAATTGCCACAATACACGGTTATATTAATTGTTTTGTAAGAGATAACATTAATTAGGGGTTTTGTTTGACATACCGTAATTAGCTGCCATTTTAAGTTATTGTGGGAGTCTTCAAGTCAAGAGTGAATAGGTTTCTTCTAGGCAAGCGTGCTTCATCGTCGACCACATCATCGCTTACCATCAGGTGAGATAGTGTTCAAGTGCAAGCTTATCATCACAAAAAAAAAGAAATTGCGGCTCAATGCTAGTTACCTAACTCACGTAAAAATACACCATTTAGTTGCGATCGATTTCAATATGTGTTTTTTAAAGTAGGGATCAAATTTATAGGGAAATTATTAACCGGTCGAAAAATATACTGAACGGGCGACTATTATTCTTAGTAAGTAACTATTTATCCGGTTTGAGTAATAACTTTTAAGAGATTTTTGTGAGCTGCGTTAATAATATTGTTACATACTTTAATTGTACTTGGGGTTCTATTTTTTTCTATTTTATCATATTATTCTTTTGAAAATAGCAACCATCGAGGCGACATGGGTGTGCAGCGCGGGAGTTCGGGTGTATTCGTGTTATCGATGAATTAGTCCAAGAGCGAGCGAAGCGAGCTCGGGAGCTTATAGTACCTCAACACGGATAGGTTAGGTTCGAAGGAGATGACGGGAGCTGAAGTGAGTGAGCAAAGCGAGCGAACTCAGCTCCCGTCATCTGCTTCATTTTAGGTTACTTTAGACCCTGCAGACAGATAAAGAAGCTCCGTCGATAAACTTTTATTTTCTTGTCGCTGTTTTAAACATTTGTATTCGCCCACTGTTTGTCGTCCACTTAGTATTTCAGTAAGCCATATTCAGTATTTTGTACACCTTTAATTTGAATTTATTTTCGCTCGTTTAAATACTAGCCAAATTTATATAGTCAAAACAAATCAACGAAAAATTTAAAAGATTAAGCCACAAAAAAGTTCAAGTCAAATAAACAAAAATGCCTCCTAGAATCAATCTGCCTAGCCTTATACCAAATATATTGAGGTTGGCTTCTAGTATAACCGGATTTAGCTGATTGCCAGTATTTTGTACTGAGTGACTGCCTATCTGACCTCCACAACCCAGTAACTGGGTAATACAATAAGTCTCAGCAAGACTGGTGTCAGATTTCAGGCTTCTGACTATCCAACGACTATCGAAGACAAATGACAGCTGCTTAACGTACTTTCCGAGGAACGGATTGATCTCGGTATGTAAAGAATGATCACCCATCCACGGTCCAACCTTGTCAAGTGTTGCTTAACCTCGAAGATTGAATCGTGCAGCTGCTTTTATTTAGGCATGAGCTCCTTGACTAACCTAGGATAAGAGCCCGAATCAAAATATTAATAAAAGTTACATATATGACAGATAAAATATTCATGCAATATCCGTATAAGTTGATCCGACTCCACGTCGGAAAAACCCGACGGTTGGCGGAAAGTACCGACGGTTTCTCGCTTCCTGTAGTAGATAAAGGGTTACTAGACCGGGAAGTTAGCAGGCTATGTGTATGAAAGAATTTGTTGGAACGTTGGTCTGGTGTGGAGTTAAGGGGTTATAAATTATGTAAATACTAGCTGTAACCCGCAGCTTTGCCCGCGTTAGTATAGATTTTTTAATCATTTCTAGTTGACGACATACAGGGTGAGAAAAATCCAACATTGCAGTTCTGCTTTGCTACGAATTGAAGATACCACTCTATCATAAATTGTATTTATAGTTAATTGACATTCGTTACTTATGGCATAAATCATGGGTTCAATATTTTAGGACGCTGCTATATACTATGTTGTATGCCCTTTCATTTGGTGCTAAAACATACACATTCAGGGACCTGGGCATACGCGCCCTAAACATCAGCAGCTACATGTAGCCGGCCGTGGGTAAAGCATGGCTTTTCCAAATTCACCCCTGCTTCCCTTGAGATTTGTTAATAGTACCTAATAGCAAAACTAAGTTTGATTGAAAACTGCAGTCTTTTGAATTGAAATGATAGGTCAGTGGGGATTTTTGGGATTCGACGTATGAACACGCTTTCCTCTTTTCTCATACCTGTTATTATATTGGCACCTATTACATTTTACCCATATTGTGTAATACGTACGTACGTATTGTGTAAGCCTCATCCCATTGCATAATCTGAATAAATATGCAGGTCTCAATCATTTGTTTTCAAAATCATGCTTGCAATGTTTCAACCAAATCGGACGCCGCAAAAAATTCGAATATACAAAAATCCTTTCTTAACTAACGTTTACTATCTTTATATTACCACCTGGCAAAATTCAGCTTCATGAAGAAAATTTGTACATCTTATATTTACAATCCCAACCCCCTTTTAGGGGTAACTAAGAAAAAAAAAGTAGTCTTTAACCTTCCTCGGATCTGAAACTACCTCCATACCAATTTTCAACTAAATCGGTTGGGCGGTTTAAGCCATAATAAGAAGTTTCATACAACACTACCCCATCCACCATTTCTCCCTCTTCGTGTTTGATGAAAAAAAAGTAGCCTGTGTCCTTGCCCGGGTCTCAAACTATCTCCATACCAACTTTCATCTAAATCGGTTCAGCGGTTTAAGTGTGAAAAGGTAACATACAGACAGACAGACAGAGTTACTTTCGCATTTATAATATTAGTATGGATTGTTTCAGTAGTTTAAATCTTTTCTTATCTTATAAATATATTCTCGGTGTTCTCACAGCAAGTCGCACTTACTCAGCTATCAACTTTTCGCGCTGAATATGCTTGCTAAAAACTCTACCAACACTCCCTCTATAAGTTATACTCAACAAAGTTTTCTTAAATAAATCTCGCCAAACATGCTTGAAATCACGTCTGCTTAGTCAAAACACTTTTTTGGTCTCTTGACCGGAACGCAGAATGGTGCGGTAGCTTTACATAATATGTAGACAACTTTATACCTAGGTACTGTGAAGGGGTAACTCAGGGAGCTCAAATGATAAGCAGAAATTACTTTTAACTTATATTGAACCAACAACGTGCCAGCCTTCGGGCGGCTTTTACAGAAGTCCCCGCTAAACAAAAACTACACGCGTTCGATCTATTTCAAATATTCTGTATTCGATTTCCTTCCAAACTTATAAGTCGCCAGTATTAGGTGTCAGCGGCCGAACAGGTTGCTTGTCCTATGTGGAAAGCCTCTACAGTACTTAAAAAAAAAAATTAACAAATAAAATTAACCAAAATAAAACAGTACAAAACGAAAAATAACTTTCTTTTTGGAAGTCGGCGTCTACGGTACCTATTTTTTTTTTTCATTTTTGACACCGACTTTCTAAAAGAAAGATTTTTTTTGCTTTGTATTGTTTTGTTTTTGAATTCGGTTGAATTCTTGGTAAAAATGTTTGTATTTATCCCTTTTTAGTTTTGGTTGGTACTCTCTATTAGCATTAAAATCATTAATAATCTTCTCATAATTATTCCGAAAAGCTTAAACACGACTGGTATACTTACATTGTTTTATTACGGAGTTCCAGTGCTTACCTTCCGGCTTCATCACCAGATCAGTTCGATGGTACCATTTTCATAAGAACCAATCATTTAAATTTGTTTCACCATAGTCAACTATGGTGTGAAAATACCAAAATCTTTATAAGTATTTATGCCTATAAAATTTGATGAGTTCCCTCTATTTCCATGGGATCCCCTCATCAGATCCTGAATTGGTGACAGTCAAACCACCTCGAGAGTATACCCTTTACAAACAAAAAAAGAATTTTCAAAATCGGTCCATAATTGACAGAGTAACCGGTGAACATACATAAAAAAAATACATACAGTGGAACATAGAACCTCCTCCTTTTTAGAAAATCTGTTAAAAACAGTAAAGTGTAATGGATTTTAAATTTTTATCGAATCATTTAGGACTGTGTGTCAGCCCTATCCGAGTGTCATCGACCTTGACAAATTCAGCGAGACGCCGACTGAATTTACGGACTCTTCGCGATACTTCGTCTGTTACGGGTTGAATATCCTCTCATGTTTACTTAATTTAATTAGGTCATTTATATTATTTATATGTCTTTAACAATCTTGGGACTCTGAGGTGGTGCCAGGAGCCGAAGCCAACTCGCAGAGGCCTTGTTAGACATGTATCATGATATGATACATGTCTAACAAGGGGGATTTTTAAACAAAGAGATACCAACCGACGACTATCCATGTATGCACTACGTAAGTGCACGTAAGGACAATCCACGATTGGTGCAGGACAAACAAACAAAGTTAGAAACAAATATATTGGGCTATGGGTTTGGGAGGTTTAGTGGGTCGATTGCCTAAAACTAGAGAAAATTGTCAAAATATTTATGAAAACATCATGTACGTGAGAAAGAATTTACGTCGTCCTGTTGTTTTGTATTGCTGCATTTTTATGGTTTTGTGTCACCACTGAAACAACGATAGATGTAAACCTAATAAAAGTTAGCCCGACCAGTGAATCGAACCAGAGACCTTAGGCTCTGCAGTCATATCGCGAGACCAGAGATTGTGGGCAATATTTAATTGGATGATATAAACATAAGATACAATAATATGAAAAGCCATTGAATCATAACTATTAACGTCTAACGCAAGTATTTATTTAGCTATTCTTCATTCGGCAATCAAGGATTAATTTTTTTTTCTTTCAACTACGTAGTAATGTTATAATCACTACAAAACCGATCACAAAGAACGTATTTTTTGCTTAGAACCAAAACAGTGCAGAAATGTTATTTGAAATCTCATGGTTGCACAGTTTTTCATAAATGCTCTGTTTTTATTTTTTATTCAGTTATAATTTTTTTTCGATGTTTAATGCCTCCCATTAAGTTTAGTATAGAATGTATGCATTAGATCAAAAAGATACTGGCTGAAAATAAAAATCGGCTGAATAAAAACGACCTGGTGAAAAAAAAAGAATTGGCGCGCATTTCGTGCCATTGTACAATTTTATACTTCATATTTTAGCAACAAAGGTAAAAAAAATAAATAGACATCGATAGCGATATGAATTCAACTCCAAAAAGTATAAAAACAGCTGCAAATTGAAAAATGAAATTGTTCATAACCTTTTGCCGCAGAACACGCGGGCTAGATATTTAAAAGCTTATGAAAATTGTATGAGGTGGAGAAACGATAGACGTGTAAAATCACTACCCGAAAGTGTGTTTTTAACGTATTTCAGTGAGATGTCCAAAAAAATGAGACCATCTTCATTGTGGTCTATAATACTAAACGTTAAAAAGCACAGTTAATACCAAGCACAACATGGTTATAAAAGAATACTCGACATTAACATCGCTTCTGAAGCGGCTATCTAATGGGTATATGAGTAAAAAATCTAAAGTGTTCTCAGCTCAGGCCATATAAAAACATTAATGAATGAAGTAAAAATTTAGCAACAAAAGTAAGTTTTAAGTGGGACTCCTGAAATAAAATTTTTAGCTATAATGTTGTTTGACATAACGTTTACGCATAACTTTGATTAGCATATTATTACTGTGGCGTAATAATACTTTAACATAATGCAAAGGTTAGCATACCTGTCTTTTGGTATAATTTGTTTTGGCATAATTTGGAGTTGCATAATTTTTTAAGGCATAATATTTATTCGTCATAATAATTTTATGTCGTTTTATTTTGATTTGTGTATTGTTGTGGTGGTTAGGAGCACAGACATAAATCGAACTAGGTGACGCGATTGTATGTAAAGGAAACGGAGTAAAGTTACGATCAATGATAGTAATCTGAGCTTTTCATTTAGCATTATCGGCACCGGAAATCTACCAAAATCTAGAAAAATGCCTTTTTATGCCATATTGAGTTATAAAGAATGTATAGAAAAGTTGGCCGAAGCATTCGAAATGATTTCTTTAATTGGTTAGTAAATTTGTTATTAAACTGTATGTGAAAAAGTGGCACGCTTGGTTTTCATACTGATGGAGGGACTTGCGTTATCTATTTAGATTTATGTCTGTGGTTAGGAGTCAATGCGGGAAGTCAAAGGGGGGACCCAGTGGCTTCCCGCATTATTTAGGCGGGGAGGAGATATCGCGGCTAAGGGTTGGAGGCTACGGCGGCAGATGAGTGCCGATATTGCGGAGCGCCACTCTCCCTACCTTCCGCGGCCTGAACGTTGTCGCAACTGTCTGACTGTGGACGTGGTATGGTCGCAGGGGAGAAGGAGTGTCGGTATAGCGTTGGCCGCTCTTCCTATCTCCTGCAGCCGGATAGTGGTAGACGGCGGGGCCCCTATCTTGAACCGTCACAGGGAGACCAAGGGACCATACACGGGGTCGTCTGGCGCCCATGTGCTGGTTTAGTCCCTGGGGTGGTCACGCAGTTTGCATGAGCATTTCTTCAAGCAAAAAACAAAAGGTTACGAACCAACTGGATTAGGTAAAGGTGCGGCGAGTGTGCGCCGCACCTTGAGCCGCGAACATATTTGTTTTATTCCAAAGAACACTATGTGTAAATATCATTATACGTTTATAACATTATGCTTCAATATTATTATGCCAAACGTATTTATAAAAAACATTTATGCCTAATAATAATATGTGTAATGATTATTATGCTGAATTTCGTCATGCCAACGTAAATTATGCCAATATGTTTTATGTTTATCATTGATAAACCGTTTTAAGTATATAATCTAGACTTTGACATGTTATGACCGGTATAAACCCTGTTCAGTGCAAGTGTTTAATGGAAGAACATGGCCGGCTAATTAGAATAACTACTTGCGACATGTTTGAAGTTATTCTAATAAACCGTACTAAATACTTCTCCTAAACAATGTATATACCGGCCATTATTATAATTTAATGCCATTAAATTATGTGTTAATTTAAATGTATCGTCGAATTTTAATCTTTTTTAGGTTGCTCTCATTTTCGGTATAAACGGTGCTTGCAGAAGCTCTGACTTAATGAATATCACAATTGACAACATCGAAACACATAACCGATGATGAAGATTCTTTATTCTTCTTTATTCTTTATTCTTTATTGCACACAAAAACATAAAATGAAGAAATACAAATACAATGGACAGCTTATGTACAAAGGCGAGCTTAACCCATAATTGGGTTCTCTAAAAGCAAACCCAGTTGTCATAGGGAATTGAAGATGCTACTTATGAAACTTATTAACACAAAAACAAAGAAACACCGTCAATTTGTAATACATGACGAATTTATAAATGTAGTGGAGAAATACATGGCGCTGTGTCCAAGGTCTATAAACACGAAGCGTTTTGCTTAAATTACCAGAATGGAAAATGCACAAAATAAGCCATCGGTAGAAACAAATTAGGAAAACTGCCTCATGAAATTGCCAGTTATCAGAAGCTACAAAAGCCGGAAGTCTACACTGGGCATTGTTTCCGCTGAACGTCAGCAACGCTGCTAGCTGATGCCGGTGCTTATTTGACTACGCTCATGGTGGCTGGAAATCGGACCAAGTAGCAGAAGGATAGGTACAAAATAAAAGTAAAATCACTCAAAACATAACGGAATCAATTGATTTGCACTTCTCATGGAAATGATTTGAAATTGAGCCCGCGTCTACCTGTATCTGATTCTGATTAAGTATAATAATTATAATTCACAAATAAACCAAACTAATACTAGAATAAATGTTCCAAGCAAACGTGCAATTTTCACTTTTAATTACTGCACATTTAATAATTGTTAGTTTTAAATATTTGAGGGGAAGATGAATTAAACTTTGTTTTCATTAACTTGAGTTTTTAATTTGAGTAGGTATATTTAATCACGGTAGGTAGATTGGTAGTTGAAAGAAAAGTAGATTACGCCCCTTGCTAAAGTGAGTCGTTAATGCACTTTGCGCTCGATGCAACAATCTACTAATAAATCACTTACAAGTTAATTAGTTTGCCACAACGGTAAGATCATAATTGATACTACAATTATCTGTTAATAATCAAACATTTAAAAACTTATAAAACTAAGCGTTTTTAACAGCTGCATTGTTCTAGATATCTGCACGATTTTCATTGCACGCGTGTCTGACAATTTTCGTCACGCAGATATATGTGTTGTTGGATTTTCACCCATATTGCCGGCTTGTTTTCAGATACGAATCTGTCATGCACACGACTGGCTGTCTTAGACGATGAAAATATTTGTTGTGTCAAGCCTATTTACTGCTTCTGGGCATTTCTTAGCATGACTTAGAACAAGATATTCGAAATTCGAAGGTATAGAAAACGCTTTTTATGTACGTGTTGTATAAGATTTATGACAAAAAATACCTGAGATCAACCTGTATTATGGCTGAGCCGTGTGACAAACATATTTTCTAACAATCTTTCATACGATGGACGAATAAGTATTCAAAAGTCACTACTTAGTGTTCATTTTAGTTGTATAATTATAGAAATCTTGCGCGAAATTGCAGGCTTCTATACCCAGTGGTTTAGGTTGAATGTTGCCTGGCAGGGAATTTAATTATGATTGTATTTAAATGATATAATTCAGAATAGCATGTTATACGTTAGGTTTGTAAAATTGGATTTGAAAACCTTAAGTGTGTTAAAATATATCAATTATATATGATTTGCTTACTAATGTATAACCGATCGTGCCAACAACCTCATTACGATGCCGAAATATAATTACTTTGCTCCACAAACTGCAAGGCAATTGTATAATCAATCATATAAATACTTTATTTTTCACACGTGAACTTTTCAGTCGTTTCAATCACGATCAATACATACTCGTGTACTCTTAACTAAAAAACATAACCCTTTCCTTGCAGTCGGATAAAAATAGGTCTCGTTTTAAAATCTAGTACTATCATTTATCTCTCTGTATTTTTCTCATAATAAATGTTGCGGCAATTAAAACTATAGCAATCACAATGAATTGGCAAACAATATTATTTTTCTTCTTGATTTTCGGGTCTGTGTTGTCACAAGAAGCACCAGTTTTGTATGATGCGTACTTCGGCAAGCCAATCACAAATAAACGGAACGACTACCTAGCGGGCGTCGTCAATGGAACAAGGTTAGTGCTTTTTATACTGCACAATTGGCTCACCTCGGCTTTGCGTGGGTTATAAATGATTAAAAAATATATATAATAATATATAAATGATTAAAATATATGGTATTTTGCTGAATTGGACCTATTTGGCGCAGCTGCGGGCACACTATGTAATTGTATTTAAATTAAGTTCTCTTTTATTTGTACCTACATTGTGTGTATATTTGTGTGCCAAGTAAACAAGTTTCCTTTCTTTCTTTGGGCACGCCACAATTGCGGCAATAAGGCTCCTCTTTTAGGAGTGGCTTGAGAGGCGCCACGGCGTCCTCACCGTCAGCCTGACGCAGGTTTTCACCGGACACAGCTGTTTCGGGAGGTTTCTGTTCAGGATAAGGTAGGCAAAAACGGCCGGGTGTCACCATTGTGTGCATCGCCCGGTGGACACGGTGGAGCATACGGTGGAGGTCTGCACCGCTTGGGCGGAGCACCGCCGTGTCCTCGTGGAGGCCATCGGCGGTGGCGACCTCTCGCGTCCGGCCCTGATACATACCATGGTACGGAGCGATAGGGCTCAGGAAGATGTCTCCTCCTTCTGCGAAGCAGTAATGCTCCCGAAGGAGGAGGCGGAAAGCTTGCGGGCGACACAACCTGTGACACACAATGACACGTGTGTGTGTGTACCTATGACACATCGCCGTACGTCTTGTAGTCCGATGATGGAACGGGCTAGGAGAAATTAGTACATGAAAGAAAGAAATAAAGAAACATGCAGTTCCATCGCACACTCCTGAAATGTAACCATTAAAAACCGACAAGCTGGCAACTAGGCGCCGATGTTCAAGGCTCTGGAGCCTAAACAAAATGTTGTTTTAAATTATTCCATTCACATTCTTTTGACTGTAGGACGTTTTACTACAAGGTAATTTTGAGAATAGGATGTTATGCTCATATGTCGTTTTGCAAATAGGTTTTTGATACTAAGTCTTTAAAACCATGTCTGTCTGTCTGTCTGTCTCGTGTTCTTTTTGTATTTGTTTAAGATAAGATCACTCTGGATCTTGTGAAGAACCATTTCATTTTTCTTTAATGGTTTTCTGTTTTTTTAATCATTATTCAACCCTTCTTTGTAATTTTGTAACATGTAATATTATGTATATGTAAGTTTATGTATAGTACCTATTTTATATAGCTATATTTTTTTTAATGTAGCACCACATGCTGCGCCCTATTTTATTTTAAGTTCTTTAAGTTAATTTAAAGGTTTTCTGGTAGATATCATTGTCAGCGATAAGACCGCCTTTGTACCCATAGTATAAAGTTTTTCTAAAAGACATATGTAATATTTTTTAATGTACATTCACACTAAAATTAAAAAAGCAAAAGTTTGTGAGTGTGTGTATGTGTGTTTGTATGTTTGGTACTTCTTCATGCTCAAACGGCTGGAGTGATCTGGATGAAATTTGGCACAGAGATAGATTATAGTCAGGAATAGCACATAGGATACTTTTTATACCGGGAATATGTTCCCTCGGGATAATTTTCAACTATCACGCGGACGAAGCCGCTGGCAGAAGCTACTAAAGTATATTCTATTCTATTCTGGGTGTAGCACCAAAAGGCCTATATTATGGCTAGGGGACTTGGCTACTAAGGTCTATATTCTCAGTCATTTTGAAGGAAACATTCTCCATCGAAACGAACACATATTCCATGAAAACAAAAAAAATAACACAATTAATTACAATAAATATCAAGATATAGCTGTGATTGAGTCGAGTGGAGGAATTAAAAAAAAAATCATACACAAGGTCCTCAATATTGCTTAAAAAATGTTACAAAGAACATTAGTTAGTTATTACGGCATCCGCATCGCAATTACATTACATTATTTTCACCGGTAACTAGTAGGTCAACTAGGCTATTAATTTTATCAGCACAAACTTCAAGGTGATAACAGGATATAAAAAAATGCATAAATTCCTTAGACATCTACAAACAAACATAAAAATCATAATTAATGACTAACATATCCTAGTTTGTGCAATATGATGAATTAGTGATATAATATGAAACTTTTTTAAAGTCTAATGATGTCATCTTCCGTAGATTTATCATTATAATTTTATTGTATTTAAATGTAGTCTTAGTTAATTTTTGAAAAATTAAATATCGAAATATAGAAATGGTATATTCTCAAAATAAACATCGTCATACCAATGTCTCGCTTTGTAAAATGTACGTTATAGGTATAAAGTTGATTTTTCGGAATTAGATTACAAGAAATGCGTTATTGGCATATTATTCTCATCAGGTTTTCGTATTCTATTTTTGACGAGGAATGCGAGTCATTCAAATAAAAGATTCAGGTATTTTTTCTATTAATAAAGCTCATTTTTTTTACATAAAAAAAATATATTTATAAATTGATTATCTGAACATACTTCTACATTTAATAGTCAATTAGTAGTACGTGACAATGGAGAATTTTTGGTAATTGTAGACTAAATAATAACAATACCTACATGTTTTTCGCCCGCTGCAGGGAAAAGGCCTCTTTTCATACAGGAAAAGCACGAGAATTTATCACCACGCTTGCTCATGACGGGTTGGCGAATTCAAACTTATATTAACTGTAATTCCAGATTTCCTCACAATGTTTTACTTCATCGATGTCAGGGATGTCCAAGATAAACTAAGAAAGTACAATAAAATGAATTGAAAAAGTCACATTGGTATTTGCTCGGATTTGAACCCACGACCTCAAGCATGATAGCCGAGGTCTTAGCCACTGAGCCAAGACAATCCATTGTACAATAAATTTCGTTTCAATTTTCTTTTCAGCCTATGCACGATACCGGTTAAACCATGCAACAAAGAAGAGGGTCGTCGCATAGACGGCACGTGCAGCAATCCCAAGCACCCCTCAAGAGGAGCTAGCATGACACCTCTCCCAAGACTTCTACCACCGCATTTTGGACCTGGTATGACCCGATTCTATCTGCGATTGATATAGAGGAGAAGTAAGAAACTTAAGAGACTATTTATCTGGCAGCGCTTGAATCTTCTCATTCACTGAAGAAACGATGTCTGACAAACATCCCCTAAGTTATCTCCTTGGGATAGTATATTTACTCTAAATTATAACACGATATTAACTAGTGCTCAAGAGACAGATCTCTGCGTTTTTAACCGTTCAAAAAAGTAGGATGTTCTCAAGTCGACCTGTATTTTTTATCACTTTATCGTTCTGGTATTAGTTTCGTCAGCATTTAATATTAGCTGAGAGACTTGTTTAAAGTAAGTAATCTTACTAACCACTTAGGATCCACACGCAAAATACGCGCTTGGACCCACGTCCACGTTGCGAATACAAACGATAGATCCAAGTGGCATGTTACCGTCAATAAACAAGCCTTTTCGAACACGAAACAATCTTTATTATTTGTTATAGTAAGTTAATATAATAACATTAACATTTGCACGACTGGAACGTTGAATAATATAGTGTGACTATAAACCTATATTCTTGTAAATAAAGATTCATTCGTTAGATCGATGTATATCATTCATTCATTGAACAGGCAACACGCTGAGACCAGCTAAGGACGGCTCAGAGCTCCCATCAGCTCGGCTCCTGCGAACCTCCCTGATTGCGGACGGAACCTTAACCAACCACCACTTCTCCACATTAGCTGCCCACTACATGGTGCTTACGGCTGCCGATAACGTGGATCTTCTGTACCTCAGTAAGAACCTTAATTGAATCATCGGGACGGTCGCATTGAGAGCCTTTGACTAATAGTATTGTAGATCAAGTAGTTTTACACGGCGATTTTATCTTCAAGGTTAGACAGAAAAAGAAATACTATAGTTTACCGGTTCTAAAAGCTATATTGAATTACTGTTATTTATCCCAAAATAAATAAAGTAGTTTACAAGTATGATGAACTAGTTAATAGACGACGACGATTGACGACCTTGATATTTATATTTTTAATAGCCCATTCATCCCACTACCGGGCAAAGGCCTACCCCAAATTCTTCCAGGAAATCTTTTCCTGCACCACCTCGTCCACAAATCCAAGATTATTTGAATAGGCGAAAAACAAGCAGGGAGCCATCTCGATGGTATGTCACCCACAGACCGAAACCAGTAAATCCAGTAGGTGCGTTATGAATTTCTGATCCTAGAAAAATAGTGAAATATCCCATGTCCAGTTATTTTCAAGGCAGAATTTCTAAATTATTTTTAATTTATTGGAACGGCTTCTTGGTCCGTGCTTTAACTAACATGTCTCACGGTTAAAAAAAATCGTCTCCTTTAGATCAGTATAAATAATTAGATTGATCTACAGTCAGATATACGCGTGTCAGCGACTGCTGCCTGGGCAACACCCCTAACAGAGTGAACCCGATCTGCATCCCCATCCCTGTGCCTGGTGACGACCCTTACCTGCGCATCGCCCGGGTCAGGTGCCTTAACCTCACCAGGGTCATCACTTACCAGGAGTTTGGATGTCTACCTAATAGTTTGCCTGCTGAAAGGGTAGGTACTTTCTACATATTTCATCCTTTTTAGGTTGTCAAGCTTGCTGCAAAACTTGTGTATAATTTTACTAGTCAGACACTGACAGTGTGACCTATCTAAGCGATCGCAGAATATTGTTGTTCATAGATTGTAGGACGCTACTGCTAAACCTATCGATACCTACTAAAAGGGAGGAGCTGGCTTTTCTTTAACGAGAACTCATTTATCCTTGCGTAATAAATATCTAGATGTATTATCATCTTCATCAACCGTAGCCTGACTACGCCAACTGCTGGGCATAGGTCTTTCTTTCCTTCTGCCCGCGATGGCAACAGTGTGGTTTGCCCAGAATGCTGCTGGATGACCAATATTCCTTCTGCATGTCCTTGATGTACCACCCTTATTTTATTAAAATCAAGGTAAATCAATCAATTAAGGTTGTATAAGATAAGGCCGCCTTTGTGCCCGTAAAAACAAGTTTTCTTGTAAAAGAGACCCATCAAAAACATAAATGTGAAAAAGGGGGTCAAGTTCAATACTAAGAATATGCGCGGTTCTTGACTCCGTCGCGAATTCAATCGAACATTTTAATATTATACATATTATTAATATATATATAAATAATTTATATTATACAATATTATATATACCTTTATTTAATTGCCACATTATGGTCAACATACTATTATTAGTTGGTTGAGAGTCATCTACCGGTGAACATTCACAACTTCTTCCAAATAAGCCTTTCTTAACGATTGGTTACAGTAATGTACAGTGTACATTGTACTCCAATGTGTAGTAAGTTAGTAATAGTCGATGTGTAGTGTCATAGTTAGCCAAATATAAGATAACTTGTAGGTATTAAGACGGACAAGAATTAACGTTATTTTTGATACTCAAGTGGGTAATTTATTTATTAGTGATACGAATGAACATGTTAGAAAGTTAGATTTAAGATACAGGTATCCTTAATTATTGTAATCTCACTAACAATAACATCAATCACTAACTAACAATAACTAACACTAACACTAACAATAAAACAAATTTAATCACCCCCTGATATTTTTTATAAAGAGCCGATTGGTGCAAGACTTTTTGATAGCCATTCAATTACAGTAAAATTTTCTTGGACGTTAAACCAACTTTGCACAAGTTGCGCGCGATGCTCAGCGCAGTTATCATGCACGAAATAAATGTTTTTTCGCGGGTATGCGATGCGCACAGTTGGTAGCATCATGTTCTGTAAAACATCCAAGTAACCTTGACTGGTATTGCGACCCCTTAATGCACTAATTCACCGGGACCCACTGATGGTATCCATCCGCAATATCCCAAAGTAATGCGGGCATTAGACCTGCATTGAAGAATATTTTTTTTTATAAAGCCCTCACCATCTTTTCGCCACAATATTTTGCGACCGTCCTTGTCTGACTTAAAACATTTTTCATCGCTAAATATAACTATATTATTGCACCAATCGAAATCCTAATATTCTATTGCGAAGCTTACCCGGTTTTGCCTGTGAATATCTGTCGGTAATTTTTTCTTCTTTTCTTGGCTGGCCTACAATATTTCACACCAGTTGCACGCAAGTGGTTCCGTACAGTTTGTAATGTCACGTCATGTTTAGTCGCCCTGGAACGAGTAATGAACTAGTGAGGAAGGGCTCAGCCATATGCCAAGCAACTATATCACGGTGCCGTGCTTTGGCATCTGTGTATGCAAATCCATTTATCCTCCGACCGGGACTTCAACAATTCGCCGAACTTTATTCCGTGTTTATTAGTAAGAGGGTTAGTTATAAGTACTCAAACTGACATAATTGGATAAAGAGAATTAAGGGTGGTATTCCACTCGTTATATATTCACGTGAAGACCTTAAAATCCACAAAAAAAAACCGACTGTCATCAATTTTTTATTGCTGATTCTTACATTACAAGCTCTTGAGGTACTTGTCCCTTATAATCAAAACAGTTGAAAAAAAAATGAAAAAATATTACTAGTTTCTGGTTTATTCCTTTATCCAACTACCTATTTTGAGTTAGAGTTTTGATCTATAGGTTAGTCAGTGATAATAATGACGATTTTTGGACGTTAATATCTAAATAACTGTTTGAGCTGTATTTGTCAAATTTTGGTTTATAGTTCGTCTTTGGGATCTTAATACATAAACCAAATTGTATGTGTTTATGTTAAGTAGATTTTGAGTTATTCAGTCGACAAAAGTAGCTCCAAACGGTTCATGTTTATAATACATACAGCTGCTGCGTCGCCAGTTACTTTTTCGCTTAAACTTGGCTTGACTCGCTGCCGCGTGTTTAGATGTGTGACTTTTTTTTGGTGTAAAATAAACTATATTCTATTCTCTTCTAAAATATGGACACTATTTAGCTTCTTCTTCTTAGCGCGTTGATGACAAACAGACTCTTTTTAATTAAATGCCTTGCCTGGCTCTGTATTGAGCCACGGCAACCTAGTCTTTTTTTGGAATTTAAGGCTCTGGGGCACCGAGGTGTTGTTGTGCATTTGATGGCGAGAGCCACTTTCCTGTTTTGCCCTTTCTATACGGCTTCCCATAGTCCCACTCACATCCGGGGGCGCAATGCTGTTAAGTGGATACAGTAATCGTACCGAGGTCGGTTTAAGGCAACCAGTGGATATCCGATATGTATCGTGTAGTACTGCATCCACTAAGCTGGAGTGGGTGGAGTGGCTCCACACTGGACAGGCATATTCACCAGCGGAGAAACAGAGCGCCATTCTAGTTGCTCGCAACACTTTTGGAGATGCCCCCCATCTAGAGGATGTAAGGTGACGTGGCTGGCTGTTCCTGGCATACACCTTTTGCTTAATAATCTCACAGATTTTCCTAAGCAATTTAACAACTGATTAGCAGGTTCTACATTCAAATTATCTATAGATCATTTTAATAAAGAATCTGCTAGCGTAATCAGCCTGTAATGTTTTCATTATTAGGACACAAGCCTCTTGTGAGAGAGTATGGGCCATAATCAACCACGCGGGGCCAGTGTGGGTTCTTCTGAAGAGCTGCTAATCAGATGCCAAATACTAACGAGATTTTTATAAATCCTGTTATAGGTCTATTACTTTTACAGTTATCTCCGATCAAATAACCTACTGGTTTATCTTGTAATCACCACTATTTTTTCACAGTATTCCGTAGTAACACCCCTGCTAGACCTTTCACCCGTCTACGGAAACAATGAAGCCAGGAACAGAATGATCAGAGCTTACAAAGGAGGAGAGCTGGCGTTCAGGATGGAAGGGAATCGGGAAGTTCCGGAGGGAAACAGCATCTTTTGCTTCAACAACAGACCTCCTGCTGAAATTAGCTGCTATAACTTCGGTAAGCATTTACGAGTATTACAATGTTCAGTCAGTTTGAAAGGCTATCTGAAGCGTCATCATCTAGCTAATAAAAAAGCTAAAAGCCCTTTTGGGTTCGTACTTTTAGCCTATAGGATAGTTTAGAAGAATTAACCATCCCCAACCATTAACAATCATGTTGATAGGTTATCCCTATGATTATCCCTAAGCTTGTTGTAATTTAAGGACGATTTATGTTTTTATTTTCTATGGCCCTGCACGGTCTTACGTATTTACCTTGACAGAAAATATCCTTTTATACATACTTTCATACATACATATAATACTCACGCATTTTTCCCATGGGGGCTGGCAGAAACTACAGAGCGCTACTACGATCCTTAATGTTCATAATGTTTTTGCTCCATTTACATTCATAAATCTAGTCCTCTTCGATATAAGTAACTAATCATCTTATAATAACATTATTTTGCAGGAGACGACTACCAAGGCAATCTTCTCTCAGGGATCTACTTGTCGACTATGTGGTTCTTCAGAGAGCACAACCGGATAGCCCGGCAGTTGGCCAGACTAAACTCCTGCTGGGATGACGAGAAACTGTTCCTCACAGCCAGGCAGATCAACATAGCGCAATACCAGTACATCTTCTATTATGAACTTTTCGCGGAGTTTCTTGGTAAGAAAATATAAATAAAATTACATTTTTTGACTTATTCCCGTCTTAAAAAACGTTTTATAACGTGTCCCAGCGGTGAGAGATTAATTGGCTGATTTTACTTAGCTTAACCAGTGCTAAAACATTCAGAGATTTTTATGAATAAGGCTAGATCTAAATAAAATCATTCGCTTTGTGAGAGGGTAAGTTTAATCACAATTTGGAAACCTGAAAAATATGTTTATACACTTCTGCAATCGATACCAACACATAACAGTAGACTCTCACAAACCGGTGTCACAAAATTTTATCCGATATTGGATTACTGAAACAGACAGATTGTAATGTAGGCGAACAACCAGTGCCCGAAACGTGGATCGACGCAAGATACAATGAATTTTTAAATGTTTCGGTAAATACGGAATTCAACCTGTTAAACAACAATATTTTGATGTTTTTATTTATAAATGAACAAATATCATCAAATATGTTACTTTGGGTTTTGTGAAAAAGTTTTCTAATTTTTTTTGCCAGAATACATTTTAAGATTTAATAACTATTTTCCCCATTTTATGTTAAGTTGTAGCCAGGTCGCATGACATTTATTTTCTTGAGAACATTATTTTAATATTAATAACATTATCTTGATCTAATCCATTCGGATTCGCAAAAAGTGCGTATTATTGTAAATATCGGATTACCGTATTTACAAATCTGTTCTCGCAGGTCGCAAGAACGCTCTAGCGGAAGGTATCATATACGAGACGGATGGCTACGTCAATGACTTCGACCATCGCTATGAGCCTGGCGTGATCCGCGAGTTCATCATCGGCTATCGCTGGTTCCACACCTTCCAACCGGGCAAAACGGAGTAAGCTGTCAGAGTTTTGAACCAACCTATTTTTAATCAAGAGTACCAATAATGGCACACTAAAGTTCTTTCAATCTCCGGATAGGAATTATCTTTCAGAGGCTTTGGATAAAGTGAAATTCTATCAGCGATCGTTGGTGGCGCCATCTTTTGTAATATATCGTAAGCCAATGACCGAATACATTGACAAACGCATTTGTGATTTTGCGGTCGATCGAGATTCGAACTATCTCCCTTTCTTCATTCCTTTTCCTAGTTATGTACACGAAGCAAACTAGATAGGTTTGCAGGGCACAAAAACATGTTCGTGTGCGTAAAATCAACGGGTGTATTACTTCACCTATTTATTAGTGTTTGCTTCACAATATATGTGAAGCAAAGAATATGAAGCACAAATTTAACTATGTAAGTAACTGGTCCCGTGGCATGAGTGTATAAGCATTCGGCAAGCGCGTAATTTTTTCTTATTTTCTTGGCTGGCCTACAACATTTCACACCAGCTGCATGCAAGTGGTTCCGTAAAGTTCGTAATGTCACGTCATGTTTAGTCGCCATGGAACGAGTAATGAACTAGTGAGGAAGGGCTCAGCCATATGCCCAGCAACTATATCACGGTGCCGCGCTTTGGTATCTGTGTATGCAAATCCAGCCTTTGGTCCCGGTTGGCGAGGATCATTGCTGCCTGAATCAGCATAACGATGGACCGACCTGTGAACAATAATAAAATATTGTTAAAAAAAAAAACAATCTATAATATGTAGACTATTTAATTAAAGATATTAAACTTCAAAAAATTATAAAAATATTTCGTTACTCACCGACAGCGATATCACTAAACGCCTCGAAATTTCACTAATTGAAACGTTTTGCTCGTGCAAAATAATTATCTCAGCTCTTATAAGTGTAGTTACACAAATGTCTAAAAACGTAACGAAAACCCGATTGTCAATAGCGTTATGACGATGAACAACTACTTACTTATATATGATTTGTCATTTTTAGAGAGTTGATCATTAATATATTCCAACCTAAATATAAAGAAGACTTGCTAATAGTTTAGCAATGAATTGAACAAACAAATGCAAAATATTTTATTAAAAAATACAGAACATGGAGCCATTTGCAGTCGGATTTAATCTTACGGCTCCCGGGCGTAAGATATTATTTACCGCACGCTCGACTAATGTGCCACGGAGACGATTGTTACATTAGCTAAATTTATACTTCATATACCCTGCAACATTAACGTGACAACAAATTGCAAGTGTGTGCCTGGACAACGGATTATTGTAAAGCAAACACTAATTATTAGAAGTAATACACCCGTTGATATTACGCACACTAATATCTATGTTGTTGTGCCCTGCAAACCTATCTGGTTTGCTTTGTGTACGCCTTTACAACGGACAAGCCAGAGCAAATTAAACCATGTGCGTGAAAAGACTTCGTGTCTCACCGCCAGCTATTCATGCCACATCGCTGAAGACGGATGTATCCAACTATTTGGATTGCAGAGAACTTTATAAACTGTGTATATTGGTGGATATAAAAAAGGTGTAGTGTTGTGTGCAACGTGAATAAGCAGAAAGTCGCCAGCAGCCGTTTTGGAGTTTGAAGAATCACCAACTCGACAGTCTTCGCGCCACATGAGTTGGCTTCGACCTGCAGGTAAGGCGTACTATTCCGTCATCTCCATACTACTAATCACCCGGTTTGAATCCGCGAATAATTTTGCCGCCTTTTTCAACGACCAATTGCCAGACCCTTCAAATAGGGACACCCCCTTTTGTCATAATTTTTTTAGTCATGGTGTTGTTTGGCATAACGTTTTCGCATAACTGTTATTAGCATAATAATACTGTGGCATAATAATACTTTCAAAGTCAAATATATTTATTCAACTAGGCCAAAAAGCGGCACTTTTGAACGTAAAGAATTAAAATTAAAATTAAAATTTACAAGTAATAAAAATTGATTCTACCGTGCATTCGGAAAAGTAGCTTGCTATTGAGAAAAATGCGCAAGAAACTCCATACATACCCTTTTAAAAAAAAAATGTGTTTTACAATATTAAGTTAAGTACATACATTAATAAATTCATATATGTGAGGACGATGCACCCAGAAAAGCACTATACACTATACTACGTATAGGTAAAAAGTATTAAAAGCATTAACAGGTAAAATCATTAATTTGATAAATAGGAACATGGTTCTCACATACTTACAAATATTGCAAACATAGGTAAAATACCTAATTCAACAACAACGGAACAATGTGTGAGTCAAATACTTAAAAAAGCAAATTCAATTACTATGAATAGGAATATAAATCAACAAATTTGATTTCGTCCACGCTAAAGATTGCCCTATGGAGCAGTACCAGCATGTTTCCAAGCATTCTTATCCTGAATATAATCATCTAATTTGTAATATGCTTGTTTACAAAGTGTGCTTTTAACTAAAGTTTTAAATTTACCTACATTTAGTTTTAATATATCACAAGGTATTTTGTTATAGAATTTAACACAGTACCCCATGAAAGATTACTGTTCTTTAGCTAATCTATAAGATGGTTGATCTAACTTATCTTTATTTCTCGTATTACAATTGTGTCTATCACTGACTTTACTAAAGAGATGTTTATTTTTCCTTACATACATAATATTTTCATAAATGAATTGGCATGAAACTGTCATAATATTAATATTTTTAAATAGTTCCCTAAGAGATTCTCGATGACTTAACTTATATATGACTCTGACAGCTCTCTTTTGTAATATAAATATGGATTCAATGTCAGCCGCTCGACCCCACAGTAAAATACCGTATGACATAATGCTGTGAAAGTAACTAAAATAGACCAAACGCGCGTTTTCTACATCTGTCAACTGTCTTACCTTTCTAACAGCAGAAGCGGCTGAGCTTAGCCGACCCGCAAGAGATGTTATGTGAGGACCCCATTGCAAGTCATCTAGAGTGATTCCCAGGAAAACTGTTTGATTTACAAAGTCCAGCTTTTCGCCATTCAATATGATGTCGCATTCGGTACTTCTAACATTCGGTAATGTGAATCTAATACATTGGGTTTTTTTTCATTTAGTACCAAATTGTTTGCTGTGAACCAATTTTGGACCTGAAGAATAGAGTTATTCACATCAAAAAGATTTTGTGACCGCCGATCTATTTTAAATATCAAAGATATGTCATCAGCAAACAACACCATCTTCGGTTGATATTGTAGTTATTGGAGTAAATCGTTAATATAAACTAAAAAGAGGAATGGACCCAATATCGAGCCTTGAGGTACACCCATTGTCATTTCAGACCCTAGTGAGTTTACGCCATTTACCTGACCTTTAACTTGTCTGGGTTTTAAATATGATCTAAGTAACTCAAGGGCTGTATGTCTACTTCCGTAGTGCTCGAGCTTCAACAATGTTGTTTCTCATGGTTACCGCAATCGAACACCTTCGAGAGGTCGCAAAAGATGCCAATGGCGTCTTGTGCTTCCTCCCAAGCGTAAAAGATGTTCTTTATTAGGGTGACACCGGCGTCAGTTGTGCAACGCCCTTTGGTCAAAACCGAACTGTTGATCATAAAAGATGGAATATTTGTTAAAATAACACAACAATTGGTTGAGCATTAACTTTTCGAAGACCTTACTGAGAACCGGCAGAATTGATACTGGCCTATAATTATTGGTTTCTTTGCTATCCCCGGATTTAAACAATGGAACTACTTTACTGTGTTTCATGAGGTCTGGAGAAACTCCTTGATCGACACTGGTGTTAAATATGAAATATAAATAGGGTGCAATAGTTTCAATGATTGGTTTACACACTTTTACAGATAGTCCCCAAAGATCTTCTGTTGATTTAATTTTAAGATTTTTAAAAGCTATTAAAATAGCCGGGGGTTTGTATGTTGAAACTTGAACTCCGAAGGGCACGCATTTACGTTCTTTCTAAGTAAGGCAGCAGAGAGTGCGGGTGAGGAGTTTAAGGCTGCTGTAGTTTTAAGAGGAATATTAACAAAAAGTTTTCAAATTCCTGAGCTAGATAAATAGGGTGCAATAGTTTCAATGATTGGTTTACACACTTTTACAGATAGTCCCCAAAGATCTTCTGTTGATTTAATTTTAAGATCTTTAAAAGCTTTTAAAATAGCCTGGGGGTTTGTATGTTGAAACTTGAACTACGAAGGGCACGCATTTACGTTCTTTCTAAGTAAGGCAGCAGAGAGTGCGGGTGAGGAGTTTAAGGCTGCTGTAGTTTTAAGAGGAATATTAACAAAAATGTTTTCAAATTCCTGAGCTAGTTATTTATTATTTTCCAGGTGGTTTTTATTTTATCACCTGCTGATTTTATTTTTTTGCTAATATACAGCGCTTTAGCTTTAGTTTAATTTGTTTTGGCATAATTTGTAGTTGCATACATTTTTGGGGCTTAATATTTATTTTTCATAATAATTTTATGTTGAATGTTAGGTAAGGAATCAATTCCGGTGGGTTCCCGCATTGTCGAGGCGGAGGAGCTCATTAGCCGTGGCTTGGTCACCCGCGGTGAAGTGAAGAGAAACCCGAGGAGAGGCCGCTCGTCAGAACTTTTGCCGATAAACCCGTGAGGCATCGCGGCTGAGGGGTTGGAGGCCGCGGCGGGAGAGGAGTGCCGGTATTGCGGTGCGCCGCTCTCCCTACCTGCCACGGCCTGGACGGGGTCGCCACCGACCGATGGCGGGTGGCCGCAGGGGAGGAGGAGTGTTGGCTGCTCTCCCCATCTCCTGCGGCCGAAAAGTGGTAGGTGGCGGGACCACTGTCCTGAACCGATACAGGGGGACCAAGGGTGCCATACACGGGGTCATCTGGCACCCATGTGTTGGTTTCGTCCCTTAGGTGGCCACGGCGTGCAATGTATTCTGGTACGCTGGTAATGGGGGTACTCCCCAGAGGGAGACTCGATGACGGACCGCCATGGCGGGTTCGCGGATGACTGCTTCGGCGTGCCCGTGTTCCCGCCATAAGTGGCACAGGACTCCGTGGCGTTTTAATGGATTGCAGTCCCACATAATTGCAGTATCTCCCCGTGGTAGCGCAATTTGCATGCAAAAAATGGGTAGGACTCAATTGGATTAGTTTAAGGTGTTGGCCGCTCTCCCCATCTCCTGCTGCCGAAAAGTGGTAGGTGGCGGGACCACTGTCCTGAACCATCACAGGGGGACCAGGGGTGCCATACACGGGGTCATCTGGCACCCATGTGTTGGTTTCGTCCCTTGGGTGGCCACGGCGTGCAATGTATTCTGGTACGCCGGTAATTGGGGTACTCCCCAGAGGGAGACACGGTGATGGACAGCCGCGGCGGGTTCGCGGATGACTGCTTCGGCGTGCCCGTGTTCCCGCCATAAGTGGCACAGGACTCCGTGGCGTTTTAATGGATTGCAGTCCCACATAATTGCACTATCTCCCCGTGGTAGCGCAGTTTGCATGCAAAAAAATGGGTAGGACTCAATTGGATTAGTATAAGGTGCAGCGGAAGTGGCCCTTGGGCCACCTTTGATCCTCTTTGTTTTATTATTAAGAACATTATGTGTAAATATCACTACGCTTTACAAAATAAAGCTTCATTATTATTATGCCAACAGTATTTATGGCTATATACATTATGGCAAAATATTTATGCCTAATAATACTATGCTGAATTTCGTTACGCCAATGTAAATTATGGCAATATATTTTATGCTTATCAATAGTAAACCCTTCAAATATAGTCCGAAATTTATAATAGGCAAATAGTTTAATGATCACATAGCAATGGTGATGGTCGAATACCAGAATACAGGGTTTATCACGTTATATCTCGATGTTATTCCATTTTTTTTTTATATTATTCCAATCGCTATTCGCGACGCTTCCGTTGAAAGAATTTCACTTGTCTAGTGCCTCAGGGTATTTAATAAATTGAAGAGAATATGTACGACAACAATAACAAGAACAAAAAACAACAACCATGAACAACAACAACTATCAAAAATTCCACACTATATGGATTTGTCAGGTGCTACCGAAATGTCACGAGGGAACTCCCTGACATTTTGACTTTTGGACCATCGTTACCGTTGACTTTATGGCACTTTGTCAAAGCCCAAAAGCTAGCGCAGTCACAACTCCTACTATAAACAGTTACTTATCTTGTTCCCAACAGTCTGTACAGGAACGGCAGGTACTTGGGCAGCAGACCCACTCCAGATGATGAATTACGAAGCGGCATCCTCGCCGTCAACAATACTGAAGCTGACCTTACGGAGGGAGCCCTCATCCAGCCTGGTCACGAATTCGACTACGTAATGGCTCCCGATGTAAGTACTACATAAACATTATTAATACCATATCTGTATTTGTCGAAAGGTTAGGATATTATTTAAATCCCATATAATACAAAAACACACATATATATAATATATAATACGGTACTACCTGGTGGTGTCGGATTGGTACCGTGTGGTGTCGGACGTAAAGAATTTAATCATTCCTTATCTTCCCGTGGGTGTCATAAGAGGCGACTAAGGGACACACCAGATAATGGGCAGCAGCGTCCTCTGTGTGCTTTAACAAAAACCTGCGATCGCCAACCCGCCTGCCAAACGTGGCGATTATGGCAAACCTCCGGAAACCAAAATTAATAGCACAACAAAAAAACGTCCACAAGTGCCCGGCAGCCCGTCTACCCTCGACTTCGGTAGCGGTCGAGGCGATGGCGTGGCAAGGGGTACGAAGAATCCCCGGAGTTGACCCGGCTACCCCAATAAAAACCGACGACTGAACCTGGCAACATACAACACGCGAACACTCCGGACCGACGAGAAGATAACCGAAATCAAGAGAATTGAGTAGGTTACGATGGAGTAATATAGGGTTATCTGAAGTCCGAAGAGAAGGGAAGGACTCGATAATCCTCAAATCCGATGTCCTGCTCTATTGCCGAGAAAGAGGTTTATCGTCCAAAAGTCCCTTGTGAACTACTGGTGAAGACCGAGAGCGTGTGTATACTCAGTATATCCTCAAGATATTCGCTGAAGGTCATACAGGTCTACGCCCCGACTTCGGCAAACCGTGACGTCGAGGTACAGACCATGTAAGAACATATATCTAGAGCCATGCATGCTTTGAAAATTCATTTCACCGTTGTCATGGGGGACTTCAAGGCGAAACTGGAAATCGAGACGAGGATGAGCTGCAAGTGGGGCAATTTGGAATTCGACTTCGGAACTACCGGGTTCACTTACTGGCCAGTTTTATGGAGAAAGAAAGTCTCTACATGATGAACTCCTTCTTCAGAAAGCGTGAGAACAGGAAGTGGACCTGGCAGAGCCCTGATGGTGTAACTAAATTCGAGATCGACTTCATCATGTCAACCAAGAAGCGAATGTTCAATGATGTCACTGTGATCAATTCGATGAAAACCGGGAGCGATCACCGCATGATAAGAGGCACATTGAACATTAATATCAAGCTTAAAAGGTCCTGAGGAAGTCTACGCTGCATCCAGCACAGATCTAGAACCAAAACCCGAGAGCTTTCAGCTCGAATTCCAGAAACGTATCGAGTGCCTACGGAGCACCGTGGACGACTACAGCGATGGGTTCGTAGAAGCTGTCCATACAGTCGGCTCTAAATGTTTCAAGACCTGCCGTACAGATGAAAACAAAACGCTCTCTGATCATACTCTCAAGCTCATGAAGGAGAGGCGTAAGATGATCCTGCAATGTTCAGACGATGCGTTGGAATATCGGCAGCTAATTAGACGGATCCCTACGTCCTTGAAAAGTGACCTCCGCCGCTTTAATACCTAAAGTATTAAAGATCGATTGAGCGGAATAAGGGCTCCAAGGTATTTGCAAGATCTGCCTATTGGGCAGAGCCAGCTCACGAAACTGAAGACCAATGATGGCGGGATAATATCCGCCAAACCGGAGCTTCTGAGGGAGATCGAGAGATTCTATGGGCAGTTAGTTGTACACGTCAATCAGTAAACCCGTCGCGAATCTAACAAGTAAGCCAGAACCCCAAGAGCTTGATTGACCCGACACTATAACGATGTCATTCCGGACGTCACCCTGTACGAGATTAGGACTGCTCTTAAACAGCTTAAGAGCAACAAGGCACTGAGTAATGACGGAGTTACGGCCGAACTCTCTTGAAAAAATATAGACCTTTTGAATTTTTTAATCGGTAGTACAATTCTTTTAAATCAGTAGTTAGATTGTTAACATATGCATGCACATATAGGTTGAGTTTTTCAATTAGGCGTGGATGGCTAAAACAACCAACAAAATAGTTTTTTATTTTTCTGTTTTTCAAGAAGAATTAAAAGTAATTTATTAAAAACTATGTCTTTAATTAAGTTTGCCGTATCTAATCTATCATAACTTTCCGGAATTAGCGATGAGGATCAAATTCTGTGAAGTAATGACATCGTTACCTACGGCTCAAGGAAAGAACTAAATTTTAACTAAAGACGTTTTTTAAACACTATCGAATGATGTGCATAGCGTGTGTATTCTCCAAAATCAACGGGTTCGATTCCTGGCTAGGAATAGTTTTGGATATACAATGATGCAAATTTAATTTTCATCAGAATTGGACCCGAGACTCCTTTGGGTATTTGCCGCTATTCCTCTAATTTCGGATTTGGCCATGCACGCACTCTTTAAAAACTGACTTAGTATATGTTACTTTCCTCAACCTCCATTTTCTTTCGACACAGTTAGCAGAGAGGTACTTGGGTGACGTGCAGCTAGCCAATGACCTCCCAGCTACTGACATTATGAGAGGCAGGGATGCTGGACTACCGCCATACAACCATTACCGGAAGATCTGTGGCTTCAAGCCAGCTAAGCGCTGGGAGGACTTCTACGATACCATTGATAAAGATGTGAGTTTATAAGCAAAAATATTTAGTTGCAAAAAGAAGGGATTGTTTTTGTTCAGTTAGTCACTTTAAATACTAGCTATTATATTTTTTTTACTGGTGAGCAAAAATCCGCTTAAGAAATAAACTGATGAAAATTGAACTTGGTGCTAGCGATTCAAACCGTTTTTAAAAAGTTGTTGGAAGCTCAAAGGCCCCCAAGAACCCACATCAATATCTTAGAAGGTAAACATTAGTTAGTATGTAGGTATGAGTCAAATCTTGCAACTCAAATTTTAAACCGTTATCTTCAATCGTATGACCTAAAATATTGCATACAAGTTTTGTTAGGATGATAATGCACGGTTAGCTAAGTGACATCGTTCTAAATCCCATATGGCTAACTCCATAAGATGGTGGATCAATAAATTTTATGCACCCTTTGATATGGGTATGGTATCATATAAAACTACGACTGTTCCCACATTGCATCCAATATAACCAAATGGGGACGCATAGCAAGAGCCATCATGCATCAGAACCCACCCATGACCACGACCACTCTGCCAAGAGTGCCCGACTAAGATCATATAAAAAGGCTTGCTGAGAGAAATTCGAAAAAGCTAGTTTCTAAAAAGGTGTTCCTCTAAATATATTTTTTTATTACGGTGTCACTCACATGTTCCATCACTTTCAGAAAGTAGAAACCCTCCGTCGTATCTACGACGACGTAGACGACGTTGAGTTGATGGTGGCCATCTACACAGAACGGCTACTGCCGGATGCCTACGTCCCTCCGACGCTATACTGCATCATAACAAACAACCTGCTGCTCTGGAGACGCTCTGACAAGTTCTTCTTTGAGCACGGGGACTTCCCTGCTGCTTTGACTATTCGTAAGTATTTAATAATAATACTAGCCTAGATGGTAATCAAGATGGGTTGGCGATTTCAGAAATGTTTGTTGTTAATATGATACATTTTGAGTTTTTACAACGGTGAAGAAAAATATCGTTGTCAGCGATGAGAACGGAGAAGGAAAACATCGTTGTCATTACTGACGACGATGTTTGTCATTATTCACGTAAAGACGTATTGAAAAAGTCACATTGGTACTTTCCCGGATTTGAACCCACAACCTTGAAAACGAGAGGAAAGGTTTTGGCACTGGATCACCACGACAAACTGACACCACCGGATAATAACACAATAGCCATTTCAACCCTTTCAGATTACCAACCCTGTTTCTGAAATGAACATAAAATCATTAGAATTACTACAGATCATTTAAATTTTGCCAGCTCAGCGGCCTGCGCGCGCCTCTCCCGATTATTTGGACAGAAGCATTGTTTTGTTTTTATGATGTCTGGAGTATATAGATTCAAGCTTTACGATCAAAGTTAAAAAAAAAACTCTTACGTCGTAAAAATCGCGCTACGCACACGATCGGGCAATTCTCATTAAATTGCTGTGAAGTTATTGACTTAGTCGTGTTTTGGTGTGGAAATACAGAAGTCAATCACCTTGATTTTTGTACGTACCCAATTATCAAAGCCACTATTGGATATCAACAAACATAAACTTATCAGTTATTCAAAACCGATTTGCAAAAAGAAAGAACAAGTTCTTATTCCTTTTTAGGGTTCCGTACCTCAAAAGGTAAAAAAGGAACCCTTATACTCTTGTTCGTCTGTCCGTCTGTCTGTCTGTGTGTCACCACCGATTATCTCAGGAACGGGTGGACCTAGCAAGTCGATAATTATACCAGATACTGAGGTCTATAGTCCCTATTAGGTACAATTCTTGGTCAACCGGAAGTACCCTATTGGTTTTGGGTCGAAAACCTATATGGTAGTTACCGTTGACCTAGAATCACGAATTTTGGCAAAAAGTAAGGTCTTACAGTACAAATAAAGGAAAAATTCCAAAACATAAAAAAGTTGAAATTTAATGTAAATTTTGGTACTTACAAGTTTTCGCGAAAACCTAACTTAGCCTATATCTTTTTATCGTTTTGACTCAGGACCTTCATTTTTAAATATGAACTACCACACGTTAGCAACTCAACCATTACAGCACACACACACACTTAAACCTTAACCACCAATAAAAAATATACCAATTTTATTATGGCGGTTTATTGGGTAGGTACGGAACCCTCAGCGCACGAGTTCGACTCGCCCTTGACCGTTTTTTTTTATCAAGCGTGACTATTCAATTTTAAATATAAAATATTTAAAATGCTCAATCGAACACCTGGAAGTGAGTCAAATTTAACTTGCAAGATTTGGTTACAGACACCGGGAAAGATGAAACAAAATAGAAGCTTGTAAAACGAGTTAATTTATGCCAGGTATGACATATATCATAAAAAAACGGCAAAATATTTTTTTGTTTCAGCTCAACTAAACGAAGTACGGAAGACAAGTATAGCGCGCGTGTTGTGTGACAGTGGAGATGACGTCAAGCAGATACAGCCAGCGGCCTTCTTTCGGAGAAGTCCTTGGTAAGTTCAGTTGAAAGTCCTTGATTTACGTTTTTCTGCGTAAGCTGACGCTCATATGCCACAATGTCGCATTAAAAGCGACATGTAGGTAAATGGCTTAAGGATATTTCCTTGAAAATTAATATGTAGGAGGAAAAACGATAAATGGAACACAGAAACTATGGAAGTATGGATTGTCTGTGTAAAAGATGTTATTGCTAGAAAGGTTGGGACAACAGACATGGCAACGAATAGAAAAGTATGAAAGAAAAAAACATTTTGCGCCGACCTTTCCATCATTGGACTTCAAGACGTACGGCAATGCGCCATTGGTGCTTGGTGGACATCCCACCCAAACGCACTAAGCGTTTAATACTTTCGCGCGAATACTTTCATTGGGCGTACAGTAAGAAGTAGAATACCCTGCTGGAGTCTTTGTTTCCAGGTAGCTATAACCTAGAAGTCTTGAAGTCAAGGGTGAATAGGTTACTTCTAGGCAAGTTAGCTTCACCGTCGACCACATCACCGCTTACCATCAAGCGAGATAGTGGTCAAACTCAAAACTTAAATTTAATAAAAATATGTAATTAATATGTAGGAAAAGGTTTGTTTTGTCTAAAACCAAAATTTCATTATTAATATAACTGGTGGCCGCGTCAGACAACAAAGTCTTACAAGTAAAAAGCCTATTACAAAAAAGAATTGTTAACAAAATATATTGAACAAAACTCGTAACGCATTGAGATAAGTAAAATAAATAAGTAAAGAGAAACGGTCTCTGAACATTTGGCAGGAAACTAATGTACAGTCCCTCGGACGTAAAATATTTACCATCGCGAACGTGCGGTAGATACCGATACCACTCGATACTACCCGATACCAACCGAGACCAACCTTTTAAACATATTGCCTTCAACTACCCCATTTATTTACCGGCACATGTATGGGCTGATCAATCTATCAAGTGACTGAAAAACTTTAGGATCATGGGATAGGGAATTGGTTCAATAAATTAAAGGATTTATTTAGCTCCGCTTGCTCCAAAAACTAGAGCCAGCTAAGATGGGGTCCAAAAACCAAGTCCGTTCTTACAACTGTCTAGCAGAACCCAAAATCTGTCGATCTACACAACCCAATCTTATGTTCAAGTTTAATGACTAAAAAATATTTTCCCTACGGATGAGCTTTTCATGAAATTATTTCTTCAATTTTCAGGAACTACCCGGTGCCTTGTGAAAAGATTCCAGGTATAGATTATAACAAGTGGAAGGATCATTGGTGCCCGAAAGACGACAAAAAATGATTCTAACATTAAATAATAACTTCTATTACATATATTTCAAATTTTACTTTGTTTATTTTGTATTTTTAACATGTGTGTGTTTGTCTCTTATATTTTTATAACTTTAGTTACTGAAAATGGTTTTAACCTAACCGTTGTAATTAATTAAATTAAATAAATAACCATAGAGACAGCTGATATTATTTTTGCTTATTATTTTAGTTTTCTTTTTTAATTTATTTTCTATTAAAGTGTAATAAACAACGAATTATTATTATCACTTATTCATCTGCTTTTAGTTATATTGTAAGTCGACTCTAAAAGATTTGCAGTTAGAAATAATCTACGCATAAGGATAATAAAGAATATCTTGATATCATGTGACCACCTGAGAAGTTAGTTTTTTTTTGGCAAGCAAGGTTGTGTGAAGGTGATCGACCGAATGGTATTGACTATAATTATATTATATCATAGTTCATCGAAATTGACATATAGCTAAATATTATAGACATATTTTGAAATCCAAATATGCGAATAATGTGCATCCGTATATCGAATGATAATAATAATAATGTTCACACAGTTGGATGAGGGAGCTATTCAAATGATAAATATACTCATATTTGGCCAGATATTCCAAAGTTCATGGTCCACATAAACTGATAGTGTAAAATAGTACATACAGAGTAATTTCTATTCCATGTTACACTACTGGCCACCACGGTAATAGTACTCCTACATCATCTAAGGGACTCCGCTTTGGTGATTTCTTAACTAAAGTAACCTTCATAATAAAATAAAATAACATACACCCAGCCTTACTACGTAAGTGAATTAGGCAAGGCAAAGGGTCAATCCCATTACAGAGTATGAAAAATTCTCTTTATTTTATTTATTTTATTGCCAAAAATGACTGAATGCTTTCATTAGCCAATTATTTAAAAGTCGGGTCGAGCGTATTGCCGGCACCCGGACAAAAACCCCGTTACCGGGCTGCTACTGAGAAATTCCAGATGAAAAACCTAATAACACTGGACGGCCCGGGAATCGAATCCAGGACCAGCAGATATGCTTGCGACCACTAGACGTGCCAGTTCTTAATAACCACTTTATAATGTCTATAACGAATTCACGTTTGCCTAATAAAAATGTGCACTATCAGAACATGCACAGCCGTAGGCAGTAAAGGAACCGCTTGCATCATACTAAACCTGTGACCTTCACATGCTAATCTGCTCATCTGTTTGCAACACTACCTGATTTCCGGCTCCTTGCCGAAACTATTTAAATACAAATACTAATTCAAAGGCAAATTTTGAATCTAGATTTACATTTTTTTAGTGTATATACCTATTTGTATTATCAAAGTATCCAATATAAAAGGTCGCAAGTTTCAACCACAACCATTTCGTCGAATAAAGGCATCGAAAGCGTTAAGGAAAATCAGTTACCATGAAATACTTGTACGTGGTACTAGTTTGTGTTCTAGTGTTAAATGTAGTAGACTGTCGGTACTTTAGATACCCCGATGGTGTAGAAGTGTGGGTGGAGAAAGTAAAAGTGATTGAAGTGAACGAACGCGGTGAAGAAATTTCAGAAAACAGTGTGGCGGTTCCAACACCAAGTGTAAATGAGGCGCCAGATAAATTTGACCCGAACTCTGACAACTTGCCAGATATTGATGAAAGATTTGGTGAGCTTATCGTGACTGAAGTGCCAAGTGCTAAAATGGGGTAACAACAAGTGTAGATTCTAAATAAAGGTGTAGTTGAAGTGCTTAAAAAACCAAACAGTTCTAATAGTCTGCGCACATAGTAACGATTGTCGAACTGAATAAATTTTTTGCAAAGTGTTCTCATGAAGATTAAAATTATTCTACCAATTTGTTGTTTTATTTACATCCAAGAAAAATGAAAAATGATTGAACCAAAAGGTAATATTTTGAATACGTTTTTAAATACTTGTGATGTGTAAGATCAAGTGTTAAACTGCACTTATTTCAAATGCATGCTATGACTTCAAACCGGTTGAAGCAGTTTTTGTGTTTGATATTTAAATATAATTTTACTTACTATAATATTATAAATGGGAAAGTTTGGATGGATGTGTTTAGGTTTATTATTCAATCATGCCAGAAAAGCTAAATGGATGTGGATGAAATGGATACAGGGATAGATTATAGTCTGGAATAGCTCATAGGCTAATTTTCATCACGGTAAAATGTTCCTTTGGGATAAGAAAACACGGTTCATGTGGGTGAAACCGCCGGCAGAAGCTAGCTTATTATATGTGTGAGCTTGACAAATGTAGACAATATCGTAAACAAAGCTGGTTCTACGAGTGACGATGTAAGATTTTTAAACTCGACGACCGTCTGCACAACTAACTTGATCAATGTTAACATCCCAAACATGGTGCAAAACATTTAAAATTAACGTACTATAGAATACAAGGAAAAATCCGCATTCCTTATTTAAAACACACATAATATATAATTATTATGCAGCAGTAGCTTCTGCCCGCGGTTGCGCTTGCATAAAAACTGTGTTTTCTCATCCCAAGCGAATACACCACCTAAAAATGATCCTATGTCCTGCCTAGGGTTTCAAAGTATCTCAATACCAATTCATCTAAATCGGTTTAGCCGTTTATACGTAAAAAAATAACTAGTGGATCTGTGAGCTGTGGGCCTCACGAGTCTGTCTCTTTGTTTTTTTTTTTTTTTAATTCAGTTACCAAATTTTGAATAAAATCTATATAATTATCGAATATGCTCACAATATTTCACGAAAAGCGATCGAGAAATGCGACCTGTAGAGGAGAGCAGCCGGACATCCGGACATACGAAAGCATTTTTGTCCAAGCTGAAACGGAGACGCTTTGCGCTCGCTCGGGCAAAACAGAGTTACTTTTGCATTTATAATATTAGTTTGGATTATTAGTTTTTTTAATAACGTAGCAAAACATCACGCCTTTATTTCCCTTAGGGTTAGGCAGAGATGCACCGTTTTTCTTTTTTTTGGGTTCCGTACCCAAAGAGTAAAACCGGGACCCTATTACTAAGGCTTCACGATCCGTCTGTCTGTCTGTCTGCGAGCCTATTATCATCAACTGGGCACAAATCTAAACTCCGGTCTGTTAGTAAAAAATATCAGATGGAAAAACTCAATAACACTTTGCGAGATCCGGAAATTGAACCCAGGACCTTGTGCTCAGTAGTAGCGCTTGCGACCACTGGACTAACGAGAGACCAACGAGGAGTTTCTTAATAAAAACACCTTGTATGTGTTCGTAACATCGATAGAAAAGTATAAGTATAATCCAGTATTCATAATTAAATATTACATTGCGATACGGGAAAGACACAAAATGACAACTTGACTGTAGTATAGGGCCTGTTTCTGAATGAAGTATTTGAAGTTAAGAACACCAACTCTGTTAACCCCTGGTTCTATACCAAATGACTGGTTATCAGACTAAATTAGAAGTTTACAATTACTCAAACTCAAATTCTATTATTTATAGGCTCGCGCTTGACCACTATCTCACCTGATGGTAAGCAATGATGTGGTCGATGCTGGCCTAGAAGTAACATATTCACTCTCGGATTACAGACCCTGAGGTTCTAGCTATCAGGAAACAGACTGGCAGGAAATTCCACTCCTTAGCTGTACACATAATAAAAGTATTTCCAAAACGTTAAGTGCTGTATGGTGGGATAATCCAGAAATCGGATATGAGTTTGTGTTCTAATGATCAATTTATTATATCCTGAAGGTGCAATTACAGATATTATGCAGATGACTGAGAAGAGGTAATAAAGTTTCATTCTATCTGCGATGAAAATGCCAAAATGTAAGGGATTGATCACGTGGCTTTTCCATAGCGCTTGTCCAACACAACAACTTTTCCGGTCGCTATGACGACGCTTTCCCTTATAGAATATCACTTGCTTGTCTAGAGTCTTTGGGGGCAGATGCTGCAGAACATCGCCAACGAAAGACTACGGAGGAGCAATATTTAAAAAAATAAAGCAGACGGGCCGACTTCCTATGGGAGTTATTGGATACGCGGCAATACTGCTCCGAGGACAAAAAGGGAATTGGTCAATGTTGTGTAAATGACCTTGACGACTTACCTACTTTAGAGTCAATGTAATACTTGTATTATAAGGAACGTTCGCATTCTTACAAGTATTTTAATCTGACATTGACAAAAACACATCTATAATCTCAATTTTAACAGTATATTGTCGCCGAAATTAGTTATTTTTATGTACCAGTAATTTACGTATGTGTGTGTTTTTTTGCCACTTTACTTATGTTAATTATGCGCTGAAAGATGTGTGACAGACATAACACACACAAGCCTCAACTGGCATACAACTATACAACCTAAGTCCGGGTTGCTACATAGAATTTCTTGACAGAAAACCAAGGTGAATGGAACTGGGAGCCCATGGTCAGCAAACACGCTTGCGACTACTAAGCTAAATAGGCAGAGCCGATAGAAAGTATTATAATTATATAACTATATATTATAAGAAAGAAAGTATTATAATAAGTATTTAATACAATGCTTATGACAACTTTGTTTTTGTTATCGTCTCACCCAAACAAACAACTAATTTAAATTAAAATTGCTGAGAGGAAGCGACATGCAAAATCTAGTTTTTCAAACATAAAAAAGACCTTGCATGTTTTTCTGCCGTCGACAAAAAAGTATAAAAACGCAGCATTCGCCGTATATCTCACAGTTACACCGGAAGCAGTCATCATGAAATACTTAACTGTGGTGTTTGTTTGTGCTCTAGCGTTTGATCTAACCCATTCGTACTCTTACTATGTGGTGTACCCCGGTGGAGCTAAAGTAACGGTCGACAACGTACAGGTAGCTGAACTGGAGGAAGACGCTGGAGTATATCAACTTCCAAAGGCGATCCTGTCGGAATTACCAGCAGTGCATGGTCAATTTGGAAGACAACCACATACAAGCAGCAAATTACAAGTGCGGGTAGAACAGGTAGAAGGGTACGAATACAGCGAGGCAGAGTTTGAACGACTAGCAAACCCACCTAAACAACAAAGCAGTTCATTTTCGGCGAGTGCTTGTACGGACGATCGTGTAAGAGCAGTTGGCGATGCATGTGAAATGGAAGATAAAGATGATTGAATGAATATATAAATGGTATCATTTATCTTTGTTTATACCCATTGTTTCTGTTAAATAAGTAGTATCTATAAGACGTAAAAACTAAGTACATATAAGGTAACAAAAAAATTAAGTAAAAAAAATGATTTTTTTGGTCAACCCCCTGCAACTTTTTTCCTGTTTGTTGACTATTGTTGCAGTCAGTAAAACAAATAAACTTTGTCTTATTTTATGAATCAAATGTATAAATACGTATGTTCTTCAATATTCGTAAAAACCTTAATAAATCGATCGATATTTTGTCGATCGTTTGTACTCAATCAGGTTTTGACTATTTATAAATAAATATTTCTATGATGAACCAAATTCAGTATGGTTAGTTTATACAAGAACTAGTTTCTTTAGAAAACCTGTGTATGTGTGTATTCTATTGATGAATCTATAAAGCTCGCAGTCATCATCAAATATCTAGTAATACAGGCAACAGTTAACATGAAACACTTATTTGTGTTGCTAAAGTCGTCATAATCTAAGAAGTCCGTTGACGTTTCTCGTTTTACATGCCGCAATAACTTTCTACGTAAGAAATTGAAAAATCTAATTCATAATCCTGATTAATTACTGGTTCCCTATCCATTTGCATAAAATTTTAAGACCTAATATATTTTAGCATAATTTTGTTTGGCATAATTATATTTTCGCATAATATAATTACGCATAACAGCTTACGCATAATTTTTTTAAGCATAATTTCTCTAACCATAATAATGATTAAGCAGAATATTCTAAAGCATAAATTTATTAAGCATAAAGTTCTAAAGCATAACTTTTTTAAGCATAATATCCTAAAGCATAAATTTATTTACACATACAGCATGCAAGCAAGCATACAGCATGCAAGCAAGCATGCAAGTAAGCATGCAGCATGCAAGCAAGCATGCAGCATGCAAGCAAGCATGCAGCATGCAAGCAAGCATGCAGCATTCAAGCGAGCAGGCAACATGCAGCAGGCAGGGTTTCTGTCTCAGCTCCGGCGCTGCGGGCTTCCGGCGGCCCCTACGCGCCTACGCGATTTTAAATTACACTCTAGGGGTAGGACAAACAAGACTACGTAGAGTCGGTTTTGCAGCAATTCGGTTCTGTCATAATAGAAGTTAACTGATTGACTTGAATTGTTTTTGTTATTTATATTAATTGTATGCCTAAATATTATTATGCTATCTTTAGGCCTACTAACGTTATGCTAATAGTCATTAGGCCTACTAACGTTATGCGAATGAAATTTATGCCAAAACAAATTAGTCTTTAAGATGATTATGCCAACATAAAATCTATGCCTAAAGAAATTATGCCGAAGTATTATTATGCCAAAACAAATTGTGCCAAAATCGTTATGCCGAAGTATATTAGGATAAAGAACATTATGCGAAAAGAAGGGATCCCTTAATTACTATGTTACCATTCACTATAACAACGAGTATCATTCGCAAGCGTCAAGTTTAATTATTAATAAGTATTTTAAAGCTGTCAAAACGGGCCTTTTGTTATTTGACAACTTTAGTACGAGAGTGTGTTCTAGGTTTAGATCTAGCGGATTCTCAGTACTACAGGTACCCCAGTGGTGTACAAATTTGGGTACTGAAAATGAAAGTGATAGAAGAGAATGAATATCCGTATTCATTCTCTTCTATCACTTTCATTTTCTGAAGAGGTTCAACCGCTAGATAACACTTATAGGAATACTGAACTTCGACCAGCTGTAGATGGTAGACAACAAAAGGCACTGTGAAGTGATACATAAAGCTGTAGTATTATATTCATCATCATCAACATCATATCAGCCGAAAGACGACCACTGTTGGACATAGGGCTCACCAAGCGTTACCTCATTGACCGGTCCCGTGCTTCCCGAAACCAACGGATTCCGGCAACTTTCATCTGGTCATCGGTCCACCTGGTGGGAGGCCTTCCAACGCAAAGTCTTCCGGTTCGCGATCGCCACTTTAGAACTTTTCTGCCGATCATCGGCCATCCGTTCTGCGAGCAATGTGTCCTGCCCACTACCACTTAAGTTTGGCAATTCTTCGAGCTATGTTGGTAACCCTGGTTCTCCTGCGGATCTCTTCGTTTCTGATTCGATCACGCAAGGACTTCCCAAGCATGACCCTCTCCATTACACTTTGGATGACTGTAACCTTTCTGATAAGGCCCATTGTGAGCGATCATCTCTGTCTCGTAAGTAATCACCGGCAACACACACTGGTCATAGTATTTCGTCAAGTAATCGAGCTGGACTCTAGAAGTTGGCTGTAACTTGCGTACGATTAATATCTCAGTGGGGCAATCGAAACCAACTGACCATTGCTCCGCAGAAAACTTATCAACTCATTTTGAAAGGTAATCTTAAATCGTGTCCTACTTTTAAATTTAAAAACATTCTCGTAAAAAGGAAGCAGTCCGTGTGCATTCTTGGGCTAGTGTTAGGCCAGGTTCACATTAGGTCCCCCCCCGGTGGGTTCCCGCATTGTCGAGGCGGGGGGGCTCAGTAACCGTGGCTTGGACAACCACGGTGAAGCGAAGAGGAACCCGAGGAGGGGCCGCTCTTCAGGGCTTTTGCCGACAAACCGACGACGTAGCGGCCAATAAGTAGGTTGCGGTGGCGTATGAGCGCCATCGCAACTGAGGCGAGCCGCGATGTGGTACAGTAGGCATCGTAGCTGAGGGTTGGAGGCCGCGGCGGGAGCGCCGCTCGCCGTACCCACCGCGGCCTGCGCGGGGTCGCCACCGTCTGATGGCGGACGCGGTGGGGCCGCAGGGGAGGAGGAGTGTCGGTATAGCGTTGGCCGCTCTCCCTATCTCCTGCGGCCGAAAAGTGGTAGGTGGCGGGGCCACTGTCCTGACCCGTCACAGGGGGACCAAGGGTGCCATACACGGGGTCGTCTGGCGCCCATGTGCTGGTTTGGTCCCTGGGGTGGTCACGGCGTACAGTGTGTTCTGGTGCGCCGGTGATGGGGGGTTCCGGAGACGGACAGCCGCGGCGGGTTCGCGGTTGTATGCTAACGCGTTCCCGTGTTCCCGCCATAAGCGGCACAGGAGGACACCGTGGAGTTTTAGTGGGTTAGAGTCCCACATAACTGCGCTATCTCCCCGTGGTAGCGCAGTATGCATGAGCATTTCTCCAAGGAAAAAAAAAAAAAAAAAGGTTCACATTAGGTCGGACTGACAATTTAACCGTTGGCCGACTATCGGGTTATGGTGTTCACTCTATAAGTTGCCGGTCCGACGCAAAGTGAATACCTCCGACGCTAACCGCTGGCCGGCTTACCACAAAGCAGTTGTGAGTTGGCTTCTATGTACAATGGACTACGACGACGTTCTCAAACTGTCTTCTAAAAGAGAAATCAAAACTTCTAAATTAATTTCGTCTTCCATGTTTATAAACGTATTCTCCCTACATGAACGCCGGCGAAATTTCTGGCGTGAGCGGGTGGGTGAGTGGCGAGCGGGTGGCTTCATCTCTACGAGCCAACAAATGTAAACGACGTTATACAAAGCAGTATGCCAATATTGTTTCCGAGCCGACAAAAATTTTCGTAGCCGACAATTTTATCGGGTCGCACTAATGTGAACAGCGCTATATTGAAATACTTATGCTAATTTGCTTCCGGCAGCTTTGTTGTTGCGGTAAAACTGTCGGTCCGACCTAATGTGAACCCGCCCTTAAAGAGGAATTGTCCAATTATAGATCATATTTAAATTGTTGGTGAAAAAGCAAAAAAGAATTTCTATGCTTTACCGAGCATATCTAAATTTATGTGGGATCTGTCTGTTTTAACTTTATTGACTATTTATTAGGCTACTTACTTGGGTTGTATGAGCCATGGGGCGCCTGTTTAGGCTGATAGGGGATGTACGACTTAAATTACTCCAAAGTCAGCGTTTAACTTTGATATGCTTATGTTGAAGCATACAAAACGGTTAGTACTGAGGCCTCACCGGTATTTGCTGGCGTACTTCCGGTCGATCTTGAAGTGCAAATCATTTTCCTTCAAGGTCGTTGCCTCGCCTTTATGTCAGTGTTCTACATCTGACTGCGAATATGTACAATCTGCTCATCATATCTTATGGGAGTATATTCTTTTGCAGAATGAACACAATATTTTGTTGAATAAGGTAAAGGCTGTATCAGGAGTTGTTTATTGTACGCACCTTGTGGAAACAAGACAAAAATTCCATGCGTTTAAGCGTTTTTGCCATACCTATTATTGGAATCAAATATGTCACAACAGTCAACAACTGCTCACAATATTAAACGACTTTCATAAACGACCCTTTGTGCCTATTGGCCTTGTTTGTTCTGTCTACAGCTTGATATGGAGAGAAGCGGAAATTAGTACTCCTCCGTTATTCTTTTGTCATTAAATTCGTTGCGGCATCCAAGACAGTTAAATTCATTCTCCGGGACTTCGTCGAGCTACATTGCCTCGGCGGTTTTCTGGTGGTCGCCACTGTTAATTCTGGCTTTCAGGAGTTGCAGTGGTTTGATAATAGTGTGGTGCGATCGTAAAGACTTTGTATAGACTTTCGTCTTGAGACACTGAGGTAAGTTGGACGAGAAAATACCGCGCAACTTCCTGAAAGCTGCCCAGCCGAATCGGATTTGACAGTTGACCTCTTTCTCGAAATTGGCCCTACCCAACTAGATCGTTTGTCCCAGGTAGACCTAGTTGTCCACAACTTCGAGTGTAGAGTCTCCGATCTTAATAGGAGTGATTGCAACATGGGCATTGCATTCAACATCACCTTGGTTTTGTCCATGTTCATTTAATGACTAGAGACATACTCTGTCGGAAGCTCTACTGAGTTCTTCGAGTATTATTCTGAGGTCGTTAATGGTCTCAGCCATGACTACTATATCGTCGGCAAACCGAAGGTGAGTGATGTACTCGCCATTGACGTTGATGCCCAGCCCTCTCCAGTCCATAACCTTGAAGACATCCTCCAGTGCAGCGATGAACTGTTTCGGAGATATGACTTCTCCTTGTCTCACACCTCGCTGCAGAAGGATAGGTTCCGATGTCTGATCCTGGAGTCGAACTAACATGGTGACGTTTTTGTACAAACACTTCAACACTTCGATGTACCGGTAGTCGATTTGGCACCGTTGGGAAGACTGCAACACAACTCAAGTCTCGATTGAATCGAAGGCTTCCTCGTAGTCCACAAACGCTAAGCAGAGAGGCAGGTTGTACTCATCGGTCTACAGTATAACCTGCCGCAATGTCTGTAAGTGGTCTATGGTGTTAAAGCCTTTACGGAATCCAGGTTGTTCGAGAGGCTGGAAATCGTCAAACCTGCGCGCGGGACGATTTGTGATGACTCCTCAAAACAGCTTATAAACATGACTAAGAAGTGAGATGGGACTATAGTTACTGTTCTTAGCAGGGCATTGTCACTCTTCTAGACGAAGAGTACCGCCACAACCCCGCACCATGCCTGTGGCGTTTTCCCCTCGAGTATGATGGAATCAAATAGCTCCTGAATGCCCTTAAGAATTGGTTTTCCACCCGCCTTCAGGAGTTCAGCTGTAATTCCGTCATCACCCGGTGGCTTATTGTTCTTAAGCTGTTTAAGAGCCATCCTAATCTCACACAGGCTGATGTCCGGAATGTCTTCGGTATAGTGCCGGGTCAATCTAGCTCTCGGGTTATTTGCTAGATCCGCGACGGTTTTACTGGTTTACGTGTACAACTACCAATAGAATCGATCAATCTCTCTCTCAATACATGTCCGCCGCTTTAATACCGCGATTAAAGCGGCGGACAACGCTTTTCAAGGACTTTGAGATCCGTCTATTTAGCTGCCGGTATTTCAACGCATCGTCTGAAGACTGCAGGACCATCTCACGCCTCTCCTTTATGAGCTTGAGAGTAGGATCAGATAACTTTTTATTTATATCTGTAAAGCGGGTCTTGAAAAATTTAGACCCAACCGTATGAACAGCTTCCACGAACCCATCGCTGTATTCGTCCACGGAGCTCACAAGGCACTCGAAACGATTCTGGAGTTCCAGCTGAAAGCTCTCTGGGTTTTGAATCTGGATCAGTACTGGTCGGAGCGTAGACTTCATCAGTCTAGACCTTTCAATCATGATTTTAATGTTCAATATGCCTCTTACCATGCGGTAATCGCTCCCGGTTTTCACCGAATTGATCACAGATACATCATTTGCATCTTGGTTGACATGATAAAGTCGATCTCGTTTTTAGTTGCACCATCGGAGCTTTGCCAGTTCCAATTCCCACGCTCACGCTTTCTGAGGAAGGAGTTTATCATATAGAGGCCCTCCTTCTCCATAAAACTGGCCAGTAGGTGCCCCGGTGGTTCCGACGTCCAACTCCAAATTGCCCCACTTGCAGCTCATCCTCGTCTCGTTTGCCCAGTTTCGCGTTGAAGTCCCCCATGAAAACGGTGAAGTGAGTTTTGAAACCATGCATGACTCCAGAGATATCCTCATACATGATCTCTACCTCGTCATCGGGTTGTGCTGAGGTCGGGGCATAGACTTGTATGACCTTCAGCGAATATCTTGAGGAAATTCTGAGTAGAAGTTACGCCACCCTGGTCGAAACACTCTTGATCTTCACCACGTTGTTCACAAGGGACTTGTGGCACGTTAATGTTCAACGTGCCTCCTACCATGCGGTGAATAATACCAAGATACAAATAAAGATCCTTTTCTAGCGGTGGAATTTCATTAAAATTTTAAAATAAAAAGAACACTTATTGTGGCATAACTATATAGACATATGCTGCCCCGTCACTTTTTGTAAATAATGATGTGTTCTGCAAGGTCGTAGAACATTATTTTATTCTATCATCAATAGTTTTCGCAGCGCACGCTGATGTAAAGAATATTTTAGGTATTTTTTTTACACCTTGGGTTGCATTATTGTAGTTTTAGTAAGGATCCCTATATTTTTTGATAACATAATATAGCCTATGTCATCCGGGGATAGTGTAGCTTCCCAACAGTGAAGAATTTTTCAAATCGGTTCAGTAGTTTCTGAGCCTATTCAATGCAAACAAACAAACCAACAATCAAATCTTTCCTCTTTATAATACGACGAGTAAAGTACTAGTATAGATTGGTGCTCCATTGATGTAATTGCTGCAAGGCATTTCCAGTGCGAGGATAGACAAATAAATAAATAAATGCCACGCCAGTACGCTCTTAAGGGGTATGAAGATCTCTCATTTCACAGGGTGAAATATTCATGTTTCATGATATTTGGGTAATCTATTCTGGCGTTATAGGTACCTTACTAAACAACTTGCCAAGTAGGCAGGTACAACTAAAAAGTGAAAAATAAATAAACTTTTTACAAAAAAATACCATGGACTCCCAAATAAAAAAAATACAAAGTGAAAAATAACTTTATTTTTGGAAGTCGGTGTCCATAACGCAATCAATTGGTACCTATGAAAGACACTGACTTCTAAAAATAAAGTTATTTTTCACTTTGCAGTTTTTTATGTGGAATTCGGTAGTATCTTTTTGTCAAAAGTTTTTTTTTATAAATACCTTTTCTAACATTATTAAAAATAAACGGGTCAGTAGGTACTATGAGTTTTATTTTTCGAGACCTCTTTATATAATTTCAACTCTCCGACCCCATTTGAAATTATTATTATATTTTATAACTAGCACTCCGCCCGCGACTTCGTTCGTTTGATTTCTTATTTTATTCAGTACAGATGACTTTATTATATGCAGTTAGTGAAGGCGACCAAAAATAAGCTATTGTTAAATCAATAATAAATGGTATATCGTAGATCTATACGGTTTAAGTTAGGATTTACGAAACTTAAATGACGTGTACGATAATAAAGGGCTCGTGGGTAAATAACAATTATTATTTAACACTAAACAAAATTTTTATATCTGAACTTTCAAACGATCATTTACCTATTACTGTTTACTCATTTATTTGTTTTTTATTCATAAATAAAACTGTTCGCTCCGTTATTTGCCACTAAGGTCGACACCGGCTATCGCTGAAAACCAGCGCTGTGGCTCTGTTTCGCACCCGAGTCCCAGCATTATGCTGAGCGATGACCGTTTTGCGTATTTGTGACGCATACTTTGTAATGATTGCATTTAAGATTTTTTGTTATTTTTATGGTATGCGTCGTGCCTGGCGCAAATAAACAATTTTTCTTTCTTTCTTTTCTTTCTAGATTTGCCGTTATTTATTGAAGAGCTATGTTGTACATCTTCGAAGTTCTTCTCCAGAACTTCACCAAATTAAAATAGGATCAATTCGGAAAAATCGGAACATACTCTTTCAAACAAATAAAGAATTTTCAAAATCGGTCCACAATTGACGGAGATATCGGTGAACATACATTCAAAAAAAGTACAGTGTCGAACATAGAGCCTCCTCCTTTTTGGAAAGTCGGTTAAAAACTAAGTAATACTTCAAGTTACGCATAATTTTTATCAATAAAAGTTATCTGCATTGGTTTCGTACATTTTACGTGATGCGTGCACAAATAAACAGACAAACAGATGAACAGACAAAAATCCAAAAATGCTGGCAATAGGTTCGGTTGGTTATCCTTTAACACCCTGGCTATTTTTTTTTGAAATATTTTCGATGTACAAAAACGACTTTTGCTAAAGATTTATTATATGTATTGATTGATTGATTACAAACCAAAATAACAATTGTTTGACGGAACAATATTTTTATATATTAACATATATGATTAAAAGCCAGCAGGTTTATTTATTTATTTAACGAAAAACAAACAGTAGCACAATAAAACATAGGTCATAATATCTTAATTATAACATTTAAACAATTATGCTACCCACTACGTTCTGCACAGATTACAATTATAAGTATTTAAAACTAGCTAGTAACACAGACACAATACCTATATAATACAACAGTCATTGTCCCAGAACTCTTTAACTGGATTCTTAAATTTATAAAAGGAAAAAAAAAATATATTACAAGTAAATTTGTAAAAGTAGATTTGTGTGCGTATTCGTGTGCGTACATTATTATAGACATAAAATTTTTATAAATTACTTTGCTGGTCCTGTAGGGTTGCTTGGATTTGCTTCTTAAATGCATTTTTACTAAGGAAAAGAATGTCGATTGAGTTAAATTCATTGATTTAAATTCAGTTTTGGTTTTAATTTTATAATATAGATGATTTATTTAAAAAACTAGTTTCCTCATTTATGAAAAAAAAAACTGTGTAAGGACGTATGTGTTCTTTAAAAAAAGAAACTATAAAAGTCGAATACACGCCCAAATAACAACAGTATCATTCAACATGAGATACTTGTCTGTAGTATTAGTTTGTGTTTTAGTGACCAATGTGACGTTTTGTCAATATGTGGTGTACCCCAGCGGTGCAAAAGTGTGGGTAGAGAAACTTAACGTGATAGAAGTGAATCAATACGGTGAAGAAATAACGGTGTTGCATTTCTGCCTCTGTCTGATCTCTTTATGAACTCTGTCCTACCATCTACAGACGAGAGACTGAAAACGACACTGCCGAAGACTGGTGGGACAAAACTACAAGTGTGGGTACACAAGGTAGACGTCATAGAAGTGACTAATAGACCATATCAATACAGACCCAGTTATAACAGAGCTTCGATTTCTGGGGATGGTTGTCCAGATGGTAAGATAAGAATTGGTGAAATTTTTTAAAAGAATCATTAAATCAATTGAAAAACATATTTTGTCTTTTTTTTCTATTCTGTCTTTGCCCAAGTATGTTGTGCTTGGCTTCCAATCTAATCAAATACAGATGAATACTTTGTATTATTTTTATGGATACAGCTGAATACCACGAAATATATATCCAATGAGCCCAAAGACGATGATGCTATCCTGTCTGGTTGAGGAATTGCTATGGCCACCTTCCGGCTCCAGAATGAGACCAGCTCTACAGTAACTAATATCATGACAATGTTTCCAAAGTTACATAAGTACGCCAAGTTTCAGCTTAATTGGTTGCATAAAAGTGCTTGAAAGATCGATTACTAGTTGCCAAACACACATACGAAAGCAAGTTTATTGAATATTGATATATAAAGGTTACAATAAAAACTAAATAATAGATGCTGTAATTTTTAGTAGTAGCTTAAAGATTTATTATGTTGTTTCATACCGGTTCTGCAAGCTAGAAACTAACTTTAATTATATTATCTTGATGTTTCATTGATATTTAAAAACAACCCGTATTACACGTGCGTTCCGTCGATAAAAAGTTATAAAATGCAGCATTTATATTAAAATGTCACCAGTGACACCAGAAGCAGTTAATATGAAATACAAGTGTTCGTGTGTACTCCAGCGTTAGGTCCAACGCATTCTAACTATGTTTACCTAGGTTAAGGCTAGGTTAACTAGGTTTACCCTGGCGGCGCCAAGGTAACGGTGGAGGTTTTACAGCCTAAAGGTTAAAGTTACAGCCTTCAAATTTTCACAGAATAACCATCTTGTTGACCCAAAACCATACAAATTCTCCATACAAAAAATATTTTTGACTATTTTTATGGCGGGCCCATGCAAAAAATTTTGTTTTCAAAAATATTGGCAAAGAAAGGAATGAGAAGACACCGAAGTCAGCTTTGTTTACATTCCGAATTTTGTTTTTACTTCACTTTGTTCTATGATCTTGATAATGTTCATTATTACGTATATTTTACTAACAAATACCATCATATTGATAAATCAGATTTTTTATTTGAAATTGACTATTTCTATGACAACCAACTTGATTTTGCGGTTTGATGCGAAACCGTAAATGTGCGAACTCCGACACGCACTTGGCCGGTTTTTACTTGTTTATGGACTATTGTTAAAGACAGTGAAACAGACTACACTTTAAAGCAGTCAAACTACGCCTCATCTTCAGAATCATATTATCCTTATGAATAAGTATCTTCTTTACCAATATTTACACTATCATCCATAAACTGCTTGACTAATCGACCTTTATTTTTTTGATCGTTTGTACTCAATCAGGTTTTGACTATATAAAGAAATATATATACGATGAGCCAAATCCAGTATGGTTGATTTATCCAAGAATTAGTTTCCTTACAAGAAACTATGTATGTGTGAGTTCTATTGATTAAACTTATAAAAGTCGTCGCCATCATCGAATATCTCGTAGTACAGAAACGGTTAAAATGAAATACCTGTTTGTGTTGCTAGTATGTGTTCTAGTGTTAGATCTAGCGGACTGCCAGTACTTCAGGTATCTTAGTGGGGTACACGTGTGGGTACAGAAAGTGAAAGTAATAGAAGTGAATGAATACGGAGAAGAGGTTCAACCGCTAGATAGCACCTATAGGAATTCTGAACTTCTACCAGCTGTAGATGTTAGACCACAAAAGACACTGCCAAGTTATACACAAAGTACCTAATACGAGTGCAACCCTGCGTCCCTGCTACTCTTCGGTGGATGGCAAATATTGTCCGGGTGGGGGAGTAAGAGCTGTCGATGGAAGTTTTCAACAAGAAGATTAAGTCATGTAGATGTAAAGTAAAGTTCTACTGACATAAACATTTTTATATAAAATGTGAAGCTTAGTAAACTATTGTTAACTGTATCATAGGAACTAGTGCCTTCGCCTGTTTGCGTCATAACAATATTAAAAATGATTATATTTATGAATCTTTGCCTACGACCCAATGTAATATAGTGCATGACAATACAATTTCATGAGGTTTGCGTATGAAATAGTACATTGTTGTTTTCAATATCACAATTGATTAAACGTTCATTGTTTGATGGACCAACCTTTTTTATATTTACATATATTATATATATTGTTTTATTAGCCAGCTGGTTGACAAAGGTTTTGTATAAGTTTACAAACATGTTCTATTCAGTAAAAATTTAGTACCGCATTTATTTAAAAAAGACTGTGTAAGGATGTGTGAAAAAAATCTATAAAAGCCGTACTCACGACCAAATTCACATAATAACTCCAGAATCATTCACCATGAGATACTTGACTGTAGTAATCGTTTGTGTTCTAGTGACCGTACTTCACATATTGACGTTTTGTCTACATGTGAGGTACCACAGTGGTGTAAAAGTGTGAATACAACAAGTTAAAGTTATAGAAATTAATGAATACAGTGAAGAAGTGACAGAAAACAGTGTTGAATTTCTGCCTACACCTGCTCTCTTTATGAACTCTTTTACCAGCTATCGAGTCAAGAACTGGTGGGTCCGAAGTACAAGTGTTTACAAGTTAGACGTCATAAAAGTGACTGATAGACAAGCTCATAATGACCGTATGGAGCCACTTCAGATTTGAAAAGGAAACATATCATTTAGTAGTAGATGAGTTTGAATTTTTATAAGAATTAAGAACAAAGTGGTAGGAGCTGAATTTAGTGAATTTAAGCATCTTATTGGCTCCTCAATCCTGATGCTGTATTAGACGTATTTAGTAGTAGACGTTGATGTCTACTTAAAATAATATTTGAGAGAGATATTTATTCGACGATTATTTTAATGTAAATTCTAGCACATTCCTATGTGAGGAGCCACGTGCAAAGTATTGTATATTTTTGAATGTGTTTTGCAGTACTCAATCTAATTTTTGGTTGGTACCTGCCCTACTGCCTACCCCCAGTTGTATTTTTTTGTAAAAAAGTTTCTTTTTCAGAGCTGTAGTTGCCCAGTGGTACAGGCCGCGGCAAGTTGTAAGTCGTGGATTCGAACTCAGGCAGGCGCTTTACTTTGTGTAAATTATTTCATCACCATTGCTTTCAAAACGGTGAAGGAAAACATCGTGAGGAAACCGGCATGTCCTAGAACCAAAAATTCGAAGACATGTGACATCCACCAACCTGCACTGGGCCTGCGTGATGAATTATGGCCCATTCCTTATCTCACAGAGCCTTTGTCCCGACATTGGGAACGCAAAAAGGCTGATGATGATGATTTGTTCACTTAACCATTGTTGAAGATAGTAAATCAGGATCATACTGTTTTTCTTTTGTTTATGAACAATAGAATTATGTATAACACCTGATAGAATAATGTTTAATAAATATAACATCAAAAACGAATTTTAATCAACAGGAACACAAACATTTGCCATTTTTACAAAATTAGCCGCACATTCATCTGCACTGATCATCGCAGCTTCTGGAAGGTCAGGGAATGTTGTTTCTTCTAGAACACACTCTTCTGGGCCGGACGGGAAGCACGAAATAGCATTGGCGCTTAAAATAACAGACATAAAAAAATTAGCTATGCAGAACTTCATTTTAGGAACTGTCCACCGCGTCGCGCGTCGGTCTGTGATGGAATAGTTTTATGACGATATATAGGCCGATTATTTATCCTCAGTAGAATTACCTTCAATGTACCTACGCTCAATATTGTAGTCACAATTTAAATATTAATGTATACATTTTATAGTACTTCATTTGGCTCTTTACCTGAACTAAACGTCAAATTAAGAGATATAGTAAAATCCATTGTTGACCTCGACATTAGGCTGTCGTCCTATGTAAAAAAAAGTTGCACCGGTTAGACTAGAACATAACTGGAAATAGACTTGTTAGGTACGTGATAATGAATTGATCTTGAACTTCATTACTTTATGCCCGGTGTCAATGTAAATTAAGTATTAGATGCTGAAATGCGTAGGTACTTATTGCTATTTACAGGCTTGCAAATCTTTGGCAGTCAGACGCCCAAAACAGATTATCCGGTTTAGGACAAATTCTGGTTTGGGCAGATTCTTTTTTTTACAGATTCGTTATACGGCAGAAGTAACATGACCGACATAAACCATACAATTTATGTAATAGTTATATTTAAAGTCAATTTCAAACTAAAAATTTTACTAAAGGTACTTTACAAAGGTAACAAAATTTCAGCAAAAATCTTATTCTTAAAACTAAAAACCTTATTAACGCAAAAGTAACAATATGAGAACATAGAGACCACATGATATCGCTTTTATCCGCAACAAATAGTTTTACAATCAATGCACACTTTTGTATATAATTCTTACATAATAATAGACAGTACACTAATAGAGAACGAACCACAAAAGATCTTCAATTGACTTAATATTCCTCTTCACAAGTTTCAGCAATTCTTACTTTACTATCTGGACAACCATCCCCAAAATCACAACTCTGTAAGAATTATGAAGGTTGAGGAGCCACTTCAGATTTCAAAAGAAAATATATCCCCGTATTCAGTAGGTGATTAGATAATTGAGTAGGCCAAGTAATACTATTGTAAAAGAGGCTCTTCAATCTAACCATCTGAACTGAGGAGCCACCTGAATATAGCGAATGTATTTAACGAATACTTTCGAATATTCAATATCATTTGTTATTATTGTGATGAGTACTTACTAAAATTTAGAGTAAGTACTGCTAATATTCAAAAATATACAATATCTACTTTGCGCGTAGCTCCTCACATAGGAATGAGCTAGAATTTACATTAAAATAATCGTCGAATAAATATCTCTCTTAAATATTATTTTAAGTAAACATCAACGTCTACTAAATACGTCTAAGGGCCGGCGCTCACTTACGGCATGGCATGGCAAAGGATTTTTTCATGAACAAATGATTTTCGACCTTGCCGCGGCACCGCACGGCACTTTTTAGCATACTAAATCATTTTGCCGCTGCATGCGCGCAATTCGTATAGAAATAAAGGAATTTCAACGCTAAAATGATTGAAATAAGGTTGAAAATCATATGTCCACGAAAAATCCTTTGCCGTGCACATGCCGTCAGTGAGCGCCGGCCCTAATACAGCTTCAGGATTGAGAAGCCAATAAAATGCTTAAATTCACTAAATTCAGTCGCTCCTACCACTTTGTTCTTAATTCTTATAAAAATTCAAATTCATCTACTACTAAATGATATGTTTCCTTTTGAAATCTGAAGTGGGTTCTGTTTTCGTTTCTTCGTTTTTTGACACCGACTTCCGAAATAATTTTTCACTGTTTTTAAATTTTAGAAGTCGGTTGTATTTTTTTGTAAAAAAGTTTTTTATTGTTCCCTTTTAGTTGTTGCACATAATGGACCAGTTCTATAAGTTAGGTACCTATAATATCCAAAGTGATGCCAGAATAGATTAAGCCTATTGGGTTTTCACATGAAATTTAAACAAAACCGCTGGAATGAGAGTATACCAGGGTGAACTGTTTACACCTGCCGAGTGATATGCCGTCATTTATTAAAGAGTGCTGATGTATATCTCCGAAGTTCTACATCAGATCTTGCTGAAATTGGACTACGTGACAAGACCACTAGCTTTGAAATAAAAAAAAATCATCCAAATCGGTTCACCTAGTAAAAAGTTCTGACGTAAAAAAAACAGTTGAATTGATAACCTCCTCCTATTTGGGCAGACGGTTAAAAACAACACTTTATCTTAATGTTATTTCAATTGACAAGGTCACGACAACAATAAAAATGGTTTCATAAGCGTAAACAAATATTAAATGATTTTTTACATACTCTGTTTCCTTAGTTTAGTGGTCGCAAGAGCAACTGCTAACCATGGAGTCCTAATCAAGAAATTCTCAGTAGCAATATGGAGTAACCAAGTTAGTTTCTGTGTGAATTGCCAGTGCATCAGCACAAGGCAAACAAAAGTGCAAGGCCACAAATACAACAAAATAATGAATGTGATGTTGAAAATCTTATATATATTATTACGCCTTATATATACTATCTAGTTAACAAAAACAATGATGTATAGACAAAGAAAATGTAATCATTTATTTCATTGAAGCTTCTTTGTCTTATATTTGACATGCATCGTCCACTCCTCTTACAAGACCATCCGTACAAGCATCCCCTGAAATAATAATAGTAAATCTTTATTCAAACTCCAAATCGGTAAACTATACTAATAGGTCTTATATATAAAGTAGGTACAACAGTGTTAGGTGCCTGTACTAGGTTATCCTGTATCACGGGCGGCAAGGGCTCAATCAGTGTAATTGGAAGGATGAGGACCTTTTTACAATACTTTCTTAACATTGAAATAGTGACAGAGATTTATTGATTTATTCATAATCTTAATTACTAAAAAAATGTAATTCAAAAATAAATTCTATTAATAATGCTAAACAGATAATTCCTAATTTAGCTTAGTTTATGTTAAATTGTTGAATTGCTTGTTGTTGATTGTTGTTGTGAAATAAAAAAACTGCATCCTTTAGGTGGGCCTAATCACTTCAACTCTGCCAATTCTGCCTCGTCGAACCCTAACTTGAAGGGTTTATGAGGTAGTTTTCCAGACTGACCATCTACTGCTGGTAACTGACTTTTCGTATTTGGAAGTTGAAATTCTCCTGCGTATTCTTCCAGTTTAATCACCTGCACTTTACCCACAGTTACTTTAGTTCCGCTGGGGTACACTACATCGTAAGGACTAGTATGCGTTAGAACTAACGCTAGTGCACAGAATAATACTACAACTATGTTTTTATATTGACTGCTTCTGGTGTCAATGTGTAATATTTGATTATGAATGCCATATTTTATACCTTCCTATCGAAGGAACACACAATACAGGTTATTTTATGTTATAGATAGTCTGGATGTCGGCGGCATTTCCCCACAACAGAATACCGTACGACATTACACTATGAAAATAGTTAAAATATACTAAACTAAATTACGATTTTTCTAACAGCATATGCTGCGGATTGCCAATTAAGTTGTTGTATTTGCGCCGTTTGAGGTTTTCAGCACCTGCAGCAGCCGCCCCAGCGCAGCCCACCATGCTAGGAAGATGGTATGGTGCAAGGGTGTCAACGCAAGTTGCTCCCACACCAAAGACCTACCCAACTTCCATGGCATTATGGTCATACCATCTGGTCTCTTCCCACCGACGCGTGCCAGGCCATTGGGTTAATAACGTATTTAACTTAAACGAATGTGTAGTTGGAAAAATTTCATGATAATAGCTCAGGATGACCTATTTTGACAAATTTATTAGATTATTATAATTATGCATCACAAGAAATTAAGTAGACAATTTATTGTGATGCATAATTATTATAAACTTAGTAGGTACATAAATTATTGTCATGGAATAATTTTACCAAAATCAAACACAGAACGGTAAAGAGCTGAGACAATAAAGTTTTTAACTGCCATTTTAGTTTGTGTCCTAAGTGTGTATGTCGCGATATGCTATGCATCCAGTCCAGAAGATCCGGGAGTGACAGATTACCCAGAAATAGGAGTAGGATTTGGCTCTTTTATAGAGGTATGTCCTGGTGGTTTTGTCCGAATTGAGAGTAAATGTGTCCCAGTTGATTAAATCATCAGTTGAACAGTTTCTTTTTATTTATTTTTTTAATATAACATCACTTTCTTTTTCAACGCGTTGGGCAGAGTCACCTTTGTACACCCACATTTCGTTATGTTTTTTTTTATAAAATAAGGCGCTAAAATAGCTGCGATATTTATCCTATCCTATACTTTATCCAATACTATTAGACGGGCAATATTTGTATAAACCTATATATATACACATATATATATGACATGGGCCAAGTGATTAATCAGGGCACTATATATAATGCCCGAGCATTATGATATAGTCAAGTCAAATCGGGAAATGTAATGAAAAGTGATTTAAACTTCTATATTTAACGCATTGTCTGGTCATGGTATGAATATTGATACGTAACGGTTGGGCAATTCGATAGTTATGGTCAATGAATTAGTCCAAGAGCGAGCGAAGTGAGCGAAATCAACTCCGGTCGTATCGTTAGCTTCCTATAGACCGTCGACGTCCTTCATGTTAGATTCCTTAAGACTGAATTTGATTTTGGTCAGCCAGCTCGCGCATATGTATCCTCCGACTGCACAGCATGATTTTCTTCTTGTTTACGTTTGTTTAGTTCGCTTTTTAAGCAGTCGGGTTTTTGCTATTTTTAAATATTTTTTTTTAGAATTTGTGAGCCGCTGAAACCGTTGAATGTCCATGTAATAACAAAAAACCCTCTTCTTAGTCCGCATTATTATGCAACTTCAGAACCTTATTACTGCGCGTGGCCCGACACGCACTTGGCCGGTTCTTTAAATGTTATGTCGAGCAGAGCTCGTCCTCCCAGGTACTTGTTATAAAAAGACTAAATAAACTTCATACTAGTAGTTACGTATAAATTGTGACATTAAGTAATTATGATGTGTTTTTGAGCTAAAATGTCCCAGTTCCGCATAAACGTTCTCATTTATAATATCGTTTTATTGTGGTAAACGGTTGACAGGTGCTATTACAAAATAAAGAAGGGATAAAAAAAACTCCGCTCAATTGTGAATATAAACGGTATACCTATCACCATATAGCTATATCTTCACAAACAGACACACGGAAAGTCAAGAGCAACAGCAACAACCATGAAGCTTTACTTAGCTATTTTAGTTTGTGTCCTAAGTCCTAATAGTGACAGTGACGGAGTACCAAGAAGAACGACCAGTATCTCCTACTGTTCTTAAGGTGGACCAATGTCCCGTTGGTTTTGTTAGAATTGAGAGTAACTGTGCTGCAGTTGATAAATCATGTATTGAACGACTTTTTTGTTTTATTGAATAGAATGCCGGAAAACCAAGCAAACAAGCATTGTGATCAATGCAAGAGCATCTTATCTTTGTTTGAGAAAAGGCATTTGCTCTGCAGTGGGATAGTTACAGGCTGGTATTATTATTAAGGAAATACATTTTTTTTTAGTAAAATGGGAATAATAGTCTATATGCTTGGTAAGTTTTTTCATCAACTTCATCATCAACAATATCTTAATCTTAAGTAGTATTATAAAGAAAGAGCTCGAATTTTGTGATTTGGTTCAGACGTGTAGGGTAATCTCGGGAACCACTACACCTATATGAAATAACCATTCATTACTTGAAAGAAGAAATTGAAAGGTACATTATTCCAGACGGTTGTGTTGTATATCATCACTATCATTTCAGCCGAAAGACGTCCACTGCTGGGACATAGGCGTCGCCTCACTGATCAGTCCTGTGCGTCTCGCATCCAGCGCATTCGCGCAACCTTAACCAGGGCATCGGTCCACCTAGTGGGAGGCCTTCCAACACATACGGTATATATTATATATGCTATAAATTATTATGACCCAGACAAAACCAGGGCGGGGCGCTAGTTATTTATAAAATAAATAATGAAACAGCTTTACATTTAAAACGTTCTCATTAGTTGTGGCAAAAGATAACTCTACCAGAACATAGAATAAAAGCCCATTGTAATGCCTATTGTAGCCAATCTCAAGTATGAATATAAACTGCATAAAATACGGACTTTTAACTATTAGTAAATAGACCGACACTCTGGAAAGTCAAGAACAGTAACAATGATGTTTAATTTAGTTACTTTAGTTTGTGTTTTAAGTGTCAATGTTGCTATGTACCCATCTAACCCAGAAGATACAGAAGCGACAGATTACCCAGAAGACCGTTGGATTACTTCTGGTTCTATAATTGAGGCGGACCTTTGTCCGGCTAATTTTGTAAGAGTGATAAATGTTTGTGTTCTTGTTGATTAAATTATGGATTAATTTGATCGATGATTTGCTTGGTACTTCAACCTTCTTTAATTTTAATCTAGCTTGTAATAAACTTTGACTAAATATACCATTTGCTCGTAATATAAGTTCCTAATGATCAATTTTGAACCTACCTTAGAAAATGTGTACTAGCTGATATAATTATTTTTTAAGGCAACATTAACTCTTCTTGGCAAAGCCGACATCTAACAATGGACTTAAATCCCTAGAAATAAATTATATCTCGAGAAGTTCATCCAAATTGGTTCAGTCGTTTATATGCGAAAACATAACAAACATACAGATTGACACTATCTCACCTGATGCAAAATGATGACATGGTCGAGTTCACTCTTTACTTAAAGACTCCTAGATTGTAGCTGTCGGGAAACACAGACTCCGGCAGGGAGTTCCACTTAGCTGAACGCATAATAAAAGTATTCCCAAGACGTTTTATGCGTATGGGTGGACGGTCCACCATGTATCGATGGCGCATCGCCGTACGTCTGGTACTAGTAGTCCGATGATGAAACGGGCTAGGTGGTATTAGATCATGCAATTCCATCGCACACTCCCCGAAATGTGACGATGTTCATGAATCTGGAGCATTGACTTGACTTTTCTATCGACTCTAGTGCATCATGTATTTGGCTGCTCCGTCCCAGAGATGAGAACAGTACTCCATGCATGATCGAAATTGCGCTTGATACAAATTGAGGAGCTGTTCCGGCGTTTTTACTTAATTGAATTACCTTCTCACCTTTGCAAGGATCCCCAACTTTTTGGCAGCCAGCTGAGCCTTTGCCTCAATGTATGGGTCAAAATTGAGAGTCGATGTTAATGTAACGCCAAGAAGCTTAAGATGGTCCCCCATCCCCCTTTACTTTAGCATTTATAACATTGGTATGGATTATATTGATTCCTCCAAGTAAACACGCTACTCCGGGGCATTGTCTCAAAAATTGCTTGCATACGGAAGTGCCTGTCAGAAGTGCGATAAAAGAGATACTCGTATTGTGCATATTTTTTTACGATCTCATTATTATTCGTAACGACCGGTTCATTACTACACTAATGAGATTTTAATTCCTCTGGAAAACGGAAATCCGCGGTTATTGATTACTGAAGATTAGTACTTGTTGCACATGCAAAGTTCTTTAGCTTGATCGCTTGGATGGTTTTCGGATGGTTTTGGTACGTGACTAGATTCAAATTTTAGGATAGGGGTAATATTTTTGCTTGATGAGTTGTTGCCATAGGAACAAAAGAAGATCCTTGTTAAATAAAGTAGGTAGTTGTAATAGAAATGGATATGATAAGATTCAGTTTTCATCAACAAAAGCATGATAAGGGGTTCCAAATTTCTAGTGATACGTTTTCTTAGAATTTTAGGTAGACTATAAGCCTCTTTCACAGGAACTAGATAGTTATTACACGTCATGGTACAAGCGCACGTCAATGGAGCAACTGGAAAATGTTACATTTTAAGAAGAAGACTGTCGATTTGAAGCAATAGGTGTCATCTAACTTCTTAACAATGCAAAAGTTACTTCAAGATTTGGGTATATGAGTGATTTCCACGAAAGCGAAGAAAATAATAAAGCGGGTTTATGGGATTTGGAGACATTAAGTCCCATCTACAAGATAAGTACAGCATTCATTTCGACTGGTAGACTTAGTAAAATATAAAGTCAATAAATATTATTAAACAGCTTTTTTTTTTTTTTTTTTTTTTCGACGGGGAAAATCATCTTATGACAAATCCCGCTCATGGGTGGAGCGGGAGATAGTGTCAGACTTGTACTGACTAAAAACCCCGCGCCGTTCCTTCTAGCCTTCATACCGGGGCTCTAGCTTCCTTTCGGATAACCCCGAACCCCGGTAGGCTTCGACCCAGCTGGGCCCCTCTCTTTGCTGACAACTCCTTGAGGCGCGCGGGAACAGTGCGCGCCGTCGACGCCTTGGCTCGGTCCGGGTAGTTACCGGACGATCGGACAGCGAGCTACCCATGGCTCGCTGTCCACGAGCCCGCGTCTACGGTGGCTGGATATCGGGATTGGGATCCCGGCGGCGGTGGCGAGGGCGCCGTTGCCTGATGCGGTCGGCCTCCTCCTTTGCTAGCATTACTGCTTCGCAGAAGGAGGCGACCGCCTGCCACTCCTCCTCGCTCCGGACCATGGCCTGAACCAAGGCCCGGCGCGAGAGGTCTCCGCCGCCGATCGCCCCCACGAGGGCACGGCGGTGCTCCGCCCAAGCAGGGCACACCTCGACTGTGTGCTCCACCGTGTCCTCCGGGCGTTCCGCACAGTGGCGGCACCCGGGCGTCTCTTCCGCTTGGATCCGATGCAGGAACCTCCCGAACTTGCCATGTCCGGTGAGGACCTGCGTCATGCGGAAGGTAAGGACGCCGTGAGGTCTTTCCAGCCACGCCTCAAAGAGGGGACTTACCGCCATTATGGTGGCGTGCCCAATATTATTAAACAGCTGAAAGTGTTTGCCAGAGAAGGCAGAAGACAAAATAGTCTGGCAAGATGAGGGTGAGGCCTTTGCCCAACAGTGGGACAAAGTAAGCTGCATAAAAAAAATCTGAAAGTGTTTCCCGAGATACGCAAAAAAAATACTTTAAAGTTAGTCACTTAAAACCACCAAATATAGAACTGCGATCAATCAAACAGTAAACAATTAACACAAATTAATGATAAATTAACCGAACAGTATAAATAAGTGCAACAGCTCACGTGAGAAATAATTATAGAAATCGTGCCTCTCGACCACGATGATCGTCAAATTTGCGTTATATCTCCTTCTGACTCATTGTGTAGTGTCCCAAGTGATTTACGATGCTTATTTCGGCAAACCAATAAAGGATGAAAGGGGAAAACAGTTGGCAAGCTTGAATTTGACTGGGTAAGTACCCTTACCCCATTTACAGCGATATTGTCAGCCATAACTCAAAATTATTAACTCCGGGTTACATGAGAGAAGCCAGGATTGTGGATACAGAATTATCGTCATAAGGGGAGGTCCCATCGTAATATTACACATATTGCAATTTTTTTCTATCCTTGTAGATCAAACTGCAGTAGTTCTTTTTGAATACTAATTAATAGCGCTCAGTGGGACTAGGACTTAGCTAGGAGATCTAGACAATAGGGATTCGATGTCGGCGAAGGCGATAGTTGAAATGTCAAATGTAAGGGATTAATTGTTCAGGTGATTTTTCAATATCGCTTGTCAATCCCATACAATTTTGCCTTTTTGACAATCGCTATGGCCGCTTTCGATGATAGAATGTCACTTGTCTGTGGCATCAGGTATTATAAACGTACGTTTACTTACTAGGGTTCCGTATAAACAAATACATTAACAAAAAAAAAGGAAGTAAACTGGACTATAATAACAGAAAGACCCATAACAACATTGCCTACAATTGATAAAATAATAGAAAATAAATTTGTGTACAAATACAAGAATTTTATGAAAAAAATAGAATACTAAATGACAAACAATATGGATTTCAACCAAAAAAGATTATACCACACAACTGCTATCAACGTTCACAGATAGTGTTCACAATCATTTAAATCAAAAACAGTACGTTTTAGTAGTATTAATAGTATAGTCTATTAATACTACTAAAACGTACTGTTTTACAAGGTAGTCGTTACACCCAGACATAAGTGACTACTGGAGTGTCTTCATGACAGCGGAATTCGAGGCAAACTACACGATAGGTGCGGAAGCTATCTTGATGGCAGAAAATATCAGTGATTACCGGTGAACCAGTCATTGTAATGGAAGGAACGGCGCAAGGTTCGGTCCTTGGACCGCTGCACTACCTCACTTACGTAAATGTTCTTGTTAATGTCATAAAAAATTGCGAGATCTATCAGTTCGCCGACGACACCTGCCTCATAGCAGCTGGACGGAGTGTTAGTGATGCCCAAAGGCAAGACTTCGACTTGTTGACTAAAATATGGTCTCATGACGCTGGTCTAGTATTAAACGCTTGTAAGACCAAATTAATGTATGACTATATCAGTTCCAGTCAAAATGGAATCTCTTTATTGCCGCATTTTGAGTGTTTGCATGACAATTGCATCAATAAAGTAGCAATCTCTTGCAGCTGTGATAGATCTCGTAGATAGCCAAACATATCAAGGACTTACCATTGATAGCCGACTTAATTGGAAGGATCGCATTAACGGGGTGTGTGTTAAATTGAGATGCATGCTAGCTAAACTCTCTATTGTTAAATTCAAAATTCCATATCAAACTAATCAACTATATCCTGTGGTCTGTCGAGCTATAGCAGGACTTATAAGACACATTTTAATCAAATTTACGCAATTGAATTGCGTATAATGAAAACAATTGTTCCTCATAATATTAAGAAGAAATACAAAAATGACTATCACAAATTATTTAAATTCTGTAACCTATACTTGAACAAACTAAATTTGAACTGTTAAAAGTATTT